>JAUDYJ010000004.1:31081808-32331808 GCA_030761175.1 Masticophis lateralis | reverse complement strand
GTGTCAAACTCGATTTCATTGAGGGCCACATCAAGGTTGTGTTTGACTTCTAAGGACCAGGTGGCTGTAGGGCATGGTTATTCTTGGATCCTTTAATTCTCTGTGGCTATTGGAATTGCTATACACTTATTTTGGAGACCCTGCCTTTCTTAAGATCAAGATGATACATGCCTTTTAGAGTCCTTTTAGCATTCAAGAGCATTGATTTTTCTGCAGAAAGGAATTGTTCCTTAAAATAAGAATTGTTTGTCTTTTGGCTTGACCCTAGTAGTAAAGTTGTACAAAGATCAGTCAAATTGGGTTTGTAAGGCAAAAGTCTGTATCAAATAACAACAACAACAACAACAACAACAATTATTATTATTATTATTATTGTTGTTGTTGTTGTTGTTGTTGTTGTTGTTATTATTATTATTATTATTATTATTATTATTATTATTATTATTATTATTATTTTATTTCTATACCGCCCCTCTCCCGAAGGACTCGGGGCAGTGCACAGCCTAATTAAAAGCATAAGACAAACAACAATTTAAAAATTAAAAATATTAAATAATTTGGCTCAATATAAAACCCCAAATTTAAAAACCCCAGATTAAAACCAATTTAAAATCTTCACATTGATAGCCCGGCCTGGCGGAACAAAAAGGTTTTGAGGGCACAGTGGAATACACGGAGGTCAGTGATCTTACGTAATTCTGGGGGCAGTTCATTCCAGAGAGTAGGAGCTCCCACAGAGAAGGCCCTCGCCCTGGGTGTCACCAGCCGACATAATTTGGACGATGGCACCCTGAAGAGACCCTCTCTGTGGGAGCGGACTGGCCGGTGGGAGGCTACTGGTGGCAGGAGATGGTCTCGAAGGTAACCTGGTCCGATGCCATGGAGCGCTTTAAAGGTGGTAACCAACACCTTGAATCGCACCAGGAAGACCACTGGGAGCCAGTGCAGCTCACGCAGAAGGGAGGTCACATGGGCACAACGGGTTGCGCCCATAACCACCCACGTGGCTGCATTCTGGACCAGGTGGAGCCTCCGGATGTTTTTCAAGGGGAGCCCCATGTAGAGAGCATTACAGTAGTCCAAAATATAACAGCAGAGAAAAGAATTAGGAGTTTTTCTTTTTCTTTTGCCATTCAATACTGCTTTTTTTTTCTCTGCTCACTTGTAACAGTATTATACTACTACTACTGATGATGATGATGATGCTAATAGAGATGGTAAATATTAAGCAAATAAACTCTAATGGCTAATTGCCTAATTTATTGTTTTAGTAAAAATTATTTCCTTCTATAAATTAATTCATGCACTCAGACACACTGACACACACACACACACACAATACATGCACAATTTATAGCATAGGATTAAGGTTCACTTTATAGTATTGCAAGATTATATTCATGAAAGTTACTAAAAGTTACTAAGTAAAAGTTACATTTGATTATGTTCTTTCATTTCAAAAAATGTTTCTAATGACTCTACACAGGTGAATGTGTTGTAATTGTAATACCTAGAAACTGTGATAATATAATGAGAATTAATTTTGTACGGAATATCAGTGCTAGGAACATAACTCAGTAATCACTTTCTTGGAAATGTCATCATAATTGGCTGGCTGACACCTTTTTTGCATGTGTACTCATCAGCATGGCGTTTAATTTGCTACAGCTAATGAGTGACTGTCAAAACCTCTGGCACTGTTTTTTGTGCAATATGCTTAAGATTTCCTACAATAGTCATAGGAACATGTCAGCACCTCATATCATTTTATTTGCCAAGAATATAACCACACATTACTCATATGTTATCAACAGGATAATCATTGCCAATTAAACCTTATGAATGAGTAAATTCTTCCCTCTTACACTTGACTTACCCTACAATATTCTGGCTAATGGGTGTGTGCAGTTAACTCAATAAATACAAAACAGGATACATGTTTGCCAATGTCAACTGACTCCAACAGGAGAAGGGTTTCATCATTTGTGATAGTCAATTATATTGCATGGTAAATGTGGGCAAACATACGAGTTATTTAAATCTCACATTTGTATCTGTTGTCAATAAAGTAGTTTACAAACATGGGCAAACAAAACTTATATAAAAATAAACCAAGCAAATTAAAAGTGACTCATTAGCTTTCTCAGCTGGAAGAACCACACCCAATTTCCAGATATAACACTCAGGGTTTCCTTTACAATCTTGGACAGAAACAAAACAATGTTTTTTATTCCATATCTCCAGAAGTACTTAATTTTTTTTCTTGGTTAATCCTTTTTACAAATCAGTTTTCCAAACATCACAATAGAAAAGCACACCCAGCAAACTCTAAAATCAATTTATACGATTACTCTCCAAAGTCATGAATCCTAGTCCCTTAAGAGACAACTGTGCATGATTTATATACTATTTTTTCTAAATAAATGCAATAATGATAATAGAAAACAACAGTATCAATGGGGAATTAAGTCTTTTTTGAATTAGGACTGCATATGCACTCTGCCTGCAGAATAAATGCAAACATGAAATTATAATAATTTGTAATTAAGAGAGCTGGACCTCTGGCTCTTCCATATGCCTTTGTTGAATATGACATGGTAGTAGAGTAAATAAAGAGTTTTCACCCTCTTCGTCTCTGTTTTTTAAATACAACCAGAATCAAAACTCTTTTGCCTAATCCCATCAGACCCAAACTGACCTTTCCTCCATCCAAACAAAGTCTCCCTGAAATCTCTTCTAAATCAAAGAATAGAAATATCCTCCGTATCTTACAGTTCAGCTCAAAGACAGATTTTATAAGAAAATCATAACCAGAGGTGTTTTCAGCCAGTTTAGACCGGTTCAGGCGAACTGGTAGCTCTGATGATCAGCTGTCCCCACCCACCCACCCCACCCCCACAGGACCCTATCCTGTCCTTTATTTCCTGCTTTCTAGCTCATCTCAATTGTGTGGCACTACTGATTTCCCCTCCTCACTGTTCTACTTACCATTGCTGACTTGGAAGGTAAACAACTGAGCTTCTAAATGTTCCATTTTCAGTGCGAAGCGTGCACTCACAGAAATGGTTGTTAAAAAATTTGAATCCCATCACTGATCATAACCTACAACCAGTCTTTCATTCTCTATTAGTCGACATTCCATTTCCTTTAATGATAGATTTCTCCAGATCTGCTGCCTTCATGAAAGGTCAGTTTTGTCTACCAAGTGAACTATCCCCAAATACATTGACAAGGACTTGCCTATCTTCCCAGACTTGCCAGCAAATCAGATCCCTGAGATTTTCCACCTTGCAGCTCTCTATTTCTATAAAGATTGTTGTCCAGGGTCCCTCCTTCTTGTAAAGGAGGTAGCCAACAATCATTGCAATATAACATGGCTCTTTCCTCAGCATTGTGCTCATTCTTCATACAAAATTAGCAATATCTACTTTACATAGTTTCAGTGATAACCCAGCCTAACTGAGGATGCATATTATCTGAAGAATTTTTAAAAAAAAAGTGATTTGAAAGTACACTTTTGCAGCAAGTTATCAAAAAGAAGGCCCGAGAAGCTATAAAATTATGCAGATGTTTTTGGAAAATTGGACTGTTTCTAGATATATTTTGATACTTATTGTTCTCCAGTCTTCATATATTTGAGGATAGTGAAAGATTGTAATGCTTTTGCTGTACAATCATGCAAAAGCTGTTAAAGGTGTTCCCTTCTCTTCTAGGAGTTGTGGAACAGAACATTTATCATTAACACTCAACTAAAAATCAAACACAGGACAGACCTAAATGATTAATAATATCCACACTTTTTTTCATCACAAAATCAGTGATGTGATTCTACACTAATCTAAATAGTATGCTAACATTTTAAGATGCAATTGATAATAACGAAGTATGAATTAAAATTTGTTCTGACATTTTCTGACCTGGTAGTGTAGCAGCACAGCATTAAATTTATTTCGGATCCCCAGAAGCAGATAAAAGTCAGGTTGAGATGCCAAGGAAATGCTCTGTAGGAGCATCGTATAAATATATCCAGGATTTAATATCATCTTGAACTTAGCTTTTGCACATATTGACTATGGTTAGCAATGTAAGTCAAATATCTTTTATTTTTTCAGCTGAAAACCTCTTCAACTGATATACAAAGTATCGATTGGTATATAAAAGTCCTAAATTCTTATATTTCAGCTTTTAGTTCTGCAGAAAATTGAAGTGATGCATATCTACTATCAACCTATTTGAAAGATTATTTGGAAAGCATTTGTTGTAGATTTGTAATATTTATGAATTTAGTCTTTTATTTCTTAAAAGGTAGAAGGAAACTCAAGAAGCGAATTCCAAGTATATATCTTTATGACAATAAATTGAATAAGCATTCTAATCCTTCTCCCTTACTTTATTTAGGACATATTAAAAGAAATATTGTATACATTATGTTGTAACCAATGGAATTCACCACAGCAGAATGTCATGACATTCTGTAATAGAAGAGGCTGGATATTTTTAATTACAATAACAATGCCAAGATTCAACAAATATGTTTTGGAGTACAAGAACATTGCTATGTTGGGAAAAATGATATAGAATTACTAATTTCAGGAATCCATGTTTCAGATTGTTTAATTATGTTATAGATTCATAAAGGATAAGTGTATTTCAAAAAATAAGACAAGAACAATTTAAATATTTTATAAGGATTATGATAAGAAATATGTAGAATAGGCTATCATAAATCATTACCATGTGCTTTTATACAAAATATTTTGCATGTCTGCGCTATTGGAAAGAAGGACCTTTTATGAAAAAGAAAAAAAAAATCTAAATGAATTTTCTAAGAAACTCTGCATGCACCCAAAAATGTAAAGACAACACATGTGGAAAATAGATATAAAGAATAGATCTTTACCAAAATAAATGGAAATTCCAAACGTGAATATAATGAAATAATACTACATACAACTGCAGTTTCCAAAAAGCCAAGGTATTGGGATCATTAGGCCAAGTGTGCGATAAAACAGGATCTTACGAAAATTCAGTGATCATCAGCTTTATTAATACAAAAAGCTGGATTTTAGTTAAGGAATCTGTAAATCAGATCAGTTGAATTCTTGAAACTCAGTTTCAAACCTACTTTCTGGACCTTACAGAATGCCATTTATTCATATTACTACCTTACTTTGTTGTTTTAACTAAATAGTTTTGTTTATTTCCTTCTCTTTATTATGTATGAAGCAACTGTGCCAGATTGGGTCTCCCTTGCCCAAATAAATCCAGAACCACATAATTATAATTATAAAAGACTACTTAGAATATTGAATTCAATTCAGTGTTTAGTGAAAGAATCCAAATTAAAATAGAATTAGTCTTCGACTTACAATCAAAATTGAGCCCAAAATTTATGTTTTAGTGAGGCATTTGTTAAGTGAGTTTTGCCCTATTTTACGACTTTTCTTGCCATAGTTGTTAAGCGAAGCACTGCAGTTGATAAGTTAATAAGCTGGTGTTAAGTGAACCTGACTCTCCATTGATTTTGCTTGTCAAAAGGTTGCAAAAGATGATCACATGACCATGGGACACAACAGTGTGTCAACATACTGTAACAAAGTATGAACCAGTTGCCAAGCATCTGAATTTTGATCACATGACCATGGGGATGCTACAAAGGTTGTAACTGTAAAAAATGGTCATAAGTCACTTTTTTCAGTGCCATTGTAATTTTGAACAGTCACTAAATGAACTGTTGTAAGTCGAGGATGACCTGTATCCCCAATAGTTTTATAGGACTCCTCCATATAAACACATCAAGTGAAGAAGTGCCTACCTACAACTTTTCTATTGAACTGCTCTGTTTTTATAATTTTTTCCTACTTTTTCTATGCTTTTTCTAAATATTTTTCTTACATTTCAGTATAGTATTTTCAGCCCTCCTTCATGGATAAGAACAACACCAGAGTTTCAACTTCTTGATTCACCAATTCATAGCTTTAACATATAATTCATTTACTGAATTTCTATCCTATCTTCCTTCTGTCAGGGAACTCAAAGCAGTGTATTTGATTTCTGTATAGATAGTGTAAAAAGATATTGTCTCTCAACACTAGGTATAAGACAATTGCAAAGTGAAAGCGGGTGGCTTTGTGCCTCAGGCCAGACTAGAATTCATGGTCTTGCCATTTTTAACTTACGGTAGTGCTTATAATCACTACACTGATTCAATTTGTAACTACAGCTATAAGAGTATCTTTGTAATTCCACAGATGACAGCCTCCAATTTTTGTTCTGACAGAAGGATTATAAATATGGCTGCTAGTCAACCGTTCCAGTCATCCTACTCCCTGTGGTATTGTCACATGAAAATATGGAATTGACTCTGAAGGGAGTCACTGGGTCAACTATGTGGTATGAACAAGGCCCCTGAAATGTTTTTTGTAATTTTTGCTGTTGTTGTTGTTGTTGCTGTTTAACCTTTAAATCAGACTTCAGTCCTGGAAACTACATGGACATGTCATTTGATTCCCAAGTTCTGCCATTGTTGCATTCTCACTGTGGAAGAAAATCAACAACCAACCAGTCTATCAACCATTCTCTAAAGGCATGATCTAGAACTGCAAAGTTATATGGCCCTCTCATAGGTAAATGTCCATTTTTCTTCTTCCCATTATTCATACTATATCGTGAGGCTAAAAGTAAACAAAACCAATAAAAAAGTGACCTAGGCCCGGGATATTTGGCAGACCATCTGCAGCCAGCAACAGCTTCCCATTGCCTGGTGTGCTCCCACAGGGAGGCCTACTCAGGATGCTGTCGGCCAGACAGTGTCGGCTGGCGACCCCCAGGGAGAAAGCTTTCTCTGTGGGCACACCTGCCCTTTGGAATCAACTCTCTCTGGAGCTCTGTGTGGCCTCTGACCTTCGCTCTTTCTGCCATGGGCTGAAAACTTGGCTATTTCACCCGGCCGCCTTGGATTGATGGAGGTTTAATCTGGGTTTTATTGAATTTCTTAATTTTAACCTGGACTTCTGTTTTAATGGTTTGTCTGTTTCTGTTTTTAATTGTTGTGAGCCACCATGAGTCCTGTGGAAATAGGGCGGCATACAAGTCCCAACAAATAAATAAAAATAAATAAATAAAAGTGATTCATATTTCTCATGAAAAGCTTTAAAAGTCTGAGATTCATGCCAAAATGAGAAAGAGCGGAATTGTGGATTAAATACATATCAGTGATAAAGAATGATGGTAAAGAGATTCATCATTTCCTTGAAATTAGCCTTACCTAATTTTAGAACTATAAATTTACTCTATTCTTCTCTCTTGTTTTTCTTGTTTTTCACTGCTTCTCCCATGCCAGGAATTCAATCATACTGAAAGAGAAATATGGTGTTTCACATTCTAAGTGTTGCAACGGGGAAAGCGGGCATATAAACTGAGTGTTGTGTTTCTTCTTCCATAAAGAAATAGGCAAGAAGGGCTGGGAAACCCCTTCATAAACTGTTTCAGTGAAAGTTGCCAGGAAAATTTCAGGTGACAGAGAGGGATAACCTAAATTTTGGAAATGAAGAAATGCTAATACAATCAATTAAATATTAACTGCCCAAGAACTGTCTTTGTGCTAAAAGGATTGCAGTATCTACATCTAGCACTTATAGTGACCACTTTCCTTTAATAGATCATTTTATCTTTTCCTTGATAAATCCTGGAGATTGGCAAGCCTTCATGAAATGCCCAAGAAGATGGATCACACAAGAAATCCCCCATATCAAAATTTTTTAAAGAATCAGCAAATGCATGTTCCCGATTTTTAACCACACCCAAAGCTTTCCAACAAAAGAGATTCTAATAAATATGCAAGGGTAATATTTATCAAAATATCATCAGTTCATTTTAAAATTGTTTAAAATTTATTCTTTGGGCTCTCTCCATATTTCCACATTATATCTTCCAAATCTAGTTTTGACAAAGAATGTATTCCAGGCCAAAGTGTTAGTTATCTGTACACAAAGCTTGAAAATCCTGGTATTCCCAGGAAACATTTATTTTTACAGGAAAAAAAAAGAGCATAATAGTCTTCTGAAGAAAAAAAAAGATGTACAGCCAACTGCTGAATAAGACAACCCAAGCCAAAAAAAGACTCTTTGCTCTGGTGCCTTTTTCCTCTGCTTCTTCAAAGATTGTAGAAAGAGACAGACACTTAATATTAACTGTATAGAGGGGTGGGCTTCAAAAATTTTAGCAAAGGGTTCTGTGCCCAGTTGCTGGGTGGCTGTGGCCATGGTGGGTTTTGCCTAGCTGGCCTCCTGCACATGGCATGGGGATGTTTTTGCCCTTCCTGGGCTCTGGAGGCTTTCCTCGAGCCTCTGGGAGGGTGAAAACAGTCTTCCCGAACTTCCCGTAGGGCCAATTTTCATCCTATGTGGGTAAGTGCAGGGCAAGTGAGCCTCTGCGCATGCCCTGCACTTACCTGCATCCAAAACGGGCTGTGTGGGAACTTCTGGGAGGGGAGGGGTGAGGTAGGTGGGGCATGGCCACCAGGAGTGGGATCTGGGGGTTCTCCAAACTGCACAGAATCTTAGCTAGAGGTTCTCCCGAGCCCCTGTAAATCCCTAGCAGCCCCTGTAAATCCCTAGCAGCTCACCCCTGACTGTACATCTAGGATGTACAGTTCTATACTTAAATTTATAGGAATCTGAGTCTACATATCCCTCTTTTCAATTCTACTCTCTAGTTATGAGATAAAGAAAAATATTATCATCAGTAAGGACACAGTAAACTTCCAGGAGATACCTGATTCATTAAAAAAAATGTCCCCAAAAAACAAATCCTGAATTGTGGACTACTTACCTACCCACTTGAATATCTCTGTTTATAGCCATAAAGATAGTAATTGAAATACTTTCACTATCCATATATAAAAAGGACCAACTCACAAGTTCAACTTAGCTAACTAAGCCTGTTCAGAATAATTATATGCAATGTCTCTCTTCTAAAAACGTACTTATAGCCTGATCAAGGAAATCCTAAACTATAAATTAGACATCATCCCTGATGTTCAACAGTATTGCATGGCTTCTCTCCAGTGGTGAAATCCAAATTTTTTTACTACCGGTTCTGTGGGTGTGGCTTGGTGGGCATGGTGTGGCTTGGTGCTGTGGCTTGGGGCTGACAGGGGGAGGATATTGCAAAATCTCCATTCCCATCCCTCTCTGGGTCCAGCCAGAAGTGGTATTTAAAATTTCCGCTACCGGTTTTCCAGAACCTGTCAGAACCTGCTGGATTTCACCCCTGCTTCTCTCTCTGCCAGCTTTATATATTTGAAGGCAATTTTCACTCTAGTTTCTTGAGAGAGGTTATGATGAAAACTTTTAGCTTTTTTTATCAGTTATCACCTTCTTCACGTAATAATGTACTTGAAAACACCACAATATCCACTACCAAAAGAATTAAGCCACCCCTTTAACATATTTTATATCAATGGTATTGTAAGGACATTTGCTAAACTTAAATCCCACTCTCCATCCTTAGTTCATACTCTTGTCTCAATATTATTATACTCTGGTAATGCTGACATTTTCTCCATTTCCCAAGTGGCATTGTGGGCATGATTGACAAAGTCTGCACACTGCACTGTTCTGCCAGACTGAAATAAAAACTAAGGCTATAATTTTTACAAGGGTTTAAGCTTGCTTTCACCTGAAAAATTAATAGCATTTCATACAAAGGCTTACAAATCTCTTGGCATTCATCTCCAATCTCTTGGAAACTCAGCCCTTTAATCTTATGCTGCAGGCAAAGCTATGCGAATCAAATGAAAATTAATTAACTTAAATTAAATGGAAATTAATTGTGTCTGCTATAATTACACTTCAGTCTAGTCTTAAATGGTTTCCTTTACTGTGCACAGTGTTATGTGTACAAAGATGCTTCTGCACTAAGTGCAATTAAGATGCCTAAAAACTGAGCTTGGGTTCCAGGTTCAGATAACAGTTTTCATTTTCAATTACAGACAGGCTATATTTTTGTTGAGGCCCACCTAAGGTTATAACAATTAAAATACAGACTCAAACAAATTTTGTGAGTCTCTGTAAAACTGCACTTTCCAAGAAATAAATATCTGTCATTGGTATACTATCCATCCATCCATCCATCCATCCATCCATCCATCCATCCATCTATCCATCCATCCATCCATCCATCCATCCATCCATCCATCCATCCCACCTTCATTATTTTTAAAAATAACTCAAGATGGTGAACATACCCAACATATCTTCTTCCACCTATTTTGCCCATAACAACAACCCTGTGAATGTGGGTTGGGGTGAGACAGATGACTAATACGAAGTCCCACCCTGGCTTTTATGGCTAAGTCAAGACTTGGACTTACGGTGTCCCACTTTCTGGCCTGATATCTTAACTTCTGAATCTAGACCTAATTGGTCTTATATTTCAAAGTCTATATAAATTCAGCCTATAAAAAACTTAAAAGCAAAGTTAATCAACAAATGGACAGAACTACATTTCATGCCATTTTTATCTTGATCTCATACACCACCACCCTTTCAGTATTTCTAAATATATAGCAACAGCAATAGCACTTAGACTTATATACCATCCATAGTGTTTTACAGCACTATATATTTTCTAAGTTTCTGTATTATACCATCAAAGAGCAAAATTATTTACCCTCTGTTAATTTGGCAAATCTAGACACTCTTGCTGGCGCTGAAAGTGTACCAGGTTCCCCTCAGATTATCAATTTTGGAAGGTAGAATTGATGATCTCTTTAATCTATATATATAAAAGTGAAATACCACTCATCATGTAATCTCCAGAACCGTAAAGCCTACAAACTTGAAATTTGGCACATATGTTCCTCTTGGCTTCTAGGTGCTCACTAAGAAAGGGTTTTTCAAAATGACCATCAGATCATTAGTATTTCTTATATTATTATTAACACGCTCTGATGCTGAGGAGTTAGACATTCTAGTCCCCCTCCCCACCTGAAAAGAACTCTATTCCAACTGCCACTTGGTGTGGGCATGGCCAGCGCGTGGCTTGTCCGGCCTGCGGGCTGGGAGTTTAGACATTCTACTTCCCCTCGCCTTCTCCACCTGAAAGGGGGAGAAGGCGATAAGATAGGAGAGGCTTCTGTGGGGCAAGCCTGAGGAAGAGAAGGGGAGAGGAGAGTCTGATCATAACTACTCATTAATGTTCAAGCTTTAACTTTCAATTTATCAAGCCCTGTCACATAGTTTTGAAGCACGGGTATCCAGCTAGTTGCAAAATATTCAAACTGGCAGCAACAGAAAAAAGTACATATTTTACTACATATTGAAGTTTCCAGGAAAGTGACTAAATTTTGCAATACAATCAAAACCACTGAATTGAATTGGAATTACCTACTGTAAAATTTGAAATTTATTGTCTTCTTCAGTTAATGTACTTAACCAGTATCCCACACCCCAACCAATTTATATTAATGGGTGTTTTAGTTTGTTCCATATTCCTACCTGAACATTTTGTCCCCTTGTATTATTTTAAGCTCTTGGACTTTGGCGAAAATAAAGCATATTTATCTATCTATCTCTCCACATAGAAACCATTTTGACAATTATTCTGTGAGAGATACCAACATAGCAACTGTTCTGTTACTCCCTGAGCCGTAATAATAGCAATCCAAATTGCTGAGTGTTACAGCTCCATAAATCATTAAGAATTGTTGCCCAAGTTATTTTATTTTCCTTTTGTTTTCCAACCTGTTTTTCTACTGTATCTATAAAGAGTGTCAAGCCTTTTATTACATGATAAGCTACTGTGGGACCTTCCAAGAAGAACTAATGCCTTTCAGAACAATGGGATGTAAGAATTAATAATAGCAGAACAGTAGGGTATTAAAATCATTTTGACAATAGAGAGGAATTTAAGCGGTGGCTCAGTGGCTAAGGCGCTGAGCTTGTCAATCAGAAGGTCGACAGTTCAGCGGTTCAAATCCCTAGTGCTGTGTAATGGAGTGAGCTCCTGTTACTTGTCCCGGCTTCTGCCAGCCTAGAGTTCGAAAGTACATAAGAAATGCAAGTAGAAAAATAGGAACCACTCTGGTGGGAAAGTAACAGCGCTCCGTGTGCCTTCTTACTTATGAAACACTCTTTTCTGCACAAGTTGCTGTTTTCCCCATTAGAAACAATATAGCACTGAATGTTTACTGTACTACCCTTTGATCAGGAACCATATCTTTGCCTAATACAATCTTACACAGTTGTATTATAGAACAGACTTCTTTAACATTTAACACTAATAAGATTTACTTATTACTATGGAGATATAACAAATCCATGAATTCTACAACTGTATTAAAAAGAACTAGATTATGCTGTACAATTGCTTGAAATAAGAGAATCAAATAATAAACTATATGTTATATTATAAATTCTTCAAAATTCCCCCTTGCCAGTATAGCACATGTTATGTAACATCTTTGTTCTTTCTTTTTTCCAAAAACCATTCCTGTGAAACACTTATGGCAAAGTTAAGAAATCCAATAAACAAGCACATATTATAGAATTTAGTGTTTATGCAATCTCAAAGGATTGCAAAATATAGGATTTACTATGAATACAGAGCAGAAAGTTCAGTTAAACGGATCAGTGGAACTAAGATGATAGACATCATAGTCAGCAAACTTTAGAACTCTAAATTAATAAAGAAAATCCTGAATATGTTGAAAATATAGATAAATAAATGTAATATGAAATTGATGATATAATTAGATTGTCAACTCTTCAAATATAATATTCATATAAAATGTAGACCCATTTCATAAATTTATTGAAATTGATCTTGGAACTTCCCCTGCAAGCAATTCTATTGGCACCAAATAGGATTCTTGATCTACAGTGTTTGCTGAACCAATAAAAACCTAAGTGATTTTGGTTTGATATTTAATTAAGATACTGCTCACTCTGTCTATATTTGAAAGGAACATTTGGGACAAGAAGTCCTCAAAATAGAATGAATTTTCATCTAAAAGTAGATTCTTTTTCATAATATAGACATTCACTTATATCTTTTGTTACATCTTGATAATGGCACCATATTTGACTTTTGGCTCTCCAACATTGCAGCCTTCAACTATTTATTTTTTCTGTTTAAACCAGCTAGAAATAAGACTGGTTAGAAAACTCCCACTATACATTTCAAAACCTTCCTTAGGTTTGATCATAGAGTTTTCTTGATGTTCTTTCCAGACTTTACTTACCCAGAACTCCTGATTGGTAGTTTCTTCAGCATGTCACCTTGGCTGGAAGGGTCTATACTTGCATTATTCTATCAATCAATATATAAAGAAATGTGTGGTTTCACTTACATTAACACTTGTTAGGAAAAAACCTTTCACTGTTTTACTGGAGAACTTGTAAAAACAAATATGACATTGCAGAGCCATGTCCAGTCACTGGGGAAAGAGTCAATCTTTTCCGCCAATTTCTTAATCAACCTTGTTAACAGAATTATTAGCTCAAGCTTTTAATATTTTTTATGTGTTTCAGAGACTGTTTCTATCCCAGTTCATACAAATTATGCGTACTTGGGATTTATGCAAATGTTTAGGGTCATACAAATAATTAAACTGCTACACATTTATAGAAGGAATCTCACATCAGAGCTACAAGTGTTTCAAGCAAGAGATTGGTAATACCATTATATTTAAATTATGTTTCCAGAGAGTTGCTATGATGTCATCCTGTCTCCTCCCACAGTGTAAACTAAACTGTCAAAGTTTAGCTGTCTCTGTGACAGAGAGAACAGTTCACTTCATTGCAGCTGCATTACCTTGCATGACACTCTTCAGCATCTTTAACAGTGGATTTTTTTGTTTGGAAGTATGATATCAAGATTGGTCTTTCTCCTTTTCTGTGGACATTTTGCACAAATCCTTGGAAATGCTGGGAAATTGCCAAGAGGCAAGTAGATATGGTTCTCATACTTCATAGGGAAGAAATGTTTAGCCTTTATAACACAATCTTGTTTTCAGAAAATATGAAAGGATTAAGAATACAGGGAAGGAGAAATGAAATAGTAAAAATTGCAAAAACACGTATAAGAGAGATAGAGACAGATGGAATAATTTAAAATTCTTTGCATAAACAAAGGAAAGGATAAAACATACTTTTTAATTTCTTGACCTAAACAAGAAACACTACAACCAGATGAAAAGCTAGTTTTGTTGATTTTTTAAACATTTACTTGTTATGGTAGTATGTAATGTGATCTCTGATATATGTGTGTAAACAGGATTCAGTTCTTTCAACTTCACTGTAAACACTTTAAAACTGATCTGATTTACTGTGTGTCATCAATACTAGTTTTCCTCAATTACTAATCTTTAGTATCTATTAAAATGTATGCTTGTGTGCCTATAAAATGCAGTGTTAAAGAGTGCTGCACTGGACCCAACTTTTTGTAATGTGAAAGAAATTATGCAAAATTTTAAATTTATTTTTCTTCAGAATCTGTTAGTCTGAAATTTTAAACTTCTTGCTGAAAACAATCTGTGCTGTAACATTAATATCATACTTATAAATCTAGATTAAACTGCCCACTACATTGGTATTTTTTAACCCTGTGATACTACAGATTCTGTTACTGACTTTGCTGAAAGGTTTTTTAATAGAGTGTATGCTTTGCAGATGTGCCCAGTGTGTCTAGAAATCCCTTAAGTAGCATTTTATTTTTTATTCAGTGGGTGGAGGAACGTTAAGTTAGAAAAGATTTTCCTAGATTATGCATGTATGACATATTTCAGGTCAGGCAAATAATGACCTTTTTCCATAAAATAATGTGGGTTTTTTTCTTATTTGTAATTTGAAATGTTTATATCCTTCTTGCACAAAATGTACTCTTTATCAAAATGCATATATATATTGTAATGCATTTATCAAAGGAAACATAGTAACATGCTTACCTTCTGAACTAAATAGTATAGTTCTTACATTAGAACATGTGGATAATTCTATATATCTACCTTATCCACTTTTATGGGATAATAATCATAACTATCTGAGTGCAGAATTCTGACAGAATGTTTTAGTATGTATCTATGTTTTATGCCCCAATTCATTAAGGCAGATGTTTTCTCAAATTAAATGGCAGCTGAAAATACTAATTATTATTTTTCATTTTTTGAATCATTCTTGATTTGTAAAGAAATAAACATCTACTTATTCTAGTTTTCCAAATATGTACAAATGTAGTATGAGGCTCCTTCTAATATTCTGCACTATTGCCAGTCTGAATATATTCCAAAGATTTATCCATTTCATTGTAATATTTTTAGGTATTTTAAATGTTTTGGGTATTTTGAACATTTAATAACATTCGTTTCTTGAGCTCTTATGTTATTAAATTAAAAAAAATAAAGAATACACTAAAGTTACTTTCTCCAGTATAGCATTTCTATTCACAGTCTTCATAAAATAATACAAGCATTCCAGCTAACAGCAGTGCTTTGAATTCAGTTCATAATGCTAAGAGCTGCCAAAGTTATTTTTGGGTAGACTTAACCATTTCAGTGAAGTTTATTCCTGGCATTAGGTTATGAATGTAGATTTTCTTTCTCTGGTAGAAAAAAAGGAAAGGAAAGGAAAGGAAAGGGAAGGGAAGGGAAGGGAAGGGAAGGGAAGAAAGGGAAAGGGAAAGGGAAAGGGAAAGGGAAAGGGAAAGGGAAAGGGAAAGGAAAGGAAAGGAACAATTATTTGGTACAAGAACAGAAAAAAAATCTGTTTTTGTACCAAGCAAAAGGAATGTAGTAATAGAAAACTACTAAGATGTTTGGATGTTAATTACTTGGATTTAGTATAAAAACTGTTTTAACAAATGTTCTATTCTTAAACCATCAATATGAAGGCTTTGCCTTTTGAAATGCTGCCATTTTTTCATATCATATTCCACTCAAAAGATATTTCAGCTTGAAAACATTAGTAGGAAAATACTATTTTCTGTAGGAGTTACTTAAAATTTGGTTTGGTAGTCTCAGAACCAGTCAAAAGAGATTGAATGGTTACATTAAATCATCACTTGAAGAACAAATGTGACTAGAAAAGTAAGACTGCCCATCATGGTCATAACTTGTGATAGTTCTTAAAGTCAGTCACATGACTGACCCAACTTTAGGACCTTCTTGTGGCAGTTTTAAGTGAACGTGGAGGTCATTAAATGAATTAAATGAATGTGGCAGTCATTAAGCAAACCAATAGTTTGCTCTAGCACAATTTTGCCAACAAAACAAAACAAAACCAGAAATAAATATAGGATTTCAGCAAAACTATCATGAAATGTGGCCATGTGACTGCAAGATGATGTACATGGCCACAAATGCAGCCTAGTTGCTCAGTATCTGACGTGCAGTCATGTGACCATGATGGGCAACATCAGAACTTTGAATTCAGGTCATAAGTACCCTTCAGGTACTGTAGGTCTATTGGAATTTTGAACAGTCTCTAAACAACTGGTTGTAAATTGAGGACTAGCTGTAATGCCACAGGTAGGATTTTTGATACATCTATAGTGGAAGTTTGTAAATACAGTTTCTTATACCCTTACTTTAAAGATAAGTGAATGTGAAACACCTTGCTATTTCTGCTTTTATGGTTTCTTAACTAGCAAGACCCTGTCCAGATCCTGGTCTCTAATTAAATAGACATATATGAAATACTAATTTGAATATATCAAAAATAAAAACAGATGTAAATGTAGTATGATTGCCCAAATGAGTAGATCAAACCAAATCCACTCCGTTTAACTGTATGTGCTTTAGAATTTCAGGTCAAACTCAGAAGTGGCTTGCAGCTCTCTTCCCATTTTAAATGTCTTACAGATATTTACTTTCTATGTTATATCTTTCGTTAGCTGTTTAAAAACATGAACTCTTACAAAGGTCAACAAGCCTTTTTTTAAGGCCATAGGCTTCTTTCCAAACACTCTTTGGAATACCTGTGTAACTACACAATGTTGACTGGTCATGTGGACATTCCAGGAAGAGTAAGGAAACAGGTTTCTATACTCTGAGCAGGGTGCTTCTGTAACTACCTTGCCTCAGTCCTTCAAATATTGTAGGAAATGATTGCTGTACATGTAAACATATTTCAGATAAACATTGGCAGAAAAGTAATGCCAGAAGCATCCTGCTATAGGATATTTATATTTAAAAATTAAGCTGCCTGTTATATGAAATGGAGTGTATACATAGATGTGCCCACGTAGCTGCAGACAAGGGATAACAATACTGTCAGTAATATTTATTTTAATTTTCATTTCACATGAAATATTAATGGCTGGGCACAAGTAAATGTGGTTAGATGATGCGCATATCTGTTAGACATTTAAAATGGGAACAGAGCTGCATTGTGTAATGTTTGTGGCATGCATTTACTATTCCATTTTTTAGTTCTTGGCATTTTTAAGTGTTTTTCAAGTTTAGCAAAACCGCAATTCAGAAGTTTTATTGATTGTCATACTCCTAGGCAATAAGTCCCTAAGAATACCAAAAGACATCTTAGTATATCAAATACAATGCAATATTATATGGAATTGTACTACCGGCAGATAGTGCTGGATTGAATATTGTTTATTAATTGATTTATTTTATTAAATACTCAAAATTACACACAATTAATTTTAAATTATGAATAAATTTATTTTTCTTCAAAAAATGCAACTTACAGTAGTTCTTGAATCCTGACCATAACTGAGCCCAAAATTTCTGTTGCGAGACAGTTGTTAAGTGAATTTCTCCCCATTTTATGATCTTTCTGTTTCACAGTTGTTTGTGAATCACTGCAGTCCAGGGGTGGGTTCTAAATTTCTTTATTACCGGTTCTGTGGGCGTGGCTTATTTTGTGGGTCTGGCTTGATGATCATGTGACAATTCTTTAAGATTTAGCAAAGGTACTGGTGTACCAGGCTTTTAACTGCTTGCAGGGTTGTACTGGTCTACTCATTTTGTTTTTGGAAGCACTGGTCTACCTATTTATTTTTGCAGGCATTGGTCTACTCATTTGTTTTTGCAGGCACTGGTGTACCAATTTATTTTTGCAGGCACTGGTCTACTCATTTGTTTTCTTTTACCACTGATCAACTGTAGGGCGTCCCTTTGAAACCGTGCGGCAAGAGTTTAAACAGGTTTTTTCCCTCTAGCCGATAGCTGGGACTCAGGAGGCAGCAATAAATTGGGGGTGGGGCCAAATAAAAAGTAAGAATAATGCAGGGGGGGGTTGGGGGGCAGGGGAAGCAGAACCAGTTTGGTGATGTCATATTGTCACCGCTACCGGCTCGGCCGAACCGGGAGGAACCCACCACTGCTGCAGTCCTTATGTTAGTAACAGGATTGTTAAGTGAATCTGGCTTCCCTATTGTCTTTGCTTGTTAGGAGTTGGAAAAGGTGATCACATGACTCCAGGAATTGCAAGTATCATAAATATCAATTAGTTGTCAAGTATCTGAATTTTGGTCATGTTACCATGGGGATGTTGAGATGGTTCTAAGTGTGAAAAATAATCATAAGTCACATTTTTCAGTGTCATAACTTTGAATGGTCATTAACTGAATTGTTGTAAATCGAGGACTACTTGTATAAAATTGAATATTGTGAGACAAATTATAAATCCACAACAGTATAGTAAATAAAAATAATTTCAGTAGTGAGTAGAAAGTAAGTAAATTACCTTAATTATGCATTTAACTATATGAAATAGCCATATGGTATATCTATATAATATATAATAAAATTATATTAATATTATTCATTAATAAATTATGAATTAATAAACAAATGAATGAATAAATTCATTAACATATATATTAATGAATCCATATTGTGATCAAATTGGGAAAAGAAAAGGCATTGCTGTATAAAAAATAGATTTTCTATTGTGAATAAATAGACTCAAATCCATTTCTTCAGAAACAGGACTTCAGAATTTCCAATAATATCAGAGATCAGCTCATATATACCAGATCCCAACTGTTTAAGTTCTCAGCCATACATTTTTTCTGCCTGGGTCAAGAGGTGTCTTCAATACATAGGAACCAGCTATTTGTTAAAGACATCTTCTCAACAAGCCTTTACATTGGTGGTACCTGCCGCTTAGGTTCTATTAAAGCAATTGGGCATAAAAGAATATTTTCCATCAGAAATTCAACACCATCTTCACACACACGCACACACAAGTTGAATTAATGAAGAAATGTCTGAGGAAAGTTGGTGGCTTCCAGCATTCCAACTGTCTTATTTAAGAAAAAGCCCTGAACAGAACAGAACAGAACAAACCACAACCTATAAACCAGTCTTTTTAAAAAAAGATTTATGAAGGAATAGTAACTCATTTCTTCTAATAACTTTCCTTGTCACTTCTCTTAAGACAATTTCTATTGCGCCCCTCCCATTTAGTTAGTTAGTTAGTTAGTTAGTATTTATTTTTTAGCAATGGGCATTTTTCTCATTTGCAATAAGTGTGGAGCTTTTCTAAAAAAGAAAAACAGCATGATTTTCCAGCAACGATCCTCACTTGCCAGAATAGGATTTCTCTCTCCCCACCACTTCCTTTTCCTTTCCTCTTGCTGCATTTGACTTACCTCTGTGCTTTCCTCACAGCAACCTCCAAAGTGACAAATTCATCCTCCTGTAAAGACATCAGTTTTGTTGATCTACTTTTGTAGGTATAGCCTGTATCATAAAAGCTTGATGGAGTGAAGCTAGCAAGTGTTTATGAATTTCTATATGTGCAGAGTGAACAATCCACAAGAACCCCTGTAGTCTGTCAATTATATTGCTTGTACAATGGGATGTTATGGATAATTATGCAAAAAACATTCCAAAGTGTTCATAGATGCTTATCTATAAACAGATTGAGGATATCAGTATCAGTTGGTTCTAAAATATACAATACTAATAGTAAGCTTACTTGGTGTATGTGTTCCTGTCCATTTGTAGTTTGTGTGATTATCAATCCCCTGTTTCCCCCAAAATAGGACATCACCTGATAATAAGCCCGATCGGGCTTTTGAGCGCAGGGCAATAAGGCCAAGCGCTTATTTCAGGGTTCAAAAAAATATAAGATAGGGTCTTATTTTCAGGGAAACACGATAACAGTTTATACTTCCTTAACCATTCAACAACAACAACAACAATAAAAAGGATTCACGATAATTTGCAGAAATCTGGAAACATTTATTTAGTTCTTCACTGGATTAGGTGAACTATGAGAATGGTTGTCTATATAAATATTGTCTATAGGCTATTTAGAAAATATATTTTACTAACAACAGGCATTCAGATCTTCTTTGATCAAGCTCAGCTTCTGGGTATAGATTCATGGAACTGATTCATTCATTCCACTTCCCTCATTCGTCCATTCTAAATTATTTCCCTGAGATTTCCTACTGGTTTTGTCTGCTTAGCTTTAAATTTAACTGAGTTGCCCAAGTACACCTGTTAAAGCAACAACTTAAAAAGTTAATCTACACTTGGGGTTTGAATTCCATACGTTTATTGGAATTGTTCCTGTGAGTGCTGACATTTTTTGTATGCTTTTCAACAGAGGCTAATGTATGTCATGGATGGTTTGGAGTATGTAATGAATGCTTTAATAAGAAATCAGGCATGCAAAGATAAAATAAATGGCCTAATGATCCCCTTTTTTAGATATGACAGTCTGAACTCCTCTTTAGCTATGATGCAACATTTACCATGTAGTGTTCATCGGGCATGATAGATTATTAATATTAATTGTAAAGAGTTATATTTATTTTTAGCTACTACATAGATAATTTAATCATGATAAAATCAATCAATCAGAAATTCAGATAATGCAAAGAAAGAAGCATTAATAAGGACATGGTGTAACTTTCCCTCAAATTTGTTTTTGATAAACAATAGATGACTTTTTTCAAACTAAGAAGTTAAGTTCATAAATCAATTTTTGAAAGAATGTTTATAACAATACACTAATTGAAAGGAATGTCACTGTAATTGCATTGTAACAAAAATAGAGTTCTCAGCCAATTGGAAATATTAAGAAATATAAAAAAAATAATGTTTGAAAATTAAGAGGTTGAAGTTGCTAGGTCAATGATAACTGCAAAGGAGAATTAAACCAAATGCTTATTGTCTTGGTGGGGTCATGGGATGAATAAGGAGGCATAGATTTTTTTCTCAGAAAACAAAAATTAATTGAAATATTGATGATATAGCAAAAACGGATGATATAGCTGAATGTGGATGATTTGGATAAAGAAGTGGAAACTGATGAAGATCAAACTTGTACTTAACACACTTGGGACAGTCATATTCTATATTGATTTATTATGTGCCATTAATCAGAGTTAATCTTTAGGAAGTAATCATTTCATATGATTCTGTTCTAATACGACCATCTACCCTGGAGTAAAAAATCCAGTTCTCGGAACTACAAAAGGATAAATCAAGAAGATAATAAGTGATGCTCAGAAACTATCAAGTCCTCTAAAAAGAAAAGTTGAAGGAACTCCAGTGGACTGAGGAAGAATAACTTAATATTTAAATATCTGAAAGTACAGTATGCTGCATAGAAAAAAGTAAAGGGAGTATTTTTGTACAGAGTGCAGAACAGAAATAATGCATTGATGTTGTAGGAAGGAAGATTCCAACTGAATGAAATCCACCATATAAAAATTTAGTCCCATTCTGATCAATTTTGGAATGAGCTGAATGACTAGTAAAAGCCAACACAGTTCTAGGCTACATAAATAGAGGGATAGAATCAAGATCTCGTGAAATGTAAATACCATCTTATAATGCCTTGGTAAAGCCACACTTGGAATACTACATCCAGTTTTGGTCACCACAATATAAAAAAGATGTTGAGACTCTGGAAAGAGTGCAAAGATGGAGGCTAAAACATATAAAGAATGGTTGCTTGAACTGGACATATCTAGTCTGATGAAAAGAAAGACTGGGGTGACATGCTAGCAGTGTTCCAATATCTCAGGGGCTCAACAAAGAAGAGGGAGGCAACTTCCTCTTCTTTTATTCTCCAAAGCACCTGAGAGCAGGACAAGAAGCAATAGCTAGAAATTCTCAAGGAGAGAAGCAACCTAAAACTAAAGAGAAATTTCCTGACAGAACAATTAATCAATAAAACATCTTGCCCCTAGAAGTTGTAAATGCTCCAACACTGGAAGTTTTAAAGAAGAGATTGGATAACCATTTTTCTAAAATGGTAAAGGGTTTCCTACTTAAGCAGGGGTTGAACCTCTAAGTCCCTTCTAACTCTGCTATTTTATGTATTCTGTTGTGTTGTGTTGTGCTGTGTTTGTTGTGTTGTGTTTGTTGTGTTTGTTGTGTTCTATTCTATTCTATTCTATTCTATTCTATTCTATTCTATTCTATTCTATTCTATTAGCAATTGCCTGTAGAAATTCTTTGTCATCTAGAGAATTTTTTTCCTTAAAGGCATTTCACTTCTCATTCAGTCAGCATTGAAGAAGCTTCTTGGATGAGAAACAAAAAGTTCTCAAGGAAGAAAACAAAGAAAGTCCAGTTGTCTTTTGAAAAAGCATCTTTGGAATAGTGAGAGTACTTCAGTAATAAAAACCAATTAACAAAGGAAGTAGTGAGCTCCCTTACACAGGATTGAGCAAGAGAGGCCTCTGTTTCCTAGCACCTTTCTTCAAAATATTTTTTTCTCAATATATCTTCATATGTTTATTTAGTATTTCCTTCTGCAAAATCTGTACTGACATGCAAGTGCTCCTCTACTAGTATGGAATTCTCCAGTTATGAACAGCTAGAATTTTTGATGTTCCAATGTAATCATAATATCACTCACATTGCTCATAGTGTTGAAAAGTAAAGGTTGTCTAAATGTTTTGTAAAAATATACTTTAGAAATCAGCAAAAGCCAACACACTTTTTCAAAGTATATACACTGGGTGTATGCATATACACATATGTACACCTGTGCTGATTAAACCTTTATGTACCCATATTTGCATAGAAACACCAGTCCCTAAACAGAGAAACGGTCACATATGCACACAATACTTAGAGACAGGTAGCATATATGATTAGTCCATAAGAAGTTGCACACATAGAGACATGTTAGTTCATTACACAGAAGACAACATAGATGTGCCCTCTGGACATAGTTATTTACTCAATATTGTTGAGGGATTTTGAGGGAAGGCCAATTCTTTTTAGAATTTCTAATTCTTAGGCAATGTCTTCAGAACTGAGTTTCTAATTGCCCACTTGAATTTGAGTTTGTTTTTTTATAATGTTTGCTTTTCCTGACGCATCCTTCTCTATTCCCAAGTGAAAAGACACTTGTCTTTCTTGAATTTCTTGAACATCATCATCATCTTTATCAATTTTTACCAGTAAAATATAGCCAAGGGCTAATAATTCTTTCTCTTGAAATATTTTTTTCTTTTTATTTATTTTCTTAAATTCATCTGTAGTCCTCCTTATCTGTCTTTTCAAAAGCCAAAAACCTAACACAAAGTTAAATATTTTATTCAACATCTTTTCTTCTTTATGAAAGCCTTTCGTAATTAGTAATACATGGGTCATTGTTAGATGTTTTCCAAGCCAAAAACCTAACACAAAGTTAAATATTTTATTCAACATCTTTTCTTCTTTATGAAAGCCTTTCGTAATTAGTAATACATGGGTCATTGTTAGGGTGGAATTGTCTGACCTAATTTTTAATTTGTATCCATTATTTTTTTATTATTATTACATTTAAAGACTGCGTGACTCCAAATGATTTATTGTGACCATTCCCACCTAGATTAAATAACATGATCATTGTGTACTGCTTCCTGTTTCCTGCAATTTAGTACCAAAAGCTATTTTTGTTAGTTATTATTGAATGGAAAAAGCCTATCTTTCTGTGGAATAAAACCAGGGATTATAAATGGAAAGCATTCTTCTAGTATGAAAATGAACAACTTGAGGCCCTGGTCTTCATGAGGCCTCAAAGACCTTTATGCTGGAGCATCATCTGATCTCAATTGCTAAAGTTTGGTAGCATTCTTTCCCACAAATTTGTGATTGGAACAAACAGATAAATACTAACATTCAAAGACCTTTCAGAAACATATAAAGCCTAATTTATATTTAACATAATGAAAAATTAGCTTTTCTAAATCTCCCACCCTCAATTAAAAAGTGTCTATGAGAATAGTATAATATGAGAAATGTCACAGTTGTTATACCAACTGTGACATTTGCCTCTGTTAAATTGTTAACTTCAGGCTCTTGCCCAGTCCTTTTCTAGAAGAATTCTTGAATTATTTTTACAATTTTTTCTATCTAGAGATACAGATAGGTGCATGACATATGTCCCAGCCAGATAACATTACACCAGGGATCAGCAACCTGCGGCTCTGGAGCTGCATGTGACTCTTTCACCCCTGTGCTGTGGCTCCTTGTCACTCAAAATATGTGTCACAACCACCAATCTGCAATATCTGCCAACACATGATTTATTGAGCTTTTCAACCCTCAGTAGGCCAACCATGGATAAATCCAAGAGAAGAAAAAAGTTTCAGAAGAAAACAGAATGTTTAATCCAACTACATAGGCTAGTTTTGTGGCCGCTCAAGAAATACTCAGGCACGGGAAGGGTTTTGTGGCTCCCGGTGTTTTCTTTTCTGTGGTAAATGGGTCCAAAAGGCTCTTTGAGTGTTTAAGATTGCAGACCCCTGCATTAGACTAATTATGTAAGGTGTATAATGCTATTAGGTGCCTGGAGCTTAAGTTTCTAAGGCCAGCAGAAATATTCTAGAAATTGAGCAACCACAGAAGGGAAAATGTTGATATTTTAACCTGAATGGTAGAAGGTGGAACTCAGCCTTTCCCTGTTTCCAATTTGAGTTTCGTCTGAGTGAGCTTGAAATAGAAGTAGCCTTTAGATCTCTTAGTGACATTTCTCTAAATACAGAGAAACAGGAACTTAAATAGAGTTTACAGGAACCTGCTGGCAAAAGTCGAGGACATATGACTCAATACTGCAAAGGTCCCTTTGCCACTATATTGTCAGGGTATAAATCAGGGTTCATGCTAAGTTTGTGTTATCGTCCCAATATATTTGGCTTTAAATAAAAGTGTACATCTTTAGTTGCTTTCCCATTCTGTGGTATCATGATTTTTGATAACCTGTAGTTGTTATTTTCAGTTCTTAGAACCATGAAGCTCTGAAAAACACTGTGCAGTTTTATCAAGTCACTACTAATCTGTTAGATTCACATTTGTTCACAAAACCAAGAAAGTAGATTGCTGTTTGAATTAAATTGTTATTCAGGCAAATGGTTTGGGGTTGCTTATTCTTAGGCCATTTCTTTATGATAGCCTAATAGCTGCCTGTTCTTGCACTCTGGAAGACATGGGTAACGCACACTGGTGATGGGCTAAGTGATACATGTGAATATATGCTTAGTTGCATTCCATTTAAAATACTCTCTAAATCAGACAAAAAGGATAATGCAGTTGTGAGGCCAAAATGTAATATAATGAGGCCAAAATGTAATCTAAACCAATCCTGTTATTACAAGTATTAAATAGTATAATAAGAAAATAAAAACAAGTGCCACATTTTTAGGTAATGTGTCATATCTTACAGTATTAACCCTCCAGCTGTCTTACAAGGTTATCTCACTGAATACTTTCCAACAATGCAATATTACTAATACCTCTGATTTAAAATGGTTTCTCTGCGAGGGGATTAGAAATGCGCATCAGATGGCAAGCTAAGCTTTTTCTGACAAAGAGGACAAAGAGCTCAGATACCTGAATTAAACTTGGAACAGAATGCAACAAATGTACATGACTCAACTTGCCAAATGTTACAGAATAAGTACAATAAAAATCCTATCTATGAAAACAAGATTAAACAAGTTGGATTTTAGAAGACTGCAGATGTTTTATGCTATGGAACAGCAGACTATTATTTTCCTTACCATCAGTGCTATTAAAGGAAATGTAATCCTTCTGTTTGTAGTGAATGAGCTTAAAGATATTTATCTGTGGTATATTATGGTCATTATCTGACAGTTCAGTGTAAGACTATGTTAAAACTGGATTCCACAAGTAACAAATCTAGTTCAACTCTTTCTTATACTTTCCCAACTCATTTTAGATAATGTCTCATATCTTATAGCCAGTCAGAACTTTATATTAACTTATTTAACCAATCAGAAAATTAAATTAATCACAAATTATCTGTTCTCTTATTATCTGTTCATCAGTTTCATTTTCACCATAATCACATTTTATGCTGTTTAAATACTGTTTTGCAATAGAAAATTTAAAAATAGAATGAAATCTATCATGCCTTTTAATAAATTATCTTAACAAATATGTAAACAATAGTGACTATGGTCTAGAGCAATGTTTCTCAATCTTGACAATTAGAAGATTTATGGACTCAACACCTACAATTCCCCAGCCAGTCACAGAAGGTGCCAAAGTCAAGAAACACAGATTTTCTGATGTTTCACTGGCAGCTGTGGCTGATCTCTTCAGAGACTAAGTGATCTGCTATATGCTACAAGAATATGACAGTGACTGACTGGGCTTCTATCTTTATAGCCAGGCTTCCTGACTATGTGCATTGTTTACACTTATTTTTATTTATTTTTTATTTATTTATTAAATTTTTATACCACCCTTCTCCCAAAGGACTCAGGGCGGTGTACAGCCAGAATAAAATAACATGAAATACAAAATTTAAAAACAATTTAAAATAAATTAAATCTTTTGGCCCCACAATTTAAAACCCAAAAATTAAAACACCCAGTCCAAATTCTTATTAAGCCAGTCCAGCTTGTTGGAAGAGTAGAGTCTTAAGGGAACGACGAAAGGCACGCAGGTCAGGAATCATACGTATCTCCAGGGCCAGTTCATTCCAGAGGGTAGGTGCCCCCACAGAGAAGGCTCTCCCCCTGGGGGTCGCCAGTCAACATTGTTTGACTGACAGCACCCTGAGGAGTCCCTCTCTGTGGGAGCGCGTTGATCGGTGGCAGGCCATCAGTGGCAGAAGGCAATCCCGTAGATATTTGTGTCCTAACCCATGGAGCGCTTTGAAGATGGTAACCAGCACCTTCAATCACACCCGGAAGACCACCAGGAGCCAGTGCAGCTTGCGCAGGAGGTGTCACATGGGAGTGTCGTGTCGCTCCCATAACCACCCATGCGGCCGCATTCTGGACCAGTTGGAGCCTCCGAGTGCTCTTCAAGGGGAGCCCCATGTAGAGAGTGTTACAGTAGTCCAGGCGGGATGTGACGAGGGCGAGAGTGACCATCCCGGTCCAGAAAGGGACACAACTGGTGAATCAGGTGAACCTGATAAAAAGCCCCTCTGGCCATAGCCATCATATGTTCTTCTAAAGACAGTTGTGTATCCAGGAGGACACCCTGATTGCGAGCCCTCTCTGATGGGGCCAAAGTCTCACCCCCAATAGTCAGTAATGGAACTAGCTGGCTATACTGGGACGCCGGGAGCCATAGCCACTCAGTCTTGGAGGGGTTGAGTCTGAGTCTGTTTCTTCCCATCCAGATCTGCACGGCTTCCAGACATCGGCACATCACGTCAAGGGCATCATTGGGGCGGTCTGGGGTGGAGATGTACACCTGAGTATCATCAGCATACTGATGGCACTTCACCCTAAAACCACGGATGATCTACCCCAGCGGCTTCACATAAATGTTGAACAAAAAGGGCGAGAGGACCGACCCTTGCGGCACCCGACAAACAAGGCGCCTCGGGGTCGACCTCTGTCCCCCTGCCAACACAGACTGCGTCCGACCAGAGAGGAAGGAGGAGAACCACTGTGACATGGTGGCCCCCATTCCTAACCCCTCCAGCCAGCGCAGCATGATACCATGGTGGCTGATCTCTTCAGAGACTAAGTGATCTGCTACACGCTACAAGAATATGACAGTGACTGACTGGGCTTCTATCTTTATAGCTAGGCTTCCTGATTATGTGCATTGCTTACACTTTCCTTCCCCTTATTCACACCTCCCTCTTCCCCTGCTTACAATGACTTTTTAGTGAAGATTGAGTCCTATATTACCAAAACTACAACTGGAAGGTATATTTTTATTGCAGGATCCAATTTGGGCCAGTCACCAGGACCAGAGGTTTAGACTTCTAAGCTTTCTGACTCCTCCTGGAGCCCATCATCCAACACAAGTCTGAAAGCTCAAAAGACTAAACCTCTGGTAATGGGGACCAACCCAGACTAGATCCTGCAACATTACCCTTAGACACGTATATTTGCTTACATTTGTATATTTTTATTTCTTTATATCTGCCTTTATTATTTTTACAAATAATTCAAGACAGCAAACATATCCAACATACCTTCCTCCTCCTATTTTTCCCACATTTATGAGGAAAATTGAGCTGAGAGAGAGTGACTGGCCCAAGGTCACCCATCTAGCTTTCATGGCTAAGGCAGGACTTGAACTCTCTCTCTTCTATTTTTTGGCTATTTCTTAATCACTAGACAAAATTGACTCTGTGTACAGCTTTAGTACTATACTACCATATAGTCGTGACACTACTGCAGTTATTTTTTATAATTTTTAAAATCAATCTATCTTTATCAAACAATTTTTCAGAAGATAATCACAGCCAAATGGATTTATTAAGATAGTCTAATTTTGGGAGGCTTTGATTTTATCTTGTTGCAAGATACCTTATTGTCTGAAGGGAAAAGAGGGGAGTCTACACATGGCAAAGAGTGATCAAGAATAGCAGAAGCAGCCGTTACTGCTTGGTTAAACCAGATAGCAAGCAATGACAGAGGGAAAAATATACACATGGAAGTATTAAATGTTCACTTTCAAGAGCTAGACTTCTGCAGACATCAAATGCCTTCAGTGCAGCTTGCTATTCCATTTATGGATTGAGGCAAAACAGGTGCTATATTTCACACTTCATGGCTTAGTCCATTCTCTCAAATGTCTTTAACTCCAGTTTTACTAATCTTGCTTTGTTCAATGCAGTTTAAATTCTGTCTCAGTAGAAAGCTATTAATTTATCTCTTAGAATGGTGTAATTAAGAAAAAAATATTTTTTTGAATTGTTTACAATATGACTTAAAATTTATTTGGTCTCATTTTAAACATAAACACTAGTAACTTATTCTTACAATAAATTTTATTGAAATAGCAGCTCTGATAATTTTAGCTTTATTTGAGCTAGTATAGTTTATTTGTTGTTTGTTTATATGCCATATATCTCACTGTCAAGTAACCCTGGGTAGCTTACAATATCATAAAACCAGACATAAAAATATTAACAATAAATATTAAAATGAACAAAAATAAAATTAGTTAAAACCATGGGCTGGAGGTGGAATTTTTTTTTTTAGCCTACTAATTACCTCTAATGTGGAATGGCATCTATTGGAGCTCCAGGCTAATTGGCAGAGCCAAGTTTTGAGGCTCTTATGCAAAGCCATGAGAGTAAGAGAAGATCTCACCTCAAAGGGACAGTGCTGCAGAGGTGGGACCCATAGCAGAAAACACCCTTCTCCTGAACTCCACCAGTTGCAATTCTTCGATCTTCTACAATGTTCCTCTTCTGCCAGAAGAAGTGGGATGGGTCAATCTCATTGGGATGAGAAGCTTCCTCAGATAATTTAGTTATGATTAATCAAATGCTCAGAAATGATTGCTTTTTTAGAGTTGGATCCCAAGAATGATTTCAGGTTATACATGAGCATCTATAATGGAGGCTTTAAAAAAAAGTTATTAAAAGCACATAAGAACATTTCAATGCTCCATTCTTATTCAAGTTTGTATGCAACACTGTGACACAAGTATGAATGGACAAAGTTTGCACCCTGAAATCACAATGTACACTTCATTCTTTTGACATTATGGCTAGCTGCACATACCTGTGAACTAATCTTTGGCTATATTAACATGATATGAAATGTTCACACACTAGCAACTGAGAAAAGTTGTTCAGTTATGGAAATGTGACAATAAATGCAGCTGTTTAAAGGAAGCAGAAAGAAAGTTGGCAAGAGAGAAATTGATATATGGCCTAAATAAAAATAGGTGACCTTAGAGAATAAGGTATGTTTAAGTTAAGAATACAGCTTTAGACTCAGTATTTCTACAGAACTCTATTTATGCCTGTTTTATATCTCCTTTGCCTGAATGGCAAAATACCATTATGCCATATTTCTATATACAGTATGTCATTTTTCATCAAATCTGGAAAGGTATGATACTGTTCACTGAAAACCACAGTTCCTTGTGGTTCACATAAGTAGTAAAAGTAGCTGGAAGTGAAAAAGTTTGCGTCTATATTTTAATATCACACCGAATACCTCAACATGTCAAACATGAAAACTAATGAAGAGAAAATAGCCTTTTCACAAGGTTCTTTAAAAAATAAATATTAGCATATGCAGATTTGTAAGAGTTGTCTTGTGGAAAGAGAGCATGGTCCTTGAAATTTGTAAGGCAAAAACTTTCCCTTTAAGTGGGCAACAAAAGTTGAGGCAGAAGAAAGGGTCTGTTCTCTCAACAGCCGTTGATCATTAGAACGAGCCACAGTATTGCTTGCTTGGTCAAAATTGTCTTCTAATGGCCTCTTGTAATAACTTCAAGGCTAAATTTTTGTTCTTTCTCTTTCAGTTGTCTTTCTTATTGTTTATGGTTAGATTATACATTTGTCAGGGTAGAAAATATGTTTTGATTTGATAACTTTGAAATAATGACAACCACCAAACAACAATTTATCTTGCTACTTGTTCTTTTCGTATTGACTAAAAGCTAAATTATCAGATTTAATTACCATGTCAAGATTTATTCATATTCAATCACCAAGCATAATTTAATATGTCATAACATATGATTATAAAACTGTCTTGATCTTAAAATTGTAAATGTGGAGAGGGGGGATATTACATGATCTGAGATCATATACTTTAGATATAAATAGGAGGAAGGAAAGAAGGACGGGAGGGAGGGAGGGAGGGAGGGAGGGAGCTTCCAATTTCCTTTGCAGCAAAAATGAGTACATTTATAAAATTCGTTCATATTTTATGGTTAGGAAGGACTTACTGGAGAAGAGCCTAATGCTGGGAAAGACTGAGGGTAAAAGAAGGGGATGACAGACAATAAGGTGGCTGGATGAGTCACTGAAGCAGGAGGCATGAGCTTAAATGGACTCCAGAAGATGGTGGAGGACAGGAAGGCCTGAAGGAACATTGTCCATGGGGTCATGATGGGTCGGACCCGACTTCATAATTAACAACAAAAAATTTCCTCACTATTTTCTGTTATGCAAATCTAGTTCGTTCTGTTCAGCAGTTGCATGCCTATCCTTGGTGCATTGCAGGGGGGGAACTAGATTACACCAGCTGACTAGCCATGCTTGGCTTGCTTGCTCTTCCAAGCTCCTGCTCCAGTCTTGCCTCACCTTGTCTTGCCTTGCTCTGGCCAGGTCCAATGCCGGCTTCTGCTCTCCGAACATATGAATGCAGATAGGTTTTCCCACTGAAGTGATACCCATTTATCTCCTTGTACTATTGCATGCTTTTGAACTGCTGGGTGGGCAGGAGTCAAGGAGTAAGCGGTGGGAGCTTATTTTGTCTCGTGGAGCCGGGCTCAGATTGCTGGAGTACAGACCATTTCTGACTGGCAGTTCCAGCGTCAGGAAACCACTGTGCTACCACATTCCCTTATGACTCTGACATACGCCTGCTCTAAATCTATAATGATAATAACAATTCTCAGTTATTAGAACATTTTCTACTTAAACACATTTGCCTTTACAACTATCTAAATATCTAAATCATACCATAATAATGATTTATAGCACAAACTTCCCTTCAGGATTGTTCTTCAGTAGGAATCTCTGGAGAACTGAAGGACTAAGAGCCAGTACATTTTCAGCCCAATAGTACTGTTACTTCTTTATTATGGTCACTGCAGGGGTGGGTTCTACTTACCTTTACTACCGGTTCACAACGTGCGCACACATGAGCAAACTGAGCATGTGCGCCTTGCTTCTGCGCTTGCACAGATCGCCTATGACAACATCCGGGGTGGTAGGCCGGGCCTCCCACCAATTTTACTACCGGTTCTTGTGAACTGGTACGAACCGGGGACAACTCACCACTGGGTCACTGATTAGCGTTACTCAAGCTAAAAAAGAAATAAACAGATTCTGTGCTTTAAGTAAAATGTCAACACAAAATTGTAACTACATCATTGAGGCTATCGATAGTATGAGTCATTTCAGACAGACTGATATGATAATCTACGTAGCTACTTGTTTTCCAGCACAATGTACAGATTCAGATTAGAATTCAGCAGGTCTGTTAGTTAAGATTTTGTAACATTGTCTTTGCATTCTGAGACTGAAGAGAAGACAGAGGTCTTGAAAAGAACAAAGACAATACCAGCCTCACCTACAATACAATATAATTTGGGATATACCTTTAAAATAATAACTGTATTTCTTGTAAAATACAGATTTTTAAAAGAAACATACCATTTTTTAGGCCATTTAAATTGTGCTACAAACAGCTCCAGATTTTTCCTTGATAGTGGCCTCATTCTCCAATTAAACACCAATCTCTGGCATGGTGCCTTGCCATGTGGCATTCGTTTCACACACTAGACAATACATGACTTGACTCTCAGTGTATAATGTTCTTCTTCTTTGTTACATAATACCAGTGTCACAATTTCCACCATTAAAAGCATGTATTAAAAAATTGTGCCAGCACATACTTTCTCATAAGTAAATGGAAAAATTTCAATAATTAGCAATGTACCAAAAATTGTTTCTCTTTTAATGAAAATCAAAGAGGCTTGTAAAGCAATTCAATTTAGTTGAAATTATGAACTAAATTAGGGGTGTCAAGCTCAAGGCCCACAGACTGGATATGGCCCAGAGGGTGTTTAGATCTGGCCTGTGGTGCTAGCCTGGAAACCGTGAAGGACTGGCCCGTGGTGCCTCTGCCAGCAAAAACGGAGTTTGGGAGCCCGTTTTCACTGACAGAATGCTTGAGCCACCACAGGCATCGACATGAGTGATGTTGAGCTGGCCATTCCCCCAAAGGTCAAACACAACCCTGATGCGGCCCTCAATGACATTGAGTTTTACACCTGCTTTAAATTATATCAGATCTGTTTATAATACATGACCTACTATTATAATCTTGCATTGTTAGTAAGGCAGTTTTCTTAGGCATTAGATCAGGGTGTCAAACTTGCGTCATCATGGCAGCATCATGTGATGTATCGTGACTTTTCCCCCTTTGCTAAATTGGATGTGGGTGTGGCCAGCATGTGAAGCATCCAGCCTGTGGGCCGTGAGTTTGACACCCATGCATTAAATGTTACAGGCGGTCAATTACAGAGAATTATAGCTACTAGAGAAGAACATCTAACTTTTGGGAGTAGGACTGGAGATGACAATGGGGCCAGACCAAAGTTCAAAAGTAATCTGTGCATGCCTAAGCCAGTATGGAAAGAGAATTAAACAAGAGTTGTGTATATTTTCTCTATGATCATAAGATCATCTTAATTTTCTTTTTGTACGGCTGTGAGAGTTGGCTCATTCAGAAGGCTCAATGCTGAAGAATTGGTGCTTTTGAATTATAGTGTTGGAGAAGACTCTTAAGAGACCCTTGGACTGCAAGGAGATCAGATCAGTCAATCCTAAAGAAAATCAACCCTGACAGCTCTTTGGAAAGAGAGATACCAAAGCTGAAACTCAAATACTCTGTACTCCAAATAGTAACAGCAATAGCACTTACTTATATACTGCTTCAATATACTTTACAGCATATTGACAGAGTCAGCATATTTCCCCCAATGATGAGAAAATGAGAAAAGTGGAATCAATGGAAAAGATCCTGATGTTAGGAAAGATTTAAGGCAAAAGGGGACGGGGACAGCAAAGGATAAGATGGTAAGATAGTGTCATCAACACAACGAACATGAATTTGAGAAAACTCTGGGAGATAAGTCAAAATCAGTGGAGGTGTGAAGAATTGGGCATGACTTAGTGACTGAACAAAAAAAAAGAGAGAGATTTTCTTTCCACAATGAGTTTTTTTGCAAATTATTTTTCTTTCTAGTGTAGCTACACCGCTTTTCACAGTGGATTGTAATTTTCAAGAAACATATTTGAACCAGAGCTTTTTAGATGATTTTAATTCCTACTGATCCAGTATTAAATCATCAACTGTGACTTTTGAATATACAGTATTATCCAGTTATAGATTAACACTGTGACATCTCATTTCTTCAGTTATTGATCATACTATCACTCATTACTGCAACAATAGATGCAACCAATAAACTTTCCTTATTATGCAGTATTTATATTAGTTTTTAATCCATTTGCACTGAACTCTGGATAATGATTTTTTTCCAGAAATACTTTTTCTTCCTCTTCTTTTTCCTCTTCTTCTTTCTCCTCTTCTTCCTCACCTCCTTGAATATTTATTGTCATAGGATCTTTATTTCAAATTGGCTGCTTCCCTAGTAAAATATGAAAACTGTGTATAATAAAAATAGCAAGCTCAAAAGCAATTTGTAATACGTTTTTCAACTACCTAGGCAAAGTAAGACTAATGAACTTTTTATATTGGCTTCCTGATGCATTTTTCATATTTGAATTTGCTGAGAAAGTACTGAAGGAATTCTTCATTCTGTCATTTAAATAGATTTATTGTTAACTAGCTTGACATATGGTATCAATTTCCTTCATCCCCCCTGATACAATAGAGATTTTTTGGGGAAAAGTATAAAAGTGGTAAATAAAAAAAAAGTATAAAATGAATCTGAGTTTGCTAATTTCAGCAGATACCATGGGAATTCTACAGATGGTCTGAGCAATTTAAAAACAGTGCAGATGTTTCTTTTGTTGGTCTGCCTTTCTTGATAGCAAGAGAAACACAGCTAGATCTGGAAATGACAAAGGCACAGCTTTCTCTGATAATTTCTTTTTAATGAAGTGAATTTGGCTTCATTGAGCCATATAGATAGCCACTGAACTCAATAAGCAACTCAATAAGGAATTTCTCATGTGTCTATAACATTGTGACTTGGCAACAATAGTCATCTCTGGTGAATAATCCATTATTTTGTTGCAGGTGTAAAGGCGATGAAACCTAGCAAATCATGTTACTGCAATTTACTGGGATTCAACAAAATCAATAAATTGACTGGCTGCCATCAAGTCAGTGTCATCTTTAAGTGACCACATAGATCTTTTTTTCAGAACAAAGCTAAATGATAACTCCTATATAAAAAACAAAATAGCCAATTACATTACTTCAGAATACTGGAATTGTACAGATTCATATTATTATGATTAAGTGATCTGTAATGTATAAGTAATTAGATATGTGAAACTTTTGGTTTTGCATCTGAAATCTAGAATTTTCAGTAGGTGTAAAAATAGCAAGAATTATCTTTTAAATATTTATCACTTGCATGCATTATACATGTGTATAAAAGTAGGGCTTTGATCATATGATTGCACCTTTTTTCCTCCACTCCCCATTCTGAAGCTGGTAACAATGTTGAGTAGATGGCGTTTTTCCATTGTTTGTCTTCTTGTGCCATATCCGTCATCGGACATTGGCGATCATGTTGCCAATCCTATTTTTGTCAACAGCTGCATGAAAAAGTGCTGCTGAGTTTTGGCCAAATCAGTCCCTTAGATTTTGAAGCCATGATGTTCTTCTTCTGCCTGGACCTTGTTTGCCTTCAATCTTTCCCTGGAAGATTAAGTAAAGGATGCCGTATTTTTCTGGATGTCGCATCACATGTCCAAAATATTCTAACTATTGCTTTTTAATGGCTTTGATTAAGTTTTTAGTTTTCCCATACAGCTTCAAATTGTCTAATATACAGAGTAGGCTGAATATGACTTAGGGAACAGATAGGATGAGTGTGAGTTCATTTAGATGTTGAACATCATGAGGGATAAAATAGAACCTCATGGAATGCCACAACAACTTCAGCTGAGAAACCTTTAATAGCAGGTTTTAGACTCTTAGATATCTTAGGATTTGTTCTGCTAACCATTAAACAAGATGGACCATCAAGATGGATTTTTCAAGACAGATATGCATCAAAATTCTATTCCAGATTTTAAAATAGTAATTTTGTTCTGGTGAATGGCTATCTAGTGACCATTTTTATTTTAATACTGTTTTCCTAAATGTTAGCCTCCGCTCTTTTGTTGCTTGCTTGCTCAGCTGCCATGAAACAGGGAGAGGAGGGAGCTATTGGAATTCTTGGGAGGGGGGAAGTGAGCTGGTGGAGAAGAGGAGAGGAACTTTTCTTCAGCATTTTCTTTGAAGCTGATAACAACTCAAGGTCGACTGTCGTGGCAAAGCAGGAGGATGGCACCACCCAACATTGCACTGCACGTGATCCCTGGGGGAATTGTGTATTGGATGATTTATGCTTGACAGTTAGGGGAAGGCTTTTGGGGATGCTTTCTATATGTACTTTTTGGACCTTTTGCTTCAGATCTTGCTTTTCTTTGGTTGCATTCAGTTCATACTTAGTAAAAGTATCTTTCTCTATGAAAATGGAGTTGGGGTTTTTCTTTCTTGAGTATTGAAAGGAGGCACGCCTGACATTAAGAAAGGTCTGAAGCAAAAGGCACGAAAATTATTTTAGTTTTAAAGTTCTTGACAATTTTCCTATGGTAAATTATTAAAATTAATCAACTTTCACAGGAATCTTGTGCTACTTTTAATATCAATATAGTTAACATATATGAGTTTGATGGAGGTCCTTCTTGGCTTCTTTGTGGGACTGGAGCATATAAAAAGAGATAGCAGAATTGAGAAATGGACATTGTTTCACTTTGGAACGGGACAATGCTGGAAGTCTTGAAGAAGGCTATGGTGCACCTTTGCTTAAAGGAACTCAAAAGGACCCTAAAGGAAGTGGATTAACTAGATTCCTGTCAGTCCTATTGCAATTCTGATGTCATTGAGAAGTCATTGATCACTCTAGTGGATAATCTTTGTAGGATCTTTGATGTAGTATAACAGTCCTCTTGGACTTCTCATTGGCATTTTATGCCATCAACGATAGTATTATGGAATGCTAGACACTGATATGAAAATAAATAACCATTTTTCAGTGGTTCCTCTGATATCACAAGACATCATTCTAATCCATGATGATGGAGGAGGTCATGATGGTGACTATTTTCACAATGTTTGATTCTTCTCTGCTCTTGCTATTTAATATATTCATAGCAATGTTATGGTTTAATATCATCAATATGCTGATATTTGGTTCTATATTACGTATAATCTTGAGCCCAAGAGGGATATTGTCAAAATCTGGTCCTGGTGCGTAGAAACTGTCGAAATATGGATGGGATAAAATAGGAGAAAGTTGATTTCAATAAAACAGAATTGCTGCCCTTGAGATAATATTACTATGACTTGAGGTTTTGCCTTAGATTCACTGTTGGAAGGACTGGTAGTAGCCATAGCCAAAAGTATCTTTGTCCAGTTCAGGTTGATAATAATAGCACTTAGACTTATATATCACTTCACAGTGCTTTTACAGAGCTCTCTAAACAGTTTACAGAGTTAGCATATTGTCCCCAACAATCTGGGTCCTCATTTTACCCACCTCAGAAGGATGAAAGACGAGTCAACTTTGAGCTTAGTGAGATTTGATTTGTCAAATTGCAGGCAGCTGGCAGGCAGCAGAAGTAGCTTGCAGTATTGCATTCTAACCACTGCGCCACTGTGGCTCTGGTTGATGGCTAAGTTTCAGTCTTTTCTGGAGCAAAATGATCTGGCTACAATGACTCATGAGTTGGATTTCTGCCTCTGAAATCAACCTGGAAATAACGCTTGGTCCAAATGTAGTGGCCTTCATTTTTCAGAAAATAACTCATGTTGTCATGAAAATTACAACATATGTAGAGATACCCATTACTAAGAAACCTTAAAGGACAGAAAGATACAAAAGCATTTAATGCTATTTGTACAGTTCAGTTGTCATAAAAAATGTAACAAGAAGAGCTAGATTGATTATGGGAAGCAAAAACATAGGATGTGAACATCAATTTTCCGAGCAAACTCTCTCAGAACTCAACAAAATATTTATCTTTATTTCTTGTTTATGAAAAAAAAAACTCTGATATACTACTTCAAAATTACTTTTGTTTTCTTTTATCTGTCCCTAATTATATATAGTGGTACATTCCAGAATTGTTACTTCCACACATCATTTCATTCTATTGACTGACTTAAACAATGTCGGTTTTTTGATATTTTAAGGTTTTGCATGACCCATGACAAGTCAAAGACCTGGTATATTTTTGTAGAAACTCAGCAAAGTAAAAACTGAAAACAAAACCAAAAATAAAAAAACAAAAAACCCACAACCAAAGCCATATGTGGAATGGCCTCACTCTAACTTCTACATCAAAAGATATTGCATGTGTTCCAAAAACTAAAAAGGGAAACTAAGATCTCTTGACTCTAGCGATTAACCAATATTGAATTTCCTTAGCATATTTATCAGTGCATATAGTAGTCCTATTGTTCTTTTAAATGACAGCATATATTCATAAAGTTGATGTTGTGCTTAAACAAGAGAAAGCATTGCAAAGTGCTAATTTAGGAATATGTTTTTGTTTGAATCCAAATCTTCAGTGAGCTCAATATTAATGTTTTTGTGTTTTTGGATAACATTTACAACTGGATTAAACTACACCTATTTCATGACAAGAATATTGTTTGGAAAAATAATTTACTACTTACTATTTGGTATTATCATATAGATTTCTATGACCTATGGTGTACATGACAGTATAGTTTATGGATGTTTACATCTGTTTGAGTAAGATTACTGTAAATTACAACAATGTCTCTGGACAGTGTGATGTGTCAGATTGATAAATATCTCAACAGCTAACAATGACCAGATTTCTGAATCAAATTTTGAATCATGAAAGTACTTGGTCGGTAATCTGCTTATTGGCTAATAATCTATTTATTTATTTAATTGTAACTTCCTGACACTTTAATTTGTATCTGCATTGTTTTAGTGTTTATTGGTTACACATTACTTTGAGCACCTTGGTGATAGGAAATATAGTTAATGAGTATGATAAATAAATATATTGCAAACTAATTCAGGAAATTGCTGACTATGTGGATAAAATTGACATAAAACTGACTCTGTGGACACTATACAGTATTATACTACCTAGTGTTGCATTTCGTAAGATTGTCAACATTTTGAAAATCATACATACTATTTGGTATAACATACGGCTGAACTGCAGCACAATTCATGTCGCTCAGTTTAATGAATAGCATATATAAGCTCACTTTGGGTTTATTATTCCTAGTCCTACTTTTAGTGCACATTGAGAAGAATTACAATAAAAATATTTTTGATGACTCTTATAAACGAATCATCGCAAACAAAACAAGCCAGCTTATGAGTAATGTCAGTCATTATTTTGCTTACATAGTATAATTTCAAACAATCTCTTGAAATGTCATTTGCTCCTAGTCATCTATAGTTCTGCCCTCCATTTGTGCTTCTGCATATACAGTGAATATCAATGTCGGTTGTTTAATGTTTTAATAACATCTCTCTTTCTTTTGCTACATTTAGTTAAAAAACAAAGCCTGAAAGTTCAGATCAATGTAACCAGTGATGCAATGTGCATGAGATACATTCGCCCAACTCCAACCACTAAACTGGAAGGTTTCATCCTGGGGTATGGAAGCAGTTTCTTCTCTAACCAGTATATTCCCCTACCATCTAATGGGAAAATGTACATAACTGAAGTTGGTAAGCTATTTACAATTTACAATTTTTTTAAAATTATTGCACAAATTGAACACATATTTTCTTCTAATTTGGACTTGAAGATCGATGAGAAGCTATGAAAGGAAAAGAACCAATATGTGTTACCAAAACAGTTGTTTTTATATTCTGAAAGATGTTTGTTTGTTTGCATGTTTCCAATTACTGCTGTTTTTCGAAATATCTGAATATGTAAAGGAAACAGGCTAATTTGACCCTATTGCAAATGTTAAGTAAGTTAAGGACACAGTTTTTTTTCCAAGATAAGGATTACACGTTAGTCAATAATTTGTTGATCTGCAACTAATGTTACAAGACTTAGCCCTAATCACCTGAAGCAAATTTATATTTAGACTTAATATTAAATCAGAAGTAACAGATCTGGGCTGCAAAAAACTAGATAATTACTAGATGGCTCTGATAATTCAGAACCATCTAGTAAATTCAGAAACCCTGTTTGCGGTCCTCTTGCAATACAATGTCAGTTTCTTCTTAAGGCACATAATTACAAGTAAGAACTTTGCACTTGGTGAATAATATTCATGAAACTTTAGAGATCCTCAAAGCAACTGCTGGCAAACATCAGGGCAAATTTTATCTCATAGTATTATAAGTGTTTCCATAGTCAGCTGTGTTAAATAAATGTTCAGAGTGGAGAAGTAGTTGGTCTGGAACATTTAAATACCTTCTGGCTATTTTTGGCAAGTTTAAATCTATGTTTTCTGAGATGGATTGCTAAGGTTGCAAACCCTTGTGAATACTTAGCATTGTGCTGCACAAGACTTTTTTTTCCTCTTAGAGCAAATATATCCAATAAATACTTTGTAATTAAATACATTTTCCTTTATAATTCCAGACACTTGGAAACCGTTTATATGTTTTTCCCTAGGATTACACTAATCTAACATTAAAATCAAATTAAATACTTGCCAGGGAATTCCACAGAATAATGAAGGAAATAAATTCACAGTCTTTATAAAATTTAGAATTCTTTGATAGATATGGCTGTAGATCCATTGGTTGCCCCCCCCCAAAAAAAAATCCACAAAAAAACAACCTGATGTCAGTTTGGTTTGTGTTCAGCTCAGCACTGCCCTGGTGGGCAGCCACTATCCTAGTGGCACCTAGTGGCACCATCACCTTTATAAAATCTAGAATATTATACTCAATAGTAATTTACAAGTGCATCAATTTGCAAGTAAACTTTTTGCAATAAAAATAGTTTTCTATTCGTCAATGAAAACAAAAGAATGAAGAATTAACAGAATAACAGAGTTGGAAGGGACCTTGGAGGTCTTCTAGTCCAACCCCATGCTCAAGCAGGAAATTATAATTATATAATAATTTTATATTTGTATAAAATCTATAACTATATCAGCCTGCAGATTTTTAAAACAAAAATAGAAAAAAGTGTTGTCCTTACAATAGAAAAATAGAACAGTTTGAAATGCAACATGCCTAAAAGTGATGACAGAAAGAACCAGGTTAATCCTTCAGGTACAATTCAGTCCAAAATGATACCCAAACTGCACTGAAAATTTGAGATAATTTGGGAAGTGAGATTATGGTCTTCAAAAGTAAATTATTTTCACTGCATTTACTGCAAAATGTACAATAGTGGCAGATTTTACACATACCTTTTATTAGCAACAACGTTTTATAAAATCTGAAAATAAAATCATATACTGAAAATGTGGATGATGCTAAACAGAACACAATCACCCATATGGTTAAAAAAAACTATATGCAGTGATACCCGTTAGTCAAAATTTCATCAAAATGACAAAATGGTCATGATATCATAACGTAAGCGCTGGTCCTAATGTGCACTGTAGCATCGCAAATACAAAGGAGATGGATTGGCACCATCTTTTAAAATTCTGTCAACCCTGCAGATGCCCATTTTTATCCCACCATCATCTATAATTCTATATGAAGAATCATACAGGCAATATCTCCAAAATTAAACCAAAAGTGGTCTCTGAAGACACAGACAGGTACATTATAACCTCTATTATTAGAGCACAAATTCTTCCCAAAGAGTTTACAAAATATAAAATGTTTAGAATGTCTTTGGCTAACAAACCACCTAGGAAAAGGAGATTAGGATGCTGTTGCCTTGGAACACTATCTTAGCTTGTTTTGACAGGACTGAGCCATGGTGGTGCAGTGGTTAGAAGGCAGCATTGCAGGATGATTCTGCCCACTTCCAGGAGTTTGATCCTGACTGGTTCAAAGCTGACTCAGCCTGTCATCCTATCAATGTCATTAAAATGAGGACCCAGGTTGTTGGAGGCAATAAACTGACTCTGTAAAATGCTTAGAGAGTGCTGTAAAGCACTATGAAGTGGTATATAATCTAAGTGCTATTGCTATTGCTAACTGAATTACCTCCGTGAGTATATGCTGGTCACTAACAAAAATATTGTCTACAATGTAATTATAAAAGTGTATACATATCTAAATTATTCTTAGACAACAAGTTTCAATATAAACCATTGTCCCAGTAGAAGGCCACATACACTGAAGGTACACAAATTCTCCCACTCTAATATGTGGGAATTTTTGGCCAGCATATAAGGTTGTTCACTTTATATTGGACTTATTCTGCAAGATTTAGTTTAAAATACAAAATAAATATTTTCTAGTAGTTGCCCTAATTGTGTGTTCATTGTATCTGAATCTTAAAACAGCATCCTGGAACTTGTTACACAACTCTCCTGAATTATTTCAGTATGAATAAAGAAGTTCTTGAAACAAATGCCAGGCCTTAGAGCCTGAAGGGTAACTCAAGGAGGCAGGCTGATGCTAAGGCAACAGACTGTTTATTATCATAATTGCTATATTCTCCTGCTTACTTCTTTTCAGCAGAAATCCCAAAGTTAGCAGATTACTGAATAGTACTTCACTATTGTACTCACTAATCAGTGAGTACTATTGTACTCACTATTGTACTCACTAATCAGTGAGATACAGTTCCTATAAACTGCTTCCTTTGTGGTATGTATTAACTTCTGGATAAAATTTCAATAGCTGCAAATCCGTATAAATCAGTTTGAACACATTTCCACTGTATAGAGCTGGATCTCTGCTTTGTAACATCACATGTACACATTGTTATGTTATTTGCAAAAGGAAAATAAAATTTTAAAATAGTCCAGTTATGAAAGCTTCAGGAAAGAATGCTCAATAACTGCATGATTATAAAATACCCCATGCAGAGAGAATAGAGACCAAATTAAACAATTGGGCAATAGACTGGCATCAACCTACAAATGACACAATAGAACCAGAATTTAATAAATGAAAACGCAATCAGAAAGCATTGTTTTTAAACAATTCTAATGAGGAAAAGCCATGGGCATAAAGATAATTGTGTGGTTATAATGTACCTGAAGGGGATACAGAAGTACAGTATTTATGTGACCCTGACTGTTTTAAAAAGTTAAGCTAGGCCAGTCCATTTTGGCATGTTGGCACCCATAAGCTACAATATGTTTTTTTAAAAAAAAAATCAACCTGGAGAAGACTCTTAACAAACTGTATCCATATAATGGCCAAGGAAACTTCATATTGTCATGAGAATCTAGGCCGGACTCAAGAGAGTCTTTATCAGTACAAAGATATCAGCAAGCTATTAAAAGCAGATAATAAACATACACACATACTTAGTTAATAACCACAAGGATTATAAGATCTATACTGAACGGTGCATAAAATATGAGTTAAGAACACCTGATTCCTTGATTGGATGTGTACTTCTGCTCAGAAATTCTAGGATAAAAATATCAATAGTTTTTTAAAAAATTCTTTAATAACTCAATGACACTTCAGTCAAACCAAACAGAATTTCTTTTTACTGTAAACAGCGAATATGTAGGCAGTAAAATCATTCCATTTAAGAGTTTATCATTGCACTTCTGCTCCTTTTTTGCTCTAATAATGTGATTGTCTCCTAATAAGGTCAAGAAATGAATTTAATATGTTCAATGAACCCTCTCTCTAAGAAACCTGGTATTTTTTTACTTGTTTCTTCAATTGGGCTTATTACCTCTTAAAAGTGAGTTTGAAAAAGTGAAGACATTTTACAGAATAAAATGTAATAGACTAGAGGACATAGTGAAATAATTACATGATATTTTTTGCCAAGCATCAACATGACTAGAGTTCAGTGAGTTTCCACATAGTATACAGATGGAAAAATTATGATTTTATGTCAGTTTTGGACAAATCCCATATTGCTTTCCAAGATTGTTATGTAAAAGCAAACACTAAGAATTAAAAAAGCTATTCTTTACAAAAAGAAGAAAGTACCATGTTTGATATACTTGCAGGGGCTGAAGATGGTAATGTTTCATCCTATGTTGCATCTTTTCTATTGATCTGACCAAAATACTAAAATCAGCAGTATGTTTTTTTTATTCTTACTTTATTGAAACATATAGGATAAGCTATTCCAATAAATCTGCAAGAATTACAAGACATGAAAGGAATTCAAGGAAACTGCTCAACAATGCAATATTACAGGCATGCTTAATCTATCAAAAAATAATTCAGTATACTTGTGCCTGTATAGAAAGAACTTTCATGTAAACATACATTATGTAAAAATATTCCCAAAACCATCAGGTGAATGGCCAAGTATCCATTAACCTGGAATGGTGAGAGGAAAAAGGCTGTTTTAAACTCTAGAGCATAGAATTATATAGAGGTTCGGATTTCTTTGCACTACAGCACAGCAAATTGTCTGTTATGTAAAATGTATAAATCTTCATTCCTTTTGGCAATAAACACAGTCTCCTTACAAATTAAGCCACTTCCAAATAAGGGTTGAGGTTCTGAAGAGGTGAGATTTACCACTGAGTCCTGGTGTGAAGCCTAAAATATAGCTAAATGATAAACCTTTAAAATCTTGTGCATAATGTGAAGCAAGTCTGTGATTCCCAGTGTTAATGGTTTTGATAAACTTCTTGTGTATTTCACAAAAAAATGGAAAAAGTGCTTTCGTGAATAAATATACATTTTGGAACATCTTCACCTTTATACATCTTTATCCTTAACAGCATATGATAATTATGATCTGGAAAAGAATCTCTCCCTATATAAGTTGACCTACTACTGGCCTATAAACATAGAATTGCTGTAATGTTAACAGAGATTATATTATGAGGATGGAAAGGAAGAAATAGATGAGGTAAATAGATGTATTAGTAGTCATCCTAGATACTAGAACCTGAGATAAGACTCTGACTAATCTACCCTGAGTCTTCAGAGGAAACATATGTAATTCTTAACATAGCCAATGTTTCAACAGTTTCCTTCCATACATGCTCTAGAAAGTAAAAAAGATGACTTTGTCCGAGGGATGTAAGTTCCATTGCTAAGTAGCAAAACATATTTAAAAGTAACTCAGACATGTACCTAATTCACTAAACTATAAATAAGGAAATAAGGTCCGACATATTATTATAGCCAATTTCTATAAAAAGTAGTTTCTACTTTCTCAGGAAATTGATTGGTCTACCTGGAAGGATTTACACATGACCTGAAATTCCTGAATTCTGTGTATACAATAGTAGACTGATTAACATGCTTACTATCTTAAAGTTCTAACTAATTCCAAGTAATTTTTATGTTCTTAATTAAATCACTGTTCAGGATATTTGATCATACTGTTTTTGACCAATATAACTTGAATAAGTATGGAGTTTAAGATAGATATTTTGGTTAAATTTTTTAAATAAATATTTTAATTAAATATTAATTATTTAATATTATTTTAATTAAATATCTGCCTTTTATCCAGTGAGAAATTATATCTATTTACACACACATTACTATGTAAAAAACCCTTTATTCTCTCTAAATATTGTTTTAATTAGTTTTTATTGTGATTAAGCTTTGGTGACTTAACTGGTTTTCACTAGAAACATTAAATGAATTTATGGCCTTTTACCATGTGTTTTTCCAGAGAATATAAAATCCATTAAGAATGTGTTAGCTTATGAGTAAAAATACCAGCACATTTAACTTTGTTTCCAAAAGCCCAATGATTTCTAAAGAATTTGGAAACTGCTTTTCAGTCCGTATAGTCAGCAGGGAATTTATTCCAAAAAATTGCAGTTAGTTTTAGAAGAATACTATCTTTGTATGTGCATGATTGCTATTACATCAAGGCAATAAGTGTATATTTAACATTTTCTTGTAATCCAAAATAGTTCACCTTTTTAGAATTAATAATTATCTGATAGATTGGCTTCTCTTTATGGAAATGGTGCTTACATAACTTAATTTTGTCATAAATTAAGTTATGTAATTGTGCTTCCACATTTGGTTGGAAAAGTTTTTATAGTTTCAGTCAAATCAATTTTTTTCCTGAGAGTGAATAGGACCTTTATGATATACATTCACATGACATTGAGCTAAACTGGAGTTGGGTAATTGCTTCAGTGACAAAAACTGGCTTGGAAAATATTAAAGTGGGGCAGATAAAAGGCCAAGAATCTATTAGATTTCAAGTACTTTACAGACTACTGTGTAAATGTAAATGTAAATACAATAAATGGAAATATTATCAGTGTTGAAACCCCAAAGGAAAAAAATTGCTTGAAAATTACTGGTTCATTACTTTTTTCCATCATCTATTGAGAGGAAAGATTCCATGTTTCTAAGTAGCACCATTTATTTCATTGCTTTATTCCAACTCACAACTTCCTGATTTCTTTTATCACAGATTCATTCTTTCTTCCTAATGGAAAATACAAGCTGTACAGCTAAACTTTCAGATTCATGTTATTCTATTGAGGGAAAGAGATTCTTACAATTAAAAGGTGTGAATGAGGGATTTTAATAATATTAATACATATTCCTATTTATTGAAATAGGAAGTTATTAGGCAATTCAGTGCTACTATGCTTATTATAAAAATCACAAAAAAAATTCCACTAATATAAGACATCTTAAAGTCAAAACTTGTATGCTATTATAGTCTCTTTATTTTTGGAAAATGGATTTGAATAACCTAAATATAGTATTAATGAAACACTAATAATATAATGGGGAAAATAATATGATATGGTTTTGATTATTCAAATATTTCCTCTTTGTCTGATTTTTCAAACATTTATTAACTTATATTTTCCAGATGCAGAGCCAAGATACTTGATTGCAGTGAAACCAATTTCCAATAACAAGAAATCCTGTTCAGGTATTTTAAACATTTTTTTCCCTTAAAAACTCAGGAGACCTATATTTCAATCAAAGTAACCTACCTTGAATTTGGACATGCTAGAGATAAGCAAAAGATATATTTGATAAATAATAAATAATAAATATACAATTATTATATAATAAATATATGTACAATTTCAAGACATGAACCAACCTATTTAACTTTTTTTTAAAAAAAGAAACCAATGTTAGCAAACTCAGCAATATCTTGAAGAATTACATATTGTTCATGTTCATAAAGTCAAACCTGTGTTAGCTTCTTGCTTTTTGTTATGATGTAACCAAACACTGGAAAGAGACCAAAAGAAAAATCATTCCATTGATATATGACATGTATCCAGAAAATTGTTTGCTTTGTTTTTTCACAAATCTGACTAATAACATTTTCTGCTATTAATTTAGAGACAAATTAGCCCATGTTTTCACTTAGGCTCATAAAAGTAGGAAATAATTAACACAATTATTCACATGTATGATAACAGGAGACAATCAGCCCTGACAACAAACTACAGAACAATTCCATATTTCCATATTCTATATTTCAGCAGAGGTTTCATGTTGCTATAAGTGCCTGCATTGCTGAGAGCTATCTTCCATGGAGCTGCCAATATGCTATTATTCTAATTCTCTATGTCTGCTATTTATGCCAAGAGCAAAAAGTACCAAAAACAATTGAGCTTTTGTACAAGAGGGTAAGTGAAGCTGCCCTCAAAGCAACTGGAAAAGATGAAAGAAAGGTGCTTCTTTACCTTTACCTTAGCTGCTGAAGGGAAGGGAGTAAAGCAGGAGCTGGGAGATAGGACAAGATGGTCAACTATCTGGTTTTTGGGGGAAAAGATACCTTTGAAAACTCTGTTTACTTGCAAGTCCAACGATGTGAGGACAAGGGACCACTGCCAATCTTGAATTAGCATGTTTCCTACCTATGAAGCCATAAGTAGGTCAGACAAGTTGACTGAGCTGAATTGCACTTATTGATTTTGTAGGCCTCTCTAACAGAATGAACTTTGCTGTTTACAAAATTAAAAACAACACAATAAATACAAAATAACCCCAGCAATAAAAACCAAATCCATTCAGTAAACTCTATGCAAAGAAAAAAAAAAGCTTGTCCAATTTCCTCATAATTCCCAGAGGCCATTCATCGATTTAATTCAAGACTTGCAGGAAATGTCAAATTTTTAAAGGCAAGTTGAAAATTGGCAAAGTGGGAGTCATGTGGGTCACCAGCAGGGGTGGGTTCTAAATATTTTTACTACTCGGTCTGTGGGCATAGCTTATTTTGTGAGCGTGGCTTGGAGGTCATGTGACTGAGTGGGCATGGCTAGCTGGTCATGTGACCAGGTGGCCATGGCTTGTGTATAGGGACTACTCAGAGGGCTGAAAAAAGTCATTTCTGACAGGTCCTTGCACTTTTGACTGGTCCTCACACTTATGAACATCCTCACATTTAGGCCCGTGTAGCATTCTTAACAACCATATCACTCATTTCACAACTGTTTCTCTTCACCATGGTGATAAGATAGGGCAAAAACCATAAAATGTTAGGACAGTCGTAAATTGAAGGACTGGTCAAAAGTGCAAAGGCCAGTCAAAAATAACTTTTTCAGCCCTCTCAGTAGTCTATATGCACAAAAGGACTACCCAGATGACTGAAAAAAGTGATTTCTGACAGGTCCTCGCACTTTTGACCAGTCTTCGCACTTATGACTGGTCATCATTTATGCCCATTGTAGCATTCTTAACAACTGTGTCATTCATTTCACAACTGCTTCTCTTCACTATGCTGAGAAGATAGGGCAAAACATAACATGTGAGGACAGTCGTAAGTTCGAGGACTGGTCAAAAGTGTGAGGACCAGTCAAAAATAATTTTTTCAGCCCTCTGAGTAGTCCATATGCATAAAAGGTTACAGCAATAGAGAGGGATGAAAGAAGGGAAGGAAAATTAGAGTAGGAGTGACGGTAAGAGAGGAAGAGAGGAGAGAAGAAGAAAGGAAGTGAAGTAGAGAGAAGAAGAGGGGCGGGAAGAGAAAGTAAGAAGGAAAGAAAAGAGAGAGGTGGTAGGTTTGAGGACAAAGATTGCTGTACAATAAAAAAGATGAAAGGGAAGAAAGCCAACCCCAAACAAATATAAAGATATTAAGATAAAGAATGAATTGTTAAACTTTAAAGAATAAAAGAGAACAAATATGAATAAATAGCAATAATTGGAAACACACAAACAAACATACAATGTATTTTATTTGAACAGAGTATTTGGCCAGTTCACAAATTTAAACAGTGTTTAGTCATTTCAATTAAATTTACAATTTCTATATTTCCTTTTTGCCATATTTATTCCTCATCTATTTTTTTTAAAAAAAACCAATATTACCCTTCATCCTCATCTCTAATCTTAATCAAATTCAATTTTTCCCTTCTATTCTATATTATACCCCTTCCCATTGTCATCTATTTTTATATCCATGCCCACATTGGTTAATTATGTAATATTACAGTTGTTTAATACAAATTCAACATTTTAATATAAATCAATTAGTTATATAACTATCTTTTCTGTATATTAATCAATATGAACATGAATATTCCAATTATTTCCATGCAATCCAATTTCTTACAAATCAATTAATTATATTTACCAATAATAATAAACCAAATAATTTCTCCCATATATTTCTCCAAACCACATCTTAATCATTTCTGCTTTCAACACAATATACAATTAATAGTATCTCAATTATTACAATATTAAAATCTTGAACTCTCCTTTTGCCCTAAATTTCCCATTGTTTGCAGTTTTGCACCTACCTTTTGTGGTGAGGAAAAAGAAAAAGAAATCTCTGTCTGCCTCATTTTGTCACGTTGCACCAAAGACCCTGCTTTACTTTCAGTTTCACTTTTTCAGCATAGCTTAGGGAAAAAATTCTGCTCCAGCACTGTTTGGAGCTAGCAACAGAGCCCTGAGCAAAACAGCTAAGAGCAAATCAGCTGAGAGTGGGGAGGCCGATCTAATCAACTTGTGCTAATTAACCTATGCTGAAGCTGAAAGGAGCTGTTTTTTCTATTTTTGGAGGCACATGTCTACTCATTTGTTTTCTTCTAACACTGATCAGCTGTAGGGCGGTCCTTTGAAGCCCCGTGGCAAGAGTTTAAACAGTTTTTTTCCTTCTAGCCATCAGCTGGGACTCAGGAGACAGCAATAGATTGGGAGTGGGTGGGATAAGCGAATGGCCACCGGGCCGGGAACCAGTTTGGGGGCGTGGCCAGGCAATCTTATTACCGGTTCTCCGAACTATTAAATTTTTTTACTACTGGTTCTTGCGAACCGGTGTGAACCGGAAGCAATCCACCACTGGTCACCAGGAAGGATATTGTTCCAAAAGGCTTTAGTGAGAAGCTTGTCTCCTATGTCTCACTAAAGCCAGCCTTCTCAGAAAACACACAATGGGCAGATACTATGGGAGAGAGACAGTCCTCCAGCTAATTATTTGTTATGACATTTAGGGCTAAAAGGGAACTCAAATTTCACCTGGAATTTAACTGATAACCAGTGCACTCATGCTGCAGAGATATTATTGCTTCTACCACATGCTGAAAGTTAGTCTCCTGTAGAGTTCATTGCAATAGTTTAGTCATCAGATAACCACTGCTTGGAGAAGGTCTTCCACTAGAAACGAGCACAACTGGCAAACAAGCTGTAGGCTTTCTGATCACAGTTGCTACCCACTCCTCAAGCAGAAGGTGACAGTCCAGAAATATCCCTAAATTACATCCATTTATTTGATATATAAAAATACAGTATTTAAGCAAAAGACACAGCATTTGTTGTCTCATAAAAGAAAATAATAAGGAAGAACGTGGATAACATATATTATATATGAAATTTGAACTACTTTTTTTGAATGTGCAAGGCAGAAATCTCTCTTCATTAAACAAGATTTAGAAAAAGAAAAAAGAAGAAATTCTGACCTGAAAATGAAGGATGTGTACTAGAGAAGAGTAGCGGGAATCATGAAGATTCCAAAATAATATTCTGCTTTAAAAATCTAGTCAGGCAAATTAAAAACAAACGAACAAAAGTGGTGAAAAAAATAGAGACTATTCTGATCTCTATGAAGAAAATAGGGCTTTGGTATTAAGCTAAAACATTTAAAATGAAGCATTGCTCTACAAACTGTTAAAGCAATTATATCTTTTCCAAGATTCACTGATTGCTTTGCAAGCTGTCCCTAGTTGTCTAAGTATGTCTGTACAGACATTTCTTCCGAGGAATAAAGTAAGAAGTTCCCTTTCAGTTTTACTGATGCTAATCTCTAGCCAGCATTGCCAGGTATTGGCCTCTTTCCATGAGCAACTCACTTGACTCTAATTAATGGATAATATTTATTTAGAAGAGACAAAAAATGGCACAAACATTTCCCTTTTTTCCAATTTGTCTGAGTTTTGGATAACAAAATAAAAGCTTTAAGCCAATATTTCTGGGAAATGCTTCATGGAAATAAAACCACTACATGTCTTTAAACAACAACAACAAAAACACTACTTACAACTCATCCCAAAATCTTATGGGATATATACATATTCTACTCAAAACCCAAGGAACAGAAATCTCATTTTGTTGCTGTTAAAAGACAGACAAATATATTTCTTAGAGTGCGCTCATAAAAGTAAGCTCTATTCAAGGAATCAAGAAAGAAACATTTGAAAATGAAGAATTTTGCATAGATGTATGCACACACAAACACATATTTGAAGTTATGATGGAAGAATGAATTAGAAATTAAAGTGAAGAAATCTGAACCACAGAGAGAAATGTTAAAGTTCAATTGAATGTGTAATTCGCTATATGCCTACAACTATGTATTTTTAGAGTTTCATTAGTTTCATTAACTGTCCTAAAATATAAACAATTGCAGCCCTAAACTAGCTATTAGCAATTGAAACCTTCCATCATCAAATATATATTTGTATTTTCTAGATTACTTTTTCTCCTAAAATTTGGCATTACTATACTCAGTTTGGTATTTACACGACAGCCTAGTTCACCTAATATGGATTGAGTATCTCTGAATACTGCCTTAATTATCCATTCATAACAGGGGTGCCTGCAGCATAGTGCAGCAAAGATACTATGATCAAAGTCTCATTTGGTTTTATGTCCATTGTGTGTAGGACACACATGAAATGAAAAATAGGCAAAGTTTCAAGTGTACTAACACTGCCGCCATCTTGGTGTTTTTTGTTTTTTACTATACTCTCTGGACACCCTTGACTAATAAAGTGGGGCTCTTTGTCAATAGAAAAAATATCTATTGAGCATATGACTGTTGATATACAAGGCTCATATCAATAGTAAACCAACCTTCATATTGCTGAACTTGTGAAAGTTCTAAGCATAGAAAACTTTTTTGCTTGTGAGAATGCGTCCACTCACAGAATGACAGACTTATTCCCACCACACTTTCCCCTGTGAATAGAAACATGTAAATAATGTGCTCTCTTGTGACTGTATTACTTGCTTACAAAGTGATATTATGAGTGAAATGAACCTTTCCTTATTTGATGAATTTGTACTAACAATCTAAGAGGTTTTTTTTAAAAAAATTGTAACTGTTCAACTTGTTCATGAATAACTTTGATCAAGAATAAAGACTGAGCATGTGAATTGGGTAGCTACAACGTTCAAGTTCCAATTTATATTCAAGTTTTAGTGGCTAGTTGCATTGAGCAGTCATTTCCTATAGAAAGTCATGTTATAACAGGAATGAAGGATCTTCTTCATGAGAACAGTATAATTGTTGGCAATGAAGAGTAATATATACACAAAAGTTTCTGCCGTAAACAATTGTATATACTTTGTATGATTTATGGATGATTGTAGATAGAAAGTGATTTAGCAGAGGAAGCATTACATTACTTCTTACATGTTGGAATATAGAGGTAAAATTATTGCCCAAATAGTTCTGTAGAGAAATAATTATGAGTAATTGAATATGCAGTATAAATAATGTTATCTAGTTTTGATTATCAGCACGTTCTATGATAGACATTTTGACAATATATACCCGCCCTTGACTATCATTCTGAAATATAAGAGATGTAATCTTCCCAGTTATACATTAAATCATTCTATATTGAAAGTAACTCATCAACTATGGATTTGGACCTTCCTCGTCAATATCTAATTTTAGCAACGATGAAAAGAGGTATGTTGTATTCTAATGGTTCATAGTATACAGACCATATACATTTTATATGATAAATTTAGAAGCCTTCTTATATACATATATATACATACACAAAAACAATATGCAATTTTATATTTCTTATATAGGTAAAACAAAGACACAAAAACCCCTTCAGCTAGTAATAGGCACTTTAACTCCAACATCTGTCTTCCTATCCTGGGGAATATTAGTCAATCCAAAGCATGATTGGACCACAATGAATAACTGTCCAAACAACAGGTAATGGACTGATACTATAATGTTTTTCCATAATCTGTTTTATATGCAAAAATGTATTATATTAATGAAATTATTATTTGGCTAGATCTGCAGTATAATAATTAAATTCTTGCTTTGTTATTTTTTGTGAAGGTAAAAGTGTTTTTTCTTTGAGCAACTTTATCACGTATTAAATATACTTAAAAGATAGTTTGTTATAATGGTTAAGGTTTCAGACTATGCAGGACCAGCTTTGTGTGCTTCCTCAACCACAAAAATTCACTAGGTAACTTTGGACAGTCCTCTCAGCTTAATTTCTCAGTTTATAGAGAGGGAATAGAATAATAAGAGACCCATATAAGCCACTGTGACCATACACTATTTATATAATGAAATAACTAAGTGAAACTATTTCACTATTATCCTTTTCTGAACTACATTTATTCTGTTTTACCTAGACCTTATATATCCACAATATCATTCAGGGCTGTAATCCCTGATGCCCTATACAATTTCAAATGATAACATTCAGCTAACTTTGATGTGGTAAATTGAATAAACTTGTAAACAGATTCATGTCTTACCTACCGCTAAATGAATGGATGAAGAATAAGGTCAATAAAAGTAAAATAAGTAAGAAATGATAATAAAGGATTATAAGTGAAATAAAACAAATTATAAACAGTAAGACAAAAGTAAATAGTTGGGAGGATTTTTTGAGTTCTAATCAGTTCTAATAAATATGCTATATATTTTTTAAAATGAAAGAATAATGTAATTTGAGGGTCATTCACATAACATACCCACAATTGACAATAATTCAGTCAGAAATTTATCATGTGGCTGCTATCTAAGTTTCTAATTAGCAGGGGTGAAATTCACCAGTTCGCAAATGGGGTGTGCCTGCTTGCTTCACATGTGCGCAACACCTCTGCGTATGCACAGAACCTTTTGCGCATGCGCAGACAGTCAAAAACAGGATGTGATAACATCCGGGCAGGGGAGCAAAGCTTCCCGCCACCAGCACTATCAGTTCCTCCAAGCTGGATAGAACCAGCTGCATTTCACACTGCTAATTAGGTTGCTCTTTGTATGCTGTTTGTATGTAGATAAAGTGCTATTTCAACATATTTGTTCACATAGTTTCTGTGATGCTTTGAAGCTGATTTTTATCATGGGATTAAATAAAAACTGCTAAATTAAGTAGGAATTGTCATAATTTAATTTATGTTTTTATATGTTTATGCCACAGGCAAGTTCCTAAAATTATGTTTTCAAAAAATAGGTTCTGTTATTAAATGTATGCTGATTACATGTTACACAGAGAAATAATACTGGCAGATGAGAAAACTAGATTATGTTTTAATGGGAAGTTTAAAAGCTTCTGTATTTGCAGATATATTTACATGAGAGATATAAAACAAAAGAAATAGCTGTTATTTCTATAGAGCAAGGTTCTCCAAATAACAGTCTGCAGGCTACAACTAGCTGTACGGGAGATTCCCTCTGGTCTGCCAACTTCTCCCGTGTACTGTACTTCAATCCTTTCCAAACAGCACAGGAAAAAAAAGTAGGGATATGTTCACCACTGTTTAGAAAGGGAGATAGGATTCTCTTGATTTTCCCAGTTGCGAGCCAGCTGGAGGATTTCTGGACGAAGAAGGAGAAGCATCTTCCCTTTTAAAATTTGTGCCAACTTTAAGTCAGCTGGAGGGTTGTTTTTTTTGCCATGGGGGAATCGTTGGATCCCATCGATCGTTCCCTCTCCATGCTATCCAAACTGGTCAGGGCTGAGCAGATGAGAGGAAGAAGCCAGCTGGAGGGTAATTTCCTTTGCTTGTGAGGGTGGGGAGAAGCAATCTGTACTACTTTTTCTTTTTCCGTAAAATTGTGAAATTTGTGTAAATTAAAGTTATAAAGAACAGCGTTCTTTTCTCATCTGCAGTTATTAATTTATTATTTCTTCAAAGTATTTTCTAATATTTGACATTTTTCTTATATCATTTGTTCATACAAGCATGGCATTGCTTCTTTATAGCTGTCCCATTTCTTTTTTGCTGTTGTTGAGAATCGTATTATATTGAGCAAAATAAAACAATTCATTCCATTACATTTTATTCACTCACTTATAAATTTATTTTTTTCCTGGCCCTTGAATATTTGCAAAAGGTCCAATGTGGCCCACAGACTGAAAAATTTGGAGACCTTTGCCACAGAGCATAATGTAGATCAGCTAATTTAGCATGGTTGCTAAGAAAACTGAGGGAGCACTGATCAAATTTGCCTGAGTCTGGATAGTTGGATTGAACTGATTCAAGGCACTTAACTCAATTTAGATAATGAAATTACTCTGTCTCAAACCTCACCATCTCAGGTTCCTTTCCCCACAATTCCCTCAATTCAAGAATGTCTAAAGTAAAAAAAAACAAACTACAAAGTTTGTGACAATACACAATAAATTTGTATTTTGCTTTTAGCAAAGATGCATACAATGTCGTTCATTTTCCTCAGATTGAAGGTTTATATTTATTGTTATTGACTAGATTTTATACAGTGCGCTACAGAGAAAAGGACAAGAATAAGAAATGGATCCTGCAGCTTTGTCCAACTACAGAAACAGTGGTGGACAATTTGAAACCCAACACTATTTATGAATTTGGAGTGAAAGACAATACAGATGATGGGATCTGGAGTAAGAATTTCATTCACAAAGTGATTATACTTGGTAAGTAATTTGTAAGGGTTTCAAACTTTCACTGCTTAAAAAGCCAGATTTGTTTACTTATTGATTCCAAAGAGATCTACATGGCTAATGATTTTTAAAAGAACACATAATTTAAAAGAGGAACATAACCAGATAACATAACCACACATGAATAACACCCAGACTAGATAAACTATCTTTATAGTATCTGCCTGCCCAATTCAATATGGCATAGTTAGCATGATCTAGATCCGTGATGGTGAACTATGACATGCATTCCACAGGTGGCACTCAGCAAGCCGTCACTCCAGTTCATCTCCGCTGTGCACTGGCCAGCTGGTCGTCAGGACTCTGCCAGGCAGGGGACATGAGAGGGGCTGCACACGCATGTGTGGAGTTGGGGCACGTGCAGGGTGCACATGTGCATGTGGGTGGGTGGGGCGCAGGCAAGGGGCCCGCATGCACATTAGGTGTGTGCTTTGGGTACTTAGTCCAGAAAAGGTTAGCCATCACTGGTCTAGATTCTTTAAATTAAGCAACCTGGAAGGTTGCCTTCTAGGTTGAGGTTACCTCCTGATTTACATGCCCATGATCCTGCTGTTGAGAAGGACTTCGAAGAGCTGGCCTTTTTCCCAGGCTTTTAGCAAGACTGAATGAAGTACCCTTGGATTTTTCCCCCTTTCCATTCCAGTCTGTTTCAATCACTTAAGAGTATCCATTCTGTTCTATTTTTCCCCTGTCACAGGACTACTTCTGACCTTTCCTACAGTTCTTCAAGAAAACTGTGTCTAATAAAACAAATGAAAAAAAAAAAACTAAAGTGAAATTAGTGAAGTACATAAAAGATTCATTAGTATAACCAAACCTATTGTGGCAAATATGTGCATTCCTGTATGTAAAATCTTGTTACATCCCTTGTTTTGGGGTAATATAACATGCTATTGAAAGGACTGACTTTGAAAACTGTTAAACATTTAGTTTAGATGAACCCAACCAATTGATTTTGAAAGTATGAAATATAAGCTTCTTGCTTCTTCTTGCTTTTTCAGTTAATAATAGCCTATTACTGAGCATGTATATGTATAGATGCTAGTTATGGCTTATAAAGCTGCATAAAACCTAGGCCAAGGCTACTTGTATTTTTGGAATTTTTTTCATATAGCCCTATTCAAGTTACAATCTTTGGGAAATCCTTTCCATTCTGCTAATACCAGGAATATGTTCAGCAAGAAGATGAGAGAAGATATTCTCACAATGACTGAGCCTAGATTTTAAAACATACTGCTATAGGAGTACAGGACAGCCAAACAATAGTTGTAAATACATTTGTTTGCCAATAGCTTTTGGCATTTTACATGATATACAATCGACATTAGTTGTATGAGATTATTATTATGATTTTATTTGTGTAGTTTTGATTATTTTAATTTTTGAATTAGTTACTATTTTATATGCTTATAGAATTGTCTTTAGTGGAATGATGGCTATGAATGTAATAAAGAAGTAAAATATGAGTATTTATTCATAAATATTATCCAGCTTAGTTAGATCACTGCCTTAACTGCAAAAATCATCTGGAGTTTAAATATAGCTTGAGGAATAGGGCAATACATTCATTAAAATTATAATTAACTGTGGTATAAAAATATTACACACATTAAATTAAATCACATTACATTTGGCATTATAAAATTTGTGTTTATGTATCTTTATATAACTATTGGAAGGTTTTTACATATATACATATATATTTATGTCAGGTAACAACAAAGAAAATGGAGAACTTCAGAACAACTACAATCCTAAAATCCAAACACAGGTATGCAATGAAAATTAGTTTTATTTTTATTAGTTAGCATATTTTCCATGCAGGTAAATTGCCTGCCCATTATGGCTGAAAATTGGGATAAATGTTAAATGAACTTCAAATAGTTCACTTGTTACGAACTGGTCTGAACAATGACCAGCTACGACTGGTCATTGTTAAATGACCAGTCTTAGCTCAAGTTCTACCTGTACAATATATAAAATATGAATCTAAAATTTTTCCTTTTCCGTATAAAATTTAATAATATATGCAAATACTGCTATTAAATCCTGTTCAGGGAACCTAGAAATGCTACTCACTTTTTACATCAGAACTATATTCCATCCAATTATAGATCAAGGTGAAGATAAATTGGATTTATTTGTCTTGTTTGTATTTTATATTAAATCCATTTTTGAATATGTGAATTATTCAAGAAGATTTTTAGAACTGAAATACTAGGATTATAATTATTTTACCTTTGATATGCACAAGATTATGATATTTTCCTTTGCTTATTGTTATTTTTTGAGTGCAGACTAGTATCTATTTTAATTCACCAGTACATTACTTTTTTAACATACTTATTTTAATTTTAATTTTCATCATAAATAAGCTGCACCATTACAATCTTTTAATATGCAGACATGCAGGCAGTATTAAGCTATAAGCATCTCCACTTCTGCTCATACACTTCAACATTTACTTTTAGATTACTATGTATTTAATGCTGTTGGAGATCGTTGAAAGCACCACCTTGGAAATGTCTGACTCTTCAGTGTCCTGATTCAGGCTGATCAAACATACCAACTCTATTTACAAGTGGTTCATTGACAAATAATATTCCAGTTAATTACAAAAGCAATTTCACTGTTGGCTACACATATATGCCTTGGAAAATATAGTTTAGAATTAAGTCCCAAGTCAAGACATAGGGAAGTGGAGCATAGCCATGACAGAGAAGGAAATGTAATCCACAACAGCCCAGGAGTCAAATCCCAGAAAAATTAGTCAGATGACCTCTGTCAAGGAGCTGTGAATTAAGGAGCAAAACAGGAAGATTGAACACAGGAACACAGATCTGAGATTGGTGAGTTGTTTCTAACATATGATTTCCAGATAACAGAATAACAGAATTGGAAGGGACCTTGGAGGTCTTCTAGTCCAGCTCCCTGCTTAGGCAGGAAAATCTACACCATTTCAGACAAATGGTTATCCAACATCTTCTTAAAAACTTCCAGTGTTGGAGCATTCACAACTTCTGGAGGCAAGTTGTCCCACTGATTAATTGTTCTAAGTGTCAGGAAATTTCTCCTTAGTTCTAGATTGCTTCTAAGTGGAAGTTCTTTTTAAACAGGCCAAAAAGATATATGGCTCAGTTATAGTCATTTGCATCTTCTCAAGGAGGCAAGATCACATCATAAAAGTTAATATGAAGCTATCCAAAATCTTCTAAATGGAAAATTCTAACTATTCCATTTATTTAGATACCTTGAAGACTACCATATGGATTCTTTCTTTCTTTTTCTTTCCTTCCTTCCTTCCTTCCTTCCTTCCTTCCTTCCTTCCTTCCTTCTTTTTATTCTAGAATTTAAGGAAATTTCCTGTCATCATCTTGTTAACATCAGAAGCTGAATCCTTTCATACTGATTGTAGTATAGTGTAGTATTTGTTTAATTTATAATATCCTAGTTAATTTACAGGATAGTTAATTTACATGCTGCTATATCCTAGTTAATTTGTTTATTGAGAAAATGTGTATGGCCAGCCAACTCACTCTTAGTGACTTCGGGCAGTTTAAAAAGATAAAATCTTTGTGACAGAAAAGAACAGGGCATAAACCAATAAACCCCACGCCATTCTAATATGTTAGAGAATATTTAAGCAATCCACCTTGATTTTAAATATAAATTAAATATATGTATAGTCCAACATTACATCTTATGGTGGTGGCCTTGGCATATTTAGAGCTAGAAAACTGATCTCTGAAAATTGCATCTATGTTTAAATTTTTCTTCCCCTCTACCCCAAATATTTCAAATATAAGAGCATAAGCCCTTTTTAATTGTTATCATTGTGTGTTGCTTCTACTTGCAGAGAAAGGAGCAACCATAAGCATGCTATTTTCATTCTTCCTTAACTGTCATTCAGTTTTTGTTCCATGAAAAGTATCTGTTGATAGATGACTTCTTGTAATTGTGAAAACTCTTTATGCAGTTAACCATAGATTCAAGAAGTATTTTTCTACAATCATGTTCTATGAAAAAAGGCAAAGCTATTGAAGATAGGATTCTTGGGTCCAGAGAATGAGAGAATTAGCTCATTTGTTATTTTTCTCCATTTATTGCACAGATTAGCAATATTACAAGAATAACTAAAGATAGATTATTAATATTCTGAATTGCAGCATTATTGCTAATGTAGAAGAACTTAATGCAGGTAGTCCTTGACTTACGACCACAATTCAGCCCAAAACTTATGTTGTTAAGGGAGACATTTGTTAATTAATTTTGCCCCATTTTACAACCTTCCTTGCCTCACTTGTTAAATGAATCACTGCAGTTGTTAATTTAGTGGCACAGTTGTTAAGAGAATCTGGTTTCCACACTGATTTGTCAGAAGGTCACAAAAGGTGATCATGTGACCTCAGGATACTGTCATAAATATGAACCAGTTACCAAGTGTCCAAATTTTGATCACATGACCTCAGGAATGCTACAACGGTCGTTAAGTGTGAAAATAGGTCAGAGGTCACTTTTTTCAATGCCGTTGTAACTTTGAACGATCACTAAATGAAATGTTGTAAGCTGAGGGCTATCTGTATAAAATGGAATGTTGTTACAACATTACAATTACAGCAGCATTGTAAATAAGCAAAAATAATTTCAGTAGTTAGTAAGACAATAAGTAAATTACCTTAATTATGCATTTAACTAAATGAAATAGCCACATGGTATATCTGAATAATGAATCCATATTGTGATCAAATTGGGAAAAGAAAAGGCATTGCTATATAAAAAAATAGATTTTTATTGTGAATAAATAGACTCAAATTAAGATTTCAGAATTTTCAATAACATGAAATATTGTATTAGACCAATTTTCTTCAAAAGGTATATTATAATATTACACTGGAAAAGGTACAAAAAATATCCTCATCCCCAACTAGCTTAAAAGAAAAGGGAAGTTAAGTTTAAAAAATAAGTCGGCAAATCTTTAGAACTTGTCAAAGCCCAGAAAAGGTATAAAAACCTCCCACTCTCAACTCCAAGTGATCAGCTGCATCAGAACCACAAACCCATCTGGTTCTGCTTCATCAATAAATGGATCCTCTTTCCAACCAGCCTCCAGCCTCCATTTTATTTCCAGTGCCTTTCCCCCAGATTGGAACTGAACCAGATGGATATTTCTTCCAACAAAATAATTCAGTATACCTCTGCCTGTCTAGAAAAAACTTTCATATAAACATACTTTGTGTAAAAATATTCCCAAGACCATCAGGTGAATGGCCAAGTATCCATTAGCCTGGAATGATGGAAGGAAAAATCCTGCTTTAACCTCTGGAGCATAGAATTATATACAGGTTTGGATTTATTTGCGCTACAGCACAGCAAATTGTCTGTTATGTAAAATGTATAAATCTTCATTCCTGTTGGCAATAAACACAGTCTTCTTACAAATTAAGCCACTTCCAAATAAGGGTTGAGGTTCTGAAGAGGTGAGATTTACCACTGAGTCCTGGTGTGAAGCCTAAAATGTAGTTAAATGATAAACCTTTAAGATTCTGTGCATAATGTGAAGCAAGTCTGTGATTCACAGTGTTAATAGTTTTTATTATATTTAGTGAGAATTTGTAAAAAAAAAAAAAAAAAGAAAGAAAGGAAGAAAGGAAAGAAGGAAGGAAAGAAGGAAGAAAGTTAGGAAAGAAGGAAGGAAGGAAGGAAGGAAGGAAAGAAGGAAGGAAGGAGTGGGACTATTCAAATTTCTAATATATCTTACAATTGTCGAAGAATTTTCAAATTTAGTGACACTGACTTACATTTTCAGGTGTCATGTTAATTATTTTTTCCAGTAAGACTTGTTTCTGTGTTCCAATTTTAATTAACATTGTCCACTATTTAATCATAATTTCTTGAAAAATTCTGAAGAAAACCTTTTTTTGTTGTTGTTTTATTTTGAAACAAAGGCTATCCTGGAGGAAGGGGATTGATGTCATTATAATATTATGTTTACCTTTCCTTGAATTTCAAAGAATCCTTTCATGGAAGTCTTCTTTTTATCTTATTCTTTTTATCTATGCAATAAAAAGGCTGCAAAATAGGTTGTAATGACAAATTTTGCATGGTTCAGAATTACACAATGAACTTTATACTGGGCTAGGCACTCACACCTAATGTTCCCAATCCTAGCTCATCTCTTTCTACATATATTCTACTATAGTAGTATTATGCAATATCAATATGGTACATATTTTGATTAAAAGCACATCAATTTCATATTTGACAAGTTTGAGTGCAAATTGAATGGACTGCATCTGGTTCTGGTTCTGATAGTTTCTTTGTTGTCAATTTTGTTAATAAGTCTAACTATAGATCTATTGTTGCCTTCACTTAATTTATGATCTAAATTAATGATCTAATTTATACATAATGTCATATCAATTTTTTTTTTGTTTGGAGCTTAGCATAATATGACCACTCATTTCAAGCATTATATGATAGTTTATTTTTGTTAGCAAATGACATCTGGAAATTGCAGTTTGCATATACGTTCTGGTTTGGTTAATATATTCCCTTGTCTGAATCAAGAATCTGGCTTGTTCCCAGCCTATTACTTACTCATTTCAGTATTCCATTAATGTTTGCTAAGTGTTTGCAGATCAAGGGGCGGGGGGGTGGGTGGGTGGGTGGGGGTGGGAATACAGGTGCTCCTCGACTTACAAATTGTCACTTAGCAACCATTTGAAGTTACAACAGACCCCCCAATCCACAAAGCTATTTATAATTCTATTTCAAGTTACAGCTGCTACAACAGTCCAATGGTCATTTGTTCTTGTGATCAACCTCAGAGACATTGCAGTGCAATCCAGGGGTGGGTTTTACTTACCTTTACTACTAGTTTGCAATGGGGTCCAAGGATGGGAAGCAAAACATGGGATATCCAGGGGATGGAGGGGACCTTGCGAAACCTGGGAGGCATAGTGGTGCTGTACTACACCTCCCAGGTTTCCCCTACTACTGATGCACTCTACAATCTGCTCATTCATTTCATTATTAGAGAGAGCAGGAGAGGATTGTAAAAGTGAAGCAATTCACCTGTAATCAATCAGTTTGATCAAGCCATTATTATTTTACTTAAATGTAAGATTAACTCAGGTTTGTACCTGACTTGTTCAATAAATAGCTAAAATGACCTTGCCTTTTTGTATGCAAATGATATATTGTAAGAATTTTATGACTATTTATTAATAGGACTGCAATGAGAATGTTGACTTAAAAAAATGCAATTAATTAGTTTTATCTTGCATTTTTCTCAAAATATATTTCGTGCTCCTGACATATCATGAAAAAATGCATTTTAAAGGTTGTATCCTTACTTGTGATGGATTTCCATTTTGGGTATAAAATATAATGGTATAACCAATTATGCTAGTCCTTAAGGAACTATAGGATTTTTTGTTCATACAGTGTCAGTTTAATGCAGGCCAAAAAATTAAAATTGGGATGTTGAGGGAATGGATAAAAAAAACCATTCATTCATTAGACTAAAACATGAGGTAATGTTTGACTATGAAGTTCACATTGAAAGTTTTATTTCTGGGGCATCTTTAAAGGATGGTAACAAATTCCAAAAAGCACATATGGGGATAGAGCTCCAACCAAAATATAATTTAGCAATTCAAGAGGAGAAAGCAGTTTTTCTTAACCTTGGCAATGTTAAGATGTGTGGATTTCAATTCCCAGAATTCCCCAGAAAACACTGCTCTGGATTATCCACACTGGACAAAAACAATGGAAAACTATTTTTTCTGTTATAGGATTGTGAGTGGAATATACTGTATGTGGGGTTTCTTTTCAAATGAACATTCTGGCAAGGCCTCTAATCATTCAAAGTTTGGAAACAGTTTTAGTGCTTAGATTATAATATCCTTCCACCATTTTAATTCTTTGGTACTTTCAGCATCTGGAATGGATATTCATGACATGTTTAAAATACTTCATAAAACATTTACTATGAAATAAATAAAAATATTTTTAATTCAGATATGATATGATGCATTTGCTGTGCATATGAAAATTATAGGCACTATTGAGAAAAATAAATTTTAGAAGGAAAGAACAATATTTGTGTCTTTAAATGTATTCATGTACCCATTATTTTTTTACTTTTCTTTTATTCAGTTTATACCAGATTCAAAAACTTTTATTCCAGTTAAAGTAATCAAACAAGGTAATGTGGGATTTTGTGTATTTATATTTATAGAATAGAAAGAATGTGCATGAAAAAAATATGAGTGTTGCCTGTATGGAATTGGAGTAAAGTACATCTGCTTAACTTAAGTATGCTGGAAATATTCTAAAATACCAACTATTTTAGCAAATTCAGTTGTTTCAGACAATTCCCCTCAGACTGAGAGAAATCTTGCATTAGTCAAGTCATATAGCAGAGCTTGTCATCCTTGCAGAAAATTAAACAAAATCTGGATTGAGTTTCCCTTCCCTACCCCCACCCCCAACACACACAATGGTTTGGCAACAAAGCAGGAATCCCTCCTTATGTTGCCTTAAGCACAGGAAGGAATGAAGGAAGGTTATGCACAATAACTATCACAAGCTTTTTTGCAAATAAAACTGTACTGATATCAATATATTTACTTTGATCATTCACAAGATGCTGTGCTCTTTATCAACTAGGTTATTAAAAATATTCTAGTATCATCATATAAGTGCTATAATTTGGTATGTTCCTTTCCCAACCCCCCAAAAAATCCCCACTGTTTTCCACTTAGCAAAATTGGTATACAGTTTTTGAAAGGCTTGGAAGGTAGTAAATGATCTACTCTAATTTTGCATATGGTCATAATATTAGGAATTCAGAGATCTGATGTTGATCAATAATTAGTCCACTACAAAGTTATTAGTTCCCCTCTCATATATCAAATATAGTTTTTCACCTTCATTTTTAGAAATTCCATTTGCAACATAATCTAACAGATACATATTCTGTTATCTCCAAGCACTTCAAACATACTTTGGACCTTGTATCTGCCAAAATCCTTTCATTAAAATCATCACCTTGATTTTTTAGTGTCCTGTTTGGAGTTTTCAAAGTTTCTTTGACTGGTAGCTTTTCACCTTCAAATCCACATTTTCATTATATAATGTTAGATAATACTGAATATTGTGTTTCATAATTTCATAAATAACCAAAATACCAGGTGTGAAATGCTCCCTGTTCGGACCAGATCGCCTGATCCGGTAGCGATGGTGGAGGATGGTTCAGAAAACCAGTAGCAAAAATCCCTGGCCCCCTCCATGTCCAGCTGAACCGCGCGATCATCAGAGGCTTTTTTTTTACTTTTAAAAGCATTTTTTCTACTTCCGAAAAACATTTTCTATTCTTCTGCCGAAAAAATGCTTTTAAAAGTCAAAAAAAAAAAAGCCTCTGATGATTGCGCGGCTCAGGTTGGATCGTCAGAGGCTTTTAAAAGCATTTTTTCTACCGAAGCATTTTTTCGGCTGAAGAGGTTGTAGAAAAAATGCTTTTAAAACCCTGTGACAATCCAGCTGAATTGCCTGATCGTCAGATGCTTTTAAAAGAATTTTTTTCTGCACCGTCTTCAGCCGAAAAGGTTGTAGAAAAAAAAATGCCTTTAAAAGCCCCTGATGATCCCAGCTGAGTTGCCTGATCATCAGAGGCTCTTAAAAGCATTTTTTTGCAACCTCTTCAGCCGAAAAATATAGAAAAAAGTAGAAAAAATGCTTTTAAAAGTAAAAAAAGAAAGTTGGCCACGCCCACCCAGTCACATTACCGTCCTGCCAAGCCACTCCCACAGAACCAGTAGTAACAAATTTTACATTTCACCACTGCAAAATATGTATAATTTAATAAAAATGTATCTTATAAGAACCATTCAGAATCTTTCATATCAACCATAATGTGTCAGGTTTATTATATCAAAACAGTATATAGATTTCTCACAGTTTCATTTTTATTATTTCCACAGGTTTTCAAAATATCACACATCGGACACAGTCTCCTGTATCAGCACCAATATTAGGTGATTAAGATAGTTATTATTTCTTATAAACATTCTGTGGCTTACTTTCACAACTTATTTCTGGGGAGCTTTCAGTCTAAGTGGATATAATAGCTAAACCAATTGTTATTAGCTTGTACTGCATTTGGAGTACAAGCAAATGGAGCTGTATGAAAAAGAAATTTAAAGTACATAGTTAAGCTTTTTAGTGATTGGTAGTGTCAATTTTGTTGGTAACAATAATAATTTTGTTAGCATTATCACAATTTGAATGATATCAAAATTTTGTTTTGGGATTCTACTATATCCATAAAGTAAGTAAAGCAGTGGTGGGTTTCAAATTTTTTTACTACCGGTTCTGTGGATGTGGCTGGATGGGCATGGCTTGGTGGGTGTGGCAGGGGAAGGATACTTAAAATCTTCATTCCCTCTCCAATCCAGGGAAAGGTTACTGCAGAATCCCATTTCCTCCCGATCAGATGGGAGGCAGAAAATAGAGGGGAGCGGGGCCAGTCAGAATTTTTACTACTGGTTCTCCGAACTACTCAAAATTTCCGGTTCTCCGGAACTGGTCAACCTGCTGAAACCCTCCTCTGAAGTAAGGGGATTTTAAAAAGCTGATGTATTGTAATTGCATAACATCTCTCTGGGATTGTAAAGGATGCCTATTATTGGCGGTTATTGAAAAATAAACAGATAATTTTCTATACTTATAAGATGAAGCTATAATCCTTTTCCTATCTCTACTCCGCCAGTTGACTCTTTCTACTACTGATACTAATCTCTATATGATTGGAATCTTGGAAACTAAATGATTAACTGCTTCATTTATCTGTATTGTATGTGTAGTGCACCTTATTATTGCAAAACAGAAACCGCCATCTTCCTCAAGGTTGGATATATTTGAAAAACCAAAACAAAGTGTAGGTAAGTAGAAAACTTTGGGCGAATAGAATTTTTCTCTCGTTCACATAGAAGTGCCATATGTTTAACCATGCTCATGATGTGAAATGGTAGATAAGCTGTTGGATGTATACTCAGCTACCAAAAGGCCAGATTACTTACATGATGTGCTTCAGAAGCTAATTCAATTGTTTCCTATCATTATATTTAGGAAATCAGTGTAGACTTTAAAATAAAAACTAAGTCATGAATGGGAATGTACAGAAAATTTTGATATGGTTATGTGTGACAGTTTATTTGGCTACAATACTGCTCTCAAATAACTATACTTTTGTTTAGATATATTATTTATTTGATGTTTAGTTCATTTACTATGGATATTGTTATCCTGGGCAGAATCAGCAATATGTAGCATAATAAATAAACAATTTCAATCAGAGCATAGATGGTAGTGTTGAATGGAGTTAGTTATCATTTGTCTTTCTATTTTCTATTACGTGCACAAAAGAAAATGTTTCCTGTGAAAAATATATTTGGAAAAAAATGTAGGTTTTCATAAAGGATTAAAACACAGTGTAATTTTTTTAAAGCTTGTATCAGAAAATATGTAGAAAAACCTCTGAAAGTATATAAAATAAAATTATTGCCTGGGAAATTTGCATTTAATATAATAGACTTTCAGGCAATATGATGTAAGTGTTTATATTAAGAAAAGCTGAAAATTAAGATACATGCACTTTTATTTAGATTGAACATATGGTAAACCAAAATACAGCTTTAGTAATTTAAGCAGTAAAATAAATCAAAGTATACTGATTCAGACAGCCTGGCTACAAGTGATGAATCTTATTTGCATATATAGGCAATATATTTTTCCTTTTAAACTAAGAAGTGCATTCTTGCTTTATGCAGCTAAGAACAAAACTCAAAAATGGGTCCCAGAATCAAAGACAACAGAAGTAAAAGAAATCCCCCCCCAATCCCAGACTGGTGATTATTTTGTTCTTTCTTTCTATATAGTAATTTGAACTTTTAATTATTTACATTGAGCTAAAATTACCTTACATTACCGGTAATCACATCACATATTATTTGGAAAAATATATTGAGAGACATGCATTTTCCTGATTTTTATTGTTCATTTATTCAATGACTTCCAGAAAACCATTGAATACACATTAATGTGTTTTGTGCAGTTTTGTGAAGTTTTAATTCAGGAAGAAGCAGTTAAAGATGTATGAGAAGAGAACCAGCTGTTCACTTCTCATTCTGTGGAGAGAAGGTTTCCTCAAGTTGTCAAGAAATGAAATGAATGGTGATGAGCATTTTTTTTCCTGATTATCCATAGAAAGATCATTCCATGGGACTGGAGATCTGATAGCAGGAAGGCAAACTCTTTTCTTCTTTCCAATAAATCTGTCTTCCTTCCCCATGAATTAGGCAGTGCCGCATACAATCTGTGGATGGAAGGCTAATTTTGTCCATTAGTGTTAGGGAAGACTGCAGGACATATGTCAAAAATAGTATTCATCCAGTCCCATTGATCAGGCATTACTGAGCCTGTAGGGTACTTTAGGCATTGATGCACTACTTTCAGTTTCTTTAACCAGTAGGTGGAGATCATGCGTGGGCCAGATGCTATCCAGCTCTTCATGCTTCTGACCTACTGTTGGATGCCTGCTATTATGAGTTCTGGGATATTGTGGTTCTGAGAAATTAGTATGGTTTGTTCTCATGTCCTGCAGCCACTTTGCACTAATGTTGTTTGCCTTCTCTTTTTCCGATATGTTCTTACAGTACTTGTTCATATAGTAACTGGATAATATGGTAGATAATATGTCTGTTTTTGACATAGAATATCAGGGTTTGAATCCCAGATGGTACTTACCTTGCCGGTAGTAGTACTGGGGCAAAGACTTCCTAATGTATTACCTCCCTAGCTCCCTACCTCCAATATAAGAGTAACACAAACTAGAATACCATAGTTTGTTTGTATTGTATTAGAAACTAATACAATAAGAGGAATTAGAAACTAATAAGAGAAGGTGATGGAGAGTACTGGAACAAATAAACATAGATGAATGAGAGAAAAGTATCTGGAATCTACTACAACAGTAAACCTAAACAACTGTACATACTCCCTTCCGAAAATGAATTTATAGACTAAAATCAAGGCAACTCTGAGAGGCTAGACAGCTGGTGGAATTACAGATGGGTGTGAAGATTTAGGGTAAGACTTAGCTAATGAAAAAATGCAAGAATCTAACTCCTTCTGAAGCCTTATATGATAAATCACTCAGATAAAACACAAGGTTGAGGGATTTGTAACTCATTTGATTATTTCTTACAAGTAATTGTAAGATTACAACCTAGGCACGACCGTAGTCATACAGTTCCCCTTGAGTACCTATTCTTTCAGAACCTGACTGGACATTTATATGAGATCAAGCTCACTTCAGACCCAATTCCAGTAAATTTTGCATTGGAAAAAATAAAGATGCCATTTGAACAACTATCTTTTCTAATGCAGATTCCTGGTTCAGAATGGGGTTGTAAGAGAGACCCTAACTATCAACTCTGGGCCAAATATCAGTCTGTTGTTGAATCTCTCTCTCCGTCTCTCTCTCTCTCTGTCTGTCCCTCCACCCATCCCTCCATCTTCATACAGCTATGGCTGAACAAGATTTGGAAAGGAGTAAACCTACAGCTCCTGGCATCTCAAAAGATTCTGCAGTCAATCAAGGTAACATATTCTTTCCATGAGTTATTTTGCTATTTGGAATTACAAATTAACTGAACTGAAACAGTGCCGTAATGATAAACTGCCACTCCGTGTTCCCCCCCCCCCCAGCTATGAGGTGCTATATCATCAATGAATTTCTAATAAAAACATGGATCACTTTTTGAATAATTTTGAGATTGTGCCCCAAACAGTTGCGTAGATAGGGTCATAGTAATGACAGGTAAAAACAGCACATTGTATAACATTATTCAGTTTTAATTGTGGAATTTTATGCACAGAACTGCGAGTGCTACGTTGACAGAAAGTAAGGAAAGGTTTTTCAATCAGATTCACTTCATATAAGCTGGAAGTATAGTTCATGGCCAATAATTGTATTGGCTCTAAATTCTGAGGCCTGTAGTTCTGTCATATCTGAAAAACATCTGGTTGTGAATGGCTAATGAAAAATAATAGTTCTTATAAAAATGGCCTTAACTTTTTTTAAAGTTCTGGAAATGAAATGAAATCTTAAAAGCCCAGAAATGGATCATTTAATAAACTTATGAATATTTTACAATTATTAAAATATAGTTCAAATGATTTTAAAGACTGCTAATCAAAGCCCTTCCCAGGGTACTGAAGAAAAAGAGTTTAGGGGAGTGGGTTGCACTCCCTCAAACTAAAGGACTAAAGGACTTGTTCCCTGTCAATGAGTTATGAATATAGATATAATATGCATATTAAGCGAATCTGCTTATACCAAAAAAGTTTTTAACAAAAGTTTACCTTTTTCTGTTTAAACGATAACAAAGAGACTGTTCCCTTTCTTCAGAAATTTAAAGAATAAAAAGAGAAAAGCAACAGCATTTTTGAACTAGAAAAGAATTGATGATAGTAGCAAATGAAATAAATTTCCCAAGATTAATGAGATTTTACTATTTTTGAAGAACAAAAAGATAATAAGGAAAGCCGTCTTTAACAGAGGAGTATATTAACACTTCCCAGTAGTGCAATGTTTGTTTATTGAAAAGTAAGTAAGTATTTATTCAAAGGGACTTATTTCCCAAGAAAACATTTCCAGTGTCTTTTCAGGAATATTTCAACAGTAAGATTTTGAAAAATATTCTGTCATCTAATATTTCTTTATTAATTGCTCACTGAAATATTTCCATTTTTTTATTAATTGCAAACACAGCTTTTGGAGCAATGAAATGAAAACACAAAATACTGTCTGGTGAAACCTGCTTTGTTTGAAGTATGACATATATTTGATCACATTGTGTAAAGAAAAGGTGTTAGTTACTTTTATTTATTTATTTAATTTATTTATTTGTCAAGCATATATAAGATAACAGGTAACAGTATAAACATAATTTGAATACATGAAAAGAGTAAGTAAAAAGGAATATTAGGACAGGGACGATAGGCACGCTGGTGCACTTATGCACCATATTTTATTTTATTTTATTTTATTTTATTTTATTTTATTTTATTATTATTTTTTATTTTTTTTAATCTTATTTTATTATTTATATTATTTTATTATTTCTTTTAGCTCACACTGAAAGTGAACTGGAATCTTCAAAACCTAGCAAAGCTCCTATGAGTGAAACATTGGGTAAATACTTTGTTTACATATTGCAAAGCTACTGAATAGTGCTACTAATAAATATAGTACAAACATGATATTTAACTCAATTAAATACCTTGCATTAATGTATCTTTTGATTTTTTTTATTATTGCCATCTTTTTTTTATTCCTAGAAATCACATAGATAGAATTCTCCTCCATAACAATCCAACCCTGATCTGATCTTTCAGATCAGATTTCTGTTAGCAGTGCATTAATCACCATTGTAACTGAGTCTATCTATCTTGTTGTCATTGTCTTCTTTTTTTCCCCCACCTTTCCCAGAATTAAAGCCTTTCCTGGAGATTTAGATCTTCAAATAATGTGTCCAAAGTAAAATACTTTAAGCCTGATCACTTGGCTTTTCCATGGTCTTTGTCATTATTATCAACTTTGATTTTGTGAAGCTGTCTTCAGTACACTATACATCCCCTGGAATACATGTTTCATGATAACTTTAAAAAAAAAACATTAGCTAAAAATACCACCATGAAGATTAACCTATCTTGGAATTGAATCTTTTGCCTTTGCAGTATTTACTACTAACAATATTAGTACTTCATTTATCTCACTTAAAGAAAAATTCTTAGTTTTCCCAAGCCATCTTTGCTATTAAACTAACAGCGTACAATGTTGTGGCTTTAAGAATGCCATTGAAAAAACATTAACAGAGTTTATTCTTCTTTTCTATTTATGGTAATTTTAATCATCACAATCAATTCCAGTTTGGTTATAAAAAGGAATGGTTTTGTTTTCGTAAAGGAATGGCCACAATCCAACAGACATTAAGCATGCTTAATCTCACTGAAATAAATCTTCATCATGATGAATCACTCTGTTGGATTGCAGTCAATATCTTTTTCAATTGCATTTTAATAAAACAAAATGATACAACTCTCAAAATAAAAGCTTTTACAATCTGATGAGCAACAGGGTCTTTTACATATGTGTAAATTCATATATTTGTTTTTATTAGCCATCTTTTTGGAGTGGCATTGGCCATTGGCCTAACCATATATATTGTCCTCTCTTGCATCCTGTACAGATGCTTAGACAGGCAATCCTCAACTTACAATCATTCGTACAGCGAATGTTTAAAGTTACAGTGGTACTATACAAAGGGACTTACAGTATGACCTATACCTGAAGTTAGGGAATTACAGCGGCCCTCAATGGATTGGGACAGATAGGTGGGTGAGGGAGTTGTAGACAGTTGTTCACTTTACTGAAGCTCAGGGCTGAGAGACATCAAACCTGGAATGGTTTGGATTGGGGTGGATACTTACTTTGTTAACAATGGCAACTGGGACTATCAGGATTGCAGTCACTAAGCAAGACGCAATTGCATGAGATCTTGCTTTACAACAACATCACTTAGCAATGGAAAGTCTAGTCCTAATTATGGACATAGGTCTATTTCATTCAGTCTGATTTGGTAAAAATGTTTATACCTTATTATGTAAGCAGAGAATGTGTAAAATATAAGATTATGTCCACTGTACGATATCTTTAAATCGTAAGTATTTTTAAAGATTTGTGAAATCATACAGTGGCTTTTCTTGTTTTATTTTTGCTTTTTTAATATTTAGATCTGCACAAGTTTCTAGGACTTCCAAAAGCAAGACCATCTCCTATGCCTCAAATGCCCACAGAACCATCAGGTAAAGATGATTTCTTTTAAATATTATTTCAATTATATTTTTGCTTTAAAAAGCTTCAGAAAGGATTAGCATTCTTGAATTATTTTAGTCCTAAAACACCATCATGATAACATTTAACGTTTTTCTTTAATCTTAATGATAGATTTCTAGTCTTTATATCATAAATTCTTCAATTGGCATTAAATTATGTCCCTGAAGGCTTACTGTAGGATAGCCATGATATTTTAATATAAATTTTGTGCCAGTGTTTACTTTTTTAAAAAAGACAATTTTTTATTTTAGTTTCAAAGAAAATTGATCCAGTTCCTTTAGAACCCAAAAAACCTGTTCCAAAGACTATATAGACAAAAGCAGTTAATTATTTTTCTCCAATATTACATTTGAATAATGCAGTTTATAAATAAAGCTGTTCTGTATATGTTCAAACAATATTTAGCTAAAGGTACTTCCATTATGATGACTTTATTTCTGGTTCAGCTTCAGTATAGCTAAAATCACAGTAAAACCGCTTTATTTTCAGTGTTTAAGCTTGGAAAGTTTAAAGACTATTGTGGATCATTTTCAAATTGTCTCTAAAGAATTGCAGAGTAAAAAACAAAAATGCCTGCTCATCAAGTACGGAAATGAAATATATTCCTAAATATAATAAAGCTATCCTATCTGATCCCAAGACAGTATTCAGTGTATGTGCATGCACAAACATACCCTGTATTTGTAATTGGGTTAGATGGATTTCTCCTTGTGTTTTGTTAATCAAGCCATAATGGCAAAGTTCACACACATAATACTAAATCATAATGGGAGAGTCTCTGCATCATGCTGAGACAAAAGCACGATTCACATTATGGTTTATTATTTTGCATGAAGCACAAAACTCGTATTTAGGTTTAAGCAGCAGGAAGTTGGAGCTGAAAAGAAAGAAAAATTAAAATCTTTTCTGGTCTTCTTGGAGAAGGTCTTTTTGGGGAAGGTATTTGTGACTGGATGTATCAGAAAGGATTAAGACATTGTGTAAGTGGATTTTTTTTTTTTAAGAAAGTGTGTTGTAATTTGTTAAATGAATTTTAATAATATATTCATCCATTTAGAAACGGGCCTCCTCTAAAAGGATCAGGGCTGTGATGTTAGTTTTGAACAACATGAATATTAAACTAAAAAAACCTGCTTTCTTTCCTGCACAATCAGCAACTTCAGAAAGGTCAATTTTTATGAGAGCATTGACAGAGAGAGGATGTTTTAAACTCAGATAAAATATGTTTCAGATACCTTCAGCTGAACAATATTGTCAAAGATAAAAATTTAATCGACAAGAATCTCTAGTTAACTTAGGATAGTTAACCATAAGGCTATTTTTATTGGATAAAAACATTTTAAAATTTGTTATCATAGATTTAAAGGTGTTTTTTTTTCTTTTAAATTTCCTTAACTTCTTTTGATCCATTAATGAATTGATATTACAAAGCAAGATTTTACTACTTGGCTTGATACTTATTTCAAATAAATTTACTGAATAAATTCAGTATGTCCAAACATATTTAAGTGTTTTAGTTGTTATAAAAAAATGTTTTTTCTATAGGAAACAATCTGGGTGGCCTACTAATTATGAATTTAAAATTTCTGTAAAAGACCTCTTTGTTAAAATGGGTATTATATTTTATCAGCACACAAATAGTTCTGAATGTATAATCTGAATCTATCTGTAAATAGGATTAATGCAATTGCTTCAGCCAAAACTATGATTCATGCAATTTTCCTAATAAAAACTCTTAGGTTATGTCCTTTCTGTTGGCAAAAAACCATTTCTTCAAGTTAGCATGTTTGTAAACGGACTTTAAATTTTATTAGCAACATAAATCAAATATGTTTTCTGCATACATCAGAAAGCGTTTTTAGTTCTTTTTTAAAGATTTCCTTATTTTTGACACTTTTTTCTCCAAATATAAGAATGTTGTTCTTATTGTTATTGTTGTTGTTGGTCACACAGTTGGCCAGGTATTTAAACTGGATTTGGCTGTCATAAAATTAATATTTTTGTGGAATTTTAATCCTCATTATGAGTTACAAGTTAACACTTAAACCATGTGATAGTAACATGCTGGAAATGCATCAGGCAGGTCTAAATGTTTTTTACATTTTGTAGTAAAGTGTGAGTGTTCTTATAAGGTTAGTATCCTTTGGGGAAGGTAGATTTCCAGAAACTGTTGTTAGGGAAATTTAAACCAATGAGAGATGACAAAAGGTAAAGATTATGATGGTAGATGAAATGTGATCCTTATGGAAAGTTGGCTCAGAAGGGAATAGGGACATTTTGTTTAATCTATTCATCCAGAGATTAAATTTATTATTATTTTGTTATATTGCCCTGCTATTTACTGTCCTTACCAAGCTACTATTATAGTAATTTTACAAGGGAACTGAATATATAATCTTTCCTGGGCCACCTAGCAAAGGAATGGATTTATTTGTGTGCTGTGTTTTCATAAACTTTGTTGTTTTGTATTTGGGCCTGGAATTGTTTGAGGCCAGAGGTCTGCTTAAGGTTTTTAATTCATGACAAAGGTGACAATAGAAAGAATCCTTATAGAATATAGAAATTTGTCTGCCATCAAGAAGGCTAATGGATTAATTATTTTAATAACAAAAACAGAAATATTCCACTTGCGAGAGGGACAATATACATAGGAAACATATGAATCATTGTGCTTGAAGGATCTTGGAAGTCTACTAGCTTAATGTCCTGCCCAATGAAGGAATCCCTCATATCATCCCAGACAAATATCTGTCAAATCTTTTGAAAACTTCCACAAATTCAGGAGATAGACTGTTCCCATACATAATGGCTCTCATAGCTTCTTTTCTCAATTCAATTTTCTTTTTTTCTCAATTTAGGATCTGAAAAGTATCCACAAATTAGTTCTTATCTTATCTTCTGGCACTATAGAGAATAAGCCTCCACCTTCTGTCCTTATCACTGTATCATGCACTTGAATGCATGCCTTTTCTTCTGTAGGCTAAACATATCAAGTTCATTTAACCACTCTTTATAGGATTTGGCCAAGTCCCTTAACCAACTTTTCTCTCTTGGTATTCCTTAGCACCATCTTTGCATTGTGGTAACTAGAAATAGCATTCCAGGTGCTTTCTGATCAGTGCATCATAGAGAAGTATTATCACTAATTTTGACGCAAAACTTTGTTGATAAAGCTCAAAACTTAACTGTTCAGAAATATAATCTATTATTGAGGTAGATGTTGCCTGCCATTTAAATTTTGATAATAAATTAGATAGTAATTTATTATCCCAATTTCAAGCACTGAAACCTATTTATAGGGTGTTTTTCTCCTCTGGTTCTAAGCATTAGTTATGCATTCCATTAATACATTACTTCCCACATTGTCCTCAAACTGAACTTTTTAGCTTAGAGATAACAAAGAATGTTTTTGTTGTAGGTGTTGTTGGTCTTTTTGCATGATTTTATAGGTTTTCTATGTATTACTTTTACTTTAAGTATTAATTGCAGTAAGGCTGCCACTGATCCCATAAACATTTATGTGAAATAGAAAAATCAATTGGAAAAAAAGTGAAAATACATACATGGCTTTGGGGTGCATTAGTAACTTGACTGGAGTGCTAAAATTTGGTCAATACATTTTGAGGTTTAGGAAAAAAATGGATTAATTATAGAAATTAATAACAAATTTAGGCAAATTAAAAACTTTCACTATAATTGTGCCAACTACAATAAAAAGGAACACATTATTTTTTTCTCATACGTGAGGACTTAGTTTAATAAGTATATGTTATTTTCCTTAATCTATTAAAAGGCATTGAATCAAATTATTGGTACCTTTCCAGTGGTGGTTTTCAACTGGTGTTACCACTGGTTTGTTTCGTGCATGCTTTTCGCGCAAGCGCATTGAATTTCAGAACACCAGAGGCACGGCAATCCGCTCTGCCGCACCTGTCAGCTGGGCTAAAAATGAACAAATATAGGTAGATATAGCACAGGGGTGGGCAGGAGAGCCCAACTGACGGTCAGAGAGACCGGTTCGCTCTTACCTCACCATCTTTGCTACCGGCTTGCTCAAACCAAGAAGAACAAGTAGCAATCCACCACTGAATCCTGCCTTTTTCCTGGCAGAGGTAAACTCTTAGGCCCAGAAATGACAAACATGGAAACCTAGTACAGATGATTTAATGTACTAATCACAGCATATCCCTGCAACTTCAGAGGAGATATAATTTAACCACTCAGTATAGGCTGGGTTAGAAGTCAGTGAAAAACTATAACTGATTCCCAAAGAAACTTCTTGAATTATATTTCTTAATAGCCAATTACAAACTGATTTTGAAAGCGAAAGAGCTTGTAGTTCAAGGTAAATTAAAAGTTTCACCCGGCACCTCAGACTCCTAGAACATATTCATTGGATTCCAGTCTGATTTATTGTATTTATGGTTTAATAGTACATATTTCTGTTTTAATACCAGGGCTAAATATGCCAAGTAAGCTGCCTACTTGCTTCTCTCTTTTAATGACTAAAATATGTCATGAGTCAGGGATCGGCAAATATGGCTTCTTTATGACCTGTGAACTTCAACTCCCAGAATTCCTGAGCCTGTCTCAGGAATTCTGGGACTTGAAGTCCACAGGTTGTAAAAGGGCCACAGTTGTCCACCCCTGCCATGAGTAACTCATTTAAGTTTTGTTATAATTGTTAAACATATTTGGTTTTATTCTTTAGTTCTCAGTAGAGAGATCTGCTATTCTGCCCCTGAATAACTCTTATTTTTGTTTGTTTGTTTGTTTTTCTACTTTACAGGTAAATTGTGAAAAGCAATTGAGAATCACATTGCTTTGCTGAAATACATCATATGGGCTAATGCAAATAATTGTATTCTGTAAATGAGAAGAGCTTGTTAGCTGAATGAAAAGATTTCTTGCCTCTTTTTCAAAAACGTTTAAAAGTGGTGGTTAGGTTGGAAGATTCGTTGAACTAAAAGCTCTCCCTGATATTTTTCAATTTACCAATCTATTCTGTAGCTGAAGATACTACAGATTATGCTTTTGAAAACACTGAGAAATAGAAATGTATCAGCTTTAAAGTCTTAGTTGGTAGAAAAAAGAGAGTTCCTAAGTATTCTTTGCAATAAATGAAGGAGGTTGCTGTTATTTTTCAAAAGGAAGTTAGATACTTTTTTAACTCTCTGCAATAATTGAATTTTTGTAATTCATGCACATAATTGTATTTTGGACTGGTGTTTCTATGAGCAAATGTTTCATTTCTTCATTACAATCCTGTAATTTCATGCCAGTTTATTTGCATGACATAACTTTGGAAAGTCATTCTTTACTAGAGATCTTCAGGAAAAAGTGGATATCCTTGTGTCAGAAATCTGTAATAGGTCCTGCACAGACCAAGGATGGGAGTAAAGGGCCTTTAGAATTCCTTCCAACCCTATGATTAAGTAGAATGGTTAGAAATCTCTAAACGTAATGTGTGACATTGATTCTGATAAAAGCTGTAAATAGACCAGCATTTGTTCAAATTCAGCTACATTTTCGTTAACAGAATTCTTACTAGTGTGAAATTTAAACTGAGTGCTTCATTTATAACAACTAATAAATTGGTGGATTAAAAGCAATAACTATTGACTATGAAAATGCTTCATCTTCTATAACCAAAAATATTTTTCCACAGGCAAAATCTTTTTTAAAAAAAAAGATTGCTTTTGTCTCACCATCTTTTATACATTCATTTTTCTCCCTAGCAGTAACAAATGAACCTACTTTGGAATCTTTCCCATCCAAAACATCTAAAACTCTTGACTGGCCAAAGGCAACTCTGGGTAAAATTATTTTTTTTCCACTGGAAATGATTATACTGAAGTTTTCTATTTCATCAGAAACATTTTCATTCCATGAGGATTAATTTGTTCGATAATACAATAGCCATTACTTCCATACTAACCTTTGTCTATTTTCATCTTCTTTAAAGCCTCTAAAAAGCTTTAAAAATTGTGGTACATAACTGAATTTTAAATTTTAGGTATGCATGATTTCTTTTTATTGTTATTATTATTAATATTCATCATTTTTATCTAGAACCATCTTTGTGAGTGCCTACTGATGCCTACTGATTACTCCTTACTTTGGGAACATTAAGATTTTAATTGTATACTGTAAAATATGCATTATGTCTTTATCATCTTCATCAGCTTGTTGGTCCATTTCTAACTGAATTTCTTCATCATTACAAGATTCTTGCATGTACGATTTTATGTGAGATGTTTATAAATCAATCTTGAACAATTTTAAATATATTTAAATATATAAGTTGATGCTCTTTTCAGCACCATCTGAAATCCCATTTATTACATTGAAATGGAAGGTTTCGGACACCCCAGAAAGATGGCATGACAAACCTGGTAATTAAAAACCTTTAAGCATGCATGTATATTAATTTGTTTATGAATCCCTATAATATGAATTTACATTTTTGTTTCATTGAACGTGAAAGTGAGCAAAAAGTCATTATATGTACTCTTATAATTAGTATTCTAACTTCTAATAATTTTTATTTTCAGGATTTAGGGAATTCCAATTATTTTATCTTGATTTTATCTTGTATGTGAAAGGGAACTTTGAGCCATGTTGCATTTTTACATCTTGTACAATCACTTGAAGAAAGCATGCAGGTTTAATCCTTCCTTCTTTTTGTGTTTATGCTGAAAAGGAAAAGCATAAATAACAGTTTGGTATTATGGAAACATTCCTGATTGGTTGGCTCTTTGGGTACATTATCAAACCAATATCTTATAGTATATAGTATGTATGTGATTGTGTATGAAAGTAGAGGTATATATTGGCTGTGTGTAGGTAGATACAGACATATTTGTAAATGCATGATGATTTTACTTTCCTTTCAGATATTAAAAATAAATAAATAGGATAAATAGGAAATATTTGCTTTCGGTTTCATGAATGAAATTTATTTTTTCTGTATAGTGTTTGAATTATTTCATTTTTTCTTAGTCTCTACTCTACCATCTGTGAAGCAAAATATACCTAAAACATCTAGGATTACTGAAAAATTAAAAGCATCTCCAGGTAACAAAAATGTATTGATAGGTTATATACTGTAGTTCTAACTACAGTATATTTTTCAATAGAACAGAATGTATGTAGCTCAGGGTTAAACCTATGGAGTCCTTGGTGATCTCTGACTTTGTATGTTTGCTTGCAGATTTTTCATTACCCAACTAGGTACCAGAATCAGAATAATCAGTGGAGTTTGTTAGTCAGTGGGATTTTCTAGTCAATGGGGTTTGCTCCTGTTTATATAAAGTAGCTTGCCCTGACAGTGTTGGTGGGGGTCATTTTCTCCTTGATAATATCTTGATTAGGGTTTCTGCTTGATTGTTTGGTATTAATCCCTGCGTAAATGGCTGTTGGCTGTTGGAGAATATGTGTTCTAGTCTTTATGTTTCCTTCTTAGCTTTTTATTATTGCTTTTGAAAGCTATATAATTATGATTTAACTCTATATGTCTAGTGATGGCTGATTTGTCTGAATATCAAGCTTCCAGGAATTTCCTAGCATTTTCTTTATTTAGGATGCTCACAGTTTTCCAGCTGAAACTATGGTTGTGTCAGTTTAAATGCTATGAGATTTTTCCTATGAAAAATCTCCTTTTCCCAATGGCAAATAATAAAACAATGATATTTTCAGAAAGAGTAAACTCCAGTCACATCAATAAAAAGGCCTTGAGAAGCTGTTTTGAGCATCCCTCCTACATGCAATTTTGTGGTAGGAAGAAAGTGAGAGAAAGTGAGAAACCACAGGAGGGCTACAAACAGAAAACCATGACTTCTGGATGATCTTACAAATTCCATGAATGAAACAAGATGATTGTACAATAAAAACCTGAATGCACACAGAAGTGCTATTTATCAACACGAACAGTCGGAACATTTGTTTTCAATTAGCTTTAAATCATATGAGATTTCCATTCTTATTGGCTTAGTTGCCAATCTAGATATTGAAATAATGTATATTATAACATTTATGTTTATCTTTGGATACATTAGATAAAGAACTTAGAGTGACATGTAATAAAATTGTATGACGATAATACTATCTGCTCAGTTGTGTCTGATTCCCTGAGATTCTATGGGAAGCTCTCTTTAAATTTTTTCCAATTGTGTATGACTTCTTTCAGTTGTTTTATGCTCTGGCTGGTATCAGCTTTGATGGAGTTTAGCCACTGTATTTTTGGCAGCCTAATTTCCTTTTACCACTGATCATTGGAAGCATAACTGCCTTTTCCAGTGAGTTCAATCGCATGACATGGCTTAAATAAGTAAGGCAGAATTTTATGATTTTTCCATCCAGCAATATGTCTAGTTTTATATGCTCCAATACTTATTTATTTGTTACCCTTGCTGTCCAAGGAATGTGCAAGAGCCTTCTCCAACACCAGGCCTAAAACGAGTTGATTTTCCTCTTGTCTAGTTTTTTCATGATTCAATTTTTGCATCCGTACTAACTATTGGAAAAACAACATAATATCCATTTAGTTTCCAAGCTGATATTCCTGCTTTTGATTCATGTTTATTCATGTTCATCAATTCTGTGTGACCCAGGCAATTTGACCTCTTATTTCTGAACTGCATTCATTGCTTTGATCAATCTGCAATACCGAGAAAGTGAATTCTTGTACTCATTTGATCTCTTCACCATCAAATTTTATTTTGACATTTCTACTCCTATGCTTGCTCTTTTTGATCTTTAGGAAAAGGTGAAATGTCTCTCTCTCTCTTTAAACCTTTTGATCATGTTTTCAACCTTCTTTGGTTTCTGAGAAGAAATTTTTGTTGTCAGCATATTGAAAATTGTTGATGTTCTTTCCTCTAACCTTTCCTGTATGTTTTGATTCTTCAAGATCCATCTTTCATATGATCGCTTTGGCAAATGTGTTGAAAAAGGAAGGTGAAAGAATGCAACCTTACCACACTTCTTTCTCTATTTTGAACTAAACAGTGCTCTCAAATGTTGTTTGCACTGTGACTTTCTGACTTATGTACAGGGCCTGTACAACTTGACCAGATATTGGTATTCCCAAGTCTTCTAAGACTCTCCACAGTTTGTCATGATCAACACAATCAACTTTCTAACAGATATGGATGTGCTTTGATATTCCTGAGATTTTTCCATGATCCAGCATAGATTTGCCATATGGTCAGTAGTACGATGCCCCATTCTGAAGCCAGCTTGAACGTTTGGTAATCTGATTTATAGAACTGTCCATACATATCTAATCTCTAAAATTTATCAAATTTTAGATAAATCTGTACTGATCACTAGCTCCAGTTCTTTGACATAGAATTCCATTAATTTAATTAAGTATTTTTTCTATCTATTTTGATTCTCTTAGTTAGGTGGGTGATACATTGTAAAAGAAACATAAAATATTTTCTCTATCAAGTATGCAATTGAAAAAAATGGATTTTACATCCTTTTTTAGACCTTCTTTTTAAATTAAAAAGACCCAATAATGTAGTGTTTTCTTGCAGTGTCTTTTATCTTTTCCAATGTCTTTTTAAATACATTGGTCAATGTTATAATGTTCACCATAGAGCATCATTATTTTGGCAATTTTATTTTCAATCGCTTTTTACCGAAAGGGAATTCCATTGGGCTCTGAAGCCAATTCTAGGGAGAATACTTTTCAAAGGTCTTACAATTTAAGTTTATATCCTTTAATTATCACAATGGTTCAATGGTTCTTGTTCACATTCTCAAATGTAACTACCAAGGCATTTTAAACAGGAAACACATACCTCAATTTCTTGTTGCTATGCATGCATAGAGTCTTTTTCTAACAGTGCACAATTATTATCTAATATTTATGTGGGTAATTTTATACTGTTAGAAAAAGACAGCATTTTTGTAATTTCACAAAATTACTGTTGTTCAAGAGTTTAACCTAGGCCAGTGCAATATACTGTATCTTTCTCTCTAGGAACATAAACTGCTCTCATGGAAAGTGAAGATCTTACCATGAAGAGATAAGTTCTTTTACAGTAGATGCTTAAGTAGCCATAGTTGCAACAAAAATCAGTTTCTAGAATATTTTATGTGATAGTATCTAATTCCCAAATTATGTTTTTCTATTTTTTTTTTCATCAGCAGAAAAAGAATCACAACAGAAAACCACTGCACCTAGCATTTTAAAAATCCCAGAATTGTCAAGAACAGCAATGGGTAAAAATTAATTATGTTTACATAAAATTGCAGAAAACAGTAATTTGCATATATTTTTTTGATATTACATAAGTGGACTATTTCCATAATAATAATGGATGGGTCTCTTTGTCTGGCCATGGTGTACCAGCTGTTATCTTATGCATCTTAACAGGTATTGAGTGATGAGTATATGCTAGCTCCTACTGGAACAAATAAAACAGATTAGGTGAAGTATTTTGTCTTTTTCTTTTCTGTCATAGAAACTCTTCATAACCCACTAGCAAAACTGACACTTCCAAGTTACCTTGATTTGGCCCTAGCAATTCTATTCTTTCTGTTTGAACTTTGGTAAAGACAAAGCTTTTAGAAAGTATTTTTACATTTATATGTTTTTTTAGATTGAACAGCCATTTGGGACCTGTGATTCTGAGTGTGGATTTAAATATTGGACTGGGCCTCAAGAACAAAAATACTGAAAAAGAAGTCTTTCCCCTTTTCATTATAATAAGAAAGAAAAAGAAATCATTTGCCATCAGATCTATATGTTTAAAGAGTTGATTGATACTGACCCAATTTACAGTGCTAGTTATTTTTTGGGAAAACAGTGAAAAATTCATAACATCACACTCTGCAATATTTTATTGTCTAAAAAAGTGTGAAATAGGTCATTCACCTTTTAATAGAAGCCAATCCAATTGGACATGATTTACTACTAAATTTAATAATATCAGAGTAAATTATTCATCTCATAACATCAAAATGTAAATCAACAAAAATAAAATTCTCTGACAAAAATATTGTTTCATTTACTCTAATCGTGTATACCTTCTCTTCTCTCTCATATATATATATGTGAGAGAGAATATATATGGAAAAACTATTTGAGGTAATGGCTATGAAAGTAATTGATTAGACTATTGTAACTTAAAGCATTAATTATTATTTAAAGAAATATTTTACTTGCACCAAAGAAGTTCTTTAAAATCAAAGCAATATAGTAAAAGAAATTAGTGGACCATTTTAAAAACCAAAAAGCAGCACAAATGAATAAATTCAACTAATTTGATTACCTTTTTTCTTTCTAAAAATATCAAAATGGATACTGTACATAGTTTTCAGAATTGATCAGGTTCCAAAAATCAATTAAACCTAAATCAGTGAGCCAAAAGCTATACATATAGAACCGGAAAAGTAAAGTTCTTTAAACACAATAAAACTTGTTTCTAAACAATTTGATATGATTGCATTTCATTAATTACTTTGTTCAAAAAAACAAGCTCATTTCCTTTTGTTGCAACAGTTGATTAGAAACTGCCATGTGGAAAAATGAAGGAAGTGAAACCTTAAAAATACAAATAATACCAACATATAAATACCTATTTATTAAAAATTCTGTTACGGAAGGATTCTCATCCAGTTCAAAAATGCTTGTAAAGAAGCAGTTCTGAGTGCAAAGTGCTTTTTTTAAAAAACGGTCCTTTTTTCTTTTTATCCTTCAGTTCCCAGGGGGCAAAAATTCCCTGTTTCCAAGCCCCAATTCCTTCCCCATCAGGAAGAGCCAAAGATTACACTGGGTAATTGCTATGTACTTTCCTATAAATGTTTTGTTCCACAATGTGGATCAAGCTTTCCCATTTATTGTTTTGGACAAATGTTTCATAATAACAGAACATGTCACATTGTTTTTATTATATAACATTGCAACATGAAATAAAACATACTAATTATAAGGATTATTTTGACTTATCTAGAAATCCAGTAAGATTTCATTATCATATAACATCTTTTGTGCTATCATTTTATGAAATTACTGAATTAATATAATTGGACAATAATTTGGTTAAACATTGATTGCAAATAGTACATGATAATTAAGTTACAATTCTGAAAGCATTTAAAATACTCATAAACAAAATAATTACATAAAATTTCTAGTGGCTTCATGAAATCTATTTTCATTAATTGCAAATATTCTGGTATTATTAATATTAATATCAAGTTATGTTAAATCATAAGTGAATTGTTCACTGAATAAGTTCTTGGGAACTGAATATCAAAAATCTCTGTTTCTGTCTGGATGGGTTTTTTTTATTAAAATTTTTATTTCATAATCAGCATACAACATATAGACAATTAAGCAAAAAATCAATCATCACAATATCTTCTAATCCTTCATAAGCTAAAAGAAAAAAAATTATTTCCCCCCTCCCCCCTCCTATCCCAACCCCCACCCCCCTCCCTGGACTTCCCAGAACAAATACAGGGTAAAACATTTAATAAACCTTAAAAAAAAACAAAAAAACCCCACTCACTAACTATCTATAGATTTATCTATCACTTGCACTTTAACTCTCCTTATTCAAGACTAAATATAATTATTCTAACTTGAAGGTAATTAATCCCAATAATTTCTTATCCATTACTTAAGATAACTTTCTGAAATGAATCACTTCCTTAAATATCTTGTTCCTTAATTAAAATTAAAAATCCATTTTTGTCATCTGTATACAATTCAATAATATGCTTCTTAAAACATTTAAATATACATGAGAAATCTGTTAATCTAAAATTTAACATCCAAAAGAAAATTTCTTTTAAATCCATCCAATCTTAAGTAAAAATTACAATTTAATAATACCCTTTTATACAAATTAAATAAAGATTTGTTATGTATTATAACAATACATAACATTGCTTAGGATAACTTTCCAAAATAAATTGTATCTCTAAATATAAGTAAATCATTCTTTTCCACTCCAATATAACTTCTCAGGACAAAGCAAATCATATCCTGCATACAGATATAGTATTTCTTTTTCGCCAGTGTTATCCTGCCTGACCAGAAGGCGTATAGTTCTTCCAACTCCAATTTCTCCTGTCCTTTTTACAAACCTTTTTCCATCTTATTCCTCCATCTCTATTTATTTTTTTAGACTCTTGGATATTCAGCTGTGACTTCAAAATCTTGCAGTCTTGTGCAGGTCGCAAAATAATTCCTTTTAGAAAACATGGCTCCTTGATTAAAATTAAGAGACCATTTTTATAAAGAAATTGTAAGGTTCCATTTTGAATCCTCCTTCGTATCTTAAAAATCCCCACGCCTCCTGGCAAGTTCCCTTTCATTTGTGTCAAAATCTCTAAATAGATCTCTTTCCACATCTCCTGATTAATCTCCTTCAAGTCAGTCAGTTTTCCATTCTTAATTTGGTAGGCATCCATTCCATTTTCCACAGGCGCTTCTGTCTGGATTATTTCTTCCACCTCCTCCCTACACATCTCAATAATATTTAAACTCTGAGGTAACAGTACAATGTCTCTCCTTGCATCTTTGTTAAAAGTTTGAGTAAAAATCTTGTCAAAGCACCCATCCAATCTTTCCATTAACAAGGAGGTAAATAATTCTAACTTTTCTTCCAAAAAATCCACTTTCAATATTTGTACACTTGCTGAATTATGTGAAAAAAACCTTTCATCCTCTTCAAAAATCTTTTCCAGCACCATTTTCAGAAAAAAAAAACTTTTTTGCAGCTTCTCAACAAACACAGTAAAGTTCTATTTCTCAGCCTCTAACCAATCATAGTCCAAAAAACTTATTTTCTTAAGCTGCAAGCCTTAATTTACACTTTATTCAGTACAGCTCCGAAACACTGACAACTAGGACAGCTTTAACAAGCACAAACGAGCTTAACAATCACTTTCGTCTTCAGCTTTCGTCTTGTCTCTGCGCCATTTTAACTCTCTTAAAGAACTTTCACTCGGATCTGGAAGGGAGTATTATATATCAGAATTAAAGAAAAATCAAATACTTGCAAAAAATTCTCCTGTTTTGTTCTGCCTGCGTTAAATTAATCCTTGGAGTCAGTTGGTTCACAGGGGGTGGTCGCAGCGTCTTGTTCTGTCTGAGACAGAATCTTCCTGGATTTTATTTTATTTATTTATTTATTTATTTATTTCAATTTATATACCGCCCTTCTCCCCGGGAGGGGGACTCAGGGCGGTGAACAACCAAATTTAAAACACATATAATACAAACATTAAAAGAATTTTAAAATTGAATTAAATCATTGGCGATCCAAATAAAAGTCTCAACCCCATTAAAATACCCAATTTAAAACCCCAGAAATCAATAATAGCGAAAAATTTTTTGTTAAAACCCCATTAAAATCAAGCAAGCAAGGCCGGCTTGTTGGAATAAATAGGTCTTAAGGGCCTTTCGGAAAGTGCGGAGGTCCGGGATCAAACGAATTTCTGGAGGCAGCTCGTTCCATAGGGTGGGTGCCCCCACAGAGAAGGCTCTCCCCCTGGGGGCCACCAGCCGACATTGCTTGGCTGATGGCATCCTGAGAAGGCCCTCTCTGTGTGAGCGTACTGGCCGGTGGGAGGTTATCGGTAGCAGCAGGCGGTCCCGCAGGTACCCCGGTCCCATGCCATGGAGCGCTTTAAAGGTCAAAACTAACACCTTGAAGCGCACCCGAAAGACCACCGGAAGCCAGTGCAGCTCACGCAGGAGAGGTGTCACATGGGAGCGCCCTGTCGCTCCCATAATCATCCGCGCGGCCGCATTCTGGACCAGTTGGAGCCTCCAGGTGCACCCCAAGGGGAGCCCCATGTAGAGAGCATTACAGTAGTCCAGGCAAGACGTGACGAGTGCATGAGTGACTGTGCACATGGAGTCCCGATCCAGAAAGGGGCGCAACTGGCGCATCAGGCGAACCTGATAAAAGGCCCCCCTGGCCACGGCCGCCAGATGCCCTTCCAAGGACAGTCGTGAATCCAGGAGGACACCCAAGTTGTGAGCCCCCTCTGTGGGGGCCAATGACTCACCCCCAATAGCCAGCGATGGCACCAGCTGGCTATACCGGGACGCCGGCATCCACAGCCACTCGGTCTTGGAAGGGTTGAGATGAAGCCTGTTCCTCCCCATCCAGACCCGCACGGCTTCAAGGCACTGGGACATCACTTCGAGGGCATCATTGGGGTGGTCAGGGGTGGAGATGTACAGCTGAGTGTCATCAGCGTACAGTTGGCAACTCACCCCAAAACCACGGATGATCTCACCCAGCGGCTTCACATAAATGTTGAACAGGAGCGGCGAGAGGACCGACCCTTGTGGCACCCCGCAAACGAGGCGCCTCGAGGTCGACCTCTGCCCCCCTGCCAACACAGACTGCGATCGGTTGGAGAGATAGGAGGAGAACCACCGTAGCACAGTGCCTCCCACCCCCCAAACCCCCCAACCGACGCAGCATGATACCATGGTCAATGGTATCAAAAGCCGCTGAGAGATCTAACAGGACCAGGACAGAGGAGCAACCCCTGTCCCGAGCCCTCCAGAGATCATCCACCAACGCGACCAATGCCGTCTCCGTGCTGTACCCAGGTCTGAAACCGGACTGGCACAGATCTAGATAGACGGTTTCATCCAGGTACTGTGGGAGCTGGCGCGCAACCACACTCTCAACAACCTTCGCAATAAAGTGAAGGTTGGAGACAGGACGAAAATTTGCCAAAACAGCCGGGTCCAGAGAAGGCTTCTTGAGGAGGGGCCTCACCACCGCCTCTTTCAAGGCGGCAGGCAAGAAACCCTCACTCAAAGAAGCATTTATAATCCCCTGGAGCCAGCCTCGTGTAACTTCCCGAGTGGCCAGTACCAGCCAGGAAGGACACGGGTCCAATAAACATGTGGTTGCATTTAGACTCCTCAAAGTCCTGTCCACGTCCTCGGAAGTCATAGGATCGAACTCATCCCAGATAACGTTCTCAAGACCAGCCTCAGTCACCTCGCCGGAATCTACGCAGTCAGAGTCCAAGCCTTCCCGAATCTGAGCGACTTTATCATGCAGATACTGTGCAAAATCCTCAGCCCGCCCTTGCAAGAGGTCCTCCCGTGCTCCCTGATGTAGGAGGGAGCGGGTCACTCTGAACAAGGCAGCTGGGCGGTTATCTGCCGATGCAATAAGAGCGGAAAAGTAATTACGCTTTGCCGCTTTTATCGCCACCAAATAGGTCCTAAGATGGGACCTAGCTAGTGTTCGGTCGGATTCAGATCGACTCACCCTCCAACCACTCTCTAGGCGTCTTTTCCGGCGCTTCATCTCCCTCAACTCCTCAGAGAACCAAGGAGCCGGGCAGATATGGTGCCGGGTCAGAGGCCGCAAAGGCACGACTCGGTCCAGGGCACTGGCGGCTGCCCTATCCCAGGCGGCCACCAGGTCCTCGGACGAGTCGTGAGCCAGAGTTTCGGGCATTGGCCCAAGCTCCCTCTGGAACCCATTAGGGTCCATCAGGCGCCTGGGGTGGAACCACCTAATCGGTTCTGCCTCCCTGCGGCGGAGTTCGGCGGTCAGAAAGTCTAGCCTCAGGAGAGAATGGTCCGACCATGACAGGGGTTCAATAACTATATCCCCTACATCTAGGCCATTCAACCACTGACCAGAGACAAAAACCAGGTCCAGAGTGTGTCCTCCTGTGTGAGTGGGGCCAAGAATTAATTGTGTCAGGTCCATGGCTGTCATGGAAGCCATAAACTCCTGAGCCAACCCAGAGCCTCACCGACAGACGGCAGGTTGAAATCCCCCATGACCAAGAGCCTGGGGGTATCAACCGCCACCTCGGCAATAACGTTGAGAAGCTCGGGCAGGGCTGCTGTCACATGGCAGGGAGCCAGGTACGCGATCAGCAAGCCCACCTCCTCCAAAGGGATAGGCTCAGAGGACGGGGCCACAACACACCCACACACCATGACCACACTTCACTAGGAGCGACTCACATCCAGCTATCTGAGGTACAGTGGTCTCCCTTGGATCAAGACTTTCCCTTATAATGACCGCCACCCCCCCACCCCTGCCCTGGGCCCTTGGCTAATGAAATGCTCGGAAACCTGGCAGGCACATCTCAACGAGGGGGACCCCCCCCTCTTGGCCCAACCAGGTCTCCGTAATACCTGCCAGGTCTGCACCCCCCTCTTGAATAAGATCATAAATAAGGGGGGCCTTATTAACCACGGACCTGGCATTACACAACATCAACCTCAGGCCCAGACACCGTAACTCTGAACAACTCGGGGAGCGAGAAGAGTCCTGAGGGCCGAGGCACGCCACCGCTTGGAGACAGCGGCTACGTGCCCCCAACACATGATACGGCCCCCTGCTCCCACCATATCTGCCCCTCCCAACCATGGCTCTGATGGAATTACCCTCCTTACCTTCTGTAGCGAGCTCCTCCTCACCCCATTCCCCGCCTCCCGTTTCAGGCCCCTGTGACGAGCCCGGCCTATAACCCTCCCTCCCCTCCCCCCTCCCCCATCCCCCTAAAAGGTTAGACAAGGACAATTTTAAAAAAACCCGCAACCCGCTCTTTGCGGCATGCCACCTCTCGGGGTTCCAAAACCCGTCATCGAGGTAGGCCCTCGACAGAGTGGAGGGCCAAGCCTGCGAGAGGGGGGAATCTCGCAGAGCAAGAAGCTCCGTGCTGAGTACATCTTGATTTTAACGGGTGAACACGACCGTAGCCTGAGGGTCCGTAAAGGTCCAAGGGAGAGAAAAAAAAGAAGACATGGAGGGGTCCCAAAGACCTGTTCACAGGGCCAAGTCCACTGTCCTCTCACCACAGGGGACAAAGTCCAAATTCCAAGATGACCACAATCCGGGGGGGGGCAGGAAATAAAGTCCAACTACCCTCTCACGGTAGTTTGGCTAGCAATTTGGAGCTGCCTTCAGGTGCTTGGGGAGCCTTAACCCTCAGCACCCCCAGGATTAATCTTGGAGGTTTTGGGGGGCTCCACCCATGCCTAGGCACTCGCTTCCTCTTCTTAGCCCGAGGGGGAAGTTCTGAGCCGCCAAAACAGCTGTTTTTCGCTGTTTTGGTGACTTTACAAATCACAGGAATAGGAGTTCCCAAAGGAGCTGCAGCGGCACGGGTGGTGCCACCCGGAAGTTTTCTGGAAGGTTTTGACTCATCTTATCAATTTCCTTTAATTCACTGTCTCTAATATCCTCCTCCAAGAAACCTAACTAGAAAGTTATCTCTCTATTATCTCTCTAGCTGAAGATGGACATAACCTCTCCACTCTGATTTAATCATTGCTTGAAATAGCACAAGCTGCATACCATTTTTAATATTGGAATAGCTATGCATATATAAAAAAGTGAAAGCTATCTTAAACATGTTTCTATCAGAACAAAATGTGTGAAGATAAATCTGAAATAAAACTAGAATTGTTTATGCATATAAGATATTCTTTGGTCCAGTACTTTAGAATTCCATATACACACTAGTTTATTAAGGAAGAACATTGAGAACTTTGCTACAGTTGATTTATATTTCCCAAGAAAGTAAAAAACAAACAAATAACAAGTCTGGATATAGGCTCTACTTCTCTCCTGAATAGATAATTGGTACAGTGAAATCTGACAGAATTTATGAGAGATTTTGCAATAGATACCTAACAAGTAGGATAGAGAATGAGTAATTATACACCCATCCATGATGTTTGTTACAATTATCTTTCATACAGCATAATATCTTATATCCTTATATAAAGATAATTCAGGTAAATGAGAAGCAATTGATGTTAATTTTTCCTTAAAACATATTTTAATAATATTATTTAGAATTATTATTATTATAATGATATATAATTTATTAGATCAACATGGAAACATGAATATATTAATAAGGAGATAGATTTGTTCTAAAAATACGCCATGGATTTATTTTTGGTTGTGATGAGAAAATGGGAATTGGTGATACTTAATGTATCCCCAGATGTGATCCTTAAAATGCCAGCTATCTGGCATGTTTAATTTGAAACATTAGTTTAAGTAAATCAAAAACAACTGGACAGTGTGCTAGTACACAATTCCTTTGTATTTAATTATTTCCATGAATAGAATAGAATAGAATAGAATAGAATAGAATAGAATAGAATAGAATAGAATAGAATAGAATAGAATAGAATAGAATAGAATAGAATAGAATAGAATAGAATTCTTTTTATTGGCCAAGAGTGATTGAACACACAAGGAATTTGTGTTGGTACATATGCTCTCAGTGTACATAAAAGAAAAGATACACTCGTTTCTTCTGAGCATTTATATTTAACAAATCTCATTCCTTTTTAAAAAAAATTTAAGCAGCATCCTACAAAGTTGGTTTATTTCCTTCTTTAAAAATGTTTGAATTTTTTTTAAAAAAAAATGATCCTAGCAATTTTGGCCTAAGCTGCTTTAAAGATGTGCACTTGTGCAAGTTCATTTTTCTAATACTGTCTGTATTTAATTTTCAAGAACAGTCTCTATTGTTTCATTTATAAAATATATTTTCTTTGCATCTTTGTTTGCTTTATAATTTAGTCCCCTAGTTTATCCATATTCTCTCTCAAACTAACCTATCTCATTGGGTTGTTGTTGTGGGGATAAAATGAAGATTGACCCTTTATAAGTTGCCCCAAGTTCCTAGAAGGAGAGGATAAAGAATCTAAGAAACGATCTAAACCAAAGTAAATTTCAGCAGTTATGCATGTACTTCAGTATTCTAGAGAGTAAGAGCTACTATTTTTTTAAAATACTAGCTTATTTTTTTCAAGTTGCTCAACAAATGTACATTATAATAAATTATTTAATTATCACAACATTTAAGGTTAAGTTTTTAACATTTAAAAAAAGTTCAGGGTTCCCTATAATGCTAGCTCTGTCACATAAAGATTGGATAGAGTGGCCAAGGAAGAAATGAGAAATGTGATGCAGGTAGTAGTCAATGTCTCAGTTTTGAAAGCGTCTCTAGTCTGCCCATTCCTCAACAAGTCAGTCCTGGACCCAACATTTTAAAAATTGGTTCCTATCTCATCAAAGCAGCCATCAATTTGGAAGTTTGATTCCAGATTATTGCCAATTTTATCTCTTTCTCCAAAGAGAGGCTTCTTCTAGACTCAGTGGTCCTGTTCAAAGAGCAGCTACAAATTAGGTCAGATGGACCTTTACCCAGCTTCAACTGGTGTGTCATCTGTGGCCTTACCTTGACTATCCTAAGGATAGTCTTTTATGCTCTTGTCATATTTTAACTGGACTATTGTAATTTACCCTACATGAAGTTTTTCTTTACGATCACCCACAAATTGTAATATGTAATAATAATAAAATGCAATAACATTTCACTGTAATGATCTTCAAGTCACTTGTAGTATTTAGGTTTTGTGAGAAGGCCTTTGAGGACTGATAACTGTGAAACCATAAGTGTAGAAATTGGTTGTGTCAAGTCATGTATTTGTGATGTTATATGATATATGTTGTTCATTGTATGTTATTTGCTGGATGTTATATGTTATATGGTATTATTACTGTGCGCCATCTAGAAATCTGGATTAAGATAGTAAATGCATTGAGTCAATGAATATGCTAAATACTACCTATTCAATGTATGATTCAGTACCATTCTTGAGCAAACTTTTAAACTTATCTTCAAACGCTTCAAAATCATATACAATACTAATTAGCTGATAATATTTTAAAAGTCTTTAACAAATAATATGCCATTAAAATATCCCATGAAAAATGCCATACTTAAAACCCTGAATCCTTAGATTTCTTTCCTCTGTTTCAGTATAATATCTTTTATACTCCAGCAGTTACCAACAGATTGGTTCCACTTCCTGCTACAACAAAGATATCTGTCATTGATGGACATCAAGTGGCAACAATGGGTAACATAACTTTTACTTCAACAACTCCTAATTTTCATATTACTTTCTTCTCATACTCATATAATCCATCCATTATATTTATTATTTAATCATATATTTTCCTCATGCAATTTATCATTAACATTTTATTTAAATACTGTGTATTCCAGTGATGGATTTCAATTTTTTTTACAACCAGGTCTGTGGGCGTGGCTTGGTGGGCATGGCATGGCTTGGTGGGCGTGGCTTGGTGGGCATAGCAGGGGAAGGATGTTATAAAATCTCCATTCCCACCCCACTCCAGGGGAACGGTACTTCAAAATCTCCATTTCCCCCCCCCCCCCCGATCAACTGGGATTTGGGAGATAGAGAATAGATGAGGGCAGGGCCAGTCAGAATTTTTACTACCGGTTCTCCGAACTACTCAAAATTTCCGCTACCGGTTCTCCAGAACTGGTCAGAACTGCTGAAACCCACCTCTGGTGTATTCCTTATATAAGGATTAAAGGGAGGCACGAAGAGTTGTCCTAGTTCAGATCCAGCGCACACATGTGTGCTGGCAAACTGATTTTCAGGACTTCCAGACTCACCGGAAGTTGGGAAATGGGCCATTTCCGGCCTCCAGAGGGCCTTGGAGGGTGGGGAAGGCTGTTTTTGCCCTTCCCAGGCTCCAAGAAAGCCTCTGGAGCTTGGGAGAGCAAAAACCGGACTCACCAGGCCCCCGGTAACCTTTTTGCCATTGCATGCCAAAAGCAGGGGGAGCACGGGGGGCATTGAATTATGGGTGTGAGCTTGCAAGCAGGACCTCCCGATCCACTCCGCTTTTGGCACATAATGGAAAAAAAGTTAGCCATCACTGCCATAGCAGATAATTTTTTTCCTAAACTATTCATAACATCAGAATTATTTCTTTAGATATTATTTTATTGTACGAAGTACATTAATAACAGCTAGTAACGTGAGTGTTTCTGGAATTAAACATCTAGAATTTTAAAGCCAGGTCTCCTCGATACATGCATAGCTAGTCATAACTATAATATGAGATTTATAAAAGTAGGGAAATAAGTAAACAATTTCCATTTTTTTAGAAAAACTAGATTATTTGTCCTTGTACATGAAAATGGAATTAATGTTTTACAGGATTGCCTTACATATCACAATTAAATGGTAAAGTTGTGATAATCAGTCTTATTACAGAAAAATAAAAACATGCAAAATAGAGGGATTTCCAGGATCAACTTATAATTGATCATTTAGCTCATTTTTCACCAATCTATTAAATTTATAACATACCATCAATACTGCTTCTTCTTTTATACTACTTTTCAACTCAATTCCCCTCGAGTTTATTTTTGTTCTGTTCATGAAAATTCTTCTATGCAATATTTTAGTTATAAATTATTGCTTTTATAATAGCTTAAGTCTATCTATTAATTCTCTGTTAATAGAGAGCCCTGTTTCATAAAAATCTAAAGAACCTGATTTGACTATGCCAGTAGTACCAGACAGGAAATCTGGCAGACTGACTTTTTAAATATTGTATTTTTTATATATCTGTTTGAAATATTCTCTTGGACTTGAATTGGATATATTGTTTCAAAGACCCCAATATGAGATTCAGGCTTCATTAAAATTTTACAAAATTCTGAAAAACCATACAGTGACAGGAGTCTTGATTTTTTGCTTATTTTCAGCCTCATTCAGATTTTTGCAGATTGGATGTTATGCAACATATTGCAAAATATACATTTTATGCAATACACTTTAATAAATAACATCTATGATCATATTTATGTCATGTGATAATTAGTTGTGAATGCATTGATGTGGCCATTAATATGTGAGTATCTGGAATGCATATAAATCTGAATCAAGTTCTCTTTGATTTATATCTAGCAATAAAACACAAGCAAGACAATATTTAAACAAGCAAAACTTGACTTAAAAGGGAAAAGTGAAACCAAACAAAGCTAATATAATTCTCCATGGTGAATGCAAATAAATATAGTATAATTAATTACAATGTCAGAGTAAATTGTGAACTTCAAATTTGAAAGCCAATGCAGGAAAATTTGTTTATAAATTGATACAATATAAACATGTTAGACATCAAAAGGTCACTGTCCTAAGCAAATTCAGAACTTAAACACGTTCATTGTCCTTGAAATAATAATATGTATCTCACACTAAACCAAGGGTGTCAAACTCGCAGCTCACGGGCCGGACACACACTAGCACGCCCACCCTGATTTAGCAAAGTCTCGATACATCACAAATGTATCAACAATGTGACATCACAAATTTGACCCGTGTATTAAACAATTCAAATATCTCTTCTTAAAATTATATTCAACACTATTCTTTCACATAACTGTCTTTTTCTTTCCAGAAAGTATTTTAGAAGTCAATTCCGCTACAGGTTCCTCTACTTTGGTTATTTAAGAAATAGTTTGAATATTAATATGATCCCATCAAACTGAAAATCCATTTATCATCCTTTCAAGATACTGTATTAATTCTCAACTGGATTTCTTTTCAGCTTCAAAAGAAATAAACCCTGTTCCATCAAAGTCTAAAGAATTCGACTATACCAAGCCAGAAGAACCAGACAGGAAATTTGGTATAATGATTTTTAAATATTTCTTCCTTCTACTTTACAAGATAACTATTGGAATATGTCTACTGTATTCTTATACTATATGAATATGAAATCCATATTTTGGGACTATTTGCTTTTTTTCTAGCTTCAACTGATGATGATAATTATCTTCCTAAATTCTTGACTACGCCAGAATTTCTAATTACCAAACCTGGTAATTATATGTTCCTATATTTGATAAAATCTTGTACTTTGTGATTGCTGGTTAGATAATGCACTCTTCATGGTTACATAGAAACAAGTAGATTCAAAACTTTAAAAACTTTGACACACATCTTGTTGATCATATGCAAAGGTTTACTACATATAACCATAAATATTTCTTTTTGAGGCTATTGCAATTATTTTTCATGGGGTTTCACACATACACATCCATCATTCTCTCAGCATAATTTGTTCTTCAATTCAAACCCCTTCCATAGATATGATTACTATCAAATGGTATTTTGAGTCTTGTATTTTCCATTCAAATGTAGATTAATTTTAGAAAGGACTTCATTTCGACTTCTTTTAAAACAAGCAGGGTTCTGCTAAAGTTTAAAAAACCCAAGTACATCATGTCAGCAGTACCAGACATGAAACATATTAGTGTAGCTTTTTAAACATGTTTCTTTCTATCTCTGGCATTTATCTGGAATTCATGTTCAACATGAATTCCAGACTTCTTTGAAATTATAAAATGCATATTCATTCTAAATATATTCATTCAATCATGAATGCTGTACAAAACTGCATAAAAAGAAATCCAAGTACACATTCAAATCTTAAAACATCACACCATGCACAACAAAATTTCTTTAATAGTCCTCTATTGGAGATTAAAATTAATTTAACACAATATATTACTTCATAATAGAAGAATGCATAACAATGCCATTTTAACATAGAAGGCCTTGTAAGAAACATAGGATACATAAGTGGAAGCATGTCCTTCAATATGGACACTGTAAATTTATTTTGGGATTGTTTGCTTTTTTTCAGTTTCAGCTGAAGATGATAATTATCTTCCTAAAGTTTTGACCACATCAGAACCCCCAATCACCAAACCTGGTAATAATGGCTTCTCATATGTTTGATAAAATTGAATTTAGTTTGTTTGTGCCTGTGATGTATTCCCAATGGCAATACAAAGAGTATACAAAGAGACAAAGCGTGTCTGCACTGGCCGGAACTTTAAAAAACAGACCCGTAGATGATATATAGAGTTTCAATACATAGATACATAGTGTTAGGAGACCATCCTTATTGTATAGTGTTATTTTTGATATTCATTCTCAAGGTATAAATCTTCAGTTCAAAATCCTTTCATATGATTAGAATAACATTGTATATTGAATCTTGTACTTTACTGTCAAATGTAGATTAATTTTAGACAAGACTTCCTTTCAGCTTCTTATAAAGCAAGGCCGGGTCCAACACAGCTTAAAGAACCTATCTACATCGTACCAGAAGTACCGCACATGAAACATGGTAGAGTGACTTTTTTTTTACATGCTTTTTTCTACCTCTGGAATTTACCTAGTGTATGTCTTTCTGAAATGAGCATGAACTCCTGACTTCCGGGAAATTAGAGTCCTCCACTGAGAATTGAAATTCATCTAAGAAAATATATTAGTTAATATTAGTTAAAGATGAAAATTCTTCCCAGACAATGTATTTCTTCACAGTAGTGTCATGCCTGTTAATCCCATTTTAAGATGAAAGACCGCTTAGACTTCTACAGGTGAAACCATGTCCACCTGTTCAATGTGAACTTATTTGGGAGTTGTTTGCTTTTTTCTAGTTTCAACTGAAGACGATAATTATCTTCCCAAAGTCTTGACCACGCCAGATCTTCCAATTACCAAATCTGGTAATTATGAGTTCTCCTATGGTTGATAACAAATGTATACAGTGTGATGGTTGGTAGATCGTGCCCTTTTGGTGGCTACTTAGAAGTAAAGGGTTTCTGATTGAACATAACTTTGAAAGACATGCGCGAAGACCATATGCAGAGCTTTAGAGATGCATAGGATTGGGAGGACATTCATTTTTTTTAAAGCTCCTTTAGATCTTTATTTCCCCAAGGTTTCACTCCCATTTCCGTTTGAGGTTTCATTCTTCTTCCATTCAAAATCCTTTGATAAGTAACACAGTATTTTGAATCCTGTACTTTGCTACCAAATGTAGATTAATTTTAGACTGGACTTCCTTTCAGATTCTTATAAACCAAGCCCAGTTCCACCACAGTATAAAGAACCCAACAACATCATGCCCGCAGTGCCAGACAAGAAACATGGTAGAGTGACTTTTTTAACATGCTCCTTTCTACCTCTGGAATTTACCTAGTGTATTCCTTTGTGAAATGAAGATGAACGCCAGACTTCCTTGAAATTAGAGTCCTCCATTTAGGATTCAAATATATCTAAGAAGATATATTAGTTAATCGCAGCATCACGTATAACAATTCGACCTCAAAATAGAAGGGCACATAGGCAACCTAGGGTGCATAGGTGTAACAATGTCCTTGAAAATGGACACTAAATATACCTTGGGGTTCTTTGCTTTTTTCTAGTTTCAACTGTGGATGATAAATCTCTTCCAAAAATCTTGACCACACCAGAACTTCGAATTACCAAACCTGGTAATTATATGTTCTCATACGTTTCATTAAATTATATGTGGAGTGATTGTTGGTAGATAAAGCATTCCTGGCGGTTGTTTAGAAATAATGAGTTTTTGCAATGAACAAAATTCCAAAGACATGTCAGTGGATCATGAGTAGAACTTTATTACACAAATGGAGAGTAATAGAAGACCAGATAGTTCTTTTGATGTTCATTTTCCTGAAGTAACCCATTCCCCTTTGAGAATTATTCCTTCAAAATCCTTTCATCTCATAGGATTAGCATCACACAGTATGTTGATTCCTGTGCTCCCTGTCAGATTGCCGACTAATTTTATACTCAACTTCCTTACAGTTTCTAATGAACCAAGCCCTGTTCCATCCAAATTTAAAGAACCTGACTACATCACTGCAGAAGTACCAGACAGGAAATATGGTAGAGTGACTTTTTCTATGTTCTACTCTCTGATCCTTTGCAAGATAAGTTCTTGTGTCTATCTAGAGTTATCAAAAGAGTATAAAAAATACAGGCATTCTGGAAATTAATATCTGCACAAGAATTAAGCATATTGTTGAATCACGAGTGTTCTATAACACCTAATAGAATGAAGGGACACTTTCCAACCAGAAGACAGAGCACCGTAAAAGCCAAACATTTCCTGGATCCCTCTATATGAAAGATGAAAATTCTTCACAGACAATGTATTTCTTCACAGTAGTGTCATGCCTGTTAATCCCATTTTAAGATGAAACAGCACTTAGGCTTCCACAGGTGAAACCATGTCCATATGTACAATGTGGACTTATTTGGGAGTTCTTTGCTTTTTTCTAGTTTCAGCTGAGGACGATAATTATCTCCCTAAAGTTTTGACCATGCCAGATCTTCCAATTACCAAATCTGGTAATTATGTTTTCTCCTATGGTTGATAACAAATGTATACAGTGTGATTGTTGGTAGATCGTGTCCTTTTAGTGGCTACTTAGAAGTAAAGGATTTCTGACTGAACATAACTTTGAAAGAAATGTGCGCAGACCATATGCAGAGTTTTAGAGATACATAGGATTGGGAGGACATTCACTTTTTTTCAAGTTCCTTTAGATCTTTATTTTCCTTTTTTTAAAAAATACAGAAAAAAAATAACAATATGGGTAGAATTGCAGAGAGTAATATAATACATATAGAGTTTTAAAGTATCAATTTTCAGCTAGAGAAAGTACAAACCTCCATTAAACCAACTCATCAAAGAAAAGAGAAGTTTATCAGAAGAAAGAATTCTCAACTGCCATGCAATGCTCCTATAAATATTTACCCTCATTCACATTAAATTTAATATTTTCATTCTTCTTAAGATTTCTTTTTTTGCAGCCTAGCATACCACTTGTCCCAGCTCCTATATAACCCTGATTCTTATCTATCTCACAAAAGTCCAGTAAGCTTTTCTGCTTCTGCACAGTCCATGAACTTTACAGTTAACGTAGCCTCCAATGGAATATTTTTCGATTTCCATTCTTGCGCAAATGAGATCCTGGCTGCAATGATGATGTGGAGAGCGAGATACCAATTAGATTTGTTTAAGTTCTCTGGTTTCATGCCTAGTAAAAACATTTCCGGGTTCAAATCTATCCTATATCCTATGATTTCTAAAATCCATTTTTGAATTCTAGCCCAATATTCTTTTGCTTGGGGACAGGTCCACCAGCTATGAAAATAAGTTCCCATAGCGGCGTTACATTTCCAACAAATCGGAGAGGTTCCCAGGAACATCTTTAATAATATAGCCGGGGGCAGGTGCCATCTATACAGCATTTTGTATATATTTTCCTTATAGGAAACCAACATTATTAATTTTAAAGTTTTCCCCCAAACTTCTTCCCATTTTTCAAGTTCAATCTAATATCCCAAATTTCTCCCCCCGACAATCACTGAGTCCTTGATAACCTCCTCTCCAATCCAATCCATTAAGAGGAATTGATACAATTTGGATAATACCTTCTCATCCTTCCCCAACAAGATCTTCTCAAGTTCCTGTAGGGAATTATAGATTCCTCCCTTGTTTTTGTCCTGAGCTGTCCTAGATTGGCTGTGATTTTATGTCCACCAATCTAGTTTATAGCCTAATACCCCAGCGTATTTCGAGATTTTACTTTGCCTAAAGGATCCAAAAGAGCTTGGTAAATTAATGGTTTATTTCTGTTATAAAGAGTCTGATGTATCATCATCTCTAAAGGGGAAAGCCAAATCGGATTCATCAAGTAATATTTATTTCTTATTCAATCCCAAATAGTCATCAAAACCTTTCGGATAAAGTGGTCCATAAAATATTTATGGGTTTTTGGCCTTTCCTGACTCAAATAATAATGCCATCCCTGTTGCAAATTGTGGACTTCCAAGCTAAGGATTCTCCTCCTCCTCAAAGCAATCCAGTCTCTGATCTAATTTAAGACAGCTGCTTGATGATAAAGCTCCAATTTAGGATCTCTATTTTTCCAAGGTTTAACTCCCATTTCCCTTTGAGATTTCATTCTTCTTCTGTTAGAAATCCTTTCATAAGTAAAACAGTATATTGAATCCTGTACTTTGCTACCAAATGTAGATTAATTTTAGACTGGACTTCCTTTCAGATTCTTTTAAACCAAGCCCGATTCCGCCAGAGTATAAGGAACCCGACAACATCCTGCCCACAGTGCCAGACAAGAAACATGGTAGAATGACTTTTTTAACATGCTCCTTTCTACCTCTGGAATTTACCTAGTGTATTCCTTTCTGAAATGAATATGAACACCAGATTTCCTTGAAATTAGAGTCCTCCACTGAGGATTGAAATATATCTAAGAAGATATATTAGTTAATCGCAGCATCACATATAACAATTCGACCTCAAAATAGAAGGGCACATAGGCAACCTAGGGTACATAGGTGTAACAATGTCCTTGAAAATGGACACTAAATATACCTTGGGGTTCTTTGCTTTTTTCTAGTTTCAACTGTGGATGATAAATCTCTTCCAAAAATCTTGACCACACCAAAACTTCCTATTACCAAACCTGGTAATTATATGTTCTCGTACGTTTGTTTTAATTATATGTGGAGTGATTGTTGGTAGATAAAGCATTCCTGGCAGTTGTTTAGAAATAATGAATTTTTGCACTGAACAAAATTCCAAAGATCTCCAATTGGATCATGTATAGAACTTCATTACACGAATGGAGAGTAATAGAAGACCAGATAGTTCTTGTCATGCCACTTTTGACCTTCATTTTCCTGAAATTATCCATTCCCCTTTGAGAATTCTTACTTCAAACTCCTTTCATCTCATAAGATTAGCATCACACGGTATGTTGAATCCTGTGCTCCCAGTCAGATTGCCGACTAATTTTTTACTGGACTTCTTTTCAGTTTCTAATGAACCAAGCCCTGTTCCATCCAAATTTAAAGAACCTGACTACATCACTGCAGAAGTACCAGACAGGAAACATGGTAGAGTGACTTTTTCTATGTTCTACTCTCTGATCCTTTCGCAGATAAGTTCTTGTGTCTTTCGAGAATTATTCAAAGAGTTTACTTAATGCAGGCATTCTGGAAATTAATATCTGCACAAGAATAAAGCATATAATTGAATCACGAACGCTCTACAGCACCAAATAGAATGAAGGGACACTTTCCAACCAGAAGACAGAGCACCGTAAAAGCCAAACATTTCCTGGATCCCTCTATATGAAAGATGAACATTCTTCCCAGAGAATGTATTTCTTCACTGTAGCATAATGCCTGTTAATCCCATTTTGAGGTGATAGAGCGCTTAGGTTTCTACAGGGGAAACTATGTCTACATGTGTTCTACATGGTGAAACCATGGACAATGTGAACTTATTTGGGGGTTGTTTGCTTTTTTCTAGTTTCAACTGAGGACGATAATTATCTTCCTAAAGTCTTGACCACACCAGATCTTCCAATTACCAAATCTGGTAATTATGAGTTCTCCTACGGTTGATAACAAATGTATACAGTGTGATGGTTGGTAGATCGTGCTCTTTTGGTGGTTACATAGAAGTAAAGGGTTTCTGATTGAACATAATTTTGAAAGACATGTGCGCAAGACCATAAGCAGAGCTTTAGAACTGCATTGGCTTGGTAGGACATTCACTTTTTTTTACCTCCTCTGGATCTTTATTTTCCCAAGGTTTAACTCCCATTTCGCTTTGAGATTTCATACTTCTTCCTTTCAAAATCCTTTCCTAAGTAACACGGTATTTTGAATCCTGTACTTTGCTACCAAATATAGATTAATTTTAGACTGGGCTTCCTTTCAGATTCTTTTAAACCAAGCCCGGTTCCGCCAGAGCATAAGGAACCCGACAACATCCTGCCCACAGTGCCAGACAAGAAACATGGTAGAGTGGCTTTTTTAATGTTCTATTCTCTGATCCTTTAGAGGATAAGTTCTTGTGTCTATCTGGAGTTATCAAAAGAGTTTACCAAATACAGGCATTATGGAAATTAATATCTGCACAAGAATTAAGCATATTGTTGAATCACAAATGCTCTACAACACCTAATAGAATGAAGGGACACTTTCCAACCAGAAGACAGAGCACCGTAAAAGCCAAAAATTTCCTGGGTCCCTCTATATGAAAGATGAAAATTCTTCCCAGACAACGTATTTCTTCACAGCAGTGTCATGCCTGTTAATCCCATTTTAAAATGAAAGAGCGCTTAGGCTTCTACAGGTGAAACCATATCCACATATACAAAGTGAATTTATTTGGGGGTTTGCTTTTTTCTAGTTTCAACTGAGGACGATAATTATCTTCCTAAAGTCTTGACCACGCCAGATCTTCCAATTACCAAATCTGGTAATTATGAGTTCTCCTGTGGTTGATAACAAATGTATACAGTGTGGCCTTTTGGTGGCTACTTAGAAGTAAAGGGTTTCTGATTGAACATAACTTTGAAAGACATGTGCGCAAGACCATATGCAGAGCTTTAGAGGTACATAGGATTGGGAGAATATTCACTATTTTTCAAGCTCCTCTGGATCTTTATTTGTCCAAGGTTTAACTCCCATTTCCCTTTGAGATTTCATTCTTCTTCCGTTCAAAATCCTTTCATAAGTAAAACAGTATATTGAATCTTGTACTTTGTTACCAAATGTAGATTAATTTTAGACTGGACTTCCTTTCAGATTCTTATAAACCAAGCCTGGTTGCGCCAGAGTATAAAGAACCTGACAACATCATTCCCGCAGTGCCAGACAAGAAACATGGTAGAGTGACATTTTCAACATGCTCCTTTCTACCTCTGGAATTTACTTAGTGTATTCCTTTTTGAAATGAACATGAATGCCAGATTTTCTTGAAATTAGAGTCCTCCACTGAGGATTGAAATATATCTAAGAAGATATATTACTTAATTGCAGAACTACGTATAACAATTCTCCCTCAAAATAGAAGGGCATATAGGCAACCTAGGGTGCATAGGTGTAACAATGTCCATGAAAATGGACACTAAATATACCTTGGGGTTCTTTGCTTTTTTCTAGTTTCAATTGTGGACGATAAATCTCTTCCAAAAATCTTGACCACACCAGAACTTCCAATTACCAAACCTGGTAATTATATGTTCTCGTACGTTTGTTTTAATTATATGTGGAGTGATTGTTGGTAGATAAAGCATTCCTGGCAGTTGTTTAGAAATAATGAATTTTTGCACTGAACAAAATTCCAAAGACCTCCAATTGGATCATGTATAGAACTTCATTACACGAATGGAGAGTAATAGAAGACCAGATAGTTCTTGTCATGCCACTTTTGACCTTCATTTTCCTGAAATTATCCATTCCCCTTTGAGAATTCTTACTTCAAAAATCTTTCATTTCATAGGATTAGCATCACACAGTATGTTGAATCCTGTGCTCCCAGTCAGATTGCTGACTAATTTTTTACTGGACTTCTTTTCAGTTTCTAATGAACCAAGCCCAGTTCCATCCAAATTTAAAGAACCTGACTACATCACTGCAGAAGTACCAGACAGGAAACATGGTAGAGTGACTTTTTCTGTGTTCCACTCTTTGATCCTTTAGAAGATAAGTTCTTGTGTCTATCGAGAATTATTGAAAGAGTTTACTTAATACAGGCGTTCTGGAAATTAATATCTGCACAAGACTAAAGAATATAATTGAATATTGAATGAATGAATGCAGAGCATTGTATGAATGGTCTACAACACCAAATAGATTGAAGGGACACTTTCCAACCAGAAGACAGAGCACCATAAAAGTCAAAAATTTCCTGGGTCCCTCTATATGAAAGATGAACATTCTTCCCAGAGAATATATTTCTTCACAGTAGTGTCATGCCTGTTAATCCCATTTTAAAATGAAAGGGAGCTTAGGTTTCTACAGGTGAAACCATGTCCACGGGTGTTATACAGGTGAAACCATGTACAATGTGAACTTATATGGAGATTGTTTGCTTTTTTCTAGTTTCAACTGAGGACGATAATTATCTTCCTAAAGTCTTGACCACGCCAGATCTTCCAATTACCAAATCTGGTAATTATGAGTTCTCTTATGGTTGATAACAAATGTACACATTGTGATTGTTGATAGATCGTGCCCTTTTGGTGGCTACTTAGAAGTAGAGGGTTTCTGATTGAACATAACTTGGAAAGACATGTGCGGAAGACATGTGTAGAGATTTACAGATGCATAGGATTGGGAGGACATTCACTTTTTTTCAAGCTCCTCTGGATCTTTATTTTCCCAAGGTTTAACTCCCATTTCCCTTTGAGATTTCATTCTTCTTCCATTCAAAATCCTTTCCTAAGTAACACGGTATATTGAATCTTGTACTTTGCTACCAAATGTAGATTAATTTTAGACTGGGCTTCCTTTCAGATACTTATAAACCAAGCCCGGTTCTGCCAGAGTATAAAGAACCCGACAACATCATGCCCGCAGTGCCAGACAAGAAACATGGTAGAGTGACATTTTTATCATGCTCCTTTCTACCTTTGGAATTTAGCTAGTGTATTCCTTTCTGAAATGAACATGAATGCCAGATTTTCTTGAAATTAGAGTCCTCCACTGAGGATTGAAATATATCTAAGAAGACATATTAGTTAATTGTAGGACCACATATAACAATTCGACCTCAAAATAGAAGGGCACATAGGCAACCTAGGGTGCATAGGTGTAACAATGTCCTTGAATATGGACACTAAATATACCTTGGGGTTCTTTGCTTTTTTCTAGTTTCAACTGTGGATGATAAATCTCTTCCAAAAATCTTGATCACGCCAGATATCCCAGTTACCAAATCTGGTAATTATGAGTTCCTCTATGGTTGATAAGAAATGTATACAATCTGATTGTTGGTAGATAGTGCTGTTTTGGTGGCTACTTAGAAGTAAGGGAGTCTCACTGAGCATAAATTTGAAAGATGTGCGCAGACCATATGAAGAGCTTTAGAGATGCATCAGATTGGGAGAACGTTCACTTTTTCTCAAGCTCCTTTAGATCTTTATTTTCCCAAGGTTTAACTGCCATTTCCCTTTGAGAATTCCTTCTTCTTCCATTCAAAATCATTTCATCAGTAACATGGTTTTTTGAATCCTGTACTTTGCTACGAAATATAGATTAATTTTAGACTCGACTTCCTTTCAGATTCTTATAAACCAAGCCCAGTTGCACCAGAGTATAAAGAATCCGACAACATCATGCCCGCAATGCCAGACAAGAAACATGGTAGAGTGACTTTTTTAACATGCTCCTTTCTACCTCTGGAATTTACCTAGTGTATTCCTTTCTGAAATGAATATGAACACCAGATTTTCTTGAAATTAGGTCCTCCACTGAGGATTGAAATATATCTTGGAAGATATATTACTTAATTGCAGGACCACATATAACAATTCTACCTCAAAATAGAAGGGCATATAGGCAACCGAGGGTGCACAGGTGTAGCAATGTCCATGAAAATGGGCACTAAATATACATTGGAGTTCGTTGTTTTTTTCTAGTTTCAACTGTGGATGATAAATCTCTTCCAAAAATCTTGACCACACCAGAACTTCCAATTACCAAACCTGGTAATTATATGTTCTCATATGTTTGATTAAATTATATGTGGAGTGATTGTTGGTAGATAAAGCATTCCTGGCGGTTGTTTAGAAATAATGAATTTTTGCACTGAACAAAATTCCAAAGACCTCCAATTGGATCATGCGTAGAACTTCATTACACGGATGGATAGTAATAGAAGACTAGATAGTTCTTGTCATGCAACTTTTGACCTTCATTTTCCTGAAGTAACCCATTCCCCTTTGAGAATTCTTCCTTCAAAATCCTTTCATTTCATAGGATTAGCATCACACTGTATGTTGAATCCTGTGCTCCCAGTCAGATTGCCAACTAATTTTTTACTGGACTTCTTTTCAGTTTCTAATGAACCAAGCCCTGTTCCATCCAAATTTAAAGAACCTGACTACATCACTGCAGAAGTACCAGACAGGAAACATGGTAGAGTGACTTTTTCTGTGTTTCACTCTCTGATCCTTTAGAAGATAAGTTCTTGTGTCTTTCGAGAATTATTCAAAGAGTTTACTTAATACAGGCATTCTGGAAATTAATATCTGCACAAGAATAAAGCATATAATTGAATCACGAATGCTCTACAACACCAAATAGAATGAAGGGACACTTTCCAACCAGAAGACAGAGCACCGTAAAAGCCAAACATTTCCTGGATCCCTCTATATGAAAGATGAACATTCTTCCCAGAGAATATATTTCTTCACTGTAGCGTAATGCCTGTTAATCCCATTTTGAGGTGAAAGAGCGCTTAGGCTTCTACAGGGGAAACTATGTCTACATGTATTCTGCATGGTGAAACCATGTACAATGTGAACTTATTTGGGGGTTGTTTGCTTTTTTCTAGTTTCAACTGAGGACGATCATTATCTTCCTAAAGTCTTGACCAGGCCAGATCTTCCAATTACCAAATCTGGTAATTATGAATTCTCCTATGGTTGATAACAAATGTATACAGTGTGATGGTTGGTAGATCGTGCCCTTTTGGTGGTTACATAGAAGTAAAGTATGTTTCTGATTGAACATAATTTTGAAAGACATGTGCGCAAGACCATAAGCAGAGCTTTAGAACTGCATTGGCTTGGTAGGACATTCATTTTTTTTTTACCTCCTCTGGATGTTTATTTTCCCAAGGTTTAACTCCCATTTCGCTTTGAGATTTCATACTTCTTCCTTCAAAATCCTTTCCTAAGTAACACGGTATTTTGAATCCTGTACTTTGCTACCAAATGTAGATTAATTTTAGACTGGGCTTCCTTTCAGATTCTTTTAAACCAACCCCGGTTCCGCCAGAGTATAAGGAACCCGACAACATCCTGCCCACAGTGCCAGACAAGAAACATGGTAGAGTGGCTTTTTTAATGTTCTACTCTTTGATCCTTTAGAAGAAAAGTTCTTGTGTCTATCTAGAGTTATCAAAAGAGTTTACCAAATACAGGCATTCTGGAAATTAATATCTGCACAAGAATAAAGCATATAATTGAATCACGAATGCTCTACAACACCTAATAGAATGAAGGGACACTTTCCAACCAGAAGACAGAGCACCGTAAATGCCAAAAATTTCCTGGGTCCCTCTATATGAAAGATGAACATTCTTCCCAGACAATGTATTTCTTCACAGCAGTGTCATGCCTGTTAATCCCATTTTAAAATGAAAGAGCGCTTAGGCTTCTACAGGTGAAACCATGACCACATGTACAAAGTGAACTTATTTGGGGGTTGTTTGCTTTTTTCTAGTTTCAACTGAGGACGATAGTTATCTTCCTAAAGTCTTGACCACGCCAGATCTTCCAATTACCAAATCTGGTAATTATGAGTTCTCCTACGGTTGATAACAAATGTATACAGTGTGATGGTTGGTAGATCGTGCTCTTTTGGTGGTTACATAGAAGTAAAGGGTTTCTGATTGAACATAATTTTGAAAGACATGTGTGCAAGACCATATGCAGAGCTTTAGAGATACATAGGATTGGGAAAACGTTCACTTTTTTTCAAAGTCCTCTGGTCATTATTTTCCCAAGGTTTAACTCCAATTTCCCTTTAAGATTTCCTTATTCTTCAGTCAAAATCATTTCATCAGTAACACAGTATTTAGAATCGTGTACTTTGCTACCAAATGTAGATTAATTTTAGACTGGACTTCCTTTCAGATTCTTATAAACCAACGCTGGTTGTGCCAGACTATAAAGAACCCGACAACATCATTCTCGCAGTGCCAGACAAGAAACATGGTAGAGTGACATTTTCAACATGCTCCTTTCTACCTCTGGAATTTACCTAGTGTATTCCTTTCTGAAATGAACATGAATGCCAGATTTCCTTGAAATTAGAGTCCTCCACTGAGGATTGAAATATATCTAAGAAGATATATTACTTAATTGCAGGACTACGTATAACAATTCTACCTCAAAATAGAAGGGCATATAGGCAACCTAGGGTGCGTACGTGTAACAATGTCCATGAAAATGGACACTAAATATACCTTGGGGTTCTTTGCTTTTTTCTAGTTTCAACTGTGGATGATAAATCTCTTCCAAAAATCTTGACTACACCAGAACTTCCAATTACCAAACCTGCTAATTATATGTTCTCTTACGTTTGACTAAATTATATGTGGAGTGATTGTTGGTAGGTAAAGCATTCCTGGCGGTTGTTTAGAAATAATGAATTTTTGGACTGATCAAAATTCCAAAGACCTCCAATTGGATCATGCGTAGAACTTCATTACACAGATGGATAGTAATAGAAGACTAAATAGTTCTTGTCATGCCACTTTTGACCTTCATTTTCCTGAAATTATCCATTCCCCTTTGAGAATTCTTCCTTCAAAAATCTTTCATTTCATAGGATTAGCATCACACAGTATGTTGAATCCTTTGCTCCCAGTCAGATTGCCGACTAATTTCTTACTGGACTTCTTTTCAGTTTCTAATGAACCAAGCCCTGTTCCATCCAAATTTAAAGAACCTGACTACATCACTGCAGAAGTACCAGACAGGAAACATGGTAGAGTGACTTTTTCTATGTTCTACTCTCTGATCCTTTAGAAGATAAGTTCTTGTGTGTATCGAAAGTTATTGAAAGTGTTTACTTAATACAAGCATTCTGGAAATTAATATCTGCACAAGAATAAAGCATATAATTGAATCATGAATGATCTACAACACCAAATAGAATGAAGGGACACTTTCCAACCAGAAGACAGAGCACCGTAAAAGCCAAACATTTCCTGGGTCCCTCTATATGAAAGATGAACATTCTTCCCAAAGAATGTATTTCTTCACAGTAGTGTCATGCCTGTTAATCCCATTTTGAGGTGATAGAGCGCTTAGGTTTCTACAGGGGAAACTATGTCTACATGTGTTCTACATGGTGAAACCATGGACAATGTGAACTTATATGGAGATTGTTTGCTTTTTTCTAGTTTCAACTGAGGACGATAATTATCTTCCTAAAGTCTTGACCACGCCAGATCTTCCAATTACCAAATCTGGTAATTATGAGTTCTCCTATGGTTGATAACAAATGTACACATTGTGATTGTTGATAGATCGTGCCCTTTTGGTGGCTACTTAGAAGTAGAGGGTTTCTGATTGAACGTAACTTTGAAAGACATGCGCGCAAGACCATATGCAGAGCTTTACAGATGCATAGGATTGGGAGGACATTCACTTTTTTCAAGCTCCTCTGGATCTTTATTTTCCCAAGGTTTAACTCTCATTTCCCTTTGAGATTTCCTTATTCTTCAGTTCAAAATCCTTTCCTAAGTAACACGGTATATTGAATCTTGTACTTTGCTACCAAATGTAGATTAATTTTAGACTGAGCTTCCTTTCAGATACTTATAAACCAAGCCCGGTTCTGCCAGAGTATAAAGAACCCGACAACATCATGCCCGCAGTGCCAGACAAGAAACATGGTAGAGTGACATTTTTAACATGCTCCTTTCTACCTGTGGAATTTACCTAGTGTATTCCTTTCTGAAATGAACATGAATGCCAGATTTCCTTGAAATTAGAGTCCTCCACTGAGGATTGAAATATATCGAAGAAGATATATTAGTTAATTGTAGGACCACGTATAACAATTCGACCTTAAAATAGAAGGGCACGTAGGCAACCTAGGGTGCACAGGTGTAACAATGTCCATGAAAATGGACACTAAATATACATTGGAGTTCTTTGTTTTTTTCTAGTTTCAACTGTGGATGATAAATCTCTTCCAAAAATCTTGACCACACCAGAACTTCCAATTACCAAACCTGGTAATTATATGTTCTCATATGTTTGATTAAATTATATGTGGAGTGATTGTTGGTAGATAAAGCATTCCTGGCGGTTGTTTAGAAATAATGAATTTTTGCACTGAACAAAATTCCAAAGACCTCCAATTGGATCATGCGTAGAACTTCATTACACGGATGGATAGTAATAGAAGACTAGATAGTTCTTGTCATGCAACTTTTGACCTTCATTTTCCTGAAGTAACCCATTCCCCTTTGAGAATTCTTCCTTCAAAATCCTTTCATTTCATAGGATTAGCATCACACTGTATGTTGAATCCTGTGCTCCCAGTCAGATTGCCAACTAATTTTTTACTGGACTTCTTTTCAGTTTCTAATGAACCAAGCCCTGTTCCATCCAAATTTAAAGAACCTGACTACATCACTGCAGAAGTACCAGACAGGAAACATGGTAGAGTGACTTTTTCTGTGTTTCACTCTCTGATCCTTTAGAAGATAAGTTCTTGTGTCTTTCGAGAATTATTCAAAGAGTTTACTTAATACAGGCATTCTGGAAATTAATATTTGCACAAGAATAAAGCATATAATTGAATCACGAATGCTCTACAACACCAAATAGAATGAAGGGACACTTTCCAACCAGAAGACAGAGCACCGTAAAAGCCAAACATTTCCTGGATCCCTCTATATGAAAGATGAACATTCTTCCCAGAGAATGTATTTCTTCACTGTAGCGTAATGCCTGTTAATCCCATTTTGAGGTGAAAGAGCGCTTAGGTTTCTACAGGGGAAACTATGTATACATGTGTTCTACATGGTGAAACCATGGACAATGTGAACTTATTTGGGGGTTGTTTGCTTTTTTCTAGTTTCAACTGAGGACGATAATTATCTTCCTAAAGTCTTGACCACGCCGGATCTTCCAATTACCAAATCTGGTAATTATGAGTTCTCCTATGGTTGATAACAAATGTATACAGTGTGATGGTTGGTAGATCGTGCCCTTTTGGTGGTTACATAGAAGTAAAGGATTTCTGATTGAACATAATTTTGAAAGACATGTGCGCAGGACCATAAGCAGAGCTTTAGAACTGCATTGGCTTGGTAGGACATTCACTTTTTTTTACCTCCTCTGGATCTTTATTTTCCCAAGGTTTAACTCCCATTTCGCTTTGAGATTTCATACTTCTTCCTTTCAAAATCCTTTCCTAAGTAACACGGTATTTTGAATCCTGTACTTTGCTACCAAATATAGATTAATTTTAGACTGGGCTTCCTTTCAGATTCTTTTAAACCAAGCCCGGTTCCGCCAGAGCATAAGGAACCCGACAACATCCTGCCCACAGTGCCAGACAAGAAACATGGTAGAGTGGCTTTTTTAATGTTCTATTCTCTGATCCTTTAGACGAAAAGTTCTTGTGTCTATCTGGAGTTATCAAAAGAGTTTACCAAATACAGGCATTATGGAAATTAATATCTGCACAAGAATTAAGCATATTGTTGAATCACGAATGCTCTACAACACCTAATAGAATGAAAGGACACTTTCCAACCAGAAAATAGAGCACCGTAAAAGCCGAACATTTCCTGGGTCCCTCTATATGAAAGATGAAAATTCTTCCCAGACAATGTATTTCTTCACAGCAGTGTCATCCCTGTTAATCCCATTTTAAAATGAAAGAGCACTTAGGCTTCTACAGGTGAAACCATGTCCACATGTACAAAGTGAACTTATTTGGGGGTTGTTTGCTTTTTTCTAGTTATAACTGAGGACGATAATTATCTTCCTAAAGTCTTGACCACGCCAGATCTTCCAATTACCAAATCTGGTAATTATGAGTTCTCCTATGGTTGATAACAAATGTATACAGTGTGGCCTTTTGATGGCTACTTAGAAGTAAAGGGTTTCTGATTGAACATAACTTTGAAAGACATGTGTGCAAGACCATATGCATAGCTTTAGAGATGCATAGGATTGGGAAAACGTTCACTTTTTTCAAAGTCCTCTGGATCATTATTTTCCCAAGGTTTAACTCCAATTTCCCTTTAAGATTTCCTTATTCTTAAGTTCACAATCCTTTCCTAAGTAATATGGTATTTTGAATCCTGTACTTTTCTACCAAATGTAGATTAATTTTAGACTGGACTTCCTTTCAGATTCTTATAAACCAAGCCTGGTTGCGCCAGAGTATAAAGCACCCGACAACATCATGCCCGCCGTGCCAGACAAGAAACATGGTAGAGTGACATTTTCAACATGCTCCTTTCTACCTCTGGAATTTACTTAGTGTATTCCTTTCTGAAATGAACATGAATGCCAGATTTCCTTGAAATTAGAGACCTCCACTGAGGATTGAAATATATCTTGGAAGATATATTACTTAATTGCAGGACCACATATAACAATTCTACCTCAAAACAGAAGGGCATATTGGCAACCTAGGGTGCACAGGTGTAACAATGTCCATGAAAATGGACACTAAATATACATTGGAGTTCTTTGTTTTTTTCTAGTTTCAACTGTGGATGATAAATCTCTTCCAAAAATCTTGACCACACCAGAACTTCCAATTACCAAACCTGGTAATTATATGTTCTCATATGTTTGATTAAATTATATGTGGAGTGATTGTTGGTAGATAAAGCATTCCTGGCGGTTGTTTAGAAATAATGAATTTTGCACTGAACAAAATTCCAAAGACCTCCAATTGGATCATGCATAGAACTTCATTACACGGATGGATAGTAATAGAAGACTAGATAGTTCTTGTCATGCAACTTTTGACCTTCATTTTCCTGAAGTAACCCATTCCCCTTTGAGAATTCTTCCTTCAAAATTCTTTCATTTCATAGGATTAGCATCACACTGTATGTTGAATCCTGTGCTCCCAGTCAGATTGCCAACTAATTTTTTACTGGACTTCTTTTCAGGTTCTAATGAACCAAGCCCTCTTCCATCCAAATTTAAAGAACCTGACTACATCACTGCAGAAGTACCAGACAGGAAACATGGTAGAGTGACTTTTTCTGTGTTTCACTTTCTGATCCTTTAGAAGATAAGTTCTTGTGTCTTTCGAGAATTATTCAAAGAGTTTACTTAATACAGGCATTCTGGAAATTAATATCTGCACAAGAATAAAGCATATAATTGAATCACGAATGCTCTCCAACACCAAATAGAATGAAGGGACACTTTCCAACCAGAAGACAGAGCACCGTAAAAGCCAAACATTTCCTGGATCCCTCTATATGAAAGATGAACATTCTTCCCAGAGAATATATTTCGTCACTGTAGCGTAATGCCTGTTAATCCCATTTTGAGGTGAAAGAGCGCTTAGGCTTCTACAGGCTAAACTATGTCTACATGTGTTCTACATGGTGAAACCATGGACAATGTGAACTTATTTGGGGGTTGTTTGCTTTTTTCTAGTTTCAACTGAGGACGATAATTATCTTCCTAAAGTCTTGACCAGGCCAGATCTTCCAATTACCAAATCTGGTAATTATGAGTTCTCCTATGGTTGATAACAAATGTATACAGTGTGATGGTTGGTAGATCGTGCCCTTTTGGGGGCTACATAGAAGTAAAGGGTTTCTGATTGAACATAATTTTGAAAGACATGTGCGCAGGACCATAAGCAGAGCTTTAGAACTGCATTGGCTTGGTAGGACATTCACTTTTTTTTTACCTCCTCTGGATCTTTATTTTCCCAAGGTTTAACTCCCATTTCCCTTTGAGATTTCATACTTCTTCCTTTCAAAATCCTTTCCTAAGTAACACGGTTTTTTTAATCCTGTACTTTGCTACCAAATGTAGATTAATTTTAGACTGGACTTCCTTTCAGATTCTTATAAACCAAGCCCGGTTCCGCCAGAGTATAAGGAACCCGACAACATCCTGCCCACAGTGCCAGACAAGAAACATGGTAGAGTGGCTTTTTTAATGTTCTACTCTCTGATCCTTTAGAGGATAAGTTCTTGTGTCTATCTAGAGTTCTCAAAAGAGTTTACCAAATACAGGCATTCTGGAAATTAATATCTGCACAAGAATTAAACATATTGTTGAATCACGAATGCTCTACATCACCAAATAGAATGAAGGGACACTTTCCAACCAGAAAATAGAGCACCGTAAAAGCCGAACATTTCCTGGGTCCCTCTATATGAAAGATGAAAATTCTTCCCAGACAATGTATGTCTTCACAGCAGTGTCATCCCTGTTAATCCCATTTTAAAATGAAAGAGCGCTGAGGCTTCTACAAGTGAAACCATGTCCACATGTACTGTGTGAACTTATTTGGGGGTTATTTGCTTTTTTCTAGTTTCAACTGAGGACGATGATTATCTTCCTAAAGTCTTGATCACGCCAGATCTTCCAATTACCAAATCTGGTAATTATGAGTTCTCCTATGGTTGATAACAAATGCATACAGTGTGGCCTTTTGGAGGCTACTTAGAAGTAAAGGGTTTCTGATTGAACATAACTTTGAAAGACATGTGTGCAAGACCATATGCATAGCTTTAGAGATACATAGGATTGGGAAAACGTTCACTTTTTTCAAAGTCCTCTGGATCATTATTTTCCCAAGGTTTAACTCCAATTTCCCTTTAAGATTTCCTTATTCTTCAGTTCAAAATCCTTTCCTAAGTAATATGGTATTTTGAATCCTGTACTTTGCTACCAAATGTTGATTAATTTTAGACTGGACTTCCTTTCAGATTCTTATAAACCAAGCCTGGTTGCGCCAGAGTATAAAGCACCCGACAACATCATGCCCTCCGTGCCAGACAAGAAACATGGTAGAGTGACATTTTCAACATGCTCCTTTCTACCTCTGGAATTTACTTAGTGTATTCCTTTCTGAAATGAACATGAATGCCAGATTTCCTTGAAATTAGAGTCCTCCACTGAGGATTGAAATATATCTTGGAAGATATATTACTTAATTGCAGGACCACATATAACAATTCTACCTCAAAATAGAAGGGCATATAGGCAACCTAGGGTGCACAGGTGTAACAATGTCCATGAAAATGGACACTAAATATACTTTGGAGTTCTTTGTTTTTTTCTAGTTTCAACTGTGGATGATAAATCTCTTCCAAAAATCTTGACTACACCAGAACTTCCAATTACCAAACCTGGTAATTATATGTTCTCATATGTTTGATTAAATTATATGTGGAGTGATTGTTGGTAGATAAAGCATTCCTGGCGGTTGTTTAGAAATAATGAATTTTTGCACTGAACAAAATTCCAAAGACCTCCAATTGGATCATGCGTAGAACTTCATTACACGGATGGATAGTAATAGAAGACTAGATAGTTCTTGTCATGCCACTTTTGACCTTCATTTTCCTGAAATTACCCATTTCCCTTTGAGAATTCTTCCTTCAAAATCTTTTCATTTCATAGGATTAGCATCACACGGTATGTTGAATCCTGTGCTCCCAGTCAGATTGCCGACTAATATTTTACTGGACTTCTTTTCAGTTTCTAAAGAACCAAGCCCTGTCCCATCCAAATTTAAAGAACCTGACTACATCACTGCAGAAGTACCAGACAGGAAACATGGTGGAGTAACTTTTTCTATGTTCTACTCTCTGATCCTTTAGAAGATAAGTTCTTGTGTCTATCGAGAATTATTGAAAGAGTTTACTTAATACAGGCATTCTGGAAATTAATATCTGCAGAAGAATAAAGCATATAATTGAATCACGAATACTCTACAACACCAAATAAAATGAAGGGACACTTTCCAACCAGAAGACAGAGCACCGTAAAAGCCAAACATTTCCTGGGTCCCTCTATATGAAAGATGAAAATTCTTCCCAGACAATGTATGTCTTCACAGCAGTGTCATCCCTGTTAATCCCATTTTAAAATGAAAGAGCGCTGAGGCTTCTACAGGTGAAACCATGTCCACATGTACTGTGTGAACTTATTTGGGGGTTATTTGCTTTTTTCTAGTTTCAACTGAGGACGATGATTATCTTCCTAAAGTCTTGATCACGCCAGATCTTCCAATTACCAAATCTGGTAATTATGAGTTCTCCTATGGTTGATAACAAATGCATACAGTGTGGCCTTTTGGAGGCTACTTAGAAGTAAAGGATTTCGGATTGAACATAACTTTGAAAGACATGTGTGCAAGACCATATGCATAGCTTTAGAGATGCATAGGATTGGGAAAACATTCACTTTTTTTCAAAGCCCTCTGGATCATTATTTTCCCAAAGTTAAACTCCCATTTCCCTTTAATTTTTCCTTATTCTTCCGTTCAAAATCCTTTCCTAAATAACACGGTATTTTGAATCCTGTACTTTGCTACCAAATGTAGATTAATTTTAGACTGGACTTCCTTTCAGATTCTTATAAACCAAGCCCGATTGCGCCAGAGTATAAAGAACCCGACAACATCATGCCCGCAATGCCAGACAAGAAACATGGTAGAGTGACATTTTCAACATGCTCCTTTCTACCTCTGGAATTTATCTAGTGTATTCCTTCCTGAAATGAAAATGAACGCCAGACTTCCTTGAAATTAGAGTCCTCCACTGAGGATTGAAATTCATCTAAGAAAATATATTAGTTAATTGCACGACCACGTATAACAATTCTACCTCAGAATAGAAGGGAACATAGGCAACCTATCTAACCAATCAAGGGTGCCTAGGTGTAACAATGTCCTTGAATATGGACACTAATTATACCTTGGGGTCCTTTTCTTTTTTTCTAGTTTCAACTCTGGATGATAAATCTCTTCCAAAAGTCTTGAGCACACCAGAATTTCCAATTACCAAACCTGGTAATTATATGTTCTCATATGTTTGATTAAATTATAGTGATTGTTGGTAGATAAAGCATTTCTGACGGTTTTCAGAAATAATGAGTTTTTGCATTGAGGAAAATTCCAAAGACCTGCCAGTGGATCATGCATAGAACTTCATTACACAGATGGATAGTATTAGAAGACAGATAGTTCTTGTCATGCTAGTTTCGTCATGCTGTAGAACATATGCAGAGCTTTCTACAGAAATGGATAGTATTGCGTGAACAGATTTTTCCATGCTACTTTAGATCTTTATTTTCCCAATGTTTGACTCCCATTATACTTTGAGAATACTTCCTTCTTCAGTTCAAAATCATTTCATAAGATATGATTAGCATCACACTGTATTTTGAATCCTTTACGTCCCGATCAAAATGTAGATTAATTCTAGACATGACTTCCTTTCAGTTTCTCATGAACCGACTCCCATTACATCAAAATTCAAAGAATCCGACTATGTCCTGCCAGAAGTATCTGAAAGGAAACATGGTAGAGTTACTTTTTAATGTACTACTTTCTGATCCTTAACAAGATAAGATATGAATATATACCAGTATGATATAATCTTATAAAATGGATTTATGAAATCCAGACATTCAGGAATTCATTACCTGAATGTATTAATCAATCATTAATGTCCTACAATAAGAGCAGAATGGAAGTGAACTTTCCAACTAGAAGACACACTTTACAAATCAAAATTTCCTTTGACCATCCTGTACATAGGATTAAAACTCATATTAGACAATATATTTCATTGTAGGGCCATACCCAACAATTCCATTTTAACATGAAAGAGGTGTTAAGTACTTTGACATATGTAGATGTAACTATGTTCTCCAACATATACAGTGTGAACTTATTTGGGGGTTGTTTCTTTTTTCCAGTTTCAACTGAGGATGATAATTATCTTTCTAAAGTATTGACCACGCCAGAACTTCCAATTACCAAATCTGGTAATTATGTGTTCTCATATGTTTGATAAAAATATGTCTGAAGTGATTGTTGGTAGGTAAAGCACTCCTGGTCACTGCTTAGAACAAGGAATTTCTGCACTGAACAGAGTTTGAAAGACATGCCTGTGGATCAGATGAAGAGCTTCATTACACAGATGGATAGTATTAGGATTGGAAGATTATATATTTCTTGTCATGTTGCTTTTGATTTTCATTTTCCTGAAATTGCCCATTACACATTGAGAATTCTTTCTTCCTCAATTCAAAATTCTTCAATTAGATATGACTAATATTACTTGGTATTCACAACCCTGTATTTCCCTGTCAGGTTGTAAACTAATTTTATACTGAACTTCTTTTCAGTTTCTTATAAACCAAGTCCTGTTCCATCAAAATCTAAAGAACCTGGCTACATCATGCCAGAAGTACCAGACAGGAAACATGGTAGGGTGAATTTTTTTAATGTACTACTTTCTTCTTGTTTACAAGATAAGTTTTTGTATCTCTCTAGTGTACTTTTATCCAGATATTCTGGAAATTTCTATATGCATAAATTCTAAGTACATTATTCATGAATTCTCTACAATACTTAGTGGAGTGGAAGTACACTTTCCAACCAGAAGACAGTGGATCATACACCCAAAATTTTCCTTGAAGCTCAAGTATGGAAAATTAAAATCCTTCTAAGACTATATATTTCTTCATAATAGAATCACATCTAAAAATTCCATTTTAAGATGAAAGAGCTCTTAGGCAAATTGACATAAATAGGTGAAACCATGCACTTCAATATGAAGTTTTGAAATTTTGAAATTGTTTTGGGGTTCTTTGCTTTTTTCCAGATTCAGCTGAGGATGATAATTATCTTCCTAAAGTCTTGACCACGTCAGAGCTGCTAATTACTAAACCTGGTAATCATGTGTTCCCATGTGTGTGATAAAATGTATGTAGTGTGATTATTGGTAGATAATGCACTCTTGATGGCTATTTAGAAAAATAGTTTCTGGATTGAAAAGAACTTTGAAAGACATCCTGATATATAATATGTAGAGTGTCACTACGAAGATGCATAATATTAGCAGACAATCCATTTTTTTCTCATGCTACTTTTAATGTTCATTTTATTGAGATTTATTCTTTGAGAATTTTTTGTTCTTCAATTCAAAATCCTTTCTTAAGATATGACTAGTGCCACATGATATTTTGAATCCTGTACCGCCCCTTATGATTGATTCAATCAAAAATGCTTTAGAGAATTGTATAAAAAGTAATAGAGAGTACACATTCAAACCTGGAGACATTTATTCAGGCACACCAAAAAACTTTTTTGATGGTCCTCCATTAAAAATTCATCTAAGACAATATACTAGTTAATTGTAGGACCATGTATAACAATTCCATTTCAAGATGGGAGGACTCATAAGCAATTTAGGGTACATAGGTGTAACCATGTCCTTCAATATGGACACTGTAAACTTATTTTGGGATTCTTTGCTCTTTTCCAGTTTAAGCTGAAGATTATAATTATTCTCCTAAAGTCTTGACCATTCCAGGACTTCCAATTACTAAACCTAGTAATTATGTGTTCTCGTATGTTTGATAAAATTATATACGGAGTGATAGTTAGTATCTAACTCACTCCTAGCGTTTGGTTAGAAACAACACAGCTGGTTTCTATGCTGAACAGAACCTTAAAAGACATACCTCTGAATCAGATTTAGAGCTTCACTACACATATGTATAGTATTAGCAGACCATATATTTCTTCTCATGCTACTTTTAATTTTCATTTTTCAGAAATTACCCATTATCCTTTGGAAATTCTTTCTTCCTGAGTTCAAAATTCTTTCATCAGATATGATTAATATCACATGGTTTTTGAAAAATGTAGCTATGTAGCCAGAATGCAGACTAATTCTATACTGGACTTCCTTTCAGTTTCTTATGAACCAAGCCCTGTTCCATCAAAATTTAAAGAACCTGGCTACATTATTGCAGAAGTACCAAACAGGAAACATGATAGAGTCATTTTTTTAAACGTACTACTTTCTGATCCTTTACAAGATAAGTTCTAGTGTAATCTTATTGAAAGGGTTTACACAATCCAGATATTCTGGAAATTACTATATGTACAAGTTCTGAGTATATTATTAAATCATGAATACTCTACAACACTGAGTAGAATGGAAGTGCACTTTACAACCAGAAGAAAGCACATCCTACAATCCAAAATTTCCTTTGATCATCTTTTATAGAGGATTAAAACCCATCTAGGACAATATATTTCTTCATAGTATGGTAATGTCTGACAATTCCATTTTAAGATGAAAGAGCTTTAGACATATATATGTGTGTAGCCATGTCCTTCAATATGTACAATGAGAACTTATTTGGGGGTTGTTTGCTTTTTTCTAGTTTCAACTGAGGATGATAATTATCTTCCTAAAGTCTTGACTACTCCAGAACTCCCAATTACCAAACCTGGTAATTATATTTTCTCATATGTTAGGTAAAATTGAATACAATTTATTGTTGCTACATAATTCATTCCCCAAGGCAGCATAGGCACAAGGAGTTTCTATATTGAACATAACTTTTTAAAACATGCCTGTGATCATCTGCAGATCACCTGCAGAACTTCACTACACCAGTGCATAGTATTAGCAGACCATCCACTTTCATTCATGTTACTTAGATCTTTATTTTCCCGAGGTTTAAATTCCCATTTCCCTTTGAGAATTCTTTGTTCTTCGGTTCACAATCCTTTCATAAGATACAATTAATATCACATGGTAGTTTGAATCTTGTACCTTCCTGTCAAAACTCAATTAAATATATTTATTGTTTATTTATTTATTGGTTAGATTTGTATGCTGCCCTTCTCCGGAGACTCAGGGTAGCTTACAATGTGTTAAGCAATAGTCTTCATACTTTTGTATATACCTGCTTAGTAGGGGTTTTGCCCCTTCCCCCCTTCAAGCGGTGTTCTTTTTTATACAAAGTCAGTTTATTGCCCCCACAATCTGGGTCCTCATTTTACCCAGCTCGGAAGGATGAAAGGCTGAGTCAACCTTGAGCCCGGTGAGATTCGAACTTGCAGTAATTGCAGGCAGCTGGCAGCTAAGTGCTATTTAACAGCACTTTAGTCTGCTGCTCCACCAAGGCTCCTCTACACTGGACTTCCTTTCAGCTTCCTATGAGTCAAGCTCTGATCCTATGAGTCAAAATTTAAAGAACCTGATTACATCTTTTCAGAAGTACCAGAGAGGAAACATGGTAGAATGACTTTTTTATTTACTTTTTTCTGCCTTACACAAGAACTTCTTGAATCTATCTAGCGTAATCTTACCCTATGAAGTCAGTACTTCCTTAAAATTCTTAAAATTTGTATCAATTCTAAATGTTGTGATCCAATACTGAATGTTCTGCAACACCCTGAATGTCTTCTTTATAGAATGGGAATAGAGATAAACTTCACAATCGAAAGACATCCACTATATATATCCTAAAGCTTCCTATGATAGTCCATATAGGAGAATAATACCAATCTGAGACAATATATTTCTTCATCTTCAGATCATGTATTTTATGATGGAACACTTCTGATTCACGTTTGTAAAATATTTAAAATTATGAACCACCTCTGAGGCATCTTGGAGTACATAGGTGTAAGCATGTCCTTCAGTTTCGACATTCTAAATTTTGGGGGGTTGGTTGCTTTTTTTTAATTTTCAGCTGGCACTTATAATTATCTTTGTAAACTCTTGAGAATGCCATAACTCCCATTTACTAATCCTGATAATTACATATTGTTTTACATTAGATAAAATTGTTTTCAATATGATTCTTAGTAGATAGGTATATAATGCATTCCTGGCAACTCCTTGGACATAGGTATTTTCTGGATTCAACACAATTTTGGAACAGGTGCTCAGGTGCATTAATTCTTATTAGTTTCTAATCTTAGTTTCTAAGATTATGTATCAATTTCTGTCTTTAAAGCTACAATATTTTTTTTCTGTTTGTAAATTAGTGTTGTAGTTACAGGCATTATGAAAGGTTTTCCATATTCTAATAGTTCCCTTTTTTCCCCGGTACAGTTTTGGAACCTATTACGTTTAGCAATGAACTTCCAATAGTAGGTAATAGTGTTTTCCTGGCACACTGATTGATTTTCTTATTTTACTTTCTTGTTCAGAAATTCATTACATTTTCTTTTCTGTAAGATCATCTAACATCATCTTTTTTTCATTAAATCCCATCCTTTCTCTAGGTTTGCTAGTCATTTAGCACTGAAGACTTTTAACCATTCTATTTATTTTTTTTTTCCACAGTACTGCTTTTTCTTTCTTTCCTTGCACAGTGATTCAGTCATGTGAAAATAGCTGGAAGTGGCCATATTACACGAAGTGAAGTCCCACATAACTTCCATTTCTTTTTTAAGCTGGCTCCTGAAATTTTCATAAATCACTAATTTTACATATGTATTGAGTCTACTCTTTCTCAACCCTTTTGTATGGCTGATTTTGTACACTTCATATCCACAGCATGTTTCTTCACCTTCACCTTCACCTTCCATTTTAAAATGCCCGAACTGACCTTATTTACATCTTAATAATTTTGAAGATTTTTTTTTCTTTTTCAGATGCAAAAACCAAGCATCATGTTTCCATCACTAAAACAACAATCAAGCCACTGCTACTGCCAAAATCTGGTAAAATTTTATATTGTTATTTAAATTCTCCTCATATGTCAAAGTCTGCATTAAAAAAACCCAACATTATTTTGAAATAAAAATTTATTAGTTTTGTTCTTTTGGCAGTAAGTTTTTCTTATTAAATTTGTCTCTGAGAGGTGTATAAGAGAAAGTAATGCAAGAAAAAAGTAACAATCAGTAATAATCAATAATAGGAAATCTGGCCCATGATCCTCTCATGAACTCAAAAGCCACAACCACTCAGTCATGGTAGGACTGGACTGAACTTGTTTTCCCCCTTCAAAATCCATAGTCTTCAAATACTGTGACAGAACCTCAACAACTTTCACTTGTTTGAGTGAGGACAGATTTCTATAGTTGAGGGACATCACAATACTGATGATGCGTTACCTCATGCTGAGGAATGACTGACTCCTTCATTTCATGTAGATGTTAAAAAGAAGTAGGGATGGCAAAGAACTATGATGCCCCCACAAAGAAGAGCTTTAGGACTAGAATATTCCCATCCCCCAAAACCAACTTCAAAAGAAGAAGAACCACTGTAACACAGTGTCTCCCACTCCAAAACCCCTAGCTAGGTATATATATATATATGTATGTATGTATGTATGTATGTGTATGATTTTCTTTCCTTTTCGTAGCCTTTATGTGTATTTCTCTTTAGCCAGGTTCTTCCTACGTAAACCAAGATTTTTATGCAGCCCTAGTTCAGTGAAATCACAATCCACTAGTTTATAGGCTTTTTTTTCTGGCAGCCAGCAAACGCTGAACTAGGTCTGCATAAAAATCTTGGTTTACGTAGGAAGAACCTGGCTAAAGAGAAATACTCATAAAGCCTATGAAAAGGAAAGAAAACAAATAGTGTACCTTTACAGGGAGGATACATTGGATGAGGGTGTGGCTAACTGATGAGGACTTATAAGTCCAAAATAGATCTATCTTAGTTTCCTTAATCTTCCAATGGGCAGCAGAGTGTTTGCTGGCTGCCAGGAAAAAAAAAGCCTAGAAACTAGTGGATTGTGATTTCACTGAACTAGGGCTGCATAAAAATCTTGGTTTACGTAGGAAGAACCTGGCTAAAGAGAAATACACATAAAGCCTATGAAAACGAAAGAAAACAAATATTGTACCTTTACAGGGAGGATATATGGGATGAGGGTGTGGCTAACTGATGAGGACTTATAAGTCCAAAATAGATCTATCTTAGTCTCCTTAGTCTCCCAATGGACAGCAGAGTGTTTGCTGGCTGCCAGCTACAAATCTGTTATTGAAACTGTAAGTCTATCAGCGTACTGAATATCAAATAGCGGCTTCTCAGACTTTACAGGTGACTTTGTAAAATCTTCTTTGGAAATATGGAAGTTAGGAAAGTCCTATTTTGCAAAAATATTTTTGCTTGTAGTTATTTTGATTCATATGAATAATGATAATATTTCCAATTCTAATTATGCCAAATGAATTTCTAGTAAGAAACCTCATTTTAGTATCTCTGCCCATGTACAATAATTACTTCTAGATAAAATGCTGCCTGTTTTATTTCTTTTCCCAGTTATTCTATGCATTAAAATCCATTTATTTATTAAAATATATGCCCCATTTATCTTTTATGCAATGTTCAGTGCTTACCATGATTAAAAATGCACACTTTGAAAATAAAAATAAAAAACAATTAATTTTATATTAATTTGATTCAAATCTAAATAAGTTAAACAATGACTTCTTTAAGTCCTGGGAGACTGGAAGCCAAATGTGCTTCTGGGAGTGCACATTATAACCTGGAATGTACATGTTATCACCCTTTCCAAGGAATCAACTAGATCAATTACTAGTGAAAGTAAACTGATTCTCAAAAAGCCCTCTTCTGATAATCTATGTAGCCAGATTAGATCAGTGGTGGGATTCAAAATTTTTTACTACTGGTTCTGTGGGCGTGGCTTGTCTTGGTGGGCCTGGCTTAGTGGGCGTGGCAGAGGAAGGATACTGTAAAATCTCCATTCCCACCCCACTCCAGAGGAAGGTTACTGCAAAATCCCCATTTCCTCCCGATCAGCTGGAATTTGGAAGGCAGAGAATAGATGGAGGTGGGTCCATCTATTCTCTGCCAGTTAAAGGTGGTATTTACTAGTTTTTTTTAAAATTAGATTTATATGCCACCCTTCTCCGGAGACTCAGGGCGGCTTACAATGCGTTAAGCAATAGCCTTTATACTTTTGTATATTTTATACAAAGTCAGCTTATTGCCCCCACAAACTGGGTCCTCAATTTACCCACCTTAGAAAGTATGGAAGGCTGAGTAAACCTTGAGCCTCGAACTCGCATAATTGCAGACAGCTGGGTGTTAATAACAGGCTATCCATATCCATAAAAGAAGACGTGGCATGAAATGCAACTTTAGCTTTTCTGGTGGAAACAGTGGAGTCCTTTGCGGTCTCTGACCATGGTTGTTATCTTTCAACAGAAACCCCACTACCTCTTACCTGTTGGTTAGTACAAGTGCAACGTAAAAGGCATGGGAAGGCCTTTTGTGTCTGAATAGTCTCATCACTAATATAAAAACAGCCAGCTATTTACATCTATACCTTTGCGCATAGATTTAAACTACGTTACATAAGAATGTTATTTGTCTTTTAAATTCTATAAAATACACTTTGTCACATGTGCATGCTGGTAAATATGCCAGTCAGTATACATCCCAAAGTCTGAAAAAATGTATCAATCAATAACTTGCATTCCTTGGATTTTTTTTTTCCTAAGAGAAAAATTATGCCGGGCATAAACCTCAGACCAGTACTGAAGTACCACCGCCTCAGCATGGTAAATCCCTATTTATCTTGTCAATAATACACTGATTGTGTTGGTTATTTTATTTTTTTGGCCATAGCTAGGAATTATTTTCCTGAGCATGCAATTCAATACTTAAAGAAATTTAAGACATCTAATCTATACTGCATAATCAGCATCATATGTCCTTATAATAGTATTGTATGTTACAGTATATTCCCATTAGATCACATTATTTTCTCATTAGAGTTAACTGAAAACAGCAACAAAAATATTCTGTGTCTTTCTTAAAGAGATGTAGTTTTATTTTTACGCTGAAAATAATATAGGAAAAAGGATGTTAGTGATTGCTCATTTCAAGAATCAGATGATGAAAATACTTTCTCAATAGTTTTTGATGGATAGAAGTGCTAGTTTGTTTAATGAGTGTTTTCACTTCGTGGTTATTAAGCTAGATGTACTCCACATAACGTAGCTTCCAGAAGTTAAAATTGTAGGTAGCAAAAGATAAAGGCAAACATCTGTATTTCAGTCTGAGAATGGTTCAGGTAATTGGAATTAACTTTGGGATGAGTACAGTGGTAGGATTCAAATAAATTAACAATTGGTTCTCTGCCATAATGACCGGCTGGGTAGGTGTGGCCAGGGGGTGTGACAGACAGCACTTGGCCTCCTGCACCCCCCTGGAAGCAAAAACGGGCCACGGCCACACACCCCACGCCCCATTTTGAGCCTAGTAGGTCTCCCTGCACTTACCTGGGACCCAAAATGGGATGCGTTGGGACTCCTGGAAGGGGCGAGAAGGGGAGGAGTGGAGCCAACCAGCAATTTAACTACCGGCTTACCCAAGCTGGCCTGAACCAGCTGAATCCCACCACTGGATGAGTATACTAATCCCACCACTGGATGAGTATATGCTTATGCAAAATGGAATCAGAATTATATTCTAACTAATGAAGTCAATCTGTATATTCCCGATCATTCATAAAACCTTTCTAACAAACAAATGCATTTCTATCATATTCTGCTCATAATAATAAATAATGGCTATACATAGGCAAATATATAGTAAGAGTATAAAAAGCAATCCATTATATGTTACAGGTGTGCATTGCTTGGGAATCAAAAAGGCAAAAGAATGGAATGGGGTACATCTGTTCACCCTTTCTTAAAGCAGTTGCATGTTTTTCTGGGATTGTCTGGCTATCTTCAGCACAATCTTGGAAAAAAAAATATTTGGTTTAAAAAGTTACAAACAGAGCCTGTGCTTCTGACTGCAATGCTCTGTATTGTTCTGACCCAGCTCCCCAAACACAACAAACCCTCTGACGTGAACACAAAAGATTCTCTTGCAGGCTAACAAGTCCATCTGGCCGGAAGATGAATAGTTGTCTGCCACACCTATTCATCTCCGTCCCCTGCCTTTTATCCCCAGAGCTAGGTTGGGGCCTCATTACCAGTAGTGGCTCTTCCTCCCGCCGCACATCAGGCACTGGACCCAACTGTTCATCTTCTTCTTCATCAACCACCTCCAAACCTGGGGGCTGTTGACTCTCCAACTGAGGGCTGACCAATGACCCATACTCTTCCTCTGTCTCTCTCTCTCTCTCTCTGCCAGCTCCATTCTCTCTTCCCCCTAGGAGCTCCCAGGTTGCCCTGATACTAACCTTGACTCCCACACCGCTGCCTCCTCCTCCTCTGATTTGGCTGCTGTAGGAGCCAGCGGCCAAAGGCTACAACATGTATATTAGTAAAATAACCTTCTAACTAATGGTTGTATTTCATATACTCAGAAGACATTCTTATGCTCCATATACAGCTTGTTACTGAAACTTGGTCAAATAAAATATGCATATTTGGTAACTGCTATAACAGAAGGAACCCAAAATTTGTTTTTCATGTTATATTGCAATTTATTTACAATATAATACTGAACGTTTTTTATTTTATTTATTGATGTTATTGATGCAGAGGTAGAGGAGAAGATTTTTAAAACAGAACAAGCAAAATCATCAACAGGTAATATGTTTAATTATGGATTTTTAGACTTTTTAAATAATTTCAAATAATGAGAATTTTATGTCTAGTGAGATGCCATCACTTTTATCATCGCATTAACCTTTTCGTTGAAAGTTCTTCATTATTAATGCCAGAAACAGTAATGATAGCACCATTTACTGTTTCAATGCATGTTATGGAAATGTTTATGGAATCCCTGGCTCCCCTCTCATTTTTCCACCTCCAGTGAGAAAACCAATAACCAATTACTCTTCTTAAGATATGGTGAGTAAGTATTGTTATGTGTAGGTTTATAATGGCTGCCAAGTTGTCTGACTAACAGGTTACAGTTCTGGATGATATTTGTGGCTCAGGCTGTTTCAACTCAGGCCTGACATTCTGCTGAAAGAAGTATTATGTTTCTATTTAGAAATAGCTCAGGTGACAAGTCATTCAGAGGAAAAAAATGTGGGTGAAGCAAGTTAGAGTGAGGGATTAGTAGTGAGCCCTTGACCAGTGCTGCAGTAGGATGGCAATGCCAGCACCAAGTGCTTGTGACTGTTAGCATTTGGAAGTTACCCATGAAGTAGCTGAAATTACACACACGTAGGCAGGTAATAAATGATTAGAATGTACAACCATGTGAAGCATCTTGTTAACAGAAGAAAAAACAGTAACATACACAATGGCAGAACCAGGAACATACAACTAGAAGAAAACAGCTTAGCTATTTCAAGCTGACTTTTACTGACTGGGAGTGAAGAACAGTCGCTCAAGACAATTATTTTTAAATACAAGTATAGTTCTCTCTCAAAACTATATCTGTATTTACTGTGTATCTATGTCTATATGTATATCTTTCAGTCAGAAGACCATGTAAGATCTGAAAAGCACTTTGGAAAAATCCAGTCAGATACTCATAGACCTCATTTGACCTCAAATGTTTTTATTTATCTTTCTTGTCACTTGATGAAACAGCTCCCTTGAGTAAGAGTTCACAAAGCTGTGCTAACACATTTTTTTACTTAGCTACGCCAGTGTTTTTATTTAAATAATGGAAAGGCGCCTAGGAGGTGGTTTCTCTTGTCTAGATCTCAGATCCCATTGTATCTAGTTCAGAGAATTAATATTGTAGTTTAGTTTCTGGAATTTCATCTTTTTTTAATCAGCATTTTTTATAACGGTACTCGAGTTTATAGCATCATGTTTTATTAAACAGTCACATTATTATTACTGATTTTTATTAGAGATGTATGTATGTATGTATGTATGTATGTATGTATGTATGTAATTGTAGAGTTATTTTTCTGAATCTTCTGTTTCTCTGCAGTTTGGGATATTAAAGTTTAAAAAAACCTCAATATAATTTCTTACAGCTCCTAAAGAAACACATCAAGTTCCAACCAGACCAAAAACTTCTTCCAGTCCTGATATAACCCCAACCAAATCCAGTGAGTAATTCATTATTTCGACTTTCAGGAATTTGTTTTAAATATATTTAATAGAGTTCTATTTTACATACTCATATAAAATAATGTGGGGAGAAGTACGTATTCATGAATAACTAAAATGAAAAACTGAAAGAAATCTGTTTAATAGTTTTGTGTCTATTTTCATGTCTGTGTGTGTGAGAGAAAGAGAGAGAAAGGGAGAGATACCTTTCAACGAACAAGTAATGGTGGAAAAAACTCAAACATTATAAAATCAAAGTTAATTTATTTTTCGGTAAAAGTTTCTTACTCAGAAATAGTAGCAACTCTTTATTCCTTTTCTTATCTGTTAAAATATAGGACAGACATGCCAGCAGATTATAAAAGAAAAGGATGAATTCATTCTTAACAACCAGAATAACATTTTGCCTTTTAAACCACATTTTTGGCTTATTAAAAAAAAGTTTGCTTTTTCGTAACTTCTCATGTAAAAGACATTTCCAGTTTTAGAAAATAGCCAGGAGGTTGTCTTTGCTATTAACCTAAACAATTTCTTTTGATTTAGAGCATTTTTGCAACTTGGATTATGCTCAGAATACCTTTAACATGAGAACATTGCACAACAGATGTAAAGTTAACCTTTTATTCTATATGTTTAAATCAGTACAAATTTAGCTATTCTACATGTTTTCTATTGAATGGGAATATCCATTTCCCCTTTAAATTAAAGATTTGTAATATAATTTGAACTGACCAGTAAGAATTTTTCAAGTCAATTTGAAAAGTTCAGATTATTTGTTTATTTTTTAAAAAAAAAACTTTTCAAGCTTTAGCTATTTGAAAAAAAACATATTCCCTAAAAAGAATTATCTGAAAATAAAAGAAAAATATATATTTTAGATCAAGGCACAGGATCAAGCACAGGATCCAAATGAGTTGCAAATGCCCGCATTTTTGCCAGATTGAACAGCAAAATAGAGTCTCCATTGGAATAAATAGTTGTAATTGTTCTTATTTTCAATTTTCCTGACAAACTGAAGTTCTGAAAATTCATCTATTGAAAGAATGAATTTAAAAAATGCTGCCATTATGAGAGAGGCAGACATGATCTTTGTCATACACTCAGATACATTTCAAAAAGAGTTTCTATGATAAATTCCTGCAATTTAGATGAAAAAAATATTGTTTTCTCTGCTCTTAATATAGAGTAGTCTAGCTGGTATCTGCCACATTTGTTAGAACTAACCTTTTCAGAATTTGCACAGATATGAAAAAAATAGTGTAAGATTAGATTCAAGTGACACTATCCTTCTTTCAAGAAAAAATAAAGTACCCTATTGAGAGATTTGCAATCTCTAGACTGGAAACTGTTAATCCAAATAATAAATTTAAAATTATAAATAAAACAGCAGAACTCATTGATTTCCTTCTAGCTCTTCTTGTCTCTCTTGTGAATTATTTTGTGAATTCTATTATTTTTTGTAATTGCTATTTCTTGAATCATTATAATAAATAAACAAAAATAAATTTCTTGCTTCTTTTCAGGTCTAAATGTCAAACATCATGATCCATCCAAACCTAAAAGTCGTCCTGGTCAAAAAACACAACAATCAAAACCAGGTAAATATATAATTGTTACTTTACATCACACTGTTTCTTTCACTAAAACTGCCCCATTAAACTTACTCACTGGGTTTGTCATGGTATATTTATGGATGCATACAACAAATCCAGACAGGACAGAATTTTGGATATAGTAATTCTTAGGTTGCAACTTTTTCCCTTTTAGAGATTATTTACATAAAATAGTCCCATACATTGTGTAAACTTTATCCCAGGACTCATTTGCAGGATCTTCTCTTCTTTTCCCTCTCCCTTCCTCCCTCCCTCCCTCCCTGTCTCCCTCTCTCTCTCTCCCTCTCTCCCTCCTCTCTCCCCCCTCCCCCTCCCTCCCTTCCTCCTTTTTAAATACATCTTCAACTTCTATTTATGTAAATTAATTCTTTAAAATAATCCCTACATGGTAAAACATTAAATGTTATAATTTGCTCAGGAGTTCAGCCTAGTTATTTAGTCTTACAAATTACTATGGAAACTTTAAAAATAATAAATAAGATTCCTTTTAACATATGCAAAGCATCTTTGCTTTGCCATTGAGGTTGTATCCTATTGTTATCCCATCCATGATAATTACCATAAACTTGCTAATTAGTGTGCATAAATCCAAAGAAAAGTTGATGTCAGAAATTGTACTTGTACTTAAATTCTCAACTTAGAAATAGGCCTTAGCCAAATATTTAATATCATTTACTGACCTCGGAAAGATGGAAGACTAAGTCAACCTTTAGCCCATCAGGATTGAACTGCTGGCAGTTGTCAGAATTAGCCTGCAATACTGCACTACCATGGCTCTTTATAAGCATTTACTTCAATACTTATCCATATAAGTAAGTTTGTTCACAGAAGCTATTGACAAGCTCAAAACAAAGAAATCCTGTTCCATTTTAACTTGCAGCACACAGTATTGCTGCCTTTATTTCTCTAGCCCACTTGCAGATTATCTGTGGACAATTTCACTTACCAGCAAAACATCTATCTGTATAACCAAAAGGAACAGCAAATGGAAGTCCCAGAAGCAGTGGTAGGCTTCAAGTAATTTAACAACCGGTTCTGTGCCCTAATGATTTCTTCCAACAACCAGTTTGCCAAACTGTTCAGAAAGTTAACAATTGGTTCTCCTGAAGTGGTGCGAACTGGTTGTATCCCATCACTGCTCAGAAGCCCTTGTGTATAGTAGATGGGGAGCTCATTCAATAGAAAATATTATGAAATTGCACAAAATTACCAATATAAAATCATAAAAATCTATTTTTTTAAAAAATTAGTAGCAATTAAAATACCACCAGAAAAGTATTTTGAAGGAAATGGGGATTCATTAAGAAAAAGCCGTGATTCAAATAATTGCTTGACCAATTTATGGGGAAAGACCTCTGAAATTCATTGAGAGCAGATGGTCTTTAAAATGCAAATAATATTGTATTACAGAAGTATGACTATTACATTACATTATTAGTACTATATTATAGAAGTACTAGTATTACATAGTAATACTATTATTTACTACCTTACTATTTCCATATAACATGATTATGATATCTAAAAGCCTGATTGGCCGAAAGCAGGTATAAGTATTAATGCTCCTATTTGGCCATGTTCTCAAAAAGAAAAACAAATTTCCTGCCATTTTTAAACTGAGATTATCTCAGAATATAGATTCATTGTGTAAGTAAATTGTCAAACAAGTGTTAAAACATTTGTGTTATTGTAATAAGAGTTTGGATTGCCTAAAATTGAAAACTGAAATTGTATATGCAATTAAAATATGTTTTATTTCAAATTTTATTCAGATTCATTAGAAGTACAAAACACCTGAATTGCTACAGAGTCTTGAAATATGTTTTGGATGATTCTAAGGGTTTTTTTACATGCAATTAAAAATATTACAAATTTATACAATGCTTTACTTATTGCAAAAGGATTTCTTTCTCTACCATGTTCCAATAGATGTAGACACAGAAAAGGGTTACACTCAGGTTGGGAGCAAATAAATCTGACATAAAATACATTATTAATCTTTCCTGACATCCTATAGGATGTTAAAGCATATTAAATGAATCCACATTCTCTGCAGACAATGTTTCAGGGAACAACTGGAAGCATGTCAATTCAATCTGTGATTGTTATTTCCCAAGTCAGAAAAGGCAAAGCAAAAGGCAAAATGAAAAAAGACCTGTCAAGGATTACTTTTGTATTCATGAATATGTGGTTCCACTCATATGCATGGATATTTGTTTTCCAAACTACTTTTTAATGCAATAAAATCCTTCTGTCTAAGATTTTTTTTTTCATATATTGGAGACTAAATTATTTGGAACAAACGACATTAAACAAACTACTGAAAAATAACTTTTTTTTAATGTTTCCATTTCTTTCATGATGTCTCCATTTTTTGTCTCACAGAAATTATTCCATTCTCTCAAGATCTTATTACAACTATGGTACCTGTTGCCCCTGAAAAGACAAAGGAAACACTTGGTAATCATATGTAATAATGTACTCTTATTTGAATAAAACACAAGGGATGATTCCTAATTAATATAATTAACATCCCATTCACTTTTTTCCAGATCCAAAAGAAACACAATTTCTTCCTTCAAAACCCAAACCTTCTGACAAACAAGGAAAAAACAAGACTAAACCTGGTATTTGCATTTTGATAAAATAAATATAGATGAGATTTTTGAAACTGCTATTAGCATTTTGTAATCTAACTAATACAATATCTTGAAATACATCAACATAAACTTATTTTAGTTATCCATAATGGCTCATAACAAAGCTATATGAAAAGTAAGATTTTTTTCCCCAAAGAGCCAATATGTTAAGCATTATTATACGACTTGCTAGTGAATTCTTTTTTGGACAATATATCACCATCAATGGTGATATTACATTTCAAATTCAAATTTTAATATGTTATATAAACAAGGTGTTCTCTCTCTTGGTCTCTCTTTCACACACACACACACACACACACACACTCACACACACACACACCACCATCACCACCCACAATTGCTGTCTTCTAAATTTGATACACAGCTTCATGAAAAAGTGACTGAGGAAAGTTTGGCTTCTCTATTTGCATAAGAATTATGTTTCTTAATTTTTGATTTGCCCGTTGTCTGTTATTATTTAATAAGGTAACCCATAATGGAAGAAAAGAAAAGGATGTAGGGAAAATGAATAACTTTTTATTCATCTCATATTTCTTCTTCTCTTCAATAATAATAAGAGATAGGCTGGCAGGACTCCTTATGTATTATTTCTATAAAAATAACTGTTCAGCAATCTAAAGGATATTATGTCTCTTTGAAAGCAAGGAGAGCAGACTTTCTAGGACACCACTTCCATCAGGCCTAATCAATATGACCATTGATCGTGGTTTATTATGATTAGAACTGAACAACATCTAGACAGAGATCAAATAATCAAACAATTGCACCTACCAAAGCTTGGGAATTTTTGGGCTAGCAGCAGAAACTTTAGTTGCAAAAAGAATTCCCATAAGGAATGTTTGAATGTAATCTGTCCTTTTAGCTTTTGTTTGGCTTATTACTAACAGAGAGGGAGGGAGCTGTTTATCCCTCACATCTGCGTTTATTCTGCAGTCTGAAAGATAAGATTTTGACAATAATTGGGATTAACAGCTAGTTACTGATATATTTTGGTTTGTTTGCTTTCGGATTTTAGCTATTCAAACTACTAAAAATGCAGCCAGAGCAATACCGCAGAGCCAAACCAACACTGGCAATGTAAAGCATACAAATCTTTAAAAAGGATAAGGATGGGGACTTAGTGAAAGGCAGTGTCATGTGGTGATAGAAAGTTTATGATGGGATATAGCCAAAATCACATTGAATATTAAATGAATATGAATGAAGTATAGACAAGACAAGTCTTATTAAGACATAAACATTTAAGTTAATAGCCAAATCTTCCTTTGGTGCTAAACGAAAATTAAGAATAACCTCCAGAGAACTTTCCAATATCACTATAAACTGTTCTTTGAACAGAATAAAAGGATACTAGGAATACATTCAGTTGCTAATATTAATACAATAAGTAGATGGCAATGTGTTAGGATTCTTTTTCTTGCAATAATTTTGCTTGTTATTCTATTTCCAAAACTGGCTCCCAGAACTACCCAACTGTGGCTGTGACTTTTATTTTGTTCCCTGTATATTAACTGCAACATATCCAGAATCAATTCATCTTCACAATCATGTTTCCAATTGTTCCAAGATACTATGGATGATTTATTTATCTATACCTCAAAGTTAACTGGAATGAGCATTTATTCACTTAAATTTCATTTTATATGAATCAGTGTATGTGCTGTGTGTGTGTAAACAAACAGTATTCACCTAAGTATAGAAACTAACTATACAGAACATTGAGTCAAACAGATTTCTGATTCAGAAATCTTATTAATTCTAAATTTCCTGATGTCAAAAATTTAATCTTCCTAGAACACCTGTAAGATTGCCTTGATAGTCTAGTACTTTCTGTTTTGAAAGTCATAATATTCCATTTAAAAACAACACTGGGTACACTTAACATGTTTAATTATTTTGTTTTAGCTTCATCTAAACTGAACAACAAAGTGACAGTCACCAAAACTCCACGCTTGAGAAAAGGTAAAGCCCTCAAAATAGGAAACCCTCTCTACTAAAATCAATACAGAACCATAATTTAGCTGATCAGTTTATTACCTTGGATTAAAAGCAAAACTGTCTGGTTCTTGAAATACTGAACCATACTTTGGATTAATAGAAGAGAATATTTGTAGCCTAAAGTTGAACTGTGCAGTCCTTGGTGCTACCTCCAGCTTCTATCACATATGTAATGTCCTGCTTCTTTTCTTACTTTCAGTCTCTTTGAAAATATTCAGTGTGATTCTGGCCAGTTGAACAGTTACACTTCATATTTGCTTTAGTATATAATACTGCATACAGTTTTTTTCCCAAAAGCTTCTCCAAATTGCATATTGTCCTCTGCATCAGCCTAGCTGCTTTCTGTCAAAACACTGCATACCAATCAGTGTTTTGCTATTGCAGATCACAAAGTTAAGCTGTATCTCAATGTGTTTACCTTTCCTCTTTTATTAACTGGAGCTAGCTAAGATGCAACTTTTGGAGAGCTAATTTGGTGTAGTAGTTAAAACCGGTGAACTGGAATAAAGAGAACCGGAATTATAATAACCATAGTGAAAATAAAGATATCATTGTCTCCAGTCAGTTCCTAATAACTTTGACATTCCTTTTTTCAGTTGTCCACAGAACAACACCAGCTCCTCCTAGAACTAGAACACCGGGAGGACCGTCCTGGAAAAAACCAAGAGGTAACTCTTAAATTTTATTCCTCATATTGTTGAAATGTTTAGTAGTGGCATCTTTACTTTGTTCCAGATATGTTTAATTGTATATGTCATAGTCCTTTGCTTATCTCTGTAGACAGATAAATAGAATACAATAATAAATAGAAAAGAATAATACAATTATTGTGAAATAATTAGTTGCGGTTCTACAACCAAATGCGAGAGGAAAATAAAGCCATTCAGTAGACATCAGTGGTGGGTTGCCCCTAGTTTAGGTATAGAACCGGTAGTAAAACCAGTGGGAGGCTCTGCCCACTAATCCTGACGTCATCAGAAGCGAACTGTACATGCGCAGAAGCAAGGCTCACATGCGCGATCCCATTGAGAACCGGTAGTAAAAGTAATTAGAACCCACCCCTGGTAGACATGTATTTTATGCTCTGTTAATGATTATTTCACATTAAGAAAGTAGCAATAGCTGCAAATAAAGAAAGATGTAATTTGAACCATAATTAACCCTTAACACTGACAGATTCTCACTGTGATTATTCAAGTATAAACGTGTCCTAACATTTGGATGTGCCATAATTATTTCCATATAAATTTTGGGATGGAGGGCAAGAAAAAATTTAGTGGTTCTGACACTTTAATTGCAGCCTGAAAAGTGAAACGCCACTAGAGACTACAGAGAGGATATAAACAAATTGCTTACTCATTGAAAATATTTACCAAAACCCAACAAAATTTGGATTTAAAAAGTTTGGATTTTTAAAAAATCAAATTATATATTCTCTGAAATATAAATCTCTTTCTGTTTCATACTAGATTTTGAGACAGGTTTTCATTAATAATCCATTTCTTACTAATCCTTAAATCAAAATAAATGTTATATTAAATAAAGAGGCAACAAATATTGTGCCTTTGTATAGAACAGTTAATTATTTATGTTTTATATATTTAATATAAAAGAGACAGTTTGATGTAGTGGTTAAGGCCTCAGAAACCAAGCCTGAGTTTTAGTCCCTTCTTGGGCACAAAACCCGCTGAGTGATCATGGACCGGCCATTCTCTCTCAACCCTAGGAAGGAGGCAATGGAAAATAATTTCCAAAATCTTGTCAAGAAAATAGCAGGGACTTTTCCAAGCAGTTGCCAGGAATCAACAATGACTTCAATATATATATATATATACAAAATAATCTGAAAAAAAGTGAAAGACCATCAAATATTTCCTTATAATGCAAGAATATGTTTAAGGACTAATCTTTCTTTTCATCCCATGACTTGCAGACTATTCACTAATTTTTAAAAAAACAACCTATAATTTGATATTTTATCTCTTTTTCAAGCCTTAAAAGAAAACTATCATACATAGTTTATTGATCAAAAAAATAAAATTATATAGTACTCATATATAGTCTCCTAAATTATCTTAAAAATGTAAATATGAAAAATAAAACATTGGGTTGTGTATTATCTAATGAACTCTATTTCTCTATTTCTACACTTTTTACACTGCCTACTATTGTGGACAATTCAGTTATATTCCTCTGCATTATCACATTTTCTATAAAAAATATATGCCTAGAGGAATATCCAGACCCTTTGCTTTTAGATGATGTAGCTATTACTTGAGAAATTTACCTATCTGGCATTTAGTCTAACATTTGTTGTGGCTGAGAAATACATCCTTGACTAATGAACTGAGCCAATTCCAAGTTAATGGGAACTTGGGCAAAGTACCTTTGCTCATGGAGCCTCATCTGTCAAAGCAGTCTAATTGTTTACCTGACTTTAATGTCCACACTTCAAGCAGCAGTAGGTTGGACATTTTAATGTTCCAAATATCCATGACCAAATACAACTTCTCAGAAAATAACAGTGGACTCTGCCAGGGACCTCAGATTCCGAGAATGGCCGAAAGATGCCAGTTGGTGATGTATCTATGGCAACGAAAGCTTCTCTGTGTAAGGTTTTCCATTTTAGATCATTTTTCAATTGTCAGACAAAACATTTCCTATTTTTTCTGCACTGGTACTTGGAATTTTAAAACATGCTGTGGGTTGTCTTGCAAAACTGTTGAGTTGATATTGCCAATTTATAGGAACTATAAGCAAATATAAAACTGAAGAGTGTTTGGAATAGATGCGCACAAATTGAACCAACGTAGGTTGGAGTACCCAGAATTTTTATGTTTAAAAAAAGCTTCTTAGGCTTATTTACTTATTTATATTGGCTAGCCAGTGGATTATGAGCAGCATACAAAACTAGAAGAAAAAAAACCCATGTAAACAGCTAAAAGCATTTAATCAGACAATCCCGACCAATCTGCCCTAATAAGGAACAAAATCAACAAAACAAAGTAAAGGAGCATTAAAAAAATAACAAACTTCAAACTTGGCTTGGCACCAAAGCCAGATTTTTAAAGCTTTCTGGAGCCCTAGGAGAGAGGGCTCATTCTTATTTCTGGAGGGTTGCTGTTCCAGAGAATAGGAGCTGCAACAGTGAATGCATGCTTCCTAGGTCCCATAAGATGGCATGTTTAATGGAGGAACCTGGGGCACACCCACTTAGCTGGAATATACTGAGTGGAGAGAAACATTTGGAGATAAGAGCTGTCAGATATCCAGGCTCTGTGTTAAACAGGAATTTATAAAAAAATAATTAGCCCTTCAAGCCAAGTGACAACTAACACAGTTCGTGTAGCAGCTGTGTCACATGGGCACACTGAGAGGTGCCTACCACTGCATTTGAACTAGCTGTAGTTTCCAGGTGGCCTTCACGGGCAATGTCATTGCAACAATCCAACTGTGAAATGATCAGGGCATGCGTGACTCGTTGAAGGGCTTCCCAACCAATTATGGGTTTCAAAATATTTTATTACCAGTTTTGTGGGTGTGGCTTGGTGGGCATGGCTGGGGAAGGATATGGTAAAATCTCTATTCCAAGATCACTTCAGGGGAAGGATGCTTTAAAATCTGCATCCCCTCCCCACTCCAAGGGAAGGTTACTGCAAAATCCCCATTTCCTCCTGATCAGCTGGGACTCGGGAGGCAGAGAATAGATGGGGGCGGGACCAGGCAGAGGTGGCATTTACTGGTTGTCTGAACTACTCAAAATTTCTGCTACCAGTTCTCCAGAACTGGTCAGACCCTGCTAAAACCCACTTCTGTTCCCAACTGATTTAATGCTTAGACACAATTTCAGAAATGAGATTATGCTGGAAACCAGCACCTTATTTTTTTGTATTTTTTAAAATGATCAAATATGGATGAGAACCTGATGGGTGACAACAGAAGCATCTGTGAGCTTATTAGCACTCCATATTTGGAATTCCAGGTTATGCTAAATTACTCGGCATGAAGCCTAATTTAGAGAAAGATTAATTAAAATATTTTCCAAGCCACAGTGAAACACATTGCATGACTTATCATTTCAAGGATTATATAAACAGTTTTGGGAAGTGTATAGATATTAGAAGATGTCTATTTTTTATGCTGCCACTTATACCATACAATGCTGACTATGACTATAAATATATATACTGGCATGCATAAAAATTTCTACTTGGTGAAAAATGTTTAGTCTATGCTCCTGAGAGCCTAAAACACACATGTTCCTACATGGGGCTTCCCTTGGGGTGCACCCGGAGGCTCCAACTGGTGCAGAAGGTAGCCGCGCAGGGGATTATGGGAGCGACAGGGAGCTCCCAGTGACACCTCTCCTGCAGGAGCTGCATTGGTTGCCGGTGGACTTCTGGGTGCGCTTCAAGGTGTTGGTAATCACCTTTAAAGCACTCCATGGCTTAGGACCAGGGTACTTACGGGACCGCCTTCTGCCACCAATTGCCTCCCACTGGCCGGTTCGCTCCCACAGAGAGGGCCTCCTCAGGGTGCCGTCAGCCAGACAATGCCGGCTGGCGACCCCCAGGGGGAGAGCCTTCTCTGTGGCAGCTCCCACCCTGTGGAACGACCTTCCTCCAGAGTTGCGAACGATCTCTGACCTCCGGACTTTTCATAGGGCCTTCAAAACTTATTTTTTCCAGTTAGCCGGACTGGCCTGATCCCATGGTAAAAATTTTTAAAGCTTTGATATTAATTATTAATTTGAACTGTTTCTAACTATGGGCCAAAGTTATATTAGTTGCTTTTAAAATTCTTTTAATTTTTGTAAAATCTGCTTTTTATTTCTGGCTGTTCACCGCCCTGAGTCCGCAAGGAGAAGGGCGGTATATAAATCTAATAAATAAATAAATAAATAAATGTGCAAACAGATATGGTCTTCGTCCTACAAGATACAATCTTACATACATATGTGCTGCATGGAAGAGCTTTTCTAAGCTTGCTTCACTTAGCTCTTTTGAAAGGAATTATGATAATATCTTCAAAGCTGAATGCATCTGTTCTTGTGACATCAGTGAAATTGAGCAAGCCAATGTGTTATTGTGCTGCCTCTTTTACTATGATCTTTGCATGGACTAATAATTTATCTAAAACAAGAAAAGTGGAAAGAATCCTCATCCTATTCTTAGACCAGTGTTCCATGATTACAAAGAAGTTTGCAGCTGTTTTCTGTCAGTTCTGGTGGTTCTTGGAATAATGTAAGTTCAGTTACATTATGGGAATAATTCCCATTACTGGGAATAATGTAAGTTCAGTTACAGTAAAATGGTATGTTTATTAATAGGATTTACTTTGATTATGTTTCTACTGATTTTGTGACAGTTTTAGGGTATTTAACGTTGTTGTTTTTTTCTTTTATATTTTGTTTCTGGAATTCTTATAACTGATTGAAATATGTTATAACTGATTGCTAAACAAAGTGAGATAAGTAAATCTCTGTTCTGCAAAAATTATCTTAAAAGTTACATAGCATTTCACACACCATTCCTTTCACAGTCTTTATGTGGGCTCTGCTATATATACAGACGCTATTTAATATGGGGATTTACGGGGATTAGTCAGAAGTTCAGCAGAGACATGATCTTCATATAGCTTTTACTGAAAATTGAATCAGAACGTTTGATGCTTGAGTTAAATTTTGTCTTTAAATGGCTTGACTACTCCCTTTATGAGCCTCAAATTAAAAGCCTAGGAAGATTCAAATAAATCAGAAACAGAGGAGGAGTACAGAAAGAGTATGATGTTATGCATAAGAGTACCCATGATGAATCATGTCAAACGTCAGAACAGTGCAGCTTTCTATTCTCATATTGGCCTACAACAGGGGTCGGCAACCGTAAGCACTCAAAGAGCCACAAAGGTCCTAACTGGATGCCCCTCATTCAATTCTGGAGCTGACCGGAAGTCCAGTTCCCCCACAGTAGAGTCTCTTTCTAGTGTTCTGGTCCTTTTTCGTCTACCTGTCCTAACTGAAAGATATCAATTGTGGAGCCGACCGGCAACAGGGAGCCGCAGCAAAGGAATGAAAGAGCCACATGCAGCTCCAGAGCCATGAGTTGCTGACCCCTGGCCTATAAGAATCCAACGTTTAAGATATTATTTTATGTATCCAAATCCATGTTTTTACTTATTACCTAATACGGTAATAAGTAAGTAAATGAGTAAGTAAATATGGCAAATAAGTAAGTAAATAAGTAAGTAAGTAAGTAAGTAAGTAAGTAAGTAAGTAAGTAAGTAAGTAAGTAAATACATACATACATACATACATACATACATACATACATACATAAATACATACACATATATACAAGTAGACTAGTACTCACTTTCTCAACAAGTTGTCTCTGTTTAGTGAGATAACATATAGCTGTCATGGCTACTAGCTGATAATACTTTTATCTTTATTTTTTATTCTAAGATGGGAAATTAACAAATGAAGATATTGCAAAGCCACTCCATCCAACCTCTAGTACTAAATCCAGTATATCAGTGGATTCCACAGTTGTAAGAAAAAAACCAGATCCAGGTAAAATGTGTTCACTATGCATTATACAGTATTTTTCCTGATCTGCTTCCAGTGTCATTCTTATCAGAGTCATTATATTGCATATAAATAAATAATAATAGAGAGAATAATCAAGAAATTTGGTTGTATTCCTCTTCCAAAAAGAATCTTGCTGAATCTTGCCTTGGGTGAAAAGAATGAGGTAGAAGTGTCTTCCTTTTGGCTTCTGTTCTGACCAAGAACAGAACAGTCTTGAGACAGTAACAATAACACACTTAGTCCCAAAACCCCTCTTTTTTATTTCAATGTCTGTGAATTATGTTTGTTCACAGCCCGTAATGAGTCCCAAGCAGTTTGTGAATAGTCTGACAGAAGTCTGCCAAAGTCTTTCGGGATAAGGCTGATAAGCACCCACCTTTATCTCGCTTTAAATGCTGCCAAATATCTAATTGCCAATTAGCTTTGCAAGGCTAATGGAGCACAAAGTCAAATGGAGCTTCATAGTTTAAACCAACCAGAATGAACAAAGTTGCTTCCTGCAAAGGTTCATGTCCCTTTGGTCCACCTTTATGTCTTATGGAAGGGACCAGTCATCTCCAAGTCTTACTCCTGAGTTGCCTCTTTTGTCTTAACTGTTCTTGCCTTCTGGCAGCTCTGGACATGCGTACATTGGGATAGGCTCCTCCTGTTCCTCTGCCTTGCTGATGTCAGACTCTGGACGCTCTGGAGTCAGCACAGAACTCCCAGATTGCCCTGGCCCATCTTTGTCTCCAATATAGAGCCCTTGTCCAAGCCTTCCCCAGACTCCAGGACTGGCCCATGTTCCTCCCCAGTCTCCTCACTGTCTGACTGTGCTGCCAGCTCCGCAGACCATCAGCGGAGCACAACAGCTTCATGGAAAATCAAGCTTCTGATTTAGTTGATAGATGGAAGGATAAACAATTGATAGATGATGATAGATGAAAGAGATGGGGGGAGAGATAATTCACTGACTACTTATTTTTGGAAATTGAATTCACTCTAGTATTAAAGCTTAGAAGGAATGCATGGAAACAATGGCTTTAGATTTTTTAAAAAAATTATCCTTATTAACGACAGCGAAATTAATTTATATTAATATAAACAGACTTACTACTGCTGTTACAATATCCATTTAAACAAAACAATTGTAATATTTATAAATTATATATTACAACATAGTTCTACTGGATTTTAAACAAATAACAAAGACAAATATTTATGTACATAGGAAGATCTGAAACGTCTGACTAACCAGATATGAAGTGCTTCATACTGCTGTTCAGTTCTATCTCAGTTCATCTCAAGCCGTACTCCTTACTCAAGGAGGATAAACTACCCAGAGAAGGAACTTGACGAGAGCCTTCTTGCCCTCACTTGCCACTGCAAGAATGCAGTGAACATCCCTTAACAAAAGATCTGCACTGAGCAGTTTGCTAAATAATATTTTTTTTCCCAGTTTTAGTTTTATGAGGAAGCATGCAGCTTGTCTTCACTTACCCAGACTAACACTACTGCTGCACTATTACCCCAATCCATAGATTTTGCAGCATAAGCAGTGGTCATATTTCTAGGAGGGGAAACGGGCATTGTGTTTCACCTTGACTTAACTTCTTTTGTGATGACAACCTATTCTGTTACCTACTAATATACTACAAGGCAAAAGCCTGTAAATATTCTTAACTGAACCAGAAGCATACATTCTAACAAATTCATTTAGCTGCCTTGCTGTACTCTTGCTTAGCTTGATGCCAGAAACATGCATATTTTACTGCAAGAAATTTAATGCCTCAAAAATAACATCTTTTAGTGCTTTCCTGTCTATGTTTCGTGTTTTTTTGCAGCTTTTATCGCTGATGCTCATGCTTTAGAAATGTGCTTGAGAAGTGTGGCTATTAGCCATTTTTCTCTTTCGGATTACATGATGTGTGGTTCCTCCATTAACATTTGTGTCTTGTAACGTTATACAATAGCTACTACGCTGCCTGGTTCTCCACGACCTCCTTTAGCTCCTGCCAGACCTACACCAATACGAAGAAGACCTTTACCACCCAACAATGTGACCGGTAAACCTGGCCATTCAGGTATGTCATTCTAAGGGCTTTTGTATTACCTGTATTCTAATATTGTACACAGCTCTTTATATATGCTCAAGGGGCACTTATATTCTGTATAACTAGAAAACAAGTGTCGCCTTGTGGCAAAATGGACAGCAAACAAATAAATAATAAATAAATTATGCCTTTTGTGCATTAAATATGATTGATAGTCATGTGATCAGTCATCCAAACATTCATTTGAACTATCACAACCTTTTGCAAACATCCTATAGCGCTTCCAGGCAAAATATTTATTGATCCTGTGTTATTCATGTGAAGAAACATCACTTGCCATATATAATTCTTCTGTGTTCTCCCCCACTCCTACATATACACTTTTTCAGTGGTAGAATTCAATTTTTTTTACTACTGGTTCTGTGGGCATGGCTTGGTGGGTGTGGCTTGGTGGGCATGGCAGGGGAAGGATACTGCAAAATCCTCATTCCCTCCCCACCCCACTAACCTGCTTTCCACCAGGGCAACAAAAGAAGACCCAGTCAATCAGCTGGGACTCAGGAGGCAGAGAATAGATGGGGGCGGGACCAGTCAGAGGTGGTATTTACCAGTTCTCTAAACTACTCAAAATTTCCACTACCAGTTCTTCAGAACTAGTCAGAACCTGCTGAAACCCACCTCTGCACTTTTTACCCTTTTCCCCACAGAATATGCATATCCACTTGTAAGTAGTTATTCAAATAATGTACTATGCAGGAATTGATATCTGATATTTGATATGAGAAATATTGTGGGTCTACCCACAGTAAACTTTTATTGGAGGGGCAAATGGGATCCCAGTGAGAGATTTTACAGAAATATTTACATATTACCCACGGGGAAATGAGAATACAGATTCAAGCTTCCATAGGAAAGAACATTTCAACCTGTGGGCAGACAATATCAATACAGAGTTGCACATTGTAAGGTGAATTTTGGCTAATTTTTCAGAGTTTTTTTTTTTTTTTACAATGGGAATAAATATATTTTGTATAGATCAGCTGATTTAAGTTTACTTGTTTAGCCTTTTAATTGCATACTATGCTATATACTAATAAATAGAAAATAAACTACAAACTGTATAGATATGGAATACTAGAAACATCGTAATAAATACATTTGTACATTAATCCACTTATATTCAAGAATTTACATTTGGAAATTCATATCTGCCTCTCTTTGTGTAAAAATTACTCGAAGAGAACATTTTTAATTAATCCCTTTGATTAATGAATGTCTTTTATCATTATGACATGTTTATTTTACAAACAAGCCTGTGTAAATTCCAAATGATTCAAATTCTCTTTTTATTTTCCTTATAGGAAATGCCTTGATGCCACGAGCATCTTCATTTCTCACAACTTCTATAGCAAAACCCACTTGGCCAAGTTCCCTTCTGAAAACAAATTCACCTAAAAAGCTACCTACAGCAGCAGCTTCTCAAGATTACAGTAAGAATGGAATAGCACAAATCCAAGTTTTCTTCATGTTTTTATTAGTCTCAGTCTTGTAGCTTAACAACTAAGTCAATAGCAATTCCAATAGTTATGATACCACTCCAAATATCGGTGCACGTTTTTCTTATATTATTCTGTTGAATACCATACCTTACTTGTGCAAGCCTTAGGAGTAGCCATAAGAGGAGCCCTAACAAGTTAACTGTTGGAAAGTTGGGAACTGAGACAGGTTTCATGTTGCAGTTACAACCATTTGCAGTAGGTCCTGTAATAGCAATAGCACTTAGATACCACTTCACAGTGCCTTACAACCGTCTCTAAGTAGTTTACAGAGTTAGCATATTGTGTAATATTTGATCCTGGGATATGCCTAAGAAAGACAAACATGACATCCAAGACAAATATGATTTTATTGACATTTTAATAAGTAATTAACCAAAGAGCAGGAAGCAGACTGTAGGAGAACTGTCATTTTTCACTGACAAGTGCTGTAATGTGCAAGTTCTTGGTGGGGCGCACTTAGCAGCTATGTTACATTAGTGCGTTTTATTGACATTAGAGGGGAACAGTAAAGTGCCCAAGTTTATCGAAGTATGTAGGATGGTTAAAACAGTAGGGCATTGTGAAGAACATTTAACTGACCTTTTTGAACTATGAAAATAGGTATTAAATGTCATTCAATTTCATAAACCTAAAATAGTTTTAACATACTCATGCTAAAAGAATTCGAATGGTATCTCGTATCGCTTCAATCAGTTCTAGAAGCATGTTATAAAATTCCATGCTAATTTCACTTATTTCAAAAGGACCTGTATATTGAACTAGTGACTTCAGTCTGATTTTTATATTGACTGATATAATATATGACGCATAACTTAATTTACATTAAATTTACTTGACATTCTTTTCTGCTAGCAGAATATTTGTTTATATATTTTCCTAGCTATTAAGATAAATAGGATGCTTGAAAATAAAGGATTAGGTTAGTTTACTTTCAGCATTTTTTAACTCTCTACAGAGGCAACCAAACAATTAAATTATTGAAATAACTTTCCACACAAAAACTCAGAAAAAACAAAACCTCTCTTTTTAAAATTGTAAAGAGTTATAATGTCATGAAGTTACTAATCAATTTACTAATTTAATTTTATTGGATTAAGATCATCAAAGTTTCAACAATTCAAAGAAACTTAATTTTTACAATGCCACATTTCCTAAGAAAATGTGAACATGATTCCAAGCATGATCTAAGGAGAGGTTTTAAAACTGAAGTATGATTAAAGTAAGAACTTTTGAACAGAAAATGTCTTTACAAGGACTTTCATTAACGTTATGCTATTGTTCTGTGCTTAGGTAATCCAATGTTCAGTTCTATCCCTACATCCGAGACTGATATTGCAGGCACACCAAGGTATACAGGTATGTTTAAAATTATCTCGTAAGAAAAAAAAAACTGTTAAGCAATATATGCTCTTTTTATCTTTCACTTTCTTAAAATAAATTATTTTTTAATAAAACTATTTATTTTGTCCCTCCTCATTTCAATTACCAGAATAGCAGCAGGTAAATAGAATATGCTAGGGCCCACTATAGAATAGCCAGTGTATGCATCTCAATGTCTGCACAGAAGAGATTTCCAACTTCATTCACTAAACTCTGAGACATCCTGAATAGTCATTATCACTTGGAGACTAAGTCACAGGATATATATCCACTTACCATTTAAGCTGCTGCTACACTGTGCTCATGCCAGTTTGACTCTATGCTAGTTTTCTTACTAAAGAGGCCAGACATATAAAAGTGCATGCAAGTCTGGGTGTACATTGCTGGAACTTAAAAACAGCTCAAATAATCCAAACATACTTACTGGACATATACACTCCCTACAACATGTTGCATCCCATATTTAAACTCCTAATTCTTCATATTAGTGGTATGTGCCATTTCAAAAGTAGCCCCAAATCTCAGTGATAACAACTCTGTTTCAGTCCTGACCAGATTTATTTTTGGCTTAACTGAAGATATTGGCTGAACCCAAGAAATTTGCAAATTTGGGTTAATAATAAGAGATAATAGAAATATTTCACATTACATATTATATTGCTCTTTAAGCAACATACCATTCACAGATTTCAGCTGTTACTATTCTTGCAGGATAAACTACTTTTTGTAGATCCAATTGTGATCTATATATTATTGTTTTAATCTTACATTGCATATTACATCCTTAAAGCTAACAATACAAACATTACAGTACACTACAGGAGAATTATTAATTTTCATTTCTAAAAATATTTTACAATACTTGATTACAAATTTCTTTAGCAGTGTTATAAAATCATTGTTTTTTAATTAAAATGTTACTACTAAATATTAAAATATTAACACAATATTAATAATTATTAATACTAATAATAGTATTAAAATAATATTAATATCATTTAATATTCAACATTAATATTAAGCATTAAAAGGATTCAGATGAATCTCCCTCTGTTCAACATAAACAGAATGGCAGCAATTGAGGCTGGAGCTGTTCATCTTAACTGTCTCACGTAATACATCCAGCAATCATTGCTAACCCTTTGTAGATATTCTTTATTTCAGGGAACTTTCTGATTGAACCAAGATCTCTTAAAACTGGTGCCCCAATCATATTTTCATATGTAAAAAGACGAATTGGATATTTGACATATAGCAGATCAGGGTGGGTTCTAAATTTTTTTACTACCGGTTCTGTGGGCGTGGCTTATTTTGTGGGCATGGCTTGATGGTCATGTGACAGTGGGTGTGGCTTGATGGCCATGTGACTGGGTAGGTGTGGCCAACTCAATGTTACTCACATAAAGGGGTACCTCACCTGGCCCCTCTCCTCCCAGCCATTCCTTGTCACACCCAGCCTCAAAGTATCTATAGTTTTGTAAAAATGTTGTTCACCTTTTTTCAACTTTATTATCTACATACTATAGATGCACTTTCATGGACATGAAAGAAGGAAATGGCTGACATGCTTTGCCCAAGAGTGTGATAGGCAAGAGGCTTTTAAGGGGCTGCCAGAAAGAAGGGGGGCAATGTATTTTCCAAAGCACCAGAAGGCAAAACAAGAAGCAATGGATGGAAACTGAACAAAGAGGGAAGCAACCTAAAACTAAGGAGAAACTTCCTGACAGTGTGAACCAATATAGGTGCAGAAATATTTCAGTCATAATTTCACATATAAAATAGGCATTCATGTAATACAACCTGCATATTGATCAAAACAGTCATTAGTATTATGGCTGATATTTGACAGCAAGCCTAAAAATCAAAGATTACAAGAGTGATTCTTTCTCTGTATGTATACAAAACATCACATACCAGGAATAGCATATTAAGATGGACTTATGCAGTGGTAGGTTTCAATTTTTTTTTTACTACCAGTTCTGTGGGTGTGGCTTGGTGGGCATGGCGTGTTGGGTGTGACAGGGAAAGGATATTGCAAAATTCCCATTCCCTCCCCACTCCAGGGGAAGGTTACTTCAAAATCCCCATTCCTTCCCCACCACTAACCTTCTCTGGGAAGGAATCAAACTCCCCCTTCTTCATTTCCCCAAATAAAATATTACTCATAAGAAAGGGCTCCCAGAAAAGCAAGGAAAAATCAAGCTGCTAACAAGGAACCTGCTTGATACTCATTCCACATTCCTGCCAGCTGCATAAAGGAAACTTTGTAAGAAGAAAACAGCTACCGGTGCTTAGCAATAATAGAAAATGGAAGCCCCATTTACAAGATCCATTTACAAGCAGGCAGAAAACTCATTCAAGACAGGATATTTTACAATGGAAATCACCCAAACCTTTTTGAAACACAAAGCCCATGTTGCACAAACCCCAAAACTTCAAAAACATAGCACCATATAAGAATTTCTCCTCTTATCCAGTTTGTTGTTCAGCTGACCCAGAAACGAACTGCTGAATGTCACTTCGCTTCTGCAAGCAAAAACCTTCCAGCAGCTGCTTCTTGGCTTGTCAATTTAAAGCGACGGCATCTCCCCCACCCCTTCTTCTTTGCCAAGTGATCTCCTGGCTGAGAAGTGATTCCTGATTTTTTCCTTCTAGCCGATCAGTTGGGAGGCTTCTTGGCTTCTCAATTTACAGCGACAGTGTCTTGGTTTTTCTTTTTCTTCTTTTTCAAGTGAGCCCTGATTTTTCCCTTCTAGCCAATCAACTGGGAGTTGGGAGACAGCGAATAGATTGGGGGCGGGGCCAGGCAGAGGTGGTATTTACCAGTTCTCTGAACTACTCAAAATTTCCACTAGCGGTTCGCAAGAACCGGGGAGAACTGGTAGCAACCCACCGCTGCAGTAGATGCTCTAATTTTAGTTTTAATAGGTTTACTTTCCAATTTGGAAAGTAAACCTATTTCAGGGATCTCAGATTTCTGTTTTATATTTTAGGCAATAAATGTTTGAAGTAATAGGATGCTTTCAAATATCAAACATAAAAATATTTTGTTCTTTTCTAAGTAGACATCAAAGAGCAGAAAAGATTCTAATCCTCCCTGATTAAGAAGCTTATAATGAAAATAGTTTGTGGAAAGCATTTCTCTCTGTGAACAAGTACTGAAGTAATATGTTGCCATCTAAAGTAATATATTTTCACTTTATCATCTCTTTTGTGCTAAGTGCAAATGTTGATATTGTCTTTTCAGGTGACCATGTGAAATACCTGAAAAAAAAAGATGATGTACCTTGTTCCATCACAGATACTATGCAACACTTTCCACCTGATACAGGGGACAACAGAGACATGGCTACTAGTGCCCCCCAAAAACCTCCTACGAACCTCACTGTGGTGACTGTTGAGGGATGTTCATCTTTTGTGGTACTGGGTTGGAATCCACCAGAAAATGAAACTGTAACAGGTTAGCTAGATTTTTGTCTTGTCCATGCATTGTATAAACTTACACACATCTTCTGAGCTGTTTTGAAATGTTGGGGACTTATTAGCATTCTTCAACCTATTTTATTAAAACTCCTAATTTTTCTAGATCTCTGATTTCTATTCTAACTAGAATTTATATCCTAATTAATTAACAATGATCTTCAGGTGGTATTATGACCCAGGTCACCTAGGCAGAGGCAGGCATTAAGAGAGTCCTTTATTCCTCTGATTAAATGTCACAACAAATGCTCCTACAGTGGCCAGTACAGCTCTACTCTACACTACCCAGAAGCCAGCCACCTTCACTTCCTCAAACAAAAGCCAGTTAACAACAAAGAAAATCCAAAGAGAAGGTACAAGTTCACAGGGCAAGGTTCAGAGTCAAGGTATGATGGGCAAGGCCAGTCCACAGGGTAAGGCAAGTTCACAAGGGCAAAGGCCAGCCCACGAGGCAAAGGCAAGGCACAGGCATAAGCACGAGTTAAGCTGTGAGAATGTAAACCAAACAAACAATTGTTACTGACAAAGATAAATCCCCCCGGCTTCTCCGTAAGTCAACCCACACCAGGTATTCCTTGTGAGGAGGGGTAGGGTGCTCTTTTCCTGAATAGCTTTGCAGACCTCTTTTGAGCTTACCTCCACTCTGCTCTCCATTCCCCTGGAACAAGTGGGGGAGACAGCTGTTCCTCATCAGAAGGGATCTGCTGCCTATCAGCACCATTGTTTTTTGCAGCCAACCATCATCTGTGTCTGTGAAGGCAGACAGCTCTCCATATGGTCAACCACCTCCCCCAATACCTGAGGGTCCTGGGACAGCATCATCACCAAACCTTGGCTTCTCCAAACATTCTAAGGGAGACATGCCACTCCTGTCAGACAGTCCCGGTTCCAACTGTTCCTCCTTTTCCAAACCAGGGTCCGATGGGCCCATGACAGATGATGTTCTCTGTCCATGACAGCTATATCAGAATTGTCAAGTAATTATTCTATGTACTCTCAATTCACTAAGATGATTAGGGGACTCGAGGATAAAACATATAAAGAACAGATACTGGAACTAGATGTGTCTAATCTTATGAAAAGAAGGACTAGGGGTGACATAATAGCAGTGTTCCAATATCTAAGGGATTGCCACAAAGAAGAGGGAGTCAAACTATTCTCCAAAGAACCCTAACCCTAACCTCTAACTCTAAAACTAGCCCCTAACCCTAACCCTAACCCTGACCCTAACCCTGAGGGTAGAACAAGAAACAATGGGTGGAAATGGGAGAAGCAACTTAGAACTAAGGAAAAATTTCCTGATAGTTAGAACAATTAATCAGTGGAACAATTTGCCTCCAGAAGTTGAAAATGCTCCAACGCTGAAAGTTTTTTAAGAAGAGATCAGATAACCATTTGTCTGAAGTGGCATAGGATTTCCTGCCTAAGCAGAGGGTTGGACTAGAAGACCTCCAAGCAGTGATGAAATTTAAATTTTTTACTACCGATTCTGTGGGCATGGCTTGGTAAGCATGATGTGACTTGGTGGTGTGGCTTGGTGAGCATGGCAGGGGAAGGATACTGCAAAATCTCAATTTCCACCCTACTCTAGGGGAAAGATCCTGCAAAATTCCCATCCCCTCCCCACTCCTGGGGAAGGATATTGCAAAATTTCCTTCCCACCCCACTCTGGGGCCAGGCAGAGGTGGTATTTGCCAGTTCTCCGAACTACTCAAAGTTTCCGCTACTAGTTCTCCAGAACCTGTCAGAACCTGCTGGGTTTTACCCCTGCTCCAAGATCCCTTCCAATTCTGTTATTCTATTCTATTTTAAATTGTATTAATGTGTCCATGGTCAGTTCTTCTTGAGAGTTAGAACTCTTGTGTTTTCTTTAGTTATTAGTGATGCTGCTATTGTTACACAGTAACAGATATTTCGAAAGTTATATGACAGAGAGAAATCAAATATTGCTCTCTGCAAAACTTAGGATTTCTGTTCACACAATGTATGATCAGGAATATGTTTCAATATCGTGGACCTTATATATATCTGAAAAAAAATTATGTGTTGCAACTATTTTTAAACATTCAGTCAGCTAACGATTTTTCCAAAACAGAATATGGGTAATTCTTGATTTACAACAGTTGATTTAGTGACCATTTGAAGTTACAGCAGCACTGAAAAAAGTAACGTATGGCTGTTTGTCACACTTACAATAATTTCAGCAAACCCATGGTCACGTGATCAAAATTTGGATGCTTGGCAACTGTTTCATATTTATGACCGTTCAGTGTCCTGGGATCATGTGATCACATTTTGTATCCATATATTTGGGGTGGGGCCAGCCAGTGGTGGGATCAGCTTGTTTTCTGAACTGCACAAAAAGTTAATAGCCAATACTTAAAAAAGATGCCAACTTGGAAGAATGGCAGAAAGGCATTAATAAGTTTGTATGGGCAGCAAAGAAACCAAGAGTAAAACTAAAAATATTGCAGGATGCACGAGAAAGAGGTGGTCTGAAAATGCCTAATTTAAAATTGTACTATGAAACAGCTGTATTATCAGCAATTAGTGATTGGATTAACTTAACAAATGGAAGAATTTTGAATATTGAAGGATACGACTTGGTATATGGTTGGCATGCTTATCTAGTGTATGATAAAAAGGTAGATAGAACATTTAAGAGCCATATTTTGAGGAATGCTTTATTACGTGTCTGGAAGAAATATCAGTGTAAGTGAAATGACAAGATACCTATATGGACAGTACCTAGACAGTACCTAGATAGAGAATATAAGTATAGAAAGCAGACAGGATACAACCACATATAAAGAAATTTTGAATATAGAACAAGGTATATTAAAATTAAAACCTCTGAACGTCTTGAAAGAGGAAAAGATAATTCAAACTTGGTTTCAGTATGTGCAACTACAAGCCAGATGGAGAAAAGATCAGAAAATTGGTATTATACAAGGTGATGAAAATTTGATAAAACAAATTAGGGACCAAAGTCAAATGCAAATTAAAAGGTTGTATAATATATTGATAGAAATGGGCTCAGAAACAGAATTAGTTAAAGATTGTATGATAAAATGGGCACAAAACTTTGAACAACCAATAATGATGGAAACATGGGAGAATATATGGGTAAGAAATGTAAAATTTACGCAAGCTCAAAACTTGACAGAAAATTTTTATAAAATGTTTTATAGGTGGCATTTAGATCCAAAAAAGTTATCTTGTCTGTATCTGAATGTACAACCCAAATGTTGGAGATGTGATTGTGAAGATGCCACTTATTTTCATATATCATGAACATGTAAAAAGGTCAAAGCATTTTGGATTAAAATTTGGTGGATTTTACAAAATATTTTTAAAAAGAGGATAAAATTTGTACCACAGTTATTTTTGCTGGGTATAGTTACGGACTGTATGGTAACAGAGACTAATTTGATTTTGAATTTAATAACTGCAGCAAGATTATTGGTGGCTCAATATTGGAAGAAACAAGATTTATCTACTATCCAAGAGTGGACATTAAAAGTAACAAACTTAGCAGAGACAGTGAAAGTTTCGGCGTATTTGAAGGACTATTCAAATGAAAAATATGTGAGAGAGTGGAGAAGATGGATAGACTATACTCAAAGGAAATATCGGATTAAAAAATTGCAGATAGGTTATGAATAAACATAAGAATGTTATGTTATTATATAATTAAATTTAGTATGATGTATGGGGAATTAAAGTATTAGAGAGTTGTAAGATGTTATAAATAATTAGATTATGTTGGCTTATGATTGTTGAATAATATAACCTATATCTTGTTTTGGGAAGTGGGAGGGAAAGTAAGAGGTAAGGGAGGTGGGTGGTGGGAGGAAGGGTGTGGAAGGGTTAGGGAGGGAAGGAGGAGGGGGTGTTATGTACGTAAAATTTTGAAAAATCTTTCAATAAAAAAAAAAGTTAATTAACTGGTTCACCTGAACCGGTATGAACCGGCTGAACCTCTGGTGATTGGCCCAAAGTCACCCAGCCAGCTTTCATGCCTAAGGCGAGTTTAGAATTCTAAAAGGCACCAACTATGGTTGCTAGCAAGATGGCTATTCCTGTTGTCTCCCTGTATTCAAACCCACGGGACACCACTATCCTGCATTCTCCTCATGAGGATCACTGTTTGGAGCAGATGTGGGTAATCTCCTGTCTCCTCTTGTCCTGAGACATTCTGAAGAGCCACTCTAATCCTGATTGTTGTTCTTCCCTGCAGTTCTTGGTTCCACTTTCATGGAAACATCTTCAGTCCACCATTCCTCCCCCAAAAGCCCTGGTTGTAGATATTATGAATTAATATCCATTTTGATTATAATTAAACTAGTGTGATAGACTAAGTAAGTTGAGGCAAACTGTTTTGATCACTTATTTCTGTATTCATTTCTACCTTAGCAATTTTAAAAAATTATGAGACATTAAATAAGGTTATTGGGAAATAAGGTTTTGATATATTATTTCATAATTAGTCTATATTAACTATACAACTAAAGGGATTTTTTATTAAACTCACTGATAAAATCTTCTAATTTTTAAAATAAATCTACTTTGAACTATATTTTGTTTACAGTGGGAGCATGAAGGAGCAAAATAGACACCAGACAGAGGTTTTACAAAACTGAAATGATGTAAGTAATTGAACATGATCTTCTTATTTTCAGAATATAAAGTTGTATCAACAGAAAATGGAGGCACAGCTGGAAAAGATAAGTCCATTATAACCACAAATCAAACCCATTCTACAGTGGAAAACCTGAAGCCTAATACAAGGTGATGTTATTAAAAGCGGTTTTATTATAATAATAAATTTAAGTTTACATTTATTTATACACTGCAGAAATTTGTATATTATTCCATTCAGTCAGTTTTGGGAACATGCATAAATTTAGCATAACTAAACAAAATATATTAAAATGTAACTAACTTCAGTAATAAAAGATTGTGCCAGGAAAAAAGATACTAAGCTTCAAACGTGTAGCAAAAGAGCAATTTCCCCACATTACTAAAGTAAAGGTACCATCTGTAGTTGGGGAAGAAAAGCATTTCTAACCAGACATGGAAGCCACATAGAATGGCTGCTTCCTTGTTTGTGCCATTGTAATAGGCAATGGGGATCTATAGTATCTCTTCCATCTTGTTCATACAGATTAGGCTGAATCCACTCACAAAGGACAGTCCAGAAAATATCCTGGACCTAAGATCAAAAACAACCTTTTAAATTAAACTGGTAAACATATGCATGGCCAACCAGCAGTGCAATATGGTGTAACACTACTGGATTTAGACAAGCAAACAGGCTGCTGCATTCAATAACAGTTGAACGTTTGAGTAATCTTCATTACAATCATCCATTATGGAGATGATGAGGGCAAAAGTTACTATTCACACATTTAAAACACAACTTCCTAAATAAGAAAGTCTGAATAAACTGACAATTATTGTGGCAGTATCTGAATTTAGTTGTTGTTGCACTAGCCTGTGTGTTTAAGGATATTGATCAATTAGCTTACATCAGGAGTGTCAAACTCGATTTCATTGAGGGCTGCATCAGGGTTGTGTTTGATCTTGGGGAGGCTAGGGGGGGACGTGGCCACTCCCGAGTTCCATTTTCATTGGCAGAGGCACTGCAGACTGGTCCTTTGCTGTTTCCAGGCTGGCCCCGTGGGCCTAATCTAAGATCCCATGGGCCAGATCTGGACCCCAGGCCTTGAGTTTGAACCCCTGGCTTACATCATATAACAAAGATTCAAGACAAAACAATGGAAGGCAACTCAGGAGAAGATTTTAGAGATCTCCAAACCTAATCTTCTTTCTTTAGTTGCCTATTGAAATATCCTTTCTTCTTCAGCTGCTATCCTGTTCATATGAATATAATATGAACATAAGTGGAGTTACACATAATACATATAATCATGAGTCTTTTCAGATAGAGGAAGAGAGCAAGAGAAAATTACAGTAAAAAGGGACTTTATCTTAACATTTATCAAAAGTGAATAGCAGTTTATGCTACTAGTTAATGAAGGATGCATAATATGATATATAGCTAGAAGAGGAGCTAATTTCATTACATCAAAACCTTGCACTTAGAGCCACTTCTTGCTAAAATCTGAGGTTTATCTGTTTAGGTGCATCTTTTCGTATATGGATGTTGGTACACATAATGTATTAAACCTTATATATATATGTTATGAACAAGTTAGTCAGTTATAAACCTCTCCAAGAAAATGCACATAATTATGAGTCCAAAAGATAAGTGGCAGGTTCTTTACAGATAAATGCAAAAGGAAATAGAGTAATTTAGGAATACGCATGGTAAGAGTAATTATATATCTAAGCTTGAAACTAATGATAATTAAGGACATTTATTTTCTTATACTGAACAGCTAAAACACTGATAGAATATTATTAACTATAAAACTGGGGGCTGTAAAACATAACTTGAAAAGTTCTGACTTTGGGTTTCTAAGATCACCAAATGGGGTTTTTTTCCCCCTATTTCAATAGCGCCCTGATTAGCACTATCTGTTGTCAATAGGCATTGTAATTAAATGTTGCATATCCATACTTTAAATGTTAAAGTTTATGGGATGCTCAGTTTGTATGTTACTTCTTTAAATCTTTAGCAGTTTATTGCTATTCAGTTTGGGGTTTGGGGTAGGATTTTTAGTTTGGTTTTGGTTCTTAAACATCTGGTTTGCTGGAAAATTCCATAAGCTTGTTAAAGACACTATCCTGATGCAGGTGTTCCATTCTCTCATGGCAACAGAAACCAATAATCAATTTGTATCACTGCTCTGTTTCTTTTTTTCCCTTTGGGTAAGGAGTATTTTGGCTTTCAAACTTGGAAAGCTACCAGAAATAATGTTTTCAGTAATGCGAAGTAAGGAAAAAATACATCTTAAGACTTAACTAGGAAAAAGAACAAGAAAATACAAAATATTTTGCTCATAATTTGGTTCATTCAGTTTTCTTCTGATTGTTAAATACTGTTGGAATTAGCCAGGTTTGTCTTGGCAAACATTCAAAAACAATATTACATGTTGTGGATTTTCATACTTGGGTGACTTAGTCTTTCATCAGTTGCTTTCATCTGGGAATGTGAGGCAATTAACAAATAATACGTAAAATGTTCACAAAAACTAAGATATGGTTGACCAATTTAAAATAATAGTTGGATTAACAATAAATGTCATGCACTACCAATTACTCATGACTAGTTTTATATTTTGGCTGCAATTCAACATATACATAAACATTATTGAGTCTTTGTTGAAATGAACCCTTTGCAGAATAATCCATGCTGGACAATATGGCTGAATGTTCAGGCATAATTCCATTCAGTTAATATAGGGAATCATTATTGTTGACATATTATTCTATCATGAATTCCAGGCCTAGCATCAAGCATAATAATTCATGAGCTGCAACCAATGGTTAAGATTTCTCCACATTGTTTAGGTTATTCCATTATTTCAACAGAGCTATTCTAGAGGTGGCCTTTCTGAAGAAAGGTTCTATTAACAGATCCCTCTAAGAGGAAAAAGAGAAACTATAAGCCACTACAAAGAGAATTGGTCCAAGTAAAGAAGGGTGCCCTTTTTAGCTGCCCTTCCTGAGCAGTAGGAGAAAAGTGAGTCAACATCAGTTACCATCATATAATATTGAATGGTATTGTTGGTCTCCCACTGATATCCACCTACGTCTAATTACTCATATGGCACATGAAAAGAGCCCCATTATAATAGTCTATCTGGCTACCTGGTTTGTCTCATGGCCAATATTCAAATGTATATATTATTAATATTATTTAGAAATATTTTTGTAAGCCACTGAAATGTATAGGTTTTTGATTATTCTGAATGCCTATTCTGAATGCCTATTCTGTTGAATGGTTTGGCCATATCTGCACTGTCAGATTGCCGTGTCATGAGTATAAGCCACCAGTAATTTCTGGAAAGAATGGTCATTATCTTCTGCTGATTTCTGTCACCAACAAATGCAGCCTCCAACCATTTCTGCTTCATATTAAAAGTAATGTTTTCCAGTGTGTGTTGGTGTGGGTTTATTTGCAGCACCAACTTTGCTCTAGCCAAACTCCTGCACTTTGGTTCTCATACAGAGGCAGGAACAAACTCCATCTCATTTTTCCAGCTGTTCCTCAAGTAACTCTGCGACAGCTGCAGCATAGAGCATGTAGCCTTTCTCAACTGCATGCTCTTTAGGAGGTTTGATGTGCAGAATGTCCCAGCTTTGAAATCTAGCAGATTTTGAATCCAGGGCATTCTCCTGTCAAGCAATTGTTATAACTAGAATGCCTATGGGGGGAAAAATGGGAAAATAAAAAAAGGATTTTATTTTTATGCTAATTATATACCCACACACATACACGCACGCATGCATGCATTTTGATAATTTAATTTATGAGAGAGAGTTTGCATATCCACCAGGCTAGAATCCAGGAGGCCATGAGTTCTAGTTCCACCTTAGCCACTGGGTGACCTTTGGCCAGTCATCTCTCTCAGCCCAACCCAACTCACAGGGTTGTAGTGGGGAAAATAGGAAGAAGAAGGTATATTGGATATATTCACTGCCTTATTTGTAAAATGTAAATGTAAAAATAATAAAAGTAGGATACAAATAAATATATAAATAAATATATATGTTACTTTATTTTTATATGTCTGTGCATGTATGTTCACATACACACATGTGTGTGCGCACACACACATATTCAGAGCAGATTTTTCTTAAACCAGTTTAGAGCTAAACCACAGCAGCACAAAATGGAGCAGGATTAAGGATTGTTTAATTGATTATGTACTATGAAGTTAGTGCTAATTCCTGATGTCCACACAGTTTTTCTCCATGAATATTTGTCCCTAACTTGGTCCTTCGGGTTTTCCAAGGTGCACCCATTACCACTGTAATAATATGCAGTCCTTTTGCTGCCAGTTGACCTTTTCTTCTCTTTCCTTTCACTTTCACAATATTACAGTCTTCTCCAGAGAGCTACAGTAGGTCTTTGCATCCATTTGTTAAGCAACTATTCAAAGTTACAGTGGCACTGAAGAAATTGACTTATGATCAGTTGTCAAACTTCAGGCCATCAAGTACTCTCAGGACATGTGATAAAAATTTGGACAAGCATTTATAGTTGCTCTCTCCCACCATCACCTCAGCTGACTTTTGTTCTTTGCCTAGGAAAAGGCAGAGGTCCCAAGAAACCAGGCAGGCACCAGGGTTCAATGTGGACAAGCACCAAGGAGCATGGGATGTAAGGCAACACAGGGCTTGCTGTGGCATGGGACTAGCTGGTTCTTGCAGCTGGGCAATGCTGCTGAGACTTGGAAGTCCCCCTGGCTCTGGACCTGAAGTAGAAATCTCAGGGCAGTGGTCATGGGCTTCTGAAAGCTGCCACAACTGAGTAGTACCAACTTAAGTCCCCATGCCATGACAAACCCCACAGTTCTTAGTGCCCACCTACAATACCTGCCTTTTCCCACATCACTTTCACGTGAGGTCCTTGCTTCTTGTATTAACTTATTTGGTCCTGGGATTATGAGAACAACTGGGACTGCTGGATATCAGCTACTATGCAATGTAGTCACATAATACAACATTTACAACTGTATCATTTAGCTATGGTAATCCCAATCTCAATGCCAACATAATTTGAGGACTACCTGTAATGTGCCTGAAACAATAGCAGTCGCACTTAAACTTATATACTGCTTCACAGTGCTTTACAGCCCTCTCTAAGCGGTTTACAGAGTTAGCCTTTTGCTCTCCAACAATCTGGGTCCTCATTTTACCAACCTTGGAAAGATGGAAGTCTGAGCCAACCTGAGACATTGAGAATCGAACTGCTGGCAGTCAGCAGAATTAGCCTGCTGACTGTGCCACCACAGCTCTAGCACGGCAGTTTGAGCCTGTTAAATTGGGATTTCACTGAGAAGTTTAAGGATACAGTATATTTCACCTTGAACCTGAAAATTAGATGGAAAATTGGGAATGAAAATCTGATTCGTTTGCTTCGGGCCAGTCACTCTCAGCCCAACTCAACTCCCAGGTTGTTGTGGAGAAAAATTGGGGAAAGAAGGGATATTAGGTATATTTGTCACTTTGAGTTATTTATAAAAAATAATAAAAGCAGGATAAAAAAATCTTTAAAAATTGTTTTAAGGGTATTTAAAATGATTAGTTTTAACTGTTATTTGTCTATTAATTATTCAGACAAAATGCTGCTTAGGGTTTTGTCATTTCCTTAAATATGTTTGAAATAATGTATTTTGCTAAATTTTTAAGAATTGCAAAACCATATTGAGATTTTAAATATTAAAGTTACCTTAATTATACATGCCAATTACATGTTTCTTATTTATTACATATCACATTGTAAATTTTAAATGCACTTGGTTTTACTTATTTTCTTCGTAGCTATGAATTTGTTGTGATACCTAGCAACCCTCTTGGGGAAGGTCCAAGTAGTGAATCAAAACCATTTAGAACTGAATCGGGTAAGAATTTCAATAACTGCATCAATTAGATATAACTCTCCTTTAATTCTTTATAATTGTATAGAGGAAAATAAAATAAAAAGTTATAATTCTGTTTAGATCAAAAAGTTATAGCATCTGAACAAACTTCACAATAATACTTGTTTTAAATTGGAATTCAGAATGAACAATTAACATTCCATTTATTAGTACAAACCAATATTGGTATGTTGTAAAATTTCTTTAAAAAATAAAATATGTTTTAATATTCCATGAAGTGTTTATATTATTATATTATAACCATTTTAATCTCATTTTGGATAAATAAGTATTAGATAAATACTTTTAAACATACCTTTCAGTAGTTTGAACTCAACTATTTAGTTTTCAAACAGATTTGTTTCTAATGTCAAACAAATTTATAATTCTAAAATAAATTCATGCTACTTACATTAATTTCTTTTTTAAAAGTTTATTTTGTCATTCCTTTGCTATATGTATAAAACTTAGGTAGAAGGTTTGTTTGTTTCTTGAACCCTAATCTTTGTGCTTGTTCCTCTCTTTGTCTGCTTCCGTCCTCCTCTTTCTTTACAGCTGACCCAAGAGTAACAGAATCTATTTCAAGTAAGTTTTCTTTACAAGTAGCATGCTTATTAGAGACCATTTTTGAGATTGCAAAATGTACTGTTATATGGCAGAAAAGGTTTAGAAGGTTTGGAAATTGGGTGGAAAGCTATTGGAGAATGGTTTCTCTTGAGAAACCAAATGAATAGAATAGAAAAGAATATTAAAAGAGTAGAGTAGGGTAGGGTAGGGTAGGGTAGGGTAGGGTAGGGTAGGGTAGGGTAGAGTAGAGTGGAGGAGAAGAGAAGAGAAGAGAAGAGAAGAGAAGAGAAGAGAAGAGAAGAGAAGAGAAGAGAAGAGAAGAGAAGAGAAGAGAAGAGAAGAGAAGAGAAGAAAAGAGAAGAGAAGAGAAGAGAAGAGAAGACTTTATTTGGTCAAGTGTGATTAGACACCAAGAAATCTGTCTTCAGTGCTCTCAATCTATATGTAAAGTAACAAAGTAATAATAAACATATGATGCCAATAATAGGGGGTAGTAGAAAAGATGAGAAGGATAATAATAATATTACAGCCATACAACATGGCTCAGTGTGAGTGGGGTGCCTTGCCTGCCAGAGAGGAGAGGGGCCATTGAGGTGGGGGAGGGGATTTCTGGGTTATTAGAGAGCCGGAACATTGCGGTTATGACTGGGAGAGGTAGATATGGCAGGAGCCAAGGGGTAGGCTGCTCTCAGGGAACTAGGACTTGCTGTCTCAAAGCGATTACTTGTTCCGGCCCCTCTGGTTCTGGCACACTCATATACCTGGTGACTTGGGATGTCAGGGCCCTGGCCTCAGGCTGCTGCTGTTTAATACCAGGTCTGTTGTCAACAAGGCCCTCCTCATTCGGGACTTTATCCTGGAGGAGGGGGCTGACCTGGCATATATAACTGAGACCTGGATGGGCCAAGAGGGGTGTGTGGCTCTCTCAGAGATGTGCCCAGATGGGTTCCAGATATTGCACCAGCCACGACTCCAGGGAAGGGTGGAGGAGTGGCAGCTATTGTCCAGAAGAGTCTTTGCCCTCGCAGGATCCCTGCCGCCCGAGATTATTGGGTGTGAATCTCTCCTCTTGAGGTTGGACTCAGGGGTTCAGTTGGGCTTGTTGCTGATGTACCTGCATCCCAGCTGCGTTACAACAGCCTTGCCTGTGCTGCTAGAGGCGGTAGCTGGGCTGGTGGTGTTTTCCAGGCTTATGGTATTGGAGGACTTTAATTTGCCGTCTCTTGGCGAATCCTCAGATGTGGCTCAGGAGTTCATGGCTTCCATGGCAACCATGGACCTGACCCAAGTAGTTCAGGGTCCAACTCATAGGGAGGGGACACACAGTGACCTGCTGTTTCTCTCGGGGCATTGGAGATATGATCTGGAATTAAGGGGTATAGATGCTTCTCCCTTGTTGTGGTCAGATCATTTCCTGCTGAGGTTAGACTTCAGGACACTGCTCCTCCATCGCAGGAAGGGGGAGCTGATTAAGTGGTTCCACCCCAGACGCCTAATGGACCCTGAAGGGTTCCAGAAGGAGCTTGGGGAAATACCTGATTCCCTTGTTCACAGTCTGGCTGAGTCCCTGGTGGCTGCCTGGAATAGGGCGGCATCTGGGGCAGTGGACTGGATTGTGCCTTTGCAACCTCTCCATGGCGGTAGATCTAGGAAAGCTCCCTGGTTTACCGAGGAGCTCCAGGAGATGAAGTGCCAGAAGAGATGTCTAGAGCGATGCTGGAGGACCAGTAATTCCGAATCTGACTGAACACTCTTAAGAGCCTTTATTAGGACTTATTTAGTGGCAATACAGGCGGCAAAATATTTGCATTTTTCCACACTTATTGCATCTGCTGATTCGCGCCCAGCCGCCATATTTAGGTTGACTCGCTCCCTCCTTAATGCAGGGGGAGTGGAGGAGTCCTTGCAGGGTAGAGCTGAGGAGTTTGTGCAGTTTCTGTCAGATAAGGTCGCAGGTCTTAGTCCTATTGTGTGGGATGAATTTGAGCCTGTAACTCCTGAGGAAGTGGACGAGGCTGTAGGAGTGATGAGTTCCTCCACTTGTTTGTTGGACCTGTGCCCCTCCAGGCTGGTTTCAGCCAGCAGGGAGGTGACACGAGGCTAGATCCAGGCTTTAGTTAACACGTCCTTGAGGGAAGGGGCCTTCCCGCAACCATTAAAGGAAGTGGTTGTAAGGTTCGTCCTCAAGAAGCGTTCCCTGGATCCAGCAGAATTAAAGAACTTTCATCCAGTCTCCAACCTACCTTTGTGGGAGAGGTTGTAGAGAAAGTGGTGGCACTTCAACTCTGCGGTCATTGGAGAAAATGGATTATCTAGACCCTTTTCAGTCTGGCTTCAGGCCTGGCTACAGCACGGAAACTGCCTAGGTCACACTGATGGATGATCTCTGGCGAGCCCAAAATGGGGGTCATTCCTCCATCTTTGTGCTACTTGACTTCTCAGCAGCTTTCAATACATTGACCATGGTATCCTTCTGGGATGACTAAGGGAATTGGGAGTGGGAAGCACCATGTTATGATGGTTCTCCTCCTATCTCTCTGGTCGGTCACAGTCGGTGTTGGTAGGAGGACACAGATCGATCCCTAGGCCCCTTGTTTGTGGGGTGCCTCAGGGCTCGGTCCTCTCTCCCCTCCTATTTAACATCTACATGAAGCCGCTGGGTGAAATCATCCAATGATACGGGGTGAGATATCAGCAATACATTGATGAAACTCAGCTGTAGATCTACCCCGTGTCAATTCAGTGAGGCAGTGGATGTGATGTGCTGGTACCTGGAGGCTGTGAGGGTCTGGATAGGAATCAACAGGCTCAGATTTAACCCAGACAAGACCGAGTGGCTGTGGGTATTGCCTTCTAAAGACTATGTTGATTGTCCATCCTTGGTTCTGGGGGGAAGAAATTGTCCCCCTCAGAATGGGCTCGCAATTTGGGTGTCCTCCTAGACTCACAGCTAAGATTAGAGCAACATCTATCAGCTGTGGCTAGGGGGACCTTTGCACAAGTTCGCCTGGTGTACCAATTGCAACCCTACTTGGATCAGGAGGCTCTCCTCATGGTCACTCATGCCCTTGTCACCTCATGGTGAGATTATTGCAACGCACTCTACATGGGGCTACCCTTGAAAAGTATTCGGAGACTACAGTTGGTCTAGAACGCAGCCGCACAAGCTGTCGTGGGTGCACCTAGGTACACCCACATTACACCAATTCTCCGCAAGCTGCACTGGCTCCCTATTGGTTTCCAGTCACAATTCAAGGTGTTGGTTATTACCTCTAAACCCCTACATGGCTCAGGGCCAGGTTATCTTCGAGACCGCCTTCTACTGCATAGCTCCCAGCGATCAGTAAGATCCCACAGAGTTGGTCTCCTCCGGGTCCTGTCAGCTAAACAGTGCCAGCTGGTGGGCCCGTGAGGAGGGCCTTCTCTGTGGCTGCCCCAGCTCTCTGGAACCAGTTACTTCCTGAGATCCGGACCATCCCCAACCTATTGGCCTTCCATAAAGTGGTGAAGACCTTGCTTTTCCGGCAGGCCTGGGGCTGTTGATCTCACTGTTGCGATCTGGCGAGGTCCAGCCATGAATGGTGTGAATGGGTTTTAATTGTTTTTAATGTTTAAATTTTTAATGTTTTTATATATGGTTTTTAAATGCATTGTAAGCCACCTTGAGTCTTCAGAGAAAGGTGGCATACACATTGAACAAATAAATACATAAAATAAAATATACTTAGATATAAAACAATATTGTCAGGATTAGCTGTTCAGCAGAGTGATAGCACAAGAGAAAAAACTGTCTGTGTGGCTAGATGTTTTGGCATGCAATGTCCTATAGTAGCGTCCTAAGGAGTTGAAACAGTTTATGTCCAGGATATGAGGGTCTGTTTTCTCAGCATTCCTTTGGACCTACACAATCAGGGGCGGTATTCACTTACCTTCGCTACTGGTTTGCAAATGAGAACGCGCACGCATGTGCAGAGCATTAAAAACGGGATGTGAAGATGTCTGGATGGGTGGGCGGAGCCTCCCACAGTCGCTGCTACCAGTTCGCCCAAACCGGATACAACCAGATGAATACCACCACTGTACACAATATATAGGTCTTCAATGGAAGGCAGGCTGGTTGCAATTGTTTTTTCTGCAGCTCCAACTATCCGTTGGAGATTGTATTCTTCCTGTTTAGTTGCTGTACCAAACCAGATAGTTATTGAAGTACAGATGAGAGACTCAGTAACTCCAGGGGTTAAATTCAGCAGGTTCTGACAGGTTCTGGAGAACTGGTAGCAGAAATTTTGAGTAGTTTCCATCCTTTCTAAGGTAGGTAAAATGAGGACCCAGTTTGTGGGGGCAATAAACTGACTTTGTATAAATATATAAAAGTATGAAGGTTATTGCTTAACGCATTGTAAGCTGCCCTGAATCTCCGGAGAAGGACGGCATATAAATCAAATAAAAAAAAAGATAGGGCAGTTATCAATAAAATATACAAAATCATATGATTAACAATTGCATGAATAAAAATAAAATAATAATAATAATAATAATATGAGAATTCTCAATAATCTTTTGTCTTGGTATTTTTTCCTATTTTAGTAATTTCCTTGTTACTTGTTATTTTTGCATTTAGTTTTTGTACTTATATTTTGTATTTACTTGTGTTTTATTTTCACTTATAAGAAAGAGGAAATATAATAATGCTAATATTCCTATACATTGCTTTTTTTCTTAAATATTCTGTTTATGTCAGATGTATATTTTGGCATATATTATAACCAAAATCTCATTTATTATTTTCTTGCAGTGGGGAAAGATGCAATTTGGACTGAAGTCAAATTTAATTCTGATGACTATTCTGAATGTAAGGGAAAACAGTATATCAAGAGGACTTGGTACAAGAAGTTTGTGGGTGTTCAGTTGTGTAACTCCCTTCGATATAAAATTTACCTCAGTGATTCACTTAAAGGTATAAAATTAAAACTCTCTTGACTATTAGCAAGTAAGCATGTAGGGTGACTATGTGGCCAGCACAGGGCATCACTAGGTTCAGGAGTATGCCTGGACTTCAGACACAGCAAATTTGTAAAATTGCACTGGATATTTGTAATCATGATTGATAACTCTAGGAACGTTTATGAAGTGTAACATCAAAAAGTTTGTAACCATCACCAAGACAGCTCCATCAATACGTAGGCAACATGAAACATCATGGATAATCAGTGTGGAGGACACAATGAAACATTATGGGTACTCTTCTTAATGCTGGCAACCGTTGAGTTTGAGCATATATGATTCTATGCCTCAACACAGGATTCTTGTAGAAATATGCTATGGAAAAGTCTAACATGTTCTTTGTAGATCAGTGTGGTTATATTAACATATAACAGATTGATGTCAACTGGGAGACTGAAATTCTCCAAACTGAAGAGAAGCATTTAAATGCCTCAGAACTTACGTTGCTTTGTATGCAGTAAATATCCTTGTATTAATCATCTTTCCTAGTTTAGCATAGTGTTTATACTTGTGTAAATATGGGAGGGACCACACTGGGAATGGTTTAGATCAGGGTCTTTGGCTAAGACTGGTGGAATTTGGATAACAATGGCAACAGGAACTGCTGGGATTCATGCACTAAACCAGGAGTGTCAATCTCAATTGCATTGAGGGCCACATAGGGTTGTGTTTGATCTTGGGGGGCCGGGGTGGGCATGCCCAGGGTGGCCTGGCCACCTCAACATCATACATGTCGGGGGCTCCTATGGTGGCCTGAATGCTCTGCCAGCAAAAACAGGCTCCTGAGCTCCTTGCAAACTCTGTTTTCACTGGTAGAGGCACTGCAGACTAATCCTTTGCTGTTTCCAGAATGGCCCCGCGGGCCATATCTAAGTATAACATGGACCAGATCAAGCCCTGGGCCTTGAGTTTGACACCTCTGCGCTAAACAATGTGGTCATGGTATGTAAGTCTAAGTGCTAGTGCTATTGCTATCTTACCACTACATCATTTCCTTATGGAAATTCTGCTGCCAGTTACCATTGTAACGGCTATAGCCTATTCTTTAGTTGATTGAATTGTAATTGTATTTTAAATATAGCTTTTAATATTTTCTAGGCCCATTTTATAATATAGGAGATCAGAGAGGACATGGAGAAGATCATTGTCAATTTGTGGATTCATATTTAGATGGAAAGACAGGGCAAATGCTTCCATCAGATCAACTGCCTTCCAAAGATGGTATGTTTTAAACGGAGGATAATAAATGGACTCTTTAAGTGTATTTCTCACCTTTAAATGTAATACAGAGTTGTCATCTTTGTGATGAAAGTAGAACAAGAGTCAACTTTGATACAGTACATACCTGACAACTAAGTATATATTCATAACAATGTTTGTTTATACATTTATATTTATATGGAGATCCAACAGAGCCTGTGTAGCATAGGGGGCTAATGCCTCCTACTAAAGGCAGCAATTAACACCAGCTGCCTGTAATTTCTGTGAGTTCAATCCTAGCCAGGCTCAAGGTCGACTCAGCCTTCCATCCTTTCTAAGGTGGGTAATTTGAGGACCCAGTTTGTTGGGGGCAATAAGCTGACTTTGTATAAATATACAAAAGTATGAAGGCTATTGCTTAACACATTGTAAGCCGCCCTGAGTCTCCGGAGAAGGGCGGCATATAAATCAAATTTTTTAAAAAAAATTCAAATCCTATTGCTTTCGGCAGCATACAAAAATAAAAAATAAAATTGTACAAATTTATTAAAATGTATTAAAAAGCAAAATGGCAAACAGAAATGAAAACTTCTCATTTATTCACTGGAGACTCAATTCATGACTGCAAAGCTCAAAGGGGAAAATACTGCTCTTAACTGCCTCCTTTAAAGGCCTATAGAATTGGTGCCAACTGTATGATGGGGGGAAATTGTTCAAAAGGACAGAGGCTGCACACAGAGGCTGTGTCTCCTGGATCCCAAACAATAATATTGTTTCAATGAAGGGACCATAAGTGCGCCCTCCCTGTGTGGAACAAGAGATACCCTTAGCAGCAGGTTGTTCTGAAGCCTAAATTACTGAACAAAGGCAGTTCCTCCTACAAAATAGGATAGGAACTGAACACAATTTGCATGAGTATTTCAGCAATGTCAGAAATGAACATCCCAAAGATTATAAAATTAACATTGCATTGGCAGAATGTATAAGGAAAGCATACATAAAAATGTATTTTGCCAACTCAGTCTGCTTGATGATTTTCATTTGGCCAAATTAATTTAATTGTCTATTAAGAATAGATAAAACTAGGTTACAAATACACAGCTATACAGAGGTCTTCATTCTGTGACACACACAGAGTTTCAATTTCACTGTTACTAAGCAAACTTTTACCATTATTGCTTTTTCAGTTATTAGGCAAAAATAAGTCTTGTATTGATTTTAATATTACTCCTAATCAACTTATTGTTCTTGGCTTCATTCTGGTCTCTCATGCACTACCTATGCAGATATGTATTATTTATTTATCTATTGTATTTACTTACATTTCGTGTCTTGATGAAAATAAAATAAAAAGGGCATTCACCCTTAGGACTTTCCCAAATACTTATCTGGAAAATAATGTTGCTATACTTGTGCATGACCCTGAAGATTACACTGTACAGGAGACCATTTAAAATGTTGGTTTCATAACAATTCTATATGTGCTAAAATGATCATATGTAATATACACCTGTAATTAAATTTGTTTAGAGTTCGTATGTTCAAGATCGAAATGTAGCTACTTAATTATACATGTGTGTCATTTTCCTCATTTTCAATTTTTATTAAATGTTGAACTTCTCTTTTAACTAGGTTATTTTAGAGCTGTTCGTCAGGAACCTGTCCACTTTGGAAAAATAGGATCTGGGACACACAATACTTACGTTCATTGGTATGAGTGTGGAACTACAATACCTGGAAAATGGTAGAACAAGAAACAAACTGATCTTCCGTGCTCAGAGAAAACAATTTGTCGTGATATTACAAACTGAAATCTAGTGAAAATACTCATAAACTTTCAATAGCATTGGCTGCTTAATTATAAATGTTGAGATTTGCAGTTATGTTGCAGAAAGAAATATCATAAATTGATGTCTTGGGAAGCTGGCTCCCTAATAGTCTCTTATATTATCTACTTATTGTAAAAGGTGTAGTTTATTTTTTACTATTGTTGTGATATTTTGAGGCACCTTTACTGAAAAGCGGATAAGAAAAAATAACTTCTGAAATTGTATTAATGTATATTGCCAATGGTCACATTCTACTTCTTTTCAAACATACTTAAATTATTCTCTCAGTTAATTCCTGGACATTTTTGCCACTTTATTAAAAATCCAGTCCAACTGAAAAGTTGCAGATTTTATTTGAACTTTAGATAAAACTGACACTCTCATTTCAGATTTCTTCAAATATTCTGAATATTCTTAAAATATTCAGGAAAAAAGAATCATGTTAATTGAACCCATACCAATAACCTTCTACTATCCTAAATATCTTTAACATTGTGCAAGAGCCCCTCAACGCAAGGGAGATTTCAGTTCAATGGTACAAACTTTTATTCTGCACTCCCAGTATATACTGGATTGTAGCAACAAACATTTATAAAATGGCATTAAAATTGGTTATATGTCAGAAGGTTACTGGTTTTGATAGCATTTACTGGTATATAAATAAATAATATTGAAATGGCTGTTCAATTTTTGTCTCCCACCAGAAATTGAATTAGTTCATTGTAAATACACACACATACACACATGATCAATTTACAGGGGGAAAATATATTGCTATGATGAAATAAAGATGCAAAAGCCTCATTTTTTTTTTTTTTGCTGTTGTTAATGGAAGAATCTTTCTCAAAAATACTGTGTACTCTGGTATAGAAATCTGAATGCAAAGTTCACATGCCATTTAAAAAGACTACGTTAAGTATTTCATACAGATTTTCCTTCTTTAAGTACACAACACTCAATCATTTTACTCCTTGAAGCTTTTTTTGTGGGAAATGTGTATATTCAGATTGGCAATGTGTAAATCATATCAAGAATGTAATCAGGCAGTTTTGTTTCAGTTAAACATGGAGAAATGTGGCCTAGTGTGTTGTATAGAAGACTGTCAAAGCATATGCAAACTACATGTATTTAAAAAAATGTTTTGTTTGATATAAAACTGAAGAGTAATGTGATCTGCTTTATAAAATGGAAAATGAAGACTGTTTTTGAAAATAATTCAGCTGTTCCCTGCATAAAATGCTATGTTTGTATTACTTAAACATTTAAACACTATAAAGAGATGTAAGTTTTAATGTATACAAATGTAAGTAACATAAGGAATATCAGTTTGGTGGTTTACAGAAAATATAAGTACACTGCAGGTACATTGTACTCTTAATAAAATATTTTTAATCATTGATATTTGATTTATTTTTGATATATTCATCCTACACAAAACTAAAATTACCTGATTTGAAATGTCAGATTCATTTTTTGAAAAAAGATAAGAGTGGGGATTATTTTGAAGATAATTCCTACTGCCGACATTTTTTAAAATAATCCATTAGAAAGCTTTTCAGTGTCCTTCTGATTATTTTGAAATAATGAAGAGAGACATGCGGGACAGTATTGCTTTAAATTATCTGATGACAAATTCAAAATGCATAAAACTCTTTATTTCATGAGCTTTTGAAGATATAAAATATATCGAGAGACCCCATCTCAAAGGTCATTTGGAAGGGTTTCAAAATTTCACAAGCTTGTCCATCGAAAATTGAAGGGCTTGACAATTTTTGTATTATATAATGTGCCATTTGTAAGTTTTTGCCTAAATATGGAATATAAACATGGAAAGTTGGAGGTCTATGTGAAGTGTAGTAGGAGAAACGAACAGAGATACTGTTCTGTGAATTGTGTGTAGTTTAGAGAGACAGATCACAGATTTTTGGAGTTAAGAAAAGTGTCCAAACGATCCTTACAGGAATGCTTGTGAGCAGCATTTTAGTTCATTGTTAAGATTCTGAAATTTGTTTATTCCTTGGCAAAATGTCACATCAGGTACTAATAAACATTAATTCATTTTACTTACAACACATCCAAAAATCAATACAATCAATTCAAGAAAACTGAAGTCTATAAAGGACACCAATTTAGCAACTGCATTTTGTGCTATCTGAATGTTCAAAACACTTTTCAAGGACAGTGTCACGATACAGCTAATTTAAGGCATGACTCATGAAGCTGGTTGGTAACTAAAACTAGGTAAAAGCACCTCTGACTCTCTGAAATTGGGCTATTAGAATGTGTGCACGTTGTACACTTTACCCAGAACAAATTCCACTGCAAGTCCCGTAGTGACTTCTCTATTGGCAACAAAGACTCTTAAATTACTTAAATTGAGACTGAATTTGCTAACTCGTGTTCAGTTTTTTGAAGCTGATGACCAGTTGGGAATTCCACAATATTTTGGCATTAAGTAGGAAAAAAGAAACAATCAGGATATTATTAGCTGTAATAAAAGAAATTATATAGTGAGATGTTAACATGAAAAAAAGGGAGTAGATTGATTTTATTGATTATTGTGGGGAGATCAGAGCCAATTAACTTGTTGATTCAATTCAAATCAAGTTGATTCTTTGAAGCAAACACTTGACAAGGCAGAGACACTATGGACTGGCAACTGCTAAGACCAAGGAGCATATGTCAGTGGTGGGCTGCTACCAGTTTGCACCAGATTGGGCAAACGGTAGCAGCAGCGGGAGGCTCTGCCCATCTGCTTCTTACGCAGACACGCTAACCAGTAGTAATGGGATTTGGAACCCGCCCCTGGCATATATCCTTGAAGAAATGTGTGTAATTTACACCAACATGCCAAGTGGTTCTGAGCATCTTCATTCACTATATTTTCAAGCTAGGAATAATGACAGTTGTGATCCATTTTCAATAGAAAATGTGTGTAATACATGTAATGATATTTAAGAAACACCTTGAGAGACAGGGAACAGATGCTGCTTGGGGAACCATCACATAAGAGAGTATGGTACATCTGCTTAATGGGTGAAGAATGAGATTCAGAAGAGACCTTCCTTATCTTCTCAGACTGTGAAAGGGATGGCGGCAGATTTGAATTTTTACAGTTACAAGATTTGTTAATGTAGCCTTACAATAAAGTGGAATCTGGTTATGTTCTGGTTATGTTTCCTGTTCTGGTTTACCTGGGAGGGCTAACATGCACAAAGCTTCTTTCAAAAATAGATCAGAAACTTTGAAGTTAAATGTTGGGTGCCTCAGGTTTCCCCATGTTACATTCTATTGTGTCAACTGCATTGGCTATCAGTTTTCTTGGTGATGCAATTCAAAGTGGTGCTTATTCCTAAAGCTTTAATGGCACAGGATTAAGTTATTTGCAGAACTGCCTCTCTCTTTTTTTTAAAATTTGATTTATATGCTGCCCTTCTCTGGAGACTCAGGGCGGCTTACAATGCGTTAAGCAATAGCCTTCATACTTTTGTATATTTTACAAAGTCAGCTTATTGTCCCCACAAACTGGGTCCTCAATTTACCTATCTTAGAAAGGATGGAAGGCTGAGTCAACCTTGAGCCTGGTGAGATTCAAACTTACTAATTGCAGACAGCTGGAATTATATTACAGTGCATTAGTCTGCTGAGCTATCCAGGCTCCTGATGATACCTGACTGTCCTACTAGATTGAATAGGATGGGAATGTTCCACATCCCTTCCCTGAAATACTGCCATCTAGTAGAATCTATGAAGCATTCTTTTTCCAAAGCTGTTGCTACTTTATGGAACACCCTCCCCCAGGTGTCCCAGCAGGCCCCCATCCTTAAAGTTTTCCACAAGGTCAACCTGGCCCTTTTATCTAGACAGTGAACTGGGAGCCATGGGGTAGTTGTTGGATACCCTGGGATGAGGAGGAGGAGGAATACAACTTTTAGTTTTTTTCTTATTGTTTTCATGCTTTTTGTATTGTTGTTATAAGTCTCCCAGAGTTGTAACTCTAATATGGAGGGCCATAGAAATCTTTTAAATGAATAGTAAACAAACTTTCTTAAAACAAGATATATTTAAGCAATTGTTTTGGTTTGTGGAAAGAAGTGCTGTATTTTAAGCTTCAAAATAGGTATGGTGGAAAAGAAAAGAATACAGTACATATGTAAAGATCATTAGATACATACAAAACCTGAATCTCTCACATGCCAAATTGAAGTGCAAGGAGACAGGCACAAGATAAATGGAATAACATTGATACTGAAAAGCAGTTATAGGGCAGAGTAGGGAAAATTTACCAAGGACTTATACTGAAATTCTGGAGTATGCTATAATTTACAAGCATATTCAATGTTGTGAAAATAAATTTTTAAAAGTATCTGTTCAATAAAAGATAGCTGCTAAAGACAGTATGAATTTGTTTCATACTTTATAGTTACCATATAGTTTTTCTTCCCTCCAATATTTTGGATCATCTAATTTTAAGACTCCATTAATTAAATGTTTTTTATACAACACATAAAAATAATACAGGTTTTAATAAACCATTATAGTCTTTGATCCTTGGGCTTGATGTAAAAAAAGAAGAAAGTGTTGAGCAGGGACATCTGAATAGAATTTAAGAAAAACGTTATGTGCATAATGCTCTAAACATTACGCACATAACACTGGGGTGTCACCAGGGATGTCAAACTGGTGCCCCATGGGCCAGATGCGTCACACGCAGGCCACGCCCACCCCAGCTCCATGAAGGGAAAAACATCATGATGTCACGTGACGGCAACGATGCGGCAAGTTTGATATCCGTAGTCTAAACCAAAAACAAACACTCATAAGCCCCTCTGAACAACCCATGATCTTGCCTTACCAGTACTCTAATGTAATTCACCAAGTGTGCCATGGTAACATCACCGTAACTTACAAATAATTAAAATAAGCTATTTATTAGCTAATCAAAATGTTAAGACAACACATAACAGCAGCATTCTGTTTCCAGTACAAGAATTTTACTGCTCGCTGAACACTGAGAGTCCTAGAGTGCTATTAATATCTGTTATGAAAGGCATTTTAATTTACTTAATTCGCTTGCGTTTTTCTGCCAAGGCCTCAGCTATAATCATTTTAACCGATATATGCAAGAAAAAGAACAAATTTACACCATGTTTACAACAACATTTTTCAGCTGCTACAATAACAGGAACTGCTTCAAATGTGTTTTTATGTGAAAAATATTTCAACAAAATCCAGGGAGTTGGGAGACTTAGTTTTCAGTAGAAAGATAGAGGTATAACATTTACCAAACAGACTTCTCTGCAACTGATCAAATAATGATTTGAATGTTTTTATTCAATTGTATTGTGAAGGTTACAATTTATATGTATCTAATTTTTAACAAGTGGATCTAATTTAGTACTTAATTTTATTAGTAAAACCAATTCAAGTCAGTCAGCTAGATTTTCACCTAGCAGTTTCCAATGGGACAAATATTAAACTAGAAAGCCAATACAATTTAAAGCAGGAAACAAGATTCATTTGGTCATTTATCCCAGAAAATTAAAGAGCAAAGGTGATACCATACAATATTTTGCCTTTCAATATTTTTAAAATATCAATTAAAGAATTTTCTTGTCTGTACAGGTGGAACAGCGTAGCAGCTGCTTGGATTTACCTGGGGCTCTTTAACAGCATAGTTTCCTTATCGATAACCAGGACCTGGCTGAGTATAGCCCTGGCCAAATGCAGGACGACTGCGTGCATAAGGATTAGGGCCGCTTGGAGGAGGAGTCATAGTAGTTCCAGGAGGTGGGGTGAAACCAGGTCTTGGCTGGTAGGTGCTGGGCTGGCTAGGAGCTATTCCAGGTTGCGATGCTGGAGTTACATTATAATTAGCAGATTGGGAGGCCTGAGTTGTATAATTTTGTGGAGCATAAGTGCCTGTTTGATACTGCTGAGGAGGCTGAGCTGGCAGCTGTGGAGCTGGGCCAGGAAAGCCAGGAGCTGGAGCCTGGGAGGCTTGCTGGCCATATCCTTGGAATTGTTGTGCTTGTTGAGGAGCAGTCTGTTGGCTATAGCCTGCTAAGAGATCCAAGGAAAACAACATTTAGGTGAAAGTAGAACTTGCTTCATTATATTAGCATCATTTATTTATATTGAGTTTTACATGAAAGACAAATAAAAACAGATAGAAAAGAAAAAGGGGCAAGAAAAAACAAAAAAAGATTACACTTATAAAATATAACAACTTCCAATCTTCTCTTCAACAGATACTGACAACCTACTGTGTTTTCCTGAAAATAAGACCCTGTCTTATATTTTTTTGAACCTTGAAATAAGCACTTGGCCTTGTTGCCATGTGCTCAAAAACCGGATTGGGTTTATTACCAGGAAGTGTCTTATTTTGGGGAAAACAGGGTATCACCTCCCTTCCCTTTTATCTCTTCCAGAAATCCCTTCAACCCCATAGTAAGTTCTCCTCTTTTTCTATTATAAAATCTACAAATTGTTGATTTGTTTTATTCTTTGTTTAGCATAATGCCTATAAAAGGTTCCCAGCCTCTTAGAAAAGCATCTGACTAAACAGGGAAGTTTCGCATTTCTGCCAATTCTAACAATTTTATGATTCATTCGTCCATTGTGGGAATTTCAATACTCTTCCATCTTTGTGCATGCTATTGTATATAACTGTCATTACCTTATACAAAATTAATTTCTCTGTGTGGTGTGAGTGTGTGTGCACAAATGTGTATACATATTCTAAAAGAGTTATAAAATTTAAGTACAGCTGTTGAAAAAATGAATTCAGAGTTCTACAGCCCTGAATATGTATAAACATAAGTGTTCTGTATGCATGGAGGAACAGTTTCACAAAGCTGTATTCTAAAAGTTGATTTGCGTAGGTGAACAAAACATAGGTTTTTTTTAATATCCAGCACCATCAAAAGTACAGTTCACACACTTCAACAAAGCATATGTGTGGGGAAAAAATCTATATAAACCATTAAAAAAATGAAAAGGTGGGAGACAAGGTGAAACTGTATGAATTTGTATTATTTATGCATAAAATTATATAAACAAAATATAGTATTTTTCACATATTTTGATATGTACAAGGTCTCTTTAGAACAGATGTACATTTTAAAGAAGTGTGGGCCAAATGGGAAACATGTTTTGTTTCAAGCTTGTAACAAAATAGCCTCCATTCAAAATGTTCCATAGAAGGGGCCAATGATTATTCTCCATCAGAACAAAACTTATAAATGACTTTTCAGTGTTTTGTTCCAACCACAAAATGCTATTTTGGGAACATAGCACTCATAATACCAATAATAATCCATTAAAAAGTGAGAAGTGCCTGTTTCAACATTGTTTCTAAAACCAGATTACTGAAAACATCTGAGCTCAAAATGGCCAAGTTTCAAGTCAAAAATTTTAGAGTTCAAAATGCTTAGTACCTGCATAGGTATCACTATGTATGTGTACATGTAGATCCCAGCATGAAACAATCAATACATATCTGAATGCAAAAGATTATCTCCAGATATAATTTTCACAAATACAAAAACGTAGATAGGAGTGTATATATATTTAATTCTATGTGTTCAGTTATATCACAAATAACTTTCAAAGACAAATTCACTGGTAATGTGAAACAAAAATCTGGAAGGGGATGGGAGACTAAGAACTCCATTTATTTCTTGCATAAAACACACCTGAAGCTACTTGCAATGAAACCTCTCCAATGACTGGAATCCTGTTAGCATTAAATACCAGATACAGATACCATATTAAAAACACAGGATCCTTAAGAGAAAGCAATGACTAAAATACACTTTGAAGTCAATTTTGAACTCACCTGAATTTGGGCTCAAAATTTACTTTGAAACAATCAAGAGCATAACTAGACAGTTTTGGTTGAACTAAACTGACCTATAGCTAGTGATGATACTAAGAAGTAAAGACTATCATCTGTAATGTATACCTGCATCACAAAACTAATTTCCATACACAGAAAGAACTGTTGGTAACTATATTGATTAACAGCTGCTAAAACTCAGGAGGCATTTATTTTGTGTATTTGTAGGAGCTGGGCCTCGGATTTTGTTTTGGAAGATTCATCCTAAACAAAATGTTCAAGGGAAATGTAAGCATTCAGATGCAGCTTTTCTTCTAGAAGTCATTTGATTTATTGGGCATTTGAAAATATTTGACTGGTTTCACTGTAACTGTAGGGTTCTAGATTTTTTTCTAGAGGAAATCTGCAGTCTGCTGGAATGAGCAAGCAAAACATAAGCAATTGGGCATTATCTACTGATTTTATTTTTTTATGTTAAACTCAATTATAATAATGCATTCCATCTGTTTTTTCAAACAGTTATACAATATCCCCTTTAAAAATGAGAACACTGAAATATGCATGATATATATCACTATATATAAACTATGAAAACTATCAACTCTGAGCATTGGTAGTATTCAGTTGCTACTTAGCAGTATATACATTTTCACTCCAAAACAGCTCTAAACATATCTAAAAGTACCTAGAGTTGAGAATAAGAAGAGCTTTAAAAGTATTTGTGCATTAATAACCCATTCCTGTTTAATTTTTACTTTAAAAACTAAACTAAAAAAAGTATTCAAGGAGTTACAAAACTATTTAGCAATGCTGAAGAATCTGCTACCTGCTTACCTTGATACTGTACCCCATATTGTTGCTGAGGTTGAGCTTGTGGCTGTTGAGAAGGATATCCAGCCTGTTGTGGATACTGTTGATACATTTGGCCTACCGATTTAAAATTTAAAAATTTTACAAGTTTAGAATATTGCTTGCTTAGCCTTATCTTTCTCATATATTGTTCTCTTAAAATAAGAATTTTCAGCTTATAACTATTTGTGTAGCAAATGTTCAAAGTTACAATGACACTGCAAAAAGTGATTTACAACTAGTTTTCGCGCATTTACAACTGTGGCAGCTTCCAATGGTCACATGCTCAAAAACTGACTGCTTGGCAACCAGCATGTATTTAGCAAGGTTGCAAGGGACATGTGATAGCCATTCGTGACCTTTCTAGACCTTCTTCCAAATCTGGGAAGCCTGATTCACTCAATAACCACTTGATTTATTCAACTGTACTGATTCATTTAGGACCCATGGTAAAGAAGTTCATAAAATTAGGTGCAACTCACTTTACAGCCTTGCTTAGCAATAGAAATTCTGGTCCTTATTGTGCTCTTAAATAAAGAATTACCTGTAACTAATTATTTTCTAGGTTCAAAAGTACTGTAGGAAGAATGTAGTTTATATTTTTGCCTCCAAACCATTTCCCTACAAGAATATACATACAGGTATATATACAGTTGCCTTTTACGAGTAAATAAAAATTGATTTAGGGAAGGATAATAATCTATTATATGCAAAACACTTTGGGAAAAAACTTTTACTTTATCAATAGGGCAGTACGCTTCCTTCTCTCTCAGTCAGCAGGACCAATATCATTAACTGCCTGTGGAAAGAATACCTACCAAGAGGAAGATAACAACCATCACAGAAGAGCCTGCATAAACACACACTGCTTTGGAAAGGCAGTTTTGTGTGCATATCTTTAGCTCAGAAATAATATTTGAATTTTCTATCATCTGTACCTAATGTCTGTGAAATGAACCAGATATTTTAAAATGATAATATTTCTAACTATTTATTTAGAAAACTTAAGTAGTACTTCTAATAATAGTGCTTTATTTTTAAGCCACTATGCTAAACCTTCAAATAGCCTTTATGCTTTCATTTTAGAGAAAAATCTTTGTTATGACTCAGCATTAGTGCACCACCTAGTGCTAGGTTACACAATCGAAAAAACCCTTTTTAAATAGTACATTATGCATGTTTCTTGTATTTGATTAATTAAAACAGCTAAAAATAGCTGCTTATATGCTATCTGTTAGCATATAAAGCACTTTAGAGTAATATCAAACAACACCCACAGTTCCAAGAAACAGAATTACATTCTGACAGTGAAAAAAACTGAAGAAGCAGTGACTAAACATAAACATAGCCAGAATGTGAAGAAATGTGGCTTGAAAACAAAGATTAAAAAAAAAACAAGTCAAAGATATCACAAGATATAAATGCTTGAGAGAAATCTAAAGGTGAGGGACACAGTCACGGAAGTAAGGGTAGCAAGGCCAGGAACAGTTAAACAAAACTGCAAACAGCCAAAAGTGGTGTGGAACTGCAGGAGCAAACGTCATAAACTGTATCACATTGTGAGATATGAAAGGGCAACTATGTTCATTGGGAGTAGGATAAACATGAATGAATTGCTTACCATCTATTTGACCAGTTTGGGGCTGAGATCCTCCATATGATGGTTGCTGTGGTTGAACACACGGTGGATGGGCTGCAGAGGATGCAGAAGTGATGCTGTCAGGTGTTCCTGAACGTTCCTCCATGGGGGCACTGGGTGGCCCTGGAAAAGAAAACATTTTGAAAAGAAAATAAGGAACAATAATCTGTTATGCTTTCTGGAATCCAATGTTCTTACTTTCATAATAAAGGTGGGATGCTAATAAATAAAACAGCATATCTTAGTATATGCTAAGGTTAGTACAATTAATTCCCGGTATCAGAAATTCTTAGCTTTCTAGTTAGCCTTTGACTGGATGTCTGGATTCCTACTTCAAAAAAGGATAACAGCCACAATGAAACCATTGAAATAAAATTCAATTTCATATAATTTTAGTCTCTTTTAAATCAAATTAATTAAATGTAGGTAATATTACTTCCTATGCAGCTTTCCCTTCTCTCACTTAGAAATCACTACTCAATGACTACTTTTGGAGGGTTTCTGGAAATCATACCCAGGGTTTTCAGGTCTGGGAATGTGTTTTATGACATTTTTGCCAAAAACCAGCATTCACTTCATTTTCAGAAAAAAGTACTACATTGTGAATAATTGGTTTGCTTAACAAATGTGGCATCTGCTTAACAGTTGTGATGTTCACTTAACAATTGCCAGTTATAAAATTGGGAACATAATACGTATTTTACTAGAGAAATATTATTTTAAATAATGCAAATAATCTCTCCAATACTATGCAATATGCTATTAGACTCCAAATTAGAAATTTCTGTACAGCTTTGGCAGTACCATTGAATGCTCTAAACCACATTTTTAAATTCATTTTTAAATTTAAGTGCTGCCATGTTATATCTGCTTTAAAATGCTGCCATCTGCTGTTTGCTTACATTATTTTCTGAAACTCAAATAGTAGTGTTACTGACTTGATACTGACCAAAGTAATTTTCTCAGCTGTTTTGATCATTAGCTTAGCCAAAAATAACTATGATGAGTTTCATGATTATTCACAATTATTCAGAGTAGTACCAACTCCAATTGATATTAACTTTCTATAATGTACCTTATAATGCTGAATTAATTACTGTTACAGACAGATTTTGGACTGCATTCAAAGGAGCAGATTCTAAACTTCATCATATTCAGATATTAATCATACTAAATCAACTGGTATTGAAGTTAACTGGAACTTATTTTTAACAGCCTATTCCAAGCTAATTAAGTTAAATCCAATCCACTTCACAGCACATGGCGAACAGATACGAATCCAATCCATTAAATCAATGTTGCAGCTTTATCTTTCCACTGAACTTCAGGGATATTTCTGCCACAAATAGTCAGGTGTATCTACTATGCAGTAGCAATTATCTGCCATTTCAAAAACACTGTGCTAATAGTTAGTATGCAAAAAAAAACCCAAAAACTTAAGACAGGATTTTCCTCTACAGACTGAATTCTTCATTTTTTTATTCCTTATTGTGGAATAATAATTATTGTTTTTTTTTAAAACTATTAATCTTCAGGTGTGAGATTAATATATTGCCACTGTTGCTGTTCAGAAATTCAGTATGTACATATTCCCAATATACAGATTTTCCAGATTTTGAAAGTCAGATTTATGTAAACCAAGGTAATCCCTGAGTATATTATTAACAGCTATTATGAACTGATTGTGACTTCCTACTAAAACATAACTTTCCATTGCTTAAAATTCAATTAATGTGAACAGATAAATGCTTAAATCTGCAGAGTCTAGTTATGCCCTAGTAAATTAATACAGTAATAAATCGTCAGCCAAGTCTGTCTTTATTGCATTTATATCTCAAGTTTTCACTGAAATATCAAGATTTCTTATACACTAGTCATCTGTTTTATCTCGACAACTATTTTCTGATGTGATTTAGACTGAGACAAAATAATGCCTTACATCTGCAGCTTGTAATAGCTCAATCTGGAGCTCTGTTATCAGCTGCAGATGCCTTCCGTCAAGCATCTGAAGGCGAAACAGAGGTCGGAGCGATGCGTGCGAGTAGCGGCAAGTGGCCGCTGAAGAAGTGGGCCAGCAGCGAGCTCCTGCTTGGGGGGCTGTCGGTGCCACTGCTGAGAGGTAAGTCAATAATTAGAACCCTCCAAAAAGAAGGCCTAGCCATTTTTTCAGGGATCAAAAGAAAATAAGACTCTATTCTTTTTGGAGAAACATAGTAAATTTTGATCATGTGATCACAGGGATGCTGTAACGTTCGTTAAGTATGAAAATTAGCCATAAGTCACTTTTTTCAGTGCCATAACAACTTTGAACAGTCACTAAATGAATGGTGGTTAAGTTGAGGACTATCTGCATGATGGTTCAAATGTATACTTGTGGTGGTTTACTTAAGAGATATGCTGTACTGAATTTATGTTGGAAAGAAGAACATTAGATAAAAGACACTAAAGGGGGGAAAAAGAAAGAGAATATGGAGCTTCAGTTCCACTGGGGGAGTAAAAATAATGCAAAAATTTGAAATCTGAAATTCCTTCACGTACAAGTAGTCATCACTTAACCACCATAATTAGGATGGAATCTTTGTTGTTAAGTAAGATGTCACATGAATACTGCGCTCAGCAACCCTAATTCTAGCACTCCTGGTTGCAGATGTTAAGCGAATGCACTGAACTAAAATCCTTATCTCTCTTTGTCTTTGTGGCTTTTCTTCCTATCACAGCGTCCTCTTGACAGCTGGTAGTAGCTTCAACCTTGTCAGTTTCCCCATTGGCTTTCTGAGGAAGCCTGTGAACACAAGATGCTTGGCAATATAAGCAGGTAGCCAAGCACCCAGGCTGCAAACACGAGTGTGTATGTCTGTGTGTGCATGTGTGTGAGAGAAAGAGGGGGAGGGGGGAGGAGGAGAGAGGGAGAGAGAAAGTTTTGTGATGGTCGGAAGTACTATACAGGCTGTAAAGTACTCTTTCCAAGGCTTTTTTTAAACTGAATGGTTGTTTAGCGCCTGGCCCTTAAGTGAGGACTACCTGTACCATCTATAAAATTGCCAAATGCCTGGCCAATTCTGAAAGAGCACTTCAGCAACAGTTTCAATAAAATATATATTCTTACCCGACACCTGATCATCTGCCAGCCCAAATGCTGACAAGACATTTTTGTTGATTTCATCTTGATTTTTTAATGGATCAAAAGCAGACATACTTGCTGCTATAACTTGAGTGGACGGCTTGACAGTTGAATCGGCACTAGTAGGCTTGTCTTCCCTACCCTCTCCAACATCTGCAACAGAGGTAGAAATTTTCATAAGCCTGAGATTACGGTAGCACTTAACACTGTTAGGTAACAAGCCTACACTTTACAGACTTAAAGCAATTATAACAATGCACAAAAAGTTGCAAGGTCAAAACTGCAAGCCCAGAATATTTCAATTGGACCTTATTAGAAATGATTCCATGTTGGAAAAGCATTTAGTCCTCACCTAAAACACATAATTTAAGCCAATTTTGCAGTCAGAATGCTTCTGTTAAGAAAGAAAAGGCCACTTGATATGTTTAATGGGCTGGCCTAAAATCCAGGAGATTGTGCCTTCTAGTCCAACCTCAGGCACGAAAGCACCTAGGTCAGTGATAGCTAACCTTTTTGCCATCGCGTGCCACCAGGAGTTCTGGTGGCTCAGAAGACTAAAGCATTGTAATAAAACACCAGCTGTCTGCAATTACTGTGTTTGAATCTCACCAGGCTCAAGGTTGAGCCTGCCCCCCCGTTCCCCCCCCCCCGCTTTTGGTACATGATGGCCCGTAGGCCCGTTTTTTGCTCTCCCCAGGCTCCAGAGCCTTTCTAGGAGCCTGGGGAGGGCAAAAACAGCCTTCCCCACCCCCCAAGAGGCCCTCCGTAGGCCAGAAATAGTGTGTTTCCTGACTTTTGGTGGCCTCAGAAGGCCCGAAAATCAGGTGGCTGGCGCACGCATGCGTGTCGGAGCTCAGCTCGCGTGCCCACTGATATGGCTCTGCATGCCACCTGTGGCACTCTTGCCATAGGTTCGCCATCATGGACCTAGGTGATCTTGGCCATTTACTATCCTGCAGCCCAACCCACCTCACAGGGCTGTTGTAAGAATAGGAAGAGGCATTTATGTTTGCCACCTTGAGTTATTTATTTAAAAAATACTAAAGGGTATTTAATCGATTATCAACTTACCATTTTCAGGCAGACTAGTAGAAAGTCCTGGCTCAGCAGGCGGTTCTAAGCAATCCAATAAACGATTCACTTTGTTGCGAAGCTCTATAAGTTCTCGGCGAAGGTATTTTACCTGATTTGATTCTAACGGTCTTGGCTGCCCATTAACTATAAAACAGATACCACACTAGTAAGTTTTCACAAGATAAGACAAAATAGTCTTAAGACCTTATAACTTGTACATAACGTGTATTACCTTATTTTTCGGAGTATAAGATACACCCTTTTTCCCCTTAAAAGGGGGTGAAAATTTAGGTGCGGCTTATACACCAAATGTAGCCTCGCTCACCCACTGCCCCTCACCTTTTGGTCTCTGCCTCACAGCAGTTACCTCCTTGCAAGCAACAGCAAGCTCCTTTCAGCTTCAGCACAGCCTAATTAGCACAAGTTGATTGGATCGGCCTCCCGACTCTCAGCTGATTTGCTCTCAATTGTTTTGCGCAGGGCTCTGCTGCTTGCTGCAAGGAAGAAAATTGCTGGAGCAGATTTTTTTTCCCCTTGTGCTAATCAAGGTATGCTGAAAACGAAAATGAAAGTAAAGCAGGCTGTTTGCTGCAATGATGCAAAATTGCTCAGAGACATCTCTTTTTCTTCTTTTCCTCACCAAAAAAGGTAGGTGCGTCTTATAGTCCATTGTATATCTTATACTCTGAAAAATACGGTAACTTCTTCAGAACAAATGATATGTACCATCTATGTTCTGAACAGTTACATGATTTCTTGGGAATGAAAGAAAATGTATTACCAAAGAAAATAGAAAAAAAAGTATCAAGCAACTTATAACAATATTTTTACTTACCAAACAGTGTCAGTTTCAGGATTCTACTGCACTGAATTGCAAAGGAAAGATCTGAACTATCAAAGATAGTTATAAGATCTCCATCTGTTAATTAAGGAGAATGAGGAATCAGATACAACTTCCAAAAAAAACCCTCCTCACATATCAATGTCAGTTATTTAAAAATTTATTTCAAAAGATAGCAAGTAGCTGGGAGGGCAGGAATCAAATAAAACCTGGCAGCACAGGCAGAGCTGAAGTGCTGTCAAAACTTGTTCCAAGGCTTTACTCTGTATTCTCCAAGTAACAGTAGGGGTGCTTTGATATCATAAAGATTCTTCGTGATATATAGATTTTTTAAAATCTCCTGGCCAATGGAGCCTGCAAACTTGCCTCCTCTGCTAGCATGGATGAGGCAAACTAATTTAATTGAGATGAGATGATCCCTCAGATAACCTGGGCCAATGCCATGAAAGGCTTTAAAGGTGATTGCCAACACCTTGATTTACACCCAGAAGTAAACAGGCAGCCAGTGCGCATCTCGATATATATATATATATATATATGTATGTATGTATGTATGTATGTATGTATGTATGTTTGTTTGTTGTATTGAGTCATCCTGGATTACCACGAATGGAGGAGATATCACAAATCTCCAATTTTTGCCTTTCAGCCCAATCTCATGGGCCGTCCAGACAGTATCATATAGCCGACAAGCTATTTTTCTATGTTTTTAATATTTTTGCTGATAATTCTATAAATAAAGGGAGGCTGTTATAGATCTCGTTAGACAGTCATACCCTTACTGGGATTTGAACCTGCAGGCAGACGGCCCAGGTTCAAATCCCAGTAAGGGTATGACTGTCTGACGAGAGCAAATAAGCTCGAAATAGATCTATAACAGCCTCCCTTTATTTATAGAATTATCAGCAAAAATATTTATATATATATAAAATGGATGGAAAAATTAGCACTAAATGTTCAAGTGGAAGTAATTAAAGATATTCACAGCAAACTCTGCTAATAGGTACCTTGGGTATGTAATACTTAAGGCTGTGCTATAACCATAATAACGCTCCAAGATGCAATTATTGCCAGTCAATAACTAACAAAAAATGCCACTAAGATGCAACAATTACAAAATGCAACCACTCAGTTTAAGTCATTTAACTGAGCTGTGCCTAGGTTGAAAATAATTTGAAAGAAGTGTTTGGGCTCTAGTACAGGTGGAATATCTTTCTGCCATTTATTGAAGTATATAGTTTTTCAGGCTTCTATGTAAATTCTGAAAAAGGATGAAGTTATTCTAATAATCACGATAAATGCAATACTTTAATTATTCCATGGAAAAGCTTTTTTCAAATACATGAAAACCTATAAATACTGTCTATTTTAATTACTAAAAATACTTCATTTACAAGAGCTGTAAAGCACTTCTGAATCATTTATGAAATGGGTAAGCTCTATTAATTTTCCAACAAAAACCAGAAAATGTTTGTTTTTTCTCTGGTTACAGTGTTAAACAAAAGAGGAACTTTGGATAATATATATCTGAGAAGTACTATCTGAGGCTTTCCATTAAGACTAAAAATTATGAAAACTGCATACATATAGGTCAGAATTTATATTTACTGCATTAACTACTGCTGCTTCAGGGATTCAAATAATATCACTCTCTGCTAATTGTAGCAAGGTAGGACTATATAAATCTTCAATTGAGAATGCTATAAATGTCTTCATCACTCCCCAAAAGATTTCTCAAGGACAGGTTATATTTCCAAGCTGTTTCTTTCATCCACCTGCCCCTCCAATACAAGTCCACTCCACTGGATAAATTTCATGTTATAAATCCTTTCCTATGTCACTAGTTCCTAAATCTTAGTTCTGCATTCTTCATACTTTACTATAAAACACTTGCAATCGTTTTAAGACAAATGGCCATTTTAGACTGGTTTCAAACATGTGGCCAATGGCCCAACACAGAAGATAAAACAAAGGAGAGATACATATACAAGTATTATTGTACAAAACATTACTTCCTATATAAAATCTGTTGCAATTTAATCATACTATCATAAAGTAACTATATAATGTAAGATTCAATGTAACTAAGAGAGATCTAATTACACTGATACTGTTCTGTTTTGTAATTCCATAGCTTTGCATGCACTAGAAAAAACGTGTTCCAAAGCAAAAGCTGAAGACTCCATTAGTTTTTCATTATTAGACAACATTAGAAAATGGAAGATAAAAGAATCCTACCTTCATCCTTATATTTTATTGTAACTTCATCGTTGCTCAGCAGTTTCCCCCTGAAAACTCTCTGCATCATCAGCACCAACTCATCATAGGTGATATCCTCATTGTGAATTGGAATTCTCCTAATGTCATCACCCAGCTGAGCTTTAATTATAAGCTTTCCACTCAAATCCAGTTGGCCGTTCATAGTTATTACAGATCTTCTTACAGAAATATAAAAATGGATTAGTAACTTGAATATATCAATTTCACCAAAATACAAAGTAGGCTTATGGTAGGAAGAAGGAACAAAAGCCTCCCCCTCCCGGCTCTGTCTCTGTGTGTGTGTGTGTGTGTGTGTGTGTGTGTGTGTGTATTCATATATATGTATAAATAAATGGCAGGGCATTACTATTAGGAATATCTCATGCCCTGGTGTTTCAGTAGCTTTGTAAAATTCTGAAGGAAATTTAGATTTCTTTCAAAGTGACCCAAACTGAATTTGTGATTTAAATTTTGAAGAATTGTCATCCTTAAAAAATATTCCTCTATTTTGTATGCTAGGAAATAAATAAATCTTTTAAAACGTAATTTCAAAAATGTAGACATATGAAAAAGTGTGAAATTATAAGGGACAATTGCAGATTTCTCAACCATAAATAGCATAGCACAGTTAATTATTGAGTACAAGAGTGACACAATCACCAAGATATCCATTGTCAGCATTTAAACTTCCCATTTTAAAAAAATAGATTTAAAAAGATAAAGAAATGTCATGGGGAGATTATTTTGCAAGGCTTCTGGAGTCGTAACGTGAAATTGCTTAACGCATTGTAAGCCGCCCTGAGTCTCCGGAGAAGGGCGGCATATAAATCAAATTAAAAAAAAAAATCTCACAATTTTTGTGTTGATGCTCATGAAGGATATCAAGAGATTTTGGATAATTAATTTTGAGGGGTAATGAAAATAATGTTTCAATTACTTTAGATAAAATTGGCTATTTTAAAGAGTTGAGCTCAATTTACAAATGACATTTCATCATAATAAAAAAGAAAAATCATTCTAACTTCACAATACTTTATACTTTGATAAATCCTATAAAAATATCATATGTGTAAATCACCTGTTTTGCACTGGTTCCCAAAAGAATAATGATTTTTACTTTCAGCTGGATGTCAAATGCCCCGCCATGCAGTGCTGATTAGCAAAATAGGCAGTAGTGCACAATACCTGCAACAGAACATTAAGTTAGGTTTTGTTATTATCTCTCAAGAGACAAATATCATTCATAAGCAAGCCTACATTTAAATGTTTACATTCTCAAGATATAACTCTGAATCTACACCGATTTCACTAATACTTGACTTGTATTATTGCCAAAATATCCTGCTTTTAAATATCCCATTAAGAATAAATTAGAACTGTGAACTATATAACTCAATTACTATTTTATATTTCACCAAGCCAAGGTAGAAGGCAGTTTAGAAAGAACAGATCAGGTTACTTGGTGGCCGAAAGATTATGCATAGATCAAAACTACAAAATATTCAGTTCTATAATTCTAGAGTCAAAAACTTAACCTTGCTAGGAGGATTAATGGTTCGAAAGAATGCCTGCAAATGAACATCTAAACGATTACAATCCCTGTATAGTTTACATTGTTCCCATTTTAATATTTAGTATTACCATTCAATTGTCAAAAACACAAGATGATTTTTATAAATTTCAGTTTTTTATCAATTCAAACCCATATTCAAATAACATGTGTAATAGCATATTAACAACCCCACCCCCCAAGCATACAGAAGAACATTTCCTAATTCTCCATTGGATGTACAGTATTTATTTCCTTTTAGTACTAAAAAGTCCAGACATACGAACAAAATTCTGAATGAATTTTGCCTATGTTGGAGAACAGGAAAGGAGAATACAGAGGATCTCATTTAGCAGATAACATACAGTATGAGGGACAATAAATCCAAGAGCTGTTTAATATATTGTATTGCATTATCTTGATTTAGTATTTGATTAAATAAAAGTTTTATACATACTGGGAGAGGGAGGGAGGGAGGGAAAGAGAAAGTATAAGCAATTTGTTTCAATGATTACTATTTATTTATTAAGAAAATTTATATGGTTGCCCAACTCTGTGACTCCAGATGATCTGAACTATAAATAAAATCCAGTACACAAACCAATAAACCCCCAGTTCCCTAGCGATAGCAATCAGACCAGCTGCTTGATGGATTCAATGCATTACAAAATAAATATTGTATAATGCAGTGACAAGCATAACCCAGTAAAATTGTTTCATGCAAACAAGAAAGAAGCTGCTATTTATATCTGCTGCTATTTAGATAAACTGAAGAATAAGCTTAAATCCAATTAAGAATTTTTAATGAAATCTTTATTGGTTAATATACATATTTTAAGTTTCAGCAAGAACTGTGAAGCAATGCAACAGCCCCAAGAACATAATTTCTGACTTTATGTATCAGAGAAATAGAAATCTTTCAGATATTCAGGAATTATTTCCTACTTGGGATCTAATCTTCTCCATTATTTGTACATAAAATACAATTAACCTATAAAATGTATTAGTTCTTTGTCTTGACAAAACCTCAACTTATTCTTACTATTGTCATATCTTTTAAAGATTCAAATGTAAACAACATATTGAAATAAAGTTCCCCCAAATGTATTTTTAAAATAGTATTTTATTTGTTTAGTGACTACAGACTCTTCTACATTTCTTCTGCTTTATCTTTTTGTTTGTAATCTAACAATTATATTGTACAACAGGAAAGTATAAATGAGTAAATCTATAGTGGCATACAGTAATTTTAAAAACCAATATCCATTTCAGAGTCATCACTGAAAGATATTCCATAAAAATCCTACCAATATTTAAGATGCCATTAAACTTACTTTGTTTGTTGTATCAAATTAACTAATGCTCTGGAACCTTTTATTACTGCTCTAAATGTCATCCTTTAAGTTTAATTTGTAATCAAGAGATGACCAAAATCTTACAAGTGAATTTATTGTGGATATATATGAAGCTTCCAGTACAATTTTCATTAAAGGCAGATAATTTGGGACTACACGTTGGCCTAAAACCCTATATTCACTTATCTAAGCCTCACTGAAATCAGCAACTGTATATTTCCAGACATATAAGACTTATACCATACATATGTTAAGGAATTATAGATAGTCCTCAACCTATGACTACAATTGAGACCAGAATTTCATTTGTTAAGCTAGGCAGTTGTTAAGTCAGTTGTGCCCAATTTTATGATATTTTTTGCCAGAGCTGTTAAGCAAATCACTGCAGTTGTCATGTGGTGAATGTGGTCATTAAGCAAATCTGGTTTTTCCCACTGATTTTGCTTGAGCTGGCTTGAAAGGTCATAAAAGGTCATCAGGATGCTGCAACCATTGTAAATACATGCTGATTGAAATGTCTGAATTTTGATCATGTGACTGTGGTGATGCTATGTTGGTTGTAAGTGTGAGGACTGGTAGTAAGGTGCATTTTTCATTATTCATGCAACTTTGAACTGTCACTAAATGAATGGTTGTAAGTGGAGAACTACCTGTAATTATAGCTTTACAGTGCTGAATGTTTTACATGTAGTCCTTGACTTACAACCATTCATTTAGTGACCAAAGTTACAACAGCACTGAAAAAAGTGACTTACGACCACTGCAGCATCCTCATGGTCAAAATCAGAATACTTGGCAACTGATTCATACTTATGACGGTTGCAGTGTCCCAGGATCAGGTAATCAACTATTGTGACCTTCTGACCAGCAAAGTCAATGGGGAAACCAGATGCACTTAATAGCCCTATTATTAACTTTAACAACTGCAATGAATCACTTAACAAGTGTGGCAAGACAAGTTGTAAAATAGGGCAAAACTCAAAAACTGTCTTACTTAGCAACAGAAATTTTGGGCTCAATTGTGGTCGTACTTCAAGGACTACCTGTATATGTACCTCTGGTTCAGTTTGAAGGATTATAAAGCAATTATTTTAATAAAAGCCTCCTTAGGTGTTGGTCCAAGGAGAGTTTATTTAAATTTATTATTTCATTATTTATTTCATAATGTGTACAGTCTGCCCCCATCCTGTCAGACTGTTAAAATATTTCAAGCTTACTTTCACATGAAAAACACCCCCTAAATCCTCCATCTGAGTATATCTAGCATAATTTGCAATTTTTTGTTAAACATACAAAAAGCACCACTACGTTTTATAAGTCTACACCAGAAATCATCAAGCTCTTTAATTCCAATCAAGTAACTTAACTGCACAACTTCATTGTAGGAATAATTTAAAAAATTAAAAACTGAACACTTCTCAGTAGAATGCTCTACTTTGACCGGTGATTAAGTGATTAGAACCCTATGGGAGGTGGAATACCTAGGAAATAAAGAGCTCCTGAAGTGAAGAAATTGATAAGAGCTTGGATTCTTAAGAATTTTCAAAGAGACAAGTTTCCACATGTCATAAATGTGGAATAAATCCATTCATTTCAAAAGTCAGATTTTAAAGCAAAACCCTCCCTCTAACAATAACACAATAACAGAGTTGGAAGGGACCTTGGAGGTCTTCTAGTCCAACTCCCTGCTACAGCATTTCAGACAAATAGTTGTCCAAGCTCTTAAACCCTCCAGTGTTGGAGCATTCACAACTTCTGGAGATGAGTTGTCCCACTGATTAATTGTTCTAACTGTCAGTAAATTTCTCCTTAGTTCTAAACTGCTTCTCTCCTTGATTAGTTTTCACCCATTGCTTCTTGTCCTGTCTTCAGATGCTTTGGAGAATAGCTTGACTCCCTCTTCTTTGTGGCAGCCCCTGAGATATTGGAACACTGCTATCGTGTCTCCCCTACTCTTTCTTTTCTTTAAACTAGACATTCCCGATTCTTGCAACCTTCACACCTTTTTAGTCTTCAGTCTCCTAATTGTCTTTGTTGCTCTTCTCTGCACTCTTTCTAGAGCAGTGTTTCTCAACCTTGGAAGCTTGAAGATGGGTGGACTTCAACTCCCAGAATCCCCCAGCCAGCGCTGCTGGCTGGGGGATTCTGGGAGTTGAAGTCCACCCATCTTCAAGCTTCCAAGGTTGAGAAACACTGTTCTAGAGTCTCCACATCTTAGTGGCGATTAGTGGCGATCTACCTTGAATGACCTTGGCCACTATCTCCCCTTTTTCCAGGTAAGGATCCTTTGTAGCTTTTTAAACCGGGCATCACTGGGAGAACCACGGTTTTCACAGCCCAGCCTCGGGGACCTTAATTTACAGAGCTACAAACTGCTGGTTGTAAAGTTTCCAGAATTGGAAGGGGGAGGGGAAGGAATGACCCCCCCCACACACACACCTTCAATAAAAAGTAGCTTTCCAAGCAAAGATCTTTCTCCCCATAAAGGTGACAGCCCGGAATAATGCACTGCGCCCCAGAAGTTTCACCTGTTTGGTTGCAACAGGCCGACGAGGCTGCTCGCCTTTGGGCCAGCAACTCTGAAAGGAAAGGGAAGCGAGCGCAGGAAGTAGCAGCAGCTGACCGGCGCTCAACGGCCTCCTTCCTTTTCACGAGAAAAATGGAAGGGCGAAATCTCCTTCTTCCCCTCGCGATCCTCCGGCCGGTTACCCACCCCGCCGCCCCCCACATAACACATACAGAGAAGCTCGGCCGCGCCCATTCAAGACAAGGCCACGGTTCCCCGGCCGCCTCGATTTTGACTCTCCTAGCACCAGGAGATCATGGGCAGCGCCCCCCTCAGCCACGCAGGCGGCCCAAAGTCCCTGCTACTTACCGCCGCCGCCGCCGCCGTACGTGGCAAAGGGAATCTGCCGAGGTGGTCACGGCCCCGCCCTCAAGCCCAAATCTCCGCGCATGCGCACCGCACTCGCAACCCGACAGTGGGTACCTGGCCTGGAAACGCTTCGTCACAGGAAAACGGAGCTGCGCAGGCGCAAGGAGAGCCGCCGGGGGAAATCGTAATACGCAATTCGGAATCGTCTGCGGGTTCCCCCCTCCTCCCCCCCGCCCGGTAACTGAAGGAAGATCTTTTGTTTCTACGCGTGATAGAGCGGATTGCCGGAAAAGAATTTCTTGTCGATTTGTGAATTTCACAGTTTTTGTAAAACAAAATCGATAACATTTCCAGTGAGAAGTGTTCAGTGGCAACGTTTATCCTTTGCATTAAAACCATATTTTAGTTGGATTTAGGGCGGTACGTGAATGCGTGTTCAGTCGAAGGTTGCTTTTAGATTCTGCCATGAAACCACTGAAATTCGATGAAACTGAAACAATCAAAATAGGCTCTCCTGCTCCTAAGAACTGAATTCTGCATAATAGACAATAATTCTTCTCTCACAGCCACCTTGGTATGACATAATTGTCATAATTTAAATTATATAATTCTCTGTTATTTAGGACATAAGGAAAATTTATTTTAATTTCTACATTTTTGAACCGCCCAGCTTCCTCAAAAGAGGGAGCATGCCATCTTGTTAACATGCCAGTCTTAATACACTTGGCATTGCTTTCTTATAAAAATATCAACAGAAATTCTGTCAGCAATAGGGATCTTTTGTCTTGTCTTTTTTCTACAATATGCTGCAAAATTGTGCTATATGGTACAGCAATGCATTCTAGGAGGCAGAGGTGGTTTACAGTGAGCTCCAGGTTGAAGTTCAGCGGACGACCCTTTCTACTGTAGGAAATTAGCACGCGCCCCTCTCCTAGGAAAATGAAATAGTGTAAGAAATATTAAGAAGGCAGAATAATATTTTTCCTAAAGAAGAAACATGTTTCTAAAAGACATAATGCAGAGCCTCAGCTCCCCCGCACCCACCCCCAGCAGATATTTTGTTGCCAACCTATCTACAAGACAAAGGCCAGGTCAGCTTTTCTACAAAACAAAAGTGATGGTCCTCAGGACGTGATAGGATTAGCCCTCACTCAAGATCCAAACCAGGACAAAGCCACTAAGCCATAGTAGGAGTTGCCCAAAGCCCCTTCATTACATCATCACCTAGCAAGATTCAACCAGGCCTGGGATTCAAGTTACCCCTGCATAACCCCATGGGAGTCTGACAACCACATTTCTTACACAGGAACAGGAAGCTCCAAGGCAGGGCCTATTCCAACACTGATGGTACTATACTGATAAATTCATTTCTCATGAGATTTTACAGTAGATAAAGTTCTACCACTTGATCTAAAGGACAGGTGACTTCATGCACATGGCCAAGAAGTTTTTTCCTGACAGTGAGTGCAGCCTGGCTACACCTTAATGAATTCAAGGTCAGTCTTGATAAGCAAGTAGAACAGATTTAAATAGAAGAGCTACGGTATATCCACAGAATAAATAGGAAAAGGAAAGAATAGAATTAGAATAGAATAGAATTAGAATTAGAATTAGAATTAGAATTAGAATTAGAATTAGAATTAGAATTCTTTATTGACCAAGTGTGATTGGATACACAAGGAATTTGTCTTGGTGCATATGCTCTCAGTGTACATAAAAAAGATATATTCATCAAGAATCATAAAGTACAACACTTAATGATAGTCATAGGGAACAAATAAGCAATCAAATTATATTAGGAAACAAAGGATACCAGCAAAAAGATTACAGTCATACAGTTATAAGCGGGAGGAGATGGGTGATAGGAACAATGAGAAGATTAATAGTAATGTAGATTTAGTAAATAGTTTGACAGTGTTGAGGGAATTATTTGTTTAGCAGAGTGATGGCATTCGGGAAAAAACTCCTTTTGTCTAGTTGTTCTGGTGTGCAGTGCTCTATAGCGTCATTTTGAGGGTAGGAGTTGAAACAGTTTATGTGCAGGGTGTGAGGGGTCTGTAAATATTTTCACAGTACTCCTTTTGATTTGTGCAATATACAGGTCCTCAGTGGAAGGCAGGTTAATAGCAATTGTTTTTTCTGCAGTTCTAATTATCCTCTGAAGTCTATGTCTGTCTTGTTGGGTTGCAAAACCAAACCAGACAGTTATAGAGGCACAGATGACAGACTCAATAAGTCCTCTGTAGAACTATCAGCAGCTCCTTGGGCAGTTTGAGCTTTTTTGATGTTAGGTGTCTATTTTAGGTCTTGAGATATGGTAGGAGCTAGAAATTTGAAGGTCTCTACTGCTGATACTGTGTTGTCTAGTATTGTAAGAGGTGGTAGTATGGAAGGGTTTCTCCTAAAGTCCACCACCATTTCTACGGTTTTGAGTGTGTTCAGTTCCAGATTGTTCTGATCGCACCACGAGACTAATTGTTCAACTTCCCATTTATATGAAGATTGATCATTGTCACGAATGAGACCGATCACTGTTTTGTCGTTTGAGAACTTCAGTAGTTTAACAGATGGATCGTTTGAGATGCAGTCATTGGTATATAGAGAGAAGAGAAGTGGAGAGAGCACACAGTCTTGTGGGCTCCTGTGCTAATTGTAAAGGTATCTGATGTGATTCTGCTTAGCTTCATCTGCTGCTTCTTGTCTGTTAGGAAGGACACATTTTGGGATCCTTGTGAGCAGTTTAGTTAACTGAAATCTTAAAAGAATGGAATTGTAAAGTATTTTGTATAATAAAAACTATCCTGGTAATTAAGCTTTTTGTACAATAGATTTCCAGTCTAAGACCTTGTCTGACATGTTTTATTGCCAGAGGATTTCATAAATTAGACTCAAGATTAAGTAACTGACAATCAGGGAAACATTTCAGGTTTTTAGCCAGGGAATGAGTCTTCTGATTTCCTTGCTACTTGAAGAATACAAAGACTATTTTAATATTTATGCACATCTATATTACACAAAGGTTAATCTATAGGAGAAGCAAGCTTTTCACATACTTATCATTTTCCTCTGAAATCTTTCACCAGTGATTTTCATTTTTACTGTAGAGTACCTATCTTGATGTATCCTGTTCTAAAGAAGAAACAAAGTTCATATTGCGTGGGAGATCAAAGTTCACAAAGCTTTGTCCTGCAGAGATGGTATTAATTATGCTGTTGAATTTAATAGTATTCCAGGGAGCAACAAATGGATGAATAATCTTGTATATCATGCTGAGTAACCAATAAACTCTCACAGGTTTCAAGTGAGGCAATGATGTGAATGTATTATAAACTGGATCCATATACCATTTTTAGGCTTGGTTTGTATGACATGATTAATTACATTCTCACAACAGGTGGATCTGTCATAATTGGGTTATTTTATCATTAGATTTTTATTCCTATCTTTATTAGTTTTATAACTCAAGGCAACAACAACAACATACATAATTCTACTTCTGTTTTCCACACAACAACCCTCTGAGATGAGTTGGGCTAAGAAAGAATGATGAGCCCACCCTTCTGGCTTTCATGCTTAAGTCAGGACTCCAACTCATAGTCGCCTGGTTCTTGGCTAACACCTTAACCCAGACATGTCAAACTCAAGACCCCCGGGCCAAAGCCAGCCCATGATATGGTTAGATCTGGCCCACAGGGCTTCCTGGAAACAGCCAGGGTGCAGCCCCTGCCGCCTTGGTCCCTCCATGTCACGCCACACCTCACCTCAGCCAGCCTCACAGAAGCGATCCCAGGGAGTGGGGTAGGACACCAAGCAACTAGCAACAGCGTGCAGAAATGATCACGGGGTTGGGGTGCCAGGCACACAGCACAGGTAAGTGAGCAATAACTACAGGTTGGAAGGTTTAGATTCAGTTCTGCCCTTGTCTTCTGGAGATAAAACTATTAAGAAAGGTCTCCTACCATTAAAATGGGGTAAACCATTGCTGCCGCATTTGGGGATCTGTGTGACGCCTGTGCTGCTGAGGGAGAGCAAAGCCGCAGGCAGGGCAGGCTTGGGCCTAATTTTCTTCCCAGAAACAATTCAGAGGCTTCATTTAGATCCACCCCCTGCACCACTCGCGCACACCACCAGAATCGGCTCTCATACCATCAGAATCATATCAGGGTGGGGTGGGGAATCTAAATGAAGCCCCTGAACTGTTTCTGGGTAGAAAATTAGGCCAGGTCTGCTCGGCCTGCCCTGCTTGCGGTTTTGCTTTCCCTCAGCAGCACAAGCTCCTTTAACACAGTTTTATCTCCGAAGACAAAGGGCAGAGCTGAATCTAAACCTTCCAACCTGTAGTTATTGCTCAAAAGCCTCTGCTCCTTACCCAGCACTATCCCTCTGTCCCCCACATCACTTCTGCATGGTGTCTGCACCAGTTGCCTGATGCCCTCCCATCCCCTTCTGATCACGTCTATGAGGCCAACTAAGGTGAGGCATGGTGTGGAGAGGCTGGGGGGGGGGGTGGCAGGAGCAGGCTAACAAGCTACAGCTGCTGCCAAGCACCACCAGCCCCCGTGCGCTCATCACCACCTATGCATATGCCCGGCAGACAAGGTGGCCCAAGGCCATAGGGACGAGACCCTCGCATTTCCAGGGTGGCCCCACGGGCCAGATCTAACTGCATGGGCCAGATCTGGCCTGCGGGCCTTGAGTTTGACTTGTCTGCTTTATAACATAATAAGCTAGAACTTTGCAAACTATGTAATGGCTTAAATCAATTTTTAATTAATATATGGTAGCTAAGGTATAGCCACTAACCCATTCATTTATTTATGCACTTGTTATTAATGGCCACTGTTTAACCTGCAGTAGTACCAGAAGGAAATGAGAGATGGTATTGAAGCATAAGTAGTTGTGCAAAGTAGTGAATATGCATGGAAGACAGATAACTTTTTTGCCAAAGTTGTTCCAAGGATCAGATAAGAGGAGATAAGAAAGTATTCTGGAGAAAGCTGCAAATCAAAACACAAGCAGAGGTTTCCTGAAAGGTAACTGTTCAAAGTGTACTACTTTTTCGTTAGAATTGCTGTGCACAGAAAAATTGCATTGCCACTGTGACATCACAGTTTCACTACTGAATTAAAAGAGCTCATAATGTTCAAGATTGATACCAATCTCCTACATCGTGGTAAATTTAGAACTTAGAGTTTTGTAGAAAGGGAAAGGTATGGATGATTTAACTAATTTTCTCCAAAAGAAGAAATTCCCTAATACTTTTCCAAAAGCAGGACTTCCCCTAGAAGTCACTGGAGGAGGCATGACATTTGAGATGTCAACATGAATGAAGATGGTGGTTACAACCATTAAATAAGAGCCCTCACCCTCTAATTGTTCATAAGAATGGGAACATTTTCATAGACATAGAAATCCATACAAGACCTTCATATGGAAGATGTCATTTTTAAAAGATGTGGATAATTCCCTGGATATGAATTCAGAAAGGGTGCTGAGCCATGGTTTAGCTTCTTGACATTTTTACACCCACATCCCACCCCTGCCAACAGATTCTTCTGGTTGACATTCCTATTGATAAGACGGCTTCCCATGGGTTCTACTGCAGCAGAGAAAGCCAGGAAGAATGCAAATCACAAGGGATTATAATATAATAAAAAGGAAATTTGTGTGACTATCTCACTATTAATAAATATAAAGATCACTGTTACCCACCCATCTCTGAAATATATTTCTTTGAAATAATTTTCCAAACAGATTTTATTTCATCAAATTAATAAGAACTGGGAGAGAAGAATGCACAAGTGACATGGCAACCTGAATGGAAGAAGACAGGTCTTTAGTGTTACTTGTCTTCTAAAACAATTATTTTATTGCTTTGTATGAAAACACTGCTTGGAGAAATACAATCACTGTTGAGAAGTGAAAAACTACAGCTGTAAAATGGTATTAATGTTTTTAAATGGTGATTATAAAAGTCAGGCATGTCTACAAGATGGGTCCTATAGTCTAAATATGTTTGACCTATGAATTATTTTGATTGGATGGATGGATGGATGGATGGATGGATAAATGGATGGATGGATGGATAGATGTTAGAATTTTTATTAAAGAGGTTTTCAATAGAATAAAACAATACAATTTTGAATTGATAAATTATAAAAAGATAGAGAAAAGTGAAAAGAAAGTAAAAAAGGAAATTAATCAAAGGGAGGGGAGAGGACAGGAGTGGATCAGAGGGGACCAGAAGAGAGTTTCCAATCTTAGAACAGTTGTACATACATTTACTGTATATTTAACACCCCTTCTCTAAGATTACATCATAATTTCCTTCTTTCATTTACTACCTTTTCTAATCATCAAAATCCAGAAATCACCAGTAGCTGAAATTCACCAAATCAGGAAGGAACTGAATTGGGTAAGACTGTTGAATCTGATCATAGACAAGTATTCCTTCTCAAGTTTCTTCTTCTTTTTCTAGAGAGGATTGCCAGAGACGATTTGTTAAAAGAGATAAATCCCTAAAAATGTTGATGGACTGGATACTTATGCAAGAGCAACCTGAGGCTATACTTCCAGCGTCTTGCTAAATGGAGCAAGGTTGATGGCTAGTTGGACAAAGGCCTTTTTAGTAGTGACATTTTATTGATGGATAATCACACTAAATGGCTGTTTCAGGGTTGAATTATGGTTTTCTGGTATTAGAATATCATTCAGGCAATTTAGTGTGCTATGGGAAAAGTTACAAATATAGTTTTTTATTTTCTTTATTGCTATAATAAATCATTGTAATAGTATTTACTATTGTTACTATTAATAATTGCTGTTTTGAGCAGATTTGGATCCCACTAGGGAATTGTAGTTGCTAGGATATTTAGAAAGGGCATCAGTGAATGTCTGGGCAGCATTAGTCATAGAATCATAGAGCTGGAAGAAACATTGGAGGTCTTCTAATTCAAACCCCTGCTCAAGGCAGGAGCTTTATAGCATTCCAGTCTAATTATTGTTCATCTTATTTTTGGAAACCTTCAGTGATAAAGCACCCGCAGCACAACCTCAGGAGACAAGCTATTCCATTGATTAATTGTTCTCACTGTCCGAAAATTCTTCTTTACTTGTAACTTGAATCTCTCTTTAACAAGCTTCCACCCATTACTTCTTGTCCTGCTCTCTGGCACCTTAGAGAATACGTCAGTCCTTTTTTCTTTGGGAAGCCCACCCAAGTACTAGAAGACAATTATGTCCTCTCCAATCCTTCACTTCCATAAGCTAGACAAACCTAGCACCCTCAACCCTTGGTTGTATGATTCAGCCTTCTGATCCTTTCTAATCTTCTCTGCATACTTTTCAGAGTCTCCACATCTTTTTGGTATCATGGTGATTAGAATTGGATGTAATATTCTAAGTGTGGTCTCACTAATGCGGTGTAATGTGATACTATCACTTCTCATTGTCCTGGCACTATCTCTATTGATGCTGGAAAAGCATTGGCTTTTTTGGCAATAGTTTCGTCTGTTCAGCACATTCAGCTACAGCCTATATTTTATAAAAGCATGATCTAGATCATACTTTTATAAAATTTCATTTCTAGTAGAAATTTGTTCTTCTAGTAGAAATTTGTTCCTAAAAAACTGGCAAAATCCAGTTTTTTAGGAACTGGCAAATTATTTGCTTTGTCTATTTAAATATTAAATTATTATTGTTTATTTGGTATTAAATATGTAAATAAATAATGATTAGAATAATTAATATTCTAAACAAGGTCCCATATTATATTATATGAACTGAATCCAGGCTTCCAGTGTACCCAATGGCTATAATGGGCGTCAAACTCCATTTCATTGAGAGCTGCATCACAGTTATGCAGGGGGGTCGTGGCCAGGGTGGGCGTGGCCAGCTTGACGTCACTCGTGTCGGGGGGCACCTGTGGTGCCCAACTGATCTGCCAGCAAAAATGGGCTATTGAGCTCAGTTTTCGGCTGCAATGGCTTCCTGCAACTCTCTTCCAGGGAAAATGGAGCTCAGGAGGGTGGCCCGCAGCCCTCATGAGGTCCATTTTCAGCTGCAGCGGCCTCTTGCAACCCTCTGCCAGTGAAAACAGACGCTGTTTTTGCTGGCAGAGGCACCACGGGCCGGTCCTTTGCTGTCTCCAGGGTGTCCCTGCAGGCCAGATGTAAGCATTCCATGAGCTGAATCTGGGTCTTGTGTTTGACACCCCTGGGCTATAGCATGGGTCCGAGTCATTAAGGGCAGTTGTCTATCAGGCATCTGCTGACTACTCTCCTTAGACATAATGCCTTTATGCCACATCTTTTTTTAAGAATTACAACTTTGTGTCTGTATATGAGCTGCATTTGCTGTTAATTTCCTGCATGCAACATGTCTTAGTTTAAATCCTCTAGGCCAGGGTGTCAAACACCCTGTCAATCCATGGAGCCGGCCTGGAAATATCAAAGGTAACTCTGCTGGCCAAAACAGGCTGTGTGTGGCCCCTTTTCGGCCTCCCCGGCCTCTAGCAGCACTCTGCCAGCCAAAAAATGTGGCCCATTTTTGGACAGCAGAGTGCTTCTGGAGACCAGGGAGGCCTAAAACAGGCCGCCTCAGAAGGCCTCCATGCATCTAGTTTTTGGCCGGCAGAGTGTTGCAGGAGGCCATGAGGCAGAGGGGGCCCATGCATACCTCCCCTGCGCCCCTATTTTGTGGTTAAGTGCTGCAGGAGACCGTTCAGGCTGAAAATGGGGCACAGGGGGCCACATGCGGTCCCCCGTGCCCTGTTTTGGCTGGCAGAGTGCTGCAGGAAGCGTCTGTACCGTGTCCCCCCTCTCCCCCCACTGACCTATGCAGAACTACAATGTTGATCCAGCCCTCAAAAAAATCCAGTTTGACACCCCTGCTCTAGGCCTTCTATACTAATTTCAGGAAAGGGAGCCAGCCCACTAGTGTAAGTCATATAGAAGTAGCTGTTTTGATATTTCCTCCTTTGATGAGGTTTTTCAACATAAGAGGCTCTTCTCTCTTTTTAAACATTAGAAACTGGAATCCATTTGTTGTCTATCTGAAATCTATTTGTTCACCAGGTTTCTATGATGAAAAATAATTTATACTTTTGTCATATTGCTGCACTGGGGAATATTGCAGTGAGTCTAAAAGAGTGTATTTTAGGAGCCAAATGAGTGGGCACTGTGGGCATAGTTTCTAATGACTTCCATTAACAGTTGCAAAGAAATTAAAAGAACCTCTGTCCTTAGTTTATTCCTCCAGGCAAATAGTGCAAGATATGGCCCAATGCCATTCTTAAGAGGTTTGGTTTTATTTAGTATCTCTTTCACTGTTTGAACTATCCTCTGTTTATCCTTCACACTATATTATCTTTATGCTCCGTTTATATCTAAATTTCTACACTGCTTGACTTGGAAAATCGAACTTAGTCACAAACAAGTTCAATTGAAATCCCATGTCATGCAAACAAAATTTTTAATGAAGCAATAATTACAGCAGAGGATTTATTCTCCAAGGTGACTTTGCTCTTGGTTGTTCCTTGGCAGGGTATTGTTTTCTGCTTGTTTGGTGTTAAGACCTGCTTATCTGAGTGCAGGCTGCTAAAGATAAGGTGTCTGGTCTTTTGATTTCCTTGTGAGCTTTTTTAATTGTCTCTTTGGTGTCAAAATGTCATTTATCTTATGTGTCTATGGATAGCTGATTTGTCTGAATGCCAAGTTTCCAGAAATTTCCTAGTGGCTTTATTTAGTTAGTTAGTTTGGTCTAAGATGCTCACAGTTTCTCGGCTCTCTATATGTTGTGGCATTAAGGACTTTTCAGATCAATTTAATTCTTCAAAACATCTTAAGTAACCAAAAGATCCAGTAGTCCAAGATCAAAAGATGGAAGTCATCTATAACATATAGTGTAAGGACAATAGCAGCCGTTATGTAGGACATATAGGCAGAAGACTAGCAGGCAACATCCACAAACACCAATTAGCAGTCAGAAGACACAATGAAAAATCCTTACTGAGCTACGTATATCTTGTATTAGAATGTTTAGGATAAGCCTGCCAGATTCTTTTGATCAGTATTTTCAAGTCGAAGAGAGTCAAATTCCGTATTAAATATTAATATTGTTATTGAGACTGGGCTAAATGTCAAAGCTGCAATCAATTACTTTCTCCAGCTAAATGTTTAAAAGACAAGAGTTATAAAAAACAGGATACTTGGAACCATATAAAAAGCCTTAACATAATAGAATAACAACATTCTCTTTACTGTATTAATTGATGTCTTCAGTGATGCTTACATGGCAGGGAGATGCTATGGGGAGAAAACAAAGGAAATATATCTTCAGTGCTTTTCTTTAGCCTAATGCCTGAGTGCTGAAATTTCAGAGCACTGAATTTGAAACAGGTAGTAACTATGTCTTCCAGGACACCATGTCTAGCTATGTTAAACTCCTGTTCTTACATAACTGACCCCATTGATACCTGACCATTGTTTGAGGGAGATGATAAGCAGCAAAATAGTTAGTCAAGAAAACAAAGATACAACAAAACAACCCAGAATTCAACCAATGACCAGCTGTTTCCAAAGGTCATAAGATTAGATTTTCAGAGCAAACATATTAAGTAGATTGGTTTATAGATTCTAGAATAAAAAGTAGCTCATTGCATACATTTGTGCTTATTTCAAAAATAAACTAAAACTTTTTATTTCAACATACACTATAATACATTGCAATATTGTTAAAACCCAATAACTATTAATAAATTTAAAGGACTTGAACCATCTGTGAATAGCTGAGAGGATTCTCCTTACTCCTGAATAAGAAAATTTGTTTTAAAACAAATATTGAGTGCATTTCAAATAGCAATTAATATGGCCATTTTTATATTCCATGTACAAATAAAATAGTTCTTTAAATGTATTATTGTTGAAGAGACACATAATATATTTTAATTATGTTAACATTCTTAATGTTTTATCTCAAAGTAGATATTCTAACCTGAATATGTACTTTAAGTTAAAACTAAAGGCACGTATCTTGTAGTCTTTCCTGAGTATTGTTTCATGCCATATTACTTCAGATAAATAGAATTCTTCCAAAGAGTCCTTCTCACAATATGCACAGATGATATTCCCAAGCCTGGGGTGCTGAATGTGTCAAGGAACCTGTTTCCTGGCTATACTGCCAATTGGCCAAGTATCTCAGAATCATTAACTGAAATGGGTGGCTACAGAAAGTGAATGAATGAATGAATGAATGAATGAACGAACGAATGAAATTAGAAAAACTGAAAAGAGGTTAAAAGTTAAAAACCATGAGGATGGGTGGCTTGGGTGATCTTCTCTAACCCATCAGCCATCCCCAGCATAGAAGGCCCTTGTTGGAAAACCCAGATCAGGCAGCAGAATCAAATTTTTAGGCTCTCCTGGAATGCCAGGAGTGGGTGAACCTCACCTCCAATGGGAGTGTCTTCCAGAGGGCAGGGGCCATGGTGGCGCAGTGGTTAGAGTGCAATACTGCAGGCTACTTCTGCGGATTACCGCCTATCTGCAATTTGGCAGTTCAAATCTCACCAGGCTCATGGTTGACTCAGCCTTCCATCCTTCCTAGGTGGGTAAAATGAAGAGCCAGACTGTTGGGGGCAATATGCTGACTCTGTATACCAAGCAGTTTACAGAGTGGACTATAAAACACTCAGTAAAACGGTATATAAGTCTAAGTGCCATGGCCATTGCCACCAGCATTCTAAATATGTTTGCCATCCTACAACACTGCAAAGATACGTTAGCATAAGGACAAAGGGTGGGGGGATTTGTTTACAAATAACAATTCTTGGTTTACTTGTCAAAAACACACTGTCTGCAGGCAAATCCTCTTCATGTTTTGTAAAGCTATACTAATCTTCATTTTAGCAGAAATGCCAGCTGTGATCCTATCTGACAATGATTCATAAGTTCTCAGTCTGTATGCTGCAAAATTTTCTGTGATACCCACAAAAGAAGGACTGGGTTGCTATTGCATGGTCGCAGCCTGATCGTGACTTTTTGGACAAATACACATGCACATCACAAGTGCCCTCATGTAGATACTTTCGTGACTTGGAGAAAGGTACTTCATAATGTGCGAACCCAGTTAATCTTTTTTCCAAGGTTTGTATAAGCTTCACTGAAAAATAGAGATTTGAAACATGGCATGGGTTTTCTTTGCACTGAATGAATTCAAAGTATAGAAATAATCTGAAATGTACTTTGACCTCACAGTTTTTTTCTTCTTTTTATAAAAATAAGCCATCTCTGCTGCAGGTATTTCTCATATGCAAAGTAATATACACAGTAATTTGGGAAAATCGTTTTTTGCTGAAACAAAATGTTTGTCTTTTTGTATTTTTGATAATAAATAATTACAAAAATAAAACAAATGAAATAATACATTTACAAATATAAATTTGAAATCTATCCTAGAAATTCTTTATGTTTATAAATAGTTTTAATGTATAATTGATCCATTTTACTATTTTAATGTATGTCCATTTTTCTGCTGCATTACAATTGCATCTGGCTTTTGAAAAATATGTGAAAATTTACCAGTTTACCCAAGAACAATGAAAGAGTGGATCGTTAATGGCCAGAACTGATTCTCATTTGACATGCTACTGCTATAATGCCATGTTTCTACTTCAATTGAGAGAAACAGTGCTGTAATGAAATTTTCATAAATTAAGGTCTAAATTTTGTAAGACTAAATAATGGGGGAAAAAATAGAATCACCAGGCACTAGAAATACTAAAATAGAAAGTGAACTATAAGAAAATGTTTCTGTAGAATTAAATTTCATCTTCTGACTCCTGTTCTCGCTCAGATGTTTTCAGTAATCCAATTTCCATGGATGAAACTTGCATTATTTTGGTTCGAACTACCCTGGAAAAGAAAAATTACAAGAACAATTCATGCTAAATCATCACACATTCTAAGCTAATCAGTGAAGTAGAGGATAGTTATTTTTATATGAAATGGCATATTGAATGCAAAAACCAACTTTAATATTCCATCTATTTTTCCAATATTTACTTCTTTTTCCAAAGTTCCTCTTATTATATTACTGTGCGGCCAAGAAATTAATCTGTATACATATTTATAAATTAAATATGTTTAGAAAAATTTCTAAATTAGAAAAAATTAGAAATTAAAGAGTTGACATTCTTCCAGTACAAGTATGAACAGTTTTTATATTATTTTATGTATACAACTACATAGACAATTTGTTCGCAATTTGTATGCAGGCATCAAGGAACAGTTATATATTTCAAAAGTTATAGGCTGAATGCCATTTGATCTGTAGACTATAATTTTTCATTCCTATCCCTTTGGAGGACCTATTTTTGAATGTGTGGAGATTTTGAATAAAATGAGAAATTCTTGACATTTTAGTGGAGCTCTTCAAAATACCAATAATATTTACCTACCAGCTGACTAGAGTATAATTGACTGCCATAATAAGAAGTGTAATTGCATAATGCCAGCAATAGCACATGGTTAGAAACATCATGTTATTGTGATCCATTTGGTTCCATTCTGTACTTCCACTTGGAGGGTAAAGGACAAATCCAATCTGCGAAAAAAAGAGGAAAAGGGCATTAAAAATACTGGTTTTTTATGGGATTACCTCTCTACAATTATACTGTGTTTCTCCGAAAATAAGACCCTGTCTCATATTTTTTTGAACCCTGAAATAAGCGCTTGACCTTATTGCCATGCATTCAAAATCCCAATTAGGCTTATTATCAGGAGATGTCTTATTTTGGGGGAAACAGGGTATTTGCTTCTCAATATGATCTGGTAGGGTTCCATGCTTCAGGACCTATCTCTTAAATTAGTGCTTCCCAAGCCTTTTCTTTTGTTATCCAAAACTGCCTATCAGAAAGTCCTTATTTAAATGTTCCAGTTGTGATTGGGTAATGGGTTTGTGTATCATTACCCAAAGAAAAACCACTTTCACCCAATTTTTGCGTAATATACACAGTTTTGGAAAGCTGTTGAAGAGCAACCATCTTAGGAAACGTCAAACTGGGAATTAGTCTGGAATCATTAAGTAAACACAAGAGGGCAAGGCCTGATTTCTTGAATGTTGTTGGAGTTTATCTAGTCTTTCCCGGGGGAAGCTGCCAGCCTGGTAAGTTTCCTGTGAAATTGGCATAGAAGAATAATATAGCTAGTTTACACTCCACATATTTGGTCAGATCATTCATACCTAACATACCTTTTCTCAAGTTGTTTTACCCTGTGTAATAGCATCTCCCACCCTCCAATTCCACATGGCTCCAAACTTTCATGTTTTAGTAATGCTTTGAAGACCCAGGCATTGGGTCAGGGGGATTAGTAGAGCTATCTGGGATGGCTGTTTCAAATTTTGAATTGCCTTTGGTGAAAACCACTTTATGTCCTATTATTAGGTTTGTTTATTGTTTATTTTTTTAGTATCATCCCACATTGTTTTTGAAAGGGTGGCTATATAAATTGCCATAAATAAATACAGTTATAAGATTTCCTTTCTGCCTTGTGTGTTCTTTATTATAGCTTAAGGCTGAGGTAGGCTACATTTTTTTGGTTGAGATCCATTTTTTGCCATATAATTAGTAGTGCTGAAGCATGTGATGAGTGGAGTAAAAAGCAAAGTTTATGCCTCTGTGTCAAGTTTCGATGTCATCTCAAATAAATTGCATTTCAATAAAAAGTCTTTGATAAAATCTCTCATTTATGAAGCACAACAACCGATACCCGACTCGGTTGTAGCCAACACTGGCTTCCTGACCCAAAACCCTCCCTTTCCTTTCCCCACTCCTCTGCAGTCATTGGCAATCTTCCAAGTCACTCTACCCCTAATCTACTGCTCTAGCTCAAAGGAATTTCCCCCCTCCCATCCCAGCTCCTAGGGGATATCATCTCCAGGGAAAATAAGTAGGTGAAAAGTCAAATGTCCCTTGCCAGATGCCTCCTCTTCTCCTTCTTATGTCAGCACTAGAGTAAATGCAGCTTGAAGTGCTGACACTCTGCTTCTCTAAAAATGCCTATTCCCATTCTGATATCCACTTTTTTCTGTTCTCTCAGTTCCAATAGTTCTGATGAAAAATTGATCTCTTGCACAGTTCTTTAATTAGACTGAAGGCCACATAAACTGAAATTGAGGGCTGCATATGCCAAAAAGATGGCAGATTATCTACCTCTATTATAAGAATGCTGAGTTAGAACTGCTTGACATCAGCCTTTCCTACAGAGGTATTCTCTAGGTCCGTGATGGCAAACATATGGCATGCATGCCGGAAGTGGCACGCAGAGCCATCTTTCTGGGCATGCCAGCTGTCACTTGTTGCTCATCCGGGTTCTGGCACACATATGCGTGCTGGCCACCTGGTTTTTGTGTGCACGGGAGCACCAGAAACCGGAAAAGCAGCTCCCTGGTGTGCATGAGTGCGCTGGGAAACTGAGCTTCAAGTTTCCGGTGTGCACATGCATGCCAGAAACCAGAAGACCAGGAAATTTTCAAAGACCTACAGCACTGTTGGCAAACCTTTTTGGCCAGTGGTGGGTTTCTACTGGTTTGGGGGAACCGTTAGCTCTGACTATCACCTATGAGCGAACCGCTTCACTCTAATTTGGAATTGGGCCTGCCTGCCCCTGCATTATACTCACCTATATTTTTGTTTCCAAAGCCCAGTGGATCGGCGCAGCAGAGTGGATTGCTGTGCCTCAGCTGTTTTCCTTGCTGGCAGCAATGCGGAAGGTGAGTTTTCTCCAAACTGCATGAAGCACATGCTTATCGAACCGAGTGCTGAAATGGGAGTACATGCAGGGGAGGGGGGAGTGCAGGAATCCAGAAGAGCAACTCCCCAGCGCGCATACCGGGAATGCCAAAAACCGGAAGAGCAGTTCCCTGGCACGCCAATCAGCTGGTTTTCATGCACACATGCTTGCCAGAAAGACCAGGTGACTGGCTCACATGCATACACCAGAAACTGAAAGATTAGCTGCTCTTTCAGTTTGCGGCGCTTCTGCGTGTGCGTGCTGGGGAGCTGCTCTTCCAGTTTCCAGCACTCCCCCGTATGCACACGCTCCCATTTTGGCACTTGGTGCTCAAAGGATTCGCCAACACCACTCTAGGTCTTTGAAAATTCCCAGTAATTTCTCCATTATACTAGGATGATATAGAGAAGGCTGATTTAGATATTTATTTTATTTGATATTCACTATTTAGACTTGGCCAGGTCACAATAAAAACAAAACGAAACAAGCAAAGTAAATGGAGAAACATTGCATGACTCAATCACAATAATGCACTTAACAACTGTTGCAAAAGGTCATAAAATTGGACCTGAGTCACTTAACAACGATGGTATCTTGCTTAGCAACTGAAATTCTGAACCCACCTGTAGTGGTTAGTCAAAGAATACCTATACTTTGCCACACAGCTCTGCTAACTAAAGATCTCATCTCTCCTCTCATTCTTCTCATCCCCCAACCATTACCAAAAAAAAAAAAATCCCCACCTCTCCAATCATTAACAAGTTTCTCATTCCTGCCTAATTTGTTATCTTGGTCTATCTCAGAGTTCCATGGAGCAGGACAGGGGAAAATACTGATAGCTTAGAGCTTAGTTTCTTTTCCTCTGAAGAAACAAACAGACGGAGATAAAATGACTGATGCAGGCACTGATAGGAGAACAAAGAGTGGTCATCACTCAACTGTAACTGTTTACAATAATTCAGAGTAATCTCCAGTATCATTGCACTGCAGTCACCTTAGCAGATAAAGAAGCAGAGAAGGGTTGAAATAATGAATAAGCTGGTATCCAATGAGTCTTCAGAGCTGTCTGAGGATCTCATTTATTGATCCTGATTCGAATCTCAAAAGTTGTTTTTAATGCATCGGGAAGGAAAAGAAAAATTATTCACTCACCTGCCAGAACCAGCTTCCATGCAATATGCAAAGACTTGTTCGGAACATCTCAAGAACAATGCTATTGTGCAAAAAGACTTCCAAGAATATGCAGATAGCCCCTCCGAAGATAGTTATTAAAAGTAATTGATGAACATGAAAATCTAACATGGAACGCCCATGGATGTGATAATAAAATAGAAAACCTGGTGAAAGGGAATGAGAAGTCAACTACTTTTTACCCTGCAGGCTTTGTACATGATTGCTGCTAAAAAGCTTTGGGTTTTGTGTCATGCAAAGTATGCATTTAGTTCCAAAAAGTCTTAGCAACTCATAGAAAATCCTTGGAAGCTGTTATTTTCACCATAGGAGGAGCTATAATGTACAAGTGGCATGGTCATGTTCTTTTTATTTTGAATCTTTAAACATATATAGGATGTATCCATTCAAATTTGTAGAAAGATGGTGTTTTTAACTTTGTATAGTTAACTTCGTATAAAGTTAAATAAACAAACAAATAAATAAATACAGTCTATTTACTTGAGCCATATGCTTTAAGCAGATGTTAGATAAATGTAATTCAGGGCTGCTACTGCAGAAAATTTTCAGTTGTTTACATGTTTAACATGTTGAAAAACATCCTTTGAGGTACCTACAATGATTTTTGCTTACTATCTCTTTAAATGTAATTTATCCTCAGACAGTCATGCTTAATTATTTCTTAATCTCTTTAAATAAAACAAATATTCCACTCTGCATGCATCACTAATAAAGAAACAGGCATATTAATTCATTAATTCATAATATTTAAACATCTATTGTTGTTCTCTATTTCTGTTACACCTCATATTGATTACATGACATCGTTACCATAATAGATAAACCTTGTCTATTCTTTTTCATTTGGATTCAGAAAACTTTTCTATATAAACAATGCAGTGAAATACCATAAGCTCACCTTCCACAAAAACAGCAAGTGAGAGCATCATTCGGTCTAAGGCCTCTGGTAATACATTTGTGCAGTGAGTCACAATGTCCACTAGCCCTGAGATGCCATAGAAGAGGTACATGGTTGCATGCTGCCAATTCATTAAATAATTCCACTGCTTTTTTTCATTATTGTATAACTTCATATGAGGTCCTTCAGGAACAAACTGCTCTGCCATCATACCTGGATATAAAATAACAAAAGAATATGCTGGGAACCTTTTGCTTTGTTTTGGTCATAATGCAAAGAAAAACAAATTCAAATCATTACTTTACCTAATGGGTATTAAGTTGCTTCCAGATAAGAGTGTTACTGTGAAATACCCTGATTCAGAAATAAAATTAAAATAGCTCCATAAATTATTTATTTTATTTGTAAAACTTCCCACATTTTCCTACCATATCCTCCATACTTTTTCTTATCATGTATAAAATCCTATAGAGAAAAAATGACACTTGCAAAGCACATTTCCTTGCCTGAGGTCTCTGTGAAAACATTCATACACTATCTTGCACATTTCCATTTCTTGAAACAAATGTCATAAACATCTCCAGTTTTATACAATACTAAATACAATACAATACAATACAATAATGTGAGCAAATCACATAATATAATGTGAGCAAATCACAGACCATAGCACCCAGTCTTTGAAATTCAATTCATGCTTATATTTGTAAAGTGTATTTGATGTTTAAATTACATTCCTAGGCTTGACAGGGGCCACCCAAGATATTTTACTATAGTATTCCTAGACTGTTTGGATGGTCATCTGAATCTTATGTCAGCTGTAATGGATCTACCTTCCAACAGACAGGAAGAACTGGATAAGCCCAAGAGAAATGGTCATGGCTTGCCACTGGCTTCACCAAATATTGTATATCCTTGAATAATGATTAGTACACTCCTTCTATCTGGGATGGTCATCCCCTTCCATTGAACAGGGAATGCACATGGAACGATGTGGGAGGAAGGGGATACCCACACCTAGCCAACCAGACCAGTCAACTCAACCGTGGCAATCAATGGGATGACAGATGCCACATCGGGGTCAGCATCACATCTACATCAACAGTTGCTTTACCTTATCTAATTGTAGGGCCCATGGCTACCAAGAGATGGGATAAGAATGGAGCCACACTTTGTAACCAAGACAATCTCACAATTCATTTTATGTAATGATTTTTTAAATTTCTTGAATAAACCGCAATCTGTTCTGATAAGAACTTTGTGTGCCCTTATATGAAGTCCTTGTAAGAATAACACTGACATTCTCTAAATTCCACTGAAGATGTTATCTAGCCTGGTAATGGAACATTTGGAAACCAACTTTGATGACTTCAGCTCTCCAAATTCCTTGCTTTGTGGTTTATTCAGTAAGTTAGAATGTATAAATGTAGCCAATATAACCGTAGAATGTGTCAGGATGGGGGGAGGTTTGCCCCCGAATCGTGAACCAGCACACAAGCAAATACACTAGGACTGAAATAAAACTAGCAGAGGAGTCTAGTATAAAAATATACTTTACTACAAAACTTTTAAAAAACACTGTATCTTTAAAAAAGCACATTAATAACAAAGTCTTATCTTGGTTAAATGAAGCCAGGCCGTCTCCCTAAATTCCTCTCCACAACACTGAAACCAGTCCTGGGAAAAACTAACAAGACATTAAACGGCTTCGGTGTCGATACATCATTGAGGTGGTAGAAGGGCAGCAGCATGGGCTTTAAAGTAAAAGTCACCTGTAAAAACAATGCAAATAGCAAACGTGGCTTGAAGCTCCTGGCAGGAAAACTGTCCAGCATATCCCTCCGATCGTAGCAACAAATGTTCAAATGTTGGCTTGCATGCTTCAACAAAAGCAAAAGGCAAGCTGAAGGTAGAAACTTTAAAAGGCTCCTAGCTATCTTAGCACATAGCTGCAAGATAGCTACGTGGGAGTAACACAGCTTCTCAGCTTCTTCTCCACTGTTATCTCTGCTGCAGGCATCGGGGCTTCCCAGCAGAGTTCTCCTCCCTTCTTTCAGGTCTGCATTCAGGTGCCTCAGCACTAGGTCTGCATCTAGGCCTAAAACTGTGTCTAGGCCCAACTAGCAAGGAGAAAGGTCCATGCTTATATGGTAAACTAACCTGCAGTTAACTAGGGTGGGGAAGGCCTGCAGTTAATTGCAGACCAGAGATGGCTTGATTAAGTCCATACAGTTTGTAGCTGATCAAGTGGCCACAGCAATCCTGAAAACACTTCCTGACAGAATGCTTATCCTGATAAGGACAAGTGAAACCACTGTGTCCTTTACTGAAGTTCTAGCAAGATATGGTTATTTTCTCCTTGGAAAGATCTTACTTAGAGTTATACATTATGTATATTAGAATTTTTATTAATTTTAAAGATAAATATAAAATGTAAAATTACAAAAAAAAAAGGAAAAGCGAGAAGGAGAGACAATGGAAAAAGTTCAAAAGCAGCACATAAAAATGAACAAAAACAATATAAGGAAAACTGCTAACTTCTCTCTTCAATACAGATATAATTATATAATAAAATAATCTCTTGCTCCAGTTTGACAATAAAGCTAAACTATAAGAGATATATATCAAATAACAACACCAATGTATAATCGTATTCTATTCTAATGAAACATATAGCCCAAAATGCATTATAATAGCAATCCAAAAAAGATGTATATTTTTTTTAAAGATTAAGGAATGAAATAAACAGGCTAGTTGTTCAATTTTGTTACTGAATTCTATCTCCATGCAGGGAAACATTATTCAACACTAGATAGAATCCAGACTACAGACGGGCATCAACTATAAATTGCTTTAACGTTAATATTTTTTTAATCAATTTTTTTCTTTAAAGGTACTTTAAATCATAATTATACTTATTTAGAATTACATTTTTTTTAAAAAAATATAAACTTACCAATAAGAGCAAAGAAAACCTTGATTAAGCCTTCAGTAAATTCTAAGCGTTGAAATCCTGCCTTGGAACCAAGATAAATATTTTTCTTCCTTTGACAGAGGTACCTGAATGGGTATTTCACAGACCACCACAAGCCAAACAAAAGGAAAAAACTTCCAGGAAGAGCATGACCTTTAAAATTGGCCATCTTTTTCTATTGTGGAAAAAGCAGTTCAAAAATAATAAAGTAAATTTCAGAAGAATCTCATATTTATAGACCAAATCTAAGATGTAGATTATTATAGTTGAATCTAGTAATAAATTATATTTTTTTGCAGGAATGAAACACGATTCCTAATATTCTGAACTGTACTTGTTTGGAAAAGTATCCGTGCCAGACTTCAAAACCTGCCTGTATAAGAGATATTTATCAGAAATTTATTTTATTCTTTTAGTCATAGATATTTCCCAAGGTTTTGATCTTCCTGATTGCCTTCACATTTATTTTTCTCACAATGCTCACTGCAGGTGTAAGGAACTGAGGCAGCAATGAGGGAGCCACTGAAGTTCTTTTATGTTGACATATCAAAGCCCTATAATACAGGGCCTTGCAGTCAGAAATGGGTAAGGATTATAATTCTATTAATATGATTGAATAGTTAGAATTTGTACCATATATCCATCACTCCTCTTAGTAGTCAGTTTGCTTTGTTTCCCCATAAGATTCCAATATAGGCTCAGCAATTTTTTTTTAAAAGTTACAATAAAATACTTAATTGTGTCTTGTTTTCTGACCATCCCAGAAAGTTTGGATTATTGATAGTGGTACATATATCGAAAGTAAGGAACAATGGAAAATTGTTATATATGTATATGTATATGTATATGTATATGTATATGTTTTCTGAGGTTTTTGCGGGTGTTTGTATGTAGGTCTTTAGTTATTCGGGTCTTCTCCCGCATAAAATTGGAAGTGTCTTGGCAACGTTTCGACGAAGTCTCATTCGTCATCTTCAGGCTGGTGTTCTCGGTCTTCAGGCTGATGGTCTTGCACGAAGCCGAGAACACCAGCCTAAAGATGACGAATGAGACTTCGTCGAAATGTTGCCAAGACACTTCCAATTTTATGCAGAAGACCCGAATAACCAAAGACCTACATATACACACACACACATACACACATACATTTTTCTTTAAGATGCATAAGTGCTTAGTAAACAGTGTACTATCTGAGTCAATTTAGTTATACATCATAATAGTAATATTATTTTCTTGTACGTAGTGGTATTCTTCCAATTTCTAATTTGTACCTCTATTATCTAACCATTGGTAAAACAAATTCCATGTTAAAAATACTCTGTATCTTCTTTGTCTTTTATCTTTAATGTTAACCTATCCATTTCCTCACAATCTAATATTTTTTTAATTATATTTTCATTTGTAGGAGTGTCCTCACTTTTTTTGTGTTTCTTCTAGCCCATATTAAAAAAAAGTCTCATACTAAAAAACAAAACCCATGATAACATTACAAAGGAGAGTCCTATATCTCCAGTCTTGCATGGTCCTTCTTCTCATCTCTTCCCACTTTTCTCATTTCTCATTTATTAAGGGCCAGATATTTCTGGCTTACCAAGCAGCCTCCATTCCCCCCACATCTCTTCTTCTTTATTCTCTGCTGAAATTACTTAGCAGTTGAACTGCCCAAGGAGTCTATGTATGTCAAAAGAACTAGCTCAAGAACAATTTTCAATGATCAAAAGTTTTAACCTCATGGGTCCAAGTTTAGTACTATTGGCAAATTACCACTCTTAATGGATAAAATGAGGACTCAGGTTGTTGGGGACAACATGCTGGCTCTGTAAACGTCTTAGAGAGGACTGTAAAGCACTGTGAAAAGGTATATAAGTCTAACTGCTATTGCTATACTTCTCCGTATTGTTGTAATTAAGTAATTAACGTTAAGGTTAGTTATTTAATCTAATCAGAACTCCGCTTGCAACTCCCCTTTCGTGCAGAAGCCAGGGAAACACAGAGAGGAACATTTCATAAAGACTTACCGAACTTGCGCTGTTTCTTTGCAACTTAAAGCACCCTTCGGAGTGTTTGGAATTTTACGTGGAATTCGACGAGCGGGATCCTGGATTGTCCATAGTCAAATGTGCGGACGTGCCGGAGCGCACCTCTTTTCTCCGTGACGAGGAAGAATTCGGCTGCTCCTCGCCACGGATACTCCCGTTACAGCCCTGCCTTCTCCATCCCGCCTTCTTCGACAACCATCCAGAGGCGCCACCGCTGGGGCACTCACGCCCTCCTCCCGTCCCGCTTTGATCTCTTCTCGCCTCCGGTTGGACTTTGGCAAAAATCCCTCCTCTCGACCGTCTCCTCCCACCCCACCCCCAAATAGCTGCCCTGTATCGGAGGCGAGACACACTATCAATAGGGCTGTAGTGATGTGGCAGTAAGCGGGAGGCGGAGTGTTCGGATGTGGAAGGTCCTCCAGGGACATAAAAGCGCCCACAGATCTGCTTGAAAACCTTGGGTTTCAGCTGCCTCTCCCGTCGCAGATTCCGAAAAAGCACAAACGAAGGATCCCAATGTTGCTCAGAAACTCAGAGAGCATCCTTGAGAGTTTCCAACTAGTTGTTTCAGGGCTTACACACACCCACACCCACACCAGACGGTTTTTAGCTTTTATCTTAGAAACCACAAATTCCTGTTTGCATTAATATACATTTCAATACAATCACTATTGGGCAGAGCGTGTTAGTCAAATTCAGTTTCCTAGACAATTCTTCTGGAGTGCTAAGTTACCAAAAATGTTTAATTTGGGCAAGCTGCTTCCATAATAAGACCCTAAAAGGGGTAGGGGGGAGGAAGCAGGCAGATGTACAGAAGATGCTGCTAAAATTAGATGAAGTTAGTCAGCAAGGAGAAACAAATGACCCATTCTTATTTCTCAGATCAATAATCTGCAAGCACTTCATGGACATACCGTATATTTGCAATGACTCCCTGAAATTCCATTGCTGTACACAGAACAATATTAGTAACTTGGAATAATTTTAAAATCATCCAACCACTATTGTGCCAAAATCACAATTACCTTTATATCATCTCGATGGCAAAGAGATGTCATGAAGGCATTGTAAGCCACCATTGGGAAATGGTACAAGAGTATCCTATTCTTGATCTATTATTTTTGCAAATGTAATTTGGTGCCTTATGTTTTATATGTAAATCTTTAAGAACACCAACAGAGAATCAGTGCACAAAGCAACTTTCAGAAAATACTAAGTATCTGCAGATTTGCAGAGGTATCTAAGACAAAAATTCCCTCATACAGTGCTTTTAAAAACTCTTCTCTTTTTGCCCAGAATTGATTTAAAGTCTCATTTTCTTCTGGTTTTTGTATTCCATTAATAACATAAAACTTACAGAGTACAGAGATGAACTGGTTTGTATAACCCTCAATTATAAATTTTACAAGGTGTCCAAATATAATCATCTTCCAATTATAACCCTTCCTTGCGTTTTCTATTAAAAATTCTTTTTCCTACCCAGTGAATCCACCAAGGGGGGGAGTGGGGAGGAAAGTAAGAAAGCTACATGTTTTCTTAATCATAGCATCAGGGAGCTTATATCAGGAAGCCTACCTAATGAACATCGAAATCACTATTATATCTTTTGTAAAAAAATGTCAGTAGAAGTAAGAAAAAGGATGGGACCTGTAACAAAATATTAGAGTGAAATATTTCTGTTCAGGGTTTGAGTGAGTTAACTATTGCTTTCTTCCAGTGTTGGAATTCAATTTTTTTTACTACTGGTTCTGTGGGTGTGGCTTGGTGGGCTTTGTGTGGCTTGGTGGACCTGGCAGGGGAAGGATACTGCAAAATCTCCATTCTCTCCCCACTCCTGGGGGAAAGGTATCTCCATTCCCACCCCACTCTGGGGCCAGCCAGAGGTGGTATTTGCTGGTTCTCCGAACTACTCAATATTTCCGCTACCAGTTCTCCAGAACCTGCTGAAGAGCACCCCCGCTTTCTTTCAAAAGTTCATTCAGTTTGTCTGGTTTCCCTTCCCTACATAGCCAATGTTTTTTTCCAAAGCTGCAGTTACATGAGTGATGCCTGTTTGGTTGCATAAGCAATAACAATTATGCTTAATACTTGGAAATAAAAGAAACTTATAGTTACCCTTCAAAAATGTTGCACTGTAAAATTGTTGTTAGGATTACTATATGAATATTTTTCCTTCCTGTTTTTTCTTCCTTCCTTCCTTCCGCCTTCCCTCCCTCCCTTCCCCTCTCTCTGTGCAGCATTCAGTGCCCTAACGTACACTTTTTCCACAAGCTCAGTTCTTTTGCTCTGTCTCTTCAACTGTTTTTTTCCATTATAGTTAAAGACAAATACCAGTGCCAATGCATTATTATTATTATTTTTAATTTGATTTATATGCCGCCCTTCTCCGGAGACTCAGGGCGGCTTACAATGTATTAAGCAATAGCCTTCATACTTTTGTATATTTTATACAAAGTCAGCTTATTGCCCCCACAAACTGGGTCAATTTACCTACCTTAGAAAGGATGGAAGGCTGAGTCAACCTTGAGCCTGGTGAGATTTGAATTTACAGTAATTGCAGACAGCTGGTGTTAATTACAATGCTTTAGTCTGCTGAGCTATCCAGGCTTTGTCCATAATTTCCCTGGGTTAGCTTTCACTTCAGTCTTATGATTCATTTAATGATTTGGTTTTCATTATGAATCAAAAATAACTTATCCAGATAATTAGAAGAGGTGTGGAAGCTAAATTATATGATGAATGGCTGAAGGAGCTAGGTATGTTTAGCCTAACAAAGAGAAAACTTGATATAGGGGTGACTCTTTAGAGGGGGTGACTCCTCTTATCACTGGAGGTTTTCAAGGAAAAATTGGGCAATCATTTGTCTGGGATAGTATAAGGACTTTTGCCTTGGGCAGGGGATTAGACTAGAAGAGTTTCTGTTCCAGCCCTATGTGATTCTAAGGTTCACTCTGCCCTTTTAATATTTATATATTCCTTAATCATTTTTCAATCACTCCTTGCTCATTCTATTTTCATTCCTCATCCCTATCCTGCTCCCCCACACCACAATATCTCATTAGTTTCCAAGATTATTGAGAAACTGTCAGTTGCTTGGGTTATCTTTTTGAGTATATAAATATGAGTAATCAAATAGAATTATAGTGATGATGATAATAATATTTTCAACTCAGGATGCTTTCTTTTAAAACTATACAAGAACATTGCATGCATTGATCTATTTTTGCAAAATTAGCAAAAAGTAGTCCCATTTGTTTAAAATTATTTGGGTACCAAGAAAAATTAATGCCACTCTGCAATGAAGTCATTTTCTGCTGGCTATTGTATCTACTGCAGAGAGTAGTATGCGGTGTGCTTGACAGAGGAAAAAATACTTATCTAGGATTATGCAAAAATTGTCTCCAAAGTGATACAAAGCTCTAAAAGTGTTTGTGAACCTTAAGAGCAATAGAATTGATGTACAAATGAAAAGACACATTCTGGCAAAATTAATGTCTGGCATTAGCCAATATTTTTCAAACAGTTATAGAAATAAATACCATTTTACTACTTTACATGATTGCCCTAAAATATGTGTTTATTAATCAAATTTCTACAGCTTTCCATTTCCATCTCCAAACAAAACACTGGGTGGCTCATAAACAATTAAAAAGTGGTATAAAAACTGCAGACCAATATTAGTAAATACAATAAAAACAATGTTGAATCATAAAAAATCATAACATAAAATTAATAGTTGAGGCAATCATCCCCAAAAATAATAGTCAATGTAGCCACTGCACTGGTTCTACCATATTCCTACGTTACCAAACTCATTGACAAAACCATGTTTTTAAGGCCCTGAGAAAAGCCAGTAGTGGTGGGACTAATCTGATCTTCAGGGGAATATATTCCACAGAATGGTATCCATGACAGAAAAAGCTCTCTTCCTGGACTCCAATAGATGACACTCTCTGGCAGATGGGAACTCGAGCATGGCCGTTCTTATCAAACCTGATGGGAGAGGTAAGTATGATTGGAGAGATGGCCCTTCAAATAATTTGATCCCATGCTGTAGAATTTACCATCATGGAATTGTATCCAGAAAGACTGGCAACCAATGCAACCCAAAGAAACATAGCATGCACCAATTGTGAGAGGTACATAACTGCCTGCACAGCTGCATTTTAAACCAGTTGAAGCTTCCAAATTCTCAAGAGTAGCCCCATGTGCAGCATACTCCATAATACAAGTAATAAAGGTGTGAATGACTGTGAGTAGGGCTCCCAGTTCAGGAATGGATGCAATTGATGTACAATACATATTGTAGTTGTGGAAAGATTCTTCCAGTGGCTGTCACCTATTCCTCAAAAAGGAGCCACTAAAAGGACCCCCAAATTGTGCACAGGTTCTGATTGGGGCAGTACAATGCCATTTGAGAGATGGAAAATTGTCAGCACCAGAATGCCATAACATCCAAAGACGTTCAGTCTTGCTGGGGTTCAGATGAATGTCAGTAGTTTCTCACCCAAACCTTCAGACCCTACATGGATAGAATCTTCACAGCATCACATAATTGAGAATGGGTAGAAATGTAAAAGTTGAGTATCATCAGCGTACTGATACCTTATCCTATGCCATTAGTTAACCTCACCCAGTAGATTCATTTAGATGTTAAACAGGAATGAAGAAATTACTAAACCCTGCAGCAAAGCAGGATCTGAGGGTAGGAACACCCCCCCCCCCCCAATCAATGCTGTCTGGAACAAGCCCTGGGGGAAGGAAGAGAACCAGCACAGCAGACAATTTCCCATTCCCAGATCTTGAAGTCAAACCAGTATACTATGGTTGATATGGTATTTAAAGTAAGCAAGAAATCAAGAAGAGCAAGGATGGACACACTACCTTCATTCCTGTTTCTGCCAGAAATAATTCAAAAGAATGAATAATGCTTTTTCAGTCCCATATTGAGGTCTGAATCTAGTGAAATGGATCTTGATAATCCATAAGAAATTGTGTGAGTACTAGCTCAATAATCTAATATATGTTCATCTACTATTTCTGAAAGATGAGACCGGAATCAGTCATGTTCTTTTAACTACTGGATATACTGTATGCTGCACTGTACACTGTCTGTTAAGAAGCTGGGTAAAAATAATTGTTGCTAGAAAATTATAGTAGGATTTGTACATTATATAACAGCAAATTAGTTGACAAAGTACATTCTTTTACTCTTAACTGACTGAAATGCAGTACTGTCCTAAAACCAACAGGGATTGTTTCCTAGTATGATTTTGATTGCTTATTTGTACTCTATGACTATCATTAAGTGTTGAACCTTATGATTTCTTAACAAATGTATCTTCTCTTTTTATGTACACTGAGAGCATCTGCACCAAAGATAAATTCCTTGTGTGTCCAATCACACTTGGCCAATAAAGAATTGTATTGTATTGTATTGTAACTGGGATAAATATCAAAGATAACATATTTATTGGTGATTGCCAAACCTACAGCACTTCACTTAATGGCCACTGTTAATACTTTTTTCTGATACATCAGTTGATGCTAATAAATTGGATCGCCTATATAAACAGTTTTTCAAAATAGCACTCTGTTGGGGATATTCTGCTGTTTTAAAATCTAACTTGCACTTCCAAGTTGGTATAGTACTGGTGGGAACATAATTTTGCCTTCTATGTCTAAATAAATCTACTAAAAGATTGGGGATAGCACTAATACAGAACAGTTCTACAAGAAAACCTTACTGAGGCAAAGAAAAAATAATATCTGATGCAAGCCATGTTTGTTATTTATGTTGTATACAACTTTAATTACACAGACACATTTCCTTTCTGTTAAATATAAATGCAGTGAACAGGTTTGCAAATATAAAGAAAGATACATAATTCATGATAATTAGCACCAGTAGAGTTTTAATTCCAAAGCCAACTTTGTACTAGTCTACTGCCCAGTGACATCATTGCTGATTTAATAATTCTGCTGATGCTGGCCTTCTATGATCTTGATCATGTGAGACAATAACCTGAATATTTCAACAACTCTTAACCATTAAGTTGGCTTATAGGAAAGGAAACTTCAGACAAAAGCATCTTTAAGGGTAAGGAAATATCTTTTGATAAAGAATAGGCAGGTATTAATACAAGGATATAACATTCTCATTTAAAAGACAGAAACAAGTTTTAAAACTGTACCTTTAAAACATCCAGTCAATTACAATCACTAGCTTCAAAATTAAGTAAGGGAAAATAGCAGATGAAGAACCCAGATTAGGAGATAGTGGGCTGTAGCTATTGCTGAGTCCACAGCAGCAGAAAAGTCCTTCTATTTTTTGTCAGGAATTGTCTTGACCATTATACTGTCCATCTCCTCAGGTTCCATGGGCTCGAATTCTTCCCAGATCACCTTGCAAGATCTAGCTCCCTCCATCTCTATAGACTCTGCTCTAAAGCTAGATACAGTCCAATACCATATAGAATGTACGTAACCAATTTTATCTGCCAGATGCACAGTTTATTTTTCACAGCAAGCCTTTATGTGGATTCGGTATTTGTCCCTTCAAGGAAGTATTGAGTCGCCCAGAACAGGACCACTGGGCAACTTCTGGCAAAAACAATGGGGGCAGAGACGTAGTCACCCTTATAGCCACAAGGTAGGCCTTAATAGTGGCTCTACTTCATGTCCAATCATCTTTGCTCCCTGTCCTTCACCAGCAATACATTGGTCATTCCTTAGCCTACTTAAATTTCCTTAATTCCACCATTAAAACATCCAGAACACTTATTGATCTATTTTATTTACATGTTTTTTATCATGATGTGTGGAATTGAAATTAAATCCTTCCATTTTAAGCTCAAAACTATTGTTTTCTTAATTCTTAAGAAGAAAAACATCATGAACAATGAATACAGACTGATGTTCTCAATGAAGATTATGTGCAAACGGTGATGGGTTAATATCTGAATTCTATTCAACACGTGCCTGATGCGTAAAACTCCAATGATTCTTCTTACAAATAATGGAAAAGCCTACAAAGCAGCAGATAACCAGGCTATACTCTCAGGTAGGAAAGAAAATAAATCCCTTTCTTTTAAAAAGTTGCCAATAGGAATAAAATACATACATAGTTTAGAAACAGATAAAATAAGCTTATTGGGAAGAAATAAAAACAGAGACAAACACACTCTTCTAGTTGCTCTAAATATTTAGTGCTATTTTTCTTTATGGTCATCTAGATTTACAGAAACATGAGTTTGTGGGAAATATTTTTCAGTTACATATCCCAATTCATTGGGAACAAACATCTTATAATGATTACACTCAAATGTTATATGCATGTTTATTCAGAATTTTGACCCATAATAAAGTTAAGAATTGATTACCGAGATAAATATTTTTATAATTGTTAATCTAATTCTCTCTCCACTTATCTTTCTTAGACCTTTTTGTGCTGCTTTGAAAAACTTTAGGTGGCCTTTTTCTCACTATCTAGTATTGGTTTTCATCTAAAGCAAAATTAGTCCTCTGACACAATTTTACTAAAATGTTATATTACAAAAGCCAACTCATAAAAGAAAAAGATGTGCTGAACATACTAAATTTTGTTGCACGTTGCCACGTTTAAATTTTCTCAGATTATTTCCTTTTCATGGACTGTCCTTCATTAATTAACATCTGCAATTTTAGAGAACAGAACAATATCAATTTATTTTTATTCTTTCATTCAGAATTTTTAAAAAAGTCAATCTATAATAATTTATACAAATATACTTCTTCTCTATATACCCACACTGCTAAGTATTAGCTACATGTCTACTTGGGAACTCCACAATTTACTCTTGCTCTGTTTTGAGTCCTTCTTTTTCTGATTAGAACTGCTCTTTGTAATATGTAGGGTTTTTTCTTTCATTCTTTTGATTCCTTTGGGTACTTGAAAAAAATGTTGAAAACTAAAATTAAATCAAATCATATTTATTCATAATGGGATGGAATTGGTTCAGATCAATGAGACAAAGGAAACAAGCTCCGTGTTGATTGGCTGCCTTCATGCCCCGATTCCTGAAAGTGCTCATTCAAACCAGCCACCCCACAGCCAGGAGGCGGCTGCTGTGGCCCCACCCAGGCCTTTTCTGCCATGAGGAATGTTGGCCTCATGGCAGAAAAGCAGAAGTCTTTTACTCAGATGCTGGTAAAGCTGTTTTCCTTAGATATCATGTTCTTACAGCTTCATCAACATCTGAGTAAAAGGCTACTGCTTTTCTGCCATGAGTCCAGTATTCCTGCAGGCCTCATTTGATCCAGGCCTGCGCAGCTCTGCAGCAGCTTCCTGCTGTTCATTGGGTGATTGGTTTGAATGAGCAGCTTCAGGGAGTAAGTTAGCCTGCTCTGGAGATCTTCAAAAAGTTAACTAAGTGATCAGAAATGGAATGGGAAGGAGCAAGTGGAATCCAATAAGGTAGCAAAGCAGTGCCCAGTGCCTGTGGAGACCCAGCAGGGTAGGATAGTGTGGGGAAGCAATTGTGGGGACCCCAAAGGAGCATGAGATATCTCAGTGGGTCAGGAGAGGCCTTGGGTAGTTGGAAGCAAGTGGCCTGTTCCAGCACTAACCCCCCCACCCCATGGTCTTCCCCACTTTAAGATACCTCATGTGCACTTAACAACTTGTGCATTTGATTAACAAATGCATTGAGGAAAGCAGGGTGGAATTAACATGATCCAATCAAAGAATCTTCGGGTTACGAATGTAATTGGCAGGCTCTACTATATTCATAAACTGAGGATTACCTGTATTGCATAGGCTTCACTCTAACATGGCTGGTCTTTGCATACTCAGAAAAATTAGTGATAAAGAACTCCTGAAACCTAAAACAAAAAAGTAGTCTGAGTTATTTAAAGCAATAAGAGATTCAGGCAAATTGACTTCTTGATGCTGTTTCCCGAAGAAAGCTCTAACTTGGATTCAATTAATTATAGAACATCAAGGATCTACATCTATCTTTAACCTTTATTAGTACCCAATTGAAAATAATGCAAATTATTAATTACCTTCTCTCCTTAAATACCACTTAAGGAGACAAAACCTATGAGAACGCTTTCAGCTCTGCAACTTACGCCCCTTGAAAGAACATGTTATAGTTCAAAAACAACAATATCTATCTTGTTTTTAATTTAAAAATGATTCTTCTTCTTTTCTCAGGAGAGTTTCACAAATATTTATGATATGGCAAAGTTTTCTCTTCCACCATTAAAACCACCAGGAAAGCTACCATCAGTGTTTAAAGTGCATCTACCACCAATGAAACTATCAGGCAGGCAAATACCATCATCTTCAACTATCACAGCTGCGCCCTTGTATCAAAATAAAGAATCAAACAAACATTTATTAGCTTGTATACCAGAGACAAACCCCATTTTTCTTCTCCCTCAACTAAATATTTCAAGAAACAAAATAGGAAGAAAATACAATGAACTCCCTCCACTCATCACTACAGTCAAACCGACAGAAGCAACTCAGGAAGCAATTTATCTGCAGGTGAGCAATATTCAGGCAGATTCATTTTAAAATAGCTATCATGTTTGGCAATAGGCTAGACAACATTTCATTAACAGCAAAATAATATGAGAAGTGGTTTCAAGAGGGAAGAAAGAAAACATAAAAATTGTGCAAAAGATTTGCTACATTCATAGGTAGCTTCACTTTAGGAGACTCCCTCACAAAATTCCCAAAATACCAAGTGTCAATATGGCAATTCCATTAAGTGCTTGGGAATTCTGTACATCTAGAAGTCATCAAGTTCAGGAAGAATTACACAACATCTCTTCAAAAAAAATAAGCATAAATTGGGGCAGAGGTTGTTACTGTAAACTCCCTTCCACAATTGCACATGAAGCTAAATAATTATTCTGTAATGAAATTACATACTTTTATTCCATTTTATTCCATTTTAGGGTAAACAATATTATGCAAAACACATAAAGGAATAAAAATAGTAAGCTCAATAAAGTACAATATATAAGATAAAGAAATTTACCTGTAGTTAAGCCAGTCCATATATTAATTCATAGCAATGTATTTTATTCTTTATAAACTATTCACCCCTTCTTTTTCTGAATATCTCATCAGCTCCCTATAACCATGACTTTCTACATCTTTTCTTACCTCTAAACCCATTCTTCCTTCACATAATCATTTTGAAAGTTTGCTTTGGTCATTCTTTCCTCATGACCAAACCTCAAATGTATTTCTTTTGTATTGCTTGCTCACTTGCACACCTATGGGTCAGTGGTGAAATTCAATTTTTTTTTACTACCAAATCTGTGGGTGTGCCTTGGTGGGTGTGGCAAGGGAAGGATACTGCAAAATCTCCATTCCCACCTCATTCCAGGGGAAGGATACTGCAAAATCCCCATTCCCTTCCCACTCCTGGGGGAAGGATATTGCAAAATCTCCATTCCCACCCCACTCAGGCAGAGGTGGTATTTGCCAGTTCTCTGAACTACTCAAAATTTTTGCTATCGGTTCTCCAAAACCTTTCAGTACCTGCTGGATTTCACCCCTGCTATGGGTACCACAGGTAATCCCAAAGGTGCTTTTTCAGGAGGCAACTGGACTTTTTCTTTGAAGTTTCGTTTCTCATCCAAGAAGCTTCTTCAGCTTTGACAGGACAGTGGGAAATGGAATGATTTATATTCCTTGAAGACAACTGGTCATTTGCATCCTTTTAGACTGCAGTCTGGGTGCGTCACGCCATGCCCACCCCAGTTTAGCAAAGGGGGAAAAGTTGTGATATGTCATGTAACAATGTGACATTGCAAGTTTGACAACAGTGTTTAAGAGGGTCGCTGAAGCACTTGGAGGTTTATCTTGTCCTCAGGGTCACCTGAGTAGTGCTCCTGGTTCCTGTGGTCTGCAATTTTACTCTGGTAAATTTTTGCTTCAGCAACCATCTATAACGGGTGTCAAATTCATAGTGTCACGTTGTCATCACGTGACGTACGACAACTTTTTTCCCTTTGCTAAAACGAGGTGGGCATGGCCAGCCCGTGACACATCCAGCCCGTGCACCGCAAGATTGACACCCCTGCTCTAAAAGGATGCAAATGACCAGATGTCTGCAAGGAATATAAATCCTTCCATTCCCCACTGTCCTGTCAGAGCTGAAGAAGCTTCTTGGATGAGAAGCGAAAGGTCTTCAAAAATAAAACAAAGTCCAGTTGCCTCTTGAAATAGCACCTTTGGTACAACCATGACCTAGATGACTGAGAATCTCTACAGATGCCCCACAGGTAAAGTGATTTGGTTCAGATCAGAGCACTTTACCTGTGAAGTCAGTGGTGGGATTCAGCCAGTTCGCACCACTTTGGGAGAACCGATTGTTAACTTTCTGAGCAGTTTGGTGAACTGGTTGGTGGAAGAAATCATTTGGACAGAGAGCCGGTTGCTAAATTACTTGAATCCCACCACTGGGTAGTGTTTTGGTTCTGATTAGCAGCATTTTATCTTAATTTGCATTCATTCAGCACCTATCCGCCTTGTTTTACCACACATGCGTCTGGCTGCGTACAAATTTGTTGGGTGTCTCCGGCCTTACCAAGTCTCCCTTCCATATAACTTAATACAGGGGTCTCCAACCTTGGCAACTTTTAAGACTTGTAGACTTCAACTCCCAGAGTTCCTCAGCCAGCAAAGCTGGTTGAGGATCTCTGGGAGTTGAAGTCCACAAATCTTAAAGTCGCTAAGGTTAGAGACCCCTGCCTTAGTAGTAGGCAGAGGTACACTCTTATCAAATTTCTTTTCAAATCTGGCGAACCTTTGTACTTACTTGTTAAAACATTAAAACTTAAGCGACCTTTGCGTGAGTCAACGTACGAGTTCGCCGTGCTACCCAACCCGCACCTTGTCTAACGAACAGGCGCCTCGACTTTCCTTTCAACCCAATCCATGTCCGCCCTGCTATTTTCCCGCCAGCAGGCGGCCCTACAGTTTAGGGTTTGATACGAGGTAATAGGTAGCAGGCCGCGGGCGGAAGCTTTTCCAGACCGCCTTTCCCGTTATGCCCCTGGTTTCCGTTGACTCTTTTCATTTCTCGGCTGCTTCGCCGCCGCCACTGAAAGCGCGAGGCGAGCGGGAGTCATGGCCGCCTCGAAGCCCGTGGAGGCCGCCACAGGTGGAAACGGGGCGGGCTCGGGGATCCCGCGCTGGCAGCTGGCGCTGGTAATCGGGGTGCCGCTGCTTGGGGTCGGAGCAATTTATTTGTGGAACCGACGGAGGCGTGGGACGCGGGCCGGAGGCAAAGGAACCAGCGAGAGGAAGACCCCCGAGGGGAGAGCCAGCCCGGCCTTCACCGACTCTTCAGGGGGTAGTCGCCTCGATGGCTCCGCCGGCGGCGACGAGATGGTGAGAGGGGACGATGGGCGAATTGGCTCCGAGCGGAGAAGGGGCGCCGGGGGCTTTCGTGGGAGGAAGAGCGGGAGGCCGCCTCAGCGAGAGTTCAGGCTGCGGCGCGCGAGCGAGCCACGTGCTTGGTAGGGGGATTGGCAGGGCTCGCCGCAAATTTGCGGTTCAAAGTGCTTGAAGAGGGCGGGTGGGTTTCCAAGGGTCCCTGTTCCAACGGTTCTTTTGGGGGAGGGGGAGCTGTCCTGCGAGGGGGAAGAGAGGGCTGGGCCACGTGACTTCTTGACAGCAACCTGATTATCAGTAGCTGCCGTCCTTTAGTCAGCAAGAAGTGGGGGCGGGGAGGGGCGAACGAAATTGATTTTGTTTGCTGGGCCAGGTTTGTCTTCGAGATTTAATCGACTGCTTTCTCGCCTTCCCTCAAGGCTTCTCTTCTCTGTTACTATTTTGAGTTTTATGAGAAGAGAAATACACAAATGGTTTTTAATAGAAATGGATACATGCCTTACACTCAAAATTTTGAATGGTAGTATTGTGTCTGTTGTTTATTGGGGGAAAAAAAGCTTTTAAATTTGGCGTTTTTTAAGTCCTGAAAAATTATTTTTTAATAACATATTAACTAATATCTAGTATTAGTTTATAGACAAACCCTGTGTAAATATATAGACTAGTATATAGAATAGCCACTGTGGACAAGCTAATGAATTTAATTGGTGACACTAAATATCGAATTGATGGAACTGAGTTCTAAAATTAAATGAGAACAAGTGGACTATTCATTATCCACTTCTTAGATATCATTTTTTTTTCATGTTTCTTTTTTATTTTTTCTTTCTTTCTAAGATTAAAGATCTTTTGGTGTAAGGCGTTTTATTTCAGGCTCCTTTGGTTTTCATTTTATATATCATTTCTTAAAAATAGTGATTTGTAGTTAAAGCAGTATTTCATATTCCAGATATAGGTGCATCATATTCAGGTATGAAACATTACATTATGGTATTAGTTGCTTTCATAGATATGCGTATCAACCTTTACTCTTGCATTCTTTTTCCAATTGCACACTGCTTTCTCATATTGTTTCAATATATATGTTCAGAGAAATCTTATCAAACATGCAGCTGAATTAACAGAATTATTTTTGGACGCTCAAAGGCACTTACAAATTTTCATGCAGTTAAGGTTGAATGGTATTTATTTACATCCTTTTAAGTCTCAAGACTCATAACTGTACATTAATTACAGCCAACATAATTTAAATAAATGTCGTGGTAGAAATTAAATATTTTAACATGTGAAAACAAAACTATAATATCAAGAAAACAATCATGCCAAATAATCTCACCATAGGCCTTCCAAAATTCAGTTTTCAGAGGTTTTCGGAAGGTCACATCAATGGTGGGTCAACCTAACTTCTATGAGAAGATTGTTACTTAGCATTGGTGTTATCTCTGAGAAGTAATGCCTATGTGCCTCCATCATTGCAGAAATGAAGAATCACAAAAGGTGTTGATCCTGAAAGTATCTCAGTGCCAAATCATGTAGGATTTTATAAGCAACTGCATATTTTGAGTTACACCTAGCAACTAATAGGAAGCCAGTGCAGAGCTTGGAGTTCCAGATGCAATATGCTTACAGAGATAATTTCTAGCTATAGGTGGGCTGCTACACTCCATGTTAATTGAAACTTGAGGCAGCCCCAGGTACAGCATATTGAAGTAATGCAAATGAATATTAATGAATTTTACCCTAGCTGTATCTGTGTAACCTGGGTATCTTGGTTACACAGTTACAAATCTAGCAGGCCACCACATCATGGACTATTCCTTCAGGATCACTGCCATCTCTTCAAGATGCAATACCAGAAGAGTCAGAGCGATTTGATCAACAGCCTGCAACTTTGTCTTGCTGCAATTCAATTTCAATCCATTTCAAAACATCCAGATCCTGACAGTTCTAGACACTAGGAGAAAACATTAATAGCATCTCCTGTCTAACCTGAGGTGATAAATATCTGAAGATCATCAGCATGCTGATGATAGTACACCTCATATTAGTAAATGATCTTTCGTACATAATGCCCACCATAAAAAGTTCATTGCAAGCTGCTTGAAGGCGGAGGCAAGGTCCAAGGATGTTTGCCAGTATGTATTGGACGGATCCAGAGATTACCTGGGACAAGTCCATGGTCACAATAACAGCCATGAAACCTACTCACCAAAGCATGGAAGTTGAAGTCACCAAACACCAAGCGGTGAGGAAACACCACACCAGCCTAGAAACAGGTTGAGAAACTTAAGCAGAGTGGCTGTTTGTTCCTCATCCAGATGAACATAGAGGCATTCATATTCTCCATAGAATCATAGGGCTGGAAGAGATCTTGGAGATCTTCTAGTCCAAGCCCCTGCCCAAGTTCTTATAATATAATCCTGGACAAGTGGTTGTCCAATCTTTTATTTACCATATTTTTCGGTGTATAAGACGCATCGGAGTATAAGACACACCTTAATTTGGGGGGAGGAAATCAAGAAAACAAGAATTCTACCTCTGCTTACCAGCATTTTGGAACGGTCGGGGGGGAATCTGCCCAGCAGCTTTGGGGAACAAAGCGGGTGCCACGATTTGCAGCTGGTCACCCCTCTGACCTCCCAGCAGGCATCTTAGGGCAGGCAATGGCCACAATAACTTCACTCCCCTTCAGTGTAGGAGCTGCCGCCTAAGCCCTCTGCGCCCAGGAGCCGAGCGAGCTGAATGAGAGCTCCTAAAGAAAAACGCCCCTCCTTTCCAGCCACTGCTGCCCAGATTCCCCAATGCAATAATCAGAGCTGCGTTTCAGGCGGCGGGCGGCCAGTTCCTCTGCAGTGTGAGGACCTGCTGCCTTTCTGCACCCAGGAGCCGAGTGAATGAGAGCGCCTAAAGAAAAACGCCCCTCTTTTCCAGCCACTGCTACCTGGATTCCCCAACGCAATAATGAGAGCCATGTTTCAGGCAGCGGGTGGCCAGTTCCCCTGCAATGTGGAGCGGGGAACTGGGAACTGTTTTGGATTTGGGGAGGGGATTGCAGCACTTCTGCCTGAAAGTGCTTTTCTTCCAGGCAGCAGTGGCTGGAAAGGAGGAACGTTTTTCTTTAGGAACTCTTGTTCGGCTCGCTCAGCTCCTGGGCGCAGACGGCTTAGGCAGCAGCTCCTACATTGTAGGGGAGTGAAGTCATTGAGACCATTGCCTGCCCTAAGCTGCCTGCTGGGCGGCCAGACGGGTGACCAGCTGCAAATCGTGGCACCCTCCTTGTTCCCTGAAGCTGCTGGGCAGATCCCCCCCCCCGACCTTCCCGAAAAGGGTTGTTCCTCAGGCTGTGCCCCAACCCAGATCCTGCCGCCGGGAACTGCCCAAAAATGGCCAAAGGGTGGGGGCTGGCTGGTGGTGGGACTATATTCGGTGTATAAGACGCACCCAGATTTTCACCCCCTTTTGGGGGTAAAAAGGTGCATCTTATACACCGAAAAATATGGAATATATTTATTTATTATAGTTTGATTTATATGCCGCCCTTCTCCGAAGACTCGGGGCGGCTTACAATGCATTAAGCAATAGCCTTCATACTTTCGTATATAGCTGCTAGTAGGGCTTTTGCCCCCCCCAAGCGGTGTTCTTTTTATACAAAGTCAGCTTATTGCCCCCACAATCTGAGTCCTCATTTTACCTACCTCGAAAGGATGGAAGGCTGAGTCAACCTTGAGCCTGGTGAGATTTGAACTTGCAGTAATTGCAGGCAGCTGGCAACTAAGTGCTACTTTAACAGTACTTAGTCCACTGCGCCACCAGGCTCTTTTCTTTTCTTGAAAAGTTCCAGCGATGCAAGCTGTTCCATTGAGTAACTGTTCTTACTGTCAGGAAATTCCTCCTTATTTCCAGGTTTAGTCTCCCTTTGATGAGTTTCCATCCATAACTTCTTGTCCTATCACTTGGAGGCAGAGATTCCGGTCCTAGGTGTGGTATTTATTGACGTTCAAAATTTGCCCTACTTCCTAGCTCTGATGTCAAGACTATTGATGGACGCAAAAGCCAACTGGGCAAATCTTGAATGGATAAGATTTCTACCCTTGCACAATCAGGTTTTTATGTGTCAGATCTGCATTTTTATACCAAATGATGAATTGATTGGGTTTTATGATTTATGAATGTCGGGTTTACCATGAGAAACTTAAAATTGGGAACTACAATGATCTGACGATCAGAATTCAGGCCATCACACCATTTTTAAAAAAATCTGATTGTGACAATGCTATAGCAAACACATTGTCCATAATTCCCAGGACAACTCTTTCAAAATCTAGTAAATATTAGTTCCTTCAAGCTAACAGCTATAGGATTTGTGACATATAGTATTGGGAAGGAGCCTTAACTTAGAAATATTTGAAAAAGCTTTTCTCTTGCAATAGCAATTTCTCCAAGCTGTGAACCGGTCATCAAAATATCACTATCTACGAAGAGGAAAGTACTGTATCAATAGACTTAGGAGATCTGTAAGATTTATAGAAATAGCTTGGAGGAGAAGAATCCTTACTGAATGTCTGGCAATTAAGTTTACTTAGTGACCACAGAACAGTTGAGGAAGAGGCAACAGAAAAAAATATTGGGGAGCGATGGAATGAAGTGTGGGATAGAAAACATTTAAGTTTGTAATTATTTTCTGAAGAAATGGTTTTCAGTTTTATACACCAGGTCTACTTCAATAAGAAAATTAAGTTACCCCTAATTTAATATATTTTGTAAAGTAATAATGGCCTTATATGTGTAAAGGATATTAGAAGCTAATAGATTTCTATGCTCTCCAAACTAAATGAAGGTCCGTTATAACTTTCATTCCTAACTGTTTGACATCCTTAAAAGAGAGATGATGAGATACAGAGAAGACAAATGGTTAGACAGTAGTAGAACTGCTATTGAAATCTCTGCCAAATATTTGCTAAAGCGCAGAACCTAGAATTTTGCCTGATTTGCTGGAAATTTTAGTAAAGAGAAAAACAGGAAAAATGGAATATTCTACAATTGGGGGAATAGCTATTTTTCTCTATTTTTTTGTCAATCTTGTAACGACTAGCAAGCAGAAAAAGCCATTGTTTATTGTCTAGCTTTGCAAAGTAAGGTTGCTGACAATACTTCCCATAGAGGGCAAGAGATACTTACCTCTGGTAGACAGAAGAATGTGACATTTTTATTTTTAATAAAGTGTAGGTCACAAATTTGTGTGTTGATGTTATAAGAAATGACCTTTGGAAAGTTCTATGGCTAATGTTTGCATTGTTAAATTCTGCTGGTATGTAAAGAAATGTATGTAGTAACTCTGCTGTTTAGATACTGAACTTTACAATTGACTTGAAAGTTTATGAAATTTTAACCAAAGCTGGCTTTTTTCTATTTTCATTTGTAAGAATTCATGCGTGATTTTTATTTTCAGAGTCCTCTAGATAAAGCACAGGCTGCAAAGAACAAAGGCAACAAATACTTTAAAGCTGGAAAATATGAGCAAGCTATTCAATGCTATACTGAAGCCATCAGTTTATGTCCTTCTGAAAAAAATAGCGACCTTTCTACATTTTATCAGAACCGAGCTGCAGCTTATGAACAACTGGTATGAAAACATCTAATCTATATTTAAGTTCATTTGCAATTTAAATATAGTTTCCACCTGTTTCTTGTACAATTAGAAGGCACATTGGACACAGTGCCACCCATTGCAAAAAAAAAAAGAATAATAAATAATGTATCAAATTAGGTAGTTGTTAAAAATGGAAGCTTTTGGTTTTGAAAACGTTTAAATTTTTAAAAATGAAATTCTCTTGGTTTTAAAAATGATAACAGAACTTTGAGTGGTTGCAGACATAACCATGTCTCAACTCTCATTTAATATTTTCCTGCTGCTTAAATATTCATATCTATATTTCTTCCAAAATATATTGTACAGATTTTTCTTTTAGTATTTTTTCAATTTAGCCCATATTTATTGTGGGGGGTGGGTACCAAATGCAACTAACAGTATTCAAAATACAGAATAAAAAACCCCATACATTAAGAATTACAAGTCTGACAAAAGATTGAGGTTAAAAACTTTTATGTATACTCAACAGCTTGGAAACAAGCAAAAATTCTATCTGCTAGAAAGCATTTGAAGACCTGGATCAGGAAAATTGCCAGTGCTTTTTTGAGAAAGGGTATAATCCCCTTATACTAGAATAACATTTCTACTAATATTGCCCTGGTTAACAGTATTTCCAAATAGTGGTGATGACCTATATTATAATGTTATATATCATCAAGCACCACTTTTCCAAGGCTGAAACTGATCATCCGGTGAAACTGTCACAAGAAAGCCTGCTTAGAAAACCCTTAGTTTATATCATGTAGTGGACATGGATGAGATGGCAAGCCTTCTTTCTTATGGCTTTCCACTTTGGAATTTCTTGCTTCCAGAGATTTGAGTAGCTCTTTTCCTCTGACTTCCTGTAAATCTTTTAAACAACATTGTGACCACACGTTTAGCCAGAATTTAAAGTTTGTCATAGCATTCTAGAGAGGGTCTTTTAACAACATGAAAGTATTTGCTGGCCAACACTACTTTATTTTTTTGTAGTTTTGAGAAAGCAAAACATATGAAAATAAAGGAAAGAAGAGAAATTGATTTCATGCCTAGAAAGTGACCCTTTTATTATGTGGGTCTAATCGCTGGTCAGGATTACAGTTAATATTTACGTTACAAGTTTTTGAAATCTATAGCAGTATTACTTCTTTTTTATTTGAACAAATAGGTTAATTAGTTATTTTTATATCTATAGCAAAAATGGAAAGAAGTGGCCCAGGACTGCACAAAGGCAGTTGAACTTAATCCCCGATATGTGAAAGCACTTTTTAGGCGTGCAAAAGCACATGAGAAACTAGACAACAAAAAAGAATGTTTAGAAGGTGAGTATTCTGTACATTAAAATCATTATCATCATTAAACAGAAATATTATTTAAGCATTAAATAAAATCTATCTTCAAGCATGGTGATGTGAGAATTTAGAAATAAAATTTGGATAGGTGTCAAACTCAGGAAATGAGGAGTCCAGGCAGTTTAAATGAATATATAGATTTATTGTATGCTAAAGTTCTCTATAAGAATCTGAACTACTAATGGCCAAAGCAAATTGGTAGTAGGTAAGAGTTAATGGAATTCAAGATGGGCTGGGCTTAGATCTCTTGTGGACATGAAGGGATTTGCAACTGATGCTCAGCTGGTCATCTCCAACATCAGGATTAATTGTTCCATGGGATATAAATGTACTTGGTAGTAGTACATGTTCCTAGGTAGCATTCCAAGCACTAATGGATTAGAAATTTCTCTTTATGTTTCCAGATGTTACTGCAGTTTGCATTTTAGAGGGCTTTCAAAATCAGCAAAGTATGTTGCTAGCTGATAAAGTTCTTAAACTTCTTGGGAAAGAAAAAGCCAAAGACAAATATAAGGTATGATTTGTTCTCTATAATAAATTGTAAACCATTGGCTTTCTTAAATGGTTACATAAATATAGATGTGCTGGTAAAGTTGCAAGAATATTCAAAATGCAATTCTTTTTTTAGTAATATTAACTTCAATGAAATGTCATAGAATTTATATGAACTAATTGGAGTGTTACCATTAACTGACTCATAGCAAGAACTGTGAGATATCCTGTTTTGATCATGTAAAGAAGTCACTAAAATGACACTCAGTTCTAATTTGCAGCATTAGATAGTTAATTTTGACCTTTTAACAACTGCTTGAAGACAATTAGGTGCCATGGCACCAGGATGACTACAAGTTTATAGAAATATGAGAAGTATTGTGTATATGGGAAGCATTTCACATATATAAATATACACATATATTATTTTAACAGGAGTCTCTCATATTTAAAATAAATCAAAAGTTTAGAGTACTTAAAATCATTACACTAGAAGTCAATTTGAAATTCTCTAGTCTATACAAGTACCCTGTTTTCCCCAAAATAAGGCATTCCCTGATGATAAGCCCAATCGGTGTTTTGAGCACATGGCAATAAGACCAAGCGCTTATTTCAGGATTCAAAAAAATATAAGACAGGGTCTTATTTTCAGGGAAATATGGTAGTCTTCAACTTACAACCATTCATTTAATAACAGTCCAGAATTATGACATCCCATAAAGTACTTCCATGTGTCACAATATGTTGCATCATTGTTTTGTGGTCACGTGATTGTAGTATGGGTGCTGGCAACCTGTTTACACTCACAGCTAGTTGCCAACCTTCCCAAATCATGCAGTTGCCATTTATATATATTTTTTTATCCTGTCATTATTTTCAATTTCTCTGCTAGCTTCCCCAAAAAGTCAATGGGGAAGCCAGTAGGGAAGGTCCTACCTGCCAAATGGATTCTGCTCATCTCTGGGGGCTGACTAAAGAGCTACCTGCTGAACTTCTTTGGCAGGGTGCAGAAATGGAGCTCCAATCATGAAGATTTGAGTTTTGTTCCTGTACTTCATCGAAGTGTGGAGGAGAACTGAACTTATTTGATAGGTAGCTATTTCAGCCATCCTCCCAGAGACAAGGGGAAGCAAAGAGGCAGCACAGTAAAGTAAGAATTGTTTGGAGTCTTATGTGGGAGAAGGAAGCCTAGCAAGGCTGTGTACTACACTCAGAGACTGGAAATTGTGCTTAGAGTTCAGTAGGAAGGATTTTTGCTCCTAAACAGAGTTTCCTAGGGTCTCCTCTGCTCTCACCCCTAAGGCATGCCATGCTCCTTATTTAAGACTCGGCCCCCTTGACAACCCATGAGATTGCTTAATGAGCTCAACAGGTAAGGTAGAGATTGTGGTGGTTGAGCTAAACAGTTATGTGACATCTCATTTAATGATCACCTTGTTCAATGACCAAGATTCTGGTTCCAATTATGGTTTTAAGTCAAGGACTATCTGTATGTAGCTTTGTGGGGATAAAAAACACATCCAAAAACTTCTGATGATGTGGAGCTTCCCACAATAGCAGGGACAAATGGAAGAGAAATAGAAAAAGACTACTTGAAAAGAATATTATTATTCTATTTAAATAAACTTAAGATTTTTTTTAGTAGAATATTTGATAAAAGTGATTACTGTCAAATGAAATATCTCTCAATGCACGTTTTAAAAGGTTTATGGATCATAGAAATATCTGTTAATGAAAAAGTCAGTCAGTACACCAATATTGCAAAAAAATATTTTTACCTGGGACCTAAATAATCATAAAAACATCTCCATTCAATGAATATTCTTGAGAATGGGTCTCTTTAACACTTACTTAATGCAAAAAATGGAATATTGAGCTCTGAGAAAATCAAACAGGATGAAAAAGCTAATAATTGGAAGAAAAGTCAGTTGGCTATATTTACAGCTAAATTCTGAACATAATTTGATAGTTTATTTTATTTCTTTAATAATGTTGGCTGGTTTGCCTTACTCAAATTATCCATGTTTACCTTTTTATAGAACCGGGAACCCTTGATGCCTTCACCACAGTTTATCAAATCTTACTTCAGCTCTTTCACGGATGATATTATATCTCAGCCTCTTCTAAGGGAAGAGAAATCTGATGAAGATAAAGATAAAGAAGGAGAGGCCTCCGTAATAAAAGAAAAGTAAGTGATCGAGCAGTTAAGCAACTAAGCTTCCAATATAGATTGTAGCATATGATACATAAATAGAACACATTCTTTTTGTTACCATTTATTGTATTTTTTGAAAGAGAAGTGAGTTTATGTAGATACACAATAAGGGCTTTCACTGACTGTGAGACGCAGCTTATTTTTAGCTTATTGTGGCCACGTTTAGTAACAAAATGCTGAAAAATCATTATGTGGAGGAAGATTGATTTTCAGTGGAGTGGAGGGACATGGCAATGCCAAAGGACATGGCTGTTGAAATCCTACTCTTTGTTCAAGACCAAGAAGCAATTTCCCTAAACACAAGAAAAGCAAGAGGCTACAGTCTTCTATGCCAGTGGTCCCCAACCTTTCCAGCTTTGTGGCCTGGCAGTGGGGAGAAGAAAGGATAGCTCTGTGAGTGATAGGCAGCCGAGCATCTACCATTTACCAGCCTGATTCTGAACGGGCTGAGGCCTGGAAGTGGACTACGGCCCGGAGATTGGGAACCGCTGTTCTATGCTGTTTGCTGTTACATTAAGGAGACACCAAGATAGTTAGGAGTTGCGAAGACAAAATTCAGGAATGGGAAAGAATCTGGGATGGAATAGAAAGTAAGAGGGAACAGGTATGAAGAAATGAATTCCTACGTTTACCCTCACAAATTTTGCAGGATTGTACACTTTTGGCCATTCACTTCTGTTAAAATTCCATGCATAATTTGGAACTCAGTGTTATAGCACATGGCTCTCTACCTGATTTATTCAATCTGTGGCAAGAAACTTCTAACTGAAATTCTAGACTTTTCATACCAGAATATATAGTACTAAGAACAATGGTCCATTTATCTGATTTGATATTTTATTTAATTACTAAATTTGCTTGCCACCCATCTCATTTCAAAGTGACTATTAAGGTGATGTCTATGAATATTTAGTCATCCAGGTCATAATTGTCTCAAAGGTGCTTTTTCAAAAATCAACTCTTGGATGAGAAGCAAAACGTCTTCAAGGGGGGGAAAGTCTAGTTAGCTTTTTAAAAAGCACATTTGGGACTATAAAATAGCTTTTTCTATTGCTGATTAAATATGCTGGTGTGGACATAGCGCTCCTGGTTGTTTTATCTGCATTGTATCATAGACACATTTGCTCTCACCATAGTCTCTGTTGGCCTTAATAGTGATTAAAGCTGTGGTTGAGGATGTGGGGTTTTTTTAGACCAACTGGAAGCCATAATTTTTTGTTCCCTTGTTAATTTCTTATGGGAACTGTAAATCCAAAATATGTCAGATAGTTCCTGCTATAGAAGATTTCTATAGTTAAAAAAATGGAATAAACACAATACTTTACTTTCTTAAATGATTGTTCAGATACTTGAACAAATTGAATGAAAATTTGTTTTCAAAAATTAATGACAGAATATCTGAAATTTGGTTTTATAGAAAATATCAAATGCACAAGCAATTCAGCTTGCTTAGTTTTGGTTAAGGCAAGAATATGGCTCTGTATAATGACAATCCTTTTAATTGGGTGCCATCTAATTAACCAAATCCCAATCCTGCCCAGAGCTGATTAGAAGATGGGTAGCTATCTAAATATTTAAATGAATAAAATAAAATAATAAATAGCAAATCTGTAGAAATGGATGGATTTGCACATATTTAGAATTGCTTGGTTCAACATAGTCTTACAAATGCTTTGGGAATTACTAGAATCTTGCTAGTCCAATATTACTACAAAATATATAAAGAGAATTTTCTTTCATCTAGGTGGTTTTTCAAAAATAGTTTGTATATCGTTTTGATTAGAACTGAAGAAACATTTCTCTTGCATTTTAATAACTGCTTTTCACATTTCTTTCAGCTGTGGCTATTTAAAGGCAAAGAAATATATGGAGGAAGAAAACTACGACAAAATAATTAGCGAGTGTACTAAAGAAATTGAAGCTAAAGGAAAATATATGGCAGAAGCTTTGCTATTAAGAGCTACATTCTATTTACTTATTGGTAATGCAAATGCTGCCAATCCTGATTTGAATCAGGTTATTGTTATGGAAGATGCAAATGTAAAGGTAAGTATTTTGTAGATTTACAAAACCTTTCTTAATGGTGATCGTGACATTCAAGAAGAGAGGTGATTGTGGTGTTCTCTTATTATCCCCTGCTCTATATCATGTGGTTTTCAGGGGAAATCAAAATTTTAGAACAAATGTGAAGTTTGCAAAAATTCCTCCCCTCTCTAGAAGAAATGTGCTAAGGACAACCCTGATAATTCTAGGGAAGAATTGAAAATATTTTATGGTGGGCTGAAAAATATTTTACCTTTTCTCTAGCTTCCATTTTGCCCCTAAAGCTGCCTATTTTCACATGAGAGTATAACAGGATTAACTCTTTGCTACCCATACTCTGTGATCTAGACTTCAGAATGTAATGTTTAATGTTCAGTGTTTATTGTAGTAAATAGGCAGTTCTTTCAAGTATTCCACTTCTCAAATGTCACTTTTGATAAAAGACTTGCAGCCACTTTTTTCCTTGGAATAATGCTATTTGCTGTACCATCTCTTTTTGCTGCCTCTTCATGGAGTTCCTGCAACTGATGATGACCCTTGGCTGTAGTACATCAGTCTGAGTGCACTGCTCATATGCTTTCTGTAGTTACTTGTTTAGACTATATGTGATGTGTTTTAGTTCTCATGAGTATATTAGTTTTTATTGGAGGGATATTAGCAATCAAGAGTTTAGAAGCTCTATGAATTACAGATGGTATTATTTTGGGAAATAATACCATTTGGGCATTAAGTCTCCATTGTGTACAAGCCATTTTGTGACAGGGAGGAAAGTCCAGAAGAAAAGACTTAAGATTTTACCTGTGCTACTAGTGCAGAGAGCTTTTAAATCTAAAAAGAAACTGTCAAAAGGATACTTGTGTAATAAAACTGAAACATCTAGGAAAAGAAATGCATAACGGTTTTAATTCTTCTAAACAGCTTCGTGCTAATGCCCTCATCAAACGGGGAAGTATGTATATGCAGCAGCAACAGCCTTTGTTCTCTACTCAAGACTTTAATATGGCTGCTGATATTGATCCTCAGAATGCAGATGTTTATCATCATAGAGGACAGGTAGGGATTTTTCTACTACCTTAATATTTTTCACATTTCATCAGATGTTTCATTGTATGGATAACTCCAGGAAAAAAATTGTAACAGACTGAAAATAATAAATGGTAACTACTGTAACTGTGTACTGAATTATGCATATTGAAGTGATAATTCTACATTCATCAGTACCGTGGTTGAGGTAAAAGTTTAATAATAATGACATTATGAGAGATGCTACATAACCTGTAAACATCTGCTAGGGTTCTAAAGAATTCAACCATGTAATAATACAGGTTGAGTGAGTATGTTTTTACTGGTAACTATTACAGTGGTGATTTTTCTTTCATTTGATAGCTTTTGTCTTTTTCAGTTAAAAATTTTGCTTGACCGTGTAGAAGAAGCTGTAGAAGATTTTGATGAATGTATCCGTTTACGCCCAGATTCTGCCTTGGCACAGGCACAGAAATGTTTTGCTTTGGTGAGTATTTGAAAGTTTATTAGGCTTTATTGTAAGATAATCTCACAAACTGTTTGGAAAAATATCATTTGTAGCAAGTTTAGAAGTTGCACTTAACACCTGGGAGTGAGTATGTAGGCTTTCTACTAAGGCTTTATATTATTTTTTTTTTAACTCAATAATGCTTTTTTGTTGCAGTATCGTCAAGCCTATACTGGAAATAATACTTTGCAAGTACAAGCAGCAATGAAAGGTTTTGAGGATGTTATTAAGAAATTTCCAAGGTGTGCTGAAGGTTATGCATTATATGCCCAGGTACATAATTTCTTTAGTCCCTTATTTAAAAAGTTCATGTGCTATCATGAACCAGCTCAATATAAAATATTCTTGTAAGAGATGTTACATGCAAAACACCATAGGAGATAATGCAAATATATGTAAGTGCTAACGACTAAAAAATATATTAGGAGAACAACATGGTAGTTTCAGAGGGCCCTAGATGAAATGAATTACCTGGAACCCTTTCAATTGTGCTTCAAACCTTGTTATGCAACAGAAACAGCATTTATCACATTTGTAGATGAGAGCAGGATTTTAGCTTTTTTTTTTTTTTTTTACCAAGGCCAGTCCTAATTATAAAAGGTCCATCCCACAGCTTCTCCTTTATGATGCACCACAGGGCTTAGTACTTAGTATTCTCTACAATATTTTTAATATCTTCATGAAGCTCTGGGTGAGATCATCAAACATCCCAGGATGAAGTATCATCAGGATGCTGATGATGTTCAATAATATATCTTTGTCCGACTTCCGGTGGCGCCTTCCTCGTCGGCGGCGGGCTCCTCCATGCCCGCCGGCATCCCGCCGCGTTAGAGCCGCCTCACAGCTGGCAGGCGGCTCGAACAACCTGCTCCTCAGCGGGAGGAGCAGGCAGAGCTCCTGGGGGTGAGGCAGGGCCCCCTGAGTCGCCCCAGGATCGTTTCGTTTGTCCTGGGGAGGGCTCAGAAGGATGGCCCCCTCCATACCTCCAGAGAAGCTCCGCGACGGGACTGTCCTCCGCTAAGCAATTAGCGGAGCCAGACGCTGGAAGCAACACCACAGCGTCTATGGAGTAAGCTGAATAAGAAAGAAGCAAAAGAAAAGAAAAGAAAGAAGCAAAGATGAAGCAAGTATGGATTTTTAAAATTGATTTTTTTACTGATTTTTTGGAAGAGTAACGAGAGGAGGGGGGAAGGAGAGGAAGAGAAGTGAAAGTTCCTAAGAAAGTTTTTTTTTTAAAATGGCGACTGGTCTTAATTGAAAGAATGCCAGAGTGATTGAAAACGGAAGCTTTGAAATGAATGCCTTCCTATGGGAGAGTCACTTAAAGTAAACAGAATTTTTTTTTTTCTCTCTTCCCTTTTTTCTTGGATATCTTTTTTAAAGTAAAGTATGGCAAAGTGAAGTAGTATACTAAAGCCATTTAAAGTAAAATAAAGATGACTAAAGGAAGGGGGGGCTCCCCCTTGAGCCAGTTAAAGAATAAAGCTGAGATGATGCAATTGTCTGGATTGGCAGAAGGGGACTTAAAAGAACTTATAACAACTCCTTTATTGAGTGTAGTTGACAAAATTAAAAACTCACAGAAGAATCTTGTGGATTTGATTGCTGGAAAGCATGACCAATTAAGTCAAACTATTGTTAAAGTAATTTCAGACCTTTCAAATGTGGTGATTGAAATGGAGGAGAAAGTAACTGAAATTAGCAGTGAAATTGGCTCCCAGATTCAAGAAATACAAGAAAGGTTTGTGAAAGCTGAGATTAGTAATCAGACTACACAGAATGATATTATCATGCTTCAAATTAAAACTATGGCCTCTGCTATTAGAGTAAGAGGTATTAAAGAAAACCAGAGAGATTTAAAAGCAACTATTGCAAAGGTTCTTGCTGAACTACTAGAGCTTGAGGATGAGATAATTCTTGGTTGTATAGAGAAAGCTTACAGAGTCAACTCACGAGTAGCCAAACAAAGGAACTTATCCAGAGATGTTGTTGTCTACTTTACTGATAAAAGGTTGAGAGATGACATCTTACAAAGGTCCTACTCTGCCAGAGTGCAAGTAGAAGGTGAACAAATTAATATTTTTAAAGAATTACCATCGAAGGTTTTAAAGAAAAGGAAAGAATTTGCTTTCTTAACTAAAGAATTGAAGAAAAGTAATATCCCATTTAGATGGGACTTACCAGCCGGTATAATTTTTAGATATCACGGAGTGAGATATTGCTTGAATACTATTGAAAAAGCGGAACATTTTTATAAAAATATTTTTAAGGGAGCTTCGAAAGACCTTAAGAATAAGAAACAAGAAAGAGAGCTTGTAAAAGGTAAACAGAAGGATGAGACTCAAAGAATGAATCAAAGAATGTTAAAAGAACAAGGAGCGCAATCTGGTTTCTTGGAGGATCTTACTATGGACTTCTCAGATGGGAAAATAAACTACATCAGTGAACCTAATCTAGGAGCACTGGACCTTGAACTGCTGGAGCAAGATTCAAGAAATACTATTATTCAAGATGATCAGCAGCAGAGGTCCAATGCTCCGCAAGAAAAGGATGGTGATATCGAACAGCAGGAACCAGATTCTAACGAGGAAATTCGAGAGTTAACTAATGAGTGTCTTAAAGTCCTTCATCAGATGCAGTTGTTATCAGAAAGCTTGGACAATCTTGGATACCGGTTATAAAATTCCTAAAGTTTATATGGATTTGGATTTATGGATTATAAAGTCTTCATCCTGACTTGGAGTCTCTTTTTTTTATTCTGAATTGGATTTAACATCTTGAGCAAGTTTAACAGAGGGCTGCAATGGTAGCAGCATTCTGTGATTATCCGATTATAGTTTTTCTTTTGGAACTAGCAGCGTTCTGTGATTATCCTATTATAGTTTTTTTTGGAACTTACAATCTAAGAGGAAGGAATGGAAATGAAAATACCTCACAACCAGAAGGAGTGAATAATAACGGGTGGCAGGATTTGAAATAGTTGTTATAAGAACATCTGGGAATGCAGCTGCTAGAACTTTTTTTTCTTTTTGATTTTTTTGTCATTAAGGTTTGGTGGAGCTGCATTGGGGTTTTTTTTTTTTTTTATGTCGTAATAGAATACGTTAGTTTGAATGTTTCTACCTGGAGGAGTGAATATCTTCGTGGTTGGATGTTATCTATATAGTAGCAGTGTTTTGTGATTACCCTATCATGGTTTTTTTTGGAAATTATTATCTAAGAGGAAAGAATGGAAATGAAAACGTCTTACAACCAAGAGTGGATAACAAAGGGTGGCAGGATTTGAAACAGTTTTTACAAGAACATTTGGATGCAGTCTCAAGGATTTCTATTTCCCTTTTTTTCTTATTCTTTTGTTAAGGCTTGGTGGAGCTGCATTGGGGTTTTTCTTTTTTGCTGAAATAGAATACGTTAGCCTGAATGATTCTACCTACAGGAGTGAACATCTTCTTGGTTGGATGTTATTCATATAAAGTCACACGGGGGGTTTATATGGAATGTTTTGTTTTACTGATGGGGGCAGACAGAAGATGAAGAGTATCGCAATTGGATATAGGTGAAGAAAGAAGAATTAACTTCAATCAGGAAGAAGAGAAGACTGTAATTCGAGTTATGGAAAATTATAATAATATATGTATGATTATATTATATTGCATGTTTTTTCCCTGAAGGGGGGATTTTAGTGTTTTTGAATTAGGGGGAGTAGTTCGGATTAAACTAGCTGGCATTATCTAATATGAATAAGTAAGGTATAGAATTTTGGAGTGATCGAGTATGGTATAGGATTAGTAATGTTAGTAATGTTTTTCTTATTTTATTTTATTTTTTTCTTCTTTTTGTTTCTAAATTGGCTTAAATATTATAATGGCTATTCTTTTTTGGTGCCTTCTTTTATTATAATATTGTTAATTTTAGACAGATATTCATGTTTATAGGTTTCTCTTTGTATTATTTCATTTTATTTTATTTTTTTTCTTTCATCTTTTTTTTTTTTAATTCTTTTCTTTCTCTCTTTTCTCTTCCTCTCAACTTAGATCAGAATAGAATTGAGTATATAATAGTATTTGTTTTTCTGGCTGTTAAAAATTTTCGTTGTTGTTTTTCTTTTTAAGAAATATGCAGCGGAAGTCAGGGGTGGGATGGGGAGGGAGGGGCTGGGGTTGGGGGGAGGTTGGAGGGGATGGGAGGGGGGGTGGGGGCAGGGGTGAAAAAAGGGGGAAAAATTTTTTTATTGTAAAACTTTTTCAATAAAAAAAAAAAAAAAAAAATAATATATCTTTGTCCCAGGTGACCCAAGTGTTATAGTCTCTGTCCTTTTGCAGTTCCTGGAGGCTAAGGGGATCTGGATGGGAGAAAACAGATTTCAGCTGGACTCTGCCAACACCCAGTGGCTATGGGTGTGAGGAGCCTAGGGATCTGAAAGTTTAGCAGCTTTAGTTCTGGATGGGGCTGCGCTGCAGTGCACTATACGTGGGGTTACCTTTGAAGAACATTTGGAAGCTACAACTTGCACAGTATGCAACTATGTGGAAAGTTATAGAGGGCCCTAGAGTAACACATATAACACTGCTGTTAAGCAAGCTGCATGGGCTACCAGTTTGCTTCTGGGTCCAATTCTAGGTGTTGGACCCTTCATGGCATGGTTCTAGGTTACCTGAGGAACTCTCAATAGGGTTGGCCTGCCCCAGTGATTCTGGCAGAAGGGGCGCTTTACTGACTTTGTCAGTCAACAAATTTCAGGTCACGGGATCTTGGAAAAGGAACCTTTTCCCCACCTTTTAAGACATCTTGCTGCTAGAAGTGAGATGTCCTGGCCTTCCAGAGGGGCCTCAAAATCTAGCTTTGCTGATTGGCCTGGAATCATGATGGTGTCACTTTATGCTGGAGAAATAAAATCCCACCCCTGTACCTCTTGGGTCTTAATTCCTAGTTTTAGCTAATTAATGTTAATGCTTTAAATGTTTGTATATTTGGGATTTTAATGTATTGTAAGATGGCCAGAAATGCTTTAGATAGTGATATGGGTGGCATATAAATTTAATAATAAACAATTTAATAAAACAACAATATTTTATTTATTATTAAACATTCATGGATGAACTATGTTGTTATTATGTCTCCATGCAGGCATTAACAGACCAACAACAGTTTAGCAAAGCTGATGATATGTATGATAAATGTATTGATCTTGAGCCAGATAATGCTACTACCTACGTTCATAAGGGGTAACTATTTGTTTTAATATTAAATTCACATACAATGATATAATTTTTAATTATACAGGAGCACTTCTTAATACAGCTAATATAGCAATTATAGTACAGAATAATACTTTGTTCAGTGAATCATAATAAAACTTTATTGGTAAAATAGCTGGATTTTAGTCCTAAGTACTATTCCTTTGGATCATAGTCTGAAATTGTTGATTTAAGCATCAAATATGGAAGTTGAAAAGTTTACATTATTTCTATTTGTCAATTGCTTAATTACTAAATGGGTTAATGAGATGCCAAAACATTCATATTACTTTTTTTCTTTTAAATATGACATAATGAACTTGAATTTAGAATACCAGATCTGTGTGCAATGACAGAAGGGATCCAGTACTCAAAGACCTTTCTTTCTAGAAAGTGACTACAAGTAGTTTCTGATTTTTGACCAATCCTTTAGCAACTGTTCAGTTATGATGGCACTGAAAAAATGGACTTACAACCAGTTCTTGAACTTACAGCCATTGTAATATTCACATGATCACAGTTCGGGCACTTAGCATTTACAATAGTTGCGGCATCCTGGGGTCACATGATAGCCATTTGCAACCTTCCCTGCCAGTTTGCGATAAAGTCAATGGGGGAAGTCATTGAGCATTGACAAAAAGGCCATAAAAGTGATTGTGACTCGCTGCCCACATTAATTAGTGACAAGTTCCAGTCCCAGTTGGGTTCATATGTTGAGGACTGCCTGTAGAATTAAAGTGTTTTAGCCAGAAAAAAGGAGATAAGGGAGATGTATCAAATGATGCTTGGTATGGACAAAAGTGAATCGGGAGAAGCTTTTTTCTCTCATTTTCAAAATATTACAACTGGGGTCCAGTGAAGCTGTATAGAAAGAGATTTAGCTCAGACAGAAAAAAATATGTATTTACATAATCCTGTAAAGTTCATCACTGCAAGAGTTTCATGATGACCAGTAACTGAATACTTTTAAAATGAGAATGGGTAAATTCATGGAGGGCAAATCTATCAAGGGTTGCTATCTTGATTCAGTTGTTGCTTTGTGTAACTATTCTTCTGAATACCTGAGATTGTAAATTATAGCAAAAATAGGGACATGTTTAGATTTCTGCTTCTTCTAAAATGTATCCGGCTATTATGAAAATTTATCCAAGCCTGATTCAGCAGGAATGTTTGTCATTTTTATGCACATGAGTTGTGGACTAAACATTCACCATTGATCTGTAATGATTTTTTTCCAGTTTACTTCAACTTCAGTGGAAGCAAGATTTAGATAAAGGTTTGGAACTTATAAGCAAAGCTATTGAAATAGATAACAAATGTGATTTTGCATATGAAACCATGGGGACAATTGAAGTGCAAAGGTAAATATATTTTTTCAAGTTTGGCATCTAAAACTCTGAATTATTGTTGGAAACAACATACTGTAAATTGTTATTATTATTAGTTCAATTTATATGCCGCCTTTCTACGAAGACTCAGGGCGGAGCTGTAGAATTTATGCATTCGATTAACATATGTTTAGTTCAGGCAGAGTTGGATATTAGTTAAAAAAGAACCTGTTGTGGTTATATTGTAGAATCATCAAATTTTCTCATTATAAATTTAATTTAAAGATAAAATGTTTTCATAGTCTTTCCTTTGATTAGATGTGGCTAACCTTTGAGGTTTCTTTGGAGGTGGCCCTGCAGCTGTTTCCAAAATTTTATAATTTACTGTATTTTTTGGACTTATAAGACGCACATTAGTTTTTGAGGAGGAAAACGAGAAAAAAAAATCTGCCTCTGCCTACCAGCATCCATTGGTATTCATCTGGCTAGTATCCTTGCAGCAAACAGCATGGTCAGCTTCAGCACGTTATCACAGCCTGATTCAGCACAAGCAGCTGATTGGCAGTTGGATTGGCCTCCCAGAATACTTGCAATCAGCTGTTCCAGGCTGCAGGGATCGCCACAGCCCATTGCTGCCTCCGTGCTTCCCCGTGTTGTGTTTTTGGCTGGTTCCAAGTGGCAGGGATCGGCGGTGGTGGCAATCTCCAAAATGCAACACGCGGAGGCGGCGATGTGCTGTGGCGATCCCCGCAGCCTAGAACAGGGCTATAATCTCACCAGGCTCATGGTTGACTCAGCCTTCCATCCTTTCTAAGGTAGGTAAATTGAGGACCCAGTTTGTGGGAGCAATAAGCTGACTTTCTATAAATATACAAAAGTATGAAGGCTATTGTTTAAAGCATTGTAAGCCGCCCTGAGTCTCCGGAGAAGGGCGGCATATAAATCAAATAAAAAATTAAAAAATGGAGCATGCAGAGACTGAAAACACGACACATGGAGGCTGAAAACTGCTGAAGGAGAGCGGGGCTTCAGCAACATTTGGTGTATAAAATGCACAGACATTTCTACCCACTTTTAGAGTGGGGTGCATCTTATACTCCAAAAAATACAGTGTATTTTTTAATGTTCTATTAAACCTCATATCAGTTGTAGACTATTTTTAAACTTTATATGACTGATTTCTACTTGTTGCCAGATCAGTCTTTGCTTCTTTCTTTATAATACATTTTTCACTATTGCAGGGGCAATCTGGATAAAGCCATTGAAATGTTCAACAAAGCTATTAATCTAGCCAAATCAGAAATGGAAATGGCTCACCTTTACTCACTCTGTGATGCTGCTTATGCCCAGACAGAAGTTGCTAAAAAATATGGATTGAAGCCACCAACGCTGTAAAACAAAAAGAAATAGGGGAGGAATGATCTTTTAAAAAGTAAAGCTGCCCACTTCAACCTAGTCCTAAAGACACTGTTGCTGTGTGTTGAATGGTGGAAGTTACTTTTTTTTTTGTGCTGTTGTAATTCTGTTAAATGTTTAGATGTTGTGGGAATGGCTATTCAAGAAAGAAAGCAATTCCCACCCTTGCCCTTCCCCATCAAATAATCGTTAGAAGAAACTTAAAAACAAAATTGCAAGGGGATCAAAGATTATTTTGGCCATGCAAATAAAAATCTTTCTGACTCTTTTTTTAATGGTAACTATTGTGAATGATTGGTTCTAACCACAAGAGTGTTATGTAACATGCTGTTCTGTTGATTTTAACAATAGTGCTGTGTCTTTTATATATATAAGAATCCTTTTTCATTATTTTAGGTTTGGGGAAACAAGAAAAATTGAATTGTTTGAGGGGGAAGATTTTGTGGCAATAGGTACTGAAGCTTTTTTTTCCCAAAAAGAAAATCTCCTATGCAAACATTTCCTTACTTCCCTTTGGTTTCTGTTTCATATGAGACAATGGCTAAACTGGTTTTCAGGACACTCTCGTAGACAGTTTATAGCTCATTCGCTGTCATATGAGGATGTTCTGTGTTCCGAAAGCAAATTATTTTGATTTGAGCATTCTTAGAAATAATTTTATCATTAAAGAGTTTTTCAAAACAACAATAGCAAAATTGCCTAAGAAATCCTGGAACTGATCAAAACAATATGCTACAATTGCTGTGTCATACAAGAGTTTAGAGCCTTGGAATGATGCTTGGTTCAAAAAGTCTGACTGATTTGAAAACTATAGCTAATTATTCTTTCATGAAACAATATTTTCTTGTATTGATACTACACCACACAGTTTAGTTCTATTTAAACAGTCTTTGAATTAGAGTACTTAGAAATGATATTATCAGTTGTTCCACTGTTATTTATAAATTCAATCCATAATTCTTGTAGTGCTATTTCAATTTATCTGAAATGCATTGTGTAGCACATTTGAGTTCCTTCATTGGAATTTCTTTTTGCTACAAATGCCAAAGAAATAAAATCATATTTACAGTATCTTCCTCCAAAGATTGTTGTCTTTTTCACTTATTAAAAGATGGTGGCTGACCTGGAATGATTGAGCAAAGTCAAATATTGCTCAATGTTCAAATTAGAATTTCAGGTCTTCAAAAAAAGTAGTACAATGCCACTTTATTTCCTATATCTCCATCTCATTTCCCTACTATGACTGCATCATATTTTCAAAGGGGTTTTTATTTGCATGGCTATACAGGCACTTCTCTCTTGAAAGCAATGAAGAATTAAGCATGTGTGAACTAGTACTAGCATTCTGAATTATCAGAATTTTTGCCTGTTGTTCAGATATTTGAAGTTGCACTGAAACAATGCATATGATTCTTTTTGTAAATGACCTATACATGTAAAGTCACCAAATAAATATGTTCAGATATCTTTATACATCTGTGGTCTAGGGTATTGGTTGGAACACCAACCAACAGTGCGGCGGTGGGAGAACTCTTCAGCAATTGACCATCTGGCGCTCCCGAGCAGCTGCAGGGTTTCTGGATTTGGAGGGCCAGTCCTGGTGGCGGGACCCGGAGGCCTCCACTGAGAGCAAATGGAGGCTGTGATTGGGTATGGCAGGACTGTTAGGAAGATTGGGGGGGGGGAGCTAGGGGGCTTGGAGGGTGACAGAGGGGTATTACCCCTGTTGCCTCGTATGCCTTCTCCCCCGGCCGTTCTGGGCTTTATAATGGTCACTTATTACCCTGTTCCCTGGCTGAGGGGGGGATCCCTCCTGCCCCCTTTGTATCCATCTTCAACCTTCCACTGGGACGGCTGCTATTAAGATCTATGGACTGGCTTATCTTGAGCCCTTGGACCGGCTCGGTATGACATTCTTTGCTCCTTAACCACTGGAGATCCTCAGCCAAGGTTGTGAAATACTGAGGGAGCCGGTTCTCTGCTGCGTTTTCACCACCTGGTGGAACATTTTATCAAACTCCATAGCCATTTTGAAGGCCACCCACCATGAGAGGGTGGGTGGGATGTTGTTCCCCGGCTGGTCAAAATGCTATAAAACTCCTCCCACTGTCATGAAAGGACAGTGGAGTTAACAGTTTAGCTACACTTAAGAGCTGCTTGTTGCTTTCTCTTGGACTATCATGATGGAACCCCAGGCCGTGTTTCCCCACCATCCCGGCACTCTGGATGTACTCAGCAACTGATCTCCTTGCGCTGTGAGATTCCCCCCTCTCGCAAACGTGGCCCTCCATACTATCAAGGGCCTACCTTGATGACGGGTTTTGGAACCCAGAGAGGTGGCATGCAGCGAAGAGGAGGTTGGGTTTTTTAACGAGGGCATTAACAAAGCTTTTAACGGGTCCTGGGAGGGGGGGAGGTCATAGGATGGACCTGGGAGGGGGGTCCATATAGCCACTGAACAGTGTAGTGTGTCTGATGGTCATGGCGGGAGGGACAGGGATGGAAGTTTGGTCGGGGTGCCAGGGACGAAGGGAACGGCTGTTCAATTAATACAGGGGGTGGGAAGGGCAGATATGGTGGTCGCAGGGGGCCGTATTATGTTTTGGAAGTGTGTACTCACTGCGAGCGATGGCACACTCCAGCCCCCAATGTACTTCTCATTCCCCGGGTTGCACAGAGCCTCAGGGCCTGGGCCTTCAGCTGATGTGTAATGCCAGGTCTGTGGTGAATAAAGCCCCCCTCATTTATGATCTTATTCAGGAGGGGGGTGTTGACCTGGCAGGGATTACGGAGACCTGGTTGGACCGGGGTGTGTGTGTGTTTCCCCTCGTTGAAATGTGCCCACCAGGTTTCCGTGCATTCCATCAGCCAAGGGCTTGCGGGGTGGGGGTGGGGGTGGTGGCGATTATTAAGGAAAGTTTTTGTCTGAGGGAGGCCATTGTTCCTCAGATATCTGGATGTGAGTCCCTCCTTGTGAAGTGGGGTCGTGGGGTGCAGATGAGCCTGCTGACTGCGTACCTGGCTCCCTGCCACGTAGCAGCAGCCCTGCCTGAGCTGCTCGATGTAATAGCCAGGGTGGCAGTGGATACCCCTAGACTTATGGTCATGGGGGATTTCAACCTGCAATTTGTCGGTGAAACATCAGAGGCAGCCCGGGAGTTCATGGCTTCCATGACGGCCATGGACCTGACCCAGTTAGTTCAAGGCCCTACTCACACAGGGGTACACAGTCTGGACTTGATTTTTGTCTCTGGTCAATGGTTGAATGATCTAGAAATAGGGGACTTAGTCATCAAGCCCTTGCCATGGTCAGATCATTCTCTCCTTCACTTGGACTTTCGAGCCGCTTCCTCCCACCGCAGGGAGATGGAACCGACTAGGTGGTTCCGTCCCAGGCACCTGATGGACCCAGAGAGGTTCCTGACAGAACTTGGGCCATTCCCCGAGACTCTGGCTCACAACTCGACTGAAGATCTGGTGGCCTCCTGGGACAAGGCGGCCACTGGAGCTTTGGATCACGTCGTGCCTTTGCGGTCTCTGACCCGGTGCCGATCTCAATTGGCTCCCTGGTTTTCCAAGGAGCTGAGAGAGATGAAGCGCTGGAAAAGACGCCTGGAGAGCGATTGGAGGACCAGCCGATCTGAATCTGATCGAACACTGGTGAGGTCTCATATTAAGAACTATATAATGGTGATAAAAGCAGCAAAATCAAATTATTTTTCCGCTTGTATTTGTCTCAGAGAACCACCCAGCCGCTCTGTTTAGGGTGACCCTCTTTCTACTTCAGGTGGGAGCACGGGAAGACCCTTGCAGAGCAGGGCTGAGGATTTTGTGCAAATCCTGCGTGACAAAATCGCTCAGATTCAGGAAGGCTTGGACTCCGATTGGATAGGTCCAGAGGAGGTGACGGAGATGGGTCCTGAGAGTGTTATCTGGGAGGAGTTTGACCTTGTCACTCTTGAGGACATGGATAGGATTCTGGGTAGGCTTAGAGCTGCCACATCTTTATTGGACCCCTGTCCCTCCTGGTTGGTGCTGGCCTCCCGGGAGGTTTCACGAGGCTGGCTTCAGGGGATTATTAATGCTTCTTTGAGTGAGGATGTCTTCCCCACTGCCTTGAAAGAGGCGGTGGTGAGGCCCCTCCTCAAGAAGCTTTCCCTGGACCTGGCTGTATTAGTGAATTAGTGAATTGTCCAGTCTCCAATCTCCGCTTTGTGGCAAAGGTTGTTGAGAGTGTGGTGGCACGACAACTACCCTGGTACCTGGATGAAGTTGTCTAGATCCGTACCAGTCGGGCTTCAGGCCGGGATACAGCACGGAAACAGCATTGGTTGCATTGGTTGATGATCTCTGGAGGACTCGGGACAGGGGCTGTTCCTCGGTCCTGGTCCTATTAGATCTCTCAGCGGCTTTTGATACCATCAACCATGGTATCATGCTGCGCCAGTTGGAGGGGTTAGGAATGGGGGGCACTGTGTTGCGGTGGTTCTCCTCCCTCTCTGGCAGTAGGCAGTTTGTGTTGGCAGGAGGACAGAGGTCAACCTTGAGGCGCCTTGTTTGTAGAGTGCCGCAAGGGTTGGTCCTCTCGCCCCTTTTGTTCAACATTTATGTGAAGCCACTGGGTGAGATCATCCGTGGTTTTGGGGTGAAGGTCTATCAGTACGCTGATGATACGCAGCTGTATATCTCCACCCCGGACCACACCAATAATGCCCTTGATGTGATGTCCTGATGCCTGGAGGCCGTGCGGATCTGGATGGGGAGAAACAAGCTCAGACTCAAATCCTCCAAGACCGAGTGGCTGTGGCTCCCGGCATCCCGGTATAGTCAGCTGGTTCTGTCACTGACTATTGGGGGTGAGATCTTGGCCCCCCAAAGAGGGCTCGCAACCTGGGTGTCCTGGATACATGGCTGTCTTTAGAAGATCATATGATTGTTAGGGTCAGCCTGTAGCTTACTCCTAACTATTGGTCAGGCAATATATCTGTTACTTTAAGAAACAACTGAGCCAAGTAATCAGGGTTTGCTGAACCCTGTAATTAGGCTACAGTGCATAAATAAGCAGGGCAGAGAAGCGTTCTTCCCTTCTTGTTCCTGATTGTTGCTTCCTGCGTCTTCCTGCTGATTGGTGTTTAACTGGATCATTATATGGTACTGTATACCAAGAGTTACTAAAGTCTGTTTGCTTTGGTAAGGGAGGATACCTACTGGACTGATATTACTGTTTATGACCTTGGACTGTTTTACCTACACCGAGACTGCATCTTATTTTGTATATAAAGTATTTTTTCTCACACGAGCTGTACGTTTATCTCCTTCCCTGTGTGTTTATGCTCTGCTAGTTGCACAAGCAACAAATACTTTTTACACACACCCTAACAATGATGGTTGTGGCCAGAGGGGCTTTCTATCAGGTTCGTCTGATGTACCAGTTGCGTCCCTTTCTGGACCGGGACACTTTGGACACCGTCACTCATGCCCTCGTCACTTTCCGTCTGGACTACTGTAATGCTCTCTACATGTGGCTCCCCTTGAAGAGCATATGGAGGCTCCAACTGGTCCAGAATGCGGCCGCGCAGGTGATTATGGCGGCGACATGACGCACCCATGTAACACCTCTCCTGCGCAAGCTGCACTGGCTCCCAGTGGTTTTTCAGGTGCAATAGCCTCCCACCGGGCAGTATGCTCTCAGAGAGGGACTCCTCGGGGTGCCGTCGGTCAAATTATGTCGACTGGCGACCCCCAGGGGGAGAGCCTTTTCTGTGGAGGCTCCCGCCCTAGGTAATGAACTGCTCCCGGAGATACATAGGATTCCCAACCTCCATATCTTTCGCCGTGCCCTTAAGACTCTACTATTCCAACAGGCTGGGCTAACGAAATAAGTGAAATTTTAATTTGGTATTTTAATTTTGGGGCTTTTAACAAAAATTGAGCCAAATTATTTAATAATTTTTAAACTTTTTAAAATTCATGGTGTATGGCGTTTTTATTTCGGCTGTACACCGCCTTGAGTCCTGCGGGAGAAGGGCAGTATAAAAATGTAAATAAATAAATAAATAAATAAATAAATAAATAAATAAATAAATAAAAAATAGTAATTGGGTAAAGAAAATGTACTAGAAGCTGTTGCAGACATGAAATTAATGAAACTTCTAAAATTCTGTTTATTTTCTTTGCTGAAATTTAGGGAGAAAACCCATTCCATATTAGGGATGAGTTTCAGCCTTGAAATACCCCAGTTGTGAATATAGACTATAATTTTCTTCAAAGTGTGAAATTGGATATTTCAAAAGATATAATTTTCAGGATTCTGGCTGTTCTAACATTGTCACTAAACTGTTGACTCATGATTGGGTTGTATTTTTCAGAATTTTTACAGTATGTGCAATAGCAAGGCCCAATTATGCCCCTGCTGCTCTTGGTGTAGAGTGAATAGGGGGATATGGAAATAAAGTGTGTAGAGGAAAGAAACAAGTATATGCTAAACAGAAGAATATTAATAACCATACAACCTTCTCATCTATTTGATAAATTGCCATTTGTTTTTTTAAAAAGTATGTTATAAAAAGCTAGACTTCAAATGGGCAAATGGATGGATTCTATTAATGTTTTATTTTGTTGTCAGATAGTGCAGAAGCTGTGTGTATGTTTATATACACACCACATTGATAATGCTGCTAAAAGTTATATAAATACTACAACAAGTGGCATTGATTTGTTACATGTTAATATTATTCAAGCAATTAAAAATCATCAGAAAATATTATTCTGCAAGCATAAATTTTATTTTAAAGATTTATATGGCCACAAATCTTAACTGGGTGGCTTAAAACCATCATAAAATCAGTAAACAATATTAAAAAATAAAAACTCTACACCCCAATTGTCTCCTGGAGATTCCCCATAGCAGGCTCATCTACTCTCTTTCCATGCCCCCCACCCATGCAATTCCAGCACCTCAGTAAAAAAATAACAACCAAATGATTTTAATGGTCTTCTGAAAGACTAGAAAGGTGGGGACCTGTCAAATTACAACTAGGAAGATGTTCCACAAGGTAGGAAAGCATTTGCTTGCAGAAAGCAAAAATAACCCTCCCAGCCCCTCCAAAAAGAAGGTTCCTACAGTACATCGGCCAAAGATATTTTTTAAAACTGTAAGAAAACCTGAAGACAGTTATTAATTATGGAACATTAAGAGTTTAGTTGTCCTATCTGGCTTATAATTGATGGTTGAGTTACCATGATAGTTTATTTAAAGCACTAAATAAAATATCTGCAGTCTAGTCAGCTGGAATCAGTTCATGATGTTCCAAACAATAAACCATTCCCAGTTTTGAATATAATTTAAGGGGAAAGAGGTCTAGAACACCCTTAGAATGACCAGAATGGTAGGTTAATGAACTGGACTATAGTGCCCAAATTTCTAAATGGTTCTCAAGATAGAACTAGCTATAGATCTGAATTATTGATGAAAACTGAATTGTAGTTTAAGTTCATTCCCATCAACTTCCAGGAATGGAACCATCCCAGATTTGGATAAAACTATCCCTGCATGAGGTTTAGTTTGATGGGAAAGAACCAGGGAGAATTTATGGATAGCTGCAGCAGCTGAAAATACAAGCTCTTCCGGGTCAGTTGGGAGATACAGGATGACTTCTTCATAGAAGTCTTGGGAAGTGGGAGTAATGAGAAGATAGAAAAGCAATCTGGACCTTGTGATGTTGGGACTTATAGAATGCCAAAACTGCTTCTTTAGGTAATAACTCAAACCTTTTTGATGAATGTTTATAAGTCCATGATAAATAAAACCCAAGCTTTTTAAAAGTTAGGTCCAATGATCACTACTGAAGCAGAGATCTAAACACTTCACTTACATGAAGTGTAATTCATGTAACATGCAGGCATCTTACATGAATTACATTTAATTCATGTAAGATGCCTGCAAAATTAAAGGTTTTAAAGTGCTTTGCAATCTGGTCGGAGCTTACATATTGACCAAGTATCTGATTTGCCAGCAGCTGACTAAACCTTAATGCAGAGAATGTACGGTAATTGATTCTTGTACACAAAATTTCCACATTAGAACTGGATGAATATCTTTGAGACTTCCATGATGCTTCAAAAGTGTCTCCAAAACACTGTTGGGGGAGTTTAGCTAATTTAATCTCTTCTGATTATTTTTCATAAAATCAAATAAACGCCAAAGTTTAAAAGAAGCATGCATTTGATAATGAATTTTCAGAAGTAACTAATTTAGGTCAACTAACAAAAATGGAAATTTTCTGCTTTTATCCAATGTATTATTTTAGTAAAAATATATTGTCCAAAATTGAGCATTTCTTAATATTACTTGGATTATGGATTATTGGATAATGGATTATTCTATTTTCATAAAAATATTTTTATAAGTGTCAGAAAAGTTTCTAATGCAACACATGATGTCCAAATTCTGTGCAGACAAAAAAAATTGTAAGCTCAAACTTTCACCATTATATGGAGATAATTTTAATTATCTATAAACTTGCTTTACTAGTTTATTACACTGAATAAGCTAGTAATAGCTATTAGAAAAAGTGTGTCAGTCCAAATTAGAATCATACAATTTTTGCTTCAACAGCGTAAAGATCAGATCGTTTCTGGGAAAGAATGGGGATTTGTTCACGGATTTCTTCAGCCTTCTTTAAGTCTGTATAAAAAAAAAGCCATATTAATCTCAATTCTGTTTCCTTCCCATACCGATATGATTATGCAACACATAGCTTGAATACATTTCCTATTAACTACTAATTAAAGCATTTTTGCTTTAATTAGTATTTTTGTATTTTTAGTAATTAGTAAAAAATTAGTAATTTTTGTATTTTTCCTGTGTTGTGTGGTCAAAATAAAAGCATCCCCTAAGAGCTATATGATCCTATAAAATGATGCATGCTTTAATAAATTACCAAAAAGAGCTGCAATTGTGTTCCAGCAAATTCTGATGTATGTATTCTCAACCAAATCTGAAGCAATGCATTGACTTGGTAGTACTGTATATTTATATTTTCATAAGGCAAATCTTATATCAAGTTCTTAAATGACTTCACACTTATAACCACCTGAATATGACCAATATTCCAACTAATAGGCAGAAAACTGAGACAGAACTACTTAAGCTAATTTACAAGAGCCTCTATAAGATTTAAATTAGTCCTAACAGCTCACCTATTTCTGCATAGACAATTGTTTCTTCAGTGCCAGCTTTGGCTATAACCTCACCCCTAGAAAGGAAAACAAAAGTTTAACAAATCATGTATTGCCATAGTGTGACTTTACTGATTTCTTATTCCCCTGTTGGTCTTCAAAGGGCACCTCCTAAAACTATTCTAGAAATGCACTTCTTCCGCACTTTTAATGTTTTTATGAATGGAGATTGAAAAATAGGAAAGACACATTATTCAAGGAGCAGAAATTGGCAAAAATCACTTTCTCCTCAGAGTTGCTTCTTAACAGAATTTAACCTGCATTTGTTCAAAGGCAATACAGAAATCTGATAAATGAAAAAACAATGTGCTTTCAAGTCCTACACAATTCTTTTTTTCTTGTTAAAGATAAAGCCAACCACAATGTATTTCAGTTTAAGACAATCTTTCCTAATCCTGATAGAACTGTGACGTGCTGAAATAATTCCTTCCAAATGTAGTCTAATATACCTGATGGCTAGGAGTTAATGGAGATTGATCTAAAGTAATCAATATTACAGATCAGTAATGTGTGAATATGTTCCACATTTGTTTTTATCTTCATGGACTTCACAACTTCAAGCTGTGGATTTGTAAGCCTCAGCTTTCTATGAGGTTTCTAAAGGCTGTGTCTATTTTGCACTATTTCAAAGCAGAAAGGAACTGGAATGAACCTATCTTTTCAAGTCTTATCGAGTACTGATCTTTGCTTTCCAGCTAAAAGAAGTCACATGAAAAAAAAAAAGCAAGTGTTAGCATTTCAATGGTAAGACAGGTGTGCTAAAATTCAGCTTAAACAAGATAAAAACTTTACAATGTGTAAAATCTAACCTGTTTGAGTATTTTAAACTTCTTGTACTTATTAACTGTATTGCTGATTTTCTTATAACACAGAAGACTATGAAGCAGTAAGTTCTGAAGTAATATAGGCTTGCACTTAGATATTGAAATGCATTCCCACATCTTTCTCATATGCATCTCCCTTTTTTCCTGTACTGTTGGATGATATTACTAAAAGTAATGATACAAAATTGATACTTTCATCAACGGTTTTATAATCATTTTTCATTTTCTGAAAAAAAAATCTAGACAAAAATATGAAACATATTTCAGGCATGGGGATTTTCAAATGATTAAAAAGAGAATAGAATATCTAAATGTGTTGCCAGCCATGTCGTTTAAAATACATTTGAAGTAAAAATTATCCTTTGATGAGGTTATCTGTGAATTCAAACAAAATGGAAGGAGGAAATCTTTAACAATTAGGGCAAAGGTACAATTTTTTCTACTAAGGCGCCATAGAAATAATGCTGAACATTCTTTCTGCTAGGTTTAGGTACATGTGAGGGTAACTGCTACTTAAAAAAAAATACTGTACATTTTAATTTGGCAATTTTGTCTTGTTGGCTGTGATATATTAGTGGAAGAAGTTTGTTTTCTTACTTACCATGGATTTACTACTGTACTATGTCCCCAAGCCACATAAGAGGCTGTCTCATCCCTAGCAGGAGATGCAGTTGCTACATAGACCTGGTTATCCACAGCTCTGCCAAAAAAGGAAAGGAAAAGTATCAGCCAATTAATCCTTTCAGGTAGAAAGCACTTGATTTCTTAAATATGGAAAACTTTGGGTTTTTTAGTTCAATAAAATTCAATAGCAAGCACTACATTAGATCACAAGTATCTAAAATATCAGCAAATGGGATAACATATTTTAAAAAGTTAAATACAATAACTGAGAGTTACAGTACCGAGAGTCATTTCAATGTAACAAATGTAGAAATGAATGTAGGCACAAATAAATTGATTCATACCGGCCTCTCTGCAGCAGTTCCCAGTGGGCTGGCCCAGTTGTCAAGTTAAAAGCCCCTGGATATACTAGGAGTTTGCAACCTTCGTTCAAAAGGAAGATAGGATGACAATATGATCAACATAGGCAACAGAAAGTTATCACTCTTGATTTGATACACTTTAGTCAATCTTTCTATTTGTTTTCATTGGTGAAGATGTGAAGCATATTTGAAAGTATAATTTTAAGAAGTCAGTTTGCAGTAAAAACTGCCAGATTAGAATTCCATAATTTAAATTAAATTGATAATTAGAAACAATGGCTTGCTCCCAGGCCCAGGGTTGATGTTTATTGGTTTAAAGCCTTTGTTTTGTTGATTTGGTTGTTTATTGGATCATTTTAGTCTGAACTGTCTGTTTTTATATTTTTAGTTTTTTGTTTTTTTCTACTTTTGTACACTATCCAGTATTTACTGGAGATGGACAGCTAATAAATTTAAATAATCCTGCTCCTCCTACTCTACCACCACCATCACCATCACCACTACCACTTGACTTCTAGAAAAGGCCTCTTGGAAATGTTGCTTTGATTTGCCAGTGGAATGGTTGCCCTTTTGAAGCCAAAAATCTATTAGAACTAGTTCTAATTCTATCTAATTGCAGCACAATTAGAGTGGCCTCAACACTGTAGGCCTTTGGGAAAGTGATGAAGACCTGCCTTTTCCCCTAAGCGCTGAGCCAGGATGAATAAGGTATAATAAGTGTTTTTATCCTTATTTGCTGCCCAGGGTTTCTCTAGTGCAGGGGTCTCCAAACTTGGCAACTTTAAGACTTGACTTCTGGGAGTTGAAGTCCACAAGTCTTAAAGTTGCCAAGTTTGGAGACCCCTGCACTAGTAGATGGGTAGCCATGTAATTTAATTTAAGAAAGAAAAAAAAAGAAAGAAAGAAAGAAAGAGAGAGAGAGAGAGGGAGGGAGGGAGGGAGGGAGGGAGGGAGGGAAGGAAGGAAGGAAGGAAGGAAGGAAGGAAGGAAGGAAGGAAGGAAGGAAGGAAGGAAGGAAGGAAGGAAGGAAGGAAGGAAAGGAAGGCAGGCAGGCAGGCAGCTAGAAAGATTTTTTTCAATTTTACCTTTTTGGGTGTAGATTTGAGCTAGTTCAGGAAATCGGATGTCATAACAAATGCCAATTCCTATTTTACAGTATGCTGCATCAAAACAAGACATGCAAGACATTTCTTATTACTACAGATCAACACTGATGTCTCTAGAATGCTAATATTTTTGTATAAAGTATCTATTATGTCAGAGGAAAAGAATCCTGATTTATAATATCCATATAGCAAGTTTGTTCTAAATCACAAGTTTCATCTCAGGAATTGAATATTTCATCAATTCATATCTTTCCACTAAAAAGAGAGTTAAGAACTCTGCAAATAAGTAGTTACATACAGAGAAATTCACAGAATTTCTCCAGCACCATGAAGTACGTTAAACATTTATAATGGTACATTTGACTATAATTTATAATCAAATATGATGTTACTGAATGTACATTAAGATAAATGTTAATCGTGGATAAAATCCTAGCTTTAGAAAAAAAAATGACATTAAAAAAAATCTGAAAGTGAATTAGTTTTCACTGTCAAAAACAAAGCTCCTTTACTTACGTGTATCAAATACAGAAAACCTGTCACCTGGACTCAGTGTTTCTGATTCCTGAAATCGGATTTTTCCAGGCACATCAATGTCAAACAAATGAATCTGTTTTAAAAGTGAAGACAATTCTTGTTTAAAGACTTTTTAATTGCATATTCTCTGCACAAATTCACAGAATGGTACATTGAATGCAATGGTACATTGAGCCCTTCCAACTACTGCTATGCCAGACCATCAGCTTACAATTAAACACAGAGAAAAGGAAGAGTTGTCCAGGAAGAAACAACCAATCACTAAACTGAAAGATGAGAGGCAACCATTTTGATCCTAGCTTCTTGTGAGTAGTAAAAAACATCAAGGCATTTCTGTTAAATCTAAATTAAATAGTTTCAAATAAACTTTAAGCCAGTAGTCTGGAAAAAAGGTATGCTTTTAAATGGCAAGATATTGACTTGCTGGATATTTATGGGAAACAAGGCAGCTAGTTGCCAAAAAGTGCAAGAAATTCATGTATCGTGTTTTCCCGAAAATAAGACATATTTTTTGAACCCCAAAATAAGTGCTTGCCTTATTTTCAGGAATGTCTTATTATTTTGGCGTGCGTGGAGCAAGACAGGGTTCCTCTTGCTGTCTTATCTGATTTCCAGCTCTGTCTCCCTAAGCCGAAGAAATGGCAGGGACCAGCTGTACATGCGTTTAAATATTTTCGGGGAGGCCTTATTTTAGCGCATGTGCTCAAAAGCCCGATTGGGCTTATTATCAGGGAATGTCTTATTTTAGGGGAAACACTATTTCTCAACTGAAGTACACTTTGTCTTAATGCAGCTATATGTACAAACCAATATAACATGTCAAATAATACCATATACACAAGCAACACATACTTCATTTAGATCACTTGAAAATATTTAACTTTCAGAAAGCACCACAGACGTTTTGTTTAATGGGTATGATGACTGCCTAAATTACAATGTCATTCCACCAGCTCTTCCTAGAAATAATTAAACCAGGATCATTGCAACAATAAATAAATTAGTGGTTAATATAGTTAACAAGGAGTGGATGATTGTGACAGAAGCAGTGTGTTGAAATGTCCTTGTTTTTCAGTTACTTCTTTGACACATGCACACTAACCTCTGTTACCTATTATCTGTCAATTATTACTGTTGGAAGTAATCTCATACATTGGAAGAAGTCAGAGAGAATTAATTAGTTTTGTTTAATATTTCCAGTTTATTGCAGTAAATACAAAAATGTTTCCACAAGTTAAAATTTCAGTTTATAGCTTTAGCCTAAATCTCTTTACTATTATCACTGTCATACAAGTCATAAAAGAAATAAAATTGTGTGATATTGACAACATAGGGAAAGGAACAAAAGCCTCTAGACTCAGATGCAGTCAATTTAAATCCAGATATGAACATGGAAATGAGAGACTTTGAGCTCTTCTATAAAAATTAGAGATGTGCTAAATTTCAGATTCTCAAGCTAAACTCCAGTATTTTTAAAAGTTGTTTTTAAGTAAAATCTATTCCTAAACTGTAGGAGGAAAAATGTGAGAAAAGAAATAATTCTAGAATTCTATTAAGTTATATAAATGAGACCTCCATGCTTCTCTCAATAAAGAATTGTATTATTTTTTTTAATGAGGCAGATACAGATAGTCCTCAACTTACAACAGTTCATTTAGTGACCCTTCAAAGTTACAATGGCACTGAAAAAGTGGCATGACCACTTTTCACATTTACAACATTTGTAGCATCCCAATGATTCAGATGATCAAAATTCAGATGCTTGGTAACTGGTTCATACTTATGACTTCTGCTATTTTCCTAAGGTCATGTGATCACTTTTTTCAACCTTTTGACAAGCAAAGTCAATTGGAAAGCCAGATTCACTTAACAACCATGTTACTAACTTATCAACTGCAGTGGTTCACTTAACAACTGTGGCAAGAAAATTTGTAAAATGGGACAAAATTCACTCAACAAAGGTCTCACTTAACAACAGAAATTTTGGGGTCAATTGTGGTCGTAAGTCAAGGACTATCTGTAATGTTATCAAACTGAAAGAAAAAGGGATAAACAAGAATTTTTTTTTACCTTTCTGTATTTAGCTAACATAGTGCCATCAGGACCAAAAGCTGTACACGTATTATACAATTTTCCTGCACCGTCCTCTGGAATAGAACCTGTTAAAAACAAAGATGATTATTTAGTCAAATAAATGGGCTGTATTTCAGGGGTGAAATCCAATTTTTTTCCCTACCAGTTCTGTGGGCGTGGCTTGGTGGGTGTGGCAGGAGAAGGATATTGCAAAATCTTCATTCCTACCCTGCTGTGGCGCCAGCCAGAGGTGATATTTGCTGGTTCTCCGAACTACTCAAAATTTCTGCTACCGGTTCTCTAGAACCTGTTAGAACTTGCTGGATTTCTCCCCTGCTGTATTTATATACAAAAGTAAAATTTAAAAATAACAATTTACCTCCAATGAGATATATACCACATTCCTTTGCAATATTGGAAAGCTTCTGTGTGCAGTCTCCAGGAATTTTCTCTGCATATTCTGGGAAATATTGTGTGCCATAGGGACAATTGAAGCATTCCTATAATGAGAACCAAAGTAAGTCAGACACCCATGTAAACATATTTAAGGAATATATCTTCTTTTTTAAAAAAAGTAACATAAAAATATAAAATGCAAAAATGCATAAGAAAAAACCCCCACTCATGACAATAGATTTGTTGGAGCAGTCTTAATTCCATATCTTTTTTTTTTCTCAGCTGGAGGAAGCTAAATGGCTGAACTGATTCTGGAATTATACAAACCTGGTTCACATTACATATGAAGTCATACTACACTATAAATCATGAGAGACAATCAGTTTGGTGTAGTGATTAAGTTGCTTACCTAGAAACCAGGAGACTGGGAATTCTTGGCCTCTCTCAGGCATAAAAGCTAACTGTGTGAGTAATTCTTTACCAGCCCAACCCATCTCAAAAGATAGTTGTGAGGAAAATAGGAGGCAGGAATAGATTTAGATTTAGATTTTATTTGATTTCTATACCGCCCTTCTCCCGAAGGACTCAGGGCGGTAAACAGCCAACAATAAAACAAGAATATCAAGTATGTTTGCTGCCTTGAGTTTATGTGTGTGTTTGTGCGGGTGGGTATGTATAAATCAAGGCAGAATAAAAAATACACTACACTTCACCACAGTACAGGTAGTCCTTGATTTATAACAGGTTGCTTAGTGTTGTGGCCCGTCAGCGGCCTGTGCAGCTAGTAGCTGATTCCAACAGCGAGGAGGCTGGTGTGGTGCTGTGCCACCAGCCTGGGCAGCTGACATTTGAGTCAGACAATGAGGCGGCTGGAGAAGATGTGGTGCCAGAGGCGGAGATTCAGCCAGGGCCTTCAGAACCTCCAGAAGCTCCCATAAGTGAAGAGGAAGAAGAGGAGGAGCATCTTCTTGATGCATGGGCGCGCAGAGCTGCCAAAAGGCAGGAGTGGCTCCTCAGGAGGAGGTCCTCGAGAGTAAGGCCTGGGGCTAATTGGCCACTCCCTTAGCCTATTTAAGGAAGGACGATGACTGAAGCAATTAGTTCTCTTATCAGTTTCCTGCAAATTGCTTCTGGGCTTTCTGCCAACCATAGTAAGATTACAATTATTTATTATTTGGATTCTGTAGGCTGTTAAGAAAGTTAATTAACAGTCTTTGAAAAAGACTGATTTAATTTAGTAAACTAAGGTTTGTACAGACTTTGTGTGTGCTGCATAGCTGGGGCAAAACACTTAGTGAGAGTTCAAAGTTACAATTGACCCCCAAAAATGGACTAACAACCCAATTTTGAAGTTACGATGTTTGCCCCCCAGTCACATGACCCACTTTTACAGCTATTTGCAGCACCCTGCAGTCATGTGACCATGATTTATGTTTTTGATAGAAACTAGCATTTACTTCTAGTTTCCAGCAAAAACTGCCCTGCAGCAAACAATGGGTTTGCTTAATGTCCACCACATTCGCTTAATGACTGCTGCAAAAAATATTGTAAAATTAGTCCCAGTTTACTACTGTGATCAGTAGGCCCCATTATGGTCATAAGTTAAGGACTACCTGAATGAATAAGCTTCTACGGGTTTCAACAGCACATTAAACCATAATGTGATGTCTTCGGTTTAATAGTTAAGGAAACCACTGCCCCTCAAAACATACATTATAACTTAGCCTGATCTATAAACTTAGGCTTCAAATATCATAAGCAAATAAACCCTTTGCTGTTCGAAGAAGTTTTGCTCTGACCTTGTTGTTTAATTAAGATCACTATTTGGATAGACATGGAGTTATTTGGGATGTAGTCAGCAAGCATCTGGCTAGTTGGCCTCTTCAGGCATGAAAACTGCTGCAGGGCTTTGGGCCACTAATATATAAGGCCTTGGATTTTGGCTACATCTGATACAAGTTCTTTCAACTTCACTCAGCAGAGTCAGAGATAAGCACTTTCAACAAATGGGAAAACTCATCTGGGCCAAAGGTATTACTTAAATGTCTCTCCCCCCACACACATTAATATCCCAGTGTGTCTTCTATCCCTGCATATGAAGCTCTAATATTCACTTGAAACCAGAATGAAAACCATTTTTAAATCAAAATAAACTGTCCACATTTTCTAAAATATTGGTCACATGGCCAAGAAAAATATCACACAAACACCAAATTTCCACAAAACATCTGGAAAGAGCCCAGTGCTCTGCAGAAAAATAACAAGATATCAACTTTAAAATATGTGAAAAATACATTATAAAACACGAAATAATGCTTTAAAAACACAAAATGCTGCAACAGCCACAATTTTGCAAATACAACTGGCATGAAAAACATTGAAATTTCAATTACACAGGAGTAATGGATCCTGGATATGGTGTACATTCTTTAAATTAGTGGGTTTGAGGTACCTTGATTAAAAATTGTTGTGCTATGATGCACCCTTTGGGTACTTGAAAGTTATAAATCAATCGGCAGGATAGTTTTAGTAGCATATAGATGTAGGGATAGCTACGGCAGTCAGTGTTTGTCTGAAGCCCAATTTTAATATTCATTCTGATCTTGAAAAGAAATCCCTAACTATGTCAGGGAGAAAAAGTAAGCACCAAGTGTAGGGCTCAGGAACAGTAAAAATAAAATAAAATCTGAATTTGGAGAGTAATTTTTGAAAAGAAGTTATACGCACTGGCAGAATTACAATTTTTGCTCCTTGTCCTGTTGCAGTTCTCACAAGGCTACAGGCTCTGTTCAAGTTCTCTGCTTTGACAGCAGACACATGGAGCTGGATGAGTGCTACACGAAAATCTAAATGTAAGAAAAAAAGGTAAAGGATCAGCTATGAAGAAAAACAAAAAATCCTACCATCAATTTTCAATTAGAAATTACACCTGCCTCCCAGACCACTGTTAAGCAACTAAAAACCTTAAAGAATTGGGGGTACCAAAGATCATGTTGAACAGGGAATGGAATCTCAGTATTAACTATGTAGCTAGACGGCACCAAGATGAAGAAACTGATGTAATGAAAAAAGAGAGGTTAAGCGGCACTCTTGATTAAATCATAATTCTGTATCAACCTAATACCAACAACTAAAGATATGCTTTCTCTTCCTTAACATAAATTGTGTTATAGTTGAATACAAATTGAACATTAGCAAACTCTATGATGCAGTTGTTAAAAACATGTTAGTGAAAATGTACTGTGTAGGAATGAATTGGGCCTTTAAAAATAACAATATTACTATTTTAGGACTTTTGTATAGGATACCATATTATCAATTTTGAGAAATCCTTACAAAAAGATTGCCCATCCTCAATTTATCTGGTCACATGAGCAAAAGTAGCCAGAAAGAATGAAACATCCTGGTATAATTCCATGAGGCCATGATCATAAAATGTTATTTCTTGAGTGCGCAATGCTATAAAATTATTGTAGTTATAAGGTTTCCCAAAATTTCAGATATTAAAAAAAAGTTCCAAAACATCTTTATGAACTTACTGGAGCATAATTTACAAAACTGACAGAATAGCAGAACCTATCACCAATGTTTTCCTGGACCTTAACCTGATGGTACAAATACCACAGACTTACTTCTTAGTACTTTATAACTGGAGTCCAAATGAGCAAACTGAGTAACACATTTAACATTATAGCTAATTGCACAATAACTGAGAGACATGTCAAATCTCAAATTGCTCCAGTTAGAGGATAAGTTAATTTGTTGTATTAAATATTAATATTAAATAGAGATAAGTTCATTTAAAATATTACTGTAAATGAGAACCAGTTTATTGTAGTGGTTAATACATTAGGATAGGCACTTGGAGACCACTTTAGCCATGAAGCCAACTGAGTGATCTTGGGTCCCTTTCTCTCAGTCCTAATTTGACAAACCACTTCTGGGAAAAAAATCTTGCCAAGAAAACTCTAGTGGCTTGTCCAGGCAGACTTTGAGAATCAGATCTGAGTGAATGGAATTTACTAACAGAGTTATATAGCTGGGAATTACACATACGAACACATACATACATATAGAATTCCTTCTATATGTATGTAACATATAGAATTCCTTCAGGACTTTATTCCATGCATTTGATTCATGAAAGTTACTGTGATAATAAATTAATTTCTGTATTTTCTAATGGTTCTTTTCTTTATATTTAGATGCACATTTTGGATAACTTTATATTAGATGTAATTCTGGGTAACTTCCATTGACGTTATCCAAAATTACAAATAAATAAATAACTAGAGTACTTAAGGTAAGAGAAAATATTTTCTTAAACAGAAGCAGCAATTTATTTTTTTAAATTGCTCCCCTCACCCGCAACCAAGACAGACCAAGCCATTGCACGACTACATAAAATTGCACTGGGAGGCTTCTAAATTAAGTTTGTTAAAAAATTAGACACAAAGGAATTTAGCACCTCTGCCAGTCATCTCCCTTTACCAGAAGGCAAGCTCAAAGTTTCTCTTCTCTTTTACTCTCTTCTTATTAAGTGTTCACAACCCGAGCACACAATTTCCCCTTGTAGGAAAAATTACGGTACTCACTGGCCATGACTCCTTTCACCAGCTGCATAACATTGGTTCACTAAGGATTGCCGCTGCCCAGAAAAAGATCCTTAGAGAACACAGGGCATGCTCAAAAAGAGCAAGGGCTTCTAGGAAATGTAGTTCTTTTGGAACATTTATTTCCCGGTTTTTATTTTTCACTACTCCCACAAGCCCTTGCTCTTAATAGTGTCTCTGAGAATGATGGGAGTTGAAGTCCTGATCATTGGGCGGATTCCAGATTCTCTATCCTTGAAAAAAGGGCTGTATTGTTTCCTCCTTGCTTCCGCTGTCAGGGCTTTTGTAGTATGTGAAAATATGTGAAAAGCATAAAGCCCAATATTTCGTCATGGAAAACTGCGAAGAGGAACGATAAGCTTGCTGAATTTGTAATCATTAGCCCTTCAGAGAGAGAGCTGTCATGAACAACGCTATACTCCACTTAATCAGATGAGCATAACTGAGCTACAAAGATACAGAAAGCTGCTACAATAGAAACCTATTTGCTGCCATATAGCAGCCATTTGGGATTTTTCAGCTCTCCTCTTATATACTGAATACCACCTAAAGCAGACGTCTTCAAACTTGGCAGCTTTAAGACTTGTGGACTTCAATTTGTTAAAGCTGCCAAGTTTGAAGACCTCTGACCTAAAGTAAAGAGAATGGCAAATGTAATTCAGTGCAAAGAGCTGCATGTCTTGCTGTCTATAAAGACCAAATTTCACATTTATTAATGGAACTTCAGCTGAGAGCAACTCATCCTGGTGGGTAGCTCAATGAAAACGTAAACCCAGAATGTGACTATTTAAGAAAACATATTGAGAATGAAATGTTAAATAAAACTTCAAATATAATGATGCCCTTGTGTAAAAAGGAGTAAGGTTGATTGCTATGCTGTACACTTTTGATCATTGCATCTCAAATAGGGTATTGTTTTGCACCTTTACAGGGGGGCGGGGGGAGGAGGGAAAGTAACCAAAGTCAAAGAAATGTTGAAATATTCTGGTTTACAATCAAAAATGGGTAAAGGGAGATCATGACAGAAGTACAATATGTCAACTTTGCATGATGTCAAGTGTGCAAAGTGGGTGTGTGGGTGTATGCGTTTGCTTTGTTTTTAATTTTCCTCACAATCTAAGAATGATTCTAAGAGTTGCCTTGAGTGAGATAGGCTGCAAACAAAACAAAACAAATAATAAAAGCATTTCTTAGTGTTCATATTAAAGAATTTGATGCGACCAACGTGGCCATCAAAGGGAGTTTCAACAAATTAGTGGAGAATTAATATATGAAGTAATTGTTATAGGGAGCAGTGATATTTTTATGCTAATATTGTTGTAAAAAATAACACATAAAACAATTTTATTAATAATTTGTGTTGAATTTCAATTTAAAATTATAATATTGTAGATTTTTAATCTACTTTTTAGAATGGGTGCTGCCGTGTGTATTCCTGGCTGATCTGGAACCTTCCAAGTGTGTTGGATGAGAAATGACCATGTTGTCTAAGTGGTGATATTATTGGACTGAGAATGGCCAAGATGAGGAATTAGACCTGCAAAAATCTGTTATCTGTTTAACTTTTTGTTCAGTTGGCAACTCTACTTCATGATGTGCAACCTTAGGCATATTCTCTGTACCAATAATATTTCTTAATTCAGGTAGTCCTTTACAAGAGTTCATTTAGTGACCATTCAAACTTACAATGGCACTTTAAAAAAGTGATTTATAACCATTTTTCACACTCACCACCATTGCAGCATTCCCCTGATCACATGATCAAAATTCGGACACTTGGAAACTAGTTCAAATTTATGGCGGTTGCAGTGTCCCAGGATCAGGTTACCTTCTGCAACCTTCTGATAAGCAAAGTCAATTGGGAAGCCAGATTCACTTAACCATCATGTTACTAACTTAACTACAGTGATTCACTTAACAACTGTGGCAAGAAAGGTCGTAAATGGGGGCGCAATTTACCAAATGTTTCGCTTAGCAACATAAATTTTGGGCACAAATTGAGAATGTCATGTATTTTCTCCTAAGTCATTATCAGTGTAGGCCCCTGTATTAAAAGGCCTCTAAAGTAATCCTTCAAAATCATGTCCCATAGATCTGACACACACTCATAATAAATAATAAAATATAGATTTGAAAATGTTGTTGTAAAATGTATTAAATTCACCAAGGTCAGCTGTTTTTCCCACTCTTCTCCGATTTCTTTTATCAGTTAGTAAAATTTGTGACTGAGAGCAAAAAGAGTGCAATGTGTGTATGCCTAAGGAAAACCTCACTGCATTGAAATCAAGAAAGCTAAATGGTCAACAAATAATTCTTTGTGTTGTCTATTTGTATGAACGATTTGCCTGATCGTGATCTCAAGGGAAGATTGGTGTCTCTGGGAAAGGTGAGCATGCTCTCAGCATAAATTTCTGACCGAGGATCAAGACTATACCTCCAGCCGTCTCAATCCCAGCCAAGTTATGAAAATGTCTATGGAGATTCTCAGTCATCTAGGTTATGGTTGTCCCAAAGGTGCGTTTACAAAAGGCAACTTGACTTTCTTGGTTTTTTTTCTTTGAAAATATTTTGCTTCTCATCCAGCCAGAACTGAAGAAGCTTCTTGGATGAAAAGAGAAATGTTTTCAAAGAAAAAAACCAAGAAAGTCCAGTTGACTTTTTGAAAAGCACCTTTATGTCAAGCCATGAAACAAATTGCAAGTGGAGAGAGCTGATAAAGTGTTGCAAGCAGCAGTGATAGACTATAAATTAGATGTAACATATATTCATGTTGATCTTTTCTACTTAAAAAGTGCAGCACAGCCATGATGGTGCAGTGGTTAGAATGCAGTATTGCAGGCTAACTGCTAACTACCAGTAGTTCGATCCTGACCACTCCAGGTTGATTCAGCCTTCCATCCTTCTGAGATCGTTAAAATGAGAACCTAGATTGTTGGTGCCAATATGCTGATCATGTAAGCATATTGCCTCCAATATGTATTAGAGAGGGCTTTAAAGTAAGTAAGTGCTATTGCTATTTCAAGACAATTTTGAATAATAAAATATGGATTTGATCATTCAAAAACAATTGTTGTGAGTCAAATGTGATCACTAATTACTGCAAAGTTCTAAGGACTGCAGACTGAAATACTGTATCTTAAAAGCATACTTGCTTTAGATTAATTATGAGATTTACCTTCATTAAAACTGTTTGCAATCTTACACCATCTATACGACAATGTAATTTTAAGCACGTTTAATCAGTGATCAAATTAGAAATTCATAGCTTTATGGCCTTAAGAGGAAGGAAAACACTGCTTCACTTTAAGTATTTATGACTTATTTTTAGCAGTGAAATCAGGAACATTAAATTAGACCAGGACCAAAAATATCACCCACAAATTAATACCATATCACTTATTTTATGTTTCATATACAGCAGTTAGTGTTCCCATGATAAATTCATATAGTAGGCAGTTGTTGAAAGACCGGACTTTTTCAGTAGTAGCCCTCCTACCCCAAGGTTTTATTTTGGGCTTAGGCAAAGTTATATAGACAGGCCTTTTAGCTTGTTAAATTTCTATTGTTCTGTATTAAGTGGCTCTAAGAATTTGTTCTGCCGGTTATGTTAGACTTTCTTCCACACATAGAATTTTCTGTATTTATTCCTTCCATTGTTGCATAGTTAGTTTGTTTTGCTTTGCTTTTCCTAAATATCATCTCCTGTTGAACAACTAATAAACCCATTTAATAAAGTATATAACAACAGTGCTCCAATGCTCATGGCCTGCTCGAATAGTAATGTAGGTGTAGTAAAAGTAAAGACAATAAGCTTGGCTGAAAGAGAAAAGTGGGGCAGTGCAGAGATTAGGATTCAAAGACAAAATATAACTTGAACTTCCCATGGACAGTCAATCCACCCAATCCCCAGTGCCTGGTCAGAACACTTTAGAGCAATTGCTTCTTTTTTGAGGATTGTTTTCAGCTGCAGAGGCAGCCACATAAGCACATAAAAAGACATGATTGCTTTAGGGTGTTTGCAACAAGTGTCCCCCCACACTCCAAAACCCACTTTGTCTTTTAAACCCAAACCCTACTTAGACCAAAAATGGTTACTAAGAAGAGTTTCAGTATGTTGTATTAACTTCATATACTCCTTAGAATCTTAGATAATACTGGTACGTCAAGGAAGTGACAGTTAAATGTGCATATAACTAACTGTACAAGCCTTTGCACACTCTTTGCAACAGCACTAAGCAAAAGTAATGCTACACACGCCTGTGTAGCAGAGAATGCAAAAAGAAGTTTCACCAGTATCACTGGATGGAATTCATTGAAACTTCCAGTGTACACCTGTTACTTTGGAAGCAGTCAGATTCACAGAAGATTCCTCAACCTCCAGAACAGACTGAGGAATGCAGAGTTAAAGAAAATAGTCAGAATTGCATTAACCCAATCTAATGATGTGAAGTGTAGATTTCTGCTATTATTGTTTTTGGAAATGACGGTTGGATCAAGCATCCTATATCCAAATGACTTGGACAAATAATTGGCTTTTAAGTAGTAATGATTTATTTACAATAGCACTTCTATAAACAATTGCACGAACATCTTTACATTAATATTATGAAAAAAGTGTCATTGCTAAATTAGGCAGGAAAACCTCTAGGAGATTTTAATTTGCTTTTTAAAAGGAGAGTAGAGAAAGGGGGAAAAAATAATGCAACAGCTCTGGGACAGAACTATAAATACAGGAGTATTGGCAAAAGTGCAGTTCATGCAATTCATATTTATATATTTGTTTTATTTTTAAAAAAAATGAGTGTTGGTTTCAGGATTAAGGTGCCTACATGATTCTTGTTAAGAGTTCAAAAGAGTTGGTAATGAAGATCAGTTGATTTTAGTTTCCATTGGCATGTTGATTCGATCTGCAGATATTCTATTATGTTTTTGTCCAACCTACTGAAATCCTAAGAATTGTTACTCTCACATTTTGCAGCTTTCATATCAGCTTTTACAGGATTTCCTTGAGACTTGTAAGTGCATTCAAATACCTCTCACAATCATTTTGGTTATCTTTAAAAACTATGGATTTTTGCACCAGATTTTATTTTTTTAATCTCAAGCACTGAAGACATTATTAATAGCATTCAGCTGATACAGTTCAAAGAAAAACTAAAGACGTCATACATAGTTTCCACACTTTGCTTCACTCATGCGCATTGCAATTTTAGTAAGCGCTGGACAGATTTTGAACAGGTTTCTGAAAGATTATATTTGCATGTCCATTAGTGTAGCCAATTCTTATATTCTCTTATGAAAAATGAATTATGATTTCATTTCCCAATCTAATGTTGACTTTGGAAAACCTTAGTTTTCATTCTAGAGCATAAAGCTGTTAATATTCAACTGCTGTATGCTGCTTACCATTTCAAACTTCCAGAATTTAACTATTCTCTTAAACCTCAAAGAAGACTTTAAAAATTACATACACATTGTATGTCCCTATAAACCTGCCCCAAGTTTGATAGCATGTAGTATTATTTTAAAGAAGTTCTAGATTCTTGCCTCAAGTACTGTGCCAAACCCTGAACTTATGCGTAGCAGTTCAAACCAAATATTCAAGGCTTGTAAAAATGTCTTGTTTTTCAATTGTGAATTATGTAGTTCAAATATTTTCCAATATTGGAAAGTATTGCCTGGCTACAGTACATCTTTTCAAACAGATCTATGTACTGAGTTTTCTCTTTACGAATAAGTCAGCTTCTCCAAGGCTATTTTAAAAATAACTCAAGTTTATAACAAACAATATTTGCAAATGTGTTAAAGAAAATACTTTAAAAAAATCTCTTCAAAAGTATAGTTTACTTCTACCATAAAGTGGTTATCCAGGCACTCCCATCAATAAACTGAAATGTCCTCTTAGGTTAGTATTCAGCTGCAACAAGTCATTTCAGGCCACATAAAATATTTTGGCCAACACTTTCTTCTGAAGACACAGTAAAAACATCTGTTCTTATTAGCTTTCCAGGGCATCCAGTACTTTCATAATCTGTAGTTTTATAGCTTTGGTGGCATCACCTGCATTTGGAATCAAGTACCTTAAAAATGGAAACGATAATATCATTTGTTAAGATACTAAATCACTTTCACAATATAAAATAGTACAATTAAAATATTACATCATGATCCATAGGATCCTTATATATGATGCACATGCGCACACGGGCACACACACTCAGGCATACATATACAATGATGCTGATTTCCAAAGAAATTGAAATGGGATCAAGAATTAGTGTGTCATTTCTCTTCCACTCTGCCTTCAGGATTTGCCTCATCATCACCTACAGTTAGCCTCACAATGTTCTGGAAGTCTCTCAAGACATGGCTATGTCCTTAGGCTGAGGATTCCAGGAGACCACTGACATTCTAAGATGGCTCCACTGATATAGTTAATTTTTATTCTCTCTTGAGACTTTTTATTTTTAATAATGACTGTTGTATATTTTTGATAATGATTGTTTTTATATATTTTTGTTTTACTTTATTGTTGTCCCAGAGTAACTACTTGTAAAATGGAGGCTACATAAATTTGATAAATACATAAATATATAAAATATTAGTTGCCTAGCAACTAATATTAATATTTTATTAACTAATATTAATAAAATATTAGTTGCCTAGCAACTAATTTCCAATTTATTTTTACACTTGGGAAAAATTTAAATTATTTGGAACACTGATTAATATGTTGCTATTAAAAGAATCTCAACATTCCAGAATGTATGTAGATGATTCACTCATGATCTAACATAGTGATTAAACTGTATCTTAATTAAAAAACAAGGAGTAATAATTTCTAGACTATTGTTTAGCCAACTAAAGAATGTATAAAAAGTTCTATAGAACTTGAAGAAGGATCAGCCTTTTGAATGGTAATACTAGCCAGTAGTGGGTTTAAATTTTTTTTAGTACTGGTTCTGTGGGTGTGGCTTGGTGAGCCTGGCATGCTGGGCGTGGTAGAGGAAGGATACTGTAAAATCCCCATTTCCACCCCACTCCAGGGAAAGGTTACTGCAAAATCCCCATTTCCTCCCGATCAGCTGGAACTCGGGAGGCAGAGAATAGATGGGGTTCGGGCTAGTCAGAGGTGGTATTTACCAGTTCTCCAAACTACTCAAAATTTCTACTACCAGTTCTCCAAACTACTCAAAAGTTCTGCTACCAGTTCCCCAGAGCTGGTCAGAACCTGCTGAAACCCACCTCTGATACTAGCACTTTACATTAAATATGAGACATTGTTTATATAATGACTTTATAATTCTTCATATAATAAGGCTGCACTTAACAATATTAGAAATTACTGTCAATTGATTATTTCATTCTGATACATAAATGAATCCTCAAAATATATGGATGATTCATATGTAGTTCATATGTAATCATAGTAAAAGCTTACCTCTCAATTGCCAAAATCTCTATGCCTGAAGCAGTGCTATTTCCATACTTAAAGGTTATTAATTCTGGATGCTTTTTTTTGGAAGTAATTTTGACCACAGCATTTAGTGCCTGACGAGATTGTATGTAAGCAAATCCCTTTCGAGAGACAATCTCTCGCAAACAGTACATGTGTGTTGTAGTTACCAAAAGGTGACTATAAAAAAAAAATCAGAAAATAACTGGCATTAAATCAGGAAACAGATACTTCCCCATCCTCAGCATTATTATCATGAGCCAAATGCATTTTGTAAATAGTAATATTATGTGACTATACATAACAGTTATTTGGCAAGTTTACAATTGACTTTTCATCAAGTTGTGGACATGTTTTATACTGTGGTAAAAGCGCAAATATATAATATTATGCTACGACCAAAACGAAATATCTACATGAAATGATTATGTGCAGTCAATTTGCAATACAATCTGTGAGCCATTAATCCATACATTTAATTAGTCACCCTATTTTTTTTTCATTAAGTCGGGTTAAAGGGTAATTTGGAAAATAATTACAGAAACCTACATAAAATTACAATCTACAGAAAAATTACAGAAGCATTTAAAAGGTAGCAATTGTCTATACTAAAGTGTGTGTATGTGTATGTATATACCTACACAAACACATACAGAAAGAGAGAAAGATAAGGGAGCCACTTTTTATCATTAGAAACATTATTAAGTTTATAAAGCCAATGCAACAATACCTAGGAAACATGTGTCCGCTTTCTTTCACTTCACTACAAGGGAAATGATATTTTATATCTGGCTTATTTATCCAAGTCTGAATGTTTACGATTTCTTTTCTATCATCATCAGACATTGAAGAGCTATCGATTTCATCTGTTTCAAAAAAAAAATGTCATGATCAAAATCTTTTCGATTGTTGTCACATATTTTGAAAAACATTTTTCATTCTAATTTGAAATTTATGAAATAAAACGCTGCTCCTCATCATCGTTTGATTTTCCAAACAATGCACTTTTCTGTTGTAAAGCCTTCAGATTTTGTAAGGTGTATCTGAAATCTGATGAATGATGGCTTCTCCAAAATGATATTGGTAATATTGCGGATTCAGTTGGAATTTCAGACCACAATTAGAGTATCTTTTTAATAACAGAATTCCAGATTTAGCTAGAAATTACAACACATAATTTGCTTATAATAACTTTTACTATACCAGTATCATATTCTTCTTCATCTCCAATACTGAAAACCGGCTTCACACCCCGATAAGGTTTTCCTACTCGGTCACTGCTGCTGACATGCCTATTGGCAGGGAAAGAACATAAGAAAGGAAAAATAATCTTCATTTTAAAATATATTTTATCGAAGCATTTTTCTCATTAGCAGCATGCAGTGTGATCCAGGTGTAAATCCGTGTGTGTGTAGTCAAAGATAAAGGTAGCTGGCTGTGCAAAAGCAATGAACCGTACTGAATTAGTGAAAAGCAGGCAAAAGAGCACTGAACTGGCTGGACTGTATTACGTACAAGAAGTTTGGCTTGAAAAGTTCAGTAAGCATAGTCAGAAAACACAGATCTCTTCAGTGGGTTGTATGTAGCTTTCCATATATTATTAAATTACAGTTCCAAGCTCCTCTTCTCACTGGGCTTTGTAATTCAGCAACATCTAGAGGGCAACACGTTGCTTATCTATGTTTTAACAAATCAAAGTCAAAGGTTTCCTTAAAGTGGTAATATATCAAGGCATGTTTAGGGACAAACTATTATTGGTTTCCAAGCAATGTATGCAATACTGACAGATAAAAAGCTGAGAATATTTAAATGTTAGTTTAATCTAATAAATATCTCTGGAGAAATCATAACATCAATAATAGAATAGACTTGAGAGCTGTACAATGTGAATTATAGCATTTCTTCTTTAGATTTTTCACAGATGGATCTTGTTTCTTGCTCATTCATCTTTCATCAATTACTGAAAGCACACTTTATTACAGAAACCAAATGTCATGTTAAATAGTTTCATACTTTACACCAAGAAGCTCATTCCAGCGTGTTATGCATACATTTTAAAAATTGTAATGCTGATTGGCTATAAGAAAATCTCTGTCTGATTCACTTTTGAAAATGTTTCAAATTTCACTTTTTAGTGTAGAAAAGGCTGCTAGAGGATGCAAATAGGTAACATAAGGAAGAAGAATGGGAAAACTGATGGGAACACTCACATTTATCTCTATTTCTGAGATATTTCTCTATTGCTTTCATTTTCTAGGAGTTGGCAGATTAAAATAATAGGAAACTGAACTGCATTGAAGAGAGACAACAAATGTGCCATCCAAAGAAAGCCAGATGAGCGGTGCTTGTTAGTAATTTATAAAGATAAGCATCTGTAACACTGACAGTGTTCAATAAAATGGCTGGTGTATGAGATAAATATATTCTACTGGATACTTTGTTTATTTTCTATCTCCAGAATGCCCACTGTTTTTACAAAATGGCTTTGGGCAACAATTTATCCTTCCTTGCAATTGTTTCAAAATTTGCAGGCCCTCTTTATATGCTTTTAAGGCTTATACAATTCTCTATTCTTTCAGATTTCACTACAAGCCCAACATACTATAGTCGCTATCTAGGCAAAGATTTGTCATTTTAAGATTGATATGGTCTGTTTGTTTGTGTGCTGCCCATCACATCTAGATATGAGATACCTTCGTGTGATGGGCTTAAGTGCACTTCCAGAAGATATAAGGAATACATGCCAGGGAAATCATTATTGACGTGCTTAATAAGAACATGATCTTTAGCCATAATCTGCTTGTTTTAATATAAGCATGGTTAATGCACACCATGGTTTGCAAACAAATTACACTTTTCCAGTCATTTAGTTTAAGAGGGTAGTTGTTCTCACACTTCACGTAAATAAATAAATACCTTTAAGATAATTTGCTGTTGTAAGCTAGATATTCAGGTGATATTAAATACAACCACAATTTAGAATCAATATTCCCATAGACAATTGCTAAATTTATTTACCATAACAATTCTGGCTACTTTAATCTGTCCATCATCAAAATGATTTCTTCTTGCATTGTGCCTATGAAATCCATTGGGTTCTTATTATATTCTTTCAACATTCTTTTCTGTGATACTTAGTCAAAGCATCACTGGCAATATAATGGGCCATAAGAATATACTTAAGGTATGCTATAAGGGTATACTTTTTAAAATTATTGAAATGTAATTTAATAATGAAACCTCTCTTCCATATCAATTTTTCAACTCTCATCCAAAATCTAACTAACCACAGAATCCCATTTTGTTGAGTAGGATTATCAAAAATGTAGCTGCATTTTAACATTCAAACAAAACAGTAAATTGTGGCTAACATTTGATTGCATCATGCTGAAAAGGAGGTAGCATTTATTACATATGCATGTGTCATCTATAAATGAATGTGAACATCTATGACTAGTACTGTAAATATTTGAGCTTGATGTAAAGCACTCCTAATTTTAAAAACTCTTGAGAACCATTGACAGTATAACTGATGCTTAGAAATAGTATGAAGTCATGCTAAAAAAGGACAAAGGCAGTTTTGCTCAGATGGTTCTGCATGTGGCTTACCGCAGCATACTTGCTCTGTCAGGCCAGGGAAGATTGAAAGAAATTCTATAGTAAATTGGGCAGAGGACAGAATAAATAATTACAATATATTAAGAAAATGTGATTTATATCTTCCCGTTTGGAATTAATGTTAATATATATATATATATATATATATATATATATATATATATATATATACACACACACACATATATATATATACACATACATATATATATATATATATATATACACACACACATACATACATACATACATACATACATACATATATATATATATGTTTTTCCTTTAAGCCAGGTTTTTCCTATGTAGCCAAGATTTTTCTGGAACCACAATTGAGCGAAATCACATTCACTACTTTCTGGGTTCTTTCTCCATCTTTTCATTCTAGCAGCAAGCAAAATTTTGTGCTGCATTGTGGGGCACATAAAGAAGACAAACTTTCTGAGACTATATAAGTCTCTCACGATGCAGCACAAAATGCTGAAGGTCACTCTCTTGGCTTCTATGGCTAAGGGAGAATTAGAACCTGAGTTTCCTGACTCCTAATCCAGCACTTTTACCACAATACCCCATTGGCTTTCATGAATATGTGTATATATGTCTGTATATGTATCTGCGTGAATATACGTGTGTGTGTATATGTACCCCTCCCCAACATGGATGCATACATATATACACACATATATACACACACAAAGCACTTGTGAGAAAAGTACCGTATTTTTCAGAGTATAAGATGCACCGGAGTATAAAATGCACCTATCTTTTTTAGTGAGGAAAAGAAGAAAAAGAAATTTCCCTCTGCCTCTGCTCTGAGCAATTTTATCTCGTTGTAGCAAATAACAAACAGCCTGCTTTACTTTCATTTTCATTTTCAACATAGCTTGATTAGCACAAGGAAAAAAAAATCTGCTCCAGCAATTTACCTCTTTGCAGCAAGCAGCAGAGCTCTGCGCAAAACAGCTGAGAGCAAATCAGCTGAGAATCAGGAGGCCAATCCAATCAACTTGTGCTAATTAGGATGTGCTGAAGCTGAAAGGAGCTGTTTTTTCTTGCTGTTTGCTGCAAGGAGGTAACTGCTGGGGAGCAGAGGCCAAAGGGTGGGGGAGAGGGCTACATTTGGTATATAAGACGCACCTAAATTTTCACTCCCTTTTAGGGGGGAAAAAGATGCATCTTATACTCCAAAAAATACAGTAAGTGGAACAAGAAATGAGAAATAAGAAATTTTCCAACCTAAAAAATGTTATTGCATATATGTTTGCTAACACATAGGAATAATTCTAATGTCAGCCCGTTAAATCTCTTCACAGAAGCATAAAACAATCAGGGAAGAATAAAATGTGTGATTTAACATGCAAGAGGACTCTGGTCAGAAATAGTTTATATACAAAGTGATCTGAAAATGGTGTTCCTGGAAAAAATTTCCTTTTTCCTGAAATGTACCATTCCAGTCCCAGATTATCATTTATCCATGGAATTGATAAAGAAGTAATTTAGTATTTTAGATGTAATCACTGTATTCTGGGAAATAGTGAAACATTCCAGAGAATTCACATTCCTATAATAAATATGTCAATATAACTCACCTATCTACAGGAGTTGAAGTATTTTCAATAAAACTAATAACTTTTTCTTTCACATTTACAGATTTTGTCTTTAAAGCTTCAGTCATCTTGTTTACCAGAGACTTAACACCCTTTCCATCATTTGATCCATTTGGAGAATCACCCTAAAAAAAACATAATGTTTCTGAGTATAATTAATTTATATTCCATAATCACCAAAATCTGAACTTGATACAAGCACTATTTGTAAGGAACAAAAGTGTGCAATCTAAGCCCCTAGGGGTATGCATCCAATGGCCGAAGTGCTTCTGAAATTTGCTTTTGTAGTTTCTGTTGAACCTCTACCAACCTCTAAGTATGGCCACAGTTTATGAACTATTTGGACTGCTACATATAAAACATATATATTGGCAGGTCTTGTTTCTATATTCTTTTTAAAACATGGAGAAATAAATAAAACGGTCTATATTTTTGTTACTACATTGGCTATTCCTAATGTAGAGACAACTGAAGACGGAAAACGCTGCCATAATCTAGTTTATAACATGATGCTTAAGGAATCACATTTTTTTCTTGTTTTAACAACCCTGTAATCCCTTGCATCAGGGTGGAGTCCGGGTGACCGAATGGAGCTGAGCATTTACTGGCCGAATGCCCTTCCTGACGCCTATATTTTCTCATTGCGCCCAGAAGAGAAGTATTTGCTGCTAACTGGATTGAACTCACAGCTTCCTGATTTGAGGCGAGAGCTCCACCTCTAGGCCAACACAAGGTTCAGCTAAGGCATCAAATATAAAGTAGTGCTAATTATCACTTATGCCCTTTATTAAAATTTGTTAACTGGGAAAGGGTTTAGTAACCGACTAGAAACAAAGCCTAACATCTCTTTTCTCCTTCAATGTACATGATATGTTGTTCTATATTATAAATAAATAAATACAATCATGAAACATTATGTTAAAAGCTAAACAATTTGATTTAAAAAACACTCACATCAACTAAGGAGTTAATACTATTTTTTGAGCCTGAGGTGCTAGCAATCCAATGGCCATATCCATTTTCTGGTCCTTCAATGTTAATGTCTGCTAAGTGCTGTTGCAGTGCTATGAAAAAAAAAATGTTTATTGAGCAAAACTGTCTTGTTAACCTCATTAAAATGTAATAAACTAACAGGTGTATGTAAATGTTAACTAATGTATGCAATAAAGTGCTCAAATGTGCTAATAATTATGATGCATTCTATAAAGCATCATATTATTTAAAAGCCATTAGCTACAAATACAGTTCTATCCAAAACCTGCAAAATCAAAGCTACTAAAAACTGCTCAGGATTCCTAGGAGTTGGGTGCCATATAATAATAGGAATAAATATTTTTTTCGAATCATACAATCTTTCTTAAATTTAAGAATGATTAGGTCATAAGCAGTATTTTGAACTGGGAACTATGAGAACAAATACTGTATGTGTACATTAACGCAAGAAAAAAAAGACTTAATTTCTGACAGACTCTATTTTAGACCAGATTAGGATTAAAACTGTAATCCCTATGGAATTCAAAATCAAGAGGTTAAGATCTCTGGTCAGTGCATCTTGAGATAAACACCCTAGAACATTACAGAAACTATAGGTAGTCCTTGATTTAACATATATGGCTATAAATCATAATGGTCCTAAAATGAATCACTCACATGACCAACTCAATTTTATGATCCTTTTTGTGATTGTCATTAAACAAATGTTGCAGTTCTTTAATGAGCCATGATTTCATTTATTCCTGTAGTTAAAAGAAAATCTTACCCATAAATCCACCTTTAGCAATGCTTACGTATTCTTTATTTTTCTGAAATAAGAATATTGGAAATCACCAAGATGAGATTAGCATAGGGATTTTTTAAAAACAAAAGAAATATAACATAAAAAGCAGCCATAGTACATGTTTCATCTAGAAAAAGCTGGCGCTTCATTGGAACAGGTCAATAAATTTTATAGTTCCCTTTCTAAGTAAGAGTGGGCCTTTTTCATCAACAATAAACATTTCCTCCTTTCTCAGCCTAAGGACCAATCTCATACATGTGAGAGGTGCAATATCTCCAGATTCATGATAAAAGTCAAGAAACATAAAAAGATTTAGAATCCGCTTTCCCCAATCTGCATTTTTAATATAGAAGTGGCTTCCAGTGGCAGAAAACCATAGAAAAAATTGTGCTTTAACTACCTTAAAAATATCTCTCTTGCTCTTAAGGGACTTTTCAAGCCTAGAATTATGTTTTTAATGTTTATTAAAACTATTAATGTTTATGGTGAACACACATAACAAAATTTACCTCCCATTACTACAGACATTCCTCCCTATACAACATATACAATTCAACAATATATTGTGCAAACTTTTCACAATTCAGTTAACTGTTTGACAGGGAATTTACATGCAATAATCCGAACAGTTGGACCCTGCATCTATGAAAATTAATTGCAAATATTTTTTCAGTATGGTAAGGATGGGAGTATCACCTAAATTGAATTGATGGCAGACAAAAGAAAGAAACTAATTATCATATTTAAAGGCAATATGTGATAGAATTTTAGATATACCTGTAAGAAATGTGCAAGTACCATGTTCATGTACATATCTTCCTCTTCTCGTCCGCTACCCATGAAACAAAGGTGTTCTCCACCAGCTACAGAACCAGATTCAATTGACTGTTTCTGTGCTTCTAACAAAGATTTCACAGACTGGGCAAATTCTGATGGGTTCTGAAGCATCTGTAAAAGAAGGCAAAAGCAGAAATCATTTCTACACATCTGTTCAGCTGATCATTTAATTCTTTCTCTAAATCATCATTTTAAAAAATCTACTGATATATTTAAAATTGAGAAAAAATAAATCTCAGCCAATTGTTAAGAGACTATTATAGCTAATTCATTTGTTATGTTTTTCCAAAGCTAAACTAAACTACGTTTTGGAAAAGTCACCTACACAGAGATCTATAGTTGTATCTTCGTGGATATATGCATCTTGAAAGCAATATAACCAGCATCAGACATCAGTGTGGAAATGTCAAGAACAAATCTTACTGGATTGATCTCATCTCATTTTTAAATGGGTAACTTCCTCAGTAATTTGTGGGAATGTTGTAGAGATAATGTAACTTGAATTTGGCAAATAATTTTATCACATCTCCCATGAGGTTTGATCAGAAAACTAGTTAAGTAATTAGCTGGGTGACAGTAAAACCAAGTGAACAAACAACTAGCACAAAAATAATATTCAGTGTGCTCATCTGTGGGTTCCTTATTATATAGGGGAGAGGTTAAGTATCCTAAAGATCAATCCTGGATTTTACTTTTCAATATTTCAGCTTTTGTAAAACATTTAGGTAAAGCATGAAGAAGTCTCACAATTGTACAATTACTTACAAAAGATTTACATAACAGCAATGAAAATATAACTTCTTTTTAAAATTTAGTTTATCAGCAAGAATAAAACAGAAAAAAGAACATCCAACGCTAACAAGAATAAAAAATTCTTGTGTACAAAACTCCCCAAATGTCAAATAGATCTAACATTAAACATGAAGAATCCACCCCGGCTGGATGCTGAAAAATAAATAATAATAATTAATAATAAAACTGATTTCCTCCTCTTACAAATAGTTATAAGCGTTCCCTTCCTTATTTAACAAAAATACTATATTAAATTAACAAATATTCCAGATGAGGAAGTCTCTAATAATCAAATCAAGCCAACATCTAACAATAATATATGTTTTAAAAAAAACAGATTAACCCAAACATTATACTAATCTTCAAATCCCTCCATTAACCATCTGTTATTGTATTTAACATGTAGAATGTCCACAAACAGCTTCCAGTATGAAAAACTAACTTCTGAAACATGAGACTATAAAATCAATAGCTGTGGAACCTTGTACACTTGGAACTAAAAGTTTAATATTCTCAGACTTGTATCTCCTGCTATGCAACTGGATTCTTGAACATACAATACAGTATCCCGTCACCACTCCATATGCCATGCTCCTTATCAAAAGGAGAAGTGGGGGATGCTTATATGGAAGACTGTGACTATTTCATTTTCAGAATGATATCTGAAAATGAAATCAATATGACATCACTTGATACAATATCTGAACTCTATCCTTTTCTTCTAAAAAATTAAAACTAAACGTATTAAGCTGACATCTTACTTACTAAGTCAGAATCTAAATGAAATGCGGTTGATAAATGGCCAGCATTGTATTGTTCTGCAGGGCGACAATCCACCACAAAGAATCTTACTCCTTCCTAAAACAAGAATATTTTTTAAGAATGTCAGTTGGTAAGGCAGAGAAAACGCACCATAGTTTAAAATAATATATTTATGCAAACAAAAGCATACAGCTAACTCTTTTAGCCAAGGGTTGTGCACTTTGAAAATGATTTTACAGAGTTGCTTTGCAGTGAGATTGTTATGATTATAGTGAATATGAAAATAGACATCAATTTAAAGGAAAATAGTGTTCTTGATAATCCTCAAAATTATCTGAATAACTAAAAATAGCATGCTTTTCAAAAAGTTTACACTTGTTCTTTTGCCTATATGGACTAAGAGTTATAATTCTTTAAGCCGATAGAACATTTTTTAAAAATAGCGATGTGCAGCTATTTAAATCCAAAGTAAAATAAACACTTTTGGGGGGACAGGACTATGTTCGATACTGTTGCTGGAGTCTTCTTAAAGAAGACAAATATTTCCGAGATCACATGGTAGTCAGAAAAATATTCAGGTCACCATACTTTGTTGGCATCTCCTTACTATCTGAACTCAAATAGGTATATTCTTGGGATCACTGTAGAGAGTCAGGTACATGAGTTTAGAGAAATAGGCAAGAACCATTATATAAGCCAAGAAGCTGAAGCAATCTTTAATGCTCGAAACAAGAGAGTATTTGGAGAAGATTCTGGCAAGTTCCCCCTTGATTCACTGGAGTATAAGATATAACCTTCTTCAAGAGGGGTGTGTGGACCTGGCTGGTATTACGGAGACCTGGTTGGGCCATGAGGGTGGGGTTCCCCTCGTGGAGATGTGCCCACCAGGCTTCCATGCATTCCATCAGCTGAGAGCTCAGGGTAGGGGTGGGGGAGTAGCAGTCATTATACAGGAAGATCTCGATCCGAGGGAGGCCACTGTACCTCAGATAGCTGGGTGTGAGTCCATCTTTGTGAAGTGGGATCGTGATGGGCAGATGGGTCTGTTGGTCATGTACCTGGCTCCCTGCCACGTGGCAACGACCCTGCCCGAGCTCCTCAATGTTGTAGCCGAGGTGGCGATTGGTACCCCCAGGCTTATGGTCATGGCGGATTTCAATCTGCCATCTATCGGTGAAACATCTGAGATAGCTTGGGAGTTCATGGCTTCCATGACGGCCATGGACTTGACCCAAGTAATTCAGGGCCCGACTCACATTGGTGGACACACCCTGGATCTAGTTTTTGTCTCTGGTCAGTGGTCAGTGGTTGAGTGGTCTTGATATAGGTATTGAACCCTTGTCATGGTCTGACCACTCCTCCTTCGACTTGACTTTCTGACCGCTGCATCCCGCCGCAGGGAGGCGGAACCAACCAAGTGGTTCCGCCCCAGGTGCCTGATGGATCCTGATAGGTTCCAGACGGAGCTTGGGCCATTTCCTGAGACACTGGCACACGACTCGGCCGAGGACCTGGTGGCCGCCTGGGATAAGGCGGCCAGTGGAGCCTTGAATCGCGTCGTCCGTTTGCGGCCTCTGACTAGGCGCCGAACTCATCTAGCTCCTTGGTTTTCCAAGGAGCTGAGGGAGATGAAGCGCCAGAAAAGATGCCTAGAGAGCGGTTGGAGAGCCAATCGATCTGACTGGTAAGGTCTCATATTAAGACCTACCTATTGGCGATAAAAGCGGCAAAATCTAATTATTTTGCTGCTCTTATCGCGTCATCAGATAGTCGCTCAGCTGCCCTGTTCAGGGTGACCCGCTCCCTTCTCCATCTGGGAGCGTGGGAGGATCCCTTGCAGGGACGAGCTGAGGATTTTGTTCAATATCTGGATGATAAAATAACTCAGATTCGGGAAGATTTGGCCGCTGACTGGGTTAGTTCAGATCAGATGACTGAGGCAGGTCCTGAGAGTGTTATCTCGGCTGAGTTCGATCCTGTGGCTCCCGAGGACGTGGACAGGATTCTGGCAAGACTGAACATGACCACATGTTTATTGGACCCGTGTCCCTCTTGATTGGTGCTGGCTTCCCGGGAGGTTACACGAGGCTGGCTCCAGGAGATTATTAACGCTTCTTTGAGCGAGGGCACCCTACCTGCCGCCTTGAAGGAGATGGTGGTGAGACCCCTCCTCAAGAAGCCTTCTCTGGATCCAGCTGTTTTGGCTAATTATCGTCCAGTCTCCAACCTTCGCTTCCTTGCGAAGGTTGTTGAGAGTGTGGTGGCGTGGCAGCTCCCCCAGTACCTGGATGAAGCTGTCTATTTAGACCCGCTCCAGTCCGGTTTCAGGTCTGGGTACAGCACCGAAACGGCATTGGTCGCGTTGGTGGATGATCTCTGGAGGGCTCAGGGTAGGGGGTACTCCTCTATCCTGGTCTTGTTAGATCTCTCAGCTGCTTTTGATACCATCGATCATGGTATCATGTTGCGCCAGTTGGAGGGATTGGGGGTGGGGGGCACTGTTTTGCAGTGGTTCTCCTCCTATCTCTCCGACCGGTTGCAATCTGTGTTGACAGGGGGAAGCGGTCGACCCTGAGGCGCTAGTGTGTGGGGTGCCACAAGGGTCGGTCCTCTCACCTCGCCTGTTCAACATTTATGTAAAGCCGCTGGGTGAGATCATTCGTGGTTTTGGGGTGGAGTTCCATCAGTACGCTGATGATACTCAGCTGTACATCTCCATCCCAGACCATCCCAACGATGCCGTGGAAGTGATGTCCCAGTGCCTTGAAGCCGTGCGGGTCTGGATGGGAGAAACAGGCTTCGACTCAACCCCTCCAAGACCGAGTGGCTCTGGCTGCCGGCATCCCGATATAGCCAGCTGACGCCATCGCTGGTTATTGGAGGCGAATCATTAGCCCCCACGGAAAGGGTGCGCAACTTGGGCGTCCTCCTGGACCCACGGCTGTCTTTAGAGGAGCATACGACAGCCGTGGCCAGGGGGGCTTTTTATCAGGTTCGCCTGATACGCCAGTTGCGGCCCTTTCTAGATTGGGACTCCTTACGCAGAGTCAGTCAAGCGCTTGTCACTTCTCGCCTGGACTATTGTAATGCTCTCTACATGGGGCTCCCCTTGGGGTGCACCCGGCGGCTCCAACTGGTGCAAAATGCTGCTGCGCGAGGGATTATGGGAGCTACAGGGCGCTCCCATGTGATTGGCTACCGGTGGGCTTCCGGGTGCGCTTCAAGTGTTGGTAATCACCTTTAAAGCGCTCCATGGCTTAGGACCAGGGTACTTACGGGACCGCCTTTTGCCACCAATTGCCTCCCACCGGCCGGTTCACTCCCACAGAGAGGGCCTCCTTAGGGTGCCGTCAGCCAGACAATGTCGGCTGGCGACCCCCAGGGGGAGAGCCTTCTCTGTGGTAGCTCCCACCCTCTGGAACAATCTTCCTCCAGAGTTGCGAACGATCTCTGACCTCCGGACTTTTCGTTGGGCCTTAAAAACGTAGTTTTTTCAGCTTGCCGGCTTGGCCTGATCCCTGTAAAATTTTTTAGAATTTTTTAGAGTTTTTGATATTAATTTTAAATTGAATTGTTTTAACTATTGGCCAAATTCATATTAGTTGTTTTTAAAATTTTAACTTTTGTGTAGCTTGCTTTTATTTCTGGCTGTTCAACGCCCTGAGTCCGCAAGGAGAAGGGCGGTATACAAATCAAATCAAATCAATCAATCAATCAATAAATAAATAAATAAGAGGGTGATAACGTAAAGTGTAATCAGGCTTGAAAGATTCATTATTATAGCCTGTCTTAATAAAGCATAATGCAATAATTCCTGTGGAGTACACTTCTTCATCTGATCTATAGCCAAGAGCTGACATCTACTGTGTGAACCCAAGAAAAGGTGCGTCTTTAAAATAGGACCTGATAAGTGCGGAGAGTTTGCTTATATTCCACGTGAAGCACATTTTCTGCTTTGGATTCTTTGGATTTGGAAACTAAATAGGTGGGCTAGCAGAACGATATGGTCATGATAGGTTTTTACAGAAGAAAGATATTTAATAAGATAAACTACTGGTACCCATGTGAGAAGTACATCCTAATTATATTATCTATATATGATATTGAGATGATAAATCAAATCATTGAATCACAGCAACAGATCAGAGATTCACTTGCTAATATTAAATGTAGCAAATGATTTTAATTTTTCCCATTTTGGGAATACTTACTGACCCCTTGTTGTTGATTTGCTTGAAGTATCTCTGATACTGAAACTGCAAGACACAAAGCTTGGCTCAAGTCTGAGTCATCATCTTTGATACCCAATAAGCTGCTGCCAAATAGACTGTGATTTTCCTATGACAGTAAGAAAAAAACAATAGTTTTATGATAAATATTAAAATATAAGCAGAGTCAATACATTAAAAACCATGACCTTTTTGTAAGCTCTTGGATAAAATTTTTATAACATATACAGAATTAGATATATAGAAGTTTATATATATATTTTTACATATTATTTGCAGGATTATACCTCAGTTTATTCACATCCTGCATTTTCCCCCACATTTTTAATGTAATATTTAACTGTACTTTATTTTTAATTGCTGGGAGTTAATGGAGCATTTGTTATATCACTGTGGTGATGTTATGGATATACCCATGTAATTTGCTACCAGCTCTTTCTCTCTCTCCCACAAAGACACTCTGGGCAATAAAAATATGAAAGACATTTGTCACCATTGTTTTCTGGAACATTTTGTTACTCAACCAAATCTATTCGTTTAGTAGTTCCTGATGGCCTCTCATGTAAGGTTACTCAAACCTATCTAGTACAGCCATATAGCAGACTGAATGGAAGCTGTAATTACAGAGATTTGAATCAATGTTTTTAAAAGTCATCTGGGTTTGGCAGAAGTTACTATGGAGCTCCTTCTAAGCAATAGCAATCGGTATTGAAAGAAATGCTGGGCACACTATTACTTAAAATTGACAATCTCAAGGTCTGCCATTCTTATTGGATTAATTCAATTAATGAAGAATTAATATAATTATATTACATGTTTATTCCTCATGCCTTCATTCTGAATCTACCCTTTAACTAGTTCATTCTTGGAATTGAAAGGACAACTATGCTGCTAAGATTGATGACAGTATTAGTACATATCATCTGGAGGGCATAGCAAGAGCAAGAGCACTTATATACTGCCTCACAGTGCTCCACAACTTTCTCTAAGCGGTTTACAGAGTCAGCCTATTGCCCCCAACAATCAGGGTCCTCATTTTACCGACCTCGGAAGGAAGGAAGGCTGAGTTAACCTTGAGCCTGGTGAGATTCGATCTGCCAAATTGCAGGCAGCTGGCAGTCAGCAGAAGTAAGAATAGAGAAGACAGCTCAATGTGCTTGACAATTACCTTTCTGAAAGAAACTGGGGTCTTGCTACAATAATATTGTGCTAGGGAGAAAAGGTCTTCTATATCTTCTACTTCCAAACTGCCAGGAGATTTTTCAAGAAAGTCTGAAATATACAAAACATTACATCAAGTACTACAAGATGATTTTTTTTAAAGCACAGGTCTATGTTATTATTCTCTTTTAATCAATACTTACATGATTTTGTTCATAATCAAGTTTCATAGAAATGGCTCGTAAGATGGAGAATATAAAATCTCATGTAATAAAGACGCAAAATGTTGTTGCTAACCAACCTAGATGTGCTAATGACAGAAAGAGAGATTGTGTCCTGATGACCAAAGCAACGTCTCCTTATCTTGTAGTGTTCTTCCACTTTACACAAATAACTGCAACCTCACTCACTCCTGGAGCTCGATTAAAAATTGCTCATATATGAAGAAGAGAAGAAGAGGAGTGGTAGCAAAAAAATTGTTCAAGATATAAAGTGAGAGGAAGAGAAAAGAATATACTAAATGCTTGATGTGTGAGCATGTATACATGTTAGGATTCAATGGGCTTGTATGCTTTGCAGTAGCTCCACAGTATATAATTGTATATTTTCCCAAAAGAACCATTGATTTGAAATAAAGAAGTCAGCATATAATAACTGAATGGACAGATAACAAAAATGTAAATGGTGGAGCAGATAACTGGAAATAATTCAGAAAAAAAAAGCAGAGCAAGACCAAAACAACGTTTGTAATGTGAAAAGGGGACTTTTAAAATATAACAATATTTTGTAATCATTTTGTAGAAAGGTTATATGGCACACCAGTCACTGACAAAATGTAGATATATCTGACAAAACAGTCCTGCATTAAACCACTTTTTATTTTGGGTCTGAATTAGTTCAATGTGACCGTACATTAAGTTGTTTTTAAAAATATGAAAATGTAGTCTTCCACAGATCAGTAGAACTTCATTGTATTATTTTGCCTAAATAGCATTACATTAAAGCTGAAGAACTTACTCATAACATCTTCTTTACTATCCGATTCTGGTGCCAAGATTAACTCCCTGAAAATACAAATGGAGAAACATAAAGTAGGTGTAAAAAAAAAAAGAATCAAGAGTAATTTGCTGTCATATACTTACTTAGCATTAACAAGAATGATAAGCATTAGGAAATAAATGAAGAATGGATCTGCTAGCTGAAAATATCCATCCCATATTGTTTGGGTGACTTCATCTGTGCAGTAACTTGAAAATAGGGACCCAAGCTGAAAAGTAGATGAAAAAGAAACTGAAGCAGATTTTAGTAATATATTAAAACAAATATTAAATTTGTTTCATGTATTCCAATCTTGAACATATATCTATAAATAAGATAATGTGACTGCCATGAAACTGCCAAAAAAGTTTAAGTGTACAATTTCAGTTTGCAATCATCAGAAAGCGGGATTGTCAAAATTATCACTGCACATACTTCAAACTTTAATTATGCTTTTTTAAACAAGTGTTATATTTTCCTACAAACACAGGCCGTTAATTAATGCTTAATGTTTAAATAATTGCTCTCAGAAACCTGAGAGCAAGAGAATATGCTCAAACTTTTAGTTGCAAATTTAAAACACAGTATTATTTATGATGCAGAATAACAAAACAATTTTATTTTATTTCTTAAAACTGCTGGCTAAGAAACAGACGTCATATATGGATGATCATATGCATTTTGGTTTTAATAGAAGTAAATAGGGGATGTAAAGGTAGATTCAACTCTAATTGGTTTTTATGTAGTACATTTACTAATAGAATATTTTTGAGAATAGAAAACATGGAAGAGCTTTATACATGTATTTACAATGGATCAGCTTTTTAAAAAGTGCAGCCTAATTCTCATATAAAGAGATTAAGCCACATGAACGTTTTAAAAATAAATTCTGATTAAAAGTAAGTAAATTTTTAAAATCCAAAAAGATAGATGTTGATTATATAATGATTAGTCTTTATATAATATAAGTGATTAGTCTTTATTAAAGATGACAGATATTATAAGATATGAAAATTAAATATACTTCTTTATAAAATCTTTACAATCACTGAATTTAACCAGTTCAATTGCACATTACATAAAGATTCTGAAGTATCCACCTATTAGAACAAAGCAATTTTCATATTAATAAGCGTCCTTCTTTGTAGGATAAATGTTGTGATTTTTATTGGTTTTAAACAATGATTAAATTGGTGCATTTGTGTGTTTTCTTATATGGCTAATACTAAATTAATAGATAGATCATAGATAATTCTTTAGGAGCCGTGGGTATCATAGCATGTCAAGAAAATGCAACAAAAATAAAACCCTATATCGTTTAATTTTTGGGAAAAATTACCATTGTTAATCAGACATTTCTGCTTATCTGTTATGGACCAACATAAAATAATTTCTGATCTATAGAAAGACCTCTTACGAACAAGTGAATTCACTGTAAGAACTTAATGCCAGAAATCAGAATCTTAAAACATCCTAGCCAAAAAAAATGTGTGCAAAAATGCATTCTTTTTGTTTAGAAGTTGTTACCAGTGTGTGAAATTTTCTGTTATAGAACTTCACTTTTCATTATGTTTTCCTACTTTCACTTTATTACCCAGTTGAGAGCGTACGAATCTGGCGTCATCTTTTTTGTGTCCAGAAATGAGCATAGTTCTGGTTCATGATATTGGAGGAGCAGCCTAAAGAGATGAAATGGTCTCCCCTTCAGAAAACAGTCCCTAAAAAAGACCAACAGAAGCAGAGACAATAAAAATGATTGTATATTTTTTTAAAAACCCTGTATGAATGATTTTAATAAAGATATGTGACAAACAAAAGATCCGAAGATCCTATCTTCATAGCTTCATGATTAAAAAAAAGTGCAAATAAAAAAATGCCACCTTAAGAAAAAAGGAAGGACAATAAAGAGGTAAGGTGATATTCGTAAAATAAAAATTATGATTTCATTTAATGCTCATAAATGATTTCTTTACCTTGGAATGTATTTGTTCATGATAGCATAGAAGCAGTTGTACAAGTCACTTCGTGAAAGTCGAAGATGAACCAAAGGTTTAAGGAGATAGGACCAGCTAAGGCTAGAACTGTATTTAACATTACGAGATTTACAATAAAATGTAATCACAGATTCAATATCCAAACGTAATACTGACTTCTCCTCCTCTGTTATTGACAGCTGATCTAAAAAGAAATAGTGTATAAGTTACGCATTATACACCACATGCAATCCTTGATTGTATTAGCCTGAGACCTTAAGTTATTCCCCAAAACTGGCAAATGATAAAGAGATAATAAAACAATAAAAATAAGTTAAGAACAGTTCATCTGATTTTTTTAAAAAAGAAAGAAAAACATCTAGTACCAAAGGATATAAAAAAACTTTCCATGGATATCTGAATAGGGTCCCTAGAGCAAAGTAAGCTCTCTCAGCAACTGTTGTTTACTGAATGTTAGCAGTAGTGAAAATTGTTTTGTGAACAATACCTGAGTAATAGCTTGATAGGATCTGACTAAATAAAGAGACCTAAATGGAATCGCAGAAAGACACAGTGGCTGCAAACTTAGAAGCTAGTTATTTCTAGAATAATCCATCTTTGACTCCTGACGGGGTTGCACTTTGCCAGATAGAGTTGGTTCATAATCTGGAGATTCTCTGGACTCATATTTTCTGCTTGAACAGCAGGTCAAGTCTGTGGCCTTTTGCTCAATTATATCCTGTACACTAGTTGTGACAGGACATTTCGAGAAAAGGACATTTCACTTTCATTCCTTGGGTGCTTACTGCCTTTTGGTTGGAGTATTGACCTTTGATCCACTTGGGCTGACCCTGAAGACCAGAATCTTTGGTTTGCTCAATATATAGAGACCCAAACAATTATGGGAAAGGTTAACTTAATTCACCAATGAAGCTGCATGGCTGTCAGTCAGCTTCCAGTTGCAATTCAAAGTTGTCATTTTAATGTTGTCATTTTAAAGTCCTACATAGTTTAACAGCTAGACCTCTACAAGGCCATCTTCCAGGAAATGAATCTGCTTGTCAGGTTGTATCTGATATGGAACAGGTTCCTAAGGGTCCTAAATCTGAAAGAATGCCATTTATAGGGACTCCATGCTTTTATCCTCTCAGTGATAGCCTCATGCCTCTAAGAACAGCATACCCTGAAATATTTGGAACAACCCCTACCTATTAAATTTTTAAATCTCATTTTTAAAGAAAAACATTTAGTAATGCTCAATGTTCTGTTATTCAAATGGTGATATATCAGATTCTCTGTAATTGACTTTTTATACTTCTATTTTACATTGTTACATATAAGTTGTCAAAAAATTAGAGCCATATAACATTAAATAAATATAGTCTCTCTGTACCATATTTCAAGTAGACTTAACACATATATTTGAATTTCAGGTGTCCTAGGGATTGTATAAAAACATAATTGTTATGAAGATACCATTTCCCCCAAAATAAAACATCCCCTGATAATAAGCCCAATCAGGCTTTTGAGCGCATGACAATAAAGCTAAGTGCTTATTTCAGGGTTCAAAAAAATATAAGACAGGGTCTTATTTTTGGGGAAACACGGTAATAAATATTATAGGTAACTTTCAGCTAAACAATCAAAATATTATTTCAGACTCACCAACTAGTTCTTGACAATCTTTGTGAATCAATGATTGTTCTGGCAGATCTAAACAACCGTCCCAAGATGCTAAACTGTCTCCTTTCCCTACAACGTTTAATGCAATCTAAAATAATTATAAAAAGAAATAAGGAAGAAATATTACATATATTGACTGCAATGAAGATATGATTCTTAAACCAACTTTTTAAAAAAAAGTATTCAAAGAGACATTGTTTCAAGTATAAGTAATGAAATTGACTACTGGCTCTTTATAATGAACGATGCAGCCATCATTCTTGAATAATCTACATTTAATGATATGTAAGAATTGTTGATCAAACTGAATGTATGCATTCAAGTAATGTGTGACAAAAAACTATGAGCACTTTAAGTTAGTATTTCAAGTGTATTATATTTCCTATAGTGTTATTTATTTATTATTGAAGTAAACTATTACCTGTTGGGTTTAAAGAGAAACTGCAGGTATAGCTGAATAAATGTAACAGTATTTCAGCACTCATTTAAAAGAAAAGCCATTTCAGAATGCATATGCTAGGACTGGAAATATACTGTAATGGAAAAGACTGTCATTAAACCATTTCCCAAAAATTATTTTTGCATTTGAAATTAAATCCTCCCAACATTGTTTTTTCATGTGAATCAAGATCTTTTTACTGATGTTGCAAAAATAACTTTGACACAGTTTGCTATATGGGTCAAGAAACTTTCAATAAAGAAAGATCAAAGAAACAAAGATTTTTTTCCCACATCTCTTCTCCAAAGCCAGTTACATTCTCAGAAATGGATTTCCCTTTTTAAAATGACAGTTTAACTAACAAATCTATGTTTTATTCATGCAGTGCATAATTTGACTCTAAAAAAGGAAGTCGTTCATGTTGAATTTGCATTTGAAATTATTTCCTTGAAACATGGAAGGCAATTGAAAAGTTAATTAAGTAAATATTTTTGATGCATTGGTATATATACAATTTATATGTAAGTTGAAGTATAGTCATTACAATTATTGTTAGATTTATATGTCCTATCCTTCAACAGCCTACATAGCATTCTCTCTTCCTAAGTTTTTCCGTAACAACAATCTTGTGAGGTAACTCAGCTGACAGCAAAGACTAGTCCAAAGTCACTGAGCAGGATTCTACGACTATGGGTAGGTTTCAAACTTCATTTTTCTGCTGAAATATCTTAACTCACTGATACGCTAATATTTGTCATTTAAAAAAGAAATAAAATGACCCAACAGGTAGTTCCCGTTTTTTCTGAACTCAGAAAAAAATATCATTTTCCAAATGTGTAAGAAAGGTTTACCTTCCAAACTTTGGCTCTTAGGTGTTCAGGCAGAGGTCTTCCTTGGACTATGTTCCTAACGGTTTCAAGATCACAGCCTCCTTCTTCCAGAGCTTCTGCAAGATCATCTTCCCTACAAACGTTGAGTAAAATTATATGTAGATTTAAGGTAATGGTGGTTTCAACTTTTGAAATATTTCACCTCTTGGCACCAACCTTAATGCACATAATTTGAAGCATAAATGATTAAAATGAATCTCATTTGACACAAAAACATTTTTATGGTTTAAATTTATATCAATAAGTGATTTAACTTCAGTTGGTATTACTTCTAAAGAAGCATGCAGTTTGTGCTGTCATTTTACATTTAAAAGTAATTCCATAGTGCTATTAACTTAGCTTTTTTTTAAAATGGAAACTAAGCTCTTAATAAAAGTTAAAAACACACATTCTGCTAGAGAGAAGTTCCCTGAGGATGGGCTCTAGCACAAGTCCGAAAGCTCAGAAGACTCAGAAGGGGTGCCACAAGGATCGGTCCTCTCGCCCCTTCTGTTCAACATTTATGTGAAGCTGCTGGGTGAGTTCATCCGTGGTTTCGAGGTGAAGTACCACCAGTACGCTGACGACACTCAGCTGTACATCTCCACCCCGGACCGCCCCAATGATGGCCTTGAAGTGATGTTCTCGTGCCTGGAGGCTGTATGGATCTGGATGGGGAGAAACAGACTCAGGCTCAACCCTCAGACCAAGTGGCTGTGGTTTCCGATGTCCCGATATAGTCAGTTGGTGCCATCACTGACTATTGGGGGCGAGTCCTCCTGGACTCACGGCTGTCTTTGGAAGAGCACTTGATGGCCTGTGGCCAGGGGGACTTTTTATCAGGTTCGCCTGATTCGCCAGTTGGGTCCCTTTCTGGATCGGGACTCGTTAAGTATGGTCACTCATGCTCTCATTACTTCCCACCTGGACTACTGCAATGCTTTCTACATGGGGCTCCCCTTGAGGAGCACCCGAAGGCTCCAGCTGGTCCAGAATGTGGCCGCACGGGTAGTTATTGGAACTACGTGGCACTCCCATGTGACCCCCCCTCCTGCGCGAGCTGCACTGGCTCCTGATGGTCTTCCGGGTGCGCTTCAAGGTCTTGGTTACCATCTTTAGAGCGCTCCATGACATTGCACCGGGATATCTACGAGACCGCCTTCTGCTACCAACAGCTTCTCACTGACCAGTATGCTCCCACAGAGAGGGGCTTCTCAGGGTGCCGTCAGCCAAACAGTGTCAACTGGCGGCCCCCAAGGGGAGAGCCTTCTCTGTGGGGGCACCTACCATCTGGAATGAGCTCCTCCCGGAGATACGGAGTATCCCGGATCTGTGCACTTTTTGACGTGCTCTCAAAACATTTTTGTTCCAGCAGGCTGGCCTGGCCTAACTCTTCCTTTTAAATTGCTTTTAATTTGTTTTATAAATTGGGTGTTTTAAATTTGTCTCTGGGCCAAATCATTTAATAATTTTAATGGGTTTTTAACGTTTGTATTGTTTGTATTTTATTTTGGCTGTTCACTACCCTGAGTCTTTCGTGAGTAGGGCGGTATATAAATGTGAAAAATAAATAAATAAATAAAAAATAATAAATAAATAAATAAATAAATCTGTTAAAATAAAAGAGTAAAAAAATTCTTTCTTGTCACTGGTCTTAATTTCTAATCTAATGATTATCTTTCTTGTCTGATTTATAATGAACCTAGACATATATTGATATGAAAATTTTATCCAGCAATATATAAACTATGAGTCATATGAAATGCTCAGAAAAAAAGGAAAATGTCATTCAGTTATAATTATTATAAAACATTTACAGAAATGTGGCTTTACCTCCCTGTAACAAATTATAATTGATGAGATTTGATTCACAAATTGATAAAAAAGCACTATGTAGAATTAAAATATGAACTTATAAGAAATAATTTATGAATAATCGAAGAGAAATAATTATAGAAAGACTATTAAGACTGGAGTTTGATCTCCCCTGACTTTCCATTTAGTACTTCCAACATCACTGTGCCCTTTGATACTGACTAGCAGCTTTTACTTATGTTCTAATAATTTCAAAAATGTCTACTCAGCATATTATACAGGACTTCTTTGAGTTTTCACTCAATTACCCGATAAAAGCTATGTTAACATGCTCTAACCAATTCTGATTGTACTTAGCTTATTTTATTCTTTTATTTTTCTAATTTAGATACCGCCCATCTCACTCACACTCAGGATTGTTAAGGTAGACCAGCAAATTAATTTACTATCAACTACTTCTCTGGCCACAAGACCATACAGGAAATTCTGGCTAAAAGGCAGGGTTTAAAACTTCCTTCTGCCCTTTGGAAAATACTCCACCCTTTCAGTCACATGTACTGACTTCAGATGGGTGTGGTACAACTTGTGTTTTATTGTATATTCCACTGAAAGAACAAAAGGTTGCCAACTGTTATAGCATACAGGAACAGAAAAACACTATAACAACATAAAACAATATTTTCATAAACATTTTTTGAGTCCAAGATACATACAATAATATAGAACAAAGGTATATTTGTGTGCGGAATCGGATCAATTAACGCAGAAATTAAAAAATGAGGAAAGCTCAAAATATTCTAGGGTATGGGATAGATGGTACGATTGGATCAAACAAAGACAAAATGGATAATGATACTTTTAATTGAATATGAAAGTTAATTTGAATGAGTAATATATGTTGTTATACTCTTAGTGAATTGTAAATTAAGAATGAAAATTGGAAAGGTATTTGTATGATAGTCTTATATAATGTACCCATGAGGATTTCACCGACAAAAGGCATGTGGATGAAAGCAATGAATGGGAATGTAAATAATGTAAATAATAATAATGCATTAATGTAAATACCATGAAAGTATACTTGTTTATGTATAATAATATCATGAAACCGGAAATGACAGAAATGTATTATAATTTTTAATCAATAAAGATTTTGAAATCGAAAATAATAATAATAATAATATGGAACAATGAATGAACATAGATGTGAAAGAGTGAGACATTTCACTCAACATTGGGACATAAAATCCATGGAAAACCAGAAAGGGCAGTGAAGCAGCAAGAGAAATTCAAACAATACTGAATAAATAAAAATAAAGTTCAGATTGCTCATATAAATTGCTCAGGTCCACCTCAAGCCTGGAGAATCGGGCATTCCTCTTTTCTTACAATGTATTTTAGATTGTCATTCTCTAATTGTTTAGACTGCTAGACATTTTTGGGGACATGCTTACAAAGAAACTTAAATATGAGTTTGATGTAGCAAAGACAATGGAAGCTAAAACTAAGAACCCCTTTTATCTTTATTGTCCAGCTTTCTGAGAATCAAAATAAAACACATTAAGGACCTGATTATATATAGAAACTTTATATAAAAATAGTAATAAAATTTACTTCAAAAAAATTCATTTTATCGAATTGAGAGGAGGTTATTTTTAAAGAAAACCTGGTTAAACTCCTGGTTAAATTCCCGAATCCTGTCAGACAACTAATTCGAATAAATGGTCATCAAAATTTAAATAATATATGAAACTATTTATAGTTTGTACTGAAGGTTACTGGGAAATGAAGATAGATTGTTGAATATTTGTTTATTTTTACAAAACAGTTGACACTGGATAACCACAAATGAACTATTTTGTTGAGTAAGATCTAAATTCAGAAAATCCAGTATGCTATTTGCTAGCCAAAAGTATTTGAATTCACAAGCAAACTCTGGAAATGATGGCACTTTGAAGGATACCTGCCCCTTGATAATTAAGAGAGGTAGCATGTCTTCTGGACATAGCATCCCATTCCGCAATCATTGACAGCTGAGTGGATAAATACTGGAAAATACAGGTAGCCCTTGACTTGCAACAGTTCATTTAGTGATAGTTCAAAGAAACAACGGCACTTTAAAACCAATTTATGACTGTTTTTCACCATTACGACCATTGCAGCATTCCAGTGGTCACGTGACCAAAATTCAGATACTTGACAACTAACTCATATGTATGACGGTTGCAGTGTCCCAGGGTAATGCGATCACCATTTGCAATCTTTCTGACAAGCAAAGTCAGATTCACTTAACATCCATGTCATTAACTTAACAACTGCAGTGGTTCACTTAATAACTGTGGCAAGAAAGGTCGTAAAATGGGGCAAAATTCACTTAACAAATGTCTCACTTAGTAACATAAATTTTAAGCTCAATTGTGATTGTAGGTCGCGAACTATCTGTACAGATTCAGCCATGAAACTCAATGGGTGGAATAAGTCCAATATACTGTACATACACTGATCTAAGCAAAACATGTTTTTGAGACGCTTTTTATTGCTCCTATTGTTAGTAGTCAGAAATGTTGCTGCTCTACTCCAAATCATTAAACCATCTTACAAGCATATAGAAATGATCGATAGAGTTGGAAGATTCCATCTCTCTATTTTTCTATCTATCTTTTTCCTTGGAAAAAGTTTACATTATAAATACAGTAGAAACTGTGATTCACTCAGGTTTCAACTGTCATACTCGTCCATTAATTCTTGATTCAGAGTTTTGGTGAGGAAGACAATCCATTTGAAGTATTTTGCACTCCCATCAAAAAAAGACCTCCGCCTTAATGGAATTCTGAGTGAACGTTAAGCTATTTCCCTTGCCCTTGTCTTCATTTAGAAACAAGAACAAATGAATACATCAAACGAGTCGGTCGTTCTGAACAGTCATGAGGATTTTCCCAGGAATCACGCTTTGCAGAGATCCAGACACAGTAGAATCTGTCAATACTACGTTTTCTAAGAGTAAGTTCAAGTGGCATCTATCACAGCCACTTGGTGCAGGTTGACTTCAAACAGGGTAATGAACAGCCTGTTTTTGTGAGGAGCTTTGGCAGCGGAGAAGCCGCAAGTCCTCTGTCCCCCCAAGCAGTTTATTACCCAGCCAGTTCAACTCACCAGCTACTCGGCGAAGACACTGCCTCCCCTTCCGCCATAGCTGTTGACGTGCCCCTAGCCGTGCCGTAAAGCGTGAGCTAAATTTCCAAGGTTCTGCGCCGTTCACACCCCAAACTCATGCATGGCTGTCGTAAAGTGCAACAGCTACGATGACGCCAACATATAGAACTATAACATAGTTAAGATTCGCCCGCCTTGTTTTGCTTCCTCGAAGCGGGTTCCTGCGGGCAAAAGAGCTGTCCATAATTTCAGCTTTCAGTCAGAGGCCAGAAAACGAAGTTTTAAGAATAAAATATATGCACTTATTTTTGAGTGTTTTTTTTAATGGAGACTGCATAATATTTTGTTATACAGTAGATGTACAAATCTCAGCTAAACATGTTTTGGGAGCGGGAAGCTTTTTGAGGGCTTTTACGGTTAGAAGTCAGAAATCTTTTCTGATCTGCCTCACATCATGAAGAGATAAACCAACAGATCTTCATCTGCTTCTGGTAGATGTCAGAGATGCTTGCCTGATGGAAGTGATCAGTGAACTAGCTCAAGGGGTCCTCAACCTTGTAACTTTTAGATTTGTGGACTTCCACTCCCAGAATTCCTCAGCCAGCAAAGCTCAGCCAGCAAAGCAAAGCTGGCTGAGGAATTCTGGGAGTTGAAGTCCACAAGTCTAAAAGTTGCCAAAGTTGGAGAGCCGTGAGCTACCGCCCTTAATAAAAGTGCATTTACCGACATAAATTCCTGATCGTCTGAAAGTTAGGCTGAAACTGATGTAGATCCCCCGAAACTTACCATGCCTTTACGCTAACAACCGCCCCACGCTCCAGCGGCATTGTTTTTAAAGTGTCATCATCAGGTTCGAGTCTATTCCAGCACACACACAGCACAACCCAGCTCGAAATGTAAACACCAAGATAAACTTCACATAATGCTGTCGGCAGTATGATCAATCACAAACCCGGTGGCTTAACTCGGAGCCAAATAATATATCTTAAGGTTCAGAACGGTAAACAAAATCACGACATTTAAAAAGTAAGCAATCTATTGTTCGGGGATTGCTAGAGACCCCTGCATCCCAAACTGCACGGATGAGCCCCCGTCACCTGCTAAGGGGTAGTTTAGATGCGGATGAGCCTACACTACAACCCTGGTTAAAATGTAGTTTGGTTTACCGTTGAGCCAGACCATTCTATAACGGTTTATTTTTTGATGGCTTAAGGGTTTTGCGAGCAGAAAACTTCGGGATGTCAACCGCAGTTGATGGTTTTGCAAAGGCTGCATTAGCGCAGCTGGGAGCTGGCGCAACCCGAAAGCAAATGTCCGCCACGGGAGCAAGTCCGATTACATAGAGTAGTGGAATATCTTATCCTACTCATAGAGCAATGAACTGTTTGCAACTCTGTAGATTTGCAGTGCCATTTCTCCTCCTCTTCCTGCCTCCAACCCAGGTCACTGCCTGCTGTGAGCGAAACGAAAGTTAACCTCCCCTTTGAAATTCCTCCCTGCCCGACCCACTGGGCGGGATTCAGGCGTTCAAAGCGGCAGCCGGCAGCAGGCAGGGGCGGCGTGGGTTACACAGCATGGCAGACACGTTGGACGAGCCTTGGTGGGAGACACCTGAAGGAACCAACATTAGTCCAGGTACCGGGCTTTGGGAAAAGCATGGAAGTTTTGGGATGCTGCCTGTCTAATTTTATAGACGTTCTCATCGCCTCATATGTAACTGCAGTCTCTTCGCATTGCTCTGGGTATTTAGAAAACGACACAGAAAGGAACAGTCGTCAGGCTCTTGCATGAAAACCAGGTTTCTTTTTTCCAGTCAAAGAGAGGGAAGGGTAGGCTAATTATTTTCTATATATCGGAGAAGTACATAAAAAGTACTCCTTGAGTACTTTTTAATTTGGATCCTTAAATGGACAATAAAACCGGTACGCCAATGAACAGATGCCATTTCTGTGATTCCACTGAAAACATATAGAAGTGGACCCTCAAACCTCAGACAGAGGCATTGGGCAAAGGATGCAGAATAATAATTTTTGGAACTAAATGGAAAGGGCAGAGGGGGTGAGTCTTGAGGGGCTCTGCTGTACCGGTTCATGGAAAAATGTTGGTACTCTTTCTAGAGACTGATTGGCTGCATTTGTATGCATTGAAATATCTGTTTAGCAGAATATGGTCTTTGTTTAGGTATTTATTTTCTTTTATTAGTTACATTTTTCAACTGTTTCAACTCCTATCCTCAAAATGATGCTATAGAGCACTGCACATCAGAACAACTAGACACAAGAACAGTTTTTTTCCCCAAAAGCCATCACTCTGCTAAACAAATAATTCCCTCAATGCTGTCAAACTATTTACTAAGTCTGCACTACTATTAATCTTCTCATCGTTCCCATCACCCATCTCCTTCCACTTATGACTGTAACTTTGTGGCTTGTATCCTTATGATTTATATTGATATTGTTTCCTGATTTCTTATTTATACCCTATGACTATCATTAAGTGTTGTACCTTATGATTCTTGATGAACGTATCTTTTATGTACACTGAAAGCGTATGCACCAAGACAAATCCTTTTGTGTCCAATCACACTTGGCCAATAAAAAATTCTATTCTATTTTATTACAGCTTTCCTCCAGTTCATTGTGATATGTCTTCCTCTTATGCACACTGTTTTACTCTTACAAAGTTTTCAGGTCAGTTACAATAGGTTGAGGCCAAGCTGTGGTTTTTAGTTACCGGTTCTTGCTTTATACTTTTGGGTGTATACAGGTGTGTATGCCTTACCTGTGCATATTATACACGTTCATTGAGGCTGTATAGTGTATCAAGGTATATATAACTTCTGCTGTCCATCCTCTGATCCACTTCAGCTCCTGATGACTATAATGAATCTGGCCATGCTGTTTTCTTGGAAATATTTTCAAGATCACAGTCCAAAGTACAGTCATGTGATTTCCTGATGGTCTCCTATCCAAGGATTTACTAGGTCTTGCCTGTTTAGTTTTTAAAGAGCAACTACTGTGGTGTTTAAAAGTTTATGATCCTTTTTGAATTTTCAGTATTTCTGCATAAGTATAACCTAGAATGTGATATGATCTCCATAAAAGTCTGAAAACAAGATAAAGAGAACCACTTCAGTGGGAAGAAAGAGTTATTTCTTCCCACTGATATATAGTGAAGGATGGTCCCTATTTTATGAGGAATTAAAACATTCTTGAAAGATACAGTGTAATTTCTGTGTGCTGTGTATTGAACAATTGGTTAATCGAAGTTAACTTTTAAATTGAGATGCGGATATGGTTCTGTTTTAATGAGGAATTTAATATGCATAATTGTGGCTTTATAAGGTTTGTTGTATTAGCAACAATTGAGAGAAAAAAATCAACTTTTTGAAAGCAATGGATTAATTCTATAGCAAGTGATCTATGGCTTGCTATCCTTTTATACAAGCAAGCTATCAATTTGTATTGTATGCTTTGTTAGTCAGCCTTTATTCATATAACTGTATCTACAAACAGATCGGCTTCAGTTTCCTTTAAAAGTAGCTTTTGTCTCCTCTAGAGACACTCATTTGTGGAAAGTCATTTTTATATTAGTCATTAATTGATTTCGAGAATATCACTTTGTACAATCCCAAATAATTTAGGAGTCTCCTTCAGTTATCCTTTTAATTTTATCACTTATGCTTTTCTCTCGATAATTGAATTTTTTTTTCTATGAATAGTCAATCAATCAATCAGAATAGAGCTGGAGGTCTTCTAGTCCCACCCCCTGCCACAAGGAGGAGATGCTATACCATTTCAGATAAGTGACTGTCCAGTCTCAACTTAAAAACCTCCAGTGATAAAGCACCCACAAGTAGTTTAGGAATGTTATTTAATGAAAATGTTGTTCATCCCTATACTGAGGTTTAAATACTAAAATAATTTATTTTATAATAAGATACCATGAAAATATTTCTTGCCTATTCTACATTCCATACAGGTCTAATAATTTTAAAAGAATCCAATTTTTAAAAAAAAGTTTTTCAATTACCATATGTTAGAAACGTTGATGTAAAAATGCATGATGGTAAGCAAAATTCACAGCATCTCAACTTTGAAAAACACATCAAATGCACAGTTGGTGACAGTAATCCATTTCGTCAAATGCTTTTGCAATATGTAGGATTTCTTCCTCTTGTTTTGGGTTGGGGGTAAAGTGGTACTGGTAACATTTTATCATCCTATGGTAATTTTACAGTGTCATGATATCGCTGCTTTTTTTTTCCTGCTGAGGATAAAAATGCACTTATCCTTCTAGGGTTTGCATACTTTGTTTTCTCCGTGATTCCTTGTCCTTGGTCCTTAAGGAATTCTTTATCTCTTTAAGGTTGATTGAGTTGTGAATCAAGAATACAATTGCCCTTAATACTGCACTGGGAAATTGGGAGAAAATAATAGCAGAGTACTATGGTGGTTGCATCAAGTCTCTTCATCATGCTCTACCCACTGTTGCTGTTGTTTTGACATTGCCAAGAATATAAAGGTAGAGCTAGGTAGGGAATTCACAATAGCTTCATTTGAATTAAGTGGAAACTTCATTCAGTCCATATAGTGTAGGACAAACATTTGGTTCCTATTAGGAAAATGGGGCAAGATTATACTGAATAGTAGATTTCTGGTTATAAGAAAGTCCCAATGCTTTTTAATTCCAGTGTCAACATCAATCTTTTTTGCTGTATTGGTATGCAAAAAATCATTTCTACTTAGGAGTTATGTAATGATTATCTCACACATCAACAGTCTCATGTCTTCCTGACATTTTGAGTAGCAGCATTGGGAATATATTTGGTGATATCTGATGTCCCATCTAATATCTTAAGTTGGCTTCTTCTATTGTCCAGAAGGTGTCCTCACTGGTAGCACTGTTGTACTGATGGTTTTTGATTTAGGATTTCTAATAGGAATTGCTTGACGGAAAACATCAGCAATCTATAATTTTAAAAAAAAATCAAAATATTTGCAGTTATCAATTTTAATGTATAAATTGTATGAAAAAGTATATTCAAAACATGCCAATATTTTTTTACTTTTTTTAAAAAAAAAGAATATACTAGAATATGTAGCCTGCATTCACACCTCATGCTAAACTGTTGTGTACATAACTCTTTTGTCAGATATGTACAATATACTAAGCAAAATTACAAGGAAACAGCAATTTATCATACAAGGAAACAGCAAGCTCATAAACCCAGTTATGGGCTTCACTTGCATATCAGAGCTATGGCTATTTATTTCATTCTAATTAACCCAATTCCTTGGGTTGGCACAATGCATCATATCATGTGATAAACATATGGGCTGGTAATCACAATATCTAGATTAAATATTGGCTAGTTTGTGGATAGATTTACTAAAAAAACCAACCATAGTGTTATCCCGGTTCAGAAAGAATTAGATTCCTAATGCCAAGAGAATAGCCCATTGACATTATGGTGATCTTTCATTGTTGTGAGATGAAGTACAATGTTTTCTTTGACTAATGCTTCGTAAGGTGTGGCTGAATATTCTTTTAAAAGATTTAATCTACTTCTTATCTCTAGATGGCAGCAAAGCTCAATAATTCCTAGTATTTGAATTTTCTTAGATTCTGGAGCAGAGACATTGAGATGTATATAACGTATTCCTAACTGTAAGAAAATATTGAGAACATCAGTTGTAAAGCAACAGTAAAATATGTCATTATTGCTAATAAAGTTCATATAAGAAATCTGAAATAACAAAATGTTATGTGCAACGCTGTATAGGTCACAATTATGCAACAACGGGGCTATTTGGTGGCATTTGAAGTTCATAATAATGATGCAGAAAATAACAAGAATAAACTATTTAATATGTTAATTCAGCTCTCACCATTCACTAAATGTGATACGATTTCAACAGTTGGAATTTTTACTTGCTTGATTAATACATGTAGTCCTTGATTTATATCAGTTTATTTAGTGACTGTTTCAAGTTACAATGGCACTGGAAAAAGTGACATGACTGTTTTTCACACTACCGTTGCAGCATCCCCATGGTTATGTGATGAAAATACAGATGCTTGGCAACTGGCATGTATTACAACAATTGCAGTATCATGAGGTCATGAACCTTTTGTGACCTTCTGACAAACAAGTCAATGGGAAAGGCAGGTTCACTTAACAAGTTACTAACGTAACAATTTCAGCAATGCACTTAACAGCTGTGTCAAGAAAGGTCATAACATGGGGTAAAATTTACTTAACAACTGTCTCACTTAGCACATATTTTGGGCTCAATTGTAGTTGTAAGTCAAGGACTATCTATAGTCTTAGAGTTCTGGTAGTTTATTATAAACTGCTGAGTTTCCCAGATCATCTAAAAAAACCAAACTCTGGTCAGTTGACATCCAATGTTTTAAACCCCCTTTCAATGTCTCCTTTAATATTAGTGATGTTGTTAATCTCTGGATTTCAGGAAGGAGGAGAGTCCAGAACTCAGCAGCCCTGTGAGAAAGCATGTGGCAAACAAAGAAAATTATACATCTCGAAATGGTCAGACTGGATAGGACTGCATTAAACTCTAATTACATCTAACCATTCCCACTAAATTAAGGCTATAAAATGTAAACAGTATATACAGTATGCAGGAAAACTGAATCTGCAGGCAAGACTTAAGCTTGATGACTTAAGTTTAATGATCAGCTTGAGGAGCAATACTGGCAGTGTAAAAATTGACCTTGAGTATTTTTCTCATCATCATCTGATATGACATCCTTGTAATAGTTTGAGACCATATTAACTTACATTAATTTATTTTTAATTTAATAAAAATAATTTATTATTTAATTTATTTTGTTTTAATAAAACAAGTAATTTATTAGAATGAAGCAACTTTGCATACCTATATTTTATAAATATTTAAATATATACTGGTATATGTCTTCATTAAATTTATGTAATAATGAAAATTAAATACCCTTCAGAGGTTTTTCATTAAAATGTTCTATAAGTGGCTAGCATGGGATACAGTTGATTCTAATTTTACCTAGGAAATAACTCAGAATAATTTTTAAGAGTTATCATTTCTAATCGCCTTGGATATACAGCCAATTAAGCATCTGTACAAAATTTAAGTTGGTCCTAAACTTCATTAAGAACTGTTTTTGACAGTACAAATTGTATATGTAGAAACCACTCACTTTTAATTCTGCAGATTATCAAACTAAGTTTTGTCGCAACTTGTATGATAAAAATTGCATTTTGTTTTAAATGAGGAATTGTAGCGCTAGAGAAAAAGGAGGATTTTGCATCCAAAAATTCAATCCCTGACTTCACCACTTAAGAAAATGTGAAGGGATGTGAAATTATATATTAAAGCTATAATTTGAGAGCTATTATGGGTCAAGTAGGTAATAAGTTAGATTTATTTATTATACAAAGCCACTGTGTAGTTTTAAACAAAGCATGGTTTAGCATGCTATGTGAACTTCAAACAATTCTATATAGAGGAAGAAATAATCTGCCCAGGTAAAAAACCACTTTATTTGCTATGTGATATATTGCTCTTGCAATAAAATTAGTTTTTTTCTGTGAAAGTAATCAGTTCTAGAGTAGCTGCAATTTAACACTAAATAGCGTTCATTCAGCCACTGGTTTGCTTTTGTTAACTTGTGACTTGGACTTTTCATATCTTTTAAATATCAGGTAGCATAGATAGATGAGTTACAAGCCACTGTAGATGCTTTTTCAGTTCTGTACATAGGAGACAGCTCTACTGTATATAGGGGATTTCTGAGTGATCCTATATCAGGGGTGAAATCCAGCAGATTCTGACAGGTTCTGGAGAACCAGTAGTGGAAATTTTGAGTAGTTTGGAGAACCGGTAGTGAACATTTTGAGTAGTTTGGAGAACTGGCAAATGCCACCTCTGGCTGGCCCCAGAGTGGGGTGGGAATGGAGATTTTGCAGTATCCTTCCCCTTCCACACCTACCAAGCCACACCCACAGAACAATAGTAAAAAAATTTGGATTTCACCACTGTTCTACATGCCATTCTGCCACATACTGTATCCACAACTACTGTAACTGATTATATTGTATGCTCTGCAGTCCTGTTCATACCTGCTGAAAAGTAATTTATCATTAGCTTATTCTTAAGTGAGTATAGATTTGTCTTTTATTAAAAAAATTTAAAAAATTGTCTTTTAAGCCACAGGGGTATAGTGGTGACATTCGCTAATTGCTGGGAGTCTATTTTGGGATAGTGATGGCTTTAGGGAAAATCACCCTGTTAAGCTAGAAGACCTAGCTAGGCTATTATTTCATTGCATTACAGTTTACCACAGAAAATTGTAATTACACTTCTGAATATCAGAGGCACAATTGTGAAAAATGTCAGGAGCTATAAAAGTGATCAGTAGATATCCCAGAGCTGGCCACTTCTGTCTTAAAGAATAGTGTAGCATTTTCAAATTGCAAATTGATAGTTCCTGTCTACCTTTGGGGGAGACCCTATCACGGATTTGATTCCTCAGGAAGACTATCCTTCTTAGAAATAGGCTATAATAATAGAATCATGCAAGCCTGTGCATTACTTCTCCTTATATATCCCATTGAACCAGGAAGGATCTTGTCCAAGTGTCTTCCAAATACTACCTTGTTTGCCAGGCCTTAAGGAATGTTTTAGCTTACTTCGTTTACATAATGATTCTTGCCTATAGAATTTCTTTCAAGATCGTCTTCCTAATTCTCTACTGTTCCAGAGATCATGAAGCCCTCTTAATGAAACTTCCTTTCTGCATCAAAGTCTCATATTTCTGGGTTTGTAATATTAGCTATAATTGTTCACTATTGGGAACTATTTTATGTCAGTAGAATATTATACATAAAAAGGGCCAAACACAAATTTATATTAACATATTTGATTAGTCCTCTCATGAGAAATACTAATGTAAAATACTAAACAATGTTAAAAGGAAATAGAAATATATTTAAAAGAAAGAAATATAAAGGTGAGAGAGTCATATCAACTTGCTGTAGATGATAAAAGCATGTCTTAATCCCTTAAGAATAATTAAGAATATTTCAGCTGCAACGTTACATATGATGCATTCTCTACATAAATAACTCTCTTATTATTTGGACAAGAACTTATCTCAAGATACTGCTCCACAAGGGAAACTTAGAAAATAAATGTTAAATTTCATAATTATAAAATATGTTGATTGTTTACATACACTACAGGCTGTCCTCTACTTGCAACCATTAGAGAGCATTTTAAGTTACAGTGGCAATGAAAATAGTGACTTATAACCAGTCCTTGCTCTTAGAAGTCTTACAACATCCCCATGGTTATGTGATCAGAATTCAGGCACTTGGCTACTGGCATGCATTTAGGACAGTTGGAGCATCTCAGGGTCAAGCGATCACTATTTGTGACCTTCCCAACTGGCTTCTGATAAGCAAAGTCAATGGAGGAAGTTGGATTCTCTTAACAACTCATTATTCATTTAGCTGCAGTGATTTGCTTAACAACAGTAAAATGGTTGTAAAATCGAACTGGACTCACTTAATAAACATCTTGCTTAGCAACGAAAATTGTGATCCCACTGTGGTTGTAAGTCAAGAATTACCTATATTGTTAAAGTATAAGCCGTTTGTACAGCATAGAAATGTTAAACACCAACTCGGTTACTTATTTCTTGTTTTTGGTGTTCTGAAGGGATTATTTTAAACGGAAAAAAATAATGAAGCTAATTCATTCTCTTCATTACCCCTTCAGGCTACAATAAGCATTGCAACTAGAAATACAAGCTGATTATATAAACTGATCTTTAAACCCCTTTGACTCATTGAGCCCAGCTTGGCAAAAGGCTCACTGAACAGATAATTTGTAGCCTGGGAAGTGGTATGCCAGAGGAAGTAAATTCAGAAAGCTACTGTTGCGTGCTCTTACATGTTCCTTGCCACTTCTAAAATCTCTTTTGCCCAAATACTGTAGCTATGGATTGTCAAATGTGGGGAATAATTGCAGACAATTTCTTTTCTTTTCCCTAATTATGTATGTCAATGGGATCTAGCTGGCCTCTGTTGGAAAAAAAAAATCTAACTTTCAACTCATCCAGAAAAATAGTACTATGGATAGCTTATAGTATGACCCAAATTTTCTTTAATTTTGCTGTTTTCAGATACACACACACACATTCAGTTTTACACACACACACACACACACACACACACACACATATTTTAAATGAATCTTTAAAGAATGGGTAAACGCTTATTTTTATATATACCTTGCCATTGCCCTTTATGATGCAATTGATGATTCAAGGATTTCTAAATCTCATATTATAGGATGTTTAATTTACTGTGGGTTCAGGATAGAATTGCTTAATTTCATAGGATGTGGTTACCATTTGAAGCATTTAGAGAGAAACCCTGTATTTAAGTTAAAAGTAGAAGAATCTTCGAGGCAATTGGCATCATCTGTTGCCAGCCGATTACAGTAATATTATGATAGTTTTTTACATGGTATTTGGTACAGAATTGGCATTTTGAGTAGAAATAAAGATCTTAAATATTTTCTCTGTGATCATCTTTCTCTGTGCATTTAAATAAATTGTTCATAAGAAATGATCTTAAGTAAATCTTTGTGAATTACACATGCACACATCCTAGAGCACGGGTATCAAACTTGTATCACGTTGCCATCATGTGATATATCGTGATGTTTTTTGCCTTTGCACATGCTCAGACCACATGTGGCCTGTTCATGACTCATCAGACCCATGGGCTGCCAGTTTGACACTCCTGGACTAGAGTATCAATTTGAAGCAGGACTGAAGGAGATATGGGCTTAATATTAAATATAGATAGTCCTTGAGTTACGACCACGATTCAGTCCAAAAGTTCCATTGCTAAACCACACAGTTAAGTGAGTTATGACCAGTTCCCCTGGTATGGATGACTATGTTATGTGTTATTTGTGTGTTTGGAGCTAAGCTGTGGGGGCTTCAAGTGCTACTTATATTTGTACTATTTTCTCCTATTCATTTGCTATTTACTGTGGGTGTTTTAAATTGTGTGTCAGCTGCTTGGAATTGCAAAAGAAATAGGTGGCAATAAATAAATCCGATAAATCATTTTTTAAATAAATGACTAAATTGAAGATTTAGGTCAACTGAAATGAAGAGTTGTAATTGTTTTATATTGTTTGACTATTATGTTGTTTGTTTAGTATTCTTGTGAATATTCATCAGTACTAATACTAATCAAGAATCAACTGTAGCTGATTTCCCCCTTGTTGCTTCAGAAGAGAGGCTCCTAGCAACAGCTCAAGAGTTATCTATTCTCAAACTACAGTACCAAGAAAATATTGCTTATCTTATATCCCTAACACATTTATTCCTTTTCTCTTAAATTAACAGAATAGCAGAATGGAAGGACTTTGGAGTCTTCTAGTCCAACGTCCTGCTCAAGCAGGAAAATGTACACCAGGGTTGTCAAACTCGTGACCCATGGGCCGGATGCATCATATGCCCAGTTTAGTGAAGGGGAAAAAAGTCCTGATACATCACATGACATGTGAGTTTGACACCCCTGATCTATGCCATTCAGACAAATGGTTGTCCAGTGCTTCTTAAAAATCTCCAGTGTTGGAATAGCCACAATTTATGGAGGCAAGTCATTCCACTGATTAATTGTTCTTAGATTATTTGCCTGTTTTATCAAAACTAACTACCTTTTCTATTTTTTAAAAAATGTTCACATCTTCTTGATATGAGAATACCTAGCATCTCCATGTAAAAAAATCAAATACAATATGATGACTCTTTGCCTGAGACTTTAGAGATCAGCCTCCCCAAGTGAATGATATCATCTCCTTGACTTCTCATCAAGCAGGGGTGATAGCCATGATAGCAGGGAAAACGAGAGTTGATTTCCAACACATCTGGAGAACATTAGATTGGGAAAGTCTGGTGTAGACAATAATGGGTTAGATGAATAAATAATCACATCTGAGATAGTTTCCTATATTCCTAGAAATATAGGGTAAAAGAAATTACTGCTTTAAACAACTTGGGTACTATATCTTAATTTATATTTAAGGAAAAATAAGCAGGAGAAACATGGATCTTTCAAAAAGTATTTTGCTAATTTTGTTTTCATAAGGTTTCACTCCTCCTAATTACTGAAAACATTTCATGTATCAAATCTTTAAAACAGCCTGTACTGTACTGTACTGTACTGTACTTTTAAAAAAAAAACCACCAAGAAACTTATATTGCTCTACTCCAATCTTCCAAAACCTGTTGCCTCCTAGACATTTCAGGCCAATTTTGGATATGTTGTCTGGAAATTCTGGGATTTGTAGTCTTTACTTATTCATGGGTACTGAGCTAGGAAAGGTTGCTTAAACCAGATAATTATCAGCTTGTTTAAATTATAACTAAGCAATCATCTGATTCTCATATTGCTCACTTAACTAGTACAGTGTTTTGGAGGCTCATTTAAATTCATTATCACCATTTAAAATACATGCAATTTTATATAATGCTCAATCTGAAAATATTTATATGTAAGCCCGCAGCAAATCCAGTCAATAGACTGACTAAAAATTAATATCTGGTTAAAGATTAGAAGAGGTGACTAAAGACTAAAAATAAATATGCATGGTTTACTTTAAACTTTTACACACATAAGAATAAAAATAAAATGATTTTTGCAGGCAATGGTTAGAAAAATATTTACTGTTTTATGTTTAGTTTAGTTTAGTTTAGTTTTATTGCATTTATATACCGCCCTTCTCCCCGAGGGGACTCAGGGCGGTTTACAGCCATATTAAAACAATCACGTATAAAAATTAAAACTAATAAAATAATTAAATTATTTGGCCGTAAAATTTAAAACCCCTAAAAACCCCTATTAAAATTAACACAAATTTAAGTCAGACCGGCTTGATGAAATAGTAGGGTCTTCAGGGCTCGTCGGAAGGCACGGAGGTCAGGAATCTTTCTTATATCCGGGGGCAGTTCATTCCATAGGGCTGGGGCTCCCACAGAGAATGCTCTCCCCCTGGGGGCCGCCTGGCGGCATTGTCTGGCAGACGGCACTCTGAGGAGGCCCTCTCCGTGAGAGCGTATCGGGCGGTGGGAGGTATTCATTGGCAGAAGACGGTCCTGTACATATACCGGTCCTAAGCCATGGAGCGCTTTGAAGATGGTAACTAACACCTTGAAACGCACCCGGAAGACCACTGGAAGCCAGTGCAGCTCGCGCAAGAGGGGAGTTACCCGGGAGCGACGAGTCGCTCCCATAACCACTCGCGCGGCCGCATTCTGGACCAGCTGAAGTCTCCGGGTGCTCCTCAAGGGGAGCCCCATGTAGAGAGCATTACAGTAGTCCAAATGGGAAGTGACAAGAGCATGAATGACTGTGCGTAGGGCGTCCCGATCCAGAAAGGGACGCAACTGGGCAATCAGGCGGACCTGATAAAAAGCCCCCCTGGCCACGGCCATCATATGATCGTCTAAAGACAGCCGTGCATCCAGGAGGACGCCCAAGTTGCGAGCCCTCTCTGATGGGGGCAAGATCTCATCCCCAATAGCCAGTGATGGCACCAACTGGCTATATCGGGGCGCCGGCAGCCACAGCCACTCTGTCTTGGAGGGATTGAGTCTTAGCCTGTTCCTCCCCATCCAGATCCGTACGGCTTCCAGGCAGCGGGACATCACGGCAAGGGCATCATTGGGGTGATCCGGGGTAGAAATGTACAACTGCGTGTCATCAGCATACAGTTGACACTTCACCCCGAAACCACGGATGATCTCACCCAGCAGCTTCACATAAATGTTGAACAGGAGGGGCGAGAGGACAGACCCCTGTGGCACCCCACAAGTGAGGTGTCTCGAGGTCGACCTCTGCCCCCCTGCTAACACAGACTGCGTACGGTCAGCGAGAAAGGAGGAGAACCACCGCATAATGGTGCCTCCCACTCCCAAACCCCCTAACCGACGCAGCATGATACCATGATCGATGGTATCAAAAGCCGCTGAGAGATCAAGAAGGACCAGGACCGAGGAAGATCCTCTGTCCCGAGCCCTCCAGAGATCATCAACCAACGCGATCAATGCCGTTTCCGTGCTGTAACCCACCCTGAAACCCGACTGGCACGGATCCAGATAGACATGTTAAATTTTGTCAGTGAAATGATTGCAAGATGAACTAATGTTAATAGTAAAAATACAAATACATGAAGTTGCATTTATACAGCTACATATCTAGGTATCTAATAGAAAATACTTAACAGAACAGATATTATAGTAAATGCACAATTCATATGATTATTGAGACAAGCCAGCAAGTTAGTTTTGTATCCTGTTATAGACACATGCAAAGAATTCGTGCCAATTTCTCATTAAGGTTGTCCCAAAAATAGTCTTCCTGGGAAGGAGAGCATACATTTTTTTAAAAAAAATTAATTTATATGCCGCCCTTCTCCAGAGACTCAGGGCGGCTTACAATGCATTAAGCAATAGCCTTCATACTTTTGTATATTTTATACAAAGTCAGCTTATTGCCCCCACAAACTGGGTCCTCAATTTACCTATCTTAGAAAGGATGGAAGGCTGAGTCAACCTTGAGCCTGGTAAGATTCGAACTAACAGTAATTGCAGACAGCTGGAGTTAATTACAATGCATTAGTCTGCTGAGCTATCCAGGCTCCTCTTGCAATATGGATGTCAGCAAAATTAGGAAAAGTCAGTGGTAGACACTACTTACTGTAATTTGTGACTGTCGGGGGAGACTTGTTGCAGTTGGTGTAATAGTGATACTGCTGGTAATTTTGTTGACAGATTTACTTGGTGTTCCATTTGGAGTTCTATTATCTTGCACAGGAGTGCAAGGATTATTGTTTTTTATAGAATTAGAAATAGTTTGTGCATAAGGGTTTCCTAAATGAATGTGTATTTTATTATCTTCAGTAGTTATTACATTAGAATTAGAACTGTTAGATCTTTGAAAGTGGACAGATGATTGCCTTTCGGGGGATACTTTGAAGACAGTATGCTTGTCAATCATTTCCAAGGACACTGGTGAAAGTAACTGCTCAGGGGAACTTCTACTTGTCAAAGCCAAAGGAGACATTGTTCTTTCAGATATTACAGAAGCACATGATTCAGGTATTTGAGATCTAGCAAAAGTGGTCATAGTAATAGGTGCCATGGCTTGCTCTTGAGCTGGATAGACATCAGGTAATTTAGATTTTATAGGAGTTAAAGACTCATTTTGAATTATAGTTATCCTTTGCTTTGCTGTGCCACAATTGGGTATCACAGCTGTACTAGTAAAAGAGTGAGAATTCACTGAAGTTGGGCTTGTTATTTCAAGCATGGCTGTGTTTTGCTCATGATCTGGAGTGACCTTTATATGAAGAGGCTGGCCTGGTGTGTGGCTTAAAACTAAATTTCCAGGCTGAATACAATTCCCATTCTGCTTGGCATAAATTCTTCCATTCTGAATATGGCTTTCTTTGGACTTCATCCAGGGGATCCAAAGTTTGCTGTTATTAGCTACATTTGCAATTGAAGAACTACTGAAAGATATCATTGATTCATCATCATTATCATCATCTTCATTATCACTCTCTTCATATAAATGTCCATTTATGACAGCCCGTTCCAAAGGAACTAGAGTCTTATAATCAGGTAGTTCATTGTCAACTGGCTCTGTTTGTACTTCCTTGGAGGCAAATTGTAAGTCAGAGATTCTCCTTCCATTGAGACTTGGTCTCAGGCTCTTACTGAAACGCCTATACCTTTGCAGTTCTTCGTTAAGAGTTTCCATTTCTCTGCCTAATTCTTTGTTTTTATTTTCTTGTTGAGTAAGTTTCTTTTGCAAGATTCTCTGGTCTTCTCTTAAATGACATATTAAATCTTCTGTTGCCATATATTCATGAATTTTCTCTTTCAGTGCATCTACTTCCCTTGAAAGATGACCTGACTTGGCTGTTTCTTCCTTGAGTTTTCTGAATAATCTCTGCTCATGGTTGCATTCTGTCTTTTCTGCCAGCTTGTATCGTGCCAGTTCTCTCTTTACTATCTCAAGTTCCTCTGATAAAAATCTGGCTTTGTCTTGTTCATTAACATATCTGCGTTCTAAAGATTCAAATTCATCTTCAGTTTTCATGAGATCATCTTCTATGGCCTTCATTTCTTTCAGTTTATGTTTCAGCTTCTCAATTTCTTGAACTAGTTCTTTAATCTTGTTGTTTTCTTGCTGGAAAGTTGGGTTAGGTTTTGTTGTCTCTTTAAGTTTATTTTTAAGGAATTCTTTTTCTATGGTTTCCAAGGACTGAAGCTTTTTTCTTAGCAAATTCATTTTAGAGGAGAGATCGTTTCCCTTCTCTTCCTCTGTTTTCAGTTTGTTTTTCAATTCATCTCTCTCCCTTGTAAGATTAGTAATCTTTTCTTCAGCATCATTTTTAAATTTTAATGCTTTCTTACTCTCTTCAATCAATTTTTCTGTGACTGACATAACTTTTTTTTGTTCCAACTGCAGCTGTAGATTTGCAGTCTGTACCTTTTCTTCCATTTGCTTTATTTTTTCATTCATTGTTTTCCTTTCGTCTACAAGCATTACAGTTAATGATTTCAATTTAGACAGATCTTCCTTAAGTATGAACTCTGTTTTTTCTAATTTATTCTCAGTGGTTTCAAGCTCTCCTATGCGAGCTTTTAGGCCATCAAGATCCAGTGACAACTGCTTTGTTAATATTTTTTCTTTTTCTAGGTTACATTTTAAAGAGGAACTTTCCTGCTTGCTCTTGGTGAAAGCATCCTCCAGTTTCTCAAGCTCCATAATTCTTTTATTGAGTTTATCAACGTCTACTTTAAAATTTTTACTTTGTGTGGCTTCTTTTTCTAGTCTCTTATGAAGCTCTCGGCATTGCTCTTCCAATTTTATGAGTTCCTCATCTTTTCCTTCCATCTCTAGGACTCTTTTCCGGAGCACCTCCACTTCAGACATAAGGGTAGAGTTTCCACATTCTCCTCTGTTGATTTTCTCTCTTAGATCTTGCAGTTCTTCTTCTGCCTTTCTTAAGGACTTGTTAGTTTCTTCAAGTTCATCAACCTGTCGACTAAGAACTGTTAATTTTAAGCGGAGCTGACGATGTTGGCTCTCTTCATTGGTTAATTTGGCCATTGTAGCTTCCTGTTCTTGAGAAGCCTTTCTGATTTGTGTTTGAAGTTCTCCTTCCAACCTGAGAGCTTTCTGCTCCTGTTCTTGGGCTTTTGATTCTGCAGTGGAGATTTTTTCATGTGCTTGTTCTGTGGAGGTGGTTAAATCTTGAATTTGCTCAGTTTGTTGACTCAGCTTTTCTGTTAATCGTTGTTGTTCATCCACTAGCATTAAAGTGAATGATTTCAGTTTTGTTAGCTCTTCTTTCAGTTTGTTTATTTTCTTGCAGTTTTCCTTTTCTCTTTTTGCTTGATAAACTGCATCTTGTTCAAGGAGCTTTTTCAATCTGAAAGAAAATGAAACTCACTTTCAGTTGTAAAAGTACTTAAAATATTAATTAAGAATTGTGTGTTACACAAGAAAATAAAAACATCCAGCAGAAGCAGCAGCAAACCATTTTATATAATTATCAAAAAAGCTAAAGAGATGTTTTCATGATGTGTTGAGCAATCAATCTCAATTTGAAGGAGACTATCTTATATCTATATATAAATATTTGTCATATTTTTCTTTTGAAAATTTCAGAAATATACATTTTAATTTTATAGCAGTTCGATAGCTTTTTCTAAACATAAAAACAAACAAAAATGTTTTCCCGAAACTAAGACATCCCCTGATAATAAGCCCAATTGGGCTTTTGAGCGCACACGCTAAAATAAGTCTCCCCCCAAAAATAAGCCTTCCCTGAAAATATTTAAACACAGAGCTGGAAATCAGCTCTGATGACAAGAGGAGCCCCATCTTGCTCCACACACCTCAAAATAACAAGACCTGCCCGAAAATAAGGCCAAGCACTTATTTCTGGGTTTAAAAAAATATAAGACAGGGTCTTATTTTTGGGGAAACACGGTATATTCATCTTCCACTAAATGACCTATATTTTATAATCTGTTCCTTTACCTCCATAATAATTAATTTTCTTGCTGTTGTACCTTGAAACTACTGTTACACTGTTTTAAAGTGAAGGCATTAAATAGGAGACCTAAGTAGTATTAGATGGAGCACCTTAATTTATACAATTTATCATTCAGATAGACCTTGGGATGAAGAATGTATTAATATCATTTGACTACCTTTGTTAGAGATAACTGGGACCTTCATGAATCTTAACAAAATGGGCCATTGAATCTTATTATATTGTTTTGAAGTTTTTGTCTTTAATGAACGTGAAAGTACTATTAAACTGCTGAACCTATGAAAATTGAACTGCTTGCTTCACCCAGTCTTATCTCTTATATATTTTTGCATTATTATTGCAGTTACATTATAGTCTATTTCCTTGTTGTTATTGGTTCTTTGTTCTTTTCTTATCCAGTGGTTTTATATAGTAAAGAACCATTTTGATTCTTAGAAATAAGTGTTATTTAAATATCTGTAAGCTGATGCTCTTCCAATTTGTCATTTTCAACCATGAAAGAAGGGGTTGCTTTTCTTTTACTTTTCTTGATTCCGACTTATATGACTTAAAGACACACACACACACTATGCATGTGCACAAGTTTGCCCATGCACACACATAATTTTTTTTATGAATCACTTGGAACTTGTTATAAATACTTAAATATAGAGAAATGTCTCTACGGCCAAGAAATCAGTGAGTCATATATAAACAACAAACAGGTGGTTTTGGCAATAAAAGGCAGTCATGCTTGTGAACACAATATTTTTTTCCATTAAACATGGTGCAAATTCTTAATGTCCATGTGTTTTACATAAACAAAATTGAATTGATAAGTAATCCAAATAAATGTAGTCAAGTGGAAGTCTTAATGTACTGTATATTGCTTATGTTTTTTAAAAAACTAATTCAACATCTGTGGTTTTAATTTTGGTATAAAATCAGGAGTATTCATGGAAGAATTTTGTCATCAGACTTATTCCAAAAGAAAATTCATTTACAAATAAAAACAGGGAGGGTCTTAACATACTGGAAACATTTTCCTTCTTAGTTAAGCGGGGAAAAATGATAGAATTAAAACCTGGTGGGAATAAGTAGCTACTCTTGTATCCCTGAAGTACATCTGTTTTAAAAAGAGAGGAACTTATGTAAAAACACTTTGTAAAGGGAGCATAAATTATTCAGTTTAATTCAGTAGCTAGTAATGTGGAAAAAGAAAGGAAAATATTTTTCTTAATGAAATATAATGTATAAACATAATACTGTACATTATTATTGACATCTATATATTACTAAAACTCTTATATCTGTAACTTTTAAGCTGGATGAAACAATGCATCATAGAGCAACCATTTTTAAAGGAAGTTTAAAAATGACTTGAAATGGCCTAATGTACAGAATGTGTCCAAAATCCAGGATGTATAACTCAAGTGTATTTGAAATTTGGCAAATTGTATAAAAATTTGATGACATAAAATTATGTTCTATGACATACAGTAATACAAATTAAAGGTTTTATGACATAATACAAATGTGTATTCCTGATGCTTGGCAGTACTATCCAGTTCAGCATGGGCTACTTTCAAGACAGATACATCTCTAAATATTTCCCTGAATTTTAAAAAAGCTTTCAACCTATGTAAGAAGCTCTGACATTGTTGAAGGAATCTAGTAAAGAAATATTTCTGAAATGATGACACATCAGGTAACGATTTGTCTAGTAACTCATTAAATATGCTTTCTGTATTTCGATTCCAAATAATTAAAATATGGTACATAATATTTAAAAAGAATGATTGGGCAGAAAACATAATTAAAAACAATTGTGTTTTATCCTTGTAATTAAAGATTTGGTTGTTTTTTATTTTTCCTTGTGTCCAATTTAAGATTGGTGAGGAGAATTTTTTTCTTTCTTTTAATGCAGTTAAAATGATGACAGCAAGAATAGTTGTGGTACTGACTGTGTGCTCATCTCTGTTTCTTAGCTAAGGGAGCCAGCATTTTCTGAAGTCATTTCCATGGTCATGTGGCCAGGATGTTACCCTTTCCACCAAAATGGTACCTATTTATCTGCTCATATTTGCATGCTTTTGAACTGCTACCTGGGGCAAGTAACGAGAGCTTACCCTGTAGTGCAGCACTTGGGTCGCAAACCGAAGCTGTCAGTTTTCCAGCCAACAAGCTCAGCGTAAATTCTCTGCAATTTAAAATATTTTTATCCTGCCCTTACACTATAATTTAATTATCCAATTCATATGTAAACTAATTTTACAATGACTAACTGAAAGTTTCAGAATATTTTTTGAACATAGGTTGGCAACTTAAAGCAGAACCAAGTGGTTATAAGACTAAAAATTACTGAATTTGTCAACAAAGACTAAATTATTCATAGGCATTTCTGGTTATACACATTGTAGTGAAGTAGTGGTGATAAATCCTTCACCTTTGATTGATGGTTTTTTTGATGGTATATATTTATATAATATTCAGTTGCTCATGAAACTAAACAAAATGGTTGTTTATTTGGCAGGGACTAAAATTAAACATATAGAATACCTGACAACTGGAATAAGCAAGCACGACATAGGAAACTAAAGGAAGTAGACAATTTAATAAGGAACCTGAGAAGGAGAAAACCCTAGAAAAACAAAAGATTTATAAAATGAGGAGATTCAAAGAAATGGGTAGAAAAATTTAAGCCTTGTATTTTGCCCAAAGCTTTTTGATGATACATCTATTTATATGCACAGCAGACATATCCACATCTCCCTTATATACGGTTGTAGACAACCATTTTCAACCTCTTTCATCCAAAGAAGAATATAATGAAATGAAAAGTAGAACTGTTGGATTTTTGCTGCTAAACTGTAGTGTTTTTGCTAGAATTAAATTGAAAGTCAAGTAACTTCTCTTTTTCTCCTAGTAAAAAGGAAGCAAAACAGTTAAAAAGGAAGCATGATGATTTTCAGCCTTTAATTGGGAAGAAATCTATCATTTCCTTTTTCTCCAGTTAGCAGCAACTTCTGGATGTCACATTTCTTGCCTTCTAATTCTCTCCATATGATTAATTTAAGAAAGATTGTGACAAATTGTGTACTCAACATACAATAGTGTTCAAATTGGTTAACTCTGTCATTTAGGTTGTATTGCATAAGCATCTCAATATATCTGTAAGTTATATTTCTAGTTCTTGTAGAAGCTAAAAGGAAACACAAATCATAACTTGAAAAACTAAAGCTTAAATCAAACAGGTATGGTCAAACCCTATTCTTTTTTCATTTAGCTTAGAAGTCTTATAACATGGATGTTGAAATGTAATAAGAGATAACGCCATTCCTTATAACAGTAGTGAGGAGTAATGATTTTGATTTAATATTTAACATGGTATTCTATCATTGACAAAAGTGTTCAAAACTGTTAGAAAAAGACTAGCCTTAGAATGTTGAATGACAGGAAATAATATATAAGAAAAAGCTATATTTGAATCCCCATTCACATTTCACTTTTGTACCATTTATATAGTTGCAATATTTAGATTTCATTTATATAGTTGATATATTTGAAGTACCCCAGTTAGAAAAAATTATTCCAGCAAGGTAACAATATAAAATAGCCATCATTAAGACAAATCTAATTGCAGATATTGGAAAAAATCAAAACAAGGTTATAGACACCATACCATATATATACCATATACAGCAGGGGTGAAATCCTCCCGGTTCGGACCGGATCGCCCAATCCGGTACTGATGGTGGGTATTTCGGTAGCAAAAATCCTTGCGCTGCCCCCCCCCCCCAATGCCCAATTGAGCCACAGGATCATCAGAGGCTTTTTTATTTTATTTTTAAAAGCATTTTTTCTACAACCTCTTCTGACAAAAAAATGCTTTTAAAAGTAAAAAAAAAAACCTCTGATCACGCGGCTCAGCTGGGATAGTCAGAGGCTTTTCAAAGCATTTTTTTCTGCAACTTCTTGGCTGAAGAGGTGATAAAAAAATGCTTTGAAAAGTCTGACGATCCCAACTGAGTTTCCTGATCTGCAAAGAGGTATTTTTGAAAAAGCCTCTCTGATGATCCCAGCTGAGTTTCCTGATCTGCAAAGAGGTATTTTTGAAAAAGCCTCTCTGACGATCCCACCTGAGTTTCCTGATTGGCAAAGGCTTTTCAAAGCATTAGAAAAAATGCTTTGAAAAGTTAAAAAAAAAAAAGTTGGCCACGCCCACCCAGTCACATTACCCCACCACCACAAAGCAATGACCACAGAACCAGTAATAACAAATTTTACATTTCACCCCTGTTACACAGGTAGTCTTTGACTTAAAACAGTTCATTACTGACTGTTCAAAGTTACAATGGTACTGAAAAAAGTGACTTATTATCTTTTTTCACACTTTATGGCTGTTGCAGCATTCCCATGGTCACCTGATCAAATTTCAGACCCTTGGTAACTGACTCATATTTATGATGGTTGCAATGTTCCTGAGTCATGTGATCATCTTTTGTGACCTTCTGACAAGCAAAGTCAATGGGAAAACCAGATTCCCTTAACATCTATGTTACTAACTTAACAACTGCAGCAATTCACTTAATAATTGAGGCAAGAAAGGTTGTAAAATGGGACAAAACTCAACAAATGTCTCACTTAGCAACAGAAATTTTGGGCTCAGTTATGGTTGCAAATTGAGGACTACCTCTATAATGGCCACTTCATTTACAAATACCTAGTGAAACAAATGGGCTTTAAAAGACATACATTCTACACCACTCAAAAAGTCACCTAAAGTCTTTCTTGAGGGAGAATGTATTTTTTAAAGCATTCCTACAATTCATGCTTCATGAATTTATAAACATGCTTCATACATGTTTATAAACAGTTGTCCTAAACTTCTTGTTATATTACAGATTTATATAAAAATATTATATAATGATAAACTAGAATCTTCATCTTATGAGTAATACTTACTGAATTGATGCAAACTGAATATTTATTGATTTAATTCCCCAAAAGTCACCACAGGTGAGACAAATATGGCTGTAGGATTTTGTCTGTTAACTCTCCTGTACACTTCTTTCTACAGCCTATTCTTTTTTAATCAAGTAGGGGTTTTTTTTACAACAAAGTTCTGAAGATAGCTGAGCTAAAAACAGCTCTGCCAAGGAGACCTTGGGAGGTCTGTCATCTCAACTTTGCACTGTTTGAATCTGTTCAGCAGAACCAAATAGTTCATATTCACTGCTTTTTCATTATCCTGTTGTGCTGTCTTGGTATTGCAGGCTTGCACTAGACCCATGATGGTGAACCTATGGCATGTGAGCCAGAGGTGGCACGCAGCACCCTCTCTGTGGGCATGCGAGCGTCACCCCAGTTCAGCTCCGCTGCGCGTGCGTACCTCCCGCTGACCAGCTGGCCTTCAGGTCTCTGCCATGCATGCATGGAGGTGCCGTGTGTGCATTGCATTTTGGGGGTTTGCGCATGCTTTGGGCATTTGGTCTGGAAAAGGTTAGCCATCACTGTACTAGACTAAGATGGGCAGAATAGGTAAAGAATTACAATATGGTTGGAATGAGTACTCTACCATTACTGCGCAAGTACCAATACAATGCTGCTATAGATATCCAGCTCTTTACTGGGACAGCAGTAGATTACAGACAAAACTAAGGACTTCTTGGGGACAATTGGCTCAAAACGGCTTGTAAATTTTTGTCCGATCCCATCCATACAGACATCAGAAACAAACTTGATCTTATTTATTACTGTAAATCATGGTTTGAGTCCTAATTGTTATTACAATATGTTAAAGATTGTTTAAAAAAGAATTCGAATGAACTGTTGAACGAAAGGGCCATCTGAATTCCTCTTCAGCTTGCTTGGGAATTGTATATGTATGAGATTCTTCTTGTCTCCTTTTTTCCCTCTCATGGGCAGATTTATTCTAGGCCAGAAAAGCAACAAGTAATTTTATTTAGAATAGTCAAAACTGGAAGTCACTTAACTTTTACATCAGCAAGGAAATTACTGTCATGCAGATGATTAGACGCTAGAGATGTGGGATGGTGGTGAGAGCACAGGACTATGAGGAAAGATCTCCTGTGTTCTAATTCATCTAATTTTGCCTTCTTTGTGTTAAAATTAAACTTACCACTTAACCTTTTCCATGTAATCAGAGAACAGACTGACCTCATTTTAGATATATTGTCATTCTGATTTAGTTGTTTATGTTATATAACTGGTTGGCTGTAAGCTCCTGAATTGTTTAGTATTAAACATTAGTTTTAAACTAGCCCAGAAAATTCTGCTAAGGTCTTATTAGTAGGCCTGGCACTAAAGTGCTTAAAATATTTTGTACAGAATCAGTGGTCTTTATAAGTTATCCCTTGTGGTCCAATTCTGTTGCTAGAGTTACAGTGATGGGAAATTTGCCCAAAATTATCAATTTGGTTAATTTGAGAGGACAAATTTGGACCAAGAATACCAGGTAATGCTCTGCTTTTGTTCTGGGAAAATATTCAGTTGTAATTTTGTTTTCACGCTGGAATATCAATAACATAGCAGCTCTTTATATTAGAACTAATATTTCAACATATATATTGTTTGTAAACTGGAAAATTAAACTATTCCAGCCTAGCTGCATTCTTATTAAGAACCCATTTTAAAAATAGTTTAAATCTGAAAAGTTTCTGAATTTTAGTTTTATATGCAGTTGCTAAATATTATTTTTTGAACTGTGGCAAACATGAATGCAAGTTACTTAAATGGAGGGGTTAAGAAAACCAATACAGTATTTAGTGAGCTCTGTTCTATGTCTTATTATATGAATAACTTCTGTCTTTGCTTTCAAAATATTATATCTAAACCATAGGTTTATGACTTTTCTGATCATAATTCTTTAGAAAGATGATTATATTTGAAAAGAGCATTACAGTAATACCCTGAAAATTGCATGACCAGACAGTGAGCCTCATAGAAAGGAGCATTGCTTCACTATAAATGTTCTTTGGGCAGTAACACTATATATAGATGTTTCACTGAGTAATTTTCTGAAGTCCCTGTCAGCTTTTCCTTCAAATATTAATACACTTTACTTGATAGTGTTGATATCTTAAGCAACAATGACTTAAGCAAAATAGTACAATAACACAATAAATTGAATGTTGACACTTATCTACTTTCCTATATTAGCTTATATTTTTAGAAAATGATTGTTTGTCAGTAGCAATAAGAATAGCACTTTGACTTACATACTGCTTCATAGTGCTTTATAGCAGAGGTCCCCAAACCATGGGCTGCGGCCCACTACCGGGTCATGGCCTATTTGGAAGCAGGCCACTCAAGCCATGGGCCAGCACGCACATTTGTGCACAATTCAATTTGCACAAGTGACAGGCTAGTGCATTGGTATATGCATGTACAAGTCAACTGGAGCTGCACACATGCGCATGTGCGCCAGCCCGCTGCTCATGCAACTCAAATTGTGCACACATGTGTATATGTGCCAGCCTACTTCTCACGTAAATTAAGCTGCACACACATGCGTGTTTGTACTGACCCACTTCTCACACAAGTTGAACTCCACACATGTGTGTTCACTGGCCCGCCGCTTGTGCAGCCAGGTTCCCCTGTCACATAGCTGGGCCCCAAAGATTGGGTGTCACTGCTTTACAGCACTTTGTAAGAGGTTATAGAGTCAGCATATTGTCTCCCAACCATTTGGGTCCTCGTTTTACTAACCTCAGAAGTCAGCCTACAATATGCATTCTAACCACTGCGCTATCATAGCTCTTTCAGTAACAACTCATTGTGCTACTCACAAGGTTTATGATAATAAAATATTATTTTACAAGAATAGTTTCAAAAACTATACCTTATGGCCACTTTTTCTAGAAGCCCTGGCCACAGGATCAAGCTTCAGATACTGAAATGGCCATGTAATAGGAGGAACTCCCCTCCTTTTTCCATTTTCTTTTGCCATGTATCTGTTTAATTTCAAAGATCAGATAGCAGCACTTTAAATATTTTTGTTTCAATACTACTAAATTGATCTTTACTCCTGCCCTTGAAAGTGTGCTAACTTTCCCATCTGTATTTGGAATTACTGCTAACTCTATTGGTAGCAGATTTTCATGGGTATGAAGAACCTATAATCACCCAGATGTTCCTAATTCCTATTCCATTGGCCATGCTGATTAGAAAATGTAATTCAATTACATATGGAGGTCCATAGATTCCCCATGCTTATTAAAATAATAAATAGATCAAGAGATGAAGAGTTTGAGATTAGGAAAACACTAGAGAGGACATGGTAAGTGTGTAAACTAGACCATACTGGCGAAGGCATATTCTCTTACTTCTAATTTATTTTACAAAGTTGCTTGGGTAGCATGAAGGGAAATCATGAAAGTTATGTTTTGTTCCTTGGAGAAAAGGCAGCAGCTAAATGTAAGGGTTTTATAATTTATTTAATCAGGTTTTTATTAAAAGCGATGAAGTTATTTTCCAATGACAGAGGCTGATGTAACATCAGTATGCTGATGATACTAAAATTTACATTCCTACTTTTGGCCAATTATGTGATTCTCTGAAAATCATGTATCAATGCCTGGAATTGGGTGAAGATGGCTTCAGCTCAACCTAAGCAAGATTGAATGGATGTTGGGGCTTGTGGTTCTGGGGACTGTCCATCTCTTGTTCTGCATGGGGTGGCACCAACCCAGGAGAATTTATTAGGAGTCCTTATAGACATACATCTTCTGTTTGAGAAACGGGAGGAGGACGTTGTGACAAGAAGGACCTTTGCACAAGTATGTACTGAATACTGCAAGTCGGATGTTCCTTGTCTGGGACATCCTACTTGTAATCACTCAAGCCACTTGGTATCAGTCATAAGGATTACTACAATGTGCTGTACTGGAACTGTCTTTAGTATTGGAAGTATTGGAAGCTTCAGTTGGTGCAAAATTACACTGCATAAGCAATTACGTATACACCTCAGTCAGTTCATATTACATCTACGTTCCATGGGCTGCATTGATTGCCAGTTTGCTTGCAAGTTCCGTTAAGAGTCCTGGTGATAACTACAAAGCTCTTCATGGCATACATTCATGGCACTTTCCCAAGATAAAACTTTATCATATTATAAATTATTTGTGTTTGAACTAAACATCAGTTGATGCTATATGCTGTATTATGAAAGAATTGATTGCAACATGGGCCATATTGAGCTTCAATGTTACATGCATCTATTATAAGAAGCACCAAGGAACAATGTTATTGTTTAGTATTAAGTGATATCCAAACTTACGTAATTGGAAAAACAGTGTAGGAATGAAACCAACTGACATAATTTATCATGTGGTTATCATGTTGTAGCACTGTTCATGTTTATTTAAAAATGGAAATGTTACTCGTCTCATGGATAACATGACTTAAATTCACACAATTTACTGTAATATTAATATAATTGTAGCATTGCTATTTCTGTCCAAAATCTTTCAAGCTTCTGTCTTTCAAGGTTCTGTAAACATAGCATCTATAAGTAAGAACTGAGTCACAGAGTCACAAAGATTTTGTGAATGTTGAATAAGAATAATTGGACAGAGAATTACATAGCATTGTGCTGTACTGTATAGAAACAATAAACAATACTTAAGACACTAATTTGACTGGGCAAGTTAAGCATCTGTACAAATCTCTCATGGAAATCAAATACTTAAATTTATCTAATCTGTTAATATCATCTAAATAATTTATTGATAATCAAAATAATAAAATAAGCTATGTCACATTTCTGCTGTTGTTTTAGACTATTTCCTACAATCTCCAACCAAAATATTAGCCATGATTGATTTTAAGGATTGTAGGCCTACATTTCTGTATGGCACTGAGTAGAGAAAACCTGATTTGTAGTTTTGAAAATGAACCTGTTGGTGAAATTCTAAAATCGATTGATGAGATAAATAAACCTCTAGTTGATGTAATGATTAAAGATAATGATTTTGAATAGAATAAATGCAATTTATCCATTAGTGCTTAAATTATATTGTAATTATTTCCATTTCCTGTTTTCAAAAGTTTTTAAACCAGATGACTGGAAAAAAATGTCTCTTTCATTTGCTTTCTCAGCAAATCAAATTTTTTGAAAGTGTTATAATTTATGCTTTATGTAGCCTGATCTTTGTTTCAGAGATTGTTGTTTCCTCAATCCAGTAATATCTTTGTAAATTAATAAACAGTAAAATGTTGGATATATTTTAAAGTAATCGATTAATTATGGAAAATTTGGGGGCAGCATATTTTATGTTTTACAAATCCAACTAAAACATGGTGGCTACATTTTTAAAAAGCTTCTTAAAAGTAATAGTCTTTTAAAATCCCAGTTCCTTTGAATTAGTTTATTCTGAAAATCAATAAAGTGAGTTGCTCTAACTTTCAACAAAATAGCCTGAAAGTACCAAAAGAAGTGGGGTTATTATTTATCATTAGATTATTAGTTTAAAGTTTTACACTTGGTTAATTCATCAGATAAAAGTGTAATCATAGTGAATGAGAACTTCACTCTGCCAAGTAGATATTTAGATATTTTATTAACAATAGATTATGCAATTTATTAATAAAACCATTTTTTGATATTTTTGAACAATATACATATTCTTAAAGATGTGTACATTGTAAGCATGTTCTTAATAAACTATGCAAACTGCTGTTTTATAAAATATTCTACTGAGTTTCTTAAAGTAACATTGCTTACCTCCAATTATCTCCAATAGATCTCTTCAAATTACATAGTTTATATAGTTGAGAAATTTTGTAAATTGTAAGATAGCTAATGAATATAGAATTGGAAGAGTGATCTGAATAAATGGAAATAAAATCTTCAAATGTATTCCCATCCTCACTCCAAATAATAAGTGTTTTACATGTCTAATTTAGTTTGCTTCAGTTTTAATCTTATCATGAATATGTAATTGCTGATATTGGAAACAATTCTGTACTGTGACTGTCTTTAGTACCAGGTAGTTTACATTGATCGTTACCTTTCAACAGCTATTCAACAGTTATACAGAGGAGAAAAACAATTTTCTAAAATAAAACAACTTTCTTGAAAAACATTTCTAAGTTTAAAAAAACCTTTTCCCCCTATGAGCATATACAATTAATTTTAAAAGTGAATTAAAATGGTAAAAGTAATATTTCTCTTACTGTCAATGCTATTGCCTTGATTTATAATTTACATTTTCCAAATTTAAAACTACTAAAGCTGATCAAAAGCACAATACATCTTAATAAATACATGTTTCTACATGCCTATAACATATAACATCTATTCAAAAAGCTGCTACAACTTTTTTCATACTATTTACAAAGTCACTGAATCTTCTCCCAGTTTAAAATACTGTTATGACTCTGTCCAGCACACAGTTGGAAATTACATGTAATTCCTAGCGCTCCCTTTTTCTTAATTTAATGCTTCAGTTTTGTATTGAAATCTTTTTATGCTTAGAAGGAGAACCGGAAAGTTGTTTAGTATTATAATTGATCTCAGCATAAGTCCAAAAGTTTTGCTGTGAAAATAATATAAAGTGAACCAACTGATTTTTGAAGCAAAATGCCTATTGGCTGCTAAAAGAAACTTCTTCCCACAGTTTCTCTCTTACCTTCAGCAAATGCACTGAAGAGTTCTTGATTTAATTATTGCTCAGTAGTGTTCAGATTGTGTTTCTCTTAGGCATTAGGGATGTGAGCATTCCAGCAGTTACACGAAACAATGAGAGAGAAACTCTCTGCTTGCCCAAAGCCTATGAAGCATTACGTCATGGCAATACCTTATAAGGAACTCTATATTGTGCAGTCTCATTCTGTATTTAGTGTAGTTTAGTGATAACCAGAACTACAAATATATATGTGTGTGCATGCGTGCATGCGTGCATGCATATTTATGCCTGTGTGTGTTTTTCTGGCTTCAAATACTTTGGACTGTGAAACATTTCATATGTCAGATTGATTTGTGGCCAAAACGAATGCATTGAAAAGTTTAGAGGAGTTAATTCTCTTTATTAATAATAGAATAGTGAAGTGGTCGCAGAGCAATATTTTAATTTTTTTGTTTTGTTTTTTCCATAACACAACTGGGTTTGTTTAATTTTTCTTTTATTTTCTGAGTTGCCGAAGTGGGAGGGGGGGGAACACCCAAGCTTAGCTGGCCTCCTCTGAGAAAAGTATGAACATCAAGCCTTTTTTCCTTGTGTTTTATTTCCTGATGATGTAACTAGAAAACAATTCTTCAAGTATGATGGGAAGGCCAGATGAGAAACAGGGGTGTGTTGTGTGTAAAAGTGCATGTACTTTTTCCTTTTAAACCCATTTTTAAACTTTCTCTCATTTAGTATATTTAGAATGGTTAATTAGTTGATATTAATAAGGTTTTAATAAGGTTTTACAGATAATATTCATTTGATCTATAGGAAAAAACGCAGAATAGGCTTCAATTTACAGTAAGAATGTCTTCATTAGATTTTATACTGAATTTTCTATTGCTTTACAAATGGAGGAAGTGTGTAAGAAAACGATTGCAGAAAATTCATTGAAAGAATTATCTGGTTAAATCTTATGCATATTAATGAAAGTTTAAAATAGTATTAAAATTTTTAAAAATGCTATGTACTATACTACATACTATATTGTAATATGCTAAATAGATTGGTCTGAATCATTGAAATTCAATCTTTTACAATGCCCAACATTTATTAAAAATGGGTTGTAATAGATCGAACTGAATTTACTTCCTAATAAAATGAATTTAGGATTGCAGTCATGGTTGGTTATCTACATGTGTTTTTATGCTTGCATAAACATTGTAAATAGTATGGTAAGTATTAAGAGATTAATGCTGTGTCATACGGACTGAAGCTTGACTTTCTAAAGACGGTTCATGTTATAAAAATATGAGTAATTCAGTTTAATCTACATGTCTTCTGTATAGTCATTAAAAAAAGTATAAGTACTTTTTGATAAGTATACTTAAAAATGCCCTGTTTCATAATATTCTGGAAGCAGGGTCTGGAACTGGCAGCTTCTTCCAAGTGAGATTGTCTATGAATCAGATTGTTCTTGCCTCCACTCTTGAAAAATAGATTCAAACAGGATTCAGTGTTTTTACTTGTGGTGTTATAGCAATAGAATTCTGCCCCTCTGCCCCCAGCCCTATTAATTTTGACTTGTTCTTGGTTTTAGGCATATGGAAGAGGAGAAAGAATTATATTAAGAAAGAATTATATTCCTCATTTATAATGCTGTTCTATTTAATAGTTATTGAAGTATTTAATTATGTATTATTGTTTTATTTGGGAATAAAAGTTTGAAAAGTTCCTACTGGAAAAGCAAGGTAAAATTTTAAAAAATAAATTAGAATGATACATTAGTATAACACTAGCTTTCTCATATTATCTGTCCTTCCCCATTCCCAATATATTGTGTATATATTGATATAAAGAATGATTAAGGTTGCGAAGAAAGGATGTGGAAAATGTGGAAAAGAGAGGAATTATGAAACTTCTAATTTGCAAAGAATTGGCCATGGAAAATATTCTCTAGATAGGAGGAACTATTTCAGAGAATGTTCACTCTGATAGTAGTGCTTCACATACAAAAGGAATTAAAGCTCAAATTTGTTTTTCTTGGCTGTTAATTTACAGGTGAAATGTTTTGCATGATTTCTAATCTGAATACAGATTATAATGCATACTGGAAACACTTTCTCATGTTTACCATTATTGATACACTGAGTACTTTGCATTTCAGTTTAAATGCAATCATCAGAGATTACTGTTTGCAGCTGGCTGACAGAGCAAATATTACATAATGCTTTAAGAAAGGAAATGAAGTGCATGTCTCATTAATACTGAGAGAAAGTTTTGAGTAAAAGTTTCTAGAAATAAAAACTTCAGTTGGGTATTCATGTGGTGCATCTGGACTAACTACAAAAACATGAACTCTACGCTCCTGACATTTGTTTTTGCATTAGAAAAAATAAGATAAAATGTTGTACTAATTGGTTTTTGCTATTCAATGTGCATTGCTTATTCAATGTGTATTATGTCACATTGCGTTCCATGTTAACACCAGAAGCTTCCAAGCTGCCATATTATTTACTGAATAATTACATTATTTACTTATTTTTCATTTTTTAAATTGAATTTTCAGCTTTCTGTTTTAAAAGAGGCCATATTCATATTCAGCCTGAAAAGGCAAAACCCAGATAAACAGACAAACGCAAGGTAGGAAAAGGGCTGATGGGATTTCCCTGTGCACTATAAAAGAAAATAATATTCTGAAAGGACGGTATGCATTCTTATGGGAGGAAAAACCTAGACAACATGAACACTTTAGAAGACACTTTATTAGAGAAGCACTTGCAAAGACTTGGACAGAAATTAGGAAAAACCACTATGACAAAATCCCAAGGTGGCTTTCAACTATGGAGGCTCAGATATATCCAAACGCAATGGACATAGACAAGATGAGAACATACAATGAACTGCTGAATAGTGAAGGAGAAGTGAATACAAGAGAAGAACTGAGAGAACAGGGTACAGACATTGATTGGTGGCCATATTTGCAAATAAAATCAAGATGTAAGGCGGACATGAAAAAATTTGGAATCCAAAAAGAACAGAACAAATTAGATAAAATAATATTGGGATCAGATGATAAATTAATAACTAAAATTTATCAGGGCTGTGGAGTTGGAGCCGGAGTCGGAGTCGAGGAGTCGGAGTCGGAGGAAATTTTGGGTACCTGGAGTCGGAGTCAGAGTCGGCAAACAATGCACCAACTCCGACTCCTACTAAATTTAGATTGGAATTTTAAAAAAAGCAAGTTTAAATGTCCCAATTCTCCCGACTCCACAGCCCTGAAATTTACAATTATTTACTAAAATATAAATTGGAAGAAGTGGTGAAAGAGAATATGATTACATCGGTGAAAAATTTTGGATATAATATTGACCTTGATAAATGGGAAAAAATATGGAAAGTAAATACCAAACTGACAATATCTGTACCCTATAAGGAAAATACTTATAAGATGTTCTACAGGTGGCATCTCCCCCCAGCATGCTTGGTAAAGATGTTCCCTAACACCACACAGGATTGTTGGAAATGTAGATCATACAAGAGGACATACTACCACATGTGGTAGTCATGCCAAAAAGCAAAATTTTGGAAAATGATTTAAAAACAATTAGAAGAAATTACCGCCCAGAGAGTGCCATTGAAACCAGAAACATATCTATTAGGAATATTAACAAATCACTATAAAGAAGAAATACGATATTTGATAATCCATATCCTGACAGTGGCAAAAATTACATTTGCGCAAATGTGGAAATTAGAAGAAACACTATTGGAGGACAAAAAGTAATGGAATGTGCAGAAATGGACAGGCTTACTAAAGAAATTCAAGAAAAGGAAGATACAGAGTACTATCTAGTTTGGCAAAGAGGTACGATTGGTTAGAGAAAAAGAAAAAGAAATAAAAAAAACAATTAGTAGGATAGAAAGGGAATACCAACCAAGGAAACAAAATTCAAGAAATACGCTTAAAATATCGTTAAATAATGAAAGATATAAATACATATATAGAGAAATATAGAATACCAAAGTAACTCTTTTTCTTTTTAATGCTCAAGTTGTAAGACTTGATTTAAATGTATAGTTTGTTTACATTGTGTATTGTATGTATGTATGTTTTTGTCTATTTTTAATTCAATAAAATTTAAAAAAAAAATTTTTAAAAAGAAAATAATATTCAGTCTCCTGTAGCTCTTGCTAATAGGAGTTTTCTTTATAGACTCTACTTCTTTAGGAATGTAATCTTCAGGGAACACCACGTTCATACTTTATGAGCTGGGAATATCTATTTATCAGAAAAGATAACAAATTGCTTTTGTTTATTTGGAATGATAAGGCTTGACATGAAGATTCTAAGTTCCAAGCACCATAATGTCTAAATACTCAACTTCGAACACATGAATGTCCCTGCTTTGTCCATCTTTTTAATTAGCTAAGAGTCTTTGAATTTACAAAGAGTGAATGAGAGATAGATGATGCAAAACAAATACTATTTTTATTTCTATATTTCCCATAATATTTCTGAGCTTCATTTTAACCCCAATAAAGAAGAAGGTGGCTGCAGTCATTATTTTATTTGGAAATTTCTGGACCTACTCAGGAAAAAAGACAAAATATAGTTGTAAGGAAGAAGGTATGAAATGTAATTAGGGGAGAAAGAAGAGTTGCAGACAGCATGGATATGAGGAGTAGAAAAGAAATGAGGAACATTTTGCCTGAGCTAAAAACACCTATGATATACATATGTGTTTTCTGTCCTTTTCTGTTCTTTTGGAGCATGTTAGGGCTAAATTTGTATTATGTATGATTTGTGTGAGTGCGCCTTTGACTGAACATCACCAGTTTGACTCTTTTTAGCTGGAAAATGGGCATTTGATTGCTGATGATTTCCAAGACAGCCATTGATGAATGGACGTTTTCTACTTGGAAGCTATTATTATAGCCTTCATGACAGGTTCTTAAACTTTGAAATGTGTGTCCTATCTAAAAACTTTTGTGATCTCTTCTCTAATCAGATATACAGACTTCCAATGAGTTCTTTTAAAGACTATATTTTATATCTTATGTTTATTATTCACTACCAAACAATTGGCTACTATTATTACTATTTTTTAAAAAAGAGCCATACAGATATATAACTAGTGGTATGGCCAAAACCAAGATATCTCAAGAATGATTTTCCTGAACTTGTTGTCAATAGTGTCTCACAGTGAACAATATCAGAAAAGCCATAATAATATAAACAGAATTTATGGATGCTTAAAGTCCATAAGAAGGCAATAGCATATCTCTATTGTATCATGGCAGAACGCTGCTTGCTTGTGTCTGAGTAAGCTTGACTTGAAGATAATTTTGCTACTAAAATCCACCCAATTTATTTCTCACACATATTTATGTGAAAAAATGTCATCTGTCATAATTAGAATAATTAGAAAACAAGGCAAAATCCAGGAATCAAAAATAAAATCTTGTAAATTATATTACTTGCTATGATCCAGATCAGGAGAATAGCCAAGCATTAAGTTCTGAACTATAAATAATAGGAAAACATGGTAGAATTTTATTATTCTATTATTTATAATAAAAGATCCAAATAATCTGTTTATTTATATAGAAAAAAGTCAAACAAAATGCCATTAATCTAACTTTGTAAAACCCTTTGAGATCCTGTTTGGCTGTAAACTGGTTACTACTGGTATTTACTGGTAGTGACCATTGGACTTGGTCTTTAGGACAAGGAATACTGGAGGCAGTCATACTATTTTAGATAAGTGTAAATCAGTCTCTTCTTTCATTCCCATACATCCCACATCTATTACATTAATGTTTGCAATCACTTGTTTAAATAAATAGTTTATCTATATTTTCATGATTATTTTTAACCAGTGCTTAAAATCAGAACAGTGCTGGAAGGACTAAGATTCATGTGTCTCTTCCCTTATCATTACTTCTCAAACAGACTCACTGGATTATTATGAGTATAAAATAAGAAAATAGAAATGGAAAGGCAGGACATAAACTGAAATAATATGCAGAGTTCAGCAGGAGATGGCAAATATAATGTCTTTCTATTTGCTAGAATATAGCAAATAATGTGCCATATCATGGCTCTGTTCCATTTTATATTTTTATGTGTCAGAAATATTATATAATAAATGTTTCTTTGTATGCAGGACTTTTGTATCTGTTTATGTGAACTCATCTTTAAAAATGCCACATTTTCCTTTAAAGCAGGCTTAAATTACAGCATGCTAATACTGTGAAAAAAATAAAGCTTTACAAAGTACTGGTTTTGGTACTATTACAGGAATAACTCCCCTTGTTTTATTTGAGTGCTGAGGGCAACATTTTTATGTTATGGTGTCAGTTTTTATGACACTATCATAAAATTTTCTTTTTGTAAAAAAAATTGTAAAGCAACTTGATTGGAAGCATCCACTTCTATTTCCTGTTTTAGCAATACATTTGATTTTAATATTTTAGATAATATTTCCTAATACTACATTGAACTGTGGGACTTTTTCAGCTCTGTAGCATCAATTTCATCATTGGCAATGATTCTCAAATATTTTTGGCAGAAGACTTTTGGCTACCTATGTTTTTAACAACTGAGATTGCAGTAATAGTGTTCAGAACCATCTGTCAATAATTTGGCTGTTCAACTACTTTGTTTCCATGAATTAAGGGTAGGTAGATAAATGCAGTTTTGTCTGTTAGCTAATACAGAAGAGTTAAAAAAGTGGGATCTTACAAATAAGCTGTAAGAGGAAAGGCACTATTTTAGCTGCTGACTCCATCTAAACAATTCCTGTCTCCATAGAAACTAATCATAGTTTTTAAAATATTGTTGTACTTGTAAATATTATGGCAGGATAGAATACCACAGAATCAGAGAAACTAGAGCTAAAGCCTGATTAGGTCATTGCGACCCTTGCGTGCCAACACAAAGTTGCTCCTTTTTTTACTATTTAGTCCAGTTTATTTTGTCTACTCAGTGATTTCAAATAATTTGGGGCTTACTTGGAGATGAAAGTATTCTGCTCTATGAGGAAATTATGTGCATTGATTAGGAAATAAGGAGCACATTAGGAAAGTCTTCTGGATTTTTCTTCAGTCTCTAGCTAGGTACAACACATCATTTTAAGACATATTTTTAATCAATGATTGTTCAATAAAGGCAGACAGTTCTATGGCTTAGAACTGATATTTTTAGCTATCTGAATTCCTATCTGACATTTGATAAAATAGACTATAACTTCCTTCATGATAACCTGGAACAATGTGGGATGCAGGTTCCACTACCAGATGTATTTGCAATTGGATGAACAACTATAATCAATGCATTGTCCTTAACAGGTCTGTGTTCACATGGAGGGAAGTACACAAGAGTTCTAGGTTTTGTATTCTTCAGCATCTTCATAAATTACGCAGTGGGAACAAAAGGATACTCATAAAATTTGCAGATGACACAAAGCTGGAGCGATTGCTAACACTTCAGAATTCAAAGGGATCTTGATAGACGTGAACATTGGTTCTTATCCAGTGAAGTGTTCATTGATAAGAAAGGTAAGATTCTGCATTTCAGGGGGAAAAAAACAGATGCACAGGTACAAGATAAGTGGTCTTTAATAGAGGTTAAAATAAGGTTAATGAGAGGGATATGGGTGTTTTGAAATGACCACAATTAAGTATGAGCTATCAATATGATGCAGCTGCCCAAAGAACCAATACAGTTTTAGGCTGCATAAACAGATAAATAATCCAAAATCATGGGATCCTGCACCGGTTAGACTGCATTTGGAGTATTGTGTCCAGTTCTGGTGACTACAATAGAAAAAGGAAGCTGAGGAACTGGAAATAATGCAGAGCAACAAAAATGTATGGCTTGGAGCCCAAGCCCTATGAAGAACTTGGTATATTTATCCTAAAGAAAAGAAGGCTAAAGAAAGATATAATAACAGTTTTCTAATGCATGAAAAGATGTCATAGAACATAGAATAAGGAATTGTAAAATGGATAGGTTACTGTTCGTGGGAATGAGGAGTCAACCTGTTTGATTGGTCTGCAAGTCCCTCTGAAAGATCAGATGCCCAACTTGAGAAATTTGATATTAGAAGAACTGTTGGAAATTCATTTTCTGTAGAGTAGAGCCGCAGTCCCCAACATTTCAAGCTTGGCAGCCTGGCCTGGTGCAAGGGGGAAGCATGTGAATGGCAGGCGCACATGCACGTGCACATCTCCATTGTGAGCGCAGTGGGTACTTGCACTTGCATGGGAATCTCCATTTCAGTGAACGGCAGGCACTTGTGCTCGTGTGCGAGTGGAACTTCGCACCCTTGCCCATCTTTCCCATGGCCTATCCCCCTGGACTAGAGAAAACCAGAAGACAAAGTCAAATAATTTTTCATTGCTATCAGTGAATCCTGTTGCCTGTTGTTACAGCTTCTCCATTGTTCTTCCTATCTGGGTTGCTTGTGCATTCCTTTATGATTTACAACTGCTATCATAAACCACTTCTCTTCCAGCTGCTGAAGCAGGTATTGCTGCTGATAACCCTCGCATTGTACCATTTTTCTAGATCAGCTGGAATAAGGTAGATTCTTATGCAAGTCCACAAATTCTGAGACAACATTGGGAAAAAAATGACAGCTAAATGTATGACTCAGCTTATTAAACTACACTCAATCTTAAATTAAATTAGATTTGACTAAAGAGAGAAAGAATGTCTCTTGTTTACTAGAAAGAGTTTACTAGATCTGATAAAAGAGCCTCAAATAGATAAATATTCAAAAACTGGACTTAACTTTTGGAGAGAAAATGATATTTTAGTTGCATGGGATTTATGATTTGGTGGATGTGGAATAATAGGAAAATGCAAATCAATTTTGCATGGAAATTTGGGAAATTGTGAAAAGAAATATAAGGGTTGAATTTACCAAAAGTGCTCTGCATGGGATGAGGAAGAACCTGATTATACTTTGTCTTGTACAGTATGTACTCTGTGAAAGTTGGAGTTCTCAGCTAGGTAGAAATGGAAGCCCATTCATGTAGTTTAGTGACAGATTTTATTAGCACCCCTGTCTCTTTGTAAACAAAATACATTTAATTTTGTAATGCCAGTGTTTTTGTGCTTTGGAAAGTTACAAATGAAAGAGAGGACTGGCATATTTTCCCAAGCAGAAATTGCTGGGATCATTCACACATTCTCTTAAACTATGCTGTAATTAGGCTTATGATGTTGCCAAAACCCAGAATATGGTGGACATTGTGATTAAAGCACAGAATTTTAATCAGAATCTTCTATTGCGACTTATCTTAGGTTTTCATAGTTTAGAGTCTGAGGCCAGATGTTGTCCAAATCCCTCCACCTTCCAGACATAGAATTGGCAGTACAAAAAGTCCTTAAACAGTGCTAATCCTACAGCATTGTCTTTGTATCTGTGGATTCCTTAAAGTCCTTTATCAAAACAAAGGGAAAATTCTTGTACTCTGAATGCTGATGTTCTGACTCAGAGGTAATCACCATGTACCTGAGTTTTTGTTTTCTAAAAACAAATTTAAAAAACAACATACAAGTAATGCCCTACCAGCAACTACAATGGAAGGTGGGGTAATAGCTAAGTAGAAGAGAAGTAATAAACTTCTGAATTTGCAGTTCTTTCTAAATTTATAAGTTAAAATGTCCATTTCATTGCCCTCTCCAGTAATTAAGACATTTAAAAATTTGTGGATCTGTACCCACTACCAAATTAAATGTAGTGATTTTTCAGATTTCTACTCACTATTTCTTACGTTACGCTACTTTAGATACATGGTAATCAGGGGTGATATTCACTTACCTTTGCTACCTGTTTGCAAATGGGAGTGCATGCCCACTCTCGCTCGCTCTGCTCACAAACGCCACCTCCGAACATGCGCAAGACCTTCTGCGCATGCACAGAGCATCAAAAACGGGATGTGATCACATCTGGGTGGGTGGGTGGAGCTTCCGCAGCCGCCACTACCTGTTTGCCCGAAGTGAATAGAACCGGCTGAATAGCACCACTGATGGTAATTTTGTATCTCATTTTAAGTTGTTGAGGTAAAGTGACTGTATTGATAGAGGAAAATATTTATAGCTCAGAGCTTAAATGAGAGATTCTTGGTGAGATTATTTACTGTTGATGTTATCTAGTTTGGATAATGAAACATCTGCAAGAAAGCAACCAAGCTCAGAGAGCACCAAGGACCCCTAAAGTGACCGTACTGTTAACTTAATGTATTTTGTTTTTGTTAATGTTTTGAATTATAAATGTAGTCATCACCATTGTAGAATTAAGAAACATTTTTAAAGTAGAAACCCATGCCAAAATTCCCAATGTCAAACTGAATTCCAGGATTTGTTACTTCAGTAATAATTTAATTGTGTTCTAAGATTGGAAGAAATATACATTTTTTAAAGAAATAAGGATGACCATGCTGATTTGAGCCAAGAGCCTTTCTCATACAGTATGTCATTTCTTTGTTTTTTGCTTAATGTAATGCATGAATTCACTCTATTATGACAGGAGTAGATAGCCTTTTTGTGGCTAGTGGACAATTTTTTAGTGGCTAGGACTGCAATTATTATTTGATTGGTAAACCAAGAGCTACAGTGGGCAGGATAATGATTCAGAGAACGTGAATACATCACGTATTTAGATTTTTGTGGTCTTATATGTGTTATTCCTATTTTACAGCTACACTGCAGTTTCCTTTTTCAAATGCTATGTTACTATGATACTGCTTTCAACAGTCACAGTAAGGGGGGGCTCTCGAGTTGCAAAAGAGATTAATAGCCTCATGCAGACTTGCAGTATATAGCTGTAATTTAAAGTATATGGTCAACTCATAATGCTCACAAATCATAGTTTAAAAATCCTAGCAATATGTGTGAACATGTGTTATGAGAAAACTATCACTACAAATATATCCTACAAATAATATGTTATAAGTTTACATTATGAATGTTTGTATATCTGTTTATTACTAAAACACTTGTCATTACACTAACTGGGCAAAAAAGTGCATCATGGGCAACAATTTTTGAACGAAAATAGCTCAAATGGGCTTACAAAAAAATGTGTTCAAAATCCAGAACCCATGACTCCAGAGGGGATAAAATTTGGGGAAATTCTGACTGCTTCTGCGCCACTGGTTGTTACTGGGCAGTTGTTGCAGTCACATGTTCTGTGACAGATCCCAGCCAAACTTGCAATCTCTCGCTCCCACCCTATCTAGCAGCAGCTACTTACCTACAGGATTAGATAGGGTCGGATGAGATGGGAACAGAAAGGAAGAGAAAGGAAAGGAGAGTGATGCTTTGATACTTCCTTCCAGATTCCAGCAAGAAAAATAATGGGGATGCTGTTTGGAAATGGGTAGTTGCCCCTACTTCCACTGCTTTTTTGCTCATCATTGGCCATTCTGTTTCTCTCTTTAGGAAAATATCTCTGAAGCGATGACTCAGTAGGGCATTGATTGTCTATTTTTGCTTTAAATTTTTATAGTTCTATTCATTACATTAATGGAGTAACTTGGTTACTGAAATGTGAAAGGCTTGAACCTAAATATGCATGGAGGGGATGCTCAGACATCTGGATTTTGCACCCGGTAAGCTGCATTTTATACCTGGTTGACAGATGTATGAGCTGTGCTGGATCATCTTGATTAGAGATGTAACCTTTATTCTGGGTTATGTGCACCATTTTAAAGTATTTTCAATTCTGTGTAAGACAAAGTAACAAAGATAAGGTAATTTAATTGAGAAATGGATACATTTTGCATAATTCATTCCCCACATTTTCTAAATTGAACAATTTAATTAATTTTCCTCCCCATGGGGGATACAAGAACACTGAAGCTTTACTAAAAAGAATCAATTTCTGTATTTTTCGGAGTATAAGATGAATTCCCCCCCCCCAAAAGTGGGTGAAAATGTCTCTGCATCTAATACAGTGAATGTTGCTGAAGCCCCACCCACCTGCCGGCAGTTTTCGGCCTCTGTGTGCCACATTTTTGGCCTCAGTACACTTAATTTTAGATTCATTCAAGGCTGCGGGGATTGCCACATCACATTTTTAGCCTCCATACATTGCATTTTTGATCGGTTCCAGGTGGTGGGAATCATCACCACTGTTGATCCCCTGCTGCCTGGAATCGGCTGAAAATGTGATGTGCAGAGACAAAAAATGGCGTGTGCGGAAGCCGAAAACTCGATGTGTGGAGGCCAAAAACGCAATGTGCGGAGGTGGCGATGGGCAGCAAAGTGCTATAGAGATCCCGGCAACCTGGAATGGGTCTAAAACGGAGCGTGCGGAGGCCGAAAATGCGATGTGCAGAGGCAATGATGAGCTCTGGCGATCCCCACAATCCAGAACAGCTGATTGGTGGTATTCCGGGAAGCCAACCCAACCGCCAATCAGCTGCTTGTGCTGAGTCAGTCTGCAATAACATGCTGAAGCTGACCAAGCTGTTTGCTGTTTGCTGCAAGGACGCTAGCCAGATGAATAACGATGGATGCTGGTAGGCAGATTTTTTTTCTTGTTTTCCTCCCCAAAAACTAATGTGCGTCTTATACTCTGAAAAATATGGTATACGTGTAGAAAAGTCCAATTCCAAAAATGTTGCTGAACTGACATAGCGCTTAATATATTCCACATACAATATTCTGTAGAGTTGGTTTCTAAGGAAATAACTCCATTTCAGCATGTTGATCTATATGTATAATTGATGGATGAATTAGATATTTGTCTTCATTGTATGGGTTAATTCAGGGCTGTTAAATGCTGTCACATGCTGGCCACACCCATGCCCGGTTTAGCAACGTCCCAATATGTCATGTGACGCTGCTGTGACGCTACAGGTTTGACACCCCTGGTTTTGCCTCTATACTGAAAAAAGTCTATCTTGTAGTATAAGCAACCAAAGATAGGTATAATGAAGCTCAGTGAGACATGCATAAGAATTAATCATTCAACTAAAACTAACAAGTGTCTGAGATACTTACATTGCCTGAATTTTGCCTTGTTCCAGATATTTAAATATTTTTAGCCTTGAGTTTTCATTATCTCTTGCTTGAGGATATCATGTTATCCTCAAGAGAGCTTGGTATAACTTGATTTCTAAGATGGTTTTTTGTTGCCATTGTTATTATCACAAATCCCACTCTGGTTGGGGAACATCTGTTTCACAGGCACTAAAATGTTATGGAATTATTTTCTCTCTCTTCATTCCTACATATATATATATTTATAGGCATGCATATACATCTTATGTGTATACCCTTATGTGCTCAGCACTTCAGAGTGTTCCACTGACATCCAATGTTCTGTAAGTGTGTGAGGATGAGGTAAAAGTAGTACAAGAAAAAATTCTTAAATACAAAGGACCAAGAAATAGTATGGAATGCCCAAATAGCTGCTCAGGTAGAAGCACTTTTGACTATAATTCCAAATGATGATAACTGATATTAACTCTGACACACAACTACAAAACCTAATTAAAAGGGGGAGAAGAGAATCATATAAAACTCTATACAAGGGGGCATGACATAATATGTATCTCTCCGCTATGAGACCTTAAAAGAAGGTGGACTGCATTTACCATTCTGATAATATTTCTAGGTATCTTCTTTTGGAGATGCTGAGTGCCAGAATCATCAATAGTTCCTAAAGCTAAGGCACTGTGTATAGTTATTTAAGGTGTAACCATATGTGAATTCAATTATAGAGCTTGAACCCTATAGAACAGGAGTGTGAAACTTGCACTGTCACAGCGGCATCACGTGATGTATTGTGACCTTTTCCCCCTTTGCTAAATCGGGTGTGGACGTGGTCAGCGCGTGAGTTTGACAGCCCTGCTATAGAACATTTGACTACTCATGTCAGAAGATTCCCAGTAAGGATGAAACCAGTAATGTGTTGCGTCCTGGTGGTCACTGTAACCGAAAAAACACTACATAAGATATTTTCTGTGTAAAAATAAAGAAACCCACCACCCCTTGGGTGGAAGTTATGTAAACCCCCCAAATGGGTATCTGACATAAAATAAAATCTTAAGGGTTAAGCCTTAAGGGAAGGTGGACTATATAACTTTCTGATAGTAGTTTTGATAGAGTAATTAATTTACTTGCAGTAGAATCTTCTATTTAGAAACTGTTTGTGATGAAGTATTTATTTATTTAATGTGACATTTTAGAAGCAACACAATTTGCCATTGCAGTTGGTTTAAGAAGTTTTATTTTCTGCATTTTGAGTCACAGATGTCATTATCCTTAAATATCCTTGTTGCTGAAAGAAGTTAAAACAGAACTGTGAATAACTGTTAATGGCATGCTCCATGGCTCCATTCAGTCTGCCTTTTCATCAAATGTAAAGGGGATAGCTGAGAGATACCTTTCTTGACATTTAAATGACAACACATGTTTGAAATGGTACTTGGAAATAATGGTAAGAAAATAGACAGCATATAGTAATAGAAAGGCAAGGAAAAGAATGTTGCCCTACTATTAGCCATAGAATGGGTACATGTAGCTGATCAAGGGACTGTTTTGTTTAAACAAGTTCTAACTCATGTATTTAATTTTTCTGTATATATTTTATTTTTTTAAGGACTTAAATTCATACAAAGTCAAAATAGTCTTACTTTGTTCTAAGGGCAAAAGGGCAAGAAGTCTATAATGGATTGATTGTTGTTGAATTTGGAATCCTTTTGAGTAGTGCAGAAAATTTTCTAGTGGAACAAAAATGTAAAAAAAGTGGAGTTTATAGACAAAAAAACACATTAGATGATGCTATCAGTAAGAATGCATAATTTTTGTGATTATGTTGGCGGATTTATGCAGTATTTTTAAGGCCTTGAATGCTGCATATCATAGGACTTAGTTCTCAATAATAGATTTGTTTTTACCACACCCTGGAGACATTTATGGAACATGAGTTGAAATGTTTATGCAGGAATGCAATGTACATGATTTAATCAAGATTATACTGGTTTTCAAGAGTAGAATAAAAAATCAAGATAAAAGCTCTGTTCTTGTATGAACACTGTGATAAAAACTATTTTGTATGCTTTATATAATGTATAATTAGTTGAATAATTGCATCTAACTAGTGACATAGTACTATGAATAAAAATCTACAAAACCTATTGTATTCCTTTTCTGCTAGAAATTCTTATTTCCTCTTATTTAATTAAAATGAGTCTTATCAGTAGTTATTAAAAATCATTTTACAGCTATTAAATCATCATTAAGAACTTTGCCTTCTGATTTCTTCCAGTTTTTTCCATACTGCACAATTATAATGCACATTATTCATCTATTAATTTTCAGCATAACTTTGGCACAATTGTGAATATATTCTGTTTTTCTAAATGTATAGATACTATATGTTGTAACATATTTTAAATCTGTCCTGTGATAGCTATCCTTATGATTTTTGATGTTTATTAAATTTATACGTCACTGGATTCCTAGTGAAATAATGTTTAAGTTTTGTAAAGTAATTTAAGATGTTAGAATTTCTGTAAATCTACATGCACTCATTATGTTTGTTTGGCATTTAAATGTGTAAACATTTTTCAGATGTTGATTTGTTTATCTTCTTATCCTTTAGCATAAATCTGCTGTCTGATCTCTTTTCCTCTGCAGTCACATGCTCAGACTGCAAAAGGACACATCTCTGTTTTTTAAGGGACATTTCTTAAAAACCTTGGATATACTACAGTTTTGGCAGTAGATGAATGTAAGAGCCTTTCTTTTTTAAATCTTTCCTTTTATTTTTATAGCAACATGGTTACAAAATGTTGAAACATTTGGTTGATCATTGTTTTAGTAGTTAATTATTGCAGTTTACTATTTATAAAATACTGTGCAAAAAGTATATAAATAAGATATAGAACAGTTCAAAATGTTGTAAAAATATTTACAATATTTTATCAATTCTAGATTTCAGTAGGAATATGTTGCAGCCAAGCTTATCAAATCCATTGAATTCTAGGTATTTTCCATTGTGGGTGGAGACAGCAGCCAGTGTGGGTAATCCTCATCGAATCAGTCTGAAGGACTGAGTCTATCCATAAGCTTAAATACCGCCCTTGTTGCCGGGTAGACCAGCTTTTGACTCAGTCCTTTAGTCTGGACTGGCGTGTGGTTTTCTGGCTCTGTTTTCTGGCTTTGTCTCTGATATTAGTTCAACTGCTTGGATTTTTGGTTTGATTTTACTCTGGTCTGTTTGACTACGATTACTGCTTTATCCATTGGACTTTGGTTGCCTTGGACTTGTTTGTGAGTTACCTGACTGGGGTCTCTCCCTGTTGCTGGCAGTTTCCTACCTAAGGTGGGAGGGGAAGCCTCCTTTGGACTTTTAATTTGCTGTTGCCATGTTTTTTTCACCCTGCCAATACTTTCCTACTGCCTTGGGACCCTCTCCAACCCTCCCCCCCCTTCCACAGTTGCTGTTTCTAGCATTTGGACTTTATTTCTGACCGTTTTTTAAACTGCACAGTTTCTCCTTTCTCAGATGGTTTATAATTCTTTAGTTTGGCTGGATCGCTCTGTTTTTAGTGCTCCTAAACAGCATTATTAGCCCCTGTGGACTTTTAAGGATCCCTTTGAACTGTGGCTGGTGGAGACTGAAGCTCTCCTATTTGAAACAATAGTGGGGCTTCCTAATATCAGTAATTACAACTGGCGGCTGCCATTTTGTTTTTATTGCAAAGAGGTGCGGTGGCCATTTTGTTTGCTTCCAAAGAGGTGTGGTGGCCATTTTGTTTGATTGAAAAGGCACTGTGGCCATTTTGTGGAGTTTCTGCGCTCCTCATTATCTTATTGCCCTCCATTGTTGCCTGTAGGAGTTCTTTTCTGGAGTTTCCGCACTCCCCTGGAATATTGATTGTGACTACTGTCTGCACCTGAAGGTTTGCCATTATGCCTAAAGCCTCCTCAAAATCAAAGCACGGATCGAGGGCCGTAGCTTCTGCGTTGGGCTAATCAGATGTCTTATCTGCTACCCCTCCTGCAAACTTCCAGGCCGCTAGTGAGACTCGACCCCCGTCCAAACCTCTACATGCCCATCATAAAGGGCATAAAAAGCATGGCAGTACTTCCTCTAAGGTGGAAAAGCACCGAGATAAAGTTCTCACTAAGCCTTGTGAAAAGGCAAGTGCTAATCTGCTTTCTGCTACGGAGGGAGTCCCAGCTGAGACGAGGCGGTGGGGGTTGTCCAGAATCCTCGACCTGCGACCCCTGACCAGCTATCACTTCGAGACTGCCCAATAGCTATTTCTGATACTGATTTGTGGGGCGCTGAGCCCTCCGCTCCGCCCGTGCTTCCATCTTCGGTGGTGACACAGGATGCGACCATTCCTGTTCCTGCTCCTGTTGCAGCGCCTGACACATTGCCTTGCCAATTTATCTCCTGAGCACTTACAGAAGCTCATTGAAGCTGCGGTGCAGAAATCTCTGGCGGCTAGATCTCGCCACTCCAGCATAGCCAGTTCAGTGAGGTCGGCTTCTCCTGAGAGGCATCACACTTCGGAGCAGATGGCCACCAGGGGTCCTTCATCTCCTTCAGCTTTTCAGGCCACTTAACCTTCTACCCTATCTGATGTGCAGGATTCTGGGCTATCCGATGACGAAGATCTCCCTCCGAATCAACCAGTCGTCTCTGGCTTATTCCCACAGGCCTTATTTAAATCCTTGCTATTTAAGGCCATTAACACGGCCCAACTATCTTCTCCGGTGGTCCCTACTACCGTGCCTGCACCTCAGGGGACTTTGGACCCAAAGTTCGCTGCACCGGCCAAACAAGTCACGGTCATTCCTGCTTCTCTTTTGTTTTTAGAGACAGTTAAACAGCAGTGGGCCTCACCTAGCTCAGCTCCTCTCCCTTCCTTGAATGATAGGAAGAACTTCAATGTAGCGCCCGACCTGGAGGCACTTCTCCAACTTGCATCGATTGATGCTCCCGTGGCTGCGCTTTTTCCTAACGCCAACATCCTTGGCGACCCGGATGAGGGGTTGAGACCTGATGAACGGCGTGCTGACGTCGTTCTCCAGAGGGCTCATCAAGGGGCTGCATGGGCGATTAAGGCTGTTTCCACGGCATCTTTCTTCAATCGCACCACTCTGCTGTGGCTTTGCCAGCTACAAGAGAAGCTTTCCCCTGAGGACCCCCGGATCAAATAGGACCTTAATAAAATTGTTGCAGCGGTCCAATTTTCAGCTGACTCTACCCTGAACGCCTCCCATTTTGCCGCTAAGTCATTGGCCTCATTGGTAGCTGCTTGTTGTTTGGTCTGGCTCCGACACTGGCAGGCGGATACCAGACACAAGTGGCAGTTGGCCTCCATTCCCTTTGGGGGGGGGCGTTTGTTTGGGGATGCCTTGGAGCCATTCTTGACGAGACTCGTGACAAAAAGAAAATTTTGGCGGCTGTTTTCCGCAGGGGAAAGTCCCGTTACTTACCTTATGCTGCACGGCCTCAATCTCGTGCTGCGGATGGTGGAGGTCCTTCTTCCTCCTCCTCCTTTTTCTCTCCGTCATGCCCGTACAATAATTTTGGCAGGCCCCGTGGATCCCAAGATAGGATGTCCCGGGGTAAACCCTTTATGTCTAAATGGCTTTTTCGGGGGGGGAGGTCGTTTCTACAGACACCGTCAGTAGCTGCAGGACGCTGTGGTTCAGCATCTCCTTTTGATCAGGGCTATCCAATCTGTCCCTTCTGACCAAATTGGGACTGGATTCTATTCTTGAGTTTTTCTGGTGCCTAAGTCCTTGGGGGGGGGGTGTGGAACCCATTCTGGACCTAAAACGGCTAAATCGGTACGTCGTGTACTGGAAATTTAAGATGCAGACGCTTAAATCCATTCTTGACAGCGTTAGGAGGGGCGATCTCCTTTCTTCCATTGATCTGACTGAGGCCTATTTGCACATCCCTATTCTCCCATCTCACCAACGTTATTTGCGGTTTCGTCCGCCCCCTGCACCTTTACTAAGGTGTTGGCGGCCTTGGCCGCTTATCTTAGGCTTTCCTTGATTAGGCTCCTTTGTTATTTAGATGATATTTTGATTTTGTCGTCTTCCTCTCACCAGGCTGCCCTGGATATTCAATTTACTCTGAGAATATTAGCTGCCCATGGCCTTTCCATTAATCTGGAAAAGAGTCATTTGGTCCCTTCTACTTCCCTGGTTCATTTGGGGGCCCTAATTGACTCGCTGCAGGGTAAAGTTTTCCTCTAACCAGAGCATCAGAACAGCTTGAGGGAATTGGTAGTTAAAGTCGAGGGATCTCGTAACTTTATTCTTTCCTCTCCTTATATTCTTTCCCAACTTTTGGGAAAAATGATGGCCATAGCCATTGTTCCTTGGGCGCAGCTCCACACACTGGAGCTCCAATGGTTTCTTTTACCTTTACAGAAGGAGGGCAGCGGCACTTCATCCAGGCAGATCCTGATTCCGCCAGCAGTTCGCAGATGCCTTCAGTGGTGGCAGACCCCGATCCTTTCTATGGGCTCCCTCTTCCTTGAGCCCCAGACGGTGGTGGTGACAGCAGATGCCAGCCTTCGCGTCTGGGATGCACATTGTCAGGGGCAACTAGCCCAAGGAGTGTGGAACGAGGTGGTCCTATCAACTGGCTAGAGCTACAAGCCATCTTCCTGGCTCTCAGAGCATTCCGTCAACTTCTATCTGGCGCATATGTCCTTGTGTTAACGGACAACATTACGGCCAAGGCACATTTGAACAAATTGGGGGGCACCCAGTCGAAGTCCCTTTTGTCAGTGGCCTTAAAAGTCGGTCTCTGGGCAGAACGACATCTCGCATCCCTTCGCGCGGAACATATTTCGGGTGTCGACAACACTCAGGCGGACTGGCTTAGCCAACAACAGGTGGACAATGTGGAATGGCAGCTCCACCCACGAATCTTCAAGTGTCTGGCTCTTCAGTTCGGGACCCCGGTCATGGACCTCTTTGCGACTCGAGCAAATGCCCAGTTGCATCACTTCTTCAGCCGGTTCCCGGAACCTCAGGCGGAAGCCATCGACGCCCTCCGAGCTCCTTGGCCGCAAGGCCTCCTATACACCTGTGTCCCTGCTTCCCAGAGTGATCCGCAAACTCTTGGACAAACGGGCGGAGGTATCCTCCTGGCTCCCCACTGGCCACGCAGGGCATGGTTTGTGGATTTGGTTTCTCTTTCTGTTGCCCCCCCCGGCGCATCCCAATTACAGCGGACACTCTGACGCAGGGGGCATTGAACCACCCGTACCTTGCGTGGCTCAATCTGACTGTTTGGCAGTTGAGAGGCTCTCCTTGAGCACGGCTAACATTCCGGGGCGACATTATACAAACAATCCAGGCCTCCCATCGCCCTTCAACTAACAGAATTTATTCTGCCACCTTGCAGGGTTTCTGTTCTTGGTGTGACAGGAATGGCGTGCCTGTCCTACAGCCTTCGATTGTGGACGTCCTGGTGTTCCTGCAACAAGGTTTTTCTCATGGCTTTTCGCCTAACGTGCTACGGCGCCAGATTGCAGCCATCTCTTTGGTACTTACCTGCAGATCCCTCTCATCGTTGGCGCAACATCCTCTAATCCAGTGCTTCCTTCGCGGTGCTACTAATTTGTCTCCCCCAGTCTTGCACCGCTATCCTACTTGGGATCTGCCATTGGTTCTAGAATCCCTTATGGGACCTCCCTACGAACCCCTGCGAACGGCGTCTCTGCGGTGCTGTCATGTAAAGTTGCTTTCTTGGTGGCTATCACTTCGGCTCGTCGCATCTCGGAGGTGGTTGCCCTATCCACCAGGGGAATCTCTGCGTCTTCCACGCTGATTGTGTCATCCTTCACCTGGATCCTACCTTCGTGCCGAAAATCAACTCCGTGTTTCACTGCTCTCAAGAGCTTATCCTCCCGAATTTCTGCCCACGACTCTCTCATCCTTGTGAACGTCGTTGGCACACCCTGGATGTCAGATGGGCCCTTTGCATCTACATTAAATGCATAGCTAAAGTCCGACGATTGGAGGCTTTGTTCGTCTCTTTCCTTCCCATCTCTTTGGGCCTTAAGGTGTCGTCTTCTACTATCGGCTGCTGGATCCGGCAGACTATTGCTTCGGCCTATGACTTCCGTTCTCTGCCACGGCCTTCTCATGTGACTGCACACTCTATGCACAGCACAGCTACGTTGGCCTGGGCTACTCGGGCTCCACTGCTAGAAATTTGTCAGGCGGCCACGTGGACCTCACTGGCTCCCTTTACTCGTCACTATAAGATTGACACTTCTGCCAGCATTTGTGGTGGCAGCATTTGGTCGGCAGGTGTTGCAGAGGGTTGTTGTTGGGAGGTTGTCTCGGACCAGCCTGGTCCCACCCAGGTCTCGGGACAGTAAACTTGGGTGTGTCCCACACTGGCTGCTGTCTCCGCCCACAATGGAGAAAGGGCATTGGTCCTACCTGAGATGCTCCTTCTCGTTGGGTGGAGATAGCAGCCAGACCCTCCCTGTACCAGTCTGATCTTGTCTTTTTTCGGTCTCTATTTCTCTGATTTCTTTACCACACGCCGAGTCTGTCCTTAGTCTTCACCAAAAGCTGGTCTACCCGGCAACAGGGGCGGTATTTAAGCTTATGGATAGACTCAGTCCTTCAGGCTGATTGGATGAGGATTACCCACACTGGCTGCTGTCTCCACCCAACGAGAAGGAGCATCTCAGGTAGGACCAATGCTCCTTTCTTGTTTCCAACTTTTTTAGATAAAAGCAAAGGAAATGGATTTTTTTTTTTTTTTTGCCAAATGTCTGAGAAAAGAATTTACAAGCGGAGTTGATCTGTGTGAATTATTGACAACACTATAAAATCAATGCATATTATTATTATGGATTATAATTCTATTTTAGAGGGGGAAAGATTTGATATTTTTGCAGCTTAAAAATTTGTATTCAATGGTTAGCAGTTGCACTAAGAGAAGGCTTATCTGTTTATTTTTAACCAATGACTTAGACTTTACATAGAATTTTGTTAATTCAGATTTATATATCTTTCTTTAATACTTACAAATGAGACTCTCTTACATAGTCTCTTACTTCTGCTAAGTAAAGTAACTATCAGGTAATGACATCCCACCTGTGGATTTTTTTTCTAGTTAGGATTGCCTACCTATTGCCATTTTAGGATTATTTATTAAAGTGCCTGTAAAGATTTTTCTCCTGACTTCTTTAATTTTTCCACTTACTTGAGATTTTGGTGTACTGAATCACTCTTATGTGCTAAATATATCTTCTTTTATTCTTATAGAAATTATTATATAAACAACAAAGTAATGAACCTGGTAATGGATGTCTTGAGGAATTACGACTTTAATAAGAATTCTACCAAACTAATTGAATCATTAAATGGAATGGTATTTAACTAACATCTCTCTCTTTTACTGCCCAGTTAATATCTCAATAAAATAAGTGTTTGGCAAAGGGACAAAATCCTTCCCAAGCTCTTCACAGCGGCCTTGGAATAAATTTTCAAAGGTCTAGACAGATAAATATATCAACATCAATTGCAAGATGCTCAACTGTCTCTGGTTTGCTGGATATACTTTGTTCATCAGCCACAATATCCAAGTAGCCAAGCAGACAATTCAATTACCTCAATGTAGTGAGAAGTGCAGTTAGCCAAAAAAATCAACATGAACAAGATTCAATCCTTTTAAAATCAATTCTGCCCATACCATGGAATAAAACTAGATAGTAAGATAATACAAGGTATAAATTCTTACATTTGCCTTTTCCAAAAGAAAACAGTTGCCCCCCAAATTGTCATGCTGAAAAATAATATAGTCTAAAACTATAAAATCAATTTGATTTTATAGTCAAAGCATCAATGGATGTCTTCAGTGTCATGATTATACCAGCGATCACTTAGTGCTTTAAAGAGTGGAATCTATGAAAATTGGAAATGGAGAAGCTTTGTGCAATGAAGAGATGAGTGATAAAAATCTTACTCGAGATCAAATCCCAAATGTAGACATTTCTTGCAAGCCAACTTTAACACATTATCGAAATACATTAAAACAAAAATATAAATTGGTAGGGAATGTTATTACCGTAATGTCTGACAAGAGTTGAGTCTGAAGTATGATATTCTGCTGGCCTTAAAATGTAATATGCTTAGGAGGTGAATTCCTTATGAAATGGAGAGAGAAATGTGGAAAAATCTTGGTCTCAGCTGGAATACTACAATAATGGAACATTCACAATATAAAACATCTATTGGCATCGTCACTTCAGACTGTAAACCTACACAAATAGATGCAACAATCAAAGTATTCAGGTCATGATCATCTTGGGCTCATGAGCAAATTTGAAGGGCAGTTTGCTTAGGATCCAGATGCTCGGTGAGGGTACAGCCTAGAACATGTGTGGCAATCATGGCAAACAAAATTGCAGAGCCTTGTCTGTTGAAAGGACTTTGCCGGGTATGGCCAAGGAAGAAGGGAACTGGCAGAAAAGCAGAGCATGGGTGAGGCAGAGAAGCCCCATCTTTCCCCACTGGTATGAACAGTGATAGCCCACCAACCATTGAGACTGCAGCAAGACCAGCCAGAGAAAAGGAGTCAGTTGCCAATCTTGGGACAAAGCTGGCAGTTGCATGCTGTTAGGAGCAGAATAGAATAACTTGCCATGGCCAACTTGCTGCAGCCAACTCACCATGGCCAACTTACCACAACCAACTCATTGCAGCCAGTTTATCATGGGTAAGTCGCTGCAGGACAATTTTAACAATTCTATTTAATTATTTAAAATAAATAAAACTTATTTTAATTTTTGCCTTTTGCATTTCATTCTGTCCCTCCCTTTGCAGAATAGATGTATTCTATTGCATCATTTATTTGAGAAAAGCATAACTCTTGTCCCACAGTGAGTTGTCCTGCAGCGAGTTGGCTGTGGCAAGTTAGCCGTGGCGAGTTGGCTGTGGCAAATTGTCATAGACCCATTTGGAGTGTTTGCAGAACTGGAGGAAGGCTCATCATGTGCTCTGCAGCTTGTGGTAGAAGCTGCTGGCCCTTCATAAAACCTTGGAGGAGCAACTTGACCAAGTGAGCAGGGGGCCTAATGTGTTAATCTCCACCAATTACTGAAGCCAACAGATCAGTTTTCCAGGAATACTTCCAATGTGAGCTGCAGATGATTATTATCTGGTTTAATTTCAGCTACTTTTTATCCATGTTAAATCTTTTTCTTAATTGTGTATATGAAAACTATTGAAAACTAAATCCTTCTGCAGTCCATTGCTTTCTATATCTTAAGTTTTCCATCTTCTTGTACTACTAAATCTTGATATGTTAACAGTGATTTACCACATTTCATCACGGCATTGTTTAGTGATGGAAATTCTAGGACAATTGCTGTAATAACCTAACCTTTATTAATCTGGGAAGGTTAATCTGGGTCTTGGGAAGGTCTCTTGGTGGCAGGTTGGCATATTTTTTCAAGGTCATATTTGAGAGGGGTTGAAAGGATTTTATTTCACTGCAACAGTTTCCATATCTTACCACCAAACACATCCTACTTCCTGCATCCATGTGGCTTGCAGATTGTCTTACCTGCAGAATAATGCTAGCAGATTTTCTTAAGAGAGTGTTTAATTAACATGTAGAACAATTCTTGGGGTGGGTTTATGCATATACATTTATCACGTTAGAAAGTCACAACAACACTACCGTGTATGAGGACTTCTGCTGCAACTACCAAAAAAAAAGCAATGCTATGAATAAGTGATAACATTTTAAAAATATTTCATAAAACCCGTGTTGTTTTCTTTTGAAATAAGTGATTTGATCGTTCATTTGGTGGTCCCAAAACAGGACATTGTACCTGTGAGATTTATGCCATAGCAGCCTCCCACTGCTGAATAACAACAGTGTCACATAATCTATTTAACTCAAGCAAAATAACTAAACCACATTCTTCAGAGAAAGAGAAAATAAATATCTCACAATATCCAGCCAGGATATCTTTCAAAAATATTTACTCTTTGATAATTGTATGTTGTTGTATCTTTATCTTGTACAAGATTCATCTAAATCATTTCATAAAATAATAATGTTGAACAACTTAGTTTGTGCTGTTCATGGTACCATGGAGAAAAATAAATAAGCTGGAACAAAATCCATAATGAAATGTGTGGTATAATTTCAATATTCAAAATGTAATAGTAATATATTGTACTCTTACTAAATTATTTTTCTACAATGTGTTTACTATCATTGGTGCTACATCTTTAAAAAACTAAAAAATTGTTTTCCAGATAAATTTGTTGGATTTTTAAGTCAAAATGTTCATGGCCACAATGTTGTGGGTTTAAAATCATACAATAAAATAAAAATATAATCCAGACCATTGTTCTTAGTATAAAACATATATCATAAATATATACAATATGCTCCATTTTCCTGGCTTTAAGTGAATTTTACATTAATTTTATATTCATGCTTTGGATTTGCCCAAGTTATTTCAAATGTACACTTCATTTATTTACAGTTTGATAAAACTGATGTGTGCCAAATAGAAGGAATGAATCTGGCAGTATTTGAAGGGAAAAGTTGCTCAAACCCACCCAATGTATATAGAGGAGGACTCTAAAGGAACAGACAGAGTAAATCAGAGGAACGGGAAACATTTCTTCAGTGTAACAGTTCGACTAAATGTATTTAGTCTAAAATGCACTTCTCTGTCTATCTGGATGTACTGATAACTTTTTTTAAAAATTCATTTCAGACAATAAATATGGAGACTTCTAAAATATAGTGACAAGCAATGACTCACCCTGTCTCATGTCAAAACAATGCACTTTAGTAATTTTCTCATCTCTTGAGAACCTATTAAACACTAAGCAAATGCCTTGGAATGTAACTGATTTAGTGTTTAAATTATGTTTTCACTTGGCCTTTTTCCAGCTTCTCACTGCAAAGGATTACAGCAAAGTGAAATCTGTGATTTATGTAGACAATGATAATATGCAATTTGGTTTACCAGTGTCTTGGCTATATGTATCTTGAGAGGAAGCATCCAAACAAAGCTTGCAAATAATGTGAGAAGTGTGTGCTTCTTTAATTAAATGCATGATAACAATTCCTGATATTTTTATTTTTGGTATATTGAAACTATGCTTATTATGTATTACCATGGGTGGATCACAGAGCTTCATAGTTACTTGCAAGATAGGTCAGCATTAACTGTATTGTCTATCCAGTATTTTACCTGAATGGAACACATGAGATAACATAAGAAGTTCTACCTAATAAAATTTCCTGTTTTCAGGTGCTCTTGAAAGGTTAATAAATATGGATTTAAGCCACTTCTCTTATTTTCCTCAGAAACTGTTATTTATGATCGTAATGCTTCCTTGCAAATAATGAAGAAAAATTGATTGAAATTACTCCTTTGTATAGACATAGTTCATCTATTTATGTATCTTTTATTTTTTTCTTGACTGTACACCACCTTGAGTCCTGCAGGAGAAAGACGGTATAGAAATATAATAAATAAATAAATAAATAAATAAATAAATAAATAAATAAATCAGAATTTTAGCTGATATTGTACGATACAGTCCATGTTTACTATATTTTACATATTTTATTTCAGGAAAATTATCAGAATATATTGAGGCTGGATAATATTAAATTCCACAGGCTGGCTTTGCAGCTGCCCTTTACAATTACAGATATATTTCCTGATTGAAGTCAAGACAGTGATTTAAAATTTAAAATTGGATGTATCTCTGAATTTATTACCGTTTAAGTATTTAATAGCATCACATTTAGGAAAACATTTGGTTACTTCAGCACAGACATGCCAACATTAATGTTAATTCCCATTACCTGAGTCTGCACTATTGGAAACAGCATAGTTAGACAATTTTGCTTAGGTACAGGAAAACTGGATTATTGGGGCATGTCTAATGTTCTTCTGACTCCTTTTGACTTTTTCATTTTTTGATTTATTTGTACATTTAAAAGATGTATTGTTTCTGTGCCATTATTTTAACCTTTCATTATGCACCAGGATCTTTGTGGAAACCTTTGAATCATGGAGATTTTGACAAGAGTCTGCTTTCCCACCATCTGTTGAAAGTTATGCTATGAAGTGATAGTCTGTTATTCAAATGCAAGCATGAAGTCATTTGTCTGTGTGCATCACTTCCTTCAGCCTATCTTTATGCTGTAGTGGCTAAAATATTTTGTCTCTCCCACTGGGATATTCTATAGAATAAATTTGTGTTTGTGGAGGGTCTTGCTCACTCACCTACAAATCACAAGATACCCATGAAACAGGTCAAATGTACAGTGATCTGGTATCCATTTCACAACTTGGAATACATTGCCTTCAGCATAAGTAATACATACAAGTTGCCAAAACCCGAAAGGAAATGATTGCATTTGAGTACAATGCAGTCTTCAACAATAGCTCAATGTGCATTAAATTAGAATTTGCTGGACGTATATGTTAACTAAATAAGTCAACAGTATTCACATGTCATTAGCTTTCTTTACAGCATTTTCTGTAAAAGAGGCTGTGGAAACAGCATTTATTCTGACAGGCAATTTTGAGAACAAGAGAAACTTTATTATCTATTTATATGCCTGCTTTTCATGTACTGAAGTTTTTGGGTGCACAGAATTGTCTGATTTTCTGGCTTAGTTGAAGTTACTCTTTAGGCAATTCATCTGTTTCTTGGGATAAAAGAAATACTGCCCTGAAGTAGTGAGGCTGTTACACTGGAAATCCCTTAGAGTGGACATCAGGTATAAAAGTATATCCTCTGTCTCCTTATATTAACATGGGTTCCCAATGCTTCATAGCACCTCACAAAACTTGCCTGGGACTCGCAACTCTCCATTTAATGACCTGCACAGTTCTGGGATTATGACAACAACTGGTTAGTCTCGACTTTATGGCCAAATCACTTAGCAACAGCAATCCTGGTTTCATTTGCTGTCATAACGTTGACGACTATCTCTACTGTAAAATTATGTAACTAAAAGGCAGGTAGCATTCAGCTATGTTCATCTTGTTTTGTCCTGAAGTATATGCTGTAAAACATAAAACGGAGGCAGCTCTGCCCTCAAAACTGCCAATGAGGATTGTGAATATTTTGTTGTCTCCAGCAGAATAATATGTTGAATGTCTGAAAAGAAATATGAAAAACTAAGGGATAGTGAATGGAAGGGTGGAACTGACTTACTTGCATTCCTTTGCAGTGTATTCCAATAAAAGGGTGTGTCTGGCTCAAATTTTGGACAGAAGCAAGTCTGATTACAATGTTTTGTAAAGATATTATTTGTCACTTATTAATTTAACATGGAAGTTTCTGAAACAGAACTACAGAAAAATCTAATTTGCCATGGATGCTACAATTCCCTGGGGGTTCAATCACACTTGGCCATTAAAGAATTCTAGTCTAGTCTAGTCACTAGTCTAATCTATTCAGTTTTATTTATGTATATTTGTGCGTTTAGACATAACATTGAATTATGACATAGAACGTATCTATGTATAAACTTATGGAATGTTTTGAGTTGATTCCCAAAGTAGTTGTAGATAAATTGTAGTTGTAGATAAATTATAAGCATTTTCTTCTACTAGTTGGTATTTATGTGACTCTAAAATAGTTACTGTTTTACTACTTCATTTTTGAGTACTGCGATAAGGGACACACCTCAAAATGTAATGGAAAAGGCCAGGATAATCATTAAATTAAATTTAAATAAAATACAATTAAAATTAAACATGGTATGATTATAATCATCTATTATTTTGTATTCTATTGTATTAAAACTACCATTTAATTACACATTTTGAGGTCTTTATGTACCACATTCAAAGCTTTCAAAGATTTTATGCAGTTCTAGGGATTCAGATTGAATATTTTAAGTGAACCATAATCGGAATTGACTGCTGGTCCTTTTTTGTGGGGGGTAGGAAAGGAAACATGTCTCAGGAAGGAGTGTAGTGATTAGATATATTAGAAACATACAATGAAGAAACTTTGATAAAGATTTGTAAAAATGAATAGAAATATTAACCACAGAAAATACTTAAACGAAGGGTTTAAGTAATCCTTAATCCTTCAACAAAGGATATGAAATTTTTTTATACGTAGTTATTGAATCTTACCTAGTGTTTAAGAGTACACTGTGGAAAAGCCCATTTCAAATATTGAGAATTTAAGAAAGGTCATGTTATGTTAGATCAAAAATCTGTACCCTAAATCAGCATTCTGTTCCAAGTTTATCTGATATCAGCTGAAAGTCTACTTCCTCTGCAACTTGCATTAATTGGTCTGTTAATAGCGAGGGAAATTGGTTGCCAACATGACTTGAAAGAATTTTCATTGCTAAGCAAGTTTTTTAGTGAGTCACACCCAATTTTAATAGTTTTTCTGCCATGGTTGTTAAGTGAATTACGCAATCATTAAGATAATATTCTTTCTCCCATTAATTTTGCTTGTTGGAAATTGGTTGGGAAAGTAGCAAATGGCAATCACATGACCCCAGGATGCTGTAATTATCATAAATACATGCCAGTTGCCAAGCTCCAGTATTTCGATCACGTCACCATAGATCACATATAAACAGTCACTAAATGAATGGTTGTAAGTCGAAGAATTGTCATATGCAATTGTCATATGTTTATAGCTCCTGAATCTCCTTCCTCCACCAAAATCCCTAACATTATATGTTGTAAGCTTTTTTCACAAGAAGAAAAAGAAGGAAAGAACATTATTCTAAGCACTTGATTATTTTGCTTGTTCATTCTTGCACCACAAAAATAATTTTGAATTAATTCATTATATGCTTGTCATGGAAAAATGTGCAGTACATGAACAAAAGGAGGAGACGTTTCATTTTTAATTTAGATACCACATTTTTGCCTTCAGACTAGTCAAGTTAACTAACAGATTTTTGGGTGATTTTCTCAATTTCAGTTTTTTCAATTTTTTCCAAAATAAATAGTTAATGTTGCAGTATGTATGAATTTGCATACAATGAGTCCAAAAATTTAGAGAGGTTATAACTTGTACTATGTAATATATAAAGCAGGGGTCCCCAAACGTGGCAGCTTTAAGACTTGTGGACTTCAACTCCCAGAATTTCCAGCCAGCATAGCATATGGCTGGAGAATTCTGGGAGTTGAAGTCCACAAGTTTTAAAGCTGCCAAGTTTGAAGACCTCTGATATAGAGGAATGTCATGGCAGTGTTATTTCTGAAACTATTTCAGAATCTTTGATAGTATGCAGCAAGTATGTATTGTTTGTTATCCTATGAACTTCCAGAAAACTAATATGTTCTTTGATACAAAGTCTGGGAGCAGAGCAGATAACAAACTTTTTTCACAGGTAGAAATTTTTTGAAAGGAAAAAGAACTTGATGTGCTGGCATGAAAACAAAGAGTATGTTAAGTCTGGGAAACTTAAGGGGAAGCATAAAAGATGATGGCTGCATTGTAAGCCATCTGAACTGCAGAAGATATGTTGGTTGAAGGAAGCCTGGGTCAAGACTACTGACATGGTCCCAAGTGTAATCTGAAGAAGACTACCAATAAAGGATCAGCATAGGACATGTCTTCTTGGCGCAGATGACCAGTCAAAGGGAGATTGCCAGCCAGTGTAATTAGCATCCCTTCCCATCTGTAAGTGAGAAGTTAATAGGAAAAGCTATATACCTAAGCATCCATATGCTACATTGCCTACAAAGAACTAGTTAACTTAGGTAACTAGCAATACTTTATTTCCACGTACCTATTCTTTAATAGCTAAAATGGAAAAGAGAAGAAGGGGAGGGGAGAAGGAATTATGCTTCCATAATGAAATACTGCATAGGTTGCCTTACATGTCTGAAAGCAAAACTAATAAACTTGCATTCTATGTTAATAATAACAAACCGCAAGATTTTTGGTGCTATGTGTTGGATCATTTCCTGTGACCTGAAAGCACTGTGACACTATCTAACTGTAATGCATGAAGATTATTGTAAAGATCTTGCATCTTGACAGTTATTTCCAAGTTTTCCTTGAATTAATTAACTTCCGTCACTGGAGCCACATAAAGAATCTGTTTTTCATTAAGCTTGTATCTAATTCTGTTCCAAGAGTCATTTTCTGCTTGGTCACTGCAAGTTCATAGTCTTTCAGTATATAAGTGAAATAAGATTTTTCAGAATGTGCATCACTGTACTTACTTACACCAAATACATTCGTCCTTTTAACATGCCTTCTCCAGAACTCACTCTCGTGCTTTTCACTTTGCATCCTATCCTTCATCAATCTGTATAATTGATTTAATGCAAAGCCAATCAACTCATTCTTCACTGCTCAGAGGTGACCCAAAATTTAGGAGTTCCTCTAAATTAAGAGCTCCTACTTTGAAGATAATTAGGAAGCTGTGGATAAAAGGGCTTTTGCAAAGCTGTATCTTTTGTGCTAGTTGCAACCTTTCCTATTTGCTGTCACTCATGCCTTAATCACCCCACACTTCAAGGTGCTCTTCATGGAATTTCTGTTGAAGAGTACCTAGAAGTTACAGCAGGTTCAGACTATGGTGATCCAGGCAGTGATGGATGTTCTTTAATATGCATGGATGACCCTGCTGCTTCTGGAGCTGCTTATGTTAGCAGTTGATTTCTGGATGAAATTCAAACACCTGCCCTATATTACATTCAATATTTATTGTCTATCTATTATGTGCCTCCTTACTCCTTTGTAATCCCTTCCTTTCCAATGAATATAAATGCAATTTTTTTTGCTAGTTATCCCAGCACTGGATGAACATTTCAGGGCAGGGGAGTGGGGGAAAAGGAATATAAGTGAGTTGAGTTCTGGAAATCTTTCCTTTGTTTGGGTTCTCACAGGTGTTAGAGGTTGTGATTCTGTAAAACAAAAGAAACCTGAAGTAAAAATTATAAGCATGCTCATGTGATTTTTCACTTAGTGACTAATTTGCTCAATAACCAAGTTGCCTATCCCAGTTGTGGTCACAAAATGTGGACTACTTCCATTGCATTTTTTGAAATTTCATATCCTACCTTAGTTTTTGTTTTCTGGATATAAACCAGTAAATATTTAAAAAGTCATTTCCAATTATTAAAATGTTAATCACATATTTATCCATTATTTTAAAATATTTTCTCTATTCATCTTTTTTTTAGTTTGGCACTCATTTCATGTAATATTTTGAATGTAATATTTTGAATGTAATATTTCAATGTAATATTTTATTTCATAAACTGGCTTTTCACACTTGACATGAATTTTATTTTCTCTTAGCTTATGAAACAAAGAGTTTTTAAGTCTGTGAGTCTTTAATCAGTCTGCTGTGAGATATCAACATTGCACAAAATATTTCTGAATTTGATATCTAATTATATTTTCCCATATTTTTCTTAGGTACATGCCCTATTTCATTTGTACACACTTATCTATGAGAATTTATCCAACCTGTTTACATATTCAACAAGCAGTTTTTTAAAAGTGCATTCTTTTCTACTTTAGTATCCTTTGGATGTGTTAGATTATTACTGTAGTGCTGGATGGCAATTAATGAAGTTGTAGTCCAGCATGTCTATGTAGCACCTGGGAAAAACATCTATAGATGACATCTTATGGACTTATCTGTAGGAAAGTTAAATTAAAAAATGCAGTAGGAAAGATGAATGTTGGCAGTGGCGCCAGGATGTATACCATGTTTCCTCGAAAATAAGACCTAGCTTGATTTTTACATGTGCGCCCAATATAAGCCATATCCCCAAAATAAGCCCTACTTAAGACCCCACCCACTCTGAGGTGCATGGGGTCAAGTGCATGGGTAAAAATTAATCTAGGATGGGGGTTGGGAGGTGCAGTTGCCCTACTACTTCAGACAGTTGCAGCCAGGCCTCACACACCCCGACGCCTGCCTTGCCTTGCCAGCCCACTTCTTCTGCAGCTGCTTCTTGCCTCTTGTGCGTGTTGCCCCCAGCCTCTGTTTCATTGTCAGAAGCCTTCAGGAAAGGCCTCTGCAGATGATAACAGAGCTCCAGATTAATCCGGACCGACACGTGCAAGCAACGACAAGTGGCCACAGAAGAAGTGGGCTGGCAGCAGGCTTCTGCTGGATAGGGCTGTTGGTGCCTCTGCGGCAATGTGAGTCAATGGAAGACAATCCCCAAAAATAAGACCTGGTGCCTTTTTTGGTGACAATATATAAGACCGGGTCTTATTTTCGGGGAAACACGGGTATACATTAGATTATGAAGGCAAGGAGAGGTGTTACCTATTCATTATATATTATGAAAATGATGCATTTTGACATTTTCAAATTTAACTTTTTCTATCTGGAAGCTATTCTGAGCAAAGTAATATAGATACTGATCTCACAACATTGAGAATTAAGTATAACTGTCCAGAATATAGAGAATATGACCACTGCATTTCCCTGACCACTCTAAGAGATGTTTTTAAAGTTTAATTCTTGTTCTCAAAGTATGCAGTTCTTTTTAAAATAACATTTTTATATCTTCCATTAGAGTGGTGAGGAAATCTGGTATGCATAAGGATATTCCCTTGATATTTTTCTTTAATTTTTACCTCTTGCTACTTGTGGGGTCCTATCCTTGCATTTTTTTTTTAGTCTGTGACTTTTAGGATTTGAGTGTTGCTATGCCTCTCAAAATACCATAGTGCTTGTTCTGAGCATACTGTAAAGTGTAATTATTATTATTGCTCCACAGCATGGGGACTTCAGGTATAGACATAGCATTGTTAAGAAAGCCTAGACTTTTTGAAATCATTCACAGAATCCAAATTTTATAGTATAATGCCACATAAATTGCAATATTGCAAACTCTATAATTATTTAAGCCTTTAGGATAAGTCTTCTCTAGCCCTACCCTGTAATATTTCATCTGTGCAGAATTTAGCCTTTTGCTATCTGGCACTTTACAGGTATGTTGAACTATAATGGGACTTTTTTCCTAATTTATTTACCCATGTAAATCCTTTTTATTAGTTTATAATATAAAATACAGAAATACGAAAGCAAATAAAAGTAAAAATAGGGGAGGAAAAAGGGAAGAGAAGAGTGTCAAGAAGAGAGGAAAAAGAAAGAAAAGGCATTGACTGCCGACTCCCTTTGGTGCAGTAGAATAAGAATTAACATCTAACCTCAACTTTTTACTTTTACATAATAGTATAAACTAGCCATTTCTGTAACAACAGATCTATCTAATCAGTAAAACCCAAAATCAGTTTCATTTTTCCCCATGCAAGTCCAGAAGTGGTTTCCAAGTAGAAATAAAAGTAGTTGTGCTTTTTTTTTTTATTAATGTAAACAATTTAAAGAGCCTCTTGATGCAGGTGAAGGAGAGTGCAAAAGTTGGCTTGAAACTCAACATTAAGAAAACTAAGATCATGGCTCCCAGTCTTCTCAATTCCTGGCAAATAGATGGAGTAGAAATGGAGGTAGTGACAGATTTTATTTTCCTGGGCTCCAAGATCACTACAAATGGGGACTGCAGCCAAAAAATTAAAATACGCTTGCTCCTGGGGAGGAAAGCTGTGGCAAATCTAACAGCATACTAAAAAGCAGAGACATCACCCTGCCAACAAAAGTGTGTATAGTCAAGGCTATGGTTTTCCCAGTTGCAATGTATGGTGGTGAAAATTGGACCATAAGAAAGTCTGTGTGCCAAAGAATTGAGGCCTTTGAACTATGGTGCTGGAGAAGACTCCTGCAAGTCCCTTGGACTGCAAGGTGATCAAACCTGGTTGGGCCAAGAGGGGGGGTCTCCCTCATAGAGATGTGTCCACCAGGTTTCCGCGCATTTCATCAGCCAAGGGTCCAGGATAGGGGTGGGGGGGTGGCGGTCGTTATAAAGGAAAGTCTTGATCCAAGGGAGGCCACTGTACCTCAAATAGCCGGATGTGAGTCTCTCCTGGTGAAGTGGGGCCATGGTGTGCAGGTGGGCCTGCTGATCACATACCTGGCTCCCTGCCACATGACAGTGGCCCTGCCCGAGCTCCTCAACGTTATTGCCGGGGTGGTGGTTGACACACCCAGGCTTTTGGTCATGGGGGATTTCAACCTGCCGTCTGTCGGTGAGGCGTCTGGGTTGGCTTGGGAGTTTATGGCTTCCATGACAGCCATGGACCTGACACAACTAATTCTTGGCTCTACTCATGCAGGAGGACACCCTCTGGACTTGGTTTTTGTCTCTGGTCAGTGGTTGAATGGCCTAGATGTTGGGGATATAGTTATTGAACCCCTGTCATGGTCGAACCATTCTCTCCTGAGGCTAGACTTTCTGACCGCTGAACCCCGCCGCAGGGAGGCGGAACCGACTAGGTGGTTCTGCCCCAGGCGCCTGATGTATCCCGATAGGTTCCAGAGGGAGCTTGGGCCAGTGCCTGTAACTCTGGCTCACGATTCAGCTGAGGACCTGGTGGCCACCTGGGATAGGACGGAGGGTGAGTCGATCTGAATCCGACCGAACACTAGTTAGGTCCCATGTTAGGACCTATTTAGTGGCGATAAAAGCGGCAAAGTGTAATTATTTTTCTGCTCTTATTGCATCGGCAGATAATCGTCTAGCCGCCTTGTTTAGAGTGACCCGCTCCCTCCTACATCAGGGAGCATGGGAGGACCTCTTGCAAGGGCAGGCTGAAGATTTTGCGCAGTATCTGCAGGATAAAATCACTCAGATTTGGGAAGGCTAGGACTCTGGATAGATTCCGGCGAGGTGACTGAGGCCAGTCTTGAGAACATTATCTGGGAGGAGTTCGATCCTGTGACTTCTGAGGACATGGACAGGATTCTGGGGAGGTTAAATGCAAACACATGTTTATTGGACCCATGTCCTTCCTGGCTGGTACTGGCCACTCGGGAAGTTACACGAGGCTGGCTCCAGAGGATTATAAATGCTTCTCTGAGCGAGGGTTTCTTGCCTGCCGCCTTGAAAGAGGCGGTGGTGAAGCCCCTCGTCAAGAAACCTTCTCTGGACCCAGCTGTTTTGGCAAATTACTGTCCTGTCTCCAACCTTCGCTTCATTGCGAAGGTTGTTGAGAGTGTGGTTGCGCAACAGCTTCCACAGTACCTGGATGAAACCGTCTATCTAGATCCGTGCCAGTCCGGCTTCAGACCTGGGTACAGCACAGAGATGGCATTGGTCACATTGGTGGATGATCTCTGGAGGGCTCGGGACAGGGGTTGCTCCTCTGTCCTGGTCCTGTTAGATCTCTCAGCGGCTTTTGATACCATCGGCCATGGTATCATACTGCGTCGGTTTGAGGGCTTGAGGGTGTGAGGCACCGTGTTGTGGTGGTTCTCCTCCTATCTTTCCGACCGGTCGCAGTCTGTGTTGGCAGGGAGGCAGAGGTTGACCTCGAGGTGCCTCGTTTGCGGAGTGCTGCAAGGGTCGGTCCTTTTGCCGCTCCTGTTCAACATTTATATGAAGCCGCTGGGTGAGATCATCCGTGGTTTTGGAGTGCATTGCCAACTGTACGCTGATGACACTCAGCTGTACATCTTCACCCCTGACCACCCCAATGATGCCCTCGAAGTGATGTCCCAGTGCCTTGAAGCCGTGCGGGTCTGGATGGGGACGAACAGGCTTCATCTCCACCCTTCCAAGACCGAGTGGTTGTGGATGCCGGCGTCCTGGTATAGCCAGCTGGTGCCATCGCTGGCTATTGGGGGTGAGTCATTGGCCCCCATAGAGGGGGTTTGCAACCTGAGTGTCCTCCTGGACTCACGGCTGTCCTTGGAAGGGCATATGGCCGCCTCATGCGTCAGTTGCGCCCCTTTCTGGATCAGAACTCCTTATGCACAATCACCCATGCACTCGTCACGTCTCGCCTGGACTACTGTAACGCTCTCTACATGGGTGTCCCCTTGGGGTGCACCGAGAGGCTCCAACTGGTCCAGAATGCGGCTGCGTGGGTGATTATGGGAGCGACAGGGCACTCCCACCTCTCCTGCATGAGCTGCACTGGCTCCCAGTGGTCTTCCGGGTGCACTTCAAGGTGTTGGTTCTCACCTTTAAAGCGCTCCATGGCATAGGGCTGGGGTACTTGCGAGACTGCCTGCTGCTACCGATAACCTCCCACTGGCCAATACGCTCGCACAGAGAGGGCCTCCTCAGAGTGCCATCAGCCAAGCAATGTCGGCTGGCGGCCCCCAGGGGGAGAGCCTCCTTTATGGGGGCACCTGCGCTGTGGAATGAGCTATCTCCTGGAATATGATTGATCCCGGACCTCCACGCTTTCCGAAAGGCCCTGAAGACTCACTTATTTCAACAAGCCGGCCTAGTTTAATTGATTTTAATTGGGTTTTTAAATTCTTGATTTTATTGATTTTGGGTTTTAAATTGGGTATTTTTCAATTTGTAGATTTGGGATTTTAAATTGATAATGCCAATGATTTAATTCATTTTAGTTTTTCTTAACTTTTGTACTATATGTGTTTTAAGTTTGGCTATTCACAGCCCTGAGTCCCCCCGGGGAGAAGGGCGGTATATAAGTTGAAATAATAAATAAATAATAAATAAATAAACCAGTCAGTCCTAGAGGAGATCAACCCTGACTGCTCTTTAGAAGGCCAGATCCTAAAGATGAAACTCAAATAGTTTGGACACTTAATGAGAAGGAAGGTCTCAGTGTAGAAGAGCCTAATGCTGAGAAAGATTGAGGGCAAAAGGGGACGACAGAGAATGAGGTGGCTGGATGAAGTCACTGAAGCAGTAGGTGGGAACTTAAATGGATTCCAGAGGATGGTAGAGAACAGGAAGGCCTAGAGGAACATTGTCCATGGGGTCGTGATGGGTCAGATACAACTTCGCAACTAACAACAACAACAAATCAATTTAGCCATCTCTGCTAAATCCATCAGCAAAATAGGTCTATGGAATGATGAGACTTAATTGTAGTCCAGTATTTTTGGAAACCAGTCATCTAGAGAAAGCTGTTGTATTTACATCCAGAAAGTGATGTACTTTCTGAGAAAATGAAGCACAGCATAAGCTGATGCCAAACAGAAGGCCATTTCAGTTTCTTCAAATGCTCTGGGTTCATACTTTGACCTTCAATACTTTTAACCAATTCTTCTTGCCTCAGAGTTCAGTTTCGGAGTCAGGACACTGGATACTCAAGAGATTTTTATCCAGGAATTCTTTATCCAGGAATTTATTCTGGATGAGGTGGTTGATATGGAGGGCATTACTGAGACCTAGATAGATATGGGTTGTTCCTTTTTTAGAGATATGACAGCATATATTTCTTGTGTAATGCCAGCCATGAACCTAAAGCCAGTAGGTAGAAGTTGCAGTTGTCATCTAGGAAGTGTTTAAGAGCATCCATAGGCTCTTAGCTACAGAAAAGCAGTTGTAAGATCCCATAGTTGTGCTGGTCTTCCTGTCGTGTGATATCCCTTTTGCAATGAACTGCTAGAATCTTTTATTGAATTAGTAACTGAGTCCCTGAGATTGATAATATTAGGTGATTTCAATCTTTTCTAATGTGGTATTTAAGTTAGCAGTAGTTCAGGAGTTCATGTTCACTATGACAACCATCTACCTGTCTCAGTTTATTAAAGAATTGTTATATTAAGAGATTGTGCTGTAGATTTTTTTTGTTGTTGTATTGCGGCAGTTGTGGGGGTGATTTGGGGGTGATCAATATCACCACCAGTCCTTTGTCATCACTTTAACATATCACCATCAGTTCTTTGACATCACTTTAACTATTTTAGATTCAACAAAGCTGCTAACTGACATCAAGGAGGTGGACCTATTAGATTGGTCCACTCTACATACATAATGGACCTGGACCTTTGTATTCTTCCCAGTGATCTGATAAATGGTTTATCTAAAGCCATTGAAACCACGTTTAGGGTCATCTGCCAAGAAGAAGTCTGTGCTGATTATATTCAGTGTGAAAATCTAAAGCAACGGAACAAATAATACTAACAAAGATATGTAATGGTACCTGGAGATTGTAAAGATCTGTATGTGACAAACAGGCTCAACCATGACAAAATATGATTATGGGTTTGAGCCTGTACAGATTATATGATCATCCAGGTGTAAAAAGGGTGTTAGTTGTAACCTTTAAAGTCCTTCATCTTATAGATTCTGGATACCTAAACATCTGGTAGAATCGGATGCTTTGAAAGAATGTCATGTAATAGGTCCGAGAAGTTCACAATGCCCCAAACTTCCCATCTTTTGCATTGCTTTGAAAGATTCCCTAGGTCTGACTTTCTGTAGTTGTATTTTATTATCAAGATTATTTTGATTCATATTGGTTTATCAGATCATCCCACTTTACTGGGGGGTTTTTATTGGTGATTTTTATTGTAAGCCATCCAGAGTTAATTAAATAGTGACTCTATAAATTTGATTAAAGTTTGAGTCTTGTATATGATTTAGAGATATGAACAACCAAAAGCAAAGTGTGCAGTTTATTTTGGACCTCCCCCCCAAAAATTAGACTCTCCCCCAAAGGGGGAAGACCCCCCCTCAAAATTCCCTAAGAAGTTAGAAGAAATCGCCATAGGGAGATACCTGTCTCTTTCTTTTCCTTTAAACCACTCATTGCTGACTGCCAGTAACACTTATTGCCAGAGAAATCTTGCCTCCATTCATAAGATTCATTGTTTCATTGATAAATTAAGGTGGGGATACAATGTATCAAGTGACCTCAAAAGGTTGTGGAAAGACAATGAACTCAAAAGCGCTGGGATCTATGAAATGCTGAGACCATAGGCAGATGGAGACTGATTGCAGAAGGCGAACCAAATTAAAAGGCACCTATGCCCAAACTTCCTACATCCAAGAAAAACAGTGACAGGAACCATATGCCCCACAGGAAAATCTCTACTCATAAGGAAGATAGCAAGCTATTTCTCCTAGTTTCTCTGGTCATAAAAGCATACATCACACTCACATTTCCTTCCCAAACCTAGAACAAAGGGCTCAAAATTCTATAAAAACTTCACTAATACACCAGTCGGTCGCCAACTGCCCCAAACAGGGTCTCTGTTATTGTTTTTGGAATAAAAAGAGAGACCTCCTTTCCAGCAGCGTTCCTTGCCTCTTGGTAGCTTGAGCTCTTTTCCCAGCTCAGAAGAAAAGAGACCTAGGGAAATTCTCATAACAAAAGACTTCAGCAAACATTAATGCTGCCAAAAAGTTTTTAAAGACTGGTCTCTACATGATCATGTAAAACTAAAATATATTTTCTACATCTAACCTAACTTCTTTTTTTGTCTTCCATTCAATCATGCTGATGCTCAAGTCCCTGCAGTTTTCTTGGCAAGGTTTTTCAGAATTGGTTTACCATTGCCTCCTTCCTAGGGCTGAGAAAAAGTGATTGGCCCTTAGTCACCAGGGATTAGACCACCCAGGATTAGAATTCACTCTCATAGTTTCTACATCAAACTAGCTCTAAATTCATATACCTTATTATTCTTGACGAATGTATCTTTTCTTTTATGTACTCCGAGAGCGTATGCACCAAGACAAATTTTTTGTGTGTCCAATCACACTTGGCCAAGAAAGAATTCTATTCTATTATATATTATATAAGGTTAAATTGACTTCTTATTAGATCACTGATATACTCACATTCTTCATACAAATAAATACAAAAATATACAATGATTTTTATTACTTGTCTGTAAAAATGTCTTACCTTTCTTGTTCTTGTTCTAATAAATTGGTAAACTCGTCACTTTTTTCCATGTATTCTGAATGTTTCCTCTTCTCATCCTCAAGGTCGTACAAAGTTTGCCTGTGAGATTTTTCTACCATGAGGAGCTGCCCAAGCATCCGTCTATGTGTTTCTTTATGTTTTTCAACCAATTTGTCAAGCTAAAAAAGTAACAAGGTCCTCAGTTTTGAAGATGTCTATCATTTGTCTTAATTTTGGCTAAGAATATATTATTACATTTATTATTTATTCAAAAATTTATAAGTAACATCCATATTTCATATTAACAACCATAGCAAAAAGATTGAAAATTTAAAAATTGTCTTGCATAGCAATGGAAATACTGCATTCAATTGTGATCATAAGACTATATGTTGTAGTCTTCAGATTTGTTCTGAATCTAAAAACCATAACTGAATCTTTAAAATTTTATCATTAAAGATTTTGAACTACATCATCATGGATATGATGTTTGATTTTATCTGATTTTATTTTTCAGTTGTCTTAATCCTGGTTGTGCATAGTAAAACTATACTTTAGGTCATGGGTGTCAAACTCAAGGGTCAGATCCAGCCCGCGGGGCCATCCTGGAAAATGTAAGGGGCTGGCCTGCGTTGCTTCGGCCCAGTCTACCCAATACGAAGAGGAAACATGCCAGCAGTTTGGGAAGTGGCGTCAAGATGGCCACACCCACCCAGTCGGTTGCGCACGCCAGGCCCCATGAGGTCAACCACAGTCCTGATGTGACCCTTAATGAAATTAAGTTTGACACCCCTGCTTTAGGTAAATGATTAGAATGGAACACAAGCTAAATTATTTTTTTAAAAAAAACACGAACAAATCTTTCCAGAATGCCTAATCAGATTAGGGATTATAGGACTGAAGGCCAAAGCATGCATTTCCTATTTCCTTTCTAGGCTATATTTCTTTGCTGTCTTACTGATACACTGGCTTTGGTGAGGAATGTTAAGAATTTATCATTTATCATTTGGTCTACATATTTAAAAGTATGTTCTGGATGATCATGTTAATTTATTCAAGTATTGTTTATTTGTTTGGAAACACTCCTTTTTAACCAATGAAGTGCTTTCTGTTTGGCACATTAACTGTTCCAGTCGGAAAAAGGGCTTATTCCATATAGTAATTAGTTTCAGGTTCATTATTAGGTGATGAAAGTTCTTTGTAGCTGCTGTTGTTACACTGATGAGTTGAATTATTGTTTATTAAAGGGAAACATAACATAAAACAGATTTCCCTCATTTCTCATTGTTTTGGCAGAGTTAGAAGTCCTTTGACCAAGATAGTCTAGACTTCATGATTTTATCAGAGGGCCCGTCTCTGCTGGACTGGATTTTCTGATCGGCAATCTAGATATTGCATTTTTCTACATATAAAACTTGGGATAAATTTGTCTGGAAATAAAAGAGGCCAAATGAAATTCTTTGTATGTGCCCATGCATACATAAGCACACACACTACACATAAATCAATGCTTTAAACAAGCATTTACTCATCTTCTGCAGTTTGGGGCAAGTGGGTTTTTTCCCCTCAGCATTAGCCAAATGGTACTCTTAAATTTTATTTTAAAAAAGAACAAGGGAACTAATCTGACTGACTCCCCTCAACTAATCGATCAAATTTCAGTAAAAATATTCCATCAAGAATGCATTCGCAATGACATTTCATTTTAAATTCTGTTAACTTTTATTATCATACTCTAAGAGTCTAAGATGTCATTTTTCTCTGGAATCATTATAGTTAAACTATAATTTAATTAAACTATAGTTTAATAGTTTATGTCTATCATGTTCCAAATATATATAAAAATGTATATGCATAAAGGTGCAATTTTTCCCATCTGAAGAATCCCTAACAGAGGAATTTGGTCAGTTCATCAATCTATATTTCCAGAGGAAGATATTTCATTTCATACAGAGAGAGAGAGAGAGAGAGAGAGAGACCAACACACTTCCCATACTTCCATCAGCTCTTTTCTTTATATGATACAGTGAGGCAAAAAAGTATTTAGTCAGCCACCAATTGTGCAAATTCTCCCACTTAAAAAGATGAGAGAGGCCTGTAATTGACATCATAGGTAGACCTCAACTATGAGAGACAAAACAAGAAAACAAATCCAGACAATCACATTGTATGTCTGTAGTGCTGTTGTTCTTTTTATATATATTTTGAACACATTTCCTTGTATTCCTTAGAATATATTGTAGCATATGTGGTGAACATGGGACTGTACTTGAAAAAAAAATCTCGGGGCTAATATTTAGCTCCCATGCTGTTGGCATCATTTAAGGTAATGCCAGCTATTAAAATATTAATGATAATGTGATCCAGACATACAATAAATTATCAGATTATTGTGAGGAATTTACTTAGCAGCTTGCTTCTTTTCTGCACTCCAGGTGTAATTCGTTCTGTTGCTCCTTGTTTTTGATAAACATCTAACATGATTAACAAAATAAATAATACATTGTTTTTGTAATTTTGGAATAGATTCTTGAAATGTTCTAGTTGGTATTTTTAAGACTGTTCTACTTCCTGAATTTAATAAATATAATAGAACAATATCATTTTGATTTTTTTCTTTGCAGTTAATATTGCCAAGTCTAGTAGTGTTAGAAACTCCTTTGCTGCCAAAGAGCATTAGGAGGAAAATGTATCCAAGATAAAAGTCCAAGTTATGTTTAGAATTTGTGATGAGAGAAATATGTCTATTCCTTAGATTATTTCTAAGAATTTTAGACTTTTTTATCACTTAATATTCACTATAATTTGAAAATTCATTAATTATACAATTGTATTTACATTATAAATACAGCATAATGGCATGATCTGAGTGTGAAATCTTTTTGAGTATTTACTAATGTTCTCAAACTTGGAAAATGCTCAGTGACAACATTTTCTTCATAATATTGTTTATGTTGAGCTATAATGAACCACATACCTAGTTATACCATGTTTTCCTGATAATAAGACCCGGTCTTATATTTTTCTGCCACCAAAAAAGGCACTAGGTCTTATTTTTGGGGGTGGGATGTCATCTACTGACTCACCTCACTTAGGCACATTACCCCTGGCCTCCTTTTCTCTATACAGGCCTTTAAGAACTTCTTCGGCCAGCAAGGCTTTCTTTAAAGCCTCTGCAACTGATAATAGAGCTCTGGAGCGATCTGGAGCTCTGTTATTGGCTACAGAGGCCTTCAGGAAAGCCTTACTGGCTGCAGAAGAAATGGCTGAGGTATGCGAGGCCTGGCTGCAACTGTCCGAAGGTAAGTAGTAAGGCAGCTCCACCCCCTACTGAAGCAGTAGGCATGGGCATAAATGGACTCCAGAGGATGGTAGAGGACAGGAAGGCCTGGAGGAACGATGTCCATGGGGTCGTGATGGATCAGACACAACTTCTTAACTAACAACAACAACAACCCTGGAGTGGAGGGGGGTCTTAATTAGGCCTTATTTGGGGGTAGGACTTATATTGGGTGCACATGTAAAAATCAAGCTAGGACTTACTTTTTGAATAGGTTGTATTTTCAGGAAAACGGTATATCTATGAAGCTGGAACTAGATAACATAGATATTAATTTATTATTGTACAGCTATTTAATTGTCCATACTGATTCTTCAAATTTCTATCTTATTCATAATATTAAAATTTTAAGTAAAATATTGAAATTTTGAATCGCTAGTTAAACAGAAGTGAAGGCTTTTTGCTTTTATTGTTACTGCCACTGTAAACATATAATGCCCTGTTGTATGTGGAAATAAAAATACCATTCTCTACCAAGCATAGAAGACATCCCACATTTTCCCTTTCAAGCAAACAAAGCAGTTATGAAATTAGCCAGGATAGAAGATCAAACCTAGAAGCCTGAGGCCTTATCTTACTGGGAGTATCATAAATGGATAATCTCAAATCTGCAGGAATTTATTTGCAATCCTATATCGCTTTCCCTTCACATTGGCTGACAAATGTCAATCCTCCCAACCCTGCAACATCTTCGCATTTTCTTTTTATCCGAAACAACTCTTACATAGTAATCTTGATATTTTATTCATTTATTTATCCCATATCCATTTTTCCTCCTTTATCTTTTTTATGATGCCTTGCCCTTTTAGTACAGTCTCTTACATATCATTCGAAAGCTCTTTTAGTTTTTGATGTAATGAAAATCTTGTGGCATGTACTGTTGCATACACCCATATACATATACACAAATAGACAAACAAATGCACATGCATATATATTAAAAAATGGCTTGTTAAAAGTTCTGTAAATCTGATGTATAGAAATAAAGAAGTAGAAGTAACTATCCAAAACTCCATTTAAAGTGATTGTGTGTTTGCAGAACACATTACATTCCAGGGTTCCTAAGCCTGCTTGTTTACACATAATTTGTCCTAGGATAAGCCCTTGATTTTCCTAGGGCAAGATCTGCTGACACTGAATATCTGACAAGGTCAAAGGTTACCATTCCAAAATAATTAACTTGTATAAACAGAGACAGAGTTTGATTGTGATGCTGCTGCTGCTGCGATGAAGTCTACATGCCAATTGGCTGAATCAGTTTACCAAATTTTCCAGCTCCTAAGGACTAGAAATGCATCCGGTCCAAGCATAACACTATACATGAATTGTTTATAAAGTGTGTCACATATCAAGGGAAGGGGAAAGGGCAGTCAAATTGCAACAGAGGCAAGTGTCTTAGCAATATAGAATAGTTGTTGAGGATCCCTTAGTTTGTTGGTTTTGTTTAAGGTGCTGGCTTAATTCAAAAGTAGGGGTTGAATTCATTAATTGTTTAGACTTTCTATCTTTTGACAGCTGCCTTTAAATTTATTATCTTTGAAATTCACAACTAAAGTAGATGTCAGTTCATAGTAGAGATTTAAAGCCTGGGATCCTTAAGTTCTGAACTCATTGTTTATGCTGTTCAGAAAAACAATATTTTGCCTTGTTGACACTTGCCCTTCTTTAGTTAAATCAATTATTCAGTGAATTCTAGGATTAATCCCTTTATGCTTACATCCTGGTTTAAACATGCATCAGACATACCTCTCCCATGGGTTTTTCATAGATATCCTCTTGCCATAATGTAGTTTTGGCTTGTATAGCATCTCGTTGAAGTGCCTCAAGGACTTTTTTAGGAGTAACAAAGCCATATTGTCCTTCTAGTAAAGCCAAGTTAATTTTTTCTGCCTTTAAAACTCCTATCACTTCATCTTGAGCCTGCAGAAATACAAATCACTCCAATAAGGTTAACTCTGCATGTGAGCTATTTGAAACAATTCTGTATTGTTTCTTGCATTTGCTGCATAATTTTAAGGGTACCTCATTATACAACTGATCATTTTTCCTGAAGGCTATTCAACATTGTTTAAATTTCATTTGGTACTTGTGTGTTTGGAAAAGCGATTAAAACAACAACAGTTATGTAAAGCAACGGTTTGGTCCTTCCCTCAATCTCCCTTAATACATTCTTTACTCTTTTACTTCTACTCTTGCCACTAACCTTGGTTTCACCTATTCCAAAGTTTAATAGTTCTAAAGAAATAATGGAAAGAAGACAGTTGTAATTAAGTGTGCAAATGAATAGTAATTTCAGTATCTTTTTTGTCGTTTCTCATATTTTATGAGGGATTCTGGTGGCCCACTACTTAAAGTGTAGTATTGCAGGCAAATTCTGCCCATCCTCTGCCCAATTGACAGAATAACCCATGTACGTTTATGATTATCTATATGTTATCTGTGCCAATGTTTTTTCAAATATAATTAAAGATTTTCAGGATCTTGGATCTGTGAAATTATGAATTATGGAACCTTCAAGCCACAGACAAACCCTAATAATACCTTTTATAAAACTGTCCTAAGAAATTACCTTTAATAATCAAGTACACCATATTTATTTGACATTCTACCTCATTCATATTTGATGGAAATTTTGTAAAGCTCAACAATTTTGAAAAATGATTTATAGTAGAATGGATTGAAGGAGAAATTTTGCCTGGGAATTTAGATTGGGCTACCACAAAGTGAAAGCAATAACTTAGTCACAAATAGAAGACTTTTTTAGCAATCTTTGTTGAGCAGTCAGAAAAGTCAGCTAATGTTTATAGCTAAAGTAACTAGGTGCTGATAAGATAATGAAAATTTTATATGGAAATAACACAAACCAGATACTAGGAGTGTGTTACAGGATGAAGAATTGTAGTAGCTAGGTCTGGGAACCAAGATCTTTCAGATAACGATGAAATGAAAATATCAAATTTGGCACAAGAATGAGATAACTTTGTTTAAAACAAAGCCCCATTGTTCAAGAAGTGACTCCATTTAAGCCATACTTTATAGATGATGAATTGGATCTAATCACTATCTGTAATATGCAAATTACTGGTTGGAATGTATCACTGAATTCATGCTGATTCGGTGTAAGTTTAATGTGTACAATCAAATGAAAATGTTTATTTGCATATGTCTATAAAGAAATTCTATAACCTCACCCCTCTTTAGATAATTCCTTTCTGCCTCTGATTTACTGTAATTACTAGTAAATAAATATATGCTTCAACATAAGGGTGTCTTGGTCTCTAATTCAAACAAACCCACAGAGGGCAATATTTCCTACCAGAGAAACAAATTACAAGTGTTGAATTTCCTTTCAAACCTGTTATTTTTAAATTGAATAAACTTTGAATAATTGAATTGAATAAACCCAGAAAGTATATTAGACTAGTTTTATTCTTGGTAATTGCTACAAAGATAATTATGCTTCCAACTGGAAAGTGCATACAGCAATAATATGAAATCATTCTTTATATGGTCTTACGTTACCTTCAAAATGTGGTTTCTTTTAACATAAAGTCCTAATATTCTAACCTTCAGTGATCTGTTAAATGAGGATAGATTTTCAACCACTTGGATAGAAATTATTCCTAGTCTCGTTCTATGGTTTATACTGTGCCGATTATTGCTATCGATATTTAGATATTTCTTCAGTTTTTAATATGATACTGCATTTAAAATATCTGCGTTTAATACAGAATGTGTCAGGGTTCAGTCCTAAGAATTTGAATTAAAAAGAATGAAACACTTTCTCCTTGATACCCTGGAGAGATATGCAGAAAATATCAAGCAGTTGGCAATGAGCCTAACTTGGATCAAGGCAATTTCTTACGTTTCTATTAAATTGAGAATACAATCTGGAAAATCCAAGAAATTTATTGGCATATTTTCCATGCTTCAAGTCTAATGATCTCATTGTATTTTTCTGGATGTCAAGAAGAAATGTAAACATATCTGAAAACTTTAAAATTGGATATGGGAATTTTCACCTATTGTATTAATTTTAAAAAATGTTTCTAAATGAACTTGGTTTATCCTATTCTGATGTGACTCTGCTTAGTATTGGTAAGCTGGAAAAAAGTAAGCAGATTTCAGTGTTTTCGTCTATGAAAAAAGAAAAAATTAAAACGGAAAAATAGATTTAAAAAATGAATCGCACAGACAGCTGGAATATGAACATTATTTATAAAATGTCATGACACTGCACTGGTATTTTAAAGTGTACTGTAAGGAAGCGTATATGTAGGAATTTTTCAGATATTGGTTCTGAGGTTTCATAATTAGACTTTCATAAATGTCTACATTTATACAAATACAAATATTTGTATTTCCTTTGTTTTATCAAACTGAACAAATTAAGATGCACTGTTTTAATCAAGTGTTTTTTCCAGAGAGATTTTCAGTAATACAATTTGAATGAACAAGTGTTGTGTGGTGTGGCAAAGTATCATTAAAGCACATTCCCATATCTTTAGGCAAACGTATCTAATTCTAGTTTCTGATTCAGAGTATAAGCTTTTCAAATTATGTTGATATTGTAAATATTCATATCCTTTGATAATGTAATTAAAAACATTTCACTTACATTCACTGTGTGTTTTTATTCTTAAAGCAGTTTTCATTGCATTTTTCATTGGCTGACTTTATGATATATTTGTATAATATTTTGATATACAAAAAGTACTTGATATGATATCTTATTGATGAATATCTTGGAAAGACAAGAGTTACAAAAATTTCACTGGAACAGAGAGAAAGACTGAATCATTTAATAACGTCTGAAGAGATTTTGTTTGCAATTAAACAACTGAAAACAGCTAAAGCTCCTGGGACGGATGGTTTGACAGCAGTATATTATAAGAATTTACAATCAGAATTGGTAGAGCATCTTAAGGACTTATTTTGCAGTATACAGCGGGGGGGGGGGGGGTAAAATACCCCCCTCCTGGAAGACGGCTTTTATTTCACTTATACCAAAGGAAGATGGTTCTTCAAAACCAGAAAATTTTAGACCAATATCTCTCCTGAATACGGATTACAAAATTTTTGCCAAGGTTTTGGCCAACAGATTGATGCCAGTTATTCAAGAGGTGATTCATAGTGATCAAGCAGGTTTTATCAAGGGGAGATACATGAAGGATAACGTGCGGCAAGTCATAGATTTATTGGAACATCTTGAGAAGAGTAAACAGATCCCTGCGGTGCTGGTATTTTTGGATGCGGAAAAAGCCTTTGATCGAGTCAATTGGGACTTTCTAGTAAAGACTTTGTATAAAATGGATTTTGGAGATCAGTTTGTACAAGCAATCGAGGCAATCTATCAAGAACAGACAGCACAAATGGTTATTAATGGAAGTTTAACCACCAATTTTCATATACAGAAAGGAACTAGACAAGGTTGCCCGCTATCTCCATTGTTGTTTATTTTAACTTTAGAAGTCTTGTTGAATTCTTTACGGGATTCGAATAAACTGAGTGGAATTGTCGTAAGGCAAAAAGATTATAGGACGAAAGCATTCGCAGATGATCTGGTTGTAACCCTAACACGACCTTTGGAATCAATCATCCAGATGAAAAATACTATTGAGGAGTATGGTTTGGTCTCAGGTTTTAGACTAAACCAGAAAAAGACTAAGATGATAGTTAAGAACATGTCGGAACCACAAAGGACTGAACTGGAAAGGGTGGCAGGCTTTGAAATAGCTACAAAGGTGAAATATCTAGGAGTTCAGGTTGCAGCGTCGAACATAAAACTTTTTCAAAATAATTATGAGGTTTTGTGGCATAAGATTCAAAAGGACCTTGAAATATGGAAGAAACTGCAACTATCTTTACTTGGAAGAATAGCAGCAGTTAAGATGAAAGTTCTACCTAGATTTCTGTTTTTGTTTCAAATGATTCCAGTGCTTAAGAGTGATAAAACATTGGCCGAATGGCAGTCAGGTCTAAACAAATTCATTTGGAATGAGAAAAAGCCAAGAGTCAAGTTTAAAATTATGCAAGATGTTCGTGAAAGAGGTGGCCTCAAAGTTCCAAACCTACATCTATATTACGAAGCTGCAGTGTTGACACAAGTGGGTGAGTGGTTTGGAATAACGAAAAATGACGTTCTGAATTTAGAAGGCCATGATTTGGATTTTGGTTGGCATGCATATTTGTTTTATGAAGACAAGTTGGATAATGTTTTTAAAAGTCATATACTGAGACAGGCGTTGATGAGAGTTTGGAAGAAGCACCAGTTTCAATTGGATTACAAAATACCTTTGTGGTTGGATCTTGGGCAGATTATGCCAAATATAAAGTCACTCGGGGGGATTTTATACAAAGAGATGCTTTTTAATGATGGGGGCAGATGGAACTTGAAGTCCTTGAAAACTCTGTTGGAAGACGGGAAGAATTTAACTTGGTTGCAGTATTCTCAACTTCAATCGAGATGGAGAGAAGACCAGAAAATTGGACTAATGCTACATGAAGAAGATTTGGTGATACAGATGAAACAGAAAGGGCCGATGCATATTAAGAGGGTGTATAATTTATTGCTAGAAAGAGATTCAGAGAGTGAATTAGTTAAGGATTGTATGATAAAATGGGCACAAAATTTTGCAGAACCAGTGATGTTAGAAACATGGGAAAAGATCTGGGCCCAGAATGTTAAATTTACACGGGCACAGAATTTGAGGGAAAACTTTTATAAGATGTTTTGTAGATGGCACTTAGATCCTAAGAAATTATCATGTATGTATCCAAATGTTCAACCTAAATGTTGGAGGTGTGATTGTTTGGATGCTACATATTTTCATATTTGGTGGACTTGTAGAAAAGTGAAAGCATTTTGGATTAGACTTTGGTGGGTAATGCAGAATGTTTTAAAAAAGAAGCTTCAATTTTCTCCTCAATTGTTTCTGTTAGGTATAGTTAAGGATTGTTCACCGAGTGATACGAGATTGATTTTGTATATGATTACTGCAGCTAGGTTACTGATTGGTCAATATTGGAAAAAAAGATAGTGTGCCTACCATAGGTGAATGGATGTCAAAGATGGCTAGTTTTGCGGAAATGGCAAAGATTTCTGTGTACTTAAAAGACAGGACCCATGAAGTTTTTGTTAGGGAATGGAAAAAGTGGGTTGATTATGTGCAGAATAAATATCAAATTAAGAATCTTCAGTTAGTTTTTTGATAGAGGTTGAAGAAATATAGAATTATTTTTATTGTTATTACTATGTTAAATATATATATTATATTATTGTCTAGATAATTATTAACTTGATATAAACTTATATATTTTGGTTATACTGCTGTCTTGAACAAAAAGAAGGAAAAATCTTTATGTTTGAATTAGGTATAATGGCGCATTTATAATTTTTAATTGTTTAAGTTTTCCTTTTATTAGTAAAGAATTTTGGATTAATCTTACTTTTGCTAAAATATATGATATATATTGTGGATCTCACCTATATCTAATGTTTAATAATGATTGATATATAAAACTTATGTTTTGCATGTAACGGAAGTCAGGGGGGGGAGGGATGGGGGGAAAGGGGGGGAGGGTGGAAATATGGGGTTAAATTGTATTGTAAAACTTTTTCAATAAAAAAAAAAGTACTTGATATGTAACATTCATCTGTATATAGAAAAGTTGAATTTGATCATTATATTTCATGGTTTCTAGTCTCAGATAAAGCTTATGGGTTTTTTCCTTAGATTCCCAGGCTATTTTTTTCTTCTAGTTTGGTATCATTATAGCAAAGAGATCAAGGAAGACATTTATAAATTAAAGATATATTAAAGTACTATTGTTCTTAACTATGAAAAAAATTAAAAATTAAAATAATTTGTAATTAAATATAAGTAATTTCAAATCCTAAACTGCATTTATTTTTTAGTATAGTTTACAAAAACAAATTTTTTTTAGACTATTATTTGAAGCTGGCTTATTCTAAACAATATAAATGACCTGTATAGGTGAATTAAACAACATAAATGAGGGAGTGCTTGCTTAGTTGCTATTGGATGTTATGACATCCAATAGTATGACATCCAATAGCACTCCCCAATGTACTCACGATGTAATTCTGATGGCCATCCTCTCAATCTGATCTACAGTCGGCAATCAGACTGTATTTATGCAGTCATGTGATCACAATTTATGCTGTTTTTGCTGAAAACTAGCATTTATGTCTGGATTTCAGCAAAAATGCCCCAAAGCAAACTATGAGTTTAATTAAAGACTGCAGCGTTCACGTATCAATTGTAGTGGTTGCTTTACAACTGCAGAGTTTGCTTAATAACCACTGCAAAAAAGATAGTAAAAACTACTTTATGAATGTCACAACTACAACTGTAAGCTTCATTACGGTTGTAAGTCGAGGACTGCCTGCATTACAGAGAAGATTCCTTAGTCGGGAGAGGATGAATGTGAGGAATACATTCTGCCTTAATCGCACTACATATAAATTGATCTGAAGAACTGCTCTGCTAAAATTTCAAAATTTTGTTACAGTACTCTATTAACAATAAAGTTTGTGCCATAATTCCAAATAGTTCTTGTTTGCTGATTTTGTTAGTTTGAAAAGCCTTGACTTGGTAGCCTGCCAAATTTCAATTTAGATTTGAAATGGTTAAGATAGAGTTGCTTCCCTCTGTTTTCTGTATCTCTGGATTATTATTTTTTTTAAAAAATTATCTGTTTCATTCCTGTAAAGATCTTCCTTCCTCTTCCATATTCCTAGAATCTGTTAGACATTCCCATGCAATCAAACAGTATAGGGACATCAGACAAAAAGAAAAAAAGAAGAATTTGTAATGAAATTAGAATTATATACTGGCCTGTAACTCCCCCTCTAGCACACTCAGAAGAAATAAAAGATCATCTCGAGAAAGGTCTTCACCCTTTTTGGAATTGTTTTTTTGTTCCTTGTTTAATTCAGGACTTATTGGAATAGTGTCTTTCTCTGCTACATAATTTCTTTTTGTTTGTCTCCTTTTCATCTTCTTTTCCTCTGAATTTTCAATATAGATGTTGTTTGGCTTCTGTTGACAGTGTTTTAATTTGGAACTACTTTCTGTATTGTTATTTCCAGAATACATTTTCAGATACCTGAAATAGGAAGATAGAAAAGAAAATGTAAACACATATATATATAAATGTAGGTCTTTGGTTAGTCGGGTCTTCTCCCGAGTAAAATTGGAAGTGTCCTGGTGACGTTTCGCCAAAGTCTCATTCGTCATCTTCAGGCTGGTGTTCTCGGCTTCGTGCTTCCTTCTTGCTCCTGGAAGCGTGAAGCCGAGAACACCACCCTGAAGATGACGAATGAGACTTCATCCAAATGTCGCCAAGACACTTCCAATTTTACACGGGAGAAGACCCGAATAACCAAAGACCTATATATAAATTCCTGCGAAAACCTCAGAAAATATATATATATATATATATATATATATATATATATATATATATATATATATATATATATATATATATATATGTATATGTCTGTGTAAGTTTTCACGGGTATATATGTGTGTACAGGTGATATCTCGGGTTTCTTCCCGTGTAATTGCAAATTACTTCCAAAGTAATTGCAAATTACTTCCAAAGATATGTTTGCAATTACACGGGAAGAAACCCGAGATATCACCTGTACACACACACACACACACACACACACACACACACATATAAGTATATATAAATTTAATTTATATATATATATATATATATATATATATATATATATATATATATATATATATATATATATATATATTCTTTCTAAGGAATTAGCTCTGCATATGGATTTATAGATCCATATATATTATCTGAATAAACTAGCTAAGAAAGCTCACATTTATGTCACAGAATCTTCAGCAATGACAATGTTACCTATTACAAATTTTTGTTCAGAACCTTACTCCATCTTTGATGGAGATGTCTAAAGACTGCTAATAGTTTTCCATAATTATAGACAAGTTTTTCCCATCCCTTAAAGTGAAAATCATTTGTATACACAATATGAAGCCCATCTCTAAAATATAATTTTACCCTATCTCATATTACTGCCCCACTTTTTGGAATATAACACTGTTAAGATTATCACTGGACTCTATAATAAAACCATACAATGCTGTTTCTATCAGATTTTCATAAAAAATAAGACCTACTATATTCAGGAAGCATTGTTCATTGTATTGCATGTATATTTTGGGTGTAGAGACCATCTTGTGAGTTTATCATAGCCATCTGTTCATAATGCCACTATTTTATATCTAAATTCTTATATTTATAAGCACCCTCGATTTTGTTCTCTGACTGAACAAGTCCACAAAGGAGTTAATAATGCCAGTTGCTTGGTTAGTTGGTAAGTTATTAAAGAACAATACCATAGGATATGAAAGCAAGCCTCAAATATGACCAAAAAAATAGTTAAAAGAAAGCCATGTAGAATGTGATCAAACACTGACTGAAATAAATATATATATATACTTGAATCTATGCTAGGTAATTATGCTGTGTGGATATTTTGAGAATTGTTTAATTCTAAGAAGCAATACTGATCTGATTTGATTTTGATTTCAAGGATATCAAATTTTGATTTTGATAAGAAGGATATAAGAATATCCCATTTGGGGTAGAATTATGCCTATGCAGTGAAGTGGATATAAAAATTACGTTGCCAGTTTTATATTTATGTTCAGAGATGATAAACCCAAACCTAAATAAATATCCTGGTCATTTTGACCAGCTCTGTTTATAATTTTTCCTTTCAGACAAACCTGATTCTATTAACTCTAGCGTAGCAAAATTAGTTATGTCATATGTGAAATGTAGAGCTGACCTTTAGGCTTATGCTAATAGGCAGTATGCTAATAGGCAATACTAGCTCCAAATAACAGACTTCATCTTCATAGCTAAAATATCTGTAGGACTTATGACTGACTATGAAATTTAAAAAGTCTGCTTCTTTGGAGAAAGACCATGACAATCTATATAAAGCATTATAAGAGGCATCACACTGCCAACAAAGGAACATATTGTCAAAGCTATGGTATTCCCATCTGTGACATATATGTTGGAGCATCTGAAAGGCTAAATGAAGAAAAATGGATGCCTTTTAGTAGTGGAGAAAATTGTGGAGAATGCCTCAGTAGCAAGAACATGTTATTTAGTACTAGATAAAATCAGAAGTATCACTTGAAGTATTAATAATAAGGGTAATGCTTAAATAGTTGGGGCATCTAATACAATAGCAGCTTTTGGAGTAGATTTTGATTTTTTGGGAATGAAAAGTAAGAACTTTTAAGTAAAGTAAAGATTTTAATTAAAATTTAAAAAGATGCCTACAGAAATTAAGATGGCTACATACTGTAACTAAATTTCAAGCAAGCTGAGCATACCAGACTCAAGCCTACTAACAACTGATGAACTGTTTAACATTACTTCATTACTCCCATATAACACCCCTCCTGCGTCAGCTGCACTGGTTACCAGTGGTTCTCCGGGTCCGCTTCAAGGTGCTGGTTCTCACCTATAAGGCCCTACATGATTTGGGTCCAGGATATTTACAGGACCTTCTCCTGCCTGCTTCCCACCATCCTGTTTGCTCACATAGGGCAGCTCTCCTCATGTGAGCCAATGTCATCTAGCGGTGCCCAGGGATAGGGCGTTCTCTGTGGGTGCTCCCACCCTCTGGAATGAATTACCTACCGAGCTCCAGATGGCTCCTGATCTTTGCTCCTTCCGTCGGGAGCTGAAGACTTGGCTGTTCAAGCAAATAGGCTGACTCTGATTCTGGGTTTATTATTTATCATTAATTAGTTATTTGATTTAAAGTGCGATTTTATTGTTTCTTAACTTGTGTTCGCTGCCCTGAGTCCTTCGGGAGAAGGGCGGTATATAAATACATGTAATAAATAAATAAATAAACATTAGGTTACAACAGAAACAACATCCCATTTTACTTTTCATTCTTATTCTCCATTAAAATTAAGATTTATCTCAAATCTTAACTATATCCCAGTTCTTCCATTCAATGTATGATTTGCGGAAACCTGGACCAAGTCCATGCAGTTTTCTTGGTAAGATTTTTCAGAAGTTGTTTGCCATTGCCACTTTCTTAGGGCTGAGAGAAAATGACTGGCCCAATGTCACCCAGTTGGCCTTATACTTCAGGTGGGACTAGAACTCACAATCTCTTGATTTCTAGTCTGATGCCTTAATTATTATACAGAGCCTATAAAATAAGTTTCTTAATTAGAATTATAGTAGTTACTGAGATTTTCTCAAAACAGTTAAGAACTAAAGCTTTTAAAATTACAAAGCTAAAAACTTATCTTTTCCAGCTTGCCGGTTTAGCCTGATCCCTGTTGAATTTTAAAATTTTTAGAGTTTGTAGAGTTGTTGTATTTTAATATTTACTTATTTTAATTCTCAGCCAAATTTATATGTGTTTTAAAAATTTTTAACTTTTATGTACTGATTTTTATTCGGCTGTTCACCGCCCTGAGTCCGTAAGGAGAAGGGCGGTATATAAATCTAATTAATAAATAAATAATAAATAATAAATAAAGCCCACCTGCTCAAGACATAATTTTTCTGAGAGTTGAACCTCTATATAGAAGGGCAGAAATAACTTGTCAAATATATAGATGTTTTTTTAATTGCTTAATCTGGATCCTTCTTGTCCTTAACTGAAAGTTATGCAGTACAAGTATTTTATGGCTGTATAAAATACAGTACAAGTATTTTATGGCTGTGTAATGAGTAAAAACCTCATTACAGGCTTTGTCTATCAATACAAAGTAATCAAATTCATCAAGTGATAATTGTCATGTTTTATACTGAAATGGAGATCAGTATCATTTTTATTATTCTCTGATGATAGGTTGCCTAAATATTCTATATGGAGCAGAATAGGATCATATAACCTACAACATTTAAATATAGTTAGGAATAATTTATTTTATCCATTCTGTATGTTACCTATAGGTTAAGATCTCTTCTTGAGGCTATTTTTGGTTTCCTTGTTATTCCAAGTGAAGCAAATTTCTATCAAAAACAAAAGCTAAGATTGGCATTTTAGTTGAGGAATGCTTTTCCTCTGAGAAGCTTACTTAGAATTTACTTTGCTATTGTCTTAATAGCATGCAAAACCCTTCGTTATTTCTTATTATAAACCCTCCAGGTGTTACACTTCATCATCTTTTTCCTTCAAGGATTCCTTCCCCATTTTCACTATATGAGACACACTGAACTTGCAAATGTAATTTGCCCTGGTTTGGGAAGCAATGGAAATCAAGCAGAGATCAAATTTATCTCAAGGAAAAGAGATATGAAATTGCTGAATTCAAGGGAAGGAAAATGTGGAAGAGGGTAGCACTGGTGTTTAAGTGAAAAGCCAAGCTCATTTTTAAAAACAAGCCTCTGCATTGAATCCGAAGTATTTATTACTACCGTGTTTGTCTGAAAACATGACCCAATAATAATAAGCCCAACCCTAATTTTTTGGGGGTGGGCCTAATATTACACCTACCCTGAAAATAAGCCCAGGGGATAGGCATAGCCAGCTCTGATGCTAATTAGTTAGACGTTCTACTCCCCCTCCCAACCTGAATATAACTCTGGAGAGAACAGGATACAATAGGAGAGGTTTCTGTGTGGCAACCCACACAGAAGGGAGGGAGAGAAGGGGATAGGATAGGGGAGGGTTCTGTGGGGCAAGCCTGAGGGAGAGAAGGCGATAAGATGGAGGAGGCTTCTGTGGGGCAAGCCTGAGGGAGAGAAGAGAATAGGATAGATCTTTCTGTGGGGCAAGGCTGAGGGAGACAAGGGGAGAGGAGAGGCCGATTGTAACTACTCATTAATTTTCAAGCTGTAAGTGTTGATTTATCAATCCTGTTCAAATAGTTTTGTAGCGGAGCACGGGTATTCAGGTAGTAAAATGATATGTGACCCAGGATGCTATTCAAAGCAATTTGGATAAAATATAGGATAAAAGTGGATTAAAATAAATAAGTAGACGATGATTCCCGGGGATATTTTGCTAGTTAAAAAGTTTATATAAGGCTATAGTTTGGAGAATGAAAACAGCCTTTTGTATGCAGTTGTAAGTCACTTAGCGGGCAGAAAAACAAGCCATTATGTTGCTTGTTTACCTCTGTCTGGGCTTAGATTATTTAAGGGGTTTTGTTAACACTGTTTGCTTTCTTGGACATCTGCTAAGCAATTAGTGGGGCAAATGTAACCTCAGATTCTTGAGGTTTTAATTTAGGAATCATACTAAGAATAGAAAATTTGCAATCATATTTGCTGGAACTCATAATGTTTAATGTAGGGAAGACATTGGGTGTTATAACTGAGAGAGCATTGTCCAGATATAATTGTAATACTGTTTTAATTCTTGAATATTGGATGGGGAGCCTTAGCAAGTACAATCAAGTATTTATAATATGGGCAGTGAACAAACCTCTCTCTCTCTCTCTCTCTCTCTCTCTCTCTCTCTCCTTCCCTCCCTCCCTCCCTCTGTCTTCTCATTCATAATCAAACCAAATAGCAGATAAAACTAATAATTAAGTTTTACCCTTTATTAAAAGAGTAAGGCTTTCAGTCTAGCTGTTCTAAAATTCATAGTTTTATTACAAATGTAATTAATTTTAAAATTTAATCATGACAGAAATAATAGACTATGCAATGAAATAGTAATTTTGAGTATATCTCTAAAATATGATAGTCTAACAATATTATAATCCTTCATTATTAATTATTGTGTATCATTAATTATTATTGCATTACTAATTTTTGTAGGTCTGATTCTTTATTTGATAAGTTGCAGCTGCTATAACTCATTATTTCCATTACAAACAGTGATTCATATTTCCATATGTAAGTAGGAGATCTTATGGTGGATATAAAATTAAGCAATGTTTAATTCTCATGTGTTTTCAATAGATTGTGGTGACTTAAAATCCTAAGATTGTTTCCAAAGCACTTTGTGCAGATCTATTTTTGACAAACGTTGTTCAATAGAGTTGGCTGTGAAAAATATGTATCTCTCTTCCAGATACAATATGAGGTGAGAAAATCAGTTCTGGTAGTTCAGATATACTTAATCCTTATTTTGGGGAAAAAGTGATGTATCATGTAAAATATAGATTTTATATTTTTATTGGTTTCTTTATGTATTTTATTTCATTTTCAGGCTCAGTGCGAACTACCAAGGGTTAATACTCTGTTTCCCCCCCCCCCCAAATAAGACATCCCCTGATAATAAGCCCAAACAGGCTTTTGAGCGCATGGCAATAAGGCCAACTGCTTATTTCAGGGTTCAAAAAAATATAAGACAGGGTCTTATTTTTGTGGAAACATAGTATGTGATATTAACTAGTAAATAGTCCTGTGTGAAAAGTGATCCTAATATGTTCCTAATGGATATTCACACTATGGGAACAATAGATAAGTAGGAGACGTATGTTTTGTTTAGAATGGGAGAACGAATTTTGAAATTTATATTTTCAGGAATTTTCTTATATCAGACAATTAGCTTTTCACACCTGTGTTTTTGAGACAAAAACGCTTATTTCCCTTTTTTATTAATAATTATAAAGCTGTATTATAGGAGGTATAGAGTAATACAATGGAAATATATACTATTTCATATGCTGGATTCAGATGCTAGTGGCCATCCATTACTATGCATGCAGATTGCCTGTCTTTTTCATATGCACACTCATGTTTCAGCTGGTATTTGAATTGATTCACTTCTATTCTAATCATATCATGTACTTGAGGAAGGGATGCTACTGAAAATGGTATTGCCATATTTTAACCTATATAATATTTTCAAAGCTTTCTACACTAATGAGATAGGGCTGAAATCCAACATAACATAAGACGGACAGGTGGAAGGAATTTTTAGATCAAATGGATAAGGAAAATTGAGGAAAATTTATTTTTTGTGTTCTGATGTTCTAAACTGGCTTTTGAGACAATGATCCTGTTCCTTTCACTTTTTCATTTTTATTATTCTGCAGGACAAAACTAGGATTCTTTTTTTCACTGTTGTAGGAGACAGAAGTGTCAGTGCAAAGACCAATGAAAGAGTTGGAAAGATTGAAGTACTTGAATATTGAGTGATGTAGCATTCCATGATATAGCATTCTACTATAAACTCCATGTTGAAGCATAGTAACGCTTTTCAAAGATATTGCTAGCATTTTCCATATAAAAATCATTTTGTTTGAGAAAACAACCACAATTAATATATTTTAAAGATACGTTACACTAATAGTAAAGGAAAAAGTTTCCCCTGTCCAGTCTAATGGTGCCCTAACAATGCTCACTTTCATTTTGTAGCTGAAGGGTTGTTTGAAGATACTTCCATGGCCATGTGGTCTGCATTGACTATATGCCAAGGTGCATAGAAAGTTGTTCCTTTCTCAATGCAGTGGTACCTAGAAGTCCTTGGTACTTTTTGCAGATGTTTCAGTATCCAAACCCAAATATTTCGGGTAATGAAACATCTTAAAGAAAACAATCAAGGTCAGGGAGCACTAAGAATCCATCATTTCAACCCTGAGCTACAAATATTCTCCTTATTGAAATGGTACCTATTTATCTACTTGCATTTACATGTTTTCAAACTGCTAGGTTGGTAAGAGATAGGGCAAGAATGGAAACTCACCTCATGGCACTGTTACTTAGGTCTCAAACTGGCAACCTTCTAGTTGACAGCCTAGCATTTTAATCACTAAGCTACTGTGATTCCTTGTTATACTAGAAACAAATATTTGATGATGTTATATCATGGGATAGATTATTCAAATTTATGCTAAATAACCTTTATCAAAAATAAAATGTGGGAATTGCTTTTTAATTCCTTATTTTTGAACAGCATCCGATCCAAAAGATTTTGCATTTATTTTTTGAAGAGTGCCAATAAGCAAAGACTTAACTGAAAATCTATCTTTGCACCCTAAAGCAGAAGGACATTAAAAAGGATGAATTTCAATTGCCCAAAATAAAATTAACTTCTGTTGTTTAAAATTAGGTGGGACTTAAATCCAGATGTTATAACTCTTCATTGCATGTTAACTGATTTTATGAAACTAGAACAAAGCTGCTTTGAGTTTGAAAGCTGCTAGAACCATGATGGCGATCCTATGGCACGTGTGTCACAGGTGGAGCCATATCTGTGGGCACTCGAGCATTGCCCTAGCTCAGCTCAAGTGCGTGTGCACATGCCAGCCAGCTGATTTTTGGGCCTTCTGGGCCCACCGGAAGTTGGGAAACAGGCCATTTCTGGCCTCCGGGGGGGGGGAGGCCGTTTTCACCCTCCCCAGGCTCCAAGAAAGTCTTTGGAGCCTGGGGAGGGTGAAAAAAGAGGCCTACCAGGCCCACCAGGCCATCATGTGCCAAAAATGGGGGGAGTGCAGAGGGTCGCATGCATATGCATGGGGGTGGGGCGCATTGAATTATGGGTGTGAGCACGCACACGGGCAACATCCCCGTGCTCCCCCCACTTTTGGCACGCAACGGCAAAAAGGTTAGTCATCACTGTGCTAGAGAATCAATCTTACATGGTCAAAATAAAGAAAACAAATATTTTTATTGTTTTATCCAATTGTCATCAGACTGTTCTTTATCTTTTTCTTCTTTATTTTAGTTTTTTTAACCTATTAAGATTCATGCATTAAGATTTTTAATTACTATGAAAGCTTAAAACATTTTAGTAAAATGTATTAGTTGGTGAAGGTACTACCAGACTGCCCAATCTTTTGCCACTACTAACTAACACACCTGTCTTTCTACACTGTATTTTTAAGGCGTTTCTATTAACTTTCACAGAGTTGGGGATTGGCATTTTACATGTTTATACTTTGGCAATGTAACTGGGACTGCTGGGAGTTGTAGTTCAACAATAATTAGAGGATCAAAGATTTTCCTGCCAGGGACCTTCAATTGCAGAAGAGCAGGCTGCATGAATTAGCAGTGATGTTTGTAGAACATGAGAAGGCAGAGTTCATGTGCACCCCCAGAGCAGCTATCTCCTACTCATTGAGTCAAGCACAGCTTGAGGCTTGCTTCCAGAAGGCTTGGGCTGGATTTGGCAGATGAGACACTATATAAAGAAGTGCCTCATGGTGAAAACCATGAATATCTGCCAACCATCTGACGATTTGTTCTCCTGCTTTGCTCCCCAGGTCCATTCCACAATCAATTTATCAGGCACAAGCCACCAAAGGGATGTTTTCCATTAAAGGGATAATAATTCTGAAGTCATAAAACCTCAATTGCTTTTTGGCTATGAATACCAGGCAAATAAATATTTTTTTATTTTAAGAGGTTTTAGGAGTAACTTTTTTTTTGCAGTTTAAAAAGCTCAAAGAATCATAAGAAAAGCATTGTAATTTAGTAATTTATTTAGATTTTTAAATCTCACCTTGATTATTTTCATAAATAGCTCAAAGTAGCAAACATATATAATACTCCTTTCTCCTCCTATTTCCCCATAAGAAAAACACTGTGAGGTGAGTTGGGCTGAAAGAGTGACTGGCCCAAAGTCCCACAGCCGGCTATTATTATATGTTGTAAGTACCCTGTCAAAATAGAGTAAATCCTAATTATTGCAATATAAAACACCTTGGAGAGAAACATTCCTGCATTCTTCACAACTGATGTGTGGTAGCCATATGCCCAGCATTCTACAATTTTTTGAGCAATAATGGAAATTTTAAATTTATTTAATTTTAGTTAAATATTTAACTAAAAACAAGACTTTAAGACTGTATTACTAAGGCAATGACCATGTTCTTTAGCTTAACAGAGTTCCTTTTGGACCAAATGTTTTATTGATAAATATTTTAGATAAGAATCATGGTTCCAGACTTTGGGCTGCATCTCCCCAGGGCATCACAGTGAACTCACAGAGTGCTGCAGGATAATTCAGCAAAGCTCACATTTATTAGATCCGTGATGGTGAATCTATGACACGAATGCCAGAAGTGGCACACAGAGCCCTCTCTCCTGGCCCGCGCCCTTTCGCCCCAGGTCAGATCTCTGCAGTGTTTCTTTTGTGAGCTTCTGTTTCCTTGCAAACAATGAAACGGAAGCTCACAAAAGAAAAAGATATTACCTCTTGCCACGCTGCCGGTGTTAGGATGCCCCGCCTCCCGCTGGCCAGCTGGTCTTCAGGCCTCTGCTGTGCATGCGTGCATCTCTGCGCATGTGCATGTCCACGCATGCACACACTCATGCATTTTTGCGCATACACATATTTGCCAACCTTTCAGTTTGGGCATCCTCATGCGCAGTTTGGGCATTCGGTGTCTAAAAGGTTCGCCATCATTGTATTAGATACTGCACAAACTATGCTAGGGGCACTATGAAAAACAATGGCGTTCTTACTGAGACACTAAGAGGGCCATGAACTGAGAAAAAAATTGATGGTATAATAATCTGCTTAAGAAAGTTATCCTTACTCACTTCATTATTTGCTTACAGCTTTTGAGATAAAGGTGAAATAGTGTGAAGCAAACTGCACTGGGTAACAACCTACCTGTGAGATAAAATTATTTACAACACTTAGGGAAAAATTATAATGGATATTTTAAGTGATGTTCAAATTCTTAATCTACCCTCATTTATTGTTAGTTTTATAAAATGCCATATATGCAAAATAGCCTTACCTGTATATGTTATTTAGTCAGAAATAGCAAAGAGTTAATAATTCCTTTAAAAATTCTTAACAGCTGGTGTAAACTATCTCAAATATGGATGACCTCATTTATGTCATATAATCTTAATCGTATCCAAAGAGGTTGCAAAAATGGAACAGGACTAGTAATGTATACCTTGCATGCAAAGACGTCAGAACTAAGCTCTCCCAAAGGACCACTTATTACAAGAATAAGTTAATTGAACTTCAGTTGCAATTATATTGCCACAAAAATGTACTCACAATAGCAGCATTTCTATCCAAAAGACTGGTCTTCATTATTTTAGTATACAAAATAGAAAAGCTATGTCATTCTTATATGTGCTTTACACTAAAATATTAACCGTTCACATATAATTTGATTAGATTTATGTCTTCAGCAAAATTAGTTTCTATATTGGCATAAGAATAGAAAATATGTTTATACAACAGCCTTTTTTATTGCGTAGAAGATAGTTAAGATCGTAAAAGGACTGGTTATGATTTGTTCATCTTTTCTGTGTGAGATAAGCAACAAGATTTTTATATTTATTTATTTATTTATTTATTTATTTATTTATTTATTTATTTATCACAGTGTGTATTAAATATTTTAACAATATGAAAATACTGTTTTTAAAAAAATCACAAAACTTCTAGATACCCCAATTAGATTTTTCCCCAAGTGAAGGGAAACAGTTATAAACAGTTACAAAGGGCACAATTCAGACTTCAACTCTTGCAAAGAGGTATTCTCTACTATAATGAGTGACATATATCTCTGTTAAAGTGTGTTGCCTTTCTTTCTTTCCTTCCTTCCTTCCTTTTTTCTTTCTTTCCAGTTCCTTTGTTGAACATAAATTACTTAAAATGACATGAATTTAATGTGTTTTATGTTCTAAATGTAGTAAATTCTCAATGTTGTAAGAGGTTTTTTGTCAATTTAGTAACTTTCTATCATTCATTCATTCATTCATTCATAATTCAAGACTTAAAACTGACAATATTTAAAACTGAAAATATTGAAGTGATAGTCAACTTTTGCCTTTTAGGACTGACCATCAATGGCAAAGAAATAGCATTCAAGAAATACAGTACAGATCAGCACTTGATAGAGTATCAATAAAGATTTACCAACAAATTAAAGGGACACCTGTGGGATCACCACTTTCAGGACTTATAGCTGAGGTTGTCATGCAATGTCTAGAAGCCATAACACTTACAGAAATACAACTGAAAATATGGATCAGATATGTAGACGTCACCTTCACCATAATAAAAAAGGATCAATTTGAGAACACCCACAGAACCATCAATAACATTTTTGAAGGGATCCAGTTTACCAAAGAAGAAGAAATCAAAAACTGGTTGCCCTTCCTGGACGTAGTGATCAGCAGAGACCACAATGGCAAGCTATAAGCATAGGTTTGTAGAAAAACCACACATACTAACAGGTGTACTATATCAAAGCAATAGCCCAACCTCCCACAAGAGAAGCTGCATAAGGACTTTTTTTAGATGGGTCCAAACACACTGCAGCAACCTGAAACAGCAGGAAAAAGAAATAGAGCATCTATACAACATATTCCAGCAAAATGGATATCCACGCAACTTTATGAAAAAGTCCCTGACTACTCAACCCAATACAGCACCACTATCATAAACTCTAAAAAGAATTACACTGCCATACATCAAGAATATCTCAGAAACCACCAACAGACTACTACAATCATATGGAATCAGCATAGTACACAAGCTAACCAAAGCCCTTCAAAACATCCTAAGCAGACTAAAAGACCTAACAATCCCAGAAGAAAAAACAGAAATTACCTACAACAAACAATTTAAGGACCACAATAGCCACTATGTAGCACAAACAGATAGAAGACTCGCAGAATGCATCCACAAACACCAACTAGCAACTTATTCTTGATTTGGAAAAGCACCAAGTAGAAATCTATATCTATATCTATATCTATATGGGTGAATGGCTGGGTGGGGGGGGGTGTCGGAGGGAGGGAGGGGGAGAGAGAGAATATTTCATTCACCAGACCTGGAATATTCCACCACACTTGGAATACTGCAGTTTTGGTCTCCATAATATAAAAAAATGTTGAGACTCTAGAAAAAGTGCAGAGAAGAGCAACAAAAATTAGAGGACTTCAGGCTAAATTGTATGAAGAACAGTTGCAAGAATTGGGTATGGCTAGTTTAATGAAAAGAAGGCCTAGGGATGGCATGATAGCAGTGTTCCAATATCTAAGGGTTTGCCACAAAGAAGAGGGAGTCAAACTATTCTCCAAAGTACCTGAGGGTAGAACAAGAAGCAATTGGTGGAAACTAATCAAGGAGAGAACCAGCTTACAACTAAGGAAAATTTTTCAGTGGAATGACTTACCTTCAGTAGTGATAAGTGCTCTGACACTAGAAGTTTTTAAGAAGAGATTGAACAACAATTTTTCTGAAATGGTATAGAGTTTCCTGCATGAGCAGGAGATTACACTGGAAGGCCTGTAAGGTCCTTTCCAGCTATCTTATTTGTCATTCATTCATTCATTCATTCATTCATTCTCATTCATTCATTCATTCATTCATTCATTCATTCATTCATTCATTCATTCATTCATTCTTCCAGTCTGGATTTCTCAGTTTTAATTATTAAAACTTAAAATCTATCTATCTATCTATCTATCTATCTACCTACCTACCTACCTACCTACCTACCTACCTACCTACCTATCAAACTTAGGTATTGCCCACTCACAGAGGATTACTAGCAACATTTAAGACCTTTTAAAAATATTTATCTCTTTATCTTTCTAAATACTGCTTTTTTGTGTTCTTAATTTTGTTAGTTTTGAAAATTATTTTAATGTGCAAAATATAGCTTGTTTAATTCAGAAATACTTCCATAAATCAAATATCATGTGAGATGACATGGTACAAAATGGTATAAAATGCCAGTTACATAGAACTACTCTGTGTGTGTGTGTGTGTGTGTGTGTGTGTGCGCGCGCGCTAAATGTAAAATGTATTAAGAAGAATTTTTGAATGTTCTTTTTTGCCAGAATTAAGTTCTCTTATCTCACAGACAACTGCTAATTAATTTAATGTGCATGGCAAACGTTTTCAAACAAAATGACATTTTGAATTTTACCTCTCCATCTGGAAGCTAGTACCAGGGTGAAAACCGCATCATATATTTTTAGGATTAAACCATCTATTACTGATAGATAATGACAGAGCAGAAGGAGAAGGCACCAGTTAGTCTGCATTAGCTCATGGATACTGGATAACTCTTTAGTGAACTTTTAGAAGGTTGGTCTTTGGGAGTTGTTTTGTTTTTTAATTTTAATGAAAAGCTACAATTCTTTTTTGATGTGTTTTTGCAATTTTGATCTCATGAACTGCCTTCCTCCAAGGCATTGATGGTCTTTCAGCTGATACCCTCTATTCATTATTATTTTCTTTTTCAGATTTACGGTACCATAGAATTGTTTCACATAGTCTTTATACAGTGATTCAGTGCTTTGCTACTTTAAGACAAAAATAAATAAAAACAGATTTGAGTGGAGACTCAAACACATGCTTGCCATATGGCAATTCTCTACCCCATTCAGCTATGAAATAATCATTCTTGTTTCAGCACTAAGATTTTTTTCAACAAAGTATTTTTTCTACACTTGCCTTTAGCATTTAGCTTTTATGCACGTGTCCAGTAATATGCAATAAAACATTACAGAGCCTACTAAAGTTTATTACTAGGAAATGATTTCAGAAAAATACTGTATTGTGCAATTCCATGCTGGTAAAAGTTTTAAAAATCAGTGTCATTTATTAGAAATCAATATACATTCAAATTACATTCAATCTAGTAAGTGACAGTTCCTTATTACAGAAGCAGCCAATTGGAATTGCCTGCTTACAGCAAGACGCCTAATGAAAACTTTGATACCACAAGGTATCAAAAGTTAAGGAAAACTATTTTAAGCATTATGTAGTGTTTACACCTCCCCTAACACATGGCATGGAGCCAGGTTATCTGAGGGACTATCTTTCCCCATATAGCTACCTGTCTCATCTACTCCAGAAGGATGGGGATGTTAGGGTTCCCATCCACCAAGAAACTTTACTTGCTCTATCACTTTTTATAGTTTGTATATAACATGAGAGGTTTTAATTTTTTTAAACACTTGACTTTGCTCAACTATATTAAGTTAGAATGATGGTGGTTCTCAGGAGTAAAAGATTTCTGATGCATTCAGTTTCGAGAGCTCTTAATTGTGAAATTTTATATAATACAAATTACATATATATCTGTATGTATCTATATGTATATGTCTGTATTTTGTATATTTATATGTGTATATGTATAAACATACTCACATACACATATACATACATAAATACATCTTCCTGGGTATGTTCTACCAGGCAATCTGTAAAATTGACTAAAATTGTTCTTACTATTAGATTTGAAACATTTCCTGTGCACCTTGATGGACAATGCATAAAAATGTCAGAGAAATAAATTAACCCTAGTGTTCCATATATTCTGTCAAAAACATTTTGAAGGAAGTCGAAATACCTACATATTTCCTATATGGGTTATAGCTGAGCAAACAAGGTTAGGAGTGTTGCGTAATGCAACTTAGCTCATGATTGAGGTTCATTTTGAAATTGAAACTCTCTGACACATTCTGAATTACTTCATTGTCCGTACTATAACTAATGAGTACGTTAATCAAGTTAAAACATGCCACAATTAAATTTAATATTGAGCAAAGAAGGATGCCTCCACAAAGCATTACACACCCTAGCAATTCCATGACTGTTCACCTCCTCTCACACCTAATGCAAAAGCTAATGCAGAGTATATCATTTAAATTATATCAAAAGGAAATGCCACCCCTTTTATCTGCCTTGTGAGTTCAACATTGTAATGACAATTGCAGTATATATACCTCCTGATGCTAATACGACCACAGCACTGAGTCACCTGTTAATTGCTATTAGCAAATAGCAACAGGCCTACCGAGATGGAGTGCTGGTGGTTGCAGGTGATTTCAATCAAGCCAACTTAAAGACTGTCCTCCCTAAGGTCTATCAGTATGTAGACTGTCCCACTAGAGGGAAAAATACCTTGGATCACATATATAGTAACATCATGCATAGATACAGGACTATGCCTTTACCCCACTTGGGGCAGTCAGATCATATATCTGTGTTCTTGATCCCATCATATAGACCTCTTATCAACAGAATTAGACCATCAATTAGAGAAATACAAGTGTGGCCAGCGGGTGCATCAGAGCAACTTCAAGATTGCTTTGGGAGCACTGATTGGGCACTGTTTGAGGAGGACAATATTGATACTTACACTTCAACAGTACTATTTTATATTAAAAGCTGCATTGATGTTGTCACTACCACAAGACAAGTACGGGTGTTCTCTAACAACAAGCCCTGGATAAATAGAGAGGTGTGTCTTTTATTAAGAGGAAGAAATGCTGTTTTCCATTCTGATGATGTGCTACAGTATAGTGAGGCAAGAGCTAAATTGAAAAAGGGTATCAAGGACGCTAAAGCTACATACAGATGGAGGATTGAACATCTTTTTGAGAACTCAGACTCTGGTTGGGTATGGCATGGTCTGAGACAAATCACAGGACAAAGCAATAAAAATAGTTTGTCTAGCAGTAGTGACTCTTTGGCTGAGCAGCTAAATCAATTCTTCAGCTGTTTTGAGGTAGACACAGGAACGACTATCATTCCAGCATTTACCACTGATAGTGTACCATTAACATCTACCTTCGATAGACAACCACTTCTACTGATGATCTCTGATGTGAGATGCACTTTCCAGAATGTCCAGAAGGCAGCTGGGCCTGATGGAATTCTGGGACGAGTTGTCAGGGACGGCTCTGCAGAGCTAGCTGGAGTGTTCTCAGATATTTTCAATCTATCCCTGTCGCAGTGCTCTATCCCTACCTGCCTGAAGACATCTATTATAGTGCCAGTCCCTAAGCATACAGTAGTGGTATCCTTTAATGATTATAGACCAGTAGCTTTAACATCTGTTGTCATGAAATGTTTTGAGAGACTGGTGTTGAACTACATTAAGGCTAGTCTTTCATCTACTTTGGACCCATACCAGTTTGCATATAGGGATAATAGATCAACTGACGATGCTATGTCTCTTGTTGTCCATACTATATTGAATCACTTGGAACAACAGGGGACATATGCGAGACTGTTATTTGTGGATTATAGCTCTGCCTTTAACACCATTTTACCCAACAGGTTGTTTTTTAAAATGTCCAATTTGGGTATAAATCAGAGGATTTATTTGAGGATAAGGGGTTTTCTGACAGGTAGGCCACAGTCAGTAAGGATGGGATCTCACCATTCCTCTATTCTGATACTAAGTACAGGAGCTCCCCAGGGTTGTGTGCTAAGCCCTTTCCTTTATTCCTTGTACACACATGACTATACCCCATTGTATAACACCAACACAATTATTACATTTGTGGATGACACAACAGTGGTGGGGCTCATTAATAAGAACAATGAGTCTGCTTACAGGAAGAAACTACAAGGGCTGACATTGTGGTGTAATGAAAATAATCTCACACTTAACATCACAAAAACTAAAGAATTTATAATTGACTTCAGGAGGAAGAGAAATGAACATTTACCATTGTACATAAATGGTGAGGAGGTGGAAAGGGTGGGTAGTTTTAAATTTCTGGACATTTTTATCTCGGAGGGCTATGAATGCTAACATGCTTGTGAAGAAGGCACAGAAGAGGCTGTACTTCCTGAGAATGCTCAGGAAGATAAATCTATCTCAGCATCTACCTCTGTCCTACTATCACAGCACCATTGAGAGTGTTCTGACATACGGCATTCTTGCATGGTATGGGAGCAGCTCTATAGCAGACAAAAAAGTTCTACAGAGAATCATTAAAACTGCCTAGAATATCATCGGACTCCAGCTACCAGCCCTGGACAACATCTTTGAATCTCCTTGTTTGAGAAAGTTGCATAACATTCTCAGAGATTCTTCCCATCCTGCTTACAATCTTTTTGGACTGTTGCCTTCTGGCAGAAGAACAATTAAAACACTGACCACACGTTTTCTGAATAGTTTTTATCCCAGAGCTATAATTGCACTCAACAATGAACTAAAGGGCCACTATCAGTGAGCTGTTGGACAGTATTACTTGGTCTGTTGTGTGGATGTTTGGGTGGTTTAGGGGTGGAAAACTGTGGTGGGTGGGAATGTGTTTGGGGATTGTTATGTGTGTTGGATCTGGTCTTTGGTGTTAAGTGAATTATATACTGTGTATATATGTACAATGACAATGAACTTATTTATTTATTTATTATTTGACATTACTATAATTTTTCCTTTTTGCAGTTGAAAGTGGTTGGAATGTACAGCTTAAACTCTAAATGATGGGACATCAATGGGACTCAAAGAAATATTCAAATATCTCCCTATTTTTTCATTGAAGGTGCAGAGTGAGTTGGTTTATGAGCTTGTAGGTTGCCACAGTCACTAAGATATTCCAGACGAACAGCTAGAGAAGCAACATTGCCTTCCAGTTATAATATATCTCCTGATCATACATTGTAGTGGCTATATATTCATTGTTAAGCTGAAAGCAACCAAGATTTAGATACATTAATATCTCTTTCTCAATAGCAAGGAATTCACAATAGCCATAAGGACATAGTGTGATGTTGAACTAGAACTGGGAGTTCTAGTTCAACACTCAAGATCTGGGGAGACCCAGATTCACATCAATCCTTAACCATGGAAATTTATGGTATGTCCAGGCCAGTCATACACAATCAGTTCATCCTACTTCAGAGTGTTGTTATTATGAAGATAAAATGAACCCTATGTAGACTACCTGGAGCTCTTGGAGAAATAGTTGGAATATAAATTAAACAAATCCCTGCTTACTCCAAGGGAGTATATATTATTTGTCAAAAGGTAGGCGGCTGTTATTATTTTTGAATTACATTTTATCTTGCCGTTGTATCAAAAATGGCACTCAAGACATCTAATAATAACAAAGAGATTAAAAATATAATAAAAATGTATCTTGTTAAGAGTTTAGTCAGCAAACAAGTACTTCAACTGACATTTCTGCTTATTTATCTTGATAAAGCATTTCAAAGCTTGGGAATAATTGCTGAGAAGGCCTCTTTATTCCCATTAGTTTATGCCAAAAGGAGGAAATATTCCACAGACAATCTGTAGACTCATAGTCATATAGGGTTTTATAGGTCATATGTAATATCATGACCAGAAAAATGCTGATAACTAATGAAGTTGTAATAATACTTTTCTATGAACCTTATTCTGGACCAACTGAAGTTTTCTATTGTTAAGGCCAGTTCCACATAGAGCATATATATTATTCTGGAAGCAATAGATGGAAACTAATCGAGAAAAAAATCAACCTAGAAATAAGCAGAAATTTTCTGATAGTTAGAACAATTAATCAGTGGAACAGCTTGCCTTCAGAAGTTGTGGGTACTCCATCAGAGGAGATTTTAAAGAAGAGATTGGACAACCACTTGTCTGAAATGGTATAGGATCTCTTGCTTGAGCAAGGGGTTGGATTAGAAGACCTCCAAGGTCCATTCCAACTCTGTTCTGTTATTCTGCTATGTATTATTGTGAAATACATCATTTAAGAGATAGAGATACAGTTAGATAAATGGATAGGTTTTGTATACTAATTGTACTAATTGTAAACTGTGCAGAAAAAAAACTGCATTATTCTTAAAACCTCATCATCAGAACTGAATTCATGAATAAAACAAATGAGAAGTTCTGTTAAAGAAAAGCAGAAACCTATCCAATATAGTGGAATTCATATTACCTCATCCATATTTCAACTATCTAGAAAATATCTACCTTGTCTGCTTACTATTTCTACATTAATTCATTACCAAGACCAGTCACTGACTCAGAATGTATTCATTTTATTTTGATTTCAATGGGATAAGGAAGTTAAACTAGAATAATTACTAGACACTGTATCCACAATTCTAAAACTCCTAACACATTAAGCACATTCAGCCTTATCCTAGCAGTATTTTCCTTTTGTATACTGTACTAAATGTTGGAATTTTCAATGTTTCATAGTTTCCCCCTTACTCTTATTAATTACTGCAGATGTAGCTAAACAGTATATAATGACCAACATGTGATTTTAGTATAAGTAAATCCCATGATGGATTTTACAATTGGAGATTTTATAATTGGATTGTTTTAGTTTGTATTATCGTCTGTTTTTACTATGTGAGCCGCCCGAGTTCCAAGGAAGAAGGATGGCATACAAATTTTAATAATAAATCAATAATAAATCAATAAATAAGTACCAAGACTCTAGTGACAATTTAGCATACCTCATAATATGTGTTGATGCATACATGTGTGCATCTTCTCACACTATAATTTAAATGATGACTAGCATGATAATTGGAAAATCAAAATTGGAAAATCAAAAAAAGATAACTTCAGTCAATAAATCTGAGTAAACATCAAGATAATTGCAGAGCAGTGGGGATGGAAGATAGAAATATTTGGTTTCTTTGGGGTGAATCACAAAGATGAAATTAAATTAGCCTTGGTGATTCCTTTCTTGACATGGCAGTATGTTTGTTCTCTTAACATTGCCCTACCACCGTGTAAATCAGACATTCCTGCTTCATTGCATCAGCTTACTACTGACATGATTAATGTTGAGCAGTTATGGAAGGATGACGTAGTGGCTCATGGAAAGTTTACCTGGGATTATCTCTAGTATTTTACTATTTAGTATCTAAGTAATATGCTGAAGCCCTGCCATCCACTGTTCTTCTGCAGGGTACAGTCACACTTACCTCACTCTATGCATTTTTTATGCCAGATCTGATTAGGAGCATTTTTGTTCCAAGCATTTTATTTATACTAGTCAAGCATTTTAGTTATACTGATAACTGAACTATGCTATAAACTAATCAAACATCAGCAATGGATGCCTGTGTTTGGACAGGAGTCTCCATTAGGAATGAATCTGAAAGCTATAAACTTTCTTTAGAAATCCTCATGATCTTTACTGGGATTCACAAAAGTGCAGGTGGAAAAAGGAACTATACAGACTCTGCAGATTTTTCTGCAGATTTTTCTGCAAGAGTTTGCACTGATAAATTCAATTCTATATTTATTGGTCAAGATGACTTGCCTAGTAGTAATAAAATTAAATTATGCGCCGGCTACAGTGGTGAAATTCAGCTGGTTCTACCCAGATCGCACGATCCAGTAGCGCCGGCAGCAGGAGGCTTTGCCCACCCACCCAAACATCATCATGTCCCATTTTTGACTCTCTGCGCATGCGCAGAAGGCTTTCTGCATGCATGGAGGAGGCGTGCGCGCTCACATTTGTGAACCGGTAGCAAAGGTAAGTAAATACCACCCCTGCCTGGCTGTATATTTGATTTTTCATATGGGTTGTTCTTTTCATCCGTACCCTAAGAGACATTGTTGAAAGAACTTTTTATAACTGCTAGACCATATACAATATGGAAATAACAACTATTACTTGAAATTAAACTTTGAATGATATATATTACTCAACCCTTTTAATGCACTATCTTAAATTTAAAAATTGGAAATTCTGAAGTTTCAGTCAAGAAACTCCTAAAGGAAATTTAAATATTATCACTAAAGGAGCTACAAAACACTTTGGCTTTTCAGACAGACATATATCTAAACCTAGCTTCTATTCTGTGTTTATAACTGAAAGGTTTATTGTGTGAATGAATTTATTTTCTTAAATAAGAGAAACCCTAATGCACTTTGAAAGGAACATCAAAAAAATGTGAAAGAAGTCTCAGACCACATTTTAAGCAAGCCATTAAAATAAATGTGTGTGTGTGTGTACACACACACACACACACACACACACACATTTCATGGCAGCAAGACTGTGTGGCTTTTTCATTCAGATTTGGTTTATTACACTTAGCTGACTTGCTCCATTTAAAATCTTTAAAGTTTGAAATATGAGGGTTGGTAGAAAGACACCGCCTTCTCCATAATGGTATCCAAACTGTGAAAAACTTCTTTCCTAAGAAAAATCAATTTCTCTTTTCATGTGCTTTTTCTTTCCCTTAACAACTGTTTTATCCACAAGTGAATCCATTTCTATTAACTGCTGCCATTCAGCAGAATATATGCTGCTGCTTTTCTTTTGGATCATTTTTGATATGGTGATAAACTTTGTTTTACATGGGGTTTATATGTGCATTCTGATGCATTGGAGATATATGTCAACAACAGTTTTGTTTATTTTGTGTATCTTTATTAAAATGATCTTTTATTTTCATCATGTCAAAGATACTGCCTTTATTTTGTGAATCTATCTCAGACAATACTGGTTAGCAGAAATATAGATTAAAACTACATTAGTGTACTTTAAAAAAAAAGAAAGAAAGCATGTCAGAAAATTGAGAATTCATATAGAATGTTTGGATGGAGCATCAGTGTACATTGATTTTTGCCCGCATGTGATTACAGGTCCTGTAATTACCAACTCAGCACAGATGTTATTAACCAGAATTATGGTCCAACGTATCTTGGGGTATTTGTTTTGGAAAAATTGTCATATAAAGATATTCTTTATCTTCAATTTAAGGTTAATGAAAACTCTGTTTTCATTTTTTTCACTTAGAATTCTTGTTCCCAGCATTCAAATCCTGCCATTTTAATGACAAAACAGAATATTATATAACATGGGGAAAAAAACAGAATCGAGGAAAAATCGATTAAAGAATTGTTCTCTCCTATCCCTAAACTGAAATACCTGGAATTACATTTTTAACAGAAGTTTATAAGCATCTGCATACTACTTGAAGATGGAAAAAAAAGAGTAACCAGCATTTAACAAGAAATCACTGAAGGGAAAAATCATATTCATGATTACTATTACTGCAATTAAAAGTGACAGGGTACGCAGCTCCAATCTGCTTCTTTAAGCATTCTTCCCTTACTAGATGTCTGGTTGTGGTTTCAAAGAAATCTGGATTTAAGTAGCATGATTTGTCTGCCAAAAGTAAAATGATGAGTTGAAGAATTGCTGTCCTGAATCAGAATAAGAAATCTGTTTAGAGTTGCTCTTTCTGCCTTTGGAAAACTTAAAAGCAGAGCACCTTGATGATGGATTTGACTTGAGGGTCTTCATAAACATTTCACTTGAGACTTAGAATGGTTCTAGTTTCTCCTTTTCCTTCCTGTTCTCCTTATATATGCAGATTGGGAGAGACATCTCCATTATCGAAAGTGGATATATTGCTATCTTGAGAACAGCAAGAAAGGAACATTAGCAAAAAACTAAGTCAAACTTATTGAGGAGCCATTGTTATTTTTTTAACTAAAAGAAAGAAAATGTAAGTAAAAGAAAAAAGTATTTTAAAATTACATTTGATCTATAGATTCTTGGTAAAGGTTTGGTTGATTTGGACTTTTTAAAAATATAATTTTATTAAATATTATAATTATAGTAGTAAAAAGTGATACAAACTAAAAGAAACAAACTAGAAAATAAGAGAAAATCGACAAAGAAAAAATGTAGAGAATAGAAAAATAAAAAAAAGAAAACAAAAAAATATATTAAAAAGTGTTTTCCGATCTTCATTGCAATTGAATAACTTTTTATATAGTATTAATTTACAACAAATGATCTATTTTTATCTTGTCCACTCTCTTATTTACCTCTAAACAAATCCATAAAGCATCATCATTTCATTCCTCGTGATAGCAAAAATCTATTCAAGGTTACAAGAAATAACAAATGCCTATTTTAACCTTGATCAAATAAGCAAACTTTATATTCCTACCTCTTACTTCTAACAATCTTAATCTTTAGTCCATACTAAAGTACTAGTACCTACTAAAGTAGGTTTATATTACTTATGTACTTTAGTACATAAGTAATATAAACCTTGATTTCTTTTCATTTCTTTTAAATCTTTACTCACAAGAGTCATCCAAGCTTTAACAAATCTCTTGTAAATCCAATATAAAAGAATTACTTTCTTGGTTTATTATTTGTAATTAAATATTTTTGAAACTTCAATGTTTTTGATGTGCAATGAAGCATCTTTTCCCATGTCATTCTGATGGCCTGTCATTTGTTTTGTCAGCAAAAACATATTCTTCTTCTGTCATTTTTTCCCAAAACATTTTGGACCCAATCCAAAATATAAGCAAATACCACTGTTGACATTATTGATATTAACCTCAGATTACATTTTTCGAAAGTATCCTTGCATGTCTATTCTCGGTGCACTGCAGTGGGCAAACTAGCTTCCATCAGCTGACTAGCACTCAGATTGCTGGCTCTTCCAAGCTCCTCTGCTGGTCTCGCCTTGCCTCACTGTGTGTTGCCTCGTGTACAGCCAGGTACAGCACCGGCTTCCATTTTCTACACACACGAATGCAGCTAGGTTTCCTTACTGAATGTTGCTAGTTATTTATTTGCAACATTGTATGCTTTTGGATTGTTGGGTGGGCAGGTGCTCACCCCATTTTGCAGAGCCAGGCTTCAATTGCTGGAGTGCAGACCATTGCTGGCCAACAGCTCCAGCATCATTAAGTCATTGCACCACCATGGCCACCCCAGCAGAATTCTAGTATGTTAGGATATGTTATCCATTTGTCTATTATTTCTCATCTATAAAATACTTCCTGTGACGAGAGCCATGAAGATACTTTCAGTCACTACCCTGGATTCCTGATTTTGACTTTTCTTTAAACATGACTCTTTCAGCCTAGCACTCAGGCAAGCGACAGCAGGAGTGTGCTGAAAATATAGACCATGTAAAGAATACCATGCGGTTGATGTGGCCTATGTGGTTAGGTTGGGCATTTGGATTCTGCAGAGAAGTGGGAAGGAAACACATGTCACAGTGTGTGTATTATTATTATTTTTGTACTGCAGGCTGATAAAACTAGAAATAGACTTACATAAAAATATTTAATGAGAAAGGAGCAGGACTTTAACCAAGGATTAGTTCTTCTGGCAGAAGATAGAGAACAATTAAAACTCGGACCACACGTTTTCTGAATAATTTTTATTCCAGAGCTATAATTGCACTCAACAATGAACTAAAGGGCCACCATCAGTGAGCTGTTGGACAGTGTTACTTGGTCTGTTGTGTGAATGTTTGGGTGGTTTAGGAGTGGGAATTTGTGGTGGGTGGGAGTGTGTTTGGGGATTGTTATGTGTATTGGACCTGGTCTTTGGGTGTTAAGTGAATTTCGTTGTATGGTTATACTGTGTATACACGTACAATGATAACAAAGTAAAGTTAAAGTTAAGTTTGTTTTTTGATAACCCATATGTAATACTAGCTGGCCAGACTTGCCTCTCAATGAGATGTGTGGCAAAAAATTTAAAAAAAAATGAAATGAAATGAAATGAAATCTAGCCCTTTCTAGATGGGACAAGTGAAGGCACCATTGACCAGGTAATTCACTTTATGTTTTCACACAAGATGCCCAGGTGGAGAGTGACAGACTCTGAATGCTTATTATAAATTTTGAACTGCTAATAATACTAAAGACATTGTCCAACATTTTCTGTCTATAATTACATTTTGAAATTCATTTTGAATTGCACCTTGCCTGGCTGAAATATTTTAGGTTTCTTCTTTTTTAGGTGCCAATATAGTGTGTTAAATTTATTTCATGCTAGTCGTTCTTTTTATTGGCCCTGAAGATATCTACAGCTGTCCATGTGTCTTATGCCTATGACCTACCACTCAAATATGATCCTTTGAATGTTTGTGTGTTGGCAGGTATATACAGTATTATGAACTATGTTTTATAATTTATGTTTACAAAGTTTTGCTCTCCAATGCTATAGAGTGTATCATCAAAAGACTGATGCTTACTCTGCCCTTTGTATATTACTAGAAGGAAGAAGGTCCTAATATGGAGAAGTTGCTATCTATTAGCGGAGCAGATTAAAATAGTCATAGTCTCTATTCCAAGTGTGACTGCTATATTGACCTTGAACTATAATAGTTGTTGCCAATTCAGATATAAGTATAGAAGCCTGTTGGATATAAATAATTGATCTGTTAATGATATCTGGTTTAGCAACTTTTAATTTATTCATAGGAAGGAATTGCTTCCAGGCTATAATTTATATGCCAAATTTAATTTAGGAATTACGTTTTTAGCCAAATGATAAAGTTTTGGAAAGCAAGCATATTTTTACTCGTAACAGACTAGTATTTATAATAGTGAAAGTAATGTAATGTCACTGGAATTAAATATTTACTTTTAAGTTTATTTAAATAAATCTTGTGTTCTTTTTAAAAACTTCACATTCCTCCATTCCTTCTCTTTGTCAACTGGTGAAGTCTCCTCTAACTCATAATCTTCATATCTGTGATGTTAAAGAAACCAGAATCTAAGGTCAATATTTCCATTACATAGTTACATAGGAATTTGAAAGGAAGAATGCCAGAATAATTTAAACAGTGAATTTAATATGACAGTTAACTCAATCAACAACTTTGATTCAATGAAACAGCTTTGACTTTACAGATTCCTCTTTTTATGATGAGTAGGGGTGAAATGGGGTAAATACTTTATATTGATTGTCCATTTTTTCCAACTTTCATAAAACAAAAAGGATGTTTGGTTTGATATGCAGTCATTCTCTTTCCTTCATTTTTTTATCCTTAAAAGGAATCATTTACTTTATTAGTATTCCCTTTCCTTATTATTCAGTAATAATGAAAACATTATTAGCTTGAGTTTTCTTTATGCTGATTCCTATGTAGTATAAGGGTAGAAAATGGTGTGTGCTTTACACCAGCAGTCCCCAACCTTTCCTTCTTGGTGGATCGGTGGGGGAAAGAGGGGATGGTTCTGTGCAAGTGGCAGGTGTGCATGTGATCTGGCCTAACTCCATTTGTGCAAGAGCTTAACAGCATGAGTGCCTGCCGCTTGCACAAATAGAGCTTCACGTGTGAGTGCGAGAGCCTGCTGCCCACACAAATAGAGCTGTACATGCCCACCACTTGTGCAGCTCAGTTCCAAATGGGCCATGGGCCGTGGCCCAGGAGTTGAGGACCCCTGCTTTATGCAGCCGCTTTATCTCTCTGGAGGCTTTCAAGAAGAGATTGGACTGCCATTTGTCAGAAATGGTGTAGGGTCTTCTGCTTGGGCAGGAAGTTAGACTAGATGACCTCAGGGTCCCTTCCAACTCTGTTAATCTAATCTAAAGATAAAGAAAAAAACATTTTTGCTTCCAGGGTATTAATAGAAGCTGATTATGGGGAATTCAATCATTCAGTGGGATGATTTTGGAATCTATAGAAATACAGTATTTTTCTTTCTTCTTATTATTTTCCCCTATGTTGCCTTAGAGTCTCCTGTAATGTACTCTCTTATACACTTTGGGTTGTAGCTGCCTTATCTCTCTGAAAATAGGTCCCACCTTCAGAGCGATTTGGTCTCAGGATAGAAGTTTGAAAAATATATATCATTGACAATTGATAAGTGTGGCAGTTTTTGTTCTTACTTAAAGTGTCTGCCTTGCCATCCTATGCCAAGCTATGCGTTCTATACTTTTAGTCACAGTTATCTTTATTTATATATTTTACAAAATTGGTATGCTGCTTCAGCCATAGACTATAAGTAGTTTACTACCTAGTACAACAAGTAAATTAAAACCAACAGTAGAATAAACATCAGTTTTCAGTGACAGAAAAATAGCAGTTTTATAAAAACTATTTTATTAAACTTAACGAGTAAAAAGTGCATTAATTTCTACCCACTTTTAGGATTGGACGAGCATCTATAAGTGCAACCTAAATCTAAAAATAGTGAATTCACTTTGACACCTGGCAAAAAGTTCGGCTCTGTTGGAAATACTGCTTCTTGGAGCAAATAGTCTTCAGGACAAAATGTCATTTGAACTGCAGTGTAAGAAAACTGAAAATACCTCAATCTTAATTCTGTTTAATTCTTTCTTTGGCTGCTGCTTAGAAGAAAAACAAATAGTCACAAAACCTGAATTCTAGTTTTATATCATATGAAGAAAAAAAAAAATTCCACACCTTGCACAATATAAACCTCATTTTATTCTTTCTTGTCTTTGTTTTTACTGGTAAATTGAAAAGCATTAAATACTGTAGCCTCTTTCAAACAGGATAAACATTTTTATTTTCTTTTTTCTGTATGTTTTCCAATTCTGTATCTTTTTTTTTAAGATGGGCTAGTGAAACAGTACATAGCATTCCAAATGTGAGCACATCATCGATTTATAATTATATTTTAATTTTCCAAGTGTCTTAAGAAAGCCAAGAAATTCTACATCCAGTACAAGTGTGCTAAGTTCATCTGTAATAGGCTAGTTACATAATTGTTCTAATAATACTGGCTCGGAAAAAGGGCCATAGATAGAATCTAAGGTAACCCTCTATGCTGTGTCAAATCTGGGTACAGAGATCTGACTGAATTTACAGTCTTAGTATATATAGAAGGCAGACCAGAGCAACATTATAGTGATAAATGAAGTATTATAGTATTAGATACAGATTCCTCTGAGAAATTAGGGCAAGATGATTTGAAGGAGGAGTACGTTTTGGCTCTTCAGCTAGAACTTTACTTGATCAAACATTTCTCTGTTTTCATCATACCTTTCTTTAGAAACAATTCTATTTTTAAAAAACCTAAGAATAAACACAAAACCAAATTATCCTTGGCTAAATATTGGAGGTTTTTTCCCCCACATGACAAAGATTGTGTATGTCACTTTATATGATTATTGTGTTTAGATGTATGCATGAACTGAATCATCATTTTGGTTCACTTTTTTGTTATTGCTAAGCTCTTGGTATTATGAGCAGTTGCTATGGTAGTAGCAATACAGTTTCCCACACATAAAATGCAGCATTACATTTTAGTTAAATCACTACAGTTCTAATCCTTTCAAATCCACAAACTTTTGAAGCACCACAATCTTGGACCTTATAATGAAATAATGTATATGCATAAGCAGAATGACTGACAACTGAAAGTGTCTTCTTCTCAAAATAGCAATAGCATTTAGATTTATATACCGCTTCATAGTGCTTTTAAACCCTCTCTAAACAGTTTACAGAGTCAGTTTATTTCCCCCAACCATCTGGGTCCTCATTTTACTCACCTCAGAAGGATGGAAGGCTGTGTCAACCTTGAGCTGGTGAGATTTGAACTGCTGAACTACAGCTAGCAGTCAGCTGAAGAAGCCTGCAGGAGTTTGATCCTGACCAGGTCAAGGTTGACTCAGCTTTCAATTCTTCCAAGATGGATAAAATGAGGACCCAGATTGTTGGGGGCAATTTGCTGACAATGTAAACTGCTAGAGGGTGCTATCAAGCACTATGAAACAGTATATAAATCTAAGTGTTATTGCTATTAATGTCTGAGTTCAATGTGGATTCACTGCTTAATTTTGGGAGGTGTATATATAGCCCTAGTTCCAACTTTTTACTTCTGCTACAATGCTGTGTAGGACTGAATTCTCTTCCCCAACGAAGAACACAATGATATAAATAATCACACAAAGTACATGTACATTTTCTGGACCAAGAAGTTAAAAAAAGCATTGGAACTTTAGAAAGCATTGTACAATTAGAAGAGATCTGCAGGACAAAGAAATGCTGGATTATTATTTTTTTTTGTATATAGGATTAGACCAAGAGAAAGCATACTCAAGTATAGCCAGTACATCTGGACAGGCTTTAGAAAGCTGTGTTTAAAAAAAATATACAAGCCGTGTATTGAAAATAAATGATGTGATGGGCGAAGAAGCCCTACTCCTTTCTGTAACTCTACTCCACGTATAATACTGTACATAGCCCAATATATGTACATAGAACTCTTCCACAAGAGAATTATTTCATACCCCAGGTGAATGCATAATCTCAAATACACTTCATATGTATTTTAATCACAATTAAAAATTTAAAAACTTATATTAAATCCCATTCCTACCAGCATAGTTAATCTTCAAGTATCCTTGGCAAAATGGCAAAATAGGCAAGGACATAATTTATGCAGAAATCATCACTAGATGGAAGAAATGTAAAGATATGTTGGCCCCTCTAGAGGTAGTCCAGATTAAAAGGCACCAATGATAAATGCTAATACCGTGTTTATTGTAAGGTTACAGAAAAAGAATCTTTGAAGTCTGAAAGTACATCTCTTCCTCCCTTTACCATTCCAAAAACTAGGGAGGGTACCTTCTAGAAGTTTCCCACAGCCCCATTGTCTTCAGGTTAAGCAGCCTCTTATCTGACCATTGTCTAGTTTGCTTCTTTTCCTTCTCTTTCTCCTGTATTTCAAGACATTCTCATAAACTATCGCTAGAACACAAGACAGACGTTAGACACACATAGATAAAGGCAAAGTCAATGTGAAAATAAAATAAGTCTTCAAAGATAGAATTCTGAAAAGAATCAACAAAGTTTAAATTAGTATTGCTACTCAGATATACAAATAGAGGTAAAGGTAAATAAAAGGTCAATTTTTGTAAGTAGGAAATATTAAAAATAGATTGGTTTGGGAAGCAGTTCAATATTTGCAAGCTGTATTTATATTTCTGTATGTCTGTAGAAAGGATATAATTATTTATTATATTTAAAGAAAACTGTGGATTGACAAGGCTTCCTTTTTAAGATTGTGTGGCAACTATTGAGCCAACCTTGCAGTTCTATTTAGAATTACTGACTATGAATTCCATGACTAAGGCACTTCAGAACATACTAGAACATCAAGTATTCCAGGAACAATTTTATAGCTGTTTTTGTTTTTCTTGGGGATTGTCCATTTCCTTTTGTGCCTCAATCTTAGTGTAATGCCAATGAAATAATTGTCTTGTAAAAACAATGCAATTTAGGATGTAGACAAAAAGTACTCATGTTTTAGATGAGGTCACATTTATGGCTTCCAAAATAAGAGATATAGCTATTCAGTTTAATTGATGGATAGGTGTCAAGTGATATACTGATATTGTTTTCTATATGGAGAATGCAGAGTATTTCATAAGGCCTTTCCAAGAAAAATGATACAATGAGTGATGTTATGACACATTTGTGATGGGTTCCCTGCTAAGATTCCTACCACATGGATCTTTTCCATTATCTTGTTTTTATTTTTAAAAAGAAATGCTAAAGAAAACACAAAGTTTGATGTGGAAAATGTACTATTTGAAAAGCCATGATTTAGAAAGATTCATTCTTGATTATTCACCAAGAGTAATATGGGATCCCTTGTCTTAAAATATATTATTTCCTGAAAAACACAATTAGTCTTTGGCCTTCATATGTGTTTACAGGCATAGCACAGTTATTTCTCATTTGTTTTGATTTTCCAAACAATTTTCCAAAGAATATCTTTTATTTTACGCAATTATGTCCAACTTTTTTCTTGCCATTGAAGAATTATTACAGTTCTCTATTTTTGTCCTTTATTAATGCTTTTTTTAAAAAAAAATTAAATTTAGATACTGTAATAAACCGATATGGGATAAAATTACCTCTATATAAAGTTTCTTGATTGGCATGGTAGCAGATAAGTCATAGTTAAATATTGTGGCATATTTGTGATTCTTTTTATGGTCAAAGTATTAGCCATTATAATCATCAAAAAATAGATTATTTATTGGGTGTTTTGTTGCTTGACAGTGTTGCATGATAGCTCTTTGAAAACATTTCAGAATGTTTGAAATCTTACTCGGTGACCAAATCCCACAAGATTTGTACAATCTTAGTCCAAAATATCACATGATCTTGCTATGGGACTTTAAAGTCTTTACAAGATAAGCATGTGAGAACACAGTATTTTTAAACACAATTACAGTTTAGTGAGTTTTTCAAAATGCACATCTTGTGTTGCCTAACCCATGCATTAAGTAAGGAAGGGGGGATATAACTCAGTGCTCCAGATAAAATACAGAGGACTATGCAAACAATAGATTAGCATTTTTCTCATCTGCAACTTTCAAGCATGGGTACAGGCATTTTGGATATGGAACATTATTATATTTCCTATTTAGTACCATTGAAGTAGAACATTCTGTGAACTTCAAACCTATATGGAACAAAGAGACTATTGAAAAAATAGGTATATTTCATAGGTGATCATTCCAATACTTAAGTGAATTGGATATAGCCTTCTCCAAGTCCAGATTATGCACTATTGTGTATATTTTTGAGACCTAAGCATTCTCAAGAATTGTGCTGAGGAGCCACATTTTTTCAGTTCCATAACAATACAAACTGATCTGCAAATATTGGCAGAGAACACCTCTCAAAACTAGTTTCAACCAATATTTCAGGTGGTAGATTTTTCATGCAAAACCTACTAAAACAAGTTTCTAGTTGAAGAGTGTTTTTAGCATGCTATGAGGAATGTGAAGCATGGCTCTTAAGAATGTTCAATAAAATGATACTAACTCGTTTATATGTACAAAGCCGTATTTTATATGTCAGAAGGCTTAGCAATAGCGATAAAATGCTGCCAGTTCAAAGTTATTACAAGAAAAGAATTGATATCAAAAGTATTTTTGGAATGAAATAGATTGTCACAGAATTGATGCCTTCAAGTCCAGATGAATTAAAATATAATTCCAAATATTTAAAAGTTTAATTTGTTCAATTTGATTGTTTCACTTGTAGTGAAAATTGACCAAATGGTTAATTTTTATTTTCAAATAATTAATTTTATGTTTGTTGTTAAAAAGATAATGTAACTAGAGCTTGCAATCTCCACAGTACAAAAAACTGAGATCAGCTATGAATGCATAATTGATTGGTGTATATTCTCTGGTAACATCTTAATTGGCCACAATAACCAGTGATCTTAAAAGGAACTGCCAATTTCCTTCCTTCCTTCCTTCCTTCCTTCCCTCCCTCCCTCCCTCCCTCCCTCCCTCATACAGAGTGTCATACAATGCTCCTCATTAATAACAAACATTCTGCCAGATGATACAATATAATAAATCAGTTGATGAAATGTTGACCCATCGTGATGTGAGTGTTAGTCACTTCTCAGCCAACACTTAAGTTTCACATAGAGATGTCTGATACACAGTTGTCTAACAATGCTTAATTGAGTAATTGGGTAATAAGTTGCTGAATTGAAGTTGATCTCCTTAAAAATAGAATTGTAGTAGATTAGTCATCAAAAGGACAGTTACTGTGGACAAATAAGGAGATTAATAGAGAGATTTGCTAATCAGATTTGACTTTAGGAATTTCATAGGGTTCAAGTTTCTCCCAACTGCATTGCATGTTTAAAATATATAGTAAAGAAGGCTAGATGGTAAGATGGCCTAAAACTATAAATGGGAACTTAGCTTTCTAATGGCTGTACCAAATTCATAATTAAAATGATAGTATCATTAACTTAGCAAAATTGGTCAGGACACTAGAGAGATAGTTTTAAGACTTGAACTGACAACGAGATGGATTTTTTTAAAACCTTTTAATTCCCGTGATTGGCGATTATACTTCTTTTTATAAGACTATATTTTTCCTGTTTTGTAGTTACATCATACTGCTTGCTCCTATTCAATTTCCAATCAATTACTATTTCAATTTCTTATTCAGAATTAATATTATAGGTAGTCCTCAACTTATGACCACAAACAAGGAATTCAGGCTAGTTGCCCACTATTAAAACCTATTAGCATTATTTGTACTAAAGATTCAAGTTTATCTTGTTTATTTTTCCTTCTCTGGGTAGCAGTATATAAACAGCAAAGGTTTACAGTTATAAATCAATGTTCTTTCTGATTTTTAATTGATTGAGAGTTACTGTTTCAGCAACTACTGTCTTTCTACAATGCACAAATCTATGAGATCCCAAATTCAGATATTTTGTCATATTTTGACCAAATACATTTCAATTATAGGATCTAATCTGGGTTAGTCACTGGGACCAGGGAACTTTTCTCTAGCATAGCAAAGTGTGCTGCTAGAGAGAACACTCTCTGTTAAAGACAAGTTTCCTAAGGCTGGGCTCCAGCACAAGTTCAAAAGCTCGGAAGATTAAACCTCTGGTCCCGGTGACCAACCCAGATTGGATCCTGATTCTTGCAACATTATCCTGGGACATGTATATTCACTTTCATTCACATTTCAGTTAGTCCTTGTGAGCAGTCTGGATAATTCAGACATGATTCCCAAAACCAATCTTTCCCCCCATCGACTCCTTTTGTGTGGGCAGTTATTGGCTTGAGTATTCCTTTTTCTGATCCTGTATGGGCTGGAAAGGTGTATATAAAAGTATGCTTTAAGTTTTAGAGATTTTGTTATTTCCATATTATTTGATTTGTTCTTACGTGCTTAATCTACTAAAATAAATAAACTGAATTGAATTTCAATCTGCATAGTATACATACTTTTTACCTTGTTTTTTTTGCTTACTTTCTTTTCATCTGAATCAACTCTGCTTCTTAGATTTTAGTCCTATATGCATTTACCTGAAAGTAAACCCCATTGAATTCATAATATGGTGTTTTACATATTATTGTTTTTGTTTTAAAGTAGGGATCCCCACACCAGTCCACAGCATGCCAGAAACTGGGCCACGCAAACAAGTGAAACCTTATCTATGGAATGCAAGCAGCACACAAAACCACATCCGCTCCAGTCCACAAAAAAACTTCTCTCCACAGAACCAGTCCCTAGTCCCAAAAGGTTGGGGGCCACTGTTTTAAAGCATTCTTTTAACCATTTATTCTGTCTTAAATTTAGAATAGTTTGTCTGCCTCTAAGAAAAAAAATAGTCTTCTCTGTCTTCCTTTCCTCTTCTGTCAACTTTCTATCCTAAAGTTCTTTTAAAATGGTAGTCTGAAGATATTTGTCCTCAAGTGAAGTGGTTCCATATTCCTTTGTAAAGTTAGTCCTTCATCGTTTAAGGATAGCAGAGGCAACATCTGAAGACGTATCAAAAGACTTTTAAAAAGTATTTGTGGAATGAAAATTCCAGTTTATTTCAGGTTTTGGTCTTATAAGAAAAATTTCATCAGCATACATGGTTTGCATTTGTAATATATTTCAAGAAAAGGATCTTCTGAGCTTGCTATAGCATAACTAGATATATACAGCACTGTATATAAAGACACCTTTGCCATCTCTCTAGATTCTCACAATTGTTTTGACATATTCATGAAATGGGAGCCTCCTTGTCAAGTATATATTGTATTACTAAAGAAATGATCTTTTTCACACTGTCAACCAAAAATTGGCGACTTAAGATACCTCATGCTCTAGGTTGGTTTTCCATTAGCAATGCAATAAGAGCTTTAGGACAAAAAGAATAATGTTTGAAGCAGAGTCCTTCTGTACTGTAATGCGTCTGGTATGAAGTTCGTTTAAACCACAAACTGAATTTGGAGGATAAAATGAAAATGTTCATAGAGGGCAAGGATTTCTGAATATTCCCTATTCAAAAAACAAAGCCAGAAAATTAAAGAGTTCCAGAGATGCTGAAACCACGTGATTAAATTAGACCTCTAACATGATTCCAACCAGATTTTGTGGCTTTGCTTAATCTTCTGATACTATAATTAAATTTGGTACTTTTTAACAATTATTACTCATTAAGCTGTATGGGACCTGACATGATATACTCAGTTAATTCTTTAAACATGTACTTATATAATTGCTGAAATGCTTGTTCTTTACTTTCTCCAGTAAAAATAACAATAGTCCATTCTTTACTTAAATTGTGACTAATGTTATAAAATTGTCTAAAACCTCACAATTTTGTGTATAATCTGTAATAGTTCATCAGGACACTACAAGCACATATATGTTCAAGTCCTTATGTACATAGACATACATATACATACACATATGCACACATGCACACACAAACACACAGATACACACCCACAGACACACCCACATATAATTATGTATATACATATTCATACACCTATACTCATGCATCTACACACACACACACACACACACACACATACAAGAGAGACATAAATATAAAGGTTACATGTGTAATATATATCTTAAAACACTGGGATTCCTTTTTTGAAAAAAAATAATTATGCATGAATTTCTTAGGAAATGAGGTGGAAATAAGTGAAGTATGGATTGGGACTCTTGAACATAATGGAAAAATCCCACCCAATTGAATATATATTTTAATCATTTAAAAATATAAAATTTATATTTTTATTTCAATTTCTTTTTAAATAAATAAGTATTGGTCATGTGAGTTATGAGACACTGCTTATCAACACTACCAATTTTAAGATGTGTGCACAGTAATTCACTAGCCAATTTTGAGAGACAAGCACAAACTAAAGGACACTGTATGATGACAGACTGCTAGATGCTGAAAGGCTAAAATGTGGCTAATATGTTACTGAAACGTATCTTAACAAAAGTTTAGCATTATTTTAGAAAGTATCCCCCCACACACTATTTTCTTCACAAGAACTGAAGAAAACATATTTTATTCTTTGAACAGAAATAACTACTTGTAATATTATCCACTTCAAAACCCATCATTTTAACGTATTGTGATTTTTCAAGCACTTTTTCTAAATGCAATGTGAATGAAAACAGAAAAATACCAGGTAATGGGCTACAGCCCAGGAGTTGGGGACTCTATCTTAAAGAATTGTAATGATGTATTATTGATTGGGATTGATATTGTTAAATAGGAGGAATAATTTGAAATAGATCAATAGACATGATTCCTATTTTGAGTTTGTAGTATAGGTAGTCCTTGGGTTACAACAATTGTTAATAACAGGATTGCCATTGTAGTCTTAAAACATGACATCCCTGTAACTATGTTACTTAGAGACAAAAATCCCAATTGCCTTTGTAACAACATGGGTTGTTAAGTGGGAAGTGGCAGAAGTCTAGGTAATGAGCACAGAGATGCCACAGTAAATGCCATGGCGGTTAGAGAGGATCTAGGATGCCATGCACCAGCTCAAGGAAGCTGAGGTAAGGAGAACATGGGTTGATGTGAAGCCAGGGAGATTTATAGAACAATTTGCAACCTCCCCTGCCGTTCTCCAGTTTTAGCCAAAAATAAAGTAACCGCTCCTGTAGATATTGTAGATTAAACAGAACATTTTCTTCATATCCAATATATGACCTGCAGTATGGTCAGCATTGTGCTGCCCACTCTTTGAGTAAAATTGGATTACTTTTTGTGCTTTAATGTTGTTTGATACTTGCTTTATCTTTTGCAATATACAAAAAGTTTGAATATGTGCTCATTTTTTACCAAGTATCATTTATTTCTAAAATATTTAAAGTTATTACATAGCAGAACTATACTACCTGTAATTATCTAGAGATTAATGACATCTCCCTTCCAGCAACCCCCAGCAACACAGTCAAGGGAAGGAATTGTGCTGCATTCGCAAGATTTTTAAAAATATCAAGTTGCCCATACTCTTCCCTATCACAAAAACAAGTACAACTAAAAATAACTAAATATGACAACAGTAGAACCAAATGAATATTGATAGCCATATGTCAGGGAGAGTTTAATTTAAATTCCTGCATTGAGAATACAGTTGAATTTGGTGGCTTCTAGCATAGTTCTCCACTACTGCCTTTCTGTGATTCTACAAGCCATCAGTTAAAGTAATTGATTAAGCATCTGAGAGATACACCAGAGAATTAAGCAAATTTTAAAAAGACAAAAGTATTTAAATCAGAATATTAAATAAATGCAGAAAAAATGATTTAAAGTCAGGAACATTTTTTTTTTAATTGAAGGAACAGTAGACCATCTCTCCAAAGAGTAAATTCCGAGCTAGAAGATAACTATTGAGATCTTCTGCTAAATAGTCCAACCAAGGTTCAGGGGTAGATATACATATTAAATGTACATCTATTCTTTTTTGCATACTTAACTAACAGTTGCTATTTTTTTCACCTTTTTGTTTGTTTGCTTCTAGTTTATACCTTCATTAATTTTGAGTAGTCCCAATTTCCAATTCTTCCTAGATTTAATCAGAATATAGCTTATATTTATTTCTGATTTGTTAATAGAGAGTTGGAGAAACTGAGGGATATTTGCAGAGCTGAATCTGTATTAGGTTTTGTTTCTTTGTTGGTTTTTGCATACCCAGGACCTAAAAATTGATGGCATAGCTTCCTACCATTTTGAAAGGGGAAATGTTCAGTATTCTCTTAGGCATAATATGGTGTTATAAACACAAAAAAAGCTCTGTTTTCTTTGCTCTTGTGATTATATTTTGATCTGTTTACTATTTATTATCATGTTTTATTTTTCTTAATGTTGTATACCTATCTTGTCCTTTGGGATTTGGAATGTTATAAATTCTGTAAAATTAATTTTAAAATTAACAAATGTATCACAAGCACAGCTAGGGTATTGGGAGGGGCAGAAACATATTATTGCCTCATCCACTGCAATCCTTATTCTTTCTAAGAAGATATACTATGTGCCATCTTCAAAAATTTGCCTTTAAAATTAACTCCCAAAGAAAGCAGTCAGTAATTGTTTTTTGTTTGTAAAATAAAAAAGAGACTCTGATGAGTTTTGAGCAAACTCCTGAAAACTCAGTTTTAAATCCTTTAAATGTCAAATTCAAGAACTCAATTGCTGAAACAATTTCTGTTCTTCAACCCTCTGTTGAATATCACTTTGCTTAATTACCTGGTATTTTCTACTAAGATCATACCACGCTCATGTTATTTTGTATAAATGTACGGTATATACCACTATTCTGTATTCTGGTAATGAGCATATAAAAAGGAAGAATTTTTAGCATCAATGCTTGAGATTGTTGATCAGGTGCATACCTTAATTTACAAAACAATTTGAGTGGCCCTAATTGGCAATATTACTGAGTCATGCAGGATGATACTCGTTCTAAAGGTTTTAATTGATGTGTCAGTAGAGCACTGAGAAGTAATCATTTTTTTGAAAGCCACCCAGTGAGTTCTTAGCAAAGCTGAAATTTGGATCAGGGATTTCTTGCTGTCAACACTGCGTTCCATTTCTGTGGCGTTCTATATACAGTCTGAATTTTCATATTTTCTGGACAAACTAAAATAGTCTTCAGAAACTACAGCATCTTGAGAATCTTGAGGTTGTCTTACTGATCTTACAGCATTACATCATTTCTGGAAGGTAAAAACTAGCTGATGTGTAAAACTGACCTAATGCTATGGTAAGATGGAAGAGGCTGAAGGATATATTTTAAGTAACTTTAATTTTCCATTCTATTAAAGGGTATAGATGGGTTTGGATTCACAATCTTAAATGATCATTCTTTACAACATTATGGGTATTTTTCCCTGGATGTCAATGGTTTCTGAGAAATATTGATGGTATTTTTAACACAATACCAGTATTATTTGACAGATAAAGGGTTATGCAATATGGAGAATATTACCAGGAATTCTGAGCTATTGGTCCAGGAAACCCTGACTCATTAATAAATACTTCATGTAGCAGAAACATTTGTATATACTGTGGAAATTAAAAGATAAATACCTGTAATTTTATATTAAATAGCACATATATACAGCATTTAATGTTAAACATACCATTTTAACATCTGAAACATTTGCCTGTGGCGTCATCTAGACTCCCACAGAAACAAAATTGTTTTCCTTGATGCTTTAGAGTTATGTTAGGCATTCCTTACTTTGTTTGGATAACATTTTGTTGAACAATGCTTTGCAGTCTGAACTTCAAGTACTGTGAGCTATTTCTGTGGCTAAACAAAGTTATTTTTAGTGAGTAGGTCATTGGATTCACAAGAAAAACACTGATTATCCAAAAAGGGAACTGCAGGATGGGGAAATAGGAATTTTTGTTTTTTGTTAAATGTGGTTGAGGGGAGGGGTAATACATAAAAAGCTGATCCTATTTATAAAAGCAGATTGAAGGCCAGAATTTGCTTCTAAGATTCTTCTTTTAAGCCATTTATGTAAGAAGTTCCATATGTAAAAGATTCTCTTTTTTATTAGTTCTGTTGTTTTTTATATTGTTTTATATGTGTGTGTGTGTGTGTGTGTGTGTGTGTATGTATATGTATATGTATGTGTATATATATATATATATGTTTTCTGAGGTTTTCGTGGGTGTTTGTATGTAGGTCTTTGGTTATTCGGGTCTTCTCCTGCGTAGAATTGGAAGTATCTTGGCGACGTTTCGACGAAGTCTCATTCGTCATCTTCAGGCTGGTGTTCTTGGCTTCGTGCTTCCAGGAGCAAAGGAGCAACTGGAAGCACGAAGCCGAGAACACCAGCCTGAAGATGACGAATGAGACTTCGTCGAAACATCGCCAAGATACTTCCAATTCTACGCGGGAGAAGACCCGAATAACCAAAGATCTACATGTATGTATGTATGTATGTATGTGTGTGTCTGTGTTGTTGTTGTTGTTGTTGTTGTTAGTTGCAAAGTCATATTCGACCCATCGCAACCCCATGGACAACGTTCCTCTAGGCCTTCCTGTCCTCTGCCATCCTCTGGAGTCCATTTAAGATCACATCTACTGCTTCGGTAACTCCATCCAGCCACCTTGTTCTCTGTCGTCCCATTCTTCTGTTGCCCTCAATCTTTTCTAGCATTAGGCTCTTCTTCAGTGAGTCCTTCCTTCTCATTAGGTGGCCAAAGTATTTGAGTTTATATATATATTCTTGTAAGCCTCCTTGAGTCACCATGTGCGAATAGGCGGCAATATAAATTTCAAATAAATAAATAATAAATAAATAAATAAATAAATAAATAAATAAATAAATAAATAAATAAATAAATAAATAAATAAATAAATAAATTCACACTTCTGTTCTTATTATGGTCAAGAGACAGCACAATTTTTATCCTCACTATTCTGAGATCTTGAAAGATGCAAAAACAGTCCTATAAAAAAGAAATTGAGTTATCTTCTCATCCTATGAATATGAATGATATTAGACCAGCTGGAGAAATAAATGATATAACTCTTCCGAAACCAAAATACTATGTCTGAAAAAGTGTGGCAATATTAGTAGGAAAAGGAATCTATTTTTGTTGGAAAGCAGGACACCTTTTCTTGTGTACATGTTTTAGGCACTCTAATTGCATGAGTTTGATATTTAGTTAAGCCAGAAAGACAGATCAGCTTTGGAAGCAATTTTAAAAACAACTGAAACCTGTCAGAATGTCATTAGAGCTTTTCTCTCTAGCATGGTGGTTAGTTTTATAAATTACATAAAGCCATAGTTTTATCTGTGTCTGTTGAATAAACCACACTGGCAAACCATAAACCATAATTTGAAAACCATAGTGGTTGGGTTCATATGTCCCATTAAGCCCAAATCAAAGAAATTGTATGTTTGGATGTGTTGATATTTCAGCACTAGATATAGGTTCTTGTGGATCAAATCTGAGGGAATAAAACAAGTGTTATAACTGCAATGAGAACTTGTGATCCTCTCTAGATGTTGCTCAATAACATCTCCAGCATCCCCATCATTTGTTATATTGACTGAAGCAATTCAGCTTTGGATGCATCTACAACAGCGTTGGAGGCTAATATATCTGCTGCTTTATTACAAAGGCAGACATTAATGTTTATTAACTGAGATTTGAGAAGATGGTGCTGATACCTCCAGATGTGTTGTCCATTTCCAAAATTTCTTTGGCCATGCTGACTGGGAATCTGAGTTGTGTGTAGTTCCAAAACACCTTGAATTCAAAAAGCTTAGAAAAGTTGGTTAAAAATAAAACCAAATGGCTCCATTTTTCTGCCAATGAATGTGATGCTTTGGGGACAAAAATTAAGAGTTTCTAGTATATAGCAAATATGTCTTGACAAACTCAATACATGAATCTTCAGGTTTATATACCCAAACTTGTGACTTGTGATGGTGCTAAATAATCAGGACTATTGTGTCCCATGGTCACTATTTGAATACTAGAGTTGACTGTTGAAAACAAAACAATAATTTGGGTAAGACAATGACTAACCTTTTCCATTTCTGGCAATGTGCTGAAGCAGATTATTACATAATATTAAATAATGGATTTTGACCATTTCTGAATTGGATACTCTCCTGATAGGTTATATTTGAAGTAAACTTATGGTTGTTGCCTGCCAATGAGGCTTAGTTAATGCATAATATGAATCACGTCTCTCCTGATTTTGAACAAAATATAGAGCTTCCCAAGATGCAGATTGCTTTTGCAAGAGCATAAAGGACCTGAAGTGTAATCAAATGGCTCCTAATCTTGCAATTCTTTGGAGAATTCCTCTTTTAATTCTAAGTAACATGGGGGCTCAAAACAAGGAAAATATTAGAGCATCTTAAGCTCTCAGAACTTCCATATCTCAAATACCTTTGTTTTAAACAAATAACTTTTACTAGGGTAATTGAGCAAAACCTGCTCTCATCAAGTTTCTCTTCTGTGAAACTATTTCAGAAGGTCTCCACAAGGTTTTGATTGATAAAGTTATTGTAAGATATGATCAGTTTCATATCTTTCCCAGTTTGCATACCTTCTAGTTCCTTTTCCTTCCCCCTCATCTCATCCCCAATTTAAATTCTACATCAGTTTAGTCATTTATGCATATGATGGGGTTCTAGTTCATGAAACCTTATGTCTTTTAATAAAATGATGAGTTAGTCAGAAAAGTGGCTACCACACTCCTTGTGACTCTAAAAAGGAAATTGAACTCCATCTCCAGGACTTCTGGAGAATATAAAGGTGTATATAGAAAGTCTTGTGTTCATGTATTGAACTAAACTAGGGATTGAGCCATATTGTATGATCTAGTTGTTCTCTAGTAGCTAGAGTTTCCCAAATCTTATCACTAAACTTTGAGATCAGATTTTCAATTTTTGGATTTATGTTTGCTTTTGTAAAATAAACAAAGTCCACAAATTAGTATATTCAAATATTTGTCCTTGGTTCTCTGCCATGTTTCCTGTAGGATTTGGAGGAGAAAAGAGAAGTCTATTTTTGCAGTAAAACTTCATTTTCTTAACTCATGCTTGTTAAATAAAACACAATGACTAGTGTCATACAATTCATTAAGGCACAGTCCAGTAGCTTTTATATCACAGTTGCTGGAATCAAGTAACATTAAATCAATGTGAAACCATATTATGGCTTACTGCACTAGGCAAATCTGTCAGTTTAATTTTCAGTGCATGAGTGAATGAGAAGACGGAAACGTGCACACAAGAGTCAGGTTCAACAATGGATAGAAGAGAAAGAATTTTTGTCATTTTGCTTGGGGAAAACGACTAATGAAAGCTGAATTTATTCTGTTAACAACACTGCTTCTGAATTAGCATCTCAATGGTTTAAAGCCTTCTACTGTAAGGTCAGGAATGTACCATCTATGGATCCGACATCCTCATTTTTACCATATCAGAATTAGTATTTAAGAATCATTAGCAAGCAAACAGATCATTTTACAACAGGTTTCTTCTTCTTGCTGTTGCGCTATATCCGTCATCAGACATTGGCAATCATGTTGGCAATCCTATTTTTATCAACAGCCGCACGAAAAAGTGCTGCTGAGTTTTGTCCAAACCAGTCCCTTAGATTTTGAAGCCATGGTGTTCTTCTTCTGCCTGGACCTTGTTTGCCTTCAATCTTTCCTTGGAGGATTAAGTAAAGTATGGCGTATTTTTCCAGGTGTCACATCACATGTCCAAAATATTCTAACTTCCCTTTGCTTTCCCAGGCAGCTTATCATCTCCTCATTTCTAATTTTGTTCACCCAGTTTATACATAACAGCCATCTGTAAATCTATATTTCAAATGCTTCCAGTCTATTCAAGTGGCTTTCTGTCAGAGACCAACTCGCTACTCCGTAAAGCAGGATAGAAAACATGTAACATCCGACAGGCCTGATTTTCAATTTTAGGCTTATGTCATGACTGCAGAAAACCTTTTTCCTTTTGAAGAATGTTGTTTGAGCTTTCTCTATCCTTGTCACAACAACAGTTGTAAATGTAACACAGTTTTTGTCAGAGACAAACATCACCTCTGTGAAATATTGTACCATGTTATGCCTTCCCTCCTTTTCAAAAACTTTCCTTTACATGGAAACATAACAGGAAAAGGTGTTGTCTGTCATTGACTAATGACATTGATTAATCCAAAATATGTTGACACAGAAATTAATGTTCTCAATCTCTACATCACAGTTCCTTAAAACATTTTAGATAGACACGAGGAAAATAGTTTTTTAGTTCTGTTTTGTTATAAGGCTTATGAGATTAGAACCAGATTTCTGAGGACACTGATACCAAAATGCTTTCTCTGTCATTTTACTCTATGAATACTGATGTGAAAATACTTTTTGAACAAAAGTTGATATTTATCTTACACAAAATTTCTTTCATTAAATAATAGGTTGGGTTTTTTCTTAAAGCTGAGTACATTTTTATTTTCCAAAACAAATAAGAAATATTAAGTGGATGGGGGAAAAGAAAGAGTAGTGGTATGGTTGCACTGTGGCATTTTCCAATTCTTTATTACCATACAGGAATATTGGATGCTTCAGAGACTGAGCCAGCTGCAGACCTTGTCTGCAAGTCATGTTTAATGTCTAGAAACAAATCAGGAACAGCAGTTAAAGAGGGACAAAAAATTCAAGAGTAGCCAAAAGCATACAATCATTTTAAAACTCAGGTTTTTTTTTTAAATTTGATTTATATGCCGCCCTTCTCCGGAGACTCAGGGCGGCTTACAATGCATTAAGCAATAGCCTTCATACTTCTGTATATTTATACAAAGTCAGCTCATTGCCCCCAACAAACTGGGTCCTCAATTTACCCACCTTAGAAAGGATGGAAGGCTGAGTCGACCTTGAGCCTGCTAGGATTGAACTCACAGAAATTACAGGCAGCTGGTGTTAATTGCTGCCTTTAGTAGGAGGCATTAGCCCCCTATGCTACACAGTAGTTAAATCATGATGAAAATTAATCATTTTTATTTATTTATATGCTGCAGAAACGTCTAATTTTTTCAAAGCAGGTTGTATTGTAAAAGAATAGAAGCAAGCTGATTAATATTTACTATTCTATTGAAAATATTGATTCCTTTAAAATATGAATTTTAGCAGGTGTGAAAAAGCTTAGATCTTTTCAAGATACGATACCAATAAAGAACAATATTTGTAGCTCAAGTTTGAAATGAGGAGTCCTTGGTGTTCTTGAGCTTAGTTGTTTTCTTGCAGATGTTTCATTATCCAAATTAGATAAAATCATCAGTGTAGTTGTTGTGTTCTGATTTCCCGCGGATCCGATTCCCTAGCGGGCACGTAACATTCTAAGTTGTTTCTGATTGGCTGCCAGTTTGACAGCCGAATATAAAAGAGCTGTCAAACGGGCGCGGTCTGTTCTGTTGCTGGCTGTTGCTGGAAAGTTGCACTTGCTAATAAACGTTAGCTGTTGGCCATCTGTCTCACCTCAGTCCTTGCCGAACCCTGTTGCATTGTATTTAACAGTAGTGACTAGTACTGATAATGTTACCTAGTGTGGATAATGAATTGTCTGCAAGAAAACAAGATCATAGAGCACGAAAACAAGATCATAGAGCACAAAAGCCCCCCCCCCCAAAGGTATGGGAAGGTAACAGCATTTTGTGCACCTCAATATATAGTCATCCAGCCACATCACCAGGGAAAATGTGTTTGTAATGTACAACGTTGGCTCTTAGCTAAGAAATGGACATGAACACTGCTCCCTAGAATTGGACATGGGGAAAACCTTTACCTAAAAATGGGGTAAAGAATTGAAAAACTATTTTCTTCTAGTTGTGACAAGTAGCATTTATCTTCTGCCCTCTATTGTAATAAACAGTATTTTATAATATCTCTGCTATGTCTTCTGAGCTAATTTTCTTGGTTTGTGAAATATTAAATATGGCAACAGCAGGTATGCATGGCAGAAGGGTAGCTTTGTTTCTTTTTTGCTGCTTTGTTTAGGATTTTATGGCATTTCATTACCCTAACTTGATGATGTTACCTAGTTAGAGTATTGAAATGACTGCAAGAAAACAAGCAAGCTCAGAGAGCACAAAGGACCCCTCATCCTGAGTTACAAATATTCTCCTTTATTGGTTTAAAATTTAGAACGATCTAGCTAGGTAAGTTAGTTTTTGCTTTCAATCTATTATCTAGAACAATTCAACTTCCCTTTTTTACCAACTTGATTTAAGTCACAGGTAATTATTTCTAGGTCACAGAAATAAATACAAATGTTTGAAAATTAAAACTAAAAATGCTGCTTTATTTTTAATGTATTTTCTTTTCATCTTTGTTATCCTTATTTAAACCAGAGAACACAATTGCATTATGTGTGGAAATTTAGCATGGCATAGGCCAGTGATGGCTAACCTTTTTGCCCTCGTGTGCCAAAAGTGAGGGGAGTGCGGGAGGTTTGCGCATGTGCATGCCCACACCCATAATTCAATGCGGCCAGCACATGCACGTGTAACCCCCTGTGCTCCCCCCGCTTTTGGCATGCGATGGCACGATGGGCCCGGAAGACTCGTTTTTTTACCTTCCCCAGGCTCGAGAGGCTTTCTAGAAGCCTAGGGAGGGTGAAAACTGCCTTCCCCACCCACCCACCCCCACTCCCAGAGGTCCTCCGGAGGCCGAAACAGCCTGTTTCCTGACTTCCAGTGGGACCGGAAGGGCTGAAAATCAGGTGGCCGGCGCGTGCATGCGTGCTGGATCTAAGCTAGGGCAAGGCTCATGTGCCCACAGATATGGCTCCGTGTGCCACCTGGGGCACACGTGCCATAGGTTCGCCATCACAGGCATAGGCCTTTGGACTTAACAATATTTTAAGTTTTTTTATCATCAATTACATGATTACAGGGAAGTAAATATTAAAATACTACTGATTTAGTGTAGCTTAAATTGTTTTACTGAAGCCTACTTTTTTGAGTTTTTCATTTCTAAAATCATGTAGATTTACAATATATATAAAATCATTGAATGCAGTATGTTAAGTAAAATATTTGTTTGCTTCCTGCGTGAAATTATTTTCTTAATGTATTTAAGAATATACAGGCAGAATATATGTCATGACATAAACAATAAAGCTTTGCCTAGCAAGAAAACTGGAGATACAGTAGATCTGTTTAGGCAGTAATCTATTGTTCCTGGTTATTTAAGTGTTGTTTACGGTGAATTTTTAGGGTATCAGGCAGAAGACATTCCTGCCCTACCTGGATGCAAACTGGGAATTTCTGTATACAGAACAGAACGTAAGTTGTAGCACTGAGCTATAATTACTGCCTTTGCCTTCGGCTTTCTTATTGCATTTCACATAGTATATTTGCACAGCTGGGATTTCCATGCTGGTTCCTTGGAAACATTTTTTTTCTTGTTAAATGCAGATTTCCACTTTATTGATATCACACTTGATGAACTTTTAATGTCGTTCAAGAGTTTTTTGCTCAGCCACAGAAAACTTGCAAGTTTTGTGTAAATGAAGTGTTATATGTGTGTGCATGTATTGCTTATATTATATGAAAACTGTATTCCACAATGTAGATTTGTGATTTATAAACTAAAAATGCATGATTGTTTCCAGATCACAAGTATCTATGATAATGTTCTTATCTTCATATATAGTAACAGCTGTATAGTTTGGCAAATAAATAATTGCTCCAGGATGTCTCAGAATGAGGTGACTGTCAGTTTGACTTGTTGGTGACTCATAACTTCTGTCACCAAAAATCTGGCATTAATAACTATAATTTTCTTCTATGAGCATTTTGTGAAAGTGAAAAGACCAAATCACATTAATGAGCATGCTGTATGCACACTACAGTGTTTTATGTAGAAATTAAGAATTCTATACAAGGTATAGGGTATATGAACCCCCAAAATGGAAGGTAATATTTCTTTAAAAGACTCAGTTTCCATCCTCTAACGTCCTGTTTACCTACAGCTGTCTATATCCCTTTTGTCTAGGTCAGATACCTATATCATTGTTTCTTTACTTGCATATTTATGTTCGCTTTCTCTTTCAAGCATATATTAGCCAAACTTTTTGCTAGTATTCCTTTGGGGTTTTTTACTAGCTGGGACTAGAATGACATGACTGCAGATAGTGCTTATAACATTCCTTTTGACTTAAGGAGAATGATTATCCCACTGTGCAGAGGGTTTTGTGTTTCTAAAGGAAAATAGGAATTTTTCCAAGAAATGAGTCATGTTGTTTTACTGTTTTCCCCACCGCCAGGTAAATACAGGCAGACATGATACATTTTCATCCCAGTGTGTAGCATTTCTGCTGTTCTACTTATTATTCAAATCTCAAGGAAGCTTTCTAACTTCTTCAGAAGAGTTAAAACCTGCTGCATCCCCAAGACACACATAGTATGTTCTTTATTTATGACACATTTCCTGGAAAGGAAGTAAATGGCTGTTCAAAACAACTATATTTTGTTGGTGGTAGTATTAATTTTGGAGTGGGATCCTGGTATTATTTTTTTGGAAATGGCTGTCTTCTTAGTAAATTATTTTGTGTGCCTCTTGAGGTCATTAGCTGGGGAGGAATATTTTACAATATATTTGGAGCAGCCTCTAGGTCATTTTCATTCAAACATTTTTTTGTGTGTTTAAAACTTGGTATCTTTTCAGTAAAACATTTTATATCTTCTCTAGTCATTCTCATAGGTTCCAAGCCTCATATCAGTAGAGACAAAACATATGAGGTATATATAAACAGTGGATTCACAGAGATTGTTCAATTCAAGCTGATCTTTTCAGTGAATAATTTTTATCCAAATAAAATGGCAAACTAATTTTTTCTTTAATATGCCTTTTGTTGGTCTCTGAAAATTTGTTGTAGAACATCAGATGCTGAGTCTTAGCTTTAGAAAATCCATAGTGGTATCTCTTATGTCTCAGCACTTAGCTTTGTATATTCTCTGTTCCATAGATATGCATTGATCATTACCCAATTTTTTCCTCTGCCATTCTCTTTTTGTTCCATAAACTGAATTTTTAATCTCTTATATCCTACAAAGTTAAATAGTTCGCAATGTACTATTTTCTTTTCCAGATAATTTACTCTTCATCCTACATACCAGTAGGATATAATTATTTCTTCTAAGATCTATATTGTTCTTGACTTATTGTGATAATCAGTCTTTTATTTTGTAAGGTACATTATGCATTGTAAGATACAGCTATAGATTGGTGAAAGATACTCATCTTAATCACCATTACAACATTTTATCATACACATAGCACACCCATGCACTCTCTAGGTGTAATAAGTGTAATAATCTATAATTCTATTTCATATTTTGGAAAACATAGTTTAAGAAAAAATAATGAGGTTAAATTTAAGGAAGGAGTTCATGGCAAAAGCAAGATTCAAATTCATTTTAGTGCTCTGATCAATAAATTTACGTTAAATTAGCAATTGCTCTTGTTGAATATTGATTCCAAACCTAGTATTATTTTTAAGTTTTCTTAACTGGACCAGAAACTCAACCAAAAAACGGGGGGGGGGGGGGGCTGAAAGATCAGCCAGGATACTAGTGCCAACAATTTTCTAAGTCATAACAGATCTTAAGCTTGCTTATTTTGCAGGACCTAAACAATACTTAATTCTTGGGGTCGAAAATGTGCTCTTCATTTTCTGGAACAAATTTTGTAGACTATTGTCAATGAAGTACTTTTCAAAACACGCTTTATCCAGTGCTGGGTAAATCCCACAAAGCTTTAAATAGTTTTAATGTAATGTCCTTGTGACTACACATGAGAATAATTAGTAGATTGGGCCTTGTTTTATTAACTGCACTACTGGCACAGGTTATTTTAGATTAGAAATGACAGGAGTTTTTCTCCTCATTTACAAAAACATTTTTGGGAAGTAATTTTGTAATGGACTATGTTGATTAATTCTGTGTGTACTGATCCCTTTTAAAAAATAAATTCACCCAATCTTTTTCTTGTCAGTATTATACAAATGTCAATGTATTGCACTTCTTCCATATAACCGTATTTAATTTTTGTAGATTATTTTATTCTTTTTTATTTATTATCCTATTTTGGACCTAGCTCTCTGGAAAAGACTCTACAGTGACAATGAGTGCATCATTGGAAGACCCAAGTTAGGGACAAATTATAATGGAGAAATATGTGTGTGTTCATGTTGATATAGATGATGGCACAAATTGCTCAATCAATCACTTGATCAATCAATTTTACTAGTAATTTTGTTATGAATTATGATTATACCAGGCAATCAATCAATCAATCAAGTTACATTTGCTTGTTAAGCAGAAATGTGATACCAAGTAAGGCTTAATACAAAGAACAGTAATGAAACATGGGATGAGATTATTTAAAAGATCATCTCATCTCATTGAACAGGCTATTGAACTGGAATTGCTTTTCTGTTAGCAAGTTGCTCAAGCCTTTTGACAAATAGTTCCTATGTGTTATTTCTGATTTTTTTGTTTAGCTATATTCAAATTACTACTACAGATTAGTTTTCCTTAATGTTTTCTTTATGTTTATGGCCAATACACAATAAACTTAAAAGACAAATTTTAACTACTTAATTTTTACTATATAAAATATGGACTGTGTTATCATGAAGAGATTTGAATTTAACTAGACAGTCACTTTTCTGATTTTGGGAAATGATTTCAACATATTAGTTGGTTTATGGTGTGGATTAAATGATAAATTTAACAACATAATTAAATTCATATAAATAGCAATGTTCATCATATGGAATCTTTGTTCATAATGTTTTGTTACATTTATCTATATATTACTATAATATATATTATTTCTTCCAATTTTGTCTTTACTGTTTAATGATTATTGAAAATATATAGTTTTTATTTTTTATTGTAACATTTTAAAAAATATACATAGGAGGAAATTCCATTAATTTTGTCACCATAATCCAGAGACTGAAAGAAAAAAAATGCTCTAGAATCACTAGTATGAATGAAGAATATGGCAACTTCAGTTATATGCAGTAGCTTCTGTATTAGATGTTTAACCTATTACACTCAGTATTTTCTTTATTAATTTAAAGAGAATCTTAAGGTTACAGAAATTGATCTGACCTCCAGCAAAGGTCAGGATGTTCAAGGAATCCAATTTCTTTTCTTTCACAAGGAGCAGATGTTTTAGTAAAAAAATATGGAAATGTTTGTTTTGTACTCTTAACTTTTATGTCTGAACTTGACAAAGACACTCAAATATACTTTTGTGTTCAACCATATCTTCTAAAATGTGCAGGAAATACAGTAAGAATGAAGAAAGATAGCGAAAATTAAATCTGGGGAACAAATCTCCAGAATCCAGATGTTTACTAATGGCTTCCAAAACGTACAGTTAATTTCTACTTGTGACAAGAATTTTTAAAATGGATCTTAAGCCTCTCATTGCAAAATAATAGAAACTACCATTTAACATAATGCACATGCAATTAATATAGCTATTATGAATATTTAGAATACTTAATTTCATGAATGGTTTTTAAAGCATCTCATTTTCATAATCTGTTCAATGCTGCTGTTTAATTGAATACCTGTATTCATTAGAATTATGCTTTAAATATACTGACTCCGTGTTTTGTATGTGCTTCTTGGAATACGTAATCATTTCAACATCTACATGCAATGGGTGATATCATCCAACACCATGAAATAAGATGTCATCATTATGCTTATGATACCCAACTTTACACCTTCTTCCTTGGTTTTCCAAGTGATGCTGATGTTTGCACGGATCTAGATATGGGATAATAGGTTTCAAATGAACTCTGGTAAGACAGAGTGGCTGTGAGTTTAAGAGGCCTTGGGATCTGGGCGTTTATCATCCTTAGTTCTGGATATAGTTGCACTACCCCAGACAGACCTGGGGTAGTGCACAATCTGGGAGGTTTTCCTAGTTTCATGACTGCAGGTGGCAATTGTGGAAAGAAAGTTTTTACACAATGTCATGTTGTATACCAGTTGTGCACTTTTCTAGAATGTGAGGCCCAGAACACTTGTGGCCTGCCATCTACCTTGTGGATTACTGCAACACACGCTACATGGGGCTACTCTTGAAGAGTATTCAGAAGCAGCAACAGATACAGAGTGCAGCTATGCAGAGTTCTAGAGGCCTTCCGGGTAGCATATATAATACAGCTGTAATGCAAGCTGCATTGTTTGCAAGTTTGTTCTTGGGTCCAATTCAGACTGTTGCTTTAAACTCCTTCATATAGGAGTGAAATTCTCCCGGATCGGACTGGATCACCCCGTCCGGTAACGATTTTGGCCATTGGTTCATTGGTAGTGATGGCAGAGCGAAGGTCCGCCCACCATCCGGGGTAATTTTTACTTTCTGTGAATGCCCAGAAAGTTTTGCGCATGCGTAGAAGGTTTTGCGCATGCGTAGAAGGTTTTGTGCATGCGCAGAAGGTCTGCACGGGCACAAAGCGACCACGTGCATGGCACATGCACCTTCTGAACAGGGAAGGAAGGTAAGTAGATTTTACCCCTGCCTTCATGGCATGGGACCAGGATATCTGAGTGACCATCTAACCTTGACGCAACTAATCCACTCATTTGTTCCAATCAAAAGGGTCTACTTTGGATCCCATTGGCTAAAAAAAAATTGGACAGTGAGCTCCAGAAGGAAGCCTTTTCTGGCCCCCACCCTCTGCTATATTCTCCCATCAGAAGTGGGATTTGCCCTACACTCCTGAAAGAACTTGGCTCAGCTGGAAGAACTCTGCTCTGCTGCTTGGCCTGGGTCCCTAACAGGAGCTTGCTAGAAGAGTCAAACTCAAGGCCTGTGGGCCAGATCTAAAAATGGAAAAAACAGGCCCCGAAAACAGGCCGCACAGGGTCTGTTTTTGGCCAGCAAATTCTGCAGAAAGCCATGGAGGGCGAAGACAAGGCACGGGGGGCTGTGCACGGACACCTCTATTTTGGCTGGCAGGGTGCTGCAGGAGGCAGCTATCCTGTCTCCCCCGCCGCTGCACTCCTCTCCCTCCCCACCAGCCTGTGGAGAATTACAATGCTGGATCTAGCTATTATTCTGAGATATATAACTTACAATCGCCAATTGATCTGAATGGAACATTGATATTTTATTTATTTATTAAATTGTTATGCCACCTATCTCGCTACTGCAGCAAGTCTGAATAGCTTAAGAAATGATTTAGAACAGTCATGTTTTTATAAATAAGAAAACAATTTTTCTGTCATAGTGTTTGAAGATGTCTTAACTGTAGCAAAGAGACGGCAGGTCTCCTGTTTCCTGCTCTGAACTGGCTCCAAACATATATGTTATTGCCAGATCAGTGACCTCTCTTGAACTGGTTATACAAGAACAATTTGAAAAGCTGTCATATTCCCTAGAATATGAAATAATGAATCATGTCTATTAGTTAAAATTGCTGTACAGCACAATGACTGATTCATAACATAACCACATATCTTATAACAAACTCTGGGAGGCTCCCAATCAAAACATATACTGTAACATACAGATTGAAGGTTTTTTAAATAAAGAATTTTCTTTATAAAGTCTATTTATTTGTCCAGGTTATGGTATTGTGAGTAGAGTAGAGATCACATAGCCAAATCATAAATCTTACTAGGACATGTTGGGTTAGTCTCTTTACTTATAGGTCTTCATATAAGGATGAACAGGACAATCACAGTTTATATTCAGTAATTATAGAGAAGAGTGAAATATAAATGTTATAAATAAAAACCATGATGTTTCCTTCCATAGACAGCTGCTTTTGAAATAAGGTTGTCCTCATAATAATTGATAACCCAAATAGTTTCCTTGTTATTTTAAATTAGGTTGTTGGAAAGTCTTTTATGTTTTTATTTCTCAAATATTTTGGCTAAATTCCTTAGCAGTAGGTTTAATATTCAAGATTTCACTAATCATGTTTTTTTAATCGTTCTGTATGTACCGTATATACTTGGGTATAAGCCGACCCAAAAAACTGGGAAAACTTATTGACTCGAGTATAAGCCTAGGGTGGGAAATGCAGCAGCTACTGGTAAATTTCAAAATAAAAATAGATGCCAATAAAATTACATTAATTGAGGCATCAGTAGGTTAAATGTTTTTGAATATTGATTTCAAAGAAAAACAGTAAACTAGCTCTGTAAGTGGAACAGAGGATCAACAAAAACAATATGGTATCAACAATAACTTTAAAAGTACTGTATATGAGTTGGGTAGCTATATAAATTTGTTTAATAAATACAATGGGAAAGGTCTTTGGGGATTCCAAAATTTACATAGCACTAATTGGATTTTTGATCTCCCTTTTATTTTGAGACATAATAGACTAGTTTTACACTATAACTAAATTACAGAAGAGAATGTAATATATATACCAAAATTAATTCAATAACAATTTAATCTGATATATTGGGTTAAGTGATGTAGGGCTCGATCTAATTTCAGGCAAGTTCAAGCCTCTTTAAGAGATATCTGCATTCTCTCCCTTTCTCTCTCCATTCCTTTTTCTTTCTCTTTATATCTTTGTCTCTTTCTTTCTTCTCTCTCTCTCTCTCTCTTTTTCTTTCTCCCTCCCTTTCTCCTTCTCATCTGGCATTCTTAGAGCTCCACTATTGATTAGCTTAGCCCAGGGGCGGGCAAATGTGGCCCTTTTACAACCTGTGGAGTTCAACTCCCAGAATTCCTGAGAGCCAAGCTGGGAGAATTCTGGGAGTTGAAGTCCACAGGTTGTAAAAGGGCTACATTTGCCCACCCCTGGCTTAGCATAAGCAAAGATAGCTAGCAGCCAATTACAATAAGATCTCGATTATAATTACAATAAACTCTCAATTACAATAAGCTCTCAACTCAAGCTCAGTGCATACCAGGATCTCCCTAAACAGTGAGGATTTCTTTGTTTCTTTCTCCCTTGAAGCCCCCCCCCCCCCCGCAGCCCATTTTTGCTTCCAGGGGACTGCAGGGAGTCTTGCTAGGCACCCCCCTCATGCCCCTAGCAAGCCTCCCTGCAGCCCTGGGAGCCAAAAAGGGGCATGGGGGAGGGGCACCCATGTCCCATTTTGCTCTTAGCAAACCTCCCTGCAGCTCCTGGGAGCCAAAACGGTTGCAGGAAAAAAGTCATTTTTTCCTCACTTGAGTATAAGCCGATGGGGGTTTTTTCAGCATTAAAAATACTCAAGTATATAGGTACTTTTAAAAAGTACACTCTGTATGTACTTTTACATACACTTACATTACTTTATATCTATCATATTCTCTAAAATATCAAGGCAATTATTGGTACAATTTGTGGTATGCTTGCAAGGGCTTTCAATCTACCTTTTCATTTAATATCCTGTAAATTGCACAAATGCGTTATGGAACTTTTTTATTCCTATTATCATTACACCAAGAAGTCAGAATATAATCTTTTGATGAGCAATGTCTCCATAGATCAATATAATTATTCAGAGACCTTAAGCAGCATCTTTGTCATTTTATTATGACAAATTAATTCCACATATACTCTTCATAGTAATGAAGTTCAGTATGATAGAGATTACTTCCAAATCTTTGACTCATTCACATTTCCATGTATGACTTCTCGCTTTTTAAATTTGGGTCATATTCCATATTAGTACAAAGATTTTAGAGAGTAAGTTTTATGTGGCTATTTGTCTGATAAAGAAAACATAACACTTCTGTATTAATAATAATGTAAGATTCATGCAAAAGTCAATCTTGGTATAGAAACCCAGTACACACTGTGATTTTTTGGCTCTTATGAGAAGAACAGTTCTTATGGTAATTATCCTATGCTAAAATTGATTTTATGCTGGCAAATAAAATACACACTTGGTCAATTATCATAATATATTGGAGTTTCTATTTTCATAGTTCTGCTGTATTTAGGATAATTTATGCTCACTGGAGAGCATACAGATGGTCTCCCTTCTGTGGCTGAATGGGAAACCACTCAACCTTTTATTCACTACACATATTCACATTAATGTTTAGGAAATACAGTGCTCATTGAGAGATTTTCATGTTTCAGTAATCACCCTTTATGGTTTATTAAACATAGTTTATTGAAGAAAAAATCAGAATGAGTTGGATTTATATAAAACATTAAATTATGATCATGATTGACAAATAGCTGGGATCTCACATTAAAACAAACCAAGAATTTGTATTTTCAATACTCTTTAAATTAAGTATTTTTAGATTTCTGTTCTTTAAAACTAATTTAAAATTAAATGTTTCTCAGTGCAGTCTGTTTTATAGTTCTACAATGACAGATGGATGCCACTGTATTATTAAAATTATAGAAAACAGAGAGAGAAAAATGGGAGCCAACTGTGCAGGTGTGTTATTTTGTTTGGAATAGATCCATAAATGTATTGAATTTTACAATATGATTAACAGGATTCAAGTTCTAAAACTAGTCTAGTATCTATAGTAAGAGTTCAGGTTACACATATTTTCAACATGGATTCTAGTTCCACAGCTGATATCCATATATATGACAGTTCTAAGAAAAAATGGGAACATGGGGAATTCATTGCTGACTTATATACTATGAGAGGAATCCTCCCCTGTGCAAATGCCTATATTCTATATTTAGATTTTGCTATTTTGTTAGCTAGCTTTAAAATATTGAGTTTGTCATGGGCCAACATGCAACAAGGGTAAAGGTAAGGGTGCTAAGGGTAAGATATTAATCAACTGAACAAACTTAAATCTCTGTTATCATCACAGACAGATTTGGAATGAATTTGGGTATGCTTAGAAAGCTACAAGAACTCTGCACTTCTAGCAATATGTATTAAAAATTGTAGATAGCATGAATTCACATTACAATAATGTATGTACGTGTATACATACAGTATGGTATAGTAAATTAAATATATTTTTGGCTTTATAATAACACCTTGCCATTCCCATTATAGGTTCCCAAGGAAGACATCAAATTCAAATACATAGCAGTTATCCCACATGGGAGTTTAAAACAGTATACAACCTTTTCAGGGTGCTCATGACTTGATAGGCAGTCAAACCATATAAACAATGAATATAATTCAAATTCAAAATTAAATTATAATTTAAAATTTACCCAAAAAATGAAATTTAGTTTGTACTACACAGTCCTAGTAATAATTTCCTTCTCTAATCAGATTAAAAATAACATTGGACAGCATACAATTTTAAGTGTATGTCTGGTTTAAAGCCATAATACCAGTTGCACTGATGGCTGACTGCTTCTTGGAAAGATATCAACCTCTAAATGTCATTAAAGGATTAATTGATTGGAGTCTATACTTTCTAGTGCAATTCATCAACTGAGCTTATTGAGAAGTTCTACTATACAATTTTTGGCCACTTTTACTATTGACAGCTGTATATATTCTAAGTGAAAACTGATGTTTATACCTAGGTTTCAATAAGGTTGTAGACCTACTAAACCTTTTCATCTCTGTAAATGTAATCAGCTACTTTTAAGGACTGAATTTTTCTTGACTTCTTATAAAGTTGTATGTTGTATCAATCATTCTATCTCTCTATCTATCTATCTCTCTCTCTCTCTCTCTATCTATCTATCTATCATCTATCTATCTATCTATCTATTCAATAAAAAGATCCAAGATAAAGATTTTTAGATATTTATTAAAATCTAGGCTGCATCACTGGCAAGATCACCAGGAAAAAGGAGGTCCTAATCTCGCTACATAACGTTTTAGCCAGATTCCCATTTGGAATACAATTTTTAGTTCTGGAGACCTCATCTAAAAAAAAAGATATTGATCAGATTGAACAAGTCCAGAAACAAAAATTTTGGCAACAAAAATGGTGCAAGGTCTGAGGGACAAAACATATCAGGAGAGATTGGAGCAACTGAATAGGTACAGCCTGAAGACAGAAGGGAAAGGAGACATGATTGAAACCTTTACATATATTAAGGATGTAAATAAGGTTCTAAAACATAGCATTTTCAGTATTAAGTAAAAATCAAGAATGTGGACATAATCTAAAAGTAATAGGAGGGAAGTTCAAAAGTAATGTTAGAAAGTATTACTTCACAGAAAGAATAGTGGAAGCTTGGAACCATCTTCCAGCAAAAGTAGTAGGTCAGTCATCAGTAATTGAGTTTAAATATGCTTGGGATAAACACATGTCCATCATCTATATCATCCAACAAAAAGAAAAGAAATAACATAAACTCAAAGGGCAGACTCAATGGATCATTAGATCTTTTTCTGCCATCAGTTATCTATGTTTCTTTGTTACACAGCAGCCAAAATACTTGGCAATTAACACTAAAATCAAGAAAAGGACCCTTAACACATTCAGCACACAGGCTTAGCATCCCATGCTTGGGAACACAGCCAGATTTTTAAAGCCTTACAAAAGGCCAACAGGTTGGGATCATTCTAATCTCTGAGTGGAGATATTCCACTCTACTGCAGAAAAGGCTCATCTTCCAGTCCCCACCAGCTGACACCGATATAATTGTCTGTAAATTTTTCAGAGATTATGGACTATCTTGTTCTTTTGATCATTCCAGAGTAGGTGATATAGCAGTCAAAACATGCCAATTGCTGCTTGAAATAGAGCACATGCAAATTCTGACATAACCCTACAGACACTTCGTTAGCTATATAAGATGTCCCATAAAGTACTTTATTTTCTTTCCTCATTTTTAGATATCTTGGTCACGGGTTAATCAACTTCAGTTGTGAAAACACATGGTTTCCCCTGTGCTGTAGCTGCACTTATTTAGAACATGTCTTACTGATCTTTCAGGCTTTCAATTTAGCTTTAAAAACACTATAAGCACCATTTTGTGGTTTAGAGGACACACTGTAATGCAGAGATGCCATCATGATGATCTTTCTTTGGACAACAATATTGCCTCCAATATTTTTATTCATTCCTGCCTCAATCTCAATGAAGTTCTTTATCTTTTATCTTTATCTTTATTTGGATTTATATACCGCCCTTCTCCTTACGGACTCAGGGCGGTGCACAGCCAATTAAAAAACAAACATACAAAAGTTAAAATTTCATAAAATAATAATACAAATGGCCACAGAATTAAAACTAACTTCATATTAAAGCCCATAGGTTTCATAAAATATGAAACCTATTAAAGGTTTCATATTTAAAACCCTAAAATGATAAAATACTATAGGAATCAGGCTAAGCCGGCGAGCTGAAAAAGATGGGTTTTTAAAGCCCGCCGGAAGGTCGGGAGGTCAGAGATTGTTCTTAACTCTGGAGGCAGATCATTCCAGAGGGTGGGTGCTGCCACAGAGAAGGCTCTCCCCCTGGGGGTCGCCAGCCGGCATTCTCTGGCTGACGGCACCCTGAGGAGGCCCACTCTGTGGGAGCGAACCGGCCGGTGGGAGGCAATTGGCGGCAGAAGGCGGTCCCGTAAGTACCCTGGCCCTAAGCCATGGAGCGCTTTAAAGGTGGTTACCAACACCTTGAAACGCACCCGAAAGTCCACCGGCAGCCAATGCAGCTCGCGCAGGAGAGGTGTCACGTGGGAGCGTCCCGTCGCTCCCATAATCCCCCGCGCGGCCGCATTCTGCACCAGTTGGAGCCTCCGGGTGCATCCCAAGGGGAGCCCCATGTAGAGAGCATTACAGTAGTCCAGATGGGAAGTGACAAGAGCATGAGTGACTGTGCGTAGGGAGTCCCGATCTAGAAAGGGTCGCAGCTGGCGAATCAGGCGGACCTGATAAAAAGCCCCCCTGGCCACGGCCGTTGTATGATCCTCTAAAGACAGCCGTGAATCCAGGAGGACGCCCAAGTTGCGGACCCTTTCCGTGGGGCCAAAGACTCGCCCCCAATAACCAGCGATGGCTATATCGGGATGCCGGCAGCCACAGCCACTCGGTCTTGGAGGGGTTGAGTCGAAGCCTGTTTCTCCCCATCCAGACCCGCACAGCTTCAAGGCACTGGGACATCACTTCCACGGCATCGTTGGGGTGGTCTGAGGTGGAAATGTACAGCTGAGTATCATCAGCGTACTGATGGAACTCCACCCCAAAACCACGGATGATCTCACCCAGCGGCTTCACATAAATGTTGAACAGGAGGGGCGAGAGGACCGACCCTTGTGGCACCCCACATACCAGGCGCCTCGGGGTCGACCACTGCCCCCCTGTCAACACAGATTGCGACCGGTCGGAGAGGTAGGAGGAGAACCACCGTAAAACGGTGCCCCCCACCCCCAGTCCCTCCAACCGGCGCAATATGATACCATGGTCAATGGTATCAAAAGCCGCTGAGAGGTCTAACAGCACCAGGATAGAGGAGTACCCCCTACCCCGGGCCCTCCAGAGATCATCCACCAACGCGACCAATGCCGTTTCGGTGCTGTACCCAGACCTGAAGCCGGACTGGAGTGGGTCTAAATAGACAGCTTCATCCAGGTACCGGGGGAGCTGCCACGCAACCACACTCTCAACAACCTTCGCCAGGAAGGGAAGGTTGGAGACAGGACGATAATTAGCTAAAACAGCTGGGTCCAGGGAGGGCTTCTTGAGGAGGGGCCTCACCACCGCCTCCTTCAAGGCAGGCGGAAGGACACCCTCACTCAAAGAAGCATTTATAATCTCCTGGAGCCAGCCTCGTGTAACCTCCCGGGAGGCCAGCACCAACCAGGAGGGACACGGGTCCAGTAAACATGTGGTTGCGTTCAGTCTTCCCAGAATCCTGTCCACGTCCTCGGGAGCCACAGGATCGAACTCAGCCCAGATAACACTCTCAAGACCAGGCTCGGTCACCCCGCCTGAACCAACCCAGTCAGCGGCCAGGTCGTCCCGAATCTGAGTTATTTTATCATCCAGATATTGAACAAAATCCTCAGCACGTCCCTGTAAGGGATCCTCCCGCGCTCCCGAATGAAGAAGGGAGCGGGTCACCCTAAACAGGGCGGCTGGGCGATTATCTGATGACATGATAAGAGCGGCAAAGTAATTAGACTTAGCCGCTTTTATCGCCACTATGTAAGTCTTAATATGAGCTCTTACTAGTGTCAAGTCAGATTTGGAGCGGCTGGCCCTCCAACCACTCTCTAGGCGTCTTTTCCGGCGCTTCATTTCCCTCAGCTCCTCGGTAAACCAAGGGGCTAAGTGAGTTCGGCGCCGGGTCAGAGGCCGCAAAGGCACGACACGGTCCAAGGCCCCACTGGCCGCCCTATCCCAGGCAGCCACCAGGTCCTCGGCCGAGTCGCGTGTCAGTGTCTCAGGAAATGGCCCAAGCTCCGTCTGGAACCTCTCAGGATCCATCAGGCGCCTGGGGCGGAACCACCTGGTCGGTTCCGCCTCCCTGCGGTGGGGTGCAGCGGTCAGAAAGTCGAGCCGAAGGAGCGAGTGGTCTGTCCATGACAAGGGTTCTAAGCCTATATCCCCAATATCAAGACCACTCAACCACTGTCCAGAGACAAAAACTAGATCCAGGGTGTGTCCACCAATGTGAGTTGGGCCCTGAATTACCTGGGTCAGGTCCATGGCCGTCATGGAAGCCATGAACTCCCGAGCTATCTCAGATGTTTCGCCGATGGATGGCAGATTGAAATCCCCCATGACCATAAGCCTGGGGGTGCCAATCACTACCTCGGCTACAACATTGAGAAGCTCGGGCAGGGTCGTTGCCACGCGGCAGGGAGCCAGGTACGTGACTAACAAACCCATCTGCCCACCAGGACCCCACCTGACAAAGATGGACTCACACCTGGCTATCTGAGGTACAGTGAGGTACTATTTTATATTAAGAACAATCTCTTGTTAATCTGAGAAATGATGCTAGTCCCTTCCTGCAATAACTTTCTCCTTGATCTTCTATGCTATAACAAAAGCCTACCGGTGTTTAATTACAAGTCTTTAATGATAGAAACTGTACACTCCCCGTCTTTGTAAGACAAATCTTACCAAAACACAAAGTAGGCATAAGCTGTTTATAAATTCTCAAGAGGGCTTGCCTACGTTACTTTTTTTTTTTTTTTTTGGAAGATTGGCTGTTTGAGAATTTGAAATATATACACATTACTTCAATCTTGTATTATGCCTTGGAACTACTAGAAAACTCCCACTAGCAGACACAACCTTTTCCATATTAAGGGATATGATTCTAGGTTGTTCCTCTATTTGAAATGGTTTATATATTTTATCTGTCTTGAAGAAAGTATATGATTCTTTCATATACATAATGTATTTCATACATTAAGTTCAAATGACAATAGATATATATTTTAAAATAACATTTCCGCACCGTATCTGCTATAAAAAGAAAGAAGCCACAAAACGAAACTTGTAATGCCAAGAAAAGAACTTTTTTAATTGATACAGACTAAATTGTCATACTGTACATTGACTTAATTCAGGTCTGTGAAGGGACTGGTAACATCTTCACAATTTTTTAAGAATTTCTCCCCTCAAAAATGAGATTCCATTTTTATAATATGACCTTTGTCACTTTGTTAAAATATTGTGATCACTTTTTTTTGTTAATGCTATATAAAATATGCTAGAGAATTTGAGAAATGCATATTTTTTGAGTCAAAGGCCTTTTAGGAAGTTGCTTCCTTCTACTACTGCTTTCAGCTTTTCCAGATGGGAAATACTCTGTTATTAGTTGCTTAGGTAGGTATAATAATCATTACTAACATCAGCAGCTTCATTAAAGTCCTGGGAAGACTTAAACCAAATAGCAGGTGTTAAATGCATCAACTCAGCAACTCTGAAATTTGAACTAAGGTCTTGGCTGGAAGGTCAGTTTGGGGAAAAAATAAATGAATGGTTGGAGTTTGTAAACCTCTGCAGAAACAGTCTCAGAGTGGGAAGCTGAACACCATGCTCTCCTGTCATAATTCAATTCTTTGTAATTTTAGCTTTGTACATTGTACATTTAAGCCTTGGGACCACAAACACTTACTTCTTACAGACATATTTAGTGCAAATCCAGTTGTAACATCGTTGTTAGTACTGGCAACAAAATTAACAAATGTTTGCAAGAAGTAATTTCTCTCAATTTACATCTTTTTATAAATAAAAGCAGCAGTTAAAATTAATGTGCAGTTGTTCCTTAAAAGGTTATGTTTTATAGAAGAGTAATTTCATTCTTAAATAACATAAGCTGCGGTGGTGCAGCGATTAGAGTGCAGTACTGCAGGCTATTTCTGCTGCCTGCCGGCTGCCTGCAATTTTGCAGTTCAAATCTCACCAGGCTCAGGGTTGACTCAGCCTTCCATCCTTCTGAGGTTGATAAAATGAGGACCCAGGTTGTTCAGGGCAATATGCTGAATCTGTAAACTGCTTAGAGAGGGCTGTAAAGCACTGTAAAGCAGTATATAAGTCTTAAGTGCTATTGCTAAGTGCTAGAACCTGAAAATCCTTTTGCTTTATTTCAACTGAATAGTAACTATAAAGTATTTTTATTTATTCATGTATTCATTTCCCATACATATATATGAGCCGAACTGGTTCTGCCATTAAGTTCTGAAGACATGACTAATACCTAAAGCTAGCATATTGTAGGGTTACTTTCCTTAGGAGCTTATGTCCATGTTTTGTTGCTTTTCACTTTCTGGTTTTGTGAATTACCAAAACTATAATGGCAAAACCATTTGTTCATCATTATGTGCCAAAGGGTAATTCAAAACTCTTTCTGGTTGAAGATTAAACTAGCAGTTAGATGTTGTGGAGAACTTACATGAACAGGACTGACACAATTTTTTGTAAATATGTTTAAATTTTTTCTGCTGTCTGCTGTCTTCAGACTTCTTTACCTTCAGTGGCAAAATAAAGTTAAATAAACATAACGTTGCAGTGGAATTATATATGCATGTCACAGCAGAATAACTTATCTATGGATGATACTAAGGAATAGCAGAGTGAGGGCATGGTGCTATGTGCTTATTACAAGTTAGTTGACATCAATATTTTAGCTCTGACAATGCACAACTACGGGCAAACATCAGTGATGGTCCTTAAATGTGCATGCCTTGTTCTGACATCATACATATTTCATGTTTATAGTTCCCTAAGTAATTCCTTAAGTATTTTGAGGTTCGGAAGGAACATTTCTGAGTGGAGAATTTAAGTGCTCCTTTGATAAAATGTGAACCAGAAATCTTTTTTAAAAAATTGGCAAATGATTTTGTATAGAGTACTTCATATCACAATGCAACTTTATAGCAGATTTGAGTAATGCAAGCTGACTTAATAGGAGTAATAAAATAACATATAAATATTTGGGCTATTTTTGAAATTTGCAAGAGGTTTCAAAATGTTTCACCAGGCACAGTTTTAAATTATTGCAAAACAACAATAGTTGTTATATACCAATACCATAGTATTTCAAACTATTTGGACATAAATGTTTGAAAACAATAATTTCACTAAGTCATATCTGAATGGTATCTCCAAAATTCACATTTTTTATAGATTTATTCATCAATTTTGCCTAATGATATAATTGCACAAAGAAAATCAAGAAAGGATAGAAAAATTGAGCTAGAAATCATGACTTTTACCTTTACTTACACACTGTTCCTACTTTCTGTCCCTTTGTCTGTTATTGCTAAGGTAAGGTAATAGTTCAACCTTGGGCTTTAAAGTATTATTAGGTCTGACATTACAGAAAAATGAAGAAATTATATTTAAAATAGTGTTGATTACTCTTTAAAATGATTCTAGCCCATACCAGCTACAGGAAGTCCTCTAGCGACTATCTCATTTAGCAACCGTTTGTGGTTAGAACAGCAATGGTAAAGTAACTTTTCCTAACATTTATGACCTTTGAAGGTCTATAAAACAAAGGAAAAGTGAAATAAGATAATAAGCATAGTCACTGTTTCACCTAGCAAGTACTTCACTAAACAATGGAATTGCCAGTCCAGATTGTGTTTACTAAACAAGGACTACCTGCATTACTTCTTCCAGGATGCTCCATCACTTCTACCCAATCTCCATCAAACACTCAGACCCTCATTTTTCTATGTCAAGGTATCATACCTACTGTAGGCTGGAGTGAGAGCGTGAAAATCACCCAGCAATTTTTCATGGAGCAGATGGATTTTGACCTGTATTGCCTTGTATTGCTGTAGGAATCACAGTCGCCTGATTATCACTGAAGTCAATAATTCAGAAATATGCATTTCCCTTAGAAATAACTTCTACCATTAAGGTAACCCTCTGTCGAACGTGTCTGCTTTGCCTTCAGCGGCTGGATTTTGCAAGGAGGCAGATAATGGAAGATACAGTAGCTACATATAAATTATGTCACAAAAATATAGAAGAATCATTTTATTTTTCACAATAATAGAAGTTAAGGTGTAATAATGAAATAAATGTGGGATGGTTAAGGACAATTCAAAAGAAGTAAATCATTATATAATGCATTATTAAATTATGAATTCACTGTTACAATACCATCAGTGCTATATTTTGGCATGCCTTCAGCAAGACATAAGACACTGAATCTCTTCCAGCTTCCTGCTAGCAGAATCTATTGTCAATTCTAATAAGCAACACATTTACTTTTAAATACATAAATTTAACTTTTCCAAATGAATAATATTATCCTGGATTTCTATAGTTGAAAAAGATAACTCAACTGAAGTTCACTCATGGCCCATTAACAAATTGAACAGTGAACAGTCCCTAATATTCATGTGCGCACCGCATATTTACCTTGCTCGCATTTCATAAACCTGGATTGGGGTAAGGGAATTAGAAATCAAAGGTAATGAAAAGTATCAAAGCAAACCAGAGTGTGTCACTGTCTTCCTAAATAGAAAATTTTGGAGAGAAATATATATATATATATATAGGCTAAGCCTAAATTCTAGTATGAAATTGATTTAGCTTCCTAAATTGGATTTTGTTTACAATCTTCCCATCATATAACTACAGTTTCCCTTCCTCTTGACTAGGAGTTGAAATAAGCTGTTGTAGGATAAATATCATTATAATTAAAAGGATTATTTATAAATCATTAATTGAGTTGTAGAGTGGAAAAGGATTTTGAGATAAAATAGCAGATGTCACATAGTTGATACTTTTTAATATTTCTTGAAATATTGGTAACTGCCTTATATTAACATATCAGGAAAAATGCCATACAGAAAAATTAAAAACAATAGAAAAATAAAATCACATAAATAAAATAAGACTTAATTATGATCACTAAGTTCAATAATACAAAAAGGAAATTAACACTGAGGTGTTTGATAATTTGTTCAATAACAACACCTGTCTGGGTTAATATTGACTTTCCAAGAGAAATACTCCCAACACTATAGTATTCCAAGTTAATTATATAGCAACATAATGAAAGGTTTGATCTTTTTCCTGTGATTGTTAAAATGCACACATCAGAAGAGAGCGTCCATACATTTGTCTGTCATTAAAACAAGTAAATATTGTCTCTCTAGATAGATATTTTCTTTTTACTTTCTTTTATTTTCTTTCTTTCTCAGAAATTGTATTCTAAACGTTCCTATTAATAATTTGTTCCTAGCAATAAAACAGAGATTGTGTCCTTCAAAACTTCATACAAGTTTTGTGCGTAATATTAGGCTTGTCTATTTTTATTAATAAAGGAATGGAAATTAAACATTCTTAATTAATTAAAATTTATATCTGAATTAGAATTATATAGTTTCCATTAATAGAGTTCACACTGAATGTAAATCTCGAATGGTTCTATAGATTAATTTTTTGTGGTATTGTATAGGAATATAAAAGCTTACCATTTTTAAGAAGACAGCCTTCTGGGTAATTTCCTTTTCTGCGTATATAAATCCTGGTAAATCAAAAGTGAGTCTTTTGTCTTTATAGATGTAAACTTTAATGTTTCTTTTCCTTTATGAGTATCCAAGAACACCTATTTCAAATGATCCCAGAGCAGCTTGTTACAAAATGCTTCATTCCCCATTTGTATTTTGAGCTATAGATGCAGTAGTGTTAAATTCAAGGATCTAGGATAGCACTTTAAGGAAGAGATACATAAATCCTGGAACTAATTTAAATGAAACTCTAAATATAAACCAACCCTGCTTTGCTCTCCAAGTACTTGAGAGAGGCAACTTTGCTGGAAAGCTGACCTCTTCTCCTGTCATTCTTTGCAGCAGGAATAGAACAAAATGCAAGCTGTAAACGTTTGCTTGCTGCAAGTAAATATAGGTATGAGCACCATCCATGTTACAATTGCATCCTGTGTCATTTTTATCTCTGTGTGTCGTTTCCAGTACAGAGATGCTTGAAGGATTATTGTCTTTAGCCTTTTCTCCCCTTTTGGTTCTGTAGCTTTATTAAGCCTAGATAGAAGAAAAAGCTTTCCACTGGAGTATGCCAGCCATTTTACCTAGTAACTATAGTTTATAAGATATTGTGCTGCACCTATATGTTGACAATATATGCCCTATCTGTTAAAAATGACTCATTGAGGAACTATGACTGCATTGTTTAAAAGATATGAAAGGAGAATGTCAACTTTTAGAAGGATCATATGAACAATTTGATTTGACTTAATAGGGCATAATGAATAGTGTGTGTTTTAGAACTACATTATTAGTCTCCAGAATTCAGTGTCAGGTATAGGATGCATTTTGGAAATATAAATCCACAGAAGCACAACACCAATCATATCAACTGAGAATTCTGGAACTGTAGTTTAATATGTCAGGCACAAATTGGAGAAAACTACAAAGTGGGTTTAGGTAAGTTTAAATTTTCATTTTCTCAACATTTCTTTTAACTGATCAAGTACAGAGTAGTATTTTTTAAAAAAACAAAATGTGTATTAATGGTAGCAAATTTCTTGCTATTTAAAATAGAAAATAATGCAGAATAAGTAAAGAGTTGAGTATAACTGTAAAAATACAAAAAATGACACAAAGTAATGAGCAAAAGTTCTGCTTCTTCCATACTTTTCTGTAGGCTGCTGATTAAGTAGAACTAGACTGGAAAGGGGAAAAATTGCTGACATGGGGAGCCCAAAAGTCTGCAGCGTGTGTGAGATTTAAGATGGAATTCAGGCTATGTAGACAGACTTAATCAGTCTCTGCTCCTTTGAAATTTCAGCTGCTTCTGAGTATTTTTCCACCCAGTTTTTAGTGTAGCTAGGAAATATTAAATTTAGAGTATTTGGCATCTGTCTGCAAAATGTCTTCCTTTAACAACAATCATGTTAATTGGGCTGATGAGATGCCATTTGGAATTAACTGAGAATTGTAGCAATTAAAAATGGAGAAGAAACTTGACTGAACTTGCAAAGCAAATTATATTTAGGAGACAAAAACATCTGCTGTTGAATAAATGGAAGTAAGATTTGGTAGGTAGGATATGACAACTTTAAGAAAAAGATAAACTATTTCATTGAGCAATGGCAAAGACATTGCAACATCTTAAACAAAAAATAACAAAATGCTAGTAAGATTACTCATCAAATTGTTTGAGTTATCTTTGTGAATAATCCTTACATTACAGATGGCAATAGAAATAGCATTTAGGCTTATATACCACCCCCTAGCACTTTACAGCACTCTTTGAGTGGTTTACATTGTAAAAGAATTATTATTTTTATATTGTCCCCACCAATCTGTATCATCATTTTACCAGCCTTTGAAGGATGGAAGGCTGAGTCAACCTTGAGGCCCATCAGATCAAACTAAAGGTTGTGGACAGAGTATGGCACTTTTACCACTATACCACCAGGGTTGTGATTGTACTGATTTATCTTTGGGGAGCTAGTTTGAATAACAAATATGACTTAAAATTCCATAATCAAATACTTTAAAGCAATATAGAAAATTGGAAAAGTACTTTATTAATTTGTTTCAACTTTATTAATATTTTTTGCCTCTTTATCAAAATTGGTTTTATATCTCAAAACAGTTTTGTCTTTGAGAGCTTTTCTTGCTTATAGTATCAGAATAGCAAAACAATAAAAATAGCACTAGAATATAAGTTTGAATAGTACTGTTTTTTTTAAAAAATATATTATTTTTACAGGAATGCAACAAGGTTGTTAATTAACATGAGAAAGAAAGGAAATGAATCTATGAATTTTGAAATTATATATGTGCATGTAAATCAAAGATTGGATGACTTTTTTGTGGTATAAATGATGTACATGAAGAGGACCTTTAAGTAACATAATTTGAAGCATTAGCATTGTAAATAAAAGTTTCTGATGTATGTGTGTATATAAAATGTTGGAGTATACGCCTAACCATTGATAATCTACAATCGTTGGGCAACTCAGAATAGAATACTATGCATACTCAATATATAAGGTGATTTTAGTGTCCTGAAAAAGATAGTGTACACTGTGTTTACTGTAAAAAAAAATGAAATAGGATGTCATTATATAGTTATATTTTGTTATATATACATGACTCCAAGGTCTTATTTTGCAAGCACAAGATGCCATATTGATCAGTGTCTAAATTGTGAAACTACCTGCAATCCTGAAATCCAAGGTGAAGCAGGCAGAACAATAATTCTAGTAACTAGTCTAATAGGTAATTACAATTTATTAGAAGTCATATTAATGGTGTATTATATTCTGATTCTCACTAATCATATTCATTGAGTATTATTTCTCTGTTATGTCACATATACAGTAGTATATTGAGAGCCAATGTTGGAAGCTGCTATGTTTTATTAAATCACTATAAGGATTTGGGATTTCCTACTAATTACCATAATTAAGAATTATTAAATCTTAATAATTAAGAATTATTAAATCACTATAAGGATTTGGGATTTCCTACTAATTACCATAATTAAGAATGGAAATTTAGACCAGAGATTTGCTCTAAAATGAGACTAAGTGTATTGGAATGGTCCTATAGTAGTGGTCATTTTCACCAAAGATATTTATATATTACTAAGGCTCCATGGTTAGACACTGAGCTTGTCAGCTGGAAAGCTGACAACTTGGATTCGCAATCTGTGCGCTGTGTGATGGGGTGAGCTCCCATTACCTGCAGCAGTTCCTGCCATCTTAGCAGTTTGAAAGCATGCAAATGTGAATAGAAAAATAGGTACCACTTCAGTGGGAAGGTATCATCAATCTGTGCATATTGGTGTATATTATTCTGGCCACATGACCATTGGAAGTGTCTTCGAACAATGCTGGCTTCCTCGGCTAAGAAACAGAAATGAACACTGCCTCTAGAGTCGGACACAACTGGACAGGAGAAACTTTTCCTTTTCCTTTAAGGGACCTCTATTGCTTGTCTGAGCAATTGTGGTATTTCCAGGATGAAAGAGTAGAGCTTATTTTATGTGCTTTCCTGCCTGGTGGGAAGATAAGCAATTGACAGGTGGTGCATTGTTCTTAAAATTCTGTCATAGAAGTTATTCATCCCCTTTCAGAGTTCTTGAGCAAGTATGTACAAGTGTATACAGGAGGCGAGGCTATTTATTATTTGGCTTTGGATATGTGTCCCTTTCCATTTTCTGGACCTGCCAAGTCAGGATCTATGAAGACATGTTAAAGTTAGCAGTTAGATTTTCTTGGCAAACTACAAGCTATAGAGGTTTCCTCGGTTACAGTATGCAATAGCTATTTTGGTTAATAGTTGACTCAGCATATGAACAGAGCAGTGCAAATGTCTTTCAGTGCTTGGGAAAGAATACTGCAATCTATTGAAAATCTCTAGCATGTTAGAATCTAATGAATTAGAATTTATTTTATTATTTGCAGTAGTATAAACAATATAAGCAAGTCAGCAACGAAGGCTGCCACAATGAATTGTTTCCAATGTGATTTAAAACAAATGTTTCTATCTTGTCAATTGAAAAAAAGAGAGTAGTTTTTAAAAAAAGATAAGCACAACTTTACTTTTTGTTTCTGACTTATATTTTGTAAATATTTTGCAGTCCTTTTTACAGGTGGTCCTCAACTTATCTTTAGTTGTTTAACACTGAGTGGAGTTATGACAGCTTTAGAAAGGGTGTTTAATGGCCTGCAAAATACACCATTGTTAACTGTTGCACCAGCCCCAGGTCACATGACTGCGTTTTAGGCAGTTAAAAACTGGCCCACATGGTTGTAGCATCTTCTGATCATGTGATTGGGCTCCATTTCCATATCTTTCTGTTTTTTCTTCTATCTGTTCCCATTCCTTTATGGTCAACATTCAGTGAGCCCTGAAACCTATAAGTATTATGTCAAGCATTATTGGCTTATTTTTTTTAAAGCTTTTCTTCTCTAGTAAATCTTTCCATTTTTACTTACTTAGAGAATGCTTCAATAAAATCTGTTAAAAGTACTGTCTTTTACAAGGGACACAGTGGCTCAGTGGCTAAGATGCTGAGCTTGTCAATCAAAAGGTTGGCATTTCAGTGGTTCAAATCCCTAGTGTTGCGTAATGGGGTGAGTTCCTGTTACTTGTCCCAGCTTCTGCCAACCTAGCAGTTCAAAAGCACGTAAAAAATACAAGTAAAAAAATAGGGACCACTTTGGTGGGAAGGTAACCATTCCATGCACCTGGAGTTTAGTTATGCCAGCCACATGACCATGGAGATGTCTTCGGACAGTGCTGGCTCTTTGGCTTTGAAACGGAGATGAGCACCACCCCCTAGAGTTGGGAACAACTAGCACATATGTGTGAGGGGAACCTTTACCTTTATCTTTACCTTTACCTTACTGTCTTTTAAGAGTCTTAGTAGTCTGTTTTTCTTCCATATTAATAATTACCTAATCAAGTTGCCAAGTTCATTGAACTCAGAGTTTGTTAGGAGAACAATAGAATGCTGAAGATGTTTTTGAAATATGTTTTTGTTTTTAACTCTTTCAGGTAATGAGGAAGAATGTGCTAATACAAGTGAAACAATTCATCAGCCTTCAAGTTCTACTCTTGTTTCTTCAAAGAAAAGGAAAAAGGTTGGTTGATTTTATTTTCACTAATAGAAGGCAATCTAGTACACAGTGAAAAACTTTTAATGAAGTTATTGTTTGCTGAACAGAAATTACATTATTGAAATGCTTGAATATTTCAGTTTAAGGTTCAAGGGGTATGTTAGAAAGTTATAAGAAAACCAGTGCAGCAAGTAACCCATCATCCCTGCCAAACACTGAGGAGGGAATCTTAAATATTTATGCATCATTCAACTAAATAGTGTATCTGTTTCCATGTGGAAAATGTCCAGGCATATAGTTGCTTCTCCTTCTTGCTGAATACATAGACATGGAAGGTATCTTTGCAAGGTATATTTGAAGGAAGGACAAGACCTGTGAACTACCAGTTCACTTTTGAGACTTTTTCAGTGCGTGAGAGAATATCTCACCATCTTGCCCAAATGATAAATGAGAAAAGAGATCTATCTTATTATGAGCTCTAATATTTGGGAAATAATTATGCCATTATAATACAAATATCAGCTTTATTCTACTTTGCATTTCGGTTAAGTCATACAATATGCAAGAGAGTGGAAAAATTGAAGATCCATATTAAAACAATATCTCTTTTAGGCTAGAGATCAAGGTCAACAAAAACTAAAACTTTTATACCATTAAAATATCCTTGCAGATTTTTTTAATGTAATATTTAAAACTTCATCTTAACTGATTGATAACAATATATTCAGTCAATGTTATAATAAATATTTTATGACTATACAGTTTCTTTTTGTCCTATTTTTTATCTTCCTGGTTTCCTTTTGTTCCTTTATATTGCAATGGAATAGTTCCTGTTCATCTGTTGATCTTAATAGAAAACGAACATGATTTCAAAAATTCTCATTTCCTGTAAAGTCTTGGCTTTTTTTTTTTTCTTCCAGACTACAGAATGCTTCCTCAATGTTGAGAAAGAGAAATCTAAGGATGAAAAAGAAATTGAAATGAAGCCAAAGAGAAAAAGAAAGGTAATTCCTGATTAATATTTTGAATGAATATTAAAAATCATACAGACTTTAATTTCATAATAATGATTGTTTAAAATAATAAATGATATATTAACTAGTCTCAATATCATTTATATTTTTTTCTGTCACTTTTCATTCTCCCTCAAGTTCAAGGAAAAATACAATTGTAATCTAATCTAAAATATTCTATTCAAAAATCCTATTCTAAAAGGAACTGAACTTGAAATGTAATCTATATGTATATTTGTGTATCTAATATAAAAATAAATATATTATTTTTCTGAGTCTTATTAGTCATATTTTGCCATTCTTAGTAAAAAGCATCTCAAGGATGGCTGATATATTTATCACTACATATATTCCCAGTTGGTAGGATGCGGACAACATTGTGTTGGTTTAAAATGTAGTGTCTAGATTAGACTTCCTAATTTGCACACTTAAATTGGTTGCACTGCTGACCATAACATGACTCAATGCATGGAAATCTAATGTACACCTCGTCCCCTTGTTAAAAAGTGGTGTATCAAACCTTCATTTGACCAAAAGCATGATGGGAAGCAGAGGCAATACTGTATGGAATATTATGCATTGCAATTATTTATTTATATTTGCCTTTATTATTTTTACAAGTAACTCAAGGCAGTAAATATATCCAACAAATCTTTCTCCTCCTGGCAATTTAAGAGGAGTAAATATTAAAAAGCAAAGAATAGTCAATTAGGGCAACTAGGTGCTACCTAGCCAAATACATTTTGTCACCCTTATCGCTATGATGTAGGCTCGAATAAGTCTAATGTTTGGTCAGGTTCACTCTTTGTCTTTCTTCAGTGGCACTCAGGGCCTCAGCCTATTTAGACTGTAACCAAGACTTTAACTGAACCATTAGACAGATCTTCAGGGGAAACCCCACATGCCCTATGGAATCCAGTAGGGCTCATTAGTTATCTAGGTAGGCCACCCTAACAGACCATGGCTCCCTGTAGGGTCCCAGTGAGCCAGAGAACAATCCAAGACTGATCACTCCATGTAATGGACTTTCAGTAATGTCTCCAATGCCATATCACACTATAACTGACCCGAGACAAGAACCATTTGTAATTTATGACACACACAAACAAGCATCCAGGTATACATTATTTTGAAAAAGTCCATAGTTGCCATGGATATCATGAATTCCTGAACCACTCCAGATTTAACAGCACTAGGTGGTAGGTTATACTCTCCAAGGACCAAAAACTGCAGCCTGGCAATAGAATCCAGCAGTTTAGGCAGAGAAGCAACAATCTCAACTATTCCAAAAGATCCAACTTTAACCAGAGTCTCAGTCCTGTTATCCGTGAAGCAGAGCCCCTAAACATCCTCAATATCTCACAGGTGACAATAGCCATCCATGGTATTTGAGAAAGAGGATAAAGAGATGCTGCCTAGAAGCATCTTGCCATCAGGTAAGAGGGTATAGTCTGAAACTACATAATAGCTGGAGAAAGAGGCTCAGGAGGCACTATTCCTAACTTCTCAAGCTATAGAGGATACAATGGGAGCTTTGCATTTTCAAACCTGCAAAATTGATGTCAAGTTTCCCAGATATATCAGATAGGAAACAGAGCAGTCAAGCTACTGCTACTTTATTATAAGTCTACCTTTACAAACTTGCAAGTTTAAAAGCTGCTTTCCTCGAGGCACTTTGCAGCTGTAAAGTACCTGACGCTCTTAGGGAGTTCCCACTATGGTTGCTGGAAATAATTATTTTTCCCAGTAGGCACTTTCTCACATCTGCATAACAGCAGAATCAGGAAGGCTGGTAACAGAAACATGGTAAGCAATTCAGAAAACATTTATTTGTGTGGATGACAAAAACAAGCAAGGCTGCACATTCTTGAGGCTATTCATGAAGCTATGCACTGTTTTTGTTTCGTTTTTTATTACCATTTTATTGTTATTCATGTTATTTTGTCAAGACTGAATCTATTTTTGTTGTTGTAAGCCAGGGGTAGCTAATTCGCGGTGTCACGTTATCACGTGCAACTTTCTCTCCTTCGCTAAACTGGGGGGGGGGGGTGTTGGCAGCACATGATGCATCCGCAATAACATTTTTCAAGTATTAGGATATAAATGGCTATCATTGGCCAGTTTAGAAGCAAATGAAAAAAATTGCAATGTATTTATTAGCTCCACACCATATGAATTATGCTTTCCTTTTTTTCTTTTCCTTTTTTAGAAGAAAATTTCTGATCTTCTCACAGAAACGGTACCAAAGCCAGGTGCTCCAGCAGATGTACAAAAAATGCTCAATGAACATTTTGGAGCTAAGCGTTCTGTGATTGAACTAGAAGAATTAAAACTGCCAGGTAATGAGAGTATCAATGAGGTACTACTCAGGATATTATTTAAAACAGTTTGTAACAACATTTCTTTCTTATGAAGTATTATTCGTGTATGATTTCTGAGTATTGTTTGACAAAAACAAATAAACAAAACATACCTTCTGATAGCTCCTAGACTTTGCAGATGCTGCTTTTAGAGATGTGATATTTGTGGAAACTAATTAGTCCATATGGACATGGAGATATGATGGCTATGTGGTTTTGACAGAACATTTATCGTCAGCATAATCATAAAAATTGTACAGGTCACATATATAGGATTCTTAAGGAGACAGGCATTCATACTCATAGCACAAACTTTTACTATCTTATGCCTGGCAGCCGGGATTTCAAATGAATAAAACTCTATATAAATATAAACAAGGGCTTTTTAATTGATCATTCAGATCGATTTTTAATTGATCTAATGGATTTAATTGATCAAAATTTTGGAGTCACTTAATTGAGGCATAGAATAAAATTTAAATTAGCAAAGCAAAGTAGAATTATTTTGTTAACTAGAAGATGTGGAGCTAGATTGCTCTACCGTTTTGCACCTTAATGTACAATGTCTTAATCAGTGTCCTGTAATCAATTGCCTTATTACATTGCTATACAGTATCAATACCTGATTTCTATTAGCTTTTTTTTTAGTACCCTATAGTGTGACAAATCTTTGAATTAGGTATTATTTACAGTAATATCAGTGAAAGAAAGATTCACTGGAATTTCTATATGAAAAAAATAAGAATATCAAGAGAGTTCTGGTAGAAGATGGTGATCTCCTTATAGTTGCATAATCCATTATTGTCGTCCATGCTGACTTGCTATATATGTCATGGATTTATACTTTTATTCTGTTCTTAAATAAATTGTCCTGGCATGTAGAATGTAGAGCACTATGTGAATACTTAGTTTATTTAGTTAACAAAATACTTCATAAATCACAGAGCTGTGTGATTGAAAATGAGAAAAAGTTTTGGAATCACTAAATAATTCTCAAAATTTCATAACGAGCTATTGGAGATATTTAAGAATGCTTCTATGTAAAGTTTTTATCATAGAGTTGCCCTGCCATGTTCATGGATATTTGTAAGAAGGAAGTTTACATCTTTTATTTATATTTATCTTATGTATGTGTGGGTTTTTGTATTTAGACTGATTTTAATTACTAAAGAAATCCCATCAAGGGAAGCAACATAGCATAGCTGTGCAATTTTGCTGCTGAGGGCTAATGATACTCTGAAACTCACTTTGGATTTGCTGTTCTGGGTTGGGCTAGTGGCTTAACAATTTGCACATTCTGTTTTGTCATAATGCTTAACCCTGGTCTCAAATGAGAAAGCTACAAAGTATCTCATCACAAATACATCCAGTTCAATAAAAAATATATTTAAGGATAATGGGGAGATAACTTTGAAAAGAATCTAAATTGGGTTCAATATTTGTTCCCATCATTTGGTTAATCCACTTTAAAGCTTTTTGTTATTAATTTTGGGTGCTTGCACAATTCTGCCTTCTGAAAGAGCATTTTGCCTGGCTTATAACAAAGCAGCTTCCTGAAAATTTAATCCAAGGTTTTAGCTGTAGCATTAAGCAACAATAGTTGTCTATTATGGTTTCAGATTCCTGTTTCCTCCCTGCCAATGATCTCACCCACAGCTTTTCTTCCTACCTGAAAGAAAGTAAGTAGTAATTTAGTCAGAAGTCGTTCTATGTCATTCTTTTCTAAAAGGCTTAAAATAATTTGAGATAATATACACACATATGTTAATTGTATGTTTATATTATGCTTTTTCAGAAAATGCTTGCTTTATAATATAAAGTATTATTCTGTCATGTTGAACAATTAGCTTCTAGTTTCCATGCTATATTCATAATATACATTGTATGTAATTGAATGCTGATAATAAAAAACTAAATAGGGAGAGCAAACAATTTTAATAATTCCTCTCTTAAAGCTGAATTGAAAAATGGACTTAAATATGTTTAAATTTGAAATACATTTAAAGTTTCATAAAGTTTCGATAAAGTTGCTTTATTCTCAGTTATACTAATAAATATTACCCTTGAGCGCTTATAATAAAGATCACGATAAAAGCAATAATGAAAAAGAAAAAAATGCACCTTACTTACAGTCTTCATTTAATCTGATGAGGCCAAGATAGAAGCTCATCTGATAACATGGATGATCCCTGGGCCTTATCTAACTCTCAGCCACATCACGCCTTCAAATTCTTGCCCATTCTTTTTTGCAAAAGAAATAATATAATAATATAAACTTGTTTGGTTTATATGACATTGGAAGTAGCATCTTTGAGACTGATTAAATTAGTGAGATGCTATTTTAGCAACATTATTGATTAAATAATGTTTGCAGCATAGATTGATTATATTGCGAGTATCATTTTAGCAAATAGGAGAGCTAGTCTGAAGTTACGACAGTCTTGGAAAGATGCTTTATGGCCCATAAAACACTTATGGTTGTTGTAAACCATTGTGCTGGCTCTCCCTTGTAGCAATAAGATCACGATCTGAGTGCTTGGCAATTTATTCACAGATATGCCAAGTGCCCACAATTGTGTGCTTGCCATTTGCAATTTCCTCTGTCAGCTCCTCAGAATGTCAATGAGGAAGCCTGAAAATGTAATCTAAGTTCTTAGCTACAGCATTAAGCAACAATAGTTATCTTATTATGGCTTCAGTAAGGTGGAGAAACGGAGTTCAGTCCCTAATGATTTGAGTATCATTTCTGCACCCTTCCGCATGCAGACGAGAGATGACATTTTCCTGCAGGGCGCAGAAATGGAACTTTTATCCTAATGCTTTGAGCTCCATTTCTGCACCCCGCAGAAGTTCCCTTCCACACATGGAGGTGAGTTGAACTCCTTCAGTGGGATGGAGAAACACATGCTAACAATTTCAGCTCTGTTTCTCCACCCCACTGAAAGAATTAAGGTGAAGGGGGACCTGAATGGAGTCAGGCATGGAGGGAGAGCTGAATTCAATCAGCGAATCCCTAATTCTTAATTAGCAAGAGGATGCCAAAATCTAAGCAGAAAGCAAAGTGATAGAGTAGTCAGTACGGTGTTCTCCAGGTGGATGACAGATGCCCTAAGAGGGCCAGCACAGGTCATGTGCACAAGAAATGCTTGGATTTTCAGCTCCTGAGCATTGTGTTTTCCATTCCCCTGAGTCACCTCGCAGTCCTTACTCTGTTCACTTAATGGCCTGTATGATCACTTACGACCATATCCAGGAGTGCCAGGATTGCAATCATTGGGCAAAGCAGTCACATGGGTAATCACATAACATCTTATTTAATGACTGTTTCACTCAACGATCTAGATACCAGGCTAATTGCACTTGTAAATTGAAAACTACCTGTGAAATATATGCCTCTTTAAGACTTTGCAGGGGCTGGGACTAGATGTTCTCTAAGACTCCAATTTTTAAATTTCATGTCTCTAAGATACAGTTTTAATAGAGTAAAGATTCCTAACAATAGTTATTGCATACTTAAATAGCGGATTTATCCAAATACATTTGTAGAGATCTTCAGTTTGAAGCTATTATACATTATAGGTTTGATTTAATTTGTATCAAGAGTGTTTTATCTTCTTTTGACACATCCCAGTGACAAAAAATGTAAACTGCTTACAGAATTTAGACAGTTATATTAATGTCAAATAGCCTGGTGAAGTTGCTCTTAAGAAAGTTCGCATTATTTGACAATAGTTTATGCAATGACCAATCTGATTATAGCCAAGGTATTAGCAGGATTGAGCAAGAGTTGTATTTTCTAGTATTTTGTGACAATGGCATAGCTTTGCTCTGTGGGCTCTATGTTAAGTTCCACCATAACAATATTTGTGTCTTTTTTTTCTTGCATGACTACACATTGGCTACTTTTTAATTTAAAGCACTGGAATTCGAAGAGTTGGGATTGCATAGTACAGTATATTCAATAATAATATTATAGAATATTATCTTCTATTTATTTTCTATTTAACTTATCTATTAATATGTATACTTAACTTTGCTAGTTGTTTTCTTATTTAATTCAGTAAAATTTTTCTTTTTTTCCTTTTATGTATTCAAGAAGAGTATGGTGAGCTATTATTTAGGATGGACTTTCATTTCTCATTACAGAATATATCAAAAGTCAGGCAGATCCTATAAACTTATTATATAAATAACATTAAATGTTCAAATCGGTGGCCAATTTTTTCTAAATACTTCCCTACTTGGTTGATACATGATCTTTGAACATTCCTAAGTACAGTAACATTAATAAAGTTAATAAAACATTGTGATTGGCCTATGCTTTCTGGCTTTTGTTTCATTCTGTTATATCTACTTTTAAAATAAAGAAGCTGTTATGTGATCCATTTATTTAGGACATTAGTTAATTTGTGTAGGCACAGTCTGTGCTCCATTAGCAGGCTACCTCACTATTTTCTAATATAATGTCACATTACTGCATTTATTGAATCTTTGTTTTTCACATTTCAGTCTGTCCTAAATGGGCAAAGCTCCGTAAAAACCACACAGAGAAGTCATCAGTGGTAATGCTGGTAATTTGCAGCTCTGCTCTCCGGTGTCTGGAACTCATCAGGTATGTTGTCTGCCACCAGGAGAAAATCCTTTCTAAGGTTTTCCTCAAAACCACTGAATTAAAGGGACAACTAGGGTATCAAGTTTTCTTAATCACTATTCGTAATAGGATTGGGTCATTCTCTAAATCCTGGTCTCACAATACTTGGGAAACATACTTGGGTGTAGTCCCAGCCTATATTTTGCAGTTTTATGCCTTTTTTAAATATGCATTTTTTAAAAATAAAAAGTGATTTGTATATGCAAAGTATTAATTCAGGAGATGAAATAATAAATGCATCCTAGTCCGTTGCATCCTAATCAAGTCAGGTGACATTAGCTATCAGTAGGTTGTGTGAAAAACTTGAAAGAAGCAGCTGCAAGATGTCTTGACTTAGCTCCCACTTGCACGAGTCTTCAGGATCTGAACCTGAACCTTCTTGCATCCAGAACAGAAATATTCCTTTTTCGTCCTGGCTGAGGAAAAAAAAACAACCCATAAGTATAGCTTTCAAGTTACAGAATGGAATTACATATATTTTTCTGTTTTCATTTTCATTTGGATACATTTGGTGTTCTAATTTTAGTGCAAAAATTCTGTCATTTTCATGTTTTCAGTTCTCTTTTATTAATAATATGTTCTTTCTTAGATCAATGGCAACATTCAAAGGAGATGGAAGGGTTATGAAATTATTTGCAAAACATTTAAAGGTAAATACAGTCAAAGGGAAGTACTATAATTTTATCTAAACATAAATGCAGTATATTTTGTGCAAGGATATGTATATAGCCTTCCTTCCTTCCTTCCTTCCTTCCTTCCTTCCTTCCTTCCTTCCTTCCTTCCTTCCTTCCTTCCTTCCTTCCTTCCTTCCTTCCTTTTCTCCTTTTAAGGAGTGTGTGAATTACTATAATAGCTTGATGACTGGCATAGAGCATCTAAGCTCTAAATAAATACATAATATTTCATTTGTCAAGGTAGCATACATTTGAAAAAAGGCAATATGTGTACATCATTCTGCATTGTGTAAGACTTTTGGAACAGGGGAACAACTGAGAAACAATTTGTGTTCAGACATGAAAAATTAGCAATTACATGAAAACAAGTCAACAAGCTATAAAGTAGATCTGGCTCAATTATAGATTTTGAGCTTTGCTGTGTTGTTTTTCCATGTAACAATGTTGAATTTCCATATAGAGTTGTCATGTAATCCGCTTTTGAACCTTTTAGTGAAAAGAAGAAATGGTTATAATTAAGTTTCTTGTCTCTTGATCTACCTTTTCCTCTTTCTGCTTTCTTGAAATAGATACAAGAACAAATACAAATGCTGGAAAAAGATGTTGTTCATGTGGGAGTTGGGACACCTGGAAGGATAAAAGCACTAATACAACAAGGTAGAAAGTTACAGTATAACTTGAAGTTATGTGAAAATGAAACATAATTATTTCTCAACTATTCCAGTCATAGGAATAATTTTAAAAAGTTAAGAATTACTGAATGGGTATAGGAGCTGCTGAACAGAAGGTGTTAAGTGAATTCATTAAAGCAGTATCATGACAAAAACCTTGTCCCTTTTGTGTGTGAAATTGTATCACTTCATGCCCATCTAGAAGACCATCCAGAAACTTCAACTTGTCCAGAATATAGCAGTACGCATACAGTAATGGGGCCCCTAGGTTTATTCATTCAATGGTTCTGATGCGCAAGCTACACTAGATGCCAGTTTCTTTCCAGATACTATTCAAGATGCTGGTCATTACATTTAAAGCCCTCTATAGGCCAGGCTACTTGTGGGACCGCCTTTCCCTAAGGACCCTTCCCTTCCCCCAAATATTGCCTTTTGATTGGAACCAGGAAGCATGGTTTTTCTGTCGCAGGCGCTGGACTTGAGAACATTCCGCCCCCTATGGAACACTCCGCCTCCTGAAATTCAGCAGGCCTCCACCCTTTTAGCCTTCCGTAAGACTAAAAGACCTGGCTTTTCTTCCTTTTGTGTCAAAATGGGAAGATTTCATACTCAGAAGCTGAACAGGATCTTCGCTTTAAAAGCTGAGATGGACAGGGCTAAATCTGCAAAAGTTACCTACCTTGGAATTGAATAGCAACAAAACAACTCTAAGAATAATTTTGACATGCAGATGTTCTTTCTTCATAGCCATTTTTTCTTTTCTCCTCAGAAGGCCTTAAGATGACTTCCTTGAAATATTTTATCTTAGACTGGAACCATAGGGATCAGAAGTTAAGAAGATTAATTGACATCCCAGAGGTACAAACTTTTGTCTCTGCATGTTGCTTGTTGGATGCTGATAGTGACATTTTAGTTTATACTCTAGACCAGGGCTATCAAACTTGCCACTCGTCACGGCGTTGTCATGTGATGTATCACAACTTTTTCCCCCTTTTTTCCCCTTTGCTAAACCGGGCGTGGGAGTGGCCAGCGCGTGACGCATCTGGCCTGTGGGCTGCGAGTTTGAGCCCCCTGCTCTAAACTTTTAAGAGAAGGGAAGCAGGTGTCAGAGTTTCAAGTAACACCCCCAATGAAAGAAAACTCCGAGGTTAAAAGTTCCTCAAAGTATCATTTTATACATTCCAAATTGAGAAGTTGCTTTGTTTACAATTTCTGTTACAGATTATAAAACTCAATCCATTTCACATATAATTCAAACACAACCCTATATTTATAATTTCTAGTCTATATAACAAAAGTTGCAGCCAGTTGTTCATTGATTGATAATCAATTTACTTATCATCATCATCAAAATTCTCACAATTCCTGGCAGATAGCAAGCTATTATCTTGAATCAGTACCCATAAAATTACCATAATTTAAATTAAATCTAAATAATAAAACATGTTAAAATTAGAAAAAATATTAAAATCAAAATAAAGATAGCAATGCAACATAAGGATCTCAAGCCACAATTGCTTTACAAAAAAAATAAGTCTGTACAGATCTTTAGGATATTAAAAGTAAGGGGCCAGATTTTGAGGGAAAGCCTATCTCAGAACAATTTGATCTGAACTCATCAATATAGTGATACTTTAGTTCCTTATTCTCAAATTGTACAGCAATTGTAAATCATAGCTGATCATAAAACAGATCTAGAAATCATTTAGCAAATCTTTGGCTGATTTGTTGATAAGGATTTCTGATCCTGCTTTCAAATCCTAACCTCTATCTAAAGAGGGAGTTTTAAAAAATGTTTAACACTTACACTAACTTATCTTGTACTTATGAAATAAACTTCAGTGAGAAAGCAAGACATCTGAATATAAAGTTTCCATCCAGAATAACTAAAATAAGTTACATTATTATTCTTGCAATTAATACATAAATTTCATATTTCATAAATTTAATTATTTTTTAAAAGGACAGTAATATAAAGAATAAATTGAAAAAATGCCTCATTTATATACAAACATATATAATACTCTTTTCCTATAATAATGGTAAAGTTATCTAGTAGATCTACAAAAACGTCAAAAACTAAAGAGAGAATGTGCCCCCTTGTGGCCTTTTTTCAAATGTGAAATTTACATATTAGCTACTGCAGTTAATAAAACATTTATTAAAAAGATGCTGGAGTCTGCAGGAATATGTCCTTATAGCAATCCTTGTATCTTTTCCTTCTTTCTGGATGTTTTTTCATTTTTAAAAAGTTACATTTATTTTATTTATTACATTTATTCTTTACTGCAATCTCACAGAACTCTCATCAGCTTTATGGAATATGGAAATCATTGGAACTAAAATAAAAGTAATAAAATCCTAATGATTTTTTTAAAAAAATCCAAAACAAGGTGTCATACCTCAAATGCCAAAACAGCCTCCATCAAGATTGAAACTTTAATGAGAGGCTATTTCAGAGGACTGGACTTCTTCAGAAAAGCAGTACCTCTGAGCTCTTCCATCCCACAAATTTGAGCTTCCTCAAACAGTTGGGCTAATTCTGAATGTAAGCGGATGCTAAGCTATAAAGAGCATTCTATAGGTAAAACCAATACTTCAAATTGTAGCCAGACTCTTATAGAAAGTCAATGCAGAGCCCATGGCACACAAGTAATGGGCTTCCATTAGCGAACACTAGGAGGTACCTGAACTGCTGCATATTAGACCAAGTAAAGCTTCTAAATGCAGCCAGCTGTGGCAAATATCACAGTAATCTAAGGAAGTAATGATGAGGGCATGAGTACAAAGGTTCTTGCATAATTAGCTATGCTGGTCTCCTTGCCTTTCTATTGTGTTAGGAACCAGAAGTTCAAGAATACACTCAGATCACAGACTTGTGTCTTCAGTGGTAGCCCTTCCTCCCAAGATACATCACTCTCAAAGGATCTTCCTCATTGAGACCGTCACTTATCCATCTTTTCCCATCCAGACTCGAGTCTCCTGTCACTGGGACAAGACCTAACAACTTCACAAACGCAACCTGGGATAGAGCATTTAGCTGACACGGGTGGCACACTTTATTATTTTGTCACCAATTTTTTTTTAATGAGCAGCAAAGTATGGCAGTAACCCCACTAGAAATTGGTTTGAGTTAACTTCTTTAGTGACAGTACGTAATTGTTACTCACCTCGTTAAAATTAGAAAAGATTTTTTAAAACCTCAAACAAGTATGTTAAATTTTCTTTGTAAACAAGTTCAAGAATTTTTTACAGAAAATTTTAATTAATATTGTAGTTAAGCTACTGGTTTAGAATAGTTAATTAGTTAATAGTTAATTACGCTTAGTACTTGATATCTAAATATTTATAGGGGCTATTATGCAAATATTAAAATAGAACTGCAAGTCTGTATGCTTAAATTTGTAAAAAAAAGTGCATTAATTGTAATGCTGATAAATATTTTTTTCAGATAAAAAAAGAAACAATTGAGCTTCTAGAAATGGAATTAATCAAGCTATGCAGAAATGGCTGTGTGAAGTTGGGACTTTTTTAATGATTATTTCTGTAGTTCATTCTATCATCTGTCGGCCTCTGCTGTGTTGAGCTGCCTTTAAAAGTGCACAAAGCTGAAGATGTGTGGCAGATATTTTTATTGTCCACCATTCTTTTGTAATAAAACAGTATTTTGTGTGAAGATCTCCACTGTAATTTTTTTCAAATTTCTATCACTGAAGGCCTAAAAGTTGTTTTAAAATCCTATGCCCAAGAGAAATGAATTGAAATAATTAGAAAATATGATTCAAATCATATATCTGCTACAAGACAAGCCATTTTAACTGCAATCTGCCCCTATTCCATCTGCAACTCAGTAAAAAATAGCTTGCCTTGAAAAGTTGTTGTGCTAGAGAAACATGGGGATTCCTATCAGATATGGAAAATATAATAACCAAAGATGGTTAATTTATGGCTATTCCTGGTTTGTTACTTTTGATCATGACCGTCTAGGCTAATTAGACAGATAGTTGATTTAGTGACTGCGGAACACTAAACAATTAACTTCTAAAATGCCGAAAAAGAAGAAAAAAGGAAAAATGAAGGTGATTGGTCGGATCGGACTTGTCCAGATATCTGTGACCAAAGCATCAAACCACGTTAGAGAATTACATGCATCTGAAACACAAGCATATTCAGCTTCAGTAGATGAACAAGAAACAAAATTCTGTTTTCGCACTTGCCAATAAACAGGACATCCATTTAAGAACATCATATAACCAGAAGTACTTTTACGTGATTTCTTATCACTTGCCCAATCAGAATCTGATTTTTTTAAACAATTGTTAAAAAATATTTTCTACCACCAATTGTTGGCGGAAATGAACCAACTATGTCAGTGTGTACCAAATCAAAAATGCGTGTTGATAGGCGTGTAGCGCGTGTGCAGCCCCGGACATCTAAGGGCATCACAGACATAGTCCATTGTATGGTGTTTAACCCTCCTGCCCAACCATGGACGCCTGAAATAAGAGTCTTAGAGACTAAAGCCTGCACAACATTATTGATGTCCATGGATACTGAACTGCAGGTTATTTTTCCGCCTGATGCAACAGCCCAACAAATTTGGGTCCAATTGGAAAATTGCTACAGGCCTGTCTCAATTGAGTCTTCATGTTTGCTCGTGTCTGAATTCCATGGTTCGAAATTGAAACCTGGTGAACAAATTGGAGGACATTTGACCAAACTGAAAGGTATGAGGAAGGAATTGAGAGAAAAGGGCAGAATGAAGCCCAAAACTTTATCCTCTTCAGATGAGGATGAAATGGAAAGATCTTCCAGATTTCAGCCTCTGGCATCTGCCACTCAGCTGGAAGGAAAAGAAACCGTGGGAGAAGCAGAAGAATCAGAAAAGATGCTCTTAACAAAGCTTCAGGAGGAAAATAACAGAAAAGCTGCTTTTGAAGGCGAAGTACTACGACCGAGGTCAGTAACTCAACCTTCTAATTACGCATGCTCTCAAACTGTGTTCTTAGAGCCTTCTGATTTTGAAATGCTTGGGGCCAAGCCAAAACTTCCACAAACGGCAAAGCCTTTTTCCTCCCACGCGGAGGGAGAAACATTTTATTATCCCTCTCAAACCTTCAAAGTCTCTCCTCATGAGCAAGCTATAAGAAACTCGTGACCAGATAGAAATTTTTGAACGTGAGCTATCCGAGGCAAAAATGGCTTTATCTAGGCTTGAGCCAGATAAGAGAGAATCCTGCTTTTTTGAAATCTCAAAAACTGCCATTTTGCCTTCTTCTCCCTCAGAGCCAAAGACACCCCCCCTGGTGGATATTGTGTCAGGCAAATCAGAACAGAGAGTTGTGCACACGTCACATTTGCCACATTATTCTCAAATTACAAACGCCAGGCAGGCAGAAAGATTATCTGAGCTGCCTACAACTAAAGTTGCAGCATCATCTGCCGGCCAAAGTAATTTATAAGAGGAAGCTGAAATGCATCATGATCTGAGAGAGCAATTACAGGCATTGCAACAGACTTTGTCAGATATGTCCTTAACTCACTCAAAGATTCAAACTGCAATGCCACAAGTGTCTCCACAGGCTCATTTTTCAGCACCCCCTGGTGGTGCTGGGGTCTTTTTAGATGGAACACAACAACGCTTAATGCAGCAAAGGCAAATGACTGCATCTCCAGCAGGTCATTTTAATATTGCAGCTCAAATGCCACAGCTACAAGCTCATGCACACGTGCCTCCAGCTGTACAACCAGGGCCAGCTCCTGGTCCACCTCCAGCACAAGTGCCTTTGCCCCCACAGCCAGCACCTCAAATGCCTATTCCTCAACAGGCATACTCTGTTGCTCCACTGGCTGGTGAGTCAAAATTAAAGATGTCAGGGCAGAATTACAAGGCCTGGGTCAGTGAGGTTGAACTTTTGTTACACAGAGAAAGCTGGTTGATTTATGGCTATTCCTGGTTTGTTACTTTTGATCATGACCGTCTAGGCTAATTAGACAGATAGTTGATTTAGTGACTGCGGAACACTAAACAATTGACTTCTAAGATGCCAAGAAAGAAGAAAAAAGGAAAAATGAAGGATGCTAACACAACAAAGACACCCATGCAAACAGATTTTCACAACTTGACACATGAACCAAGTCCTGAGTTCGAGGATCAAATACTTTATCGTTCAGTTATTGGATCACTGTTATACATTAGTAGTTGGACAAGACCCGACATTGCACTCAGTGTTAATCTCTTGTCTCGACACGTAGGTAAGGCAAAACAGTTTCATTTGGTCGTGTATTAAGAAATTATTGAAATACCTAAAGCACATTAAACACAATGAATCGGTGGTTTATATTTCTGAATCACATTTCACAGGTTCTAGGTCCAGACACATTGACATCCGTTATAGAAATATCAAACAATTACTGAAACAAGGTTTTGTAAAATTGCAGTATGTATCTACACATGATCAGATTGCAGACATGCTCAACAAACCTCTTCCAGCAGCTCAACACAAGTATCTGCGTAAGAAGATGTGCCTTATCTGATGATGTACCTGATGTTCGCTCAACTGGCAAAAGAAGGGATGCCACTGCGTTTTTATATTTACCAGCAGAGCTAATATTTCTGGACTATCAGACTTACCGTAGTTATATTCCTTATCAGCACCTACAGCACCTACTACGCATGTCATTGCATTCCTTTGTACTTCTTCTAGAAACTTTCCTTTGTTCTCCAGCCAGCTAAGGTCAGGCTGGAGATTCTTTGCCAACATGTAATCTATTTTAGATAGTGAGATGTTTTTATTTTCTTACAATAAATATGAGTTTAATTAGAAGATGTTTCTTTGGTTTTATTGATCAAAGTATGCAACAGGATAAAAGCCATGATCCAACTCAAAATGAGGGCAATTACCCGATGCAAGGTAACGGGGCTGATTGCTGCTCTGACATCACACATTTTTGATTTGGTACACACTGACATAGTTGGTCCATTTCCGCCAACAATTGGTGGTAGAAAATATTTTTTAACAATTGTTGGTAATTATTCTAGATATGGATATGTATATCCAATGAGAGAAAAATCCGAGACCTTTCAGATCTTTAAAGACTTTGCAGCCCTCGTCTCTACCCAACACGGAGTAAACATCGCCAGAATCCAGAGTGATCGTGGTGCTGAGTTCATGTCTCAGCGTTTCCAGGACTGGATGCGTAAGAATGGAATTCTTCATCAGACTTCGGCTCCTTATACTCCCCCTCATAACAGAGTCGCAGAGAGGAGACAGGGAGTCCTGCAAACCATGATGCGTTGTCTTTTAGAAGACGCCAACCTCAGTAACCCATACTGGGGTGAAGCTCTTAAATATGCAAATTACATCATCAACCGTACTTGGAGTAGTGCGATAAATCAAACTCCTTTCTTCATGATGTATGGCTACAAGCCCGATCTCAAGAACCTCCGTATTTTTGGTTTGTACGCCATGGTGAACATTCCCTTAGATCAACGAAGGAAAGGAGGTCCAGCAGCAAAGAGACTGAGATTTATGGGTTTTGATGACAATTTAAAATGGAGCAAATTTATTGACTCTAATCGTAGACTAGTGACTTCCCAATCTGCTAATTTTGAGGAAGATGCTGACTGGTCCAGGATTCATTCCAATGATCCTGGAGTTTATTTTCCTAAAGATGAAGTTACCGATGCCACGCAGCCTGATGACCAAGATTCACAGGCAAATGTTCCATCCACCAGTTCTTCCAAACATGATGTTCCGTCTTCGCAAGCCGCGGATGCTGATGCTAGCGACAATGATGAAGAGGAGGACGAAACGGAAGAAGAATGGACGACTGTTCCAAGGCGTTCCAAGAGAGCCACAAAGGGAGTCCCTCCACAGCGATATTCATGGCAACAGACAAAAGCACCCTTGCCTTTGATTTGTAATGTTACACTTCCTCCCGATAACTTCACACAAATCAAACATCTTCCTGATTCAGAGCAAGAGAAGTGGTATGACGCAATGCAAGCTGAAATGGACAGTCTAAAGAAAGTTAAGGTATTTACGCCTGCAAAACCTCCAGCAAAGAAAAAGGTCATTGGCACTCGATGGGTCTACAGAATCAAAAAGAAGCCAAATGGTGAGTCATTATACAAGGCCAGACTTGTAGCTCAGGGTTTCGCTCAACGTTATCCTGAGGACTACACAAATACCTACTCACCGACAGTCAGAACTGAAAGTGTAAAAATTGCTTTAGCCACTGCAACTATCCTTGGTTTAGAAGTTTTCCAGTTTGATGTTGACACTGCTTATCTACATGCTGACCTAGATGAAGAAATCTACGTGAGAGGTCGTCCAGGATTCCGACAGCAAGAAGGGGATACCTGGTTCCTAAACAAAAGTCTTTATGGTCTGAAACAGTCTGGTTTAATGTGGTACTTATGTCTTACTGACAAACTAAATTCAATGGGCTTTATTAAGTCCGAAACTGATGAGTGCGTGTTCACAAAAAGATCTAACAATGCATATGAGATAGTTCTTGTTTATGTTGATGACATTGTTTACATTGGTCCAAATAAGCAGATGAGTGAGATTTTTGCCAAAGCTTTGCAGAAATACTTCACATTGAAATCTTTAGGTCATATTAGCACTTATTTAGGTGTTCAGATTGAAAAAACACAGAAGGGGTTTAGTCTTTCACAAGATGTGCCTTATCTGATGATATACCTGATGTTCGCTCAACTGGCAAAAGAAGGGGTGTCACTGCGTTTTTATATTTACCAGCAGAGCTAATATTTCTGGACTATCAGACTCACCGTAATTTGCCATATTCCTTATCAGCACTTACAGCACCTACTACGCATGTCATTGCATTCTTTTGTACTTCTTCTAGAAACTTTCCTTTGTTTTCCAGCCAGCTAAGGTCAGGCTGGAGATTCTTTGCCAACATGTAATCTATTTTAGATAGTGAGATGTTTTTATTTTCTTATTTATTTCTTATTTATTTATTATTTCAATTTATAAACCGCCCTTCTCCTTGCGGACTCAGGGCGGTGAACAGCCAGAATAAAACATGGTATACAAAAGTTAAAAACAATTAAAAATTATTAAATATTATTCAGCCGAGAATTAAAACAACCCAATTTAAAATCAATGTCAAATTTAAAAACGGAGGTTGGGATCAAGCTAGCCCAGCTAGATGGAACAAATGGGTTTTAAAGGCCCGACGAAAGGTCCGGAGATCTGGAATCCTGCGTATCTCTGGGGGTAGGTCATTCCAGAGGGCGGGCGCTGCCACAGAGAAGGCTCTCCCCCTGGGGGTCGCCAGCCGACACTGTCTGGCCGACGGCACCCGGAGGAGGCCCTCTCTGTGCGAGCGTACTGGCCGGTGGGAGGCTATTGGCGGCAGAAGGCGGTCCCGCAAGTACCCAGGTCCTAAGCCATGGAGCGCTTTAAAGGTGGTCACCAACACCTTGAAGCGCACCCGGAAGACCACCGGGAGCCAGTGCAGCTCGCGCAGGAGAGGTGTCACGTGGGAGCGCCACGTCGCTCCCATAATTCCCCGCGCAGCCGCATTCTCGACCAGTTGGAGCCTCCGGGTGCACCCCAAGAGGAGCCCCATGTAGAGAGCGTTGCAGTAGTCCAGGCGGGAAGTCACGAGAGCATGGGTGACTGTGCGTAGGGAGTCCCGATCTAGAAAGGGATGCAACTGGCATATCAGGCGAACCTGATAAAAAGCCCCCCTGGCCACGGCCGTCATGTGTTCTTCTAAAGACAGCCGTGCGTCCAGGAGGACGCACAAGTTGTGAGCCCTCTCCGTGGGGGCCAATGTCTCGCCCCCAATAGTCAGCGATGGCGTCAGCTGGCTATATCGGGACACCGGCAGCCACAGCCACTCAGTCTTGGAGGGGTTTAGTCGGAGCCTGTTTCTCCCCATCCAGACCCGCACAGCTTCCAGACACCGGGACATCACTTCAACGGCATCGTTGGGGTGGCCTGGGGTGGAGATGTACAGCTGGGTGTCATCAGCGTACTGATGGAATTCCACCCCAAAGCCACGGATGATCTCACCCAGCGGCTTTACATAAATGTTGAACAGAAGGGGCGAGAGGACTGACCTCTGCGGCACCCCACAAACAAGGTGCCTCGGAGTTGACCGCTGCCCCCCTGTCAACACAGATTGCGACTGGTCAGAGAGATAGGAGGAGAACCACCGTAGAACGGTGCCTCCCACCCCCAACCCCTCCAACCGGCGCAACATGATACCATGGTCGATGGTATCAAAAGCCGCTGAGAGATCTAATAGGACCAGGATAGAGGAACAGCCCCTATCCCGTGCCCTCCAGAGATCATCCACCAACGCGACCAATGCCGTTTCCGTGCTGTGCCCAGGCCGGAAGCCAGACTGGAGCGGATCTAGATAGACAGCTTCATCCAGGAACCGGGGAAGCTGCCGTGCAACCATACTCTCAACAACCTTCGCAACAAAGCGAAGGTTGGAGACTGGACGGTAATTGGCCAAAACAGCCGGGTCCAGAGAGGGCTTTTTGAGGAGGGGTCTCACCACCGCTTCTTTCAAAGTGGCCGGCAGAGCACCCTCACTCAAAGAAGCGTTAACAATCTTCTGGAGCCAGCCTCGTGTAACCTCCTGGGAAGCCAGCACCAACCAGGAGGGACACGGGTCCAATAAACATGTGGTCGCATTCAGCCGTCCCAGGATCCTGTCCATGTCCTCGGGAGCCACAGAGTCGAACTCCTCCCAAACCACACCCCCAAGACCTGCCTCGATTATCCCGTCCGGATCTACCCAGTCAGAGGCCAGACCTTCCCGGATCTGAGCAATTTTGTCATGCAGATACTGGACAAAGTCCTCAGCTCGACCCTGCAAGGGGTCATCCCAAGCTCCTGGTTGAAGGAGGGAGTGGGTCACCCTAAACAGGGTGGCTGGGCGATTATCTGATGACGCGATAAGAGCGGAAAAGTAGCTAGACTTTGCCACTTTTATCGCCACTAGGTAGGTCTTAATATGAGACCTCACCAGTGTTCGGTCAGATTCGGAACGGCTGGCCCTCCAACCGCTCTCCAGGCGTCTTTTCCGGCGCTTCATCTCCCTCAGCTCCTCAGTAAACCAAGGAGCTGGCTGAGTTCGGCGCCGGGTCAGAGGCCGCAAAGGCACGATGCGGTCCAAAGCCCCGGCGGCCGCTCTATCCCAGGCGGCCACCAGGTCTTCAGCCGAATCATGAGCCAGAGTCTCAGGAAATGGCCCAAGCTCCATCTGGAACCTATCAGGTTGCATCAGGTGCCTGGGGCAGAACCACCTAATCGGTTCCGCCTCCCTGCGGCGGGGTGTAGCGGTTAGAAAGTCGAAGGAGAGAGTGGTCCGACCATGACAAGGGTTCGATGACTATATCCCCTATATCAAAACCACTCGACCACTGACCAGAGACAAAAACTAAGTCCAGGGTGTGTCCGCCCGTGTGAGTGGGGGCGTGAATTAACTGAGTCAGGTCCATGGCCGTCATGGAAGCCATGAACTCCCGAGCCACCTCAGACGTTTCACCAGCAGATGGCAGGTTGAAATCCCCCAAGACCAAAAGTCTGGGGGTATCAACCGCCACCTCGGCTATCACGTTGAGTAGCTCAGGCAGGGCTGTTGCTACGTGGCAGGGAGCCAGGTACGTAAGCAGCAGACCCATCTGAACTCCGCAACCCCACTTCACAAGGAGGGACTCACACCCGGTTATCTGAGGTACAGTGGACTCCCTCGGATCAAGACTCTTTTATGATAACCGCCACCCCCCCCCGTCCCTGCCCTGAGCTCTCGGCTGATGGAATGCATGGAAGCCTGGAGGGCACATATCCACGAGGGGGACTCCCCCCTCCTGGCCCAACCAGGTCTCCATAATACCTGCCAGGTCCGCTCCCCCCTCCTGGACAAGATCACAGATGAGGGAGGCTTTATTTACCACGGACCTGGCATTGCACAACAACAGCCGGAGACTCGGGCCCTGAGAGTCTGCGCAACCTGGGGAGCGAGAAGGGCTTTGGGGACTGGGGCGCAACATCGCTCGGAGATAGCGAGTGCGCACCCCCCTCACATGATATGGTCCCCTGCACTCGCCATATCTGCCCCTCCCACTCAGCGTATTGATAGAAAGGCCCTCTGCAGAGTGAACTTCAATGTACCCCTTACCCCCGGAATCTACACCCCCCGTAGCCCCACTAACAGCTGGACCCGACCCCTCCTCCTGTGGGTTAACCCCCACACCCACACAACCCTCCCACTTCCCAGAACCCCTTAAAAATTTATCTAAAAGTTTACCCAACAAACCCCTCAGATCCCTTTTTGCTCCATGCCACCTCTCGGGGCTCCAAAGCCCGTCATAAAGGTAGGCCCTCGATAGAGTGGAGGGCCACGCCTGCGAGAGGGGGGAATCTCACAAAATCAGAAGTTCCGCCGCTGAATACATTTAATACATTTAATACTCGGGGGAAGTCCATGGCAGGGGGTTAATCAAGATGATCCAAGATTCCGGCAAAAAAGGGGTATCCACTCAGGTTCAGTCAATAAACTCCACTGCTCTCTCACCACAGTGGATAGAGTCTTAAGCCATTTCGGACTGGATGTCCACACCAGCCGCCCTCTCACGGAAGCTGGGAAGGGCCAAGAAACAGCAGACTTGGTCTGACTCCATGTTAGACTTAAAAACCAGGGTGAATCCCTCAACAGTTGGGAAGCAATCCATAACAATCACCAATCCGCAGGAAACTGCTGGCCAAGAGGATGTTTTGATGACTACATTTAGGCGAGAAGGGGCTATAAAAAGTCCATGGGAAGCAGATAACACAATTCCTCAAGGGTCCAGATGATAAATAGTCATAAGGCTAGTGAGCCATATCTGCTGAAAGCAAACTGGCTAGAGATCTTTCCAGCCTATGGGGCAATAAAACAGTAATAGCTCTACTTCACCCCCAATCAACACAAGGAGGAGGGGGGGGAGCCTCTGAAACAACCAGCGCTGGGCCCTTTTCAAGTGGGTCCCCTTTTTATGGCTGTTTCAGGTAATCCCAGATGATCCATATTAACGTTGGTGGTATAATTAGTATAGTGCCCCATGTTCTCGGTAATAAAGGCCTCCTGCCTCTCTTCACCCTCTCTGGCGTCCTCTCTTGCAGCCATTTTGCAGCCTTCCTCCCCACGTTGCCTCCCCCCAGCTGCCAAAACCGCCTCCATCCACCGCTGGGATATGCAGGAACTCCTGCCATCCCTACAGCGTGCCTGAAGCCCCCACGAAGGGGGGGGGGAGGCAGAGGTGCCGAGGTTGGGGGGAGGGGGGAACAGCAACAAAGCCATCTCCGTCATCTCGGCTGTCCCACGGCCGCTAGAGGATGCCGAGGTACTTTGCGAGGGCGAACTAGGCTGGCTGCAAACCTCAAAGCAGCCGCCTTCATCCTCGCCTCGGTTGCAGCGTCCTGGAGAGCATCCAGCTCTCAGAAGGTCTCAAAAGGTCTCAAAAGATTGGCGAAGAGCTCCCCTCACCAGTCCGGGGGCTTAACAAGCTGGTCCGGCCCCCGAAAACCCCCAAAACCGGGGAAATTCTCCCCCACCTCACTGCCGATCAGCTGGGAGCAGCCATCTTGGGCATGCGCAGAGGATTTACAATAAATATGAGTTTAATTAGAAGATGTTTCTTTGGTTTTATTGATCAAAGTATGCAACAGGATAAAAGCCATGATCCAACTCAAAATGAGGGCAATTACCCCACGCAAGGTAACAGGGCTGATTGCCGCTCTGACAAATCTGTTGTCACCTTCACAATGTTGTTGTAATCCAGTTTCCCTCAAAATTCAGTCACTATGCAACCCTTAAGGCAAAGAATAATTTCTTCTCATGCTCCTTTGCATTGGGAAGAATACATATGTATGTATATGTATTCTGTCCTAGCAAGTAGAAGACCCTTGATACAGAACGAAAAGTGTTAGGGTTTTTTTTTTGAGCTATCCAATATCAGCAAGTTTAAAAAAGGAATTCAGTTTTTTAAAAATATTTTTCTTCCTTTACACTATGCAAGTTTTTTTTAATAGAATAAGCATCCCACATTGTGCATTTTATTTTAAAAGCTTCTAAGTTACGTTTAAAATTGTTATAGATATTACCTAATTATAGCAACATACACAAAAAGAGTGACTACAGTATGCTGAGGTAAGAAAATGCCGAGGTAAGAAAGTACATTCTAAGATAATAATCACCCATGTGCATTCATTCTTCCCTGAACTATAGCAATGACCATTCTGCACATTTAGAATTCATTTATGAGATACAGTATTAACTTAGGGCAAACAAAAAATGTAAGAATTTTTCAAGAAAGTTGTTTGTGCCAATATGTTGGAACTGGCATTAGTACCTAAAATGTGATGCTGTAATTTAAGAATGCTGTTTTCATCTGACATATATACTGTATTTATACATTTCCATTTCTCATATATCTCTTTATACGATGTTGTAATATTTGATGTAAAAAGCTTTTATGAACATAAAAGGGAAGATCCGCTTGATTGTATATTGTAAATAAGCTAAGGCTAATGGCCTGAATATATGTCATACTTCTAATTAGACACTTTACATAAATGTATAATTCTAGTAAGAAATTAGAAAGCAGCCTTACAGTGGAGTTTGTGATATTTTGTAGTCATTTATGGGAAATGTCACATATGCAAAATTGTAGGGTTTTGCATATGCACACATATAGCTATTTTAATTGGCTTAGATTAAAAATCCTTTTTTAAAAAAAATATAACTAGAATTTCAGCAGACAAGTTTCAGAAGACTCAGTACTGTCTATCAAACTTAGGTTAGCTGAAATGGTTTTCATGACATAACTTGATGCCATTTGACATTTTAGGTAGTGTAAGTATGTAGTTATATTTAATGTGAATCTATTAATACTGTTAATAAATATATACAGTATAAGTATAATTATGAAATATTAAAGCATCCAGATTTGATCTGCATCATTAAATGCACCTGCACAATTCAGTTTGAAGAACTTAGATTCCAATTCGAGTTGTAAACCAAGAATAGAAATGAAAGCTGTAACTGATAACTGCAAAACAGTCATTATCACTTAAATATTTGAGTTACTTTCCTTGTGTTTTCCTTTCTAAAAAGTGTTTTGATAACCAACAGGAACTATTAAATTATATGCTATCAGGAACTGTCTCTGTTATAACCACATGCTACACCCATAGCATTCCAATATGATTTGGTGTAAAATGGCAAATAAGTCTATTAACAGCAGCAGAACGGAGCTTAAGGGCAAGAAGTAACAGATGGAAGATCATTAAAGAATGATACAACCTAGAATTAAGAAATTTCCTGACAGAACAATTAATCAGTGGATTGCCTCCAGAAGTTGAGGGTGCTCCATTACTGAATATTTTCAAGAAGATGATGGCCAACCATTTTTACAGAACGGTATAGGTTCTCCTGCAAGAGCAGGGAGTTAGGAGTAGAAAACCTCCCATCCTATATTCACACACAAATTTCTTCAGTCCATTCTGGCAGGTATTTTACTCACATGATTGGAAAGAATCACATAAAAGAATGAATACAAAGAATATGCGGAAGTATAAAATCTGTACATCACTTGTTCTCACACATTCAGCCTTTAGAGTACCATAGTTACAGAATAAAAATAATTTACATATAATTTGTATAAATAAAAACATGAGGAATGGAGTAAGGCACAAGAGCAAATTTCTATGGAACTGAAATTAAACATTTTATATTACACAGTTGTGATTGTCATGATTAAATTTACCAGTGAGCTAACTTAAGATATTGTGTATTTAGCAACACTACACAATAGTCTTTTGATTTATACATTCACAACACATTTAAAAGTCCATAAAACTGGGCTATTGAATATTAAAAGATATTCCATTTTGTCATCACTACAGTGCTGATAAATACAGTATAAAACAGCACTTTTTCATGTGCTTTCTTGATACAGTTAAACATGGTAAAAAAGAAAATGCATTTGCAATGTAATACAGCTTTGTGTTCAATACTTTTCTTTGTACATAAGGTCACTAATCAATTCAAATATATACATTTCAAGAAAGAGAATTACAAGATTAAGTACCTTTAATTCTAAGCTAAACACATAACTTTGAACTTTCAAAATGATCAGCTCATTAACAATAATTTAAATCTCAGTCTACATCAAGCAGCAATTTGTCTTTAATTTTTTTTTTTTTGCCACATTTTAACAGAATTCACAATTTAAAAGCTACCAGGGTGTTTTTCTTAAGGCATAAAGTATTTAAAAACATTTGGAAAAAAAAAGCTGTATGTTTATAAATGTATGAAAATCCTGACCTGTATTTGCAAATGTATGCACAATATATTGATGTGCATATTATACCTTTCAATATAATAAAGTCCATCTTCAAGGTCTACAGTTTTATTACTGTGGGAGAAAGCTACAGTAGGGTGGATAGGTGGTTATTTTTTATAAACTATATTCTTAGCTGAAAAGATTACATCCACAGCTAATAAATCCTCTGTAAAGCTTTCTGTGGTCTAATATTAATATAACAATATTTATATTACAATTTGGATGTCTTAGATCACAACGCACCAACACAAAATAGCCTTGCAACACAGATTGATTCTTATGCCCATGTTGCTTATGGGAAACCTGAGGCTGAAAAAGAAAGGTACCTAAGAGGACCAAACCTGAAATCCATCACCTCATCCTCATCATCCATCAGGAGCCTGATGGAGCAGTGGACTAAAGCGCTGTTAAATAGCACTTAGCTGCCAGCTGCCTGCAATTATTGCAAGTTCGAATCTCACCAGGCTCAAGGTTGACTCAGCCTTCCATTCTTCCGAGGTAGTGAAATGAGGACCGGATTGTGGGGGCAATAAGCTGACTTTGTATAAAAAAGACCACCATTTAGGGGGGGTCAAAAGCCCTACTAAGCCGGTATATACAAAAGTATGAAGGCTATTGCTTAACGCATTGTAAGCCGCCCTGAGTCTCTGGAGAAGGGCGGCATATAAATCAAACCAATAAACAACAATAATAATAATTTACTAGACAAGCAAGAGAAGTATTGTCTTTGAAAAAGAATAGATAAAAAGCTCTAGTGTAAATTCCAGCTTTAGGGAATCTACAGCCAATAAATGAAAAATACTAGACAGTATTTCACATGAAAAGAAGAGCAATATTTAAATGAAGTTACTCTTGGATGATCAGAAAAGAACACTATATGTTTTTTTCTGGTAACTCTTGTTTACTAATTTATTTATAGAAATGTGTTTATTCATTGCAGAGATCAATTTCAGGTTTGTATAGATACTTGCTAAAAATGTCATTTCATGTATAGTTTGCTTTACAGTACTATGAATATCCTTAGGAATTGTTAATCAGACTGTTAGTAGTATCAATGACTTCAAAAAGTAATAAACACTATCTTTCTTCGGCCTATCAGCCCTATTGAATATCAAATGATTATTGATGAGACTAAATGACTTATGTATTCACACTGATCAGGCACGGATTAAACTTGTCATGCCTGATCAGGGAATGTAGAGCCCATCAGTAGTGAATTACAAGTTTTCCATAACTTGTACAAGAAAGCAGTAGTTGTATATTGGCCCCTCAAAAGAGCAACACACATTGTTCTGGGCCTATAATCTCATGATTTTCTTCAACACCACAGTCTGACGTTTTTCTCTACTGATTTAACTTGAAGAAAACTCTAACTTATACCTTCTTTATTTTCTGTGGAGTGTGGCATATTTTGTGGTACCTGGTATACCAATTCATTTGGAAGGCTCAGTCCTGGCATCCCCTTAGGTGTATCGTAGAGCATGTGTGTGGCTGATAATGAACTATCTGCCCTAGAAAGAAGTTTATTATAAGTTCCCACTAATGGAGGAGCTTGATTCCCTGAAGCTTTGAAGGTAGATACAGAAGCAATGCCTGGAGGAGATGCAGGATGCCCTGACATATCCATCACTATTGGTATCGCATATTCTGGTCCAGTGACTGGCAGCGGTTCAGCATAGGCATGATATATTTCTTGTTCTGAGGTGTTACAAGAATCCGTATCTGCATAACTTGCTTCCTTTCCTTCTTCATGTTTAAAAGATGACTTTTGATGAAGTGTGCCAACAATTCCTCCTACAAGTGGTTGTGCATACTCTGTTGAAGAGAGCCAAAAGTGAATTTCTAAACCTCTAAATACACAGAAAAAAGCCACTACAGGATTTGCAGCATAAGATGACAAGCCTATCACAAGGCACACTTAAAAAGATAATCTCAGTAGTAGATGGGGATGACATTGAATCTGTACTCAACCAAAATGATCTGTGTGTCATCCTTTAACTTTGAAAGGAATCATAAACTCTGGCATTGATTTTTAATAAAACTTTAATAACCTCAAGAATACCTATAGGGACCATACAGTAGTTTCTTTTATAAACCCATCACTACAATACAATAAATCAGACTAATACTTTTATCTACATGTAGTCCCTGGTTTAGGACTAGTTGCTTAGCAACCAGTCAAAGTTCCAACGGACTTCCTCAGGAATACTTATGACCCAGATTTGAAGTTCCAACAGCTATCCCAACTCATGGTCACATGATTGCACTACAGGCACTGGGCAACTGGCTCAAATTTATGGCCAATACAGCTTCCTGTGATCATGCATCCATGATTTATTATTCTTTTTCTTTTTGAATTATTTTTTGTTGTGGCATTTACTTCTGATTTCTGGCAAACCCCCCCTCCCCCACTGCAGATAAAGGATTTACTTAACAACTGTCATGTTTATTTTACAACAACTGCAAAAAATGGAGTAAAATCAGATGACCCACTTAACAATTGGCACAACTTACAACCTTAATTATGGGCTCAATTAATTGTAGTCAAGGGCTACCTATACTTCAATTTTTAAAGGTTTGTTTATTGAAGAAGTTAGCAAACAATAATTCTGTATAAAAAGTACACACATATACAACATATTTTATTTGCCATTTAAAATGCTTTTGGTGGGTTTAAATGGTTACTAAGTGAAACTTTATTAGATGAAAAGAAATATTTATTAGATTTATTTGCTGGACTCCATGCTAATAAATTACCTAAAAATTGTTGCCACATTAAAAAAAAAACCTGAATACCTCTAAAATTATTATATGTATATGAAATCCTATTCTGTTCACCGCCCCGAGTCCTTCGGGAGAAGGGCGGTATAAAAATTCAGGAAAGAAAGAAAGAAAAAGAAAGAAAGAAAGAAAGAAAGAAAGAAAGAAAGAAAGAAAGAAAGAAAGAAAGAAAGAAAGAAAGAAAGAAAGAAAGGCTGGTTTTCCAATCTTTCTCCAAGAGGAAAAGCCATGATATGACAGTAATTTCAAGTATGCTCTAAATCAAGTATTTTCTTTCAAAAATCTGAAATTCTGTGGGGAAACTATAGCATGTTTGCTAATCCATTTAGTTTGAATGTTTATACCATCTTTCTTTTGAAAGGCATCATTAGTTGAAATAAATGTAAACCAGGGAAGATGTACCTGCTGATTGACTTTGTAACACAGTAGTAACGTCTCTTGATCTAAGGCAATTAATTTCACTGCTGTTATAATGAACAGATGATTCTTCGTGGTCTGCAGATTTAGCAGGAAAGAATTGCTTCATTCCTTTCCACCAACCTGCAATAAGACATTAAAAAAGACTTATAAGATATTTATGAATCAAGCTATTTAAACTCCATCATAAGTATTCAACTATAATAAGGACCTTTCTATGCTAATCTAGCAATTTTGTAATAGCAGGCTTCTACACATATTGTGAAATCTTTAAATCCTACAAAGATCCACAGCAGTTATCACTGGGATTCTATGCTCAGTTTAATTCTTTTCCTCCTTTATCAAGGCAGCTATTTGTTTATTTATTTGATTTTTATCTCTTTATTATTTTATAAGAAACTCAAGGCAGTGAGCATACCTAATACTCCTTCCTCCTCCTATCTTCCTCACACTTACAATCCTGTGAGGTGGTTGCTATAGTTTAAACCAAGGATGTCCAACCTTGGAACTTTAAAGACTCGGGGACTTCCAACTTCCAGAATTCCCCAGCCAACAGAAGAATGGATGGAGAAAGTGATTGAGCTGGAAGAAGTGCAAAATTCAATATTAATTAAAGAACATATCTATCTTTGTTTCTATTTGGAAACACTTCTGAATCTTGTGCTTGAGACAGAAAAAATGAACTCTTGACTGGATTTCCCTGATCAATATAGTTTGTTTCTATAGAAATAACTAATACTTGCTAACTTGCTGAGCTGGTGAGTAAGAAGCTGAGTAATTCTATTCTGTACTTTATTGTGCTGAAAAAAAAAAAGTAAACCAATGCTTTTTCTTTCTTTCTTCCTATACCAACACCTTTTTCCCCACTTCTATCCCTCTGCCATTTTCCCATCATCTTTGTTTTAATCTGCATTTTTTATCATTAAAAGTTTGAAGCCACATGATTCCTGGGCTACACGGAAGTACCTGCCTTGTTCCACCATTCTACCCTGCTCCACAAGGAAAGCAATGTTAGGGGTGGGAAAAAAATGGGAATCAATGATGCCATTTGAAACGTTTTGTAAAGTATTCAAGTGCCTGTCCCATTCTAAATATTAACTGAAATAAATCAGAAACACATATTTGAACCTTGAAACATTACAACTAAGTTTGCATCTAAAGTTACCTGCACGGTCCCAATAAGGTATATCATATGTTCCTTCTGACTTTCTTTTTCTGAAAATGATGCCAAATAAAGAAAATATATATAATTAGTATTAACTTTTTAGAATAGAGTTAAGAGTATCACTGTCTTAAAAATATGGGAGGTAAGTCAAAAAAAAGGATAGCAATTAAAGTATTGAAGCGGGCAAGAGATGATAGATAAATGATTTCTCTTTTTTGTTGTTCTGATTTGCTTTTCTTTTTCTCTTTTTTTTAGGTAGGTGACATGACTAGAAGTTAGGTAGGATAGAAAGAAAATGTTTTTCAATAAAGGGTGATATGATTAAAAGTTAGAATAAGAGATAGAAATAAGAGAGGGAGAATATTAGTGTATACACTTTTATATAATAAAATAAAAGCAATAACAAGAGAAAATATGGAATAATTGTATAATGACAGACTGAAACTTAATATAAATGTGTATTATTATTAGATATAAGTTGATTGAATGTAATAACTATGATTAATTTTACTAGTTTGATTTCTATTAGAATGCATGAAACCCAGGCAGCACATTGTTCACACATTGATGTTTGTAAAAAAAAATAATAAACCTAAAAAAAAGACTTAAAAATATTTCGCTGTAATATAACAAGATTGCTTTCTTTGTGTAGTAAACTATTAACATAAATAGCAGCAATGTTGTTTTATTAAAGTATGCCATTCAACCACTAAATGTATTGTTAAATACAAATCTTCTGTAATCAATTACCATTAATTCATGCTCTCGGTAGATTTCCACCCTTTCCAACAGGAGATGAAGGCAATACACAAAGCAACTTATCACCATAATTGGCCTGAACTCTATGGTGAAGGTAGACTTGAGCCTTGGTGCTTCCAGGCCTAATCTAAATGTTTCTAAAAGTTATTCTTAGCTGAAGTTATTTAAGAAAAAAAAATACTGCAACAAAAGGATTGTAATTATTTGAAGAGGATTATTTGAATTCATGGGTTTTTTTAATAAATCTTTTTAATTTTTCCCATTTCATCTTTACATAGTCACTGTGCATTCCTGGCAATCTTCCTCTGTTGTGCGCCTCCAACTCTTCAGATATTAATCACACAACTGTACCTAAGAATTCTTAAACCTGCAGCAACAATATATCATGAGTACTATCTAGAGAAGTGTGCTCTTGAACAGAAAAAATGCAACCTTCCTGATCTGGTTCACCAGCATGCATTAACAGACATCATAACCTCTACCAGAGTAGAATAGGTGAAAATAAATGTTAGCACCATTCTATATAAAACTTATAGCTTTATGTTCCACCAAACCTCCCCAAATTGGTGCTGTTCCACTACAATTTTTGAGTATATTGTACATGCTGTACAAAGCTGGTATGACACAGTCCTTTAGAAGTACTTATATAACTTGGTTACCTGTTTCTCCAATGCCAGGAGCAAACTAAGATCAAGATGAGGGTGGTACAAACCATGACCAACACGGGTACTAGAACAGCTATCAATGCTACATCTGAAAACCATTAAGATATAGAATATGTTAAGTTCATAAACGTATTAAAAAACAAACCTGATATATTCACTTTTATCTAGGTAAATATTGAAGAGTACCAAAATATGTATTATTAATGGTAATGCATTATTTTACTATGCTATCTTTTATCAGTACCTTTTGTAACACTCGGTGTTACTGTAGTATTCTTGATCTTAGGAGCAAAAGTTGTTTTACTGGTCTGCAATGGAAATTCTTTGTTACTCCTGGGCGGTGGAGCCAATGTTGCTCTTGGAGACCGAACTTAAAACCAAAGCAAAATCTTAAATAAATTATTTGGCTTTTTAAATAATAATAATAATAATAATAATAATAATAATAATAATAATAATCCCATTTTACTTATATAAATATCCAGTAATAATGCATATAGCATCCATAATATTTGGAGATATTTTCTTAAGAGTGCCATGAAGATATTATAACTGCTAAGAACTTTTCAGTGTACAAAACAGTTGACTTCTAATTTAGCAATTTTGTATGCAAAATCTGCACGTCCTGTTGGCTACAGAAATATATATTAATTAATCATTTCTAGTGAATGAATTTCAGTGGGTTTAAAATAAAGTGAACCACAAAAAGGCACTATTAATGCTAGGCAATTAATAGTGCTGCAATGCTTTTTTTTTTTTAGATATCAGTACCTTTGGTTACACTTGGAGTTAACATAGTGTTCTTGACCTCAGGGGTGAAGGTTGTTTTATCAATCTGCAAAGAAAAGTCATTGTTGCTCCTGGGTGGTGGAGGTAATGATGGTCTTGGAGCCCGAACTTAAATAAAAGCAAAATCTTGAGATGATGTCATTAATTTAAAATGTAACAGGTATCTTTGTTTTATATCATTTTACTTTTTCTCAAAATATCTGTTAAAGAGTGCTAGCGACTAAATGTGAACAATTCTCACTATTCTCCTAATATGTAAGATATGAATGTCCAGGACCAATCGGTAATCCAATGAAAATGAAACAAATATTTGAGCATATTGGCATAATGGAACACGGGACTTACCGTAACAACTCCTTCCCCTCTCTTGAATATGTAGGATCACTATTTTAATGCTCACTGGGAAGCAGACAGCTTTCACCCAGTTTTAGTATGCTCCAGCAAAAAAGGAGACAAGAAATCAAACTCCCAACATTTAAGCTATTCCCTATCAATAATAGAAGTTGAGAGATACTCTCTCTGACATAGAAAAAAGGAGAGGGGTCTCTGGATCAAGAGGGGGAGAGGAGGGGAGGGGAGGGGAGGGGAAGAGAGCAGGCAGAGCCCTCCAGGACTGTCTTCCAGATTCAGTTGCAGAAATCCAGATGAATAAACATACATTTCGCAACAGATGGAGAAATAGCTACTTATCCTGATTAGACTCTGCCCTAACTGATTCCTCAAATATAAATTGATTGATTTATAAAGTTTAAATGGTTGCTCATCTCACAAAATGTGACTCTGTGCAGCACATAACCTGGTCCCGCTCTTGCTAGAGGTCCAAAAGCACAGCCAATGTTGTTTCTGGTTTATACATCGGTCTGAATCCCAACTGAAAGGGAGCAAGATAATTTGCTTCATTCAAGGTCCTCTGAAGCTGCTGTGGAGAATCTTCATAACCATCTTCCCCCAAAAGGGGAGATTAGATAGTAGACAAAAAATGCCAGTATAGGGAGTCCAGCGATACAGAATCAAGATGGCTTCTTGAGAAAAATCAAGGCTTGTTGACTAATCGCAACAAGCAATTCTTATTCCTTCCATAGTCCTTAGGTCAGGGCTGAGTATTTGAACCAAATAAGAAGAAAAAAATCTTCAGTATGTTAGGGCCCGGATTAGCTACTCTTTTTCTGACAAAAGTAAGTAGACCAGCAAAGACCAGGCAACTAGGTAGCATGGGTTGGAACTGTGTGGTGGTTGTGAGTGTTAAAATCAGGTTCCTACCTACTGAATAAGGACAGTAACAATGCACATAGGATGGCCTCCTCTTCCTCGATTAGAAAATTGTACATTTTATAATACCACTTGACTTACCAATATTAAATTGACATCCCAGCAATTCTACTTTCATTGCAAGTTTTTGATGCCATTTCAAAGGGTTTATTCTAACAAAGCGAGCAATAATGGGTGGAATGAAATTATTGCGAACTTCCTGATAATAGCCTGTGTTGCCTTGAAATACCTAAAAAAAAATAGATCATATAACGTGTAATAAAGATTTGCAATATGGTTCCATTTTCTTTTTTAAAGTGTTTCATTTTCAAATTCAAAAGAAAATTATGATTATCTCTTATGACTTTGTCAAATTATTTCATAGCAGGCATTCAGTTCTCAAAGCACTGATGAAATATTCATTAATGCAAATTCAATGAAGCAATCATTAAAAACCAGTAATGTTTAAAGTGCTTACTTTTATATTATGCAAGCTAAAGCTTGCAAGAGCAGAAATAAAAAAACTGAGACTATTATATATAAACACCGTGCAGATGTTCTCAAGATTCAAGGCTGAGAAAAAGACAACAGAAAGTTGATTATCAGAGAAAGAGATACAGGGTTTAAAACCTCAAGGTGATATATAAATATGGCTAGATTTGATCATATTGATCATTGTTTAAGAACAGCAGCTTTCACAGCTCCAGTAAGGCAACTCATCTGAGCCCTGTTCTTGAATGTTCTGCTGTTAAACTCATGGGATTCTGTGTCCAAATGTACAGAAAGATAAATTGCCACACCTAATATGGTCGCACTACATCAGAAATCCATAATAGGTACCATTATTTAAGTAACATTATCTGACTCAGACTCGATTAATTCTTGAAGGTCTAGAAATGATCTGTATTGCAAATTTTAAAAAATCCTGGAGAAAGGCAACGGCAAAGCACTTCCATTCTGAAGTCAAAAACATTGTATGGAGATATCCATGAAGTCATCAAGAATCAAGCTTAGCTCAGATTTCTCTTTTAACTATTCTTCAACTGATTCATATCTTAGAAATTGCTACATAATCAGACAAACACATTTAAACATTATTACTGTGAAAGTTACAATGATCACAAGTTTAAATATATCCCTTCTCCTTTTTTTTAAAGCTACCAAGCCCAGAAGAGGGCAGTCAAAAGTTAATTAACAACTTATCCGATTTTTTTTCTGACCTTATTCAGCATTCAATACTCCATGAAATATCACCAAGATAGAAATTAAGATTTCCAACAAAACTCATTAACATCTCTCGTTTTCATAATACAGGTTTAGGTAATGTTTGGCCTCTCAGGTATTGATCTGCAACTCTTATTAGCTTTGTTAGCATGGCCAGTGTAGCAGACATTGGGAATCGAAATCAAGCAACAGGCAACACTTATCAATAGACAATTGGTCTGCGGAGATATGAAAATTATGGCAAAAGTGTGATCCACTGCAAAAGTTTTCTGGAATAAGGATGTCCATGTGCAAAATCCATGTTGGCTGCCTTTGCCACTAAAATATTGTAGAGGGAAAGATAGGTTACACCTCCAAAACTGATTTTGTCAACTCTTTCCACTAAAACATTTTACAGAATAAGAATAAGGCAGAGCTGAAGAAACCCACTAGATCTGCATAAATTCTTCAAAAGAGGTGATTCAGATCCCTTTGAGAATACACACAGGACCTGCCTTTTTATCACTAAACCAGCTTCATCTTTTTCATGTTTGTGCAGCTGCCTCATAGAGTGTTCCATGTGTCCTGTATGCAGACATTTTGCTTCTTTTAAAAGGATTTCATCAAGCCTAAATATTACTAATATTACTAAATATTAGTTACAAAGAATAACTAATATTCTTTGATACTGAATCACCCAATTCCCCCCAAAAATTTAGAGTCCTAAAAAAGAGAGCCATTCCTCTCCTACTATGCCTGCCTTTTGGATTGCAGTATGTGATTTCTGTGGGTAATCTTCCCTCAATCCAAGATTAAGTGCATGAAATATAAAATACTTTTTTATCTTTCTATACCTTGACACACGAACTGAAAGGATTAGTACCATCTGTGCTTCAAATGAAACAAAATGTGTTCAGTTTCAGAATTTACAAATAATTATAATTTTACAATAAATATATTTCAATCTATAGTCAGCGAATATAAGCACCTTCATATTAAAGGGTGGATCTAAAATGGTTCTTCAATATCATTTCAAAAACACACAATGATTTCCTGTGATATATTAATCTCACCTTATCTCTCTCAACACCAGGTTCTCTGTATACTGTCCACTTCTGTCCTTCATTGCTATACAGAATCCTATAAGCAGAGACATAATAATGGTACTCTGCTAAGGTGCTGCCAGTTGTAATGATACCTGTGAATCAGAAGGTCCCTTTTATAAGAAACAAATATAAATGTGTATGTATTATGTGTATGTGTGTGTTTAGATAGAGAGACAGACAGACAGACAGACAGACAGACTGACTGACTGACTGACTCTGGGACATTCTAAACATATCCTCTATACAGTAGAAAAAAAGGTCTTGCTCCTAATTCATAAGTCATATGATACTGTAAACCAGCCTCAGAATAATACATAATAATAATGTATGGAACCTTTCTGAATTTATCCAGAAAGGGTGAGGAGAAGTGAAACAAGGATGCATTTTAGCACAATTGTTTTTTAACATACCAATATATATCAACTCTCTGATTAAAATCTTTCAGAGAGTTGTTATCCATGAGCTGGACTCAATTGGATTCAAATTACATTCCATCAGCAATCAAACTATGTATGGCTAAAACAGTTGCCCAAATATTATATGGGATACAATTTGGCTCTAGAAAGGTAGAGACTCTTAGCTGTAACCTCCTATGGCTGATGGATTTTATGTTTATTACTTTTTAAGGGATGCTATTTCTTACATTCATATTCCAGGTGGCCAAATGTTTTCATCAAATCATACAATTGTGCAAAATGTTTAAAGTATTCATGATAATGAATTTTTGCACCCAAATCATTTCTCTTTTCCTACTGTCAAGGCTAGTCAAAGATCCTAATAATGACATTTGATTTGATATGGTCGGCTATGTTAAATCTTATAAATCGATACTGCATCTAGCATTATCTCTTACTTTCTCTCAAAGTCCAATTATAATTATAATTATAATTATAATTATAATTATAATTATTTATCTGGCATAAACCAGTGCAGGTGGTTACAGTGGTACTCGGCACACTGGGTGCTGTGCCAAAAGACCTAGCAAGCACTTAAAAATAATTGGGAAGTGTTCGACTAGTGATTTGGGATACAAAATCCAGCATAGTTATCTCATTTGCTGTGTGTATTGTCATTTGTGTGTATAATAATAATAACAACAACAACAATAATAATAATTTATTGTCTTCCATTAAATAAATATTTTCTACTTACTTACCTGTTATTCGCTGTTCTTTGTTTAGATCTATTTGCAACCATTGATACTCATCATTAGTAAAAGCTGCCCAAGAGTGTCCAGGCCTTTTCAACCTGGCTCTTTCTGGCTTCCAAGTGCTTGGTTGACCCAGATGCTCAGGCCATTCTAAAAACGAGGATGCATTAATTTGTGAATCAGAAATTACTCCAGATTCCATTCCAAGTGTCCCATAACAACCTAAACACAGACAGAAACAAAAAGAGCAATCAGTAGATTAAGGGAATTTGGCAACTGTATTGTGTCTACACCTGAATATTCAACATAGAACAAGAGACATATGCAGTGTATTCAGAAAGTATTCACTCCTTTCACTTTTGTTAATTTTATTATACTGCAGCGGATTCTACAGTTGTTGAAATCTATTTCTTGTCATTAATCTACACACAGTACTCCATTATGACAAAGTGAAAACATAATTTTAGAAATGTCTGTAAATTTATTGAAAAGAAAAAAAATAAAATATCACATTGGCGTAAATATTCAGAACCTTTGCAACAACACGTGAAATTTTGTTCTGGTACTTTCCATTTCTATTGATTGTTGCTGATATGTTTCTACACTTTGGAGTCCCACCCATAGTAAATTAAATTGATTGGACATGATTTGGATAGGCACACGCCACTCTATAGAAGGCATAACAACTGACAATGCATACTGTAATATGCAAAAGCCATGAGGTCATGCTTTTGACCTGCCTGCAGAGCGCAAAAGACAAGATTATTGCAAGGAACAGATCTGGGAAAGGCTACATATATAATAAAATTTCTACAGCACTGAAAGTTCCTAAGAGCACAATGGCCTCCATAATTTACAAATGGAAGAAGTTTGGGACAAACAGGACTCTTCCAAGAGCTGATCACCTGGTCAAACTGAGCAATTGGGGGAGAAGGACCTTAGTAAGAAAAGTGACCAAGAACCCGATGATCACTCTGACTGAGCTCCAGAGATCCTGTGTGGAGACAGGACAGAGTTTCAGAAGGACAACCATCACTGCAGGCCTTCACCAATCTGAGCTTTATGGCAGAGTGCCTAGACAGAAGCCTCTCCTCAGTGCAAAACACATGAAAGCCCACTTGGAGTTTGCAAAAAAAGCACCTGAAGGTTTATCAGACTGCGAAAGACAAGGTTCTCTGGTCTAATGCAACCAAGATTGCTTGGCCTCAATTCTAAATGTTATGTCTAGAGGAAACCAGGCAACGATCATTACCTGCCTAATACCATCCCAACAGAGAAGCATCATGCTGTGGGGGTGTTTTTCAGCAGCAGTGACTGGAAGACTAGTCAGGGTTGAGGGAAAGCTGAATGGAGCAAAGTACAGCAATATCCTCAATGAAAACCTGTTCTGCAGTGATTAGGACCTCAGACTGGGCCGAAGGTTCATGACAATGATTCTAAGCACACAGCCAAGATAACACAGGAGTGGCTTAGGGATAACTCTGTGAATGTCCTAGAATGGCCCAGCCAAAGCCCTGACTTGAACCCTATTGAACATCTCTGGCGGGACCTGAAAATGACTCTCCACCGACAGTCACCATCCAACCAACAGAACTTGAGAGAATTATTAGGGAAGAATGGCAGAAAATCCTCCAATCCAGGTGTGTAAAGTTTGTAACATCATACCCAAAAAGAATTCATGTAATTGCTGCCAAAGTTGCTTCAACAAAGTACTGAGTGAAGGGTCTGAATACTTATGCCAAAATAGATATGTCTATCTATCTGGATCCATTCCAGTCGGGCTTCAGTCCGGGATACAGCACGGAAACAGCATTGATCATATTGATTGATGATATCTGGAGGGCTCGGGACAGGGGATGTTCCTCTGTCCTAGTCCTATTGGATCTCTTAGCAACTTTTGATACCATCGATCATGGTATCATGCTGCGCCGGCTGGTGGGTTAGGAGTGGGAAATACCATGTTGCGATGATTCGCCTCCTTCCTCTCCAGTCGGACGCAGTCTGTGTTGGCAGGGGGAAAGAGATCGGCCCTGAGGCGCCTTGTTTATGGGGTGCCACAAGGATCGGCCCTCTCGCCTCTCCTGTTCAACATTTATGTAAAGCCGCTGGAGGAGATAATCCGTGGTTTTGGGGTGGAATGCCATCTGTACGCTGATGATACCCAGCTGTACATCTCCACCCCGGACCACCCCAATGATGCCCTTGACATGATGTCTTGCTGTCTGGAGGCCGTGCGGATCTGGATGGGGAGTAACAGACTCAGACTCAACCCCTCCAAGACTGAGTGGCTATGGCTCCCGGCATCTCGGTATAGCCAGCTGGCTCCATCGCTGGCTATTGGGGATGAAATACTGGCCCCCTTGGAGAGGGCGTGCAATCTGGTTGTCCCCCTGGATGCACAGCTGCCATTAGATGAACATATGAGGGCTGTAGCCAGGGGGGCTTTTTATCAGGTTCGCCTGATGCACCAGTTGCACTCCTTTCTGGACCAAGACACCCTGCGCACGGTCACTCACGCCCTTGTCACATCCCGTCTGGACTACTGTAACGCTTTCTACATGGGGCTCCCCTTGAAGAGCACTTGGAGGCTCTAACTGGTCCAGAATGTGGCCGCACAGATGATTATGGGTGCGACTCAACGCACCCATGTGACACCTCTCCTGCGCGAGCTACACTGGCTCCCGGTGGTCTTCCAGGTGTGGTTCAAGATGTTGGTCACCACCTTTAAAGCGCTCCATGGCTTAGGGCCCAGATACCTACGGGACTGCCTTCTGCCACCAATAGCCTTCTCTTTGGGGGCATTCGCCCTCTGGAATGAGCTATCCCCTGGGATATGTACAATTCCCAATCTCCGTGCTTTTCGCCAGGCCCTTAAGACCTTGTTATTTCACCAGGCGGGCCTGGCTGATTAAATAAAATTTGGATGGGGTATCTTAAATTACGGGGTTTTAATCATGAAAGCCAAGATTTCTTTAATTTCATTTTAAACGGATTTTAAATTTTGTATGGTTTATTGTCTTTTTATTGTGGCTGTACACTGCCCTGAGTCCCTCAGGAGAAGGGTGGTATATAAATCTAATAAATCGAATCAATCAAATCAAAATATTTCAGTTTTTTTCTTTTTAATAAATTTACAGACATCTCTAAAATTATATTTTCACTTTGTCATTACTGGGGACTGAGTGTAGACTAATGAGAAAAACTGAATTTCAACAGCTGTAGAATCTAGCTGCAGTATAACAAAATTGACAAGTGAAGAGTGTACTTTATATAGAAAATGTATCTATTGGACTGCACATTTTATAATCATATAATCACAAAGCCATGTGTTTAGGGAATCTGTATTTCCTACAATAACAGGAGACAATTTCCTTTTGTCTCAAGTTTGAAATGATAATGAAAGACTTAAGGTAAAAGGTAAAGGTTCCCCTTGCACATACGTGCTAGTTGTTCCTGACTCTAGGGGGCAGTGTTCATCTCCGTTTCAAAACCAAAGAGCCAGCGCTGTCCAAAGATGTCTCTGTGGTCATGTGGCCAGCATGACTAAATGCCAAAGGTGCACAGAATGCTGTTACCTATTTTTCTACTTGCATTTTTTTAATGTGCTTTCGAACTGCTAGGTAGGCAGAAGCTGGGACAAGTAACGGGAGTTCACCCCATTATGCGGCCCTAGGGATTTGAACCACTGAACTGCCTACCTTTCGATTGACAAGCTCAGCATCTTAGCCATTGAGCTACCAATGAAAGACTTAGAGGAGAAAAAAACAAAATGAAGAAGAAATACAGGGCTGAATAAAGTCTGGATCTCATTAAACACCAAGAAGCATGAAGGCTTACCACTGGTTTTAAAAGTGAAGAGACCTGAAGACAGAGGACCTCTGTGTAAAAAACAAATCACAAATCTGCATTTTACTATCAACATATTTAAAGTTTTTCCTTGATTTCTATCTATATGCTTATTAAAATACTCAAAAATACACAATTTTTGCAATATACCATTTTTCATGATTATTTAGAAGATTATCTTCTAAATAATTATTATTTAGATGATGATGATGATTTAAGATCTATAAATCTTCACATTCAAAATAATACAAGGAAGAGCAGACGTCTAGACAGATCTGCCACTTTAAAAAATGTGGATACTTAGATTAGCCCACTTCCCATTGAGACCAACAGTTTAGCAAGCTTCTCAGTGAAAAACTATTTTACTTGTGTACTTAGTTAAAGTCAAAACACTGGACAGCATTTAATAATAACATGTGAAAGCTAAAAAAGATGTAGATTTCTTGCAATCCATGATGCAAAAATATTTCTAATATACCCTTCACTTCTCTGAAACATGCTAAATTTCTTCCATGTTTTATTTCTATTTCTTAAAAATACTTAAAAAAGGATGTTAAGATGCTTCATAACTCATTGTTTTAAGAATTAAAAATATTTACTAGTCAACATTTTAGAAAACTAGCCATACTCTATTAATCAATTCCATCAATTTCATGAAAAACATATTCTGATACTGTTTTAAAACTTTGAGCAAGGCCTTTTATACAACTTACTTTATAGTAATTTTTAAAAATATTTAAAATACTGATCTGCGTTAATATTTCAGAGCTTAAATTTATATACACATCAAATTCTAATAATACTGAAATGCAATAATTTTTAATAAAACATATACTTACACTTTTGATGTCACATTGTTAGCCAGAGAGCTTTCATAATATGGAATACCTTTGCTGATTACAACATTAATTTGACCTCCAAGGATGTTGGATACCACTCCTGCGTGTACACCAGCCATGCAGAGGGAAGATGACTTGGAAAGATGGATTTGAAATCATGAATTAATTCACAATATTTCAACCATTTTTGGTAAAGTATTATTAACATGCAGTCAGTGTTCAGACTGTTAGTTGGATGCTATGAAGTTGATGATTTCTGGCAAACTAGTTTATTCTGATTCTTATAATATGCACTGATGTTTTATGTGATTTGTATTTTGATTTTAAATATTGTTAACCATCCAGAGCCACTATGGTGAAATGGGTGATTATATAAATTGACTAAATAATCTAAAAATCACAATGAATGTTACTTACATCTCTATAGCCATGAGGTATAGTCCCATAAATTTCAGCAAAAGGAAGCACACACCCAGCTGGACAATATTTGCTATGGAGAAAAAGACAGGTATTTTTATAATGTGTAACCAGTATATTCTGTGCTGAAATTCTTAACCATTAATAAACTTGATTAAACAAGTATAATCATTCAAACAAATCAAGTTTGGAGATTCAAGAGGAAGGCATATGTTCCTGAAAAAAGTACTGTTCAAAAATAAACTACAATGCTGTGACTGCAAATAATTGGTCTGAAAATATTTTGAACACAACATTGAGAATTAAGTCTTATTATTTAATGATGTATGAATGACAAGACAAATAAATAATATGTACTGTAAAACAAATAAATCAATTAGTAAAAAGTATTTCTGGGAAGACTTGTACATTGTAAAAGCATTTAATAACAACATTCATTCTGACTATTGCAAACAGAGTTTTTAAACTAATATTTATTGTTATGATTTAAGAACTATGTTATATTACACTACGAATGGTACTATAAACCTCAGTTTCTACATTAAGATGACTTAGAACAGTTAATATCTTAACAGTGCAATCCTTTCACATCAGTAGATAGAGGACTGCAGTCAAAATCTTTGTTTAGAATTTTAGAGTTTGTAAATTTTTGATTTTTTAAAATCATAATGAACCATAGTAATAATAAATCTTGATCTTAACCATAACAAACTGAAATACTTAACTACTACTTCTGAAACAGATATTTAGTAGTGGGAAATAGTATGGAACAATTCATGCTAAACATATCTATAATGTCCCAGTGCACTGAATAAAATTATTTTCAATCAACTGTATGTCATAGAATTGTAGTCAAAAGTCTATTCACACATGCACATAACTGCTTTTTCTCCCTATGAGATATTTTGTTCGAATAAGAGAAAAAGAAGCTAGTGATCCCAATTTATTGTTAGAATATTTTAAAAAAAACAAATTTACCTGAATTCTGGCTCAGAAAAGTGACTTGCAGTATCTAAACATGTTATTAAATCTAGGAAAAATTACAGCAAAAGAAAAATTACGAAATAGCAAAATATTTTAAACAGTGAAGTGTTTTAAAAATCCATATTGAAAACTAGTGAATCATTGATCAATTTAATGTATCATATTTATTTTGGTTTCCACTGAATAAATTATAATAAATTTATAAATAAATTTATAAATAAATTTTATTAATAAAATAAATAAAATAAAATAAATCTCGAGGAACTACTGCTATTCTTTCTTAGCTATAATGAGCTACATGCCATGGATTAGGAATTAGACACATTGTTTCTATCAGCTGAAATCACACTCTGTTGATTAATTCCAAAACAGATCTAGCAGACCAAGAGATGTTTCAAGAAAAAAAGCCAAAAAGTGGAGCAGCAGAAGTAATACATAGGATAAGCTGAGTTATATTTCGCCTAAACATAGTTGATATGGCAGTTGAGAGGAGTCTGTAATGATTACCAGCACACGAATGCAATAGAAACTCCACATAATTATTCTTATCCATGAAATCTTTTGTGATTAGGTTTCATGTTGGTACAAATAACACAGTCAGAGCTTATGTCATGATGCCATGAAGCATCTTTATTAATTTTGGTCACTGTGGTTCTCCAGTGACTTGAAGTGAATTTCAGCAATTTGGTTGCTAATTTGGAACTGAAGATATGAAAACTAAAGGCAATTACTAATCAATACATCAATGAGAAAATGTTTAGAGCTGTGCTATTATTGGTGTGGTCCAAAAGATGTTAACTGAATTTCAAATGATTTGCAAATTAGTTTAGACTTCAAGCAATAATGATCTGTCTGCAACTAGAGAAATGGGAAAAAATAGGGAAAGCTGACTGAAGAGTAGAAAAATATGCTATTCCCACAGATTTTTCCGAAGGAATGCTATCCTCAACCCTAACCTTCAAAAAATGTGTTTCTTTATCAGAAACTGGGTAGCAGGAAATGACCTATTATGGTAATATTATATAATTATTAAACCGAAATAGATGTGTAGTCTGCTAAAATATTGCTAAATTAGATACTTTACCTGGTTTATCAGTTGTTGAATATGAAGCCAGAAACCCATGTCCATAAAAATGAACGTCACTCATGAACTGTACTGTAATTTCATTACTCTTTGATTCATTTAATTTCTCCACCTGAAGGCCCAAACCACAGTATTTGCCTAGAGTAGATACAATAGACTTAACACATATGTAAATGTAATATTAAATGTCTCACCATTTAGTAGACCTATATGTTTAATCTACACTAAATATAACAGCTGTACAAGTTGAACAATAATAAAATACAAAATGAACAAGATGTTTCCCCTTTTCTCTCAAGGCAGGCTTTTGAGAATCTCTCAGAAATTCAGAGGTACCAAAGACATAGAGTAGTAGTTTTTTTCAACATTTCCAAGCCTGTTGAGCTTTTATTTAGTATCAAACCACTTATGATTTAAACATTTTATCAAATATATTGTTTAGTCTTTCCAAGGACTGATTTCCTAATCTGGGAACCCTTTATAAGCTTGGGAGAGAAATAGTGTGTGTATTTGTATCATTAATTTTAATAAGAGTTCTATGAATTTATTCTGAAGAACTTGTCATAATGAAACTTCCTATAAAAGGAAATGAAACATACTTTCAGTGCAGTGTCATTATAGTTCTCCTTAAGATTCAGCACAGTTATCTCCAAAAATCAGTTTTACTTTTAACTCCCCTTACTTAAATCATAATATATGCTAAAGATGTACCCTATCTGCCAAAACAGCAAGTTATTACCAATGACTTTTATTTCAAAACTTCAAGAAACAAGTGCTGCTAATTTTAGCGTGTTTGAGATTTCTAAACAAGATAAGAAAAGGATGTAAAGAATGACTTATGAAATTCATCTATCATCTGATCTGGTTGATTTTCAAGCTTGATAACTCTTTTCCTTGGGTTTCTTTCCAAATACCAAATTTAGTCTCATTCTATTCAGTTTTTGGCCATTAATCATACTGCTGACAGGCAGATGGATAAAATCTATGCTCCCTTGTATTATTTCTTCTTTAACATTCCATTGAGTTAGGAATTCATTTTTAGAAGACTAAGATATTTTATGTAATCATACTAGAATAAGTGTACGAAAAGAGAACAAAGGTAGAAAATTATTTGGGAAATTAGGATTGAAAGATCTTTGCCATCTAAAGAACTAAAGTTTTGCTTTTGTTTTAGAGAAAATCATTTCTCATAACACTGAAGAATCATAAACTTGCTATATATATTTTATGACGGATACTTTATACCAAGTAATGAATCAAAATACTGCTGTACTCAATGCATATATGTCTTTTTAAATGCCTTTTACTGAACTAAACAATCAATGTAATGATTAAAAGTGCAGAATGTATAAATGAAAATAAAATAAAAGCAAGCAAAAAAGAAATAAACTTCAGGGAATCTGTCATTTTAAAAACAAATATAAATATGTTAAACTTTCATTTGTAAAAGGCTAATTAGGAAAAAGGACAATGTAGCGAAGAAATATTACAATAAACATATTTCTTTGTCCAGGACTTTTTAAAACTTCTTAAAGTCTGTGTTATCACAAAATCAGGTAAAATTTTGCTTTGCTTATAGTCAAATTATTCAAAGAAATTGGGCATGGAAAAAGGAAATATTTTTCTACTGTTAAGTATATATAAACATATATTAATACTAGAGAGAAAATATCTTACCTATTTCTGTTCTTGTAGGTCCAATTCCATTATAAATCCTCACATAATTAAAATGACAAGAATCTGAATCATCGATATCAAAATCCCCAAATTTGAGCTGAACTCTCTGTTCAGGCTTTACTCGAATTTCCCATTCACACACTGTGCTATTGGGATAGGCATGTGGATAATTAATTGATGAAAATGTTCCACTTTCAGGACCTAAGACAGTATACCCACATCCATCACCTGCAAAACAAAAATTCATCAGGAAAGCTGCTTTCTCACACGTAGAAGAATGTGTACTTACAAGAATGTGGATTTAGTTATAACCTTTTGGATCTAGCTACACATCCTAAAGGGACACGGTGGCTCAGTAGCTAGAGCTTGACAAGGTGCTGAGCTTGTCAATTAAAAGGTCAGCAGTTTAGCAGTTCGAATCCCTAGTGCCGAGTAACGGGGTGAGCTCCTGTTACTTGTCCCAGCTTCTGCCAACCTAGCAGTTTGAAAGCACATAAAAAATGCAAGTAGAAAAATAGGAACCACCTTTGATTGGAAGGTAATAGCGTTCCGTGCACCTTTGGCGTTTAGTCATGCTGGCCATATGAACACAGAGATGTCTTCAGACAGCGCTGGCTCTTCGGCTTTGAAACTGAGACGAACACCATTCCCTAAAGTCAGAAACAACTAGCACGTATATAAGAGGGGAACCTTTACCTTTACACATCCTAAATTTAATCTTGATTTTCTTTATTAATGTGAAATCAGCACCCTATAATGAGAAAGATCTTCTGACAGATTTTATATATGCATATAATTAAAATAAAACCAATGTTATAGTAACTTTGATCATCACAGCCCACATTAGAAGGCAGGCTTACTAAAAGCTCTTTAGAAAAAAAATCAGAATTCCTTGGAGTCTAAACACCAACCGCTTTTAAGCAGGCCTTGAACAAACAGTGCTTTAGAATGGTTTCAGCTCTCTCTGTTATGATCATGGATAGCGAAAGGTTATATGCTTGTTAGGATTATATCTGGGGGGAAAAGATTGAGAAAGGGGCAACTGTAATGTCTAAAAATTTTTATCTGAACTGTTTTATTCATTGAATAGAAAATCACAGTCAGAAACATGGTTCCATATTTATGAATAGCTCTTCTTGACCTCCTGTTATAATTCAGTTCCTTATAACACAATGTACATCACAGTAAATAATATGAACAAGTAATTATGGCAAAGATACATAGCACTGGGACTGATGTGAATAAGCAGGTTGCGCCTCCGCTACTGAGAAGAACCATATGTCAAGTTTCATGACAGGGGAATTTTAAACTCTCATTCCCTAAGAATGTATAAAATACCAGTCAACCATAACTTTGATTTTACTTTCATCAAAAGCCTATTAAATATTTTTTTAATTAATTTTCTAAAAAAAGGACTGTTTATATTGTTTTATTAAGTCTGAACTCCTTGCATAAAGAAGTTTACTGTTAAATGCAAAACAAATGAGGGAACAACATAGACATCCCTCATTCACTCCCATGGTCTTTAAAACATTATTTGCAAATGTGTTTGAATAAGAAGTACATACAGTATAATCTTTCCTCATATTCAAGCAAACAATTTGAAATCTACATCATGTTTGAGAGCATAAATCAATTGTGGCCTCTCCTGCTTCGTTCCACCATCTTACAAATAGCATTGAGGGATAACAGGGTTACAGTTTAGAGATTGCTACAAGTTTCCACCCTTATTTTATATGATACCCTGCATATTGTATTCCATACTACTGGTGGTTTAGAACTAACAGAAATATTAAATATTCAACAGAACAATGTATTTGTCCATGAAACTAACCAAGATCCAAAAAAGGGGATAAGAAAAAGCAGAACCAGTCAGGAGACTGTATTATTTGGCCTCTGTATTGCCCTAGCACACTCACTGCGTTGTTATTTGCCAACTTTTGCAAATACCTTGGGAATGTTTTGAAGTACTTCAGAATCTGCATGTACTTCTATATTAAAACGTATTTTATCCCATGGCTTAGGACCTGGTTACTTACAAGACCGCCTACTACCACCAATAGCCTCCCACCGGCCGGTATGCTCTCATAGAGAAGGGCTCCTCCAGGTGCTGTCGGCCAAACAATGTCGAGTGGCGGCCCCTCGGGGAAGAGCCTTCTCTGTAGGGGCACCTACTATCTGGAATGAGCTCCCCCGGAGATATGGAGGATCCCGGATCTGGGCACCTTCCGCCGCGCTCTCAAGACCTTTTTATTCCACCAGGCTGGCCTGGCCTAATCTTTTCCCCTTTTTCCTTTTAAAATGTAAATTTTAATCTGTTTTTAAATTACTGGGGTGTTTTAAATCTGTCTTGGGCCAAACTGTTTAATTCGGTTTTATTCTGCTTTTAAATTTTGTATTTATGTGTTTTATCTTGTGGCTGTTCACCGCCCTGAGTCCTTCGGGAGTAGGGCAGTATATAAATCTAATAAACATAAACAAACATCCCAGAAGTAAAAATAATTAATTTTGGTTTTGAAATTTAGAAAGTCTGACCCAGTTTACTAAATTAATCACTAATTTATTTAAGCTTTAATATGTTTTGGAAGGAACTAATATATTTGTGTGTGTGTGTGTGTGTGTGTGTGTGTGTGTGTGTGTGTGTGTATGTGTGTATGTGTCTTGGAACATATCAAAAAAAAGGCAGTTAAATATATTTATACTCGGCAAGGTTTATAATTAATTTGTTTAATTTGTGTAATTGGTATTTTATTAGATCTAGAGACCCAAGTTACCTAATAAGTTTTGTATTCACAAGTGAAACACCTCTTTAAATCCAGAACATGCATCCAAATTCCATATTTTGGAGAGTATACCTAACTAACTATACACTGTGTTCTCAGATTTTCTGGGCACATCATTTGCATTGGAATAATGATAGAATATAGAAAGATAGGTAGGATAGGTAGGTAATAGGTAGAATAGAATAGAATAGAATAGAATAGAATAGAATAGAATAGAATAGAATAGAATAGAATAGAATAGAATAGAATAGAATAGAATAGAATAGAATTTTTTATTGGCCAAGTGTGATTGGACACACAAGGAATTTGTCTTGGTGCATATGCCCTTAGTGTACATAAAAGAAAAGATATGATCATCAAGAATCATAAGGTACAACACTTAATGATAGTCATAGGGTACAAATAAGCAATCAGGAAACAATCAATATCAATATAAATCGTAAGGATACAAATAACAAAGTTACAGTCATACAGTCAAAAGTGGAAGGAGATGGTGATGGGAACGATGAGAAGATTAATAGTAGTGCAGATTTAGTAAATAGTTCAACAGTGTTGAGGAAATTATTTGTTTAGCAGAGTGATGGCGTTTGGGAAAAAACTGTTCTTGTATCTAGTTGTCCTGATGTGCAGTGCTCTATACTGTTGTTTTGAGGGTAGAAGTTGAAACAGTTTTTGTCAGGATGTGAGTGGTCTGTAAATATTTTCACAGCCCTCTTTTTAACTTGTGCAGTATACAGGTTCTCAATGGAAGGCAGGTTGGTAACAATTGTTTTTTTCTGCAGTTCTAATTATCCTCTAAAGTCAGTGTCTGTCTTGTTGGATTGCAGAACCAAACCATAGATAGAACCAAACCATAGGCCGGGAGGGTGTGCATGAGTGGGGAGACCCTCCTCAAGTAAGCAGGCGGGCTCAGCCAAAGTGCATCAAAGGCACACACAGAGTAGGCATCCACTCACTTGACGGTTTCCCCACTCGTGTGCATCCTCCCAGCCCGACCATAGCCAGCCAGGGGGTCACGAGAGGAGAAGGAGAGTCACCCAAAAGGAAGCCTCCACTGCGGTTCACGGTCATTCCTCAGCCAGCCTGGATTTCCAAAAAGAAGAAAGAAAAGGAGTTAGGGCGAAGAGCCCTGAGGAGAGATTGCTGGGCTTTCTGAGAGAGTGAGAAGAAACAGGCACAGATACCGAGGGGGGGGGGAGAAACAGAGAGACAGAGATATAGGGGGAGAGAGAGACAGAGAGATAGAGGAAGGAGAGCGGGGGAGGGGGAGACAGAGGGGGAGAGATAGAGATACAAAGAAAGGGGGGAAGGGAGAGAGATACCTAGATACAGAGAGAGGGGGGAGATAGGGAGAAGGGAAGAGAGAGACAGAAAGATAGGGAGAGGAGGAGAAAGGGGGAGATTCAGAGAGAGAGGAGAGAGACATAGATACAGAAAGAGGGGGGAGAAAGACATACAGAGAGCTGCAGAGAGGGGAGGGGGGACAGAGATACAGAGAGAGAGGGGAGATAGAGAGGGAGAAACGTAGAGAGATACAGAGAGAGGAAGAGAGGTAGAGGGGGAGAGAGACAGAGAGATACAGAGAGGGGGAGAGATAGAAGGGGAAAGAGAGATACAGAGAGGGGGAGAGAGAGAGGGGGAGAGAGACATAGACAGATACAGATGGATGGGGGAGAGAGAGAGACAAATACAGAGAAGGGAGAGAGAGAGAGAGAGGCATGCCTGGGGAGGTCATGTGACTGGATATGAGTGTGTGATGTCGAGTTGGCCACGCCCACCCAGGTTTTGTGGCTCCCTGTTTTGTTTTGTTTTTCCTGTGGGAAACGGGTCCAAATGGTTCTTTGAGCGTTTAAGGTTGCAGATCTCTGGTCTAGGTTGAACTATGGAGTCCTTGGCCATCTCTGAGTTTGTTTGCAGATGTTTCATTACCCAACTAGGAACATAATCAGTGAGACTAAATGTGGAGCTTGCTCCCTGTTTTTATATATATTTAGTAGCTTCAAATAATATAAAACATTAGTATCCTACAAATTCACCAAAGCTTTATGGATCAAATATAGAAATGCGAATCATTTATATCATAATCAGTTGTCTGTGCACATTCAAAGCTTCTGTGTAAAACCTACATTATCTGTAATGAGGTTTTTCTTATTTGATGGAACAAAATTCGAAAAGATATTGAGAGACACTTGGGACATATAAGAACAAAGAAAAACAAATCTTTTTCAGGTATCATTATACAACAGCATAGTAGAATAGGGAGAATGGATTCCATTTAACTATAACCACAAGACCAAGTTTCATTATAGATGTTCCCATATAAAAGGGCTGAAGGCAAGCTATTGTATAGTAGCTGACTCTGAAGGTAAACTTTGTTGAAATGGAGGGATCTGTAGTCAATGAAATTAGCTGCTTTCCACAAAGGTAATTAAACCATGATTGGCTAGGTTTTGGCATGAAGCCTCTGTCAGGTATTTAATATTATCCTTTGATAATTCTCTTAGTTTGACTATATTTGAGGAAACGTAGGAAATCAAGGGATATAGCTGAATCTATCACAGAGCTAATTTTCAAGTTATTGTGGAAAGTCTGAATTTATACAAAGTTATTTATCCCTACAATAATGCAAGGCAAAATAGACTACGCATATTGACAATTGCCGTTCTACAGTAGGCTAAATAGTTATAACACTGCAGTAGATGTAACAAAACAGAATGTTGACTTTAGAATCCATCACATATTTTATCATTAAAACCTAAACAGATAAACAAAACATTTTTTGTGAAAAACAAATTCTGCACTGTAAACACCTTTGTGAATATGCAATGGCTGTACTCTGAAATGGATCCAGGCCCAAATGGCACAGAACGTGAATTTTTTAACTGACTTGAGATAGAGCTGCAGTTTCTAAATGTCCCTGATCCTGATTCCAACCCTTTGTAGTTTCTTCCTTTTGACAAGTTTGGAAGTTTAGTATACCGGTAGTGCCATATGTCAGAGTGCAAAACAGTTTAAAAACATTTGGCACATCCTAAGAAAACAACTTCACAAGGAAGGAAAATAAGGTATCTTACATTCAGAGGTCAAACCGCATTCCTCAAATCAAAGTAAGCTAACAATTAGTTGCCCTAATTGCAGTCTGTGAAATGAATGATAAATCTAGGGATGCTGTGGTAAGGTGAAGAGAAGGACAGATATTCTGGCATCTCATTCTGATTGAAAGAATACGAGAGCAGCCTTTTTTTTCCTTTTAAAATCCACACTCCTCTTCCAAATGATCCTCCTCTTTGTTTTTCCAACTCTTGATTCTTTAATTCCATCCCATCATTTAACATACAGTAATCCTTTCCTTTCCAGTCTTTTACTTTACATTATAGTGTTTAAAGACAAAGTTTTTTTTTTAAAGTGCAAACAATATTTGCGAGCAATGTCTCTGCTTCTGCCCTTATTTGGCCTCACTGACAGATATAATTGTATGTTAAGTAGTGCTAAAGTATTACAAAAATTATGGATAGAGAGCGAGGTTCATTCACTTAAGCAAGGCTGCTGTAGAAGTAGACTCCTCATACAGATACTATTTACAAAATACTGTGTAATTTGAAAACCTCACCATTTCTAAAAAAATTAAAGCTTTTCAACTAAAATTTATGTTTATTTCTGCTTACCATATTAGTAAAACCTCTGGGGTCAGAGATTTATAGACTCAACAGAGTGACCCGAAGTCCAGCAACACAAATCAAAAATAAGCCTATTAAACAATACAGTTCCAAATAATCCATTTCCAAATGCACACACCTTTCCTTCATCATGTAGCATAAATGTTCTCATTATTCCTAAACATCAATTGGACTGCAGTTTGCAAAACAGACAACCTTATTGGCTGGCATCATGCCATCATTGGTTCTTGAATGTAACCCATTCTGCCTACTTTCCCACAACTAGGGAAAACTTTTGAAACTGGGCTACACTACTAGTCTTCAAAACACTTAGGTAAATTAATAGGAGAGGTTTTGGAAATGACCGCATATTTTTCCAAACACTATAGGTTTTTCTTTTCTTTTCTTTTCCGATCCGTAGCACACTCAATTTTTTTATTTTTTTTATTTTTTTTTACAATTTCGTTTTAAAAAAAGAAAAAGCAAGCACTTCTTCCAGGCGCACATTCACCTTTAATCAGCGAAGATGCAACGAGAGCTGCCTGAGATGAGACTTTTTTTGGGAGGTAAAAAGTTGCGAAAACTCCCTGGCTTTCAGGACAGAGAGAGAGGGCGGGGAAAAAAACGGTACCCCGGACTACAAAACTCTCATTGCGTTTTACTACAAATTGCACCGTCGATTAAAAAGTTAAGTTGCAGGAACTCAAAAACCGGAGTCCCCCCTGTGCTTCGGGTGAAAACAGCCATTCTACATTTCTTTACTATATTCCAAACGGTGAGACTGGGAAAGGGGCGTTGAAAAGTTTGCAGAACTTCAGGACGGGATGGAAGAAGCTCGCCGGAGATGTTGCAGAATTGGGTTTTTATGGGAGGAGTATCTCTGGATTTGACTGCCCCACCTTCCTCCCCCCTCCCTTTCCCCCTTTCCCCACGTATTAATGACATCCGAGGCGAAGGGAGAGAGGGCGATGCTCCTCCGGGCGAGAGCGTTCAAGGTACAATGGCGGGAAGGCTTTTCCTGCCCCCTCCACCGGCTCTCTCTCCTCTCTCTCTCTCTCTCTGCACCTACCTTTCTGAGCAACCGCGTCCCGTCTGAGCAGCAGGAGCAACAGCAGGGAGAGCGCCGCAAGCCGGGTCCCCGGGGGGACGAGGAGGAGGAGGCGCTCGCGGCCGCTCACCATTTCCCGCCTCTCCTGCGCAGCAGCCGGTTGTCCGAAGGCATCCCGAGCCGAAGGACTGCGCGTCTCCGGCGGCCGCTCATGGATCCGGCCACCGCCCCCTCCCCTTCCTCTCCCCCCACCCACCGCTGGCTCCCGCCGCCCCCGGTAGCCTCAACCACTTCCGGGTCTGTCAGGCTGCCCCGCTACCAGCGGCAGCCGCCCCTCCTGCACAAGGGGGTCTCCCCAGGGCTGCCCTTCGGAGCCTTCCCGCCGGCCTGGCTCAGTCGCGGCTGCCGCTGGAGGCAAGGAGGCGGATAGAGCGAAGGGAATCCCGGGCGGAGAAGCCGACAACCTCGCAACCACGCGCTTTTGGGGGTTTTGCGGGTGGGTGGGTATCAATTTAACAGCCAGATGTTTTGGGGGGAGGGGCAGCAGACTCATGCCTTTTTAAAGGACTCAAATTTGGCGAATCGAACGGGAATCTCTAGTACAGGTCGTCCCGACTTAACAACGGTTCAGTTAGTGAACCGTTACAAGGGCACTGAAAATAGTGAGTTGTATGACCGTCTTTCACACTAACGATCATTGCAGCATCCCAGCGGTCACATGATTTAACATTCAGAGGCTTCACAACCGACTTTCATTTATGACATCTGCAGTGCTCAGGAGTCATTTTGCGACCTTCTGATAAACAAAGTCAAGGGAGAACCCAGATTCACTTAACAACCATGTTACTAATTTAACAACTGCAACAGGGGTGAAACCTACTTACTTACCCTACTGGTTCGGAAGTGCACGCGCTGCGTCACATGCACACACAGACCCTCTGCGCATGCGCAAACCCTTCTGCGCATGTGCAGAGATTAAAAAACAGGGTTTTTTTAAAAAAATTTGATTTATATGCCGCCCTTCTCTGGAGACTCAGGGTAGCTTACAAGGCGTTAAGCAATAGCCTTCATACTTTTGTATATTTTTTATACAAAGTCAGCTTATTGCCCCCACAAACTGGGTCCTCAATTTACCTACCTTAGAAAGGATGGAAAGCTGAGTCAACCTTGAGCCTCGAACTGGTGTTGCAGACAGCTGGATGTTAACAACAGGCTATTCAGCCGGTTGAGCTATCTGAGGCTTCTGGTTAAAACCAGGAAGTAACGACGACCGGGCGGGTGGGCAGAGCCTCGTATTAGCGTCGCTACCGGTTCTCCGAACCACCTGCCATCATCACTACCGGTTTGTACTGCAGTGACTCATTTAACAAATGTGGCAAGAAAAGTTGTAAAATGGGACAAATTCACTTAACAAATGTTTCACTTACCAATGAAAACTTTGGGCTCAATTGTGGCTGTAAATTGAGGACTACCGGTACTGCTGCCTTAAAGTATTTGCCCCTTGCAACTGGAAGGAATGTCCAACTAACAACCCTGTAACAGAAGCTCTATATAAACTGTCCTCTATATAAACGGACAGCAAATATTAGTCCTTACTAGCACCGATGATGTTATCTACTTTGGGTAATGAAACATCTGCAAGAAAACAAGCTCAGAGAGAACCAAGGATCCCTCAATCCTAAACAAAGTAGGAAGGCCCTAACAATCAACCACATTTGCCCTCTAAACAAATGTACCCATTCTCAGGATATCTAATGTATGTAGCCTTCAGATTAGTATTTTATAAGTGCAGCAAAACCAACAAACAAGCAACTCTCAAATCAAATTCAGAGAAGTCCAGGTACAGTAGCTTCTTCAGAAAAATGAAGCAGGCATTTGTTGGAAGAACAAATTATGGAGTGCTAGCAAGTCTGGTAAATGTGTATGGTTGAAGTTTTGTTGCAAAATAAAGAACAAACGACTATGCTATCTAACTTCATCTCAATCAGAAAAATTATTTTAGAGAACATAAGCTTAAAATGCATCCTGTTCAGCCTAAATTTCACCATATCCCATCTTCCTCATTCAAAATTCTAAATCCATTGCAGCCTGTTGCTCCAGATATTCAGAAGAAAAAGTATTATTTTAACATAACAAGAAAGCATCCTTTTACTTGCAAGCAAGGAAATGTAATACACTTTCACATAATTTCTGGTAAGATTCTTACAGCAAAAGCCTCTGACATTGAAAATAGGATTTTAAATTAAATTATATGACTGAAATTAAATTCCGAAGTTTGTCTTTCTGTAAGCATAAAATGAATGCCCATCTGTTCTGGGCTAATAATTTTGAAATAGCTACTGCTCATTTTCCATGTTCCTAATCATCAGGATTTAGAATTTACACAAAACCATGAACTGAAAGGGAATATAGAGAAAATTCACCTTGCATGTTAATGAAATTAAGTAATATTAAATTTTGCCCACATTTAAGCACACATAATACAATGGAATTAATGGCTTCCTGTTTGACACATAATATAGACATGGTAGTATCTGAAGTAGCTTTATGCATTTTGTCTCTATGAGGCTATGAGGTCATTATTTTCATAATCACATTTCCCTATAATGAAAGAGTTGGATCTGGCTTATGGTTACTGAGGCCTTATTGGAAGAACTTTTAAAATACATCTGTCATAATTGATGCTTTCAAGTGTGCAAAAGCACCTTTTTCACTCAAGGAAACATTAATTACTTCCCTTAATCTTAGCACTAGACCAAATTTAGCTTTATTAATCAGCAGGAGATAAGCAAGCAGATAGCGGTACTTATTCTTCTACATACCTTTTCCATATCATCAAGATCCATATGAATATAACAAACAGTTGCCAAGGTATGTTTAATAAAGTATCATTAATATAAAGTATATGTCAATGGGTTAGAGACTTGTTATTACAAAGTACAGAGCTTGAATATATAATTTTTGTTTGTTTTTATAGCCTTAAATTTTTCACAGCTGGATACATTTTTTCTTAGAATATTGATTTTCACTTCTGACTTTGCCATGGGGAGTACAAGTATGCCATTGGGACCTTTATAGTGCAATATCTCACATTCTGATAACAATATCTGGACTCTGACAGATTTTTTTCTAATGCCAGGAAATATGAAAAGTTTATCAGTGATAAATTAATTTGGTATCAAAGAATGGGAGCATTTGACAGCCAGTTAAAATAATTTTTTTTTAGAGAATTTGGTATTTCACATGTATTTGATCATAAGAAACTTTAGAAAAAGTCAGTTTTTTTAAGAATTTAGTTTAGATCATTTTGTTCCCAACTCTATCAAAGTTAGAGCTGCAAGCAAGTACAAATAGTGCCAGACATTGTGAAGAAACATCTGGTTATATGACTTATTTCAAAGACTTGAGAGCAGAGTTTGCTCTAGTGAACTGGACTTGCAAAAGGGCTGCATAAAAGTAGATTACCTACTTCCTTTTTTTAAAACACTTATTTCATTTGCACTTAAACTTTTCACTGTGTCTATAGGTGACTGAAGAGAGAGGGATAGAATATGAGATACATTTTTGAAATTGTAGCTTTTTGGACAAAACAGATGCTTTATATATTTATATTTATATTCTTTTGCTGCTCCAAAAGGAATAAATGTCATTCTAATGAATGTAAAATCTTTGAGCTCTGTGACTACTTTTTATATTATCACCGAGAACTGTTGGAACTCAGAACATTTACAGTACTTTTGCAAAAATTCTCAGTTCACATCCTAACACATTCAGAGATAGAGTAGGAGCATATATTTCTGAAACCAGACTGTTAAATTTGACAATAAAGTATTAGATGAACAAACTGTCCTATTTGGTACAACAGTTTCCCAATGTATGTGTAATTCTCTTCCAGTCAGTTCAAACGTATTTATGAAACAAATATGTATTAATTGAATTTGCTGTAATGGAACACATATACTGTAGCTGCTGTCAAACCTGTTCTTTGGGTTAAATTGACTATCAAACGTCCTTTTTTAATGCTTTATAGCAAAATATAGTCCCTCCAAAATGATGGATATTTTGGCATGGAGAAAAATTCTCCAAGAAATTGAAGCTGATAAAGACTCTGGTGTATACATACACAAACACACAAATATTAATCAGCTTTCAAAATTATAAAAGCTGCTCTATTGTAGAGGATAAATTCTACAATTTGTTGACAATAATATGTCTTGTTTATGACTTTATTGCTAATAAGTGAATGATATAAAAATGATATTAAAGAGTGCCAAACAGCTATAGGAATAGGTTCAATGATATTTCCAAACTTGCATTAAAAAACACCTTGCCATCTAAAACTTGATTAAGTTAGTCTTGATTAGGACTAATAAATGACTTCTGAAACATTTGGCGCAGTCAATCAAGTCTTTTAACTGAGACTCATCAGATGGATTTTAGATAACATACCAAAATGCTAGTTCATTCTGTGTCTGCAGATGTTAATTCCGGAAGATAATCTTGCAAAGGAAATCATAGATTTAATGAAATTTGTGGAAGAAAGAAATAAGAAATGAGCTGGAGTTTCAGATGACTTCACGATGAAAGCACTGAGCTGATATTTAATGGCTGACTCATACTTTATTTGTGTACTGTCTCGTGTTTCAATAAAGCCACAGAAAAATTTCCAATATTTTAATTCTATAAAATTTTTCATCATGCTATGGTAAAAATCTGAGGTAAATTTCTGATTTCAGTGAAATCAATGCGGTTACATATTCATTACTTGTATCTTCCTATTTATTAGAAAACATTTCTTGAAAAATATTTATTTATTGACTGTATTTATTTATCTATTGGTTCAATTTATATGCCGCCCTTCTCCGGAAACTCAGGGCGGTTTACCCCCCAAATGGTGTTCTTTTTTATACAAAGTCAGCTTATTGCCCCCACAATCCGGGTCCTCATTTTACCTACCTTGGAAGGATGGAAGGCTGAGTCAACCTTGAGCCTGGTGAGATTCAAATTTGCAGTAATTGCAGGCAGCTGGTGCTACTTAACAGCACTTTAGTGTGCTGCGCAACCATATAGAAGTGGAGTAACAACAACAATATTGTGAAGAATAGATTTGGGAATATTTTGGCACCACTCCACTGTAAGGTTTATCAGGAAATTATCTGAATAGTATTTGGAACCAAAGTGTTATCAATTAAATCTTGATATGCCTTATAACATATTTTCATGTTGATGCTGAAAGGTTTGTCTCTGTAAATTGCATTCCTTGAAACTTTAGAAACTTGGATAATTTTAGAGATTCTCTTTTTCCCAAAAATGGATAAGCTTTCATCCTGTTTTTTCATCACCATTTCAAGAACCTGTCCTTGTATTTATATTTGTCCTTTAATTATAGCATCCTATTATTGTTCTTGGACTGTGCAATACACAGAGACCCAAACAGCTTCAACAATCAGCCTCATTGCCACATTCAATGAGGTAGTTGCTACAAAAGTGTGGGGGAGGGAAAAGGCTAATCCTCCCCTTCCAGTTCTGCAACTCCTAATCCACTTCTACAAGGCTTAAAATCAGAGATTTAAAATAGTTCTGGGCAGCACTGAATGATAACTTCCAAAACAACACTAGGAAATGCATGGGAACATAATGCTAATTGTATTTAAATAATTTTAATTAATTGAAATGCTGTTGTACCTACATTCTGAAATGGAACCTTTAGAGAGACTCTCCATGGTCTTCATGGTCATGATTTTCTTTGTCTCTGCTGAAGTTAAAGACCCTTGAACTAAGGAGACCATTCATATAATGTTCTCAATATTGCTCTTGTATTTCTCTTTCAATCACCATTTCATCTACATATCAAGTATCTAACATCAGAACATTTATCAGGGGTTAATTTCAGATCTCAAAAATGTACATATTGTCCCTTTAAAAACAAAGTAAACGTGCACAAGAGCTGCAGTTCATTTACCATAGATTTATGTATTAACATAGAGCAGGGCAGGGGGAAATAGACATTAAGTTGCTTACTGATCTCTCTGTTATCATCCCCTTATTGTAACTGAGTATACAGGCAGTTTGTAGACATGCAGTATTCGCTATCTTTTCAATCTGTACCAAACACCTTTACGTCAGTGTAGTCCAAATAAACAATGAATTTTCTATTGTTCCTGAGGCAGGTTTTCTTTCAAAGGCACAAACTGAGCAGTATATCGAGTGCTGGGGCAATTCAGAAGGATGAAGAACATTCTACAATTTACACGGGGGAAAAATGAAAACATAGCTGCTCCCTAAAAGTATAAATACACTCTGCTTTTTCTCTAGTTTTTATTTATTAGTGTATTTTCTTGCTTGCTTGCTTTCCATTGTTTATTTTCTAGAAATACTTAGTCCAAATATTTGCATTATGTTGAAGTTTTCACTATATGCATATACAATGATCCTCTATTAATCTATTACAGATATGTATATGTTGACATTTATATTGTAATGTGTCTTTTAATCAATTAACATCTAGAAGGGTAATATGCTTAACAATTGAAGTCTTTCCCACATAGTCCAACAGAAATCCATTTGCACATAATGATTTTCTGCTATCATAAATTTTACTGCAATGAATAGTTGCATAAACCAGATTTTCCCTTTAACTTTATAATCTGTTTTGAAGCAATAATGACCTGAAATGTTACAGGAAATCCGAATCTCTCAGACTCACACCAATTAAGGACAGGTTGATTTCATGTAAAGAAAAAGTGCCAAGTTCAAACTATTCATCTCTGGATGAGATCATCCCTGATGCATTCCCACAGCTGATTGTAATATAAACCAAGGTTTCCCATGTGAGCTGTTCTTGACAGCTAGAAGCAATGATGTCATTTTTGGTTGGCCATTTGGAAACATGCAGATAGTATTTAACACAAAAACATTTGTCCTGCTTTCTCTGAAAACTCCAATTTCCTTTAAAAGAATACTGTAATTCCTGCCAGTATTTGAAAACTTAGGTTTATATTAGATAAGTTAGTTTATGACAGTGTTGGCAAACCTTTTCAGCACTGAGTGCTGAAATGGGAGTGTGCATGTGTGCACGTGTGTCAGAAACAGGAAGAGCAGCCGCCTAGTACGCATGCGCACGGCAGGAAGGTGAACTTCCGGTTTCTGGCACACACATGTGCACTGGCCATCTGGTCTTCCGGTTTCTGGCGCACATACACAAAGACAAGATGGCCGGTGTGCATGCGCACACCGCACTGTGCATGCATGTGAACTGGGCAACTGCTCTTCTGGTTTCCATCACTCCCGTGCATGTGAAGTCCAGTTGGCCGGCATGCCAGAACCCGGAAGAGCAACGAGCGATGGTTCGCATGCCCGGAGAGATGGCTCTGCGTGTCACTTCCAGCATGTATGCCATAGGTTCGTCATCACTGGTTTATGAACTTAGTGAATTTACTTTTGGTACATGTCTGTTTGACAGGAATGTAAAAGTAGGCTTTTCCAAAACAACACTCTAGATTCATTCATTCATTCATTCATTCATTCATTCATTCATTCATCCATGTAATTTCATTAATTCTTGCAAGGCATACCTTTTATCCCACCAACAACCCTTGAGTCAGAAGGCAAATGACTGGGTTGAAGCAATCCAGTGAGTTTCCATGGCTGAGTATGAAGTTGAACTTTGGTCTCTCCAGTCCTAGTCAAAACTAATCGTTTAACTATGTCAGGAACTACTTGCAATAAGCTACCCACTGGTGGCAAATATCTGTAGTTCAGGTGGTGGATGAGGATGATGATTCATTCTATGAGCTTGTGGGTTAGTTTCTGAACGTTTTGTTACCAGACTAGTTAACAGCTTCAGCGGAGTTTAGGGGATGTTAGTGTCAGTGTTCTCCTCAAGCTACCCACTCTCTGGACTAACAGCAAGCAGTGTGCAAGAGAAGTTGTTTCCAAAGGTGAGAAATATTTGGCTACAAAGTTTTTTTTTTAAATTAGATTTATATGCCGCCCTTCTCCGAAGACTCAGGGTGGCTTACAATGCGTTAAGCAATAGCTTTCATACTTTTGTATATTTTATACAAAGTCAGCTTATTGCCCCCACAAACTGGGTCCTCAATTTACCTATGTTAGAAAGAATGGAAGGCTGAGTCAACCTTGAGCCTGGTGAGATTCGAACTGGTGTAATTGCAGACAGCTGGATGTTAATAACAGGCTTTAGTCTGCTTTTAGCCTGTTGAGCCTGTTGAGCTATCCAGACTCTGAACTAAAGTGAATCAGATAGCCTCGCATCACTTGTTCTTTGTTACTAAGACATCTTTCTATAACATATCCAACAATTCTATTACATCCCATACATCCCTTGCCCAACACATGCTTTTCTAAAACAATCTGATAACTATCCACTGAAATCAATGGGGTAGTGACAATATTTAATGTTTGATCCATGATTTAATTTCAGGCGAGCATATCTGGAATGCAGTAAGGTTTCTCTCTCAAGCAAAAATGCTGTTCCTAAACAAAAACTAGTTGCTTCATGCATTTTCTACAGCTGCAGTGGCTTTGACCAAAACTAGAAAATGACTTCATTGAACTTCAGGAAAGTTATATTTCAGACAAGCAGACAGCAATGAACAAAGGCAACAAGAAACTGTTAGAAAAATTATACGTATGACTATAAGTCTGTAGCGTTTACCACAAGCCACAAGCTTCCCACCAAAAAATAATAATTAAATAAACATTTCTAATGATGTGATTGTAATTTGTTCCTTCTGAACCCCTTTATGGAAATATCTCAACAGGAAGCACCAAAGTCATAGCAAACAGGGCAGCTGTAGCCAATGCTATAGGTTCAAGCAACTGGTGGACACCATTTTTCAATACACCCTTCCCATATCCTTTTAATTTACTGCCTTTAAAAAATCTGTATGAACCGGACAGTAGTTTTCCTATGACCTGTCCTATCAATGGGCTTCAAATTAAGATAAATCTTTATCATTCAGATAAATTAGGCACCTGGAGTGTTTTAACAGCTCCTCTGCTACTGCAGAAATGTTGGTATTGACATCGAATACTGTCAATTCTTGAGCATTTTTCCTTAGATTTCGCTCTATGATTTATTATTTCTAAAATGATAGTGGTAAAACCAAGCTGTAGAGAAAGTTGTTTCTTACTTTCCTTCTTTCTTTCCTACCCCCTTTTCTGTTCTTTCTTTATTCCACCTACATTTGTTGAATTTCAGCTCCAAAAATACTCAGAACAAAAATCCATATTTTGTTAATATTTTGGGGAACCGTAGCTTGTGTTGGTTAAGGTGTTAGACTAGAAATAGGAAGAATTATATTTAGGTCAGACTTAATAATGTTTATTCTTTGCATTTTGCTCTTAGATGAAAAGCTAGATATAAATTAATCAATAAATATATAATACTCTGCATGCTTTTCATACTTTAGTTATTATTACTTTATTATGATCTAATTTTTGTATTTTGGACTAGCTAGAAAGAATTCTGAGGGAACTGCTACATATACTGCTGAATAAGACATATTTTACACATATACAATGATTTTATACAAATCATATTTAATTTAGACAAGAGTAATTTAAGACTTTTTAAACTTAAGTATCTTTTTAGTGATAGTATATCAATAGTATAGTACAACAATGCCCTCTAGTGTGCAGAAGCCCCTAATACATTACTGTAAATTTATTAATTTCTTCTAAAATTAATGTAACAAATCAGGGGATTGCTGACTATGTGAAGTCATTTCCATATCATCACGAAATTACTTTAATATAAGATACCTAAATTTACATTCATATAAATGCTTTATTTATGCATATCTGAAACCAGAAGACAAACATTTTATTCATCTAATGAAATAGTCTACACCTATACCATATTGTTGTATGGTATATGTGTAGCCGTATTGTTGTTGCGAAAGACAGGAAACAGAAATACAACACATATTGCCCTTATTTATTTAATCATTGATTAAGTATTTTAGCATATCAGATCTCAGGCAACAATTTAGTGATTCTCCCCCCCCCCTAATTCTTGTATTGATGCTGCTATACTAAAAAAAGTCAAATGAAGAAATCATTATATCAGAATTGACATCCTTTAATCCAGGAGTGAAATCCAGCAGGTTCTGACAGGTTCTGGAGAACCGGTAGCGGAGATTTTGAGTAGTTCAGAGAACCGGCAAATACCACCAGCGGCTGTCCCTAGAGTTGGATGGGAATGGAGATTTTGCAATATCCTTCCTCCTGGAGTGGGATGGGAATGGGGATTTTGCAATATCCCTTCCCCGCCATGCCATCAAGCCATGCTCACCAAGCCATACGATGCCCACCAAGCTATGCCCAAAGAACCAGTAGTAAAAAAATTCGGATTTTTAACACTGCCTCAATCAGAGCGTGAGGCATATTGCACAAAATCTGAACTGGTTTATGTGACTTCCAGTACAAGAAAAGCATGTCAAGCTATACAGCCACATCTCCATTTTTCAATTTCTCTTACCAATGAGAGATTTGATATTATTTAATTAATTAATTAATTAATTTCTATAGTAATATGAAGTTGGAATTCTTATGATTAAATGCTGGGTTTAGGTTAATTATGTGCCATTAAGTTATTATTAACCCTACTACACATAATTAACTCTATTGACTCTAAGTTATTATTGACCTTATTCTGTATTTAGGTTAGTACTCAGACCTAAATGTGAAACTCAGTTTAATAACAGAATTGTTATTATTTATTTATTTTATTTATTTATTTATTTTTAAAATTTATATACTGCCCTTCTCCCCCAAGGGACTCAGGGCTGTGAACAGCCGAAAATTTAAAATAACATACAGTATAAAAATTAAAATAACTAAAAATAAATTAAATTAATCGGCCTCTCAATTTAAAACCCCAAGGCTATACAATTAAAAAGTAATCCATAAAAACCTATTTAGGCTAGGCCAGCTTGCTGAAATAAAAATGTCTTCAGGGCCTTACGGAAGGTGCGGAGATCCGGGATCAGTCGTATTCCGGGAGGTAACTCATTCCAGAGGGCGGGTGCTCCCACAGAGAAGGCTCTCCCCCTGGGGGCCGCCAACCGACATTCCTTGACTGACGGCACCCTGAGGAGCCCCTCTCTGTGAGAACGTACACCAACTGGCTCCAGCTGGCTATATCGGGATGCTGTCATCCACAGCCACTCGGTCTTGGAAGGGTTGAGTCAAAGTCTGTTCCTCCTCATCCAGACCCGCACGGCCTCCAAACACTCACAAACTGAGCCTGAGTAGCGTAGGGGGCTAATGCTTCCTACTAAAGGCAACAATTAACATCCAGCTGCCTGTAATTCTGCGAGTTCAATCCTAGCCAGGCTCAAGGTCGACTCAGCCTTCCATCCTTTCTAAGGTGGGTAAATTGAGGACCCAGTTTGTGGGGGCAATAAGCTGACTTTGTATAAATATATACAAAAGTATGAAGGCCATTGCTTAATGCATTGTAAGCCGCCCTGAGTCTCCGGAGAAGGGCGGCATATAAATCAAATAAAAAAAATAAAAAAAATAAAAACTGCTATAATTGAGTTCTGTGTACTTAACTTCTACTGACTGAGCTTACACAAACAGGTTTTGTATTTTGGAAGACTCTCTGTGATGCAGAGCTGCAGATGCATCTTGACATTTCCTCCACTATTAGCTGTTTCTGTTCAGGATTGGACTCTAGGTGGATTCAGTGTCTCTTTGTTCCCAACTTAGTTCACTGATTTGCACAAGAATTGATTATATAAAAGATCATACGCCCCTACTTCTGATCCATAACATCAGATCCAGAATGAAACAAGCTACTCAAAAGATATAACTGTTTCTGAAATCAATCTCCATGAAGCAGTAAGTAAGTAAGTAAAATGGTTCCTTTGTAAATTACATACAGCTTGTTTGATAATATGAAGATGAAAACTGGAAAATGTTCAAACCAGGATGTTTCCGAACCATTATGCTCGACAGGCAATCTCTTAATATTTTCTTCATATATTTAAATAAGGCTTTCACATAAGCCTAATGATAGTTCACTGGTATTCTGTCCATCTCTCTGCAAAGTAAACTTTGCAAATTTATATTGCTATTTCATGAACAATGTAGTTCATACATTGTTTCAAAAGAGATGAAAACTAACAGATAGGGACTTCAGCAATGAAAATCAGGTTAATGATAAACATGTGTGCAGTGTAATGGAAAATAATTGTCATAGAGTTTTTACATTAAACACAGTGCTAAGAATGTGTATGTGTATGCATCTCAGTGCAAAGCCATCTGAGAGGCATTGTTGGTTGTAATAACTGTAGAATTGAACAGAGTTTGACTCATCTGCATTTTAGTATGCTCCCCCTGCCCCTTCTGAGTAGAAACAAGATAGTGTCAGGAAGCCTGAATGTTGATTCTTTGTCCTCTTTGCACTTCTAATTCTTCACTTGCTACATCACACTGGGGCATTACAAATCAATTATTAAATCAACAAAAGAAAAGAAGGTCTGGAAAGCCAATGCAAAATAAACAGCATAGTAGATACCTATTGTAAGCCTGTTTTTGTAGGTATGTTGTATGTTTTCAAGTGCCTTTTGAGCATCCACTGAATCCACAGGACAGTGCCTTCTTGCCTCATTCCACAAATCCTTAAATATTCTGCAGGACTATTATGGAGCATAAGGATAATTTATGTATCTGTGTGTGTTTATATGTATATGTATGTATGTATATATGTATATGTATATGTATGCTGCATCATTAGCCACTTTAAACCCCTCCAATCTATACATGAAGCAGACTGACACCCACCATGAAGATGTGGCACAACCACGAACGCGAAGCCAAACAACAGCAACGCAGCTCACAAGCTCAAATCCCCCTGCAACTCAGACTAACCTGAGCACAACCAAGGCCCCACCCAAACAAAACACACCCCCAGCCATTCAGAGCACAACCAACCCACCATCCAATCAGAACACAGCCAAGCTCCCACCCAATCAGTTCGCACCCCCACTAGCAGTTAAAAGGAAGAAACAGCTGCGATCACACATTGCTCCTAGAAGCACAAAGCCAAAAGCACCAGCCTGAAATGACGAACGAAACTTTGTCGAAACGTCGCCAAGACACTTCCAATTTTATGTGGGAGAAAACCCGAATAACCAAAGACCTACATACAAACATCCGAGAAAACCTCAGAAATATATATATATATATATATATATATATATATATATGTGTGTGTGTGTGTGTGTGTGTGTGTGTGTGTGTGTGTGTGTAGGTCTTTGGTCCCCAACACGATGAATGACACCAGATCCACACTCACGAGAGCCATACAGGATGTCACCACCACACATCCACACAGAAAGCAGACTCAAACCCACACTGATAATGAGGCACGACCTAGGACTAGAAGCCAGACTGCAGCTGCATCATTAGCCACTTTAAACCCCTCCAATCCATACATGAAGCAGACTGACACCCACCATAAATGGCCACAAACACGAAGCCAAACAACAACAACGCAGCTCACCAGCTCAAATCCCCCTGCAACTCAGACTAAGCCGAGCACAACCAAGCCCCCACCCAAACAGAACACCCCCCCAGCCAATCAGAGCACAACCAACCCCCCATCCAATCAGAGCACAGCCAGGCCCCTAACCAATCAGAACACATCTCCACCCAATCAGAACACAGCCAAGCTCCCACCCAATCAGCTCACACCACGACTAGCAGTTAAAAGGAAGAGACAGCTGCAATCTCACATTGCTCCTGGAAGCACGAAGCCAAGAACACCAGCCTGAAGATGACGAATGAGACTTCGTCGAAATGTCACCAAGATACGTCCAATTTTACGCGGGAGAAGACCCGAATAACCAAAGACCTACATACAAACACCCACGAAAACCTCAGAAAATACACACACACACACACACACACACACACATTCTCCTAAAAATACCCTATCCAGATGTTGAATTGTATAAATTCTTGGCTACATACTCTGTTTCCCCCCAAATAATTAACATCCCCTGATAATAAACCCAATTGGACTTTTGAGTGCATGGCAATAAGGCCAAGCGCTTATTTCAGGGTTCAAAAAAAATATAAGACAGGTTCTTATTTTCAGGGAAACACGGTAGTCTTTTGAAACACCAAAAAAGATAGAGACCATAAAATGCTTGTTGAATATTCACTCAAATTTATTTTCCTGATTTTATTCTCCACTTTGTGCATTTTTATTATAGCGTTATTTTGTGTCTTTAGAGACTGTGGGTTCATTATGGAATTAAAAATTATAATGAACTCTTGATAGTATTTTATGTCTAAAGAATGCTTCAGCAGGAAATCACCAATTATTATGTTCTCTTAGTTAAAGAACATATTATTAAAATTACTTTAGTTAATAATCTATTCAGTGAAAACTGAAAGCTCATTCTAACTCAAAAAAGTACATAACATTCATTCTTCAGAAATGATACAGAAATTATTAAATCATATAATAAAAACCAGTGAAACAGAACTGGCCAGAAGCATCTGGTATCACACAAACTAAATGGGTTCAGATAACATTGTGGCCCAACATCTGACCCATCTGAATCGGAGATGGGATACTCTTCCATAGGGCAGGCATGATAATAGAGGAACCATGACTCCTGGGGCACCTTCTGGGTCTCATGAGATGATACTGATTAATTGATGGGACCCTATTCGGCTCTGGGATGTGTTGCCTCTTATCTTACTCCCTCCTCTTTAGAATGTACTTGGGAAATAGCCAGTTCACTACAGTCCCTCACACAAGCTCCTCCTTCATAGGTGCCATTCCTCACAGGCATTTTATCAGTCCTATGAATTTGAATATCTGGCATGCAATGGAAGAGGTTGGACAAATGACCAAACATGTATTATGATTGGAGATGCAGAACTCTGCTTTCTTTTTTACCATTTGAATCATGATGTCCATACAAGTACAAAGGCAGTGCTTGAATCGTGACATGATAACACATGCTCCACCATTCTTAAATCTTGGCTAGTTGCAAACATCCCTGGTAGTTTGTGAGAATGAATATAAGGGTAAGGGATTGCTTGTCCACTGACTACAGACATCAGCTCTACAACTCTGCTTGTTGATAGATGTATTTGTATTTTCCCCTCCCCTCCCATATGTGTAATTTTGTAGAATTTTATTAAGTTTGTGAAGAAACATTATTTTGCTGCCAGGTTTTTGCTTTGGGGTTGGTGTGGGTCGTTGTTGGTATTGTGGAGTGGAAATGGGTTGCAAATTAGAACACTTTTCTCCAGTTTAAAAGAATCATGGGGAAATTTGACTATGAAGCAGACTGTACCACATGCAAAAATTATTTTCAGTCAAAGGAATGGAAAAAATGATCAAACATATCTTTTGAAGGATGTTGCAGCTGGGAATAGAGAGGATTATTTTAAAATAAATTCAATTTTTATTATTAAATAAAAAAATATATTACAGAGGTGGAAAAGTGATTCAACAATAGATTTGAAAGCAAGGTTTTCGTAGAGCACCTTTTAATTTGTCTGATCTAAAGAATTTGCATTTATTTAATTTTCTTTAAGTTGTTACTACTTTGGAAAAACAGATGGTTCAGAATAGGAAAGACAACGAGAGTGTTTCAGTGTTTTTCTTGTTTAGTAAAAATAATTACTGTATGTATGTGTAAGTATGGCGAGATTGAAAAAGATGATAGCTGAAATCAAACCTGAAAGTCAAAATAGTAACAATTTGAATTAGAGGGACAATACAGCTTTGGTAGGTGAAAATAAAGAAGATTTAGAAGAACTACCTATGAAAAAAAAATAAAAATGAAAAATTTGGGATAATGTTAAATATTAAGAAGTAAATATAATATCAACCAGCAAGCAAATAGCACAATGGAAAAGTGAAGATGATAGACAATTCCGGATTTTTTGGACACTGGAGAAGTAAACAAGTTAATCCTAGGGAGGAAGACAATTACAAAGTTTATTGTAAAGGATAAAGTTATTTCTATGGGAATAAAGTTCAGAATAATAAATTGCTTTTCCAGTGCTAATATACAATTTGAAAGCTAGACATTGCAAACATTAGCTCTGGAAAAACAATTAATTATTCTGAACTTTATTCTCATAGAAATGAGAGTTTATATTCAAGAGAAAGAGAAAGAGAGAAAGAGCAAGAGAAAAAATGTCTTTGAATTATGGATTTAGAGACTGTTAAGAGTACTGCAAGAAGAACCAATCAATAAGGTCTGGATAAAATATTTTGCTTTTTTGAGGAAATGATTTTTAAACAGAAAATTTTATTCCTTGGTCATGTAACACAAATAAATTACAGACTGCAAACTGCAACTGTGCTTATAAAGTTTGAGGGAAATAGAAAAACAACAGATAAGATCTGGGCAGGATATCTGACCTGGGTCAGTGTCAGGATATCAGGGAAATGTCATTGGCAGAGTGGTAGACTGTTACTAGCATCAGATTGTGATGGAGTCCATTTGTCTGTCTAGTCACCAAGAGTCAGGCTTGACTCAATTGCACCCAATCAACCCTACTGCCAATGGATTATAAAATTGCTTATCTTGATAACATTTGTTTTTTCATTCATATGTTTAGTAAATTATCTGATGGTTTTTAATTCATTTTCCAAGATAAAATTTTTGAGGATCATAAGTAAATAACTACGTGGAAAACCTCAGTGCATTAGACAAGCTGTCAGGAAACAAAGTTAAGGTCATAGGCCACTTGTAGGAAATTGTCCAGGAAGACTGTGCTCAAGTGTGTATTAGCATTGGAAGTACAACAGCATTTAGTTCATAGCCTAACCACTGGCCCACACTCCCTCTCATATTAAAGCAGCTGTTTTTCATTCATGTTGCACTTAAAATAATCATGAAATTTATCAAAAATGTTTTGAAAGCAATTATGCAAATAATACTTTTGGAGAAACCATTTTTCTGGAAGGGAGTACTGGAAATATTTGGAAGAACATAATTTTCTTTTTTTCCTTTTTGTAAGACTTTCAATTCAGCAGGAGCCTTTAGGGAATGTGCTCTTGAATATAAGCTGAAGGCTGAATAATGTGGACTAAGTAAGTAGTAGCATACCTCATTAAAAATGGCTATAACTGAAAATGATATAAATTGTCTTGGATGTAATAAATTTATTGATTTGACTGCAAGTTATAACGTTGGATGTAGATTAGGAGCATAGCCTGGCTATCAGTGATTGCTAACAGGCATTTATTGTATTTAAAATAAAAGTTATATTTCTTAAGAATACATGAAGACAAAAAGGCTTACTTGTAACTAAATTGTACCTTAAAGAGATTGAAGATTGTGATTAACTAAGAAGCATAATAGTGGGGGTAAGAGACACGATTTTCCCTATCTCTTAAACACAGAAACTCTTTTAACTAATAATAAGATGAGTAAAAAAACAAGCAAAGAGCAAGACCGTCATCTTGCTCTAACCCAGGGGTGTCAAACTCACATTGTCATAGCATCATCACATGACACATCGGGACTCCCCCCCTTTGCTAAACTGGGCGTGGCCAGTGCATGACGCATCCAGCCCGCAAGTTTGACAGCCCTGCTCTAACCTACCCAAGAGATCAAATACACTAAAATAAGTGTGAAAGATGATACAATCTCCAACACTTATTTCTATACCTTACCTCTTTTCTTTTTCAATCTTAAAAAAATTGAAAGCTACATTTTCATAAAAGAATTGCTTAAATAAAGATCTCTTTGAGTCAAGCTTAATGGTGACTTCATGAACCAGACCAAGTACTTTCCTTGGCACCCAGATAGAATTTATTGCCATTGCCTTATTTTGAGCTGACTTTTTTTTTTATGGCTTCCTAGTCTAGTCTCAGCTCTGGTATTTCCTGGATATCTCCCATCCAAGGATTAATAGGACTTGACCCAATTTAGCTTCCAAGTTCAGATGGGGTCAACTGCATGTTCTCATCTGCTGAAACGAATAGCTTCAGTCTAATTATTACTCATTAATTCCTTACTAAATACTTTATAGTTCATGATCACATTTTAAAAGTTTAGAACTTTCAGATTTCATTAGATGACTTGTCAATCTAGAAGAGCATCCAAGGAGAAAGGAGATGTCTTAATACTGGCAAGTTAAAATACTTTAGAAACTGATTATAGGAGATGTTTGTGACTTCTATAATCAGATAATCTGTAGATCTGGAATAAATGTAAGATTTGCTACACTTCAATGGTGAAAAGTTTAGATTGTCTTTTCCTAAATTAATCTCCTCCTGTTCCAATTTCTGGAATTCTCAGAAATTCCCCTATATATAGAAAGTAGCAGGTTATGAAAAGCTGCTGTGATATTTATAAATGTCCCAATCTATGTCCCAATCAATTGTAAAAAAAAAAAAAATACAACTCAGAATTTACATCAACTTTTTATGTTTCAGTCTCTGTTGATTTGCAGCCAGGAAATGGATTGCAATCAGTAAGCAGTTTCAAATATAGTATAATATAGTAATTGAATCTTGACTTTTACTGCTGTTAGTCTGGAGTATCGTATTTTTGGAGTATAAGACGCACCCGAGTATAAGACACACTTTAGTTTTTGGGGAGGAAAATGGAAAAAAACCCTCCCTACCAGGTATTCATCTGGCTAGCATTCTTAGTCTGGTCAGCTTCAGCTCATTAGTTTGCTGGTTTTTTATCCATCCTTGGGGATAAAAAAACAGCTTCTAAGGCACAGCTGAGAGGAAGCAGCAATGAGAAAAGCAGGCAAAGCATGAGGGATGGTGGGGAGATCGCTTCATTCGGCTAGCGCCTAGTTAGGGCTGAAAAAAAGCTTCTAAAGAATAGCTGAGAGCCAGAGAAAAGCAGGGAGATTGTGTCATTGCTAGTGCCTCATTAAAGCACAACGGACAATCAAAGGAGCAGACAAAGCTGGGAAAATCGCTCGCTAGCGACTTGTTAATACCTCATTAGGGCTGAAAAAAAGCTTCGAAAAAGCTACATTTGGAGTATAAGACGGATCCAAATTTTCAGCCTCTTTTAGGAGGGAAGAAGGTGCCTCCTATATTCAGAAAAGTACGGTAAGTGCTCCTGGGCTTTTAAAATTTACCCATTTGAGTCTCTTCATTTTTGTTTTTGTTCAGTAGCCTGAAGTAAATTGCAAGTGCAATGGCTAAACCATTTTTATTATTTCAGAGTCACATGACCTTGGATTCAGGTGCATCATGGATTAATAAAGGTAAAGATGACATCTGCAGGTACTTTGCTGCTAAGTATTACTGCCTGCCTTTAAATGGTCTGCTAAGCAGTGGTGGGCTGCTGCTGGTTCAGACTGGTTCAGGTGAACTGGTAGTTCCGATGAACTACCAGTGGTAGCCCCGCCCATCTGCTCTGGCGTTATCACATTGTGCACGCTCACATTTTCATTTCCAGGCAAACCAGTTGCTACAACCGGCAGCAGCCCACCACTGATGCTAAGCTTATAGCATCAAAGAGAACAAGTAATGGGGACAGATTATATCTCTTAAAGAAAGAATGAGTGAGATAGCAGCATCCTGCAGGTAACTCCAGGATAGTAATCGCTTAATAAAGTTAATAAGATTATCTTAAAACTGAGGTCAATTCTTGGTGACCAGTTGGACATGGATAAGCTGGCTTTTCATATAGAAGTAATTTTCTATTAATTTTTCTAGTCCTTGTTGGCTGATGGCTTCCTACCCAAGTGCTAAGAAGATCTGACTTGAGTTAGGGTTCTGAGATCAGCCAATGTTGGTTTCATGGTGTCACCTGCTGGACTTTATTCTTTTACCTGACCTTTACCTTTATTCATTTACTGACATGTTAAAAGTAGTTCTTAATTTCTGTGACGATCTGGTTCCCTTCAATATCTGCAAATCTAAGGAAAGCGGGGCACCCAGGAGATGAGGGACAACTGCCATTTATTACCAGGCAGTAAAGGGATTTTATCTTGATTAATGTACTACATTGGTTGGCCAGGAAACATATTTCTGTTCTTCCAACATTACTTTATTGGGAATAGAAGATTCAAGAAATATACAGTATGTTAATTCCGTGAGTTGTTTGAATAGTGAGCTTTTAAATAGTGAGGTGTGAATCAATAAGGTACTTGTTTAATTCCAGAAAATGTTTTTCAGTGGTATGAAAAGCACATATGCCATAACATATTCTTTTGCAAGAAACCCAACAGCACATGAATAAAGTATAAGAAAAAGTGAACATTTTTGTTTCTTATTATGGTTGCTTTTTCCAGGGATGATAGACAATGGGTTAAGCAACGAAATGTAATTTGATTTTGGTATTTTACAGGCAAATGCCTATCAGATATTTGGACTGTAAAACTAATTCTTATTTTCTTAAGACTTACTTTCTTACTTACTTAATTGTACTTTGTTGTACAATTCTGATGTATTTAAAAAATTTTAAACCAAAGATTTTAAAACGTTTTTAAAATAATGAAGAATGAAGTACAATAATAAAAGTAACATTTAAGTTAAACTAGTGCAATAGCTAGAAATACTATAGAAATTAAATCAAATTCCATTATATAATGATAGGGAACATAGCATTTTTAATTGTCTCATACTGATTTCCTAAAGAAATCTTTTTAGCTCTACCCATTCTGCTGATTAAATAGTTTTAAAATTGTATTTGTTCTGAGCTGCCTTATTTAACATACATTGCTGAGTATTAAATGGACTTTATTCACAATGATTCAAATTAGAGCTTTCATTCCTTCTTTTTGTTATTAAAAGCCATATCCAACAATGAAAATCGGGTGACCACAGGTAATCAATAGATATAGCCAGAACATTTTCATTTATCTTGCAAATGAAAAGAATGATTATTCTTTTTAAATAAAATACATCACAACAGCTTACATTTTTTGAGAGTACAATAAATACTCCTTTTTATTTTCCTCCTTTTAACATCAGATTTTCACATTTCTACATTTTTCACGTTCTGTAGCATCCTAGATAATATCCTATTATTTACCTACCTTTGATTCCAACTTTTAAATCACTCTCAACAACTGCAGATATCAAGTTTCATTCAAAGATGAACGAGTGTGGAATACTGCAACCCTAAAAGCTATTTCTAAAAGCTAAGCTATTTCCTCACTCAGAAGGTAGGTGAGCAAGTGGCAATCAGAACCATATATAACTTTAGGCAACAGTTTTCTCTGTCCCCTTTTGATATACCAATGAGAACTTTGAAAATGTTGAAGCAGGTAAAGCTGGATGGATGCAGCATGAATTACAAGTTAAACAAAGTGTAGAATTTGGGGCAATGACCAACATCAAAGACAGATAAACAGAAAGATGAGTATCAAGGATATGTCAGGCACTCAGCAGCTGGTTGATAAACAGTTAGTGGAGTTGGATTTGGAGCAGGCAGGTTTGCCTATATTCCAACAGTTCCATGTGACCAGATAAGGTTTTCTGCATGATGGTTTTATCCATTAACTAATACAGCTAATGGCGTAGGTTGATAGGGTTTTTGAGCAACCAGGTATACTAATTTTGTGTTAGTCAACAGATCAAACTAAGTCCTTCTGCTAAACAGGACTTTATTGCATGATGAGTGATGCTGTTTTGCTCCAGGCATGGGTTTCATTTACTTTTGCTACCGGTTTGCTCGCTTCGCTCGCATGCATGCCATATTTGATGACGTCCGGGTGGGTGGGAGGAGTATCCCGCCACCACCGCTACCAGTTCACCCGAACTGGGGTGAACTGGTAGCAACCCACCACTGTTCTGTTCCCAAATCATTTTAACATTTCAACAGATTGTTTCTTCATGGATAGCTCGGAAATTCTCTGTGTCGAAGCCCTGACATCTTATCATTACTAAATCTAAAAAGTATTGTCTTTTTCTCCTATTCTTTTTCTTCATCATAATATTTTCTATTCTATTTTTTCCAAGCTGTTCTGCAGAATTCCATAAATGTGTTTTAAACCATTTTTTTTTGGATTTTGAATTGTATTTTGACTGAACAGCTTTCTTGCTGATCCTTTAAATGTTCCTTCAGATCCCTTACACATCTTCTAAGAAGGTCTCTCTTCCTGGGATATAAAAAAGCTTTTGGGGGAAAAAAATGAAGGAAGATCTGCTCTAAATTTTATTCCTGTTTTTTGGGGGTGGGGATAGAGGTCCCCTATAGAGACATCATGAATTCTTAGCTCAGGTTCCACAGCATGTATTTGGTTTTATCATTTTGCAGGAATCTGTATTTTCACATAGCACTGTGCTAGAGGGAGTATACAAACCTGGTATTGAGATTCCTTAAACTGGCTATGCCAAATATGTCTCACAAATGATAGAATTCCCACTGAGGCCATAAAATGCTTATGCATTCCTTAAAATCATTACCAAATAAAGGTATCGGAAAAGAAAACAAGATGTTGTGATCTTGCTGGTTTATTTTTGAGCGTTTTGTTTTTATTCTTCTTTTTATAGAACGTTATATATCAGTGATGGCTAAACTTTTTGCCATCGCGTGCCAGGACAGGGGGGACGGGGGAGGGTTGCACACGCACGTGCCCATGCACATGCACATGGGCACGCAACCCCCCCCCGCTCCTGGTACATGATGGCCTGGTAGGCCCGTTTTTCTTTCTTACCTGGTTCCAGATCCTCTCTATTTATCTGGGAAGGGCGAAAACAGCCTTTCCCACTCCCTCGGAGGCCTGAAAGGCTCCATTTCCCAAATCCCGGTGGAACAGAAACTCTTTTGCTGTCCCTAGCCTCCAGAGACTCCTAGAGAGGCTCCTAGAAAATCCTAGAGAGGCTCTGGAGGCTGGGACAGCAAAAAATGTCACTTCCTGTCCCACCAGGAGTTGGGAAATGGGCCGTTTCAGGCCTTTGGAGGGCCTCCAAGGGAGTGGGAAAGGCTGTTTTCGCCCTTCCCAGATAAATAGAGAGGATCTGGAGCCAGGTAAGAAAGAAAAACGGGCCTTCCCTCTCCTCCCCCCCAGGCTTTCCAGAGGCAGGAAACAGCCTGTTTCCCTACTTCTGGTGGGCCCAGAAGGCCCAAAAATCAGCTGGGTGGCGCACCTCAGAACTGAGCTGGAGTGCCCACTAATATGGCTCCATGTGCCACCTGTGGCATGCGTGCCATAGGTTCGCCATCACAGCCATATATATTCATCGATTTCTTTACTATAAAGCATTGTTAAAATTATCACTTCCATAAATGCTTACACAATGTAATCAATCAAAATAGGAGTTATTATTTAAACTATTAAACAAGTGAAACATTTAAATCAGTTCCTTTTAAATTTGAATAAATTTCATTTCTATATAGAAATAATAAAAACTATTTGGGTATTTCAATTCTGTATAATTTATAATAATGATCAGCCAGTTTGCTCTGGTCACTAACGCACCAGGCTAGAAAGTGGCCATGACTTTAAGTCCTGCTTTAGCCATGAAATTCAGCTGAATGACTTTCAGCCAGTTAGTCTCTCTCAGCCAACCCACCTTGTAGGGTTGTTGTTATGGGAGAAATAGGAGGAGAAAGGTGTGTTAGATAAGTTCACTGCCTTGAGTTATTTGCAAAAACAATAAAGGCAAATAACAAATAAATAAATGATAATCATTTATAATAAATACACTCTGTTATTTAATAACTTTTCCAAATATTAGGTATACATATCTCTTACACATGCAGAAAAAAGTCCCAATGACCTCAATATGTGTATAGGAATGTGAAACCATTTTTCAAAAACAAAACTGAAGTAGGAGTTATAAAGATTTCAGAATTTTTGATCGTATCACATTTTACATTTTTTTTTAAAAAAGTTGCATAAATAAATATATGCGAGACAGAGAATCCATTTTTCTCAAACAATTGTCCATATTTTCTTTGGGACCTCTTCTTTACCCTTTGTAAAATGAGGTTATAGCCACACTTTATTGTTATTAGGTTATTTTGCCTAGACTGAGAATTGGGAATATGTCCAAATCACACAATTATTGGCAATTCTTGGGATTCCCATGGATCTGTCTTTAAACACATATTTCTTCTAACTGTGCTAGTAGCTTCACAAGTCCTAGGTGTGGCACATTGTTAAATGTTTTTATAATTCAACAGAATGTTTTAAAAAGATCTGGTTTGCCATTTTGGAATCTTAGGAACCTGTTGTTTGCAAGAGACAAGATTTTCACACTCAAGCCTTCTTCACAGCAAGAACCCTAGCCTTCTTCAAGCATAGTAAAAAGTTTCTTTTAATTGGAAAACTTAAGTTATAAAACTTAAGGTTTTATTAAACCTTATGTAGAACTTTACTAATTGCCTATATCCTTACCCCAATACCAAAGTGTAAGAAGGACCAATATATACAATGCTTCTCCAGTTGTGGAAATAGGGATTGCAAATAGGCTTATTCAGACTTACGGCAATGTCTGTCTGCGTTCCGCCAAAACCCTTCGATCCGACCCGAGAGAAATGGGGATCGTATCTAACCAGGTTTGAATGCTCCCTGGAAGCAAGTGATATGTAGGGTCTCTCGGCAAATCAAAAAAGAGCTCTCTTCCTAAGCCACTGTGGGCCAGACGTTTTCGAGATGGCCGAATCCCTCTGCGAGCCTACACCGGTTCAGACCCTGGGACGTCCTACAAGCAAATCTAAGGGCCCACTATGGCCGAATCCCTCTGCGAGCGTACACCGGTTCAGACCCTGGGACGTCCTACAAGCAAATCTAAGGGCCCACTATGCTCCCATCCCTTCAAAATTTGTACAATGCTACAAACTTCGGCAACAAGTACGAAGAGATGGTGAACTGGTCAGCGCATATGTGGCTGCACTTTGAAAAGCCGCAACGCATTGCAACTACCGGGATCTAGACAACACGCTCCTCGAACAGTTGATTTACAGAGGCCAGATTTGCGGAGCCAGATTTACATTAGCTGGGGCTCTGGACGAAGCAAGAGGCTTCCGAAGAACTACAACATCCACCGTCGAGTAAAGATGGCCCCAAGTCAGCACCGGTCCATCGAGGACCAGTACGGAGGAAGAGTCAGACGAGGACGTCTTCCATACTGACAAAAAGAAGGACGAGCAAAGTCGTCGCCGTGAAAACTGCTTAAGTTGCGGTGGAAATCATGAGAGACAGTCCTGCAAATACCGAGACGCCATTCGCTGAGAAAAGGATGGCCATTTGGCTAGAGTCTGTAGAGCTCCATTTCCTAGAATTAACAAGTCACGTGACCACAACGACCAATCAGAACCGACGCACTCAAACCAGCCAACCAGAGATGGCGGCGCAAAATGGCGTGAAAATCAAAAGTGAGACACCTACAGCACGAGAATCGGCCAAGCCAACACGCCTGTAGAGGAAAAAGTCTTCACAAAAGTAGAGATTGAAGAGAGACCATGTGACATGGAGATCGATACTGGGTCTGCCCTGTCAATCATGTCCTGGGCAATGATCAAAGCACTGCTACCGAAGCTCTGAAGAAACCAACTATCAAAACAACGAATTCGACTCCTCGACTACCAGGGAAACCGAGTCCCTGTGGAAGGCGTATGCACATTCCGGGTCACCTATAGCAAGTTCTAGAAAGAGCTTCTACTGATGATCGTCAGCAAGTCACTATCGAGCCTCCTGGGCCTTGGGTGGTTTCGACCCCTCGGCATGGGCTTCGCGGGCGTCCACAGCCTCAGTGGACCATCCCTAAAGGACAGCCTCCTCCACGAATTCCAGGACGTTTTTGAAGAATCGTTAGGCAACTACGTGGGCACCTTTGTTTCTTTTAATCTAGACCCTAACGTAGCCCCGATTAGGTTAAAGGCGAGACAAGTACCATTTGCCTTAAAACCAAAAATAGACGCAGAACTTGACAAATTGATTAAGCAAGGGGTGTTGGTCCCTGTAGATCACACTAAGTGGGAAACCCCAATAGTCATGCCAGTCAAATCAGATGGATCAATCAGAATCTGCGCTGATTATAAATGTTTGATCAATAAGGCGCTCCAGCAAAGCGCGTACCCAGTTCCGATCGTCCACCACTTACTACATTCCTTGGGCCCTGGCAAGATATTCACTAAATTGGACCTTGCGCAGGCGTACCAGCAGCTGCCAGTAGATGATGCAGCGGCAGAATCGCAGACCATAGTAACGCACAGAGGTGCGTTCAAATGCACTAGACTTCAGTTTGGGGTTAGCATTGCACCAGGCCTTTTCCAAAGCACTATGGAGCGCCTACTTCAAGGACTCCTGGGGGTTGTTCCCTATTTTGACGATGTCCTCATTAATGCCCAGAATGAGGCCCAGCTTGGAAACAGAGTTAGGCAAGTGCTCACAAGGTTTAGAGAAGCAGGACTTAAGCTCAAAAAGACAAAATGTAAAATTGCAGTACCATCTGTGGAATTTTTGGGCTACCGAATTGACGGCTCAGGTATTCACCCCACAGAGAGCAATGTAAGGGCCATCCAAATCGCACCCACACCAAAATCGAAGGCCGAACTACAAGCATTTCTCCGACTTCTGAACTTTTATACTATGTTCCTTAAGGACAAGGCCACCATTGCGGAACCATTGCACAGGTTGTTAGGGAAAAATGTTCCTTGGGTTTGGGGCAAGGCTGAAGCGGCGGTATTTAAGGCAGTAAAAAAACTTTTGTCGGAAGACAATTTTCTAATTCAATACAATTTGGCCTTGCCGCTCATTTTTGTCTGCGATGCGTCCCCTTTTGGAGTGGGCGCTGTTTTGAGTCATAGACTTCCAAATGGGTTAGAGGCACCCATAGCATACTACTCTCGCACACTGTCCAGTGCAGAACGAAATTACAGCCAGCTGGACAGGGAGGCCTTGGCGGCTGTGGCAGGACTAAAAAAATTTCACGAATATTTGTTTGGCCGGACTTTTGAACTTGTAACAGACCATCAGCCATTTTTGGGACTTTTGGCTGGCGACAAACCCACCCCGGCCGCTCTCTCCCCCCAGATGACCAGGTGGTCTATTTTCCTGGCCGCCTACTCGTATAGACTGTTCCACCGCCCCGGCCAGTCTCTGGGCCATGCTGATGCTTTCAGCCAATGCCCATTGCCTGAATTGTTAGAAAACCCAACACCGGAAGCCTCTGTCTTATTGCTCGATGCTGTGTCCATGGGGCCTATTTTGTCTGGTGAGGTGGCGAAGGCATCTGTCAAAGACTCTGTTATTCGCACTGTTATGGGTTGAGTCATGCGAGGGTGGCCAACCAAAGTGGACAGTGGAGAATTTCAAGGTTTTTTTGTGAAAAAGAATGAATTGTCTGTGTTGGGTGGCTGTTTATTGTGGGGCGATATGGTGATCATTCCCTCGAAACTGAGGCAGCGGGTCTTGGAACTGCTGCATGAGGGTCACCCAGGTATAGTCTGGATGAAAGGGCTGGCCCGTAGCTATGTGTGGTGGCCACAAATTGATCAGGACGTTACAGAATGGGTGGGATAATGCAGACCCTGCCAGGAGTCCCGCCCGGATCCCCCCATAGCTCCAGTTAGAGAATGGGAGAAGCCTAAGGGACCATGTTGGATGATTCAAATTGATTTTGAAGGTCCTTTCCACGGGCAGAATTTTCTAATAATTGTTGACGCTTTTTCTAAATGGTTAGAAATATCGCTAATGCCATCAACCACTTCTGAGGCAGTAATCAAGGTTCTCAGAAAATTATTCGTGACCCACGGGTTACCAGACACTTTGGTATCAGATAAAGGGCCCCAATTCACGGCAACACAGTTTGAAAGCTACCTGGCTGAGTTGGGAATAAGACACGCATTGTTAGCTCCCTTTCATCCGGCTTCTAATGGCTTAGAGATTCATAAGAACGACCAAAGAAGCTCTCTCCCGATTAGATGCAGGGGACTGGCAAGCCAGAATAGATCAATTTCTAACAATACAGCATGCCACCCCGTGCACTACCATGGGGCACAGTCCTGCAGAACTTTTAATGGGTCGGACACTAAGATGCACCGTTGATCGGTTGCACCCAAATTACTCACAAGATAGCTTCAAGGGGGAAGAGGGAGGATTAAGACATTTCCAATAGGGACCCCTGTATTCACAAGGAATTATGATAGCGGGCCACTATGGTTAAGGGGAACGATTATAGGAATCTCCGGGCCGAAATCGTATACCATAGACGTTGGACCAGGTAAAATTTGGAGAAGGCACATAGATCAATTGCGCAAACGTTTGAACTGCGAAGCCTGTGAAAATCCAAACATTGTTGAACCTGACTTCCAAAGTTTCCCCAAAACAGCTATCTCAAGCCCGAGTGAACCAGATTACTTATTGGGCAAGCCGGGGGTCCAGTGCCGCCCCAACGAGTCGACACTCCCAGCTGGGAATAACCACGCCTCCGGAGAAATCCAGGAGGTTCCATTGGCGGAGTCAGGAGAGACAGAAGGTCCCTCTGACTGGCTCGACGCTTCACCGGCAACTGATCTGCACAGGTCAATCAGAGTAAAGTCACGCCCTGGTCACCTGCGTGACCAGGTGTATGTAAATATGTAAATAGATAGAATAAGTGCCTTCTGGGAATGGAGGGGTGTTATGTATGTATCTATTTTGTGCGGGAAATTCAAATGTTGGATTACTTGAGATTGGTTAACGGTCATTTAGGAACTGTATATAAGAAGGGCAGTTGCCTGTAATCTTTTGCTGAAGTCTCACCCTGAAGTAAACAGCTGTTGTTACTAGCTTGCCTGTGCCTCTCGTTATTCCCGTGCTACAACAGGGGCAATATGCTATTTAGTATACTGTCGATTGTTGTAAGCTGCCCAGAGCCCTCGGAGAGTGGGCGGCATAGAAATATGATTAATAAAAAATAAATAATTTTTTTAAAAAGTGCTGTGTGATCCTAAGGTGAAAAAAAATGCTTTCAAGAATTGCAGATAGGCACTCTGTTTGCACTCCTGTGTCCTCCAAAGCACCTTTTCCATTGTTCTTCCCAAAGGATTGCATATACCTAAAAAATAGTGCTTTGCAAATTTCACATAATGCAATAAAATATAATTTCCTACCCTTTTAAAGGAAAAGAGAAATTTGAAGAATTTTTTATGGGGAAACTGTACTTTTTCAGGAAGAACTTATAGGAGCCTGGATAGCTCAGCAGACTAAGCATTGTAATTAAAACCCAGCTGTCTGCAATTACTGCTAGTTCGAATCTCCAGGCTCAAGGTTGACTCAGCCTTCCATCCTTTCTAAGGTAGGTAAATTGAGGACCCAGTTTGTGGGGACAATAAACTGACTTTGTATAAATATACAAAAGTATGAAAGCTATTGCTTAACGCATTGTAAGCCGCCCTGAGTCTTCGGAGAAGGGCGGCATATAAATCTAATTTTTTAAAAAAATTAATTATAAAATACTCTCTTCAGTGGTCTGCAGGTTTTCGGCCTTACACACTTCAATTCAGTCTTAATAGAAGACATCAGGAATAAACTTCTCCCATGGATAGTTTCCAACTGTAGTCCTACTATGTAAGAGGGGCTCCATCCTGAGAAAGTTTTGAGGAGAAGCGTTCCATAAATTTCAGTGAGAACTTCCAAAGGCCATTTGTCTCCTGCTCAAAAACATATTTGGAATAATCAGTTCCTATTCTGAAAAGTATCTGATCTTTTATGTTGTCAGTTTGGCCATGTCTTCTAATTTCTAGAATTTCCTTTTGTTGTTATTTTATCAATGTTGATTCCTGTTTGCTTGAAAATCCCCTATATGTTTACCAGACCATGCAGGGTTTTTTTGCAAATGTAGTAATTTCAAAGAAAGCTTGAATGCATCACTTCCTTGAAGCTGCTTTGCAAAACAACATGGCCTCCTGCTTTGAAAGGAGAAACAACACAGCTGCCTTGCTTTGCTTTGTGCTACATTATGGATATCAAACTCATGGCGTCATGATGCCATCATGTGACATTTCGTGAAATTTTTCCCTTTCATGGAACTACTGGGGTGGGAATGGCCTGGCATGGCGCATCTGGCCTGCAGCCTGCCAGTTTGACACTCCTGTCAGCTACATCCTCTTCCATAGCACAAAACCATTTCCAACGCTGCAAATACCAGAAGGGGCTGCAGAATGGCAGAGCACATCTCAATGAGGCAACTAGCTTCATTTTGTAAAGGTCCCTCAAGCCACCCTTGCATAGGCTTAAGACTTATTTCCTATGTCTTTGGCAGTCTCCCTACTAGAAAACATCCTTTGAATACATTTGTGAAAGAGTGGAGTAAGTAATATCTTTAAGAAAAGAAAAAAGGAATAATACCTATGTGAAAAAGTTCATGATATTCTCCTTAAAATGGAAAAAAAGAGAATAATTCAGCATCTTAGTATATAGATTACTATTGTATTTTACACCCTTATGTTTTCACTTGACAATGTAGTAGATTTTAATTAATAAAAATGAATAAGAAAATATTATCACATACTTCAGAAAGTGTAGTTCTGAACAAAAACCAGACACCTTTTGGTGAAGCCAAACATCAAATTTCACTCTAGAGGTCAGTGTTGTGCATAGATCAACATTTATCTGAAGGCAGAAGAGAAAATTATCCAGATGAGTAATTTCTCTAGTTATAATCTTATATGCAGGCAGCTACCTCCCTACTGAATTCAGAGAGATTGAAGAAAGCTGTTAATGTGGAACTGCAAGATTTCTCATCTTACTAAGGCAACCTCCAATTTTATGGATATTGATTTGAGGGAATTACAAATGTATGCACATAAACCATACACCTAAATAGCAGATTAGCAATATGCTTCAGTCTGCAGGCTCACACTCAACAAAATATACACTTGCCTGTTTGAAAAACTCTTCCATGCATTATGCTACCAAGACAAGTAACATTTATTTGTTTTGATAGTGCTAATAGATGTTAGCTGGAATACTGAGAACTTTCTCTGGAATTAGAGGAGAACTTTCTTTGGCCTAAATCGGGAGATCATTTAGTCACCAAGTTTGTTTTGTTTTCAGCTTTATATTTAAAATATATTTAGGCTGGCAGCATTGTCTTATCTGGGGTCATTGGCTCAGCTCCTATTTGGTAGCCAGAGACCTGGGAGGATTTACAGTTTTTGTTAAAATACAGCAAAGAGTCATAAGCTCCACCTTTTTTTTTTTTTTTACATGTTCCAATGCTCAGTAGATGTGCTGCGTACTTGGACTGCAGCAGTATAATGTTCCTTTACTCTTTCTGGCTTCCCCTTTGCCCCCTTTGCGGATGCTACTCTTTGATTTACTCTTTTTATGTTGCAAATAGAATTGCTTTAAAATTACTATAAGGGTTTATGAGTTTTGCTTTACAGTTGTATTTAATTTTGTCTACCAGTAAAACTTATCTTCCCTGCATCTCCCACATCTGCTTGAAAGGCAGGGGTGTCTGCAGAATATAGTAAAAAGAAAAAGTCAAGACACGACTATGGCTGAATTCCACACGTGTTGCACGATCTTCACAGCACAGAGGGTGGAACTTCAATCATACCACTGTGCCAGACATCTTCACTTTTTTTTTTAACCAAACGAAGAGGACACACATATCTACAGGTTATCAAAGGCCTGTTCTGGAGATCATTAGATCATAGAGTCTACAGGTTATCAAAGGCCTGTTCTGAAGATCATTAGATCATAGAGTTTGAAGGGATATTAAAGGAAAATTAGAGGCCACCTAGCCATTTTCCCAGAATCATTGGCAATTGGCCAGCCTATAAACTGAATGAATGAATGAATAAATAAATAAATAAATAAATATTGCTAATAGTGTTATATATTATGACATAGGTTTTGTTGTTGCATAATAACAATAAAGTTTTTGAAGCTATGCCAGAACAACAATAACAAAATATATTAACTGCCATATGGGAAAAAAGAAGTAATCAACAGGTTTGTCTTCAACTCAAAACTTCTCCTTGGAATGAGATCATCATTAGTCATCTCAATCAAGATTCTTGGATGAACACTGAGATCCTTTCAGTATTAGCTGAGCAATTCAGGACCAGAAAGAAAGATTTCCAGACACAAATATGTTTTAATTAAACTGTAAATCCACACAACTGTGCTATAAAGTATATTAAAAATATAATCAGTTATAACAAAATGAATACATTTAAGTAACTCAAAACAAAGTGAAGTAGTGAATAAGTGAAAATAAGAAACAATTTTACACCTACTTAGTTGAATTATGCTCAGTTCAGAACAACTTACAGTTGTCCAAGTACTTTGAACCAATTCTTATCATGCTTAGCCAATGTGACCTAAAGGAGTTGACACTTACATGAGTACCACTTTGCTGATCTATAGTACTGCAACATTTGTAGCTGCAAAAACAAATCATCAGTATATTTAAATTAGTTTTTTTTTTAAAAAACTGATAGTTTTAGAGGCTGAATTTTACAATATTCAAAAGTAGCATGAGGATCATATAGGACAGCGGCCCCAGTTAAGATCATTCCAATTGAGACAAATCTTACTTTTTGGCTTTGGAGGCTAAAGTACATTGATCCATGGACAATTTAAACAACAAGACTCATCCAGACAAATGTCAATATTTGAAATGGGAGAAGCATCAGCAGTTTGGATTGAAAAACAATTTTTGGGTGGGAAAGGAACCAGCTAGATGTTAGCTTTTAAAAATTATTATTTTTTGAATTTGTGCATGTTAATATAGGAGCCTATGAAACATGTACCTGATATTTCTGATATTTAAAAAGAACTACTATTACAAATTTTTTTTAAAAAAAAACAATGTCGTATTTGTATTGGCTGCTCATTGTTCATTAACATTAGGAAGGAATTCTGCTAGCATTTATATCCTGTTTAATGTAAAACATGTGATATTTGTTTAAAGGAGAGATACTTGAGGCTGGCATTATAATTGCTTTCATGTAATTGTGACTTTATGAAGTGCACTCATTCCTGGACTGGACGGCCTTGTTCACAGTCACTCATGCCTTACTTACCTCCTGTTTGCATTACTGTAATGTACTTTCATGGAGGTACCCTTGTAGACAATCCAGACACTGCAACTGATACAGAATGCAGCCGCACATAACAACTACTGTGCTGGCTTCCAGTTGTTTTTGGGTGCAATTCAAAATCATCATCTTAAAGTCCTATATTGCACTGAACCAGGTTACTTGCAGGACCATTTTTCCTATCTTACTGAGTATACAGAATAAGGGTGCTCTAAGCTCCTTAAATGTTATCTGATCGAACCTCTGAGGCATCCCTTTGGAACATTATCTCACCAGAGATCATAGGGATCCCACTACCAATTTAGCCTTCCAAAAGACGGTGAAGACCTGGCTCTTCTCTCGAACATAGGCTAGATGGGGGTTTGAGCTCTGAAGATATTTAGTCCAGCACCTAAGGGGAAGGGTATGATTTTAATTATGTTTTATTGATTCTTGTGACCCACCTAGAGTCATTATATGAGGTAAATGACCATGTAAGTCCTGTAAGTAAGTAAATAAATAAAATAAATAAATAAAAATAAAAACAGTACAAAAGGGACCATATTCAACAAAAACAGTACATATTTCTAAAACACTGTAAACAAAGACCACTGAATGAATGAATATATATATATATATATATATATATATATATATATATATATATATATATATATATATATATATATATATATATATATGTTTTCTGAGGTTTTCGCGGGTGTTTGTATGTAGGTCTTTGGTTATTCGGGTCTTCTCCCGCGTAGAATTGGAAGTATCTTGGCGACGTTTCGACGAAGTCTCATTCGTCATCTTCAGGCTGGTGTTCTCGGCTTCGTTCTTCCAGGAGCAAAGAAGAACTGGAAGAACGAAGTTGCTCCTGGAAGAATGAAGCCGAGAACACCAGCCTGAAGATGACGAATGAGACTTCGTCGAAACGTCGCCAAGATACTTCCAATTCTACGCGGGAGAAGACCCGAATAACCAAAGACCTACATATATATATATATATATATATATATATATATATATATATATATACATACATACATACATACATACATACATACATACATACATAAAGAAAAACTGATTCATTAATGTACATAATCAGTCAGTAAAAATTGTCTGTGCTGATGATATAAAACTATTCAACACTACCGACAATGCTGCTATCCTTCAAAAAGACCTTGACTATGTGTCAGGATGGTCAAACAATTGGCAATTCCAAATTTCAACCAACAAATGCTCTGTCTTACACATTGGCAATTTATTTATTTAGCGTATGGCTGGTCACAGACAATATTAAAACACTTCATTTTTACAGATTAAAAACAATTAAAACAATAAAAAAGCAGTAAGAAAACCTAAAAGAAAAACAGAAATAACATTTCAAAGTTTAATGTCGAGTTTGGAGATCCAGTCAGTAGCTGCTGTTGTTATGCAGAGGAAGTCCCTAGAGTCTCCTGGATACCTTCTGTTAGGGCATTCCCTCACTATATGCTGGATAGTCTGTCGAGGGCCCCCGCAATCACATTGTGCTGAAGGTGTCTTTCCCCATTTATACAGGGAGTCAGCACACACCCCATGAGTTGTTCTATTCTATTATATGTTGCCCATATGTGATGGGGTAGGCTAAATCCTGGAGGTATACTACTAGGACTGATATGCTCAGAGGCATCTTGGGAGGAACAGCTACTCCACGCCTCTATCCACTTTTGTGTGGTGTTCTGATGATCGGCCATCAATTTACGCGCTGTTAAGACTGGTGGATTTCTTGACTTTAATCGGCATCTTAGGAGATCAGGAATGTATCCATGTATGGAGAGGAATTTAACAGGATCTTACTATACTCCCGAATGAGAGCTTCTTGTCGTCGTAAGTGCGGGGGGAGTATGTGACTAAGAACTGGTAACCAGTATCTAGGTGTAGATTTTATGCACCCAGTAATTAGCCTCATGGTTAAGTTGAACATCAATAAGTCCTGTATGTGAGCTGTTTATCCATACAGGTGCACAGTATTCCGCTGCAGAGTAGCAAGGCTCGAGGGCTGCACATCGGAGAGTTGGGGCTGAAGCTCCCCAAGTTGTTCCGCATAGTTTTTGTAGGATGTTATTTCTGCTGTTAACCTTGGCAGCCATATTCTGAATGTTTCTTAAAGGACAGGGTCCTGTCTAAGGTAACCTCCAGGTATTTTGGTGTTGCCTCGTATGGGAGCAGTTTGTTATTTAGGTATACATTGAGTTCTCTTTTTGCCAATTTGTTGTTGAGGTGAAAACATGATGTAACTGTTTTACTTACATTTGGGATTAACCTCCATTGGTGGAAGTATGTGCTCAAAGTTGTAAGGTCGGATGTAAGTACGCCTTCTGTAGCTTCGATGTCCTTGTGGCTATATGCTAATGCCAGGTCATCAGCATAAGAGAACTTTTTTGATAGTGTGGGTGGTATATCAGAAATGTATAGATTAAATAGAGATGGAGCCAGCACGGAGCCCTGAAGGAGGCCATTATTCAGGTGTCTTTGCTTACTGATTTTGTCACCCATGATGACTTGAAAGGTCCTTGCTGAAAGCATGTTATTTATTAGGCGGCCCATGGTCCTACAGGGAACAGCGTGGAGGAATTTCTTTAATAGGCCCTCCCTCCATACTGGGTCCATACTGGGTCATAAACTGCTGTGAGATTCACAAATACAACATATGTTTTCAATTTATTCTGATAGCTGCTTTCAATATGGCTTGTAAGACTAAGGACCTGATCAACACAGCTCTGATAAGATCTAAACCCAGCCTGTTCAATCGGTATTTGTTCGTTAATTTTCTGTCCGATTCTGTTAAGTATCAATCTTTCAAGTAGTTTATAACAGACACTTAACAGAGCAATGGGGCGATAGTTTTCTGGCTTATTGCTTTCTTTTCTGGGTTTTAATATGCCGATTACCTTGGTTCTTTTAAATTCTGGAGAGAGTTTCAGCAACAGAGTGGTCAATGGCTGGAATGCACTACCTGACTGTGGTTTCTTTCCCAAACGACCAAAACTTTAATCTTAGATTGACTACTGTTGACCTCACCCCATTCCTAAGAGGTCTGTAAGGGGTGTGCATAAGTGCACCAACATGCCTACCGTCCCTGTCCTAATGTCCCCATTTATTCATATCCATTTCATGTATTCATAATTATGTATATACATATCTGTAATCTTATATATGCTTGACAAAATAAAATAAAAAAGCAAGCTGTTTATGGACTTTAATAAAGGAGGGTCAATACATCTCTGTCAGGACAAGACTATGTAACCCTCTAACAAAATGTTATAACATTTTCTTTTAAATTTCCTATTACTCATTGGTTCGTATCCAAACCTCTGACCCCACGTGTTTCAGTAGACATCTGGAAAGTAATACATTTCATGGAGAGCTACTCAGATCAGATCATTACTGTTTCTGGAAGGAGGTTCTGAAAAGTCTATATGTCCAACAAGTGCTTATGCTGGCTTGCATGTTTCTTCTTCTTCTTCTTAGCCTCAAACTGAACACCTGCTGTTGGGGAGAACTCATGCCAGTTCTAACATCTGAATATAATTGGGGCAATTGTAACCATGCGTTATTGTAAACAATTTTTTTCAAAGGCATCAGCCAAGCATCATAATTGAGCTTGCTTAGTCTCTTGTTCTATTATTTGCCATAATTTTGTGCAGATTTGAACAGGCAGACAATTCTTATTTAAGTGTTGCCAACTTAGCGGTGATATGGAATAAAAAACAAATGTGCATATTTTATTTTATTTTATTTTTGTGTTAGACTAACATTTATGATTTTATTACTAAAAATCTAGACATAACTTGAGAGCAATCATATTGCAAAATGAGGACACTACACTATCCTACTGAGAGCATTAAAAAAGGCAAAATTATTAATCTTATTTTGCCATTTTTTAAAAGAACTTGCCAATACAATTAAATCTATGAAACTAAGGAAGACCTCTGGATCTGATATTTTTCTAATATATAAAAGGTATAATAGTATTTTCTCTTATTTTATTAATATTTTGTACTGAATGTTTTTTTCCAAATAATAATAATAATAATAATAATAATAATAATAATAATAATAATAATTTATTAAATTTATATACCGCCCTACTCCCAGACAGGACTCAGGGCGGTGAACAGCCAGATAAAATACAATAAATACAAGAGTTAAAAAATCATTAAAACAAATTAAATAATTTGGCTCAACAGTTTAAAAATCCAATTATAATTATAAAAATTTAAAAACCCAAATAAAGGAGGTTAAGCCAGCCCAGCTTGTTCAAATAAAAATGTTTTCAAGGCACGGCGAAAAGTACCCAGGTCATGTAAGCTCCGTATCTGAGGGGGGAGCTCGTTCCAGATGGTAGGTGCCCCCACAGAGAAGGCTCTCCCCCTGGGGGCCGCCAGTCGACACTGTTTGACCGACGGCACCCTAAGGAGACCCTCTCTATGGGAGCGGACTGGTCGGTGAGAGGCTGTTTGTGGCAGAAAGCAGTCCCGAGGATACCCTGGTCCTAAGCCATGGAGTGCTTTGAAGATGGTAACCAAAACCTTGAACCGCACCCGGAAGACCACCGGAAGCCAGTGCAGCTCGTGCAGGAGGGGAGTCACATGGGAGCGCCACGTCGCTCCCATCACCACCCGCGCGGCCGCATTCTGGACCAGTTGGAGCCTCCGGGTGTTCCTCAAGGGGAGCCCCATGTAGAGAGCATTACAGTAGTCCAGGCGTGAGGTGACAAGAGCATGAGTGACCGTGCATAACGCATCCCGATCTAGAAAGGGACGCAACTGGCGAATCAGGCAAACCTGATAAAAACTCCTCCCGGCCACCGAGGAGGAAAGATACCCTCACTCAAAGAAGCATTTATAATCCCCTGGAGCCAGCCTCGTGCCACCTCCCGGGAGGCCAGCACCAACCAGGAGGGACACGGATCCAATAAACATGTGGCTGCGCTCAGACTGCTCAGTATCCTGTCCATGTTTTCTGGAGTCACAGAGTCAAAATAAATTACTGCCTTTTAATTTTAATGAGGGAAATATCATAGTTATGCCCAAATCATGCAAACATTTTATTCTATCTGAAATTTAGATTTAATTCTTTCCAAAATGTGATTGTTAATATTTTAACAGCTAGGATCTATAAATTCTTTAACCAGTTGTGCCCTTAACTAAGATGGCCATAAAGCTTCTGACAATATCATGCTTTTAATTATGTTCTTGCTCTAACTCAGAATGGAGAAATCCTGATAGCTACAACTTCTTATATACTGTACTTAGCAAGTATTTGAAATTGTAATTTGTTGAGCTGGTTTGATTTATTTAGGGTTTCCTTGCATATTTATTTATTGATCCATCAAATTTATATGGCTGACCACTCACAAGGATGATTTTGGGTAGGATGCAACAATCAAATAAAAGAAATAAATTTAAAAAATAATAAAAAAATTAAAAATTCAAATATTAACAAAAATTCAAATATACAACCAAAAGACATGGATAGAGTACATATATCAACAATGATAGGACAGCAATCTTTAAAAAATACTCTTCTTTGGGATCCCCAAGTCTTGGAACACTGCCATAACATTAACAGGAATGAAGCTAACCTTAACAAAGGAGAGGAAAATATTCCACAATATAGGAACCATGGCAGAGAATAGCATCATTCTGGCCCTCACCATTATAAGTCCTTAACAGATGGTATCTACATCATACCTTCTCTGCCACATCTAATGGGATAACCTGATGTAATCAGCGAGAGATGGTCCATCAGATAACCCAGTCCCACTTTCAAACTTGCAAGATAGATGTCATCTCTCAGGTAAACCAGACAGGAACCCAACTAAATGAACTAATTGTACTTTGTTGGAAGGTACATTAACAGGATTATGCAAGAGTGAATGATCAGATTTCCCAAGCAGTCACATTTAACTGCTTGATCCATTAGGGCAGATCCTTCCTAAGTTTCTTGCTCTGATGGTTAAGCCACTGGCTTCTGTCTCTTTTGTGTGATTGTTTCCTAGACAGCATCTCTTCCCGCCATTCCACAAAGTCATCCACACATTTCATTACATTAACATATGGTTTCCTGGCTGGTTAATGGAGAGTAGATAGAAATTTGTCATAGCAATAATTTAATTAATTTTTATGGATTGGAACTTTTAATTCTAAAAGTTTAGTTCTAAACTATAGTTTATAGTTTCTAAACTATAGTTCTAAAGGATAGTTTAGTTCTAAACTATCCTTTGTATATTTTGGTATGTGAAATCCTAGCGAGTTTTTCTCCTATAGTTTTTTACTATAAATTTGAGCTTATCTGCATTTTGATGCATATAAAAGAGAGAATTGGCATCTTACAAGACTTTAATTGTGCTAATTACAACTATATTTTTCCCAATGGTTATTTGTCTCTTTTGTCTTTAGTTTATAAGTACATTTTTGGTGCTGCTTGTAACATAAATTTCCAAGCCTTTTGTTCCTTTCCTCCTCCTCCTCCTCCTCCTCCCCTTTCTGACAACAAACGTTATTGATGCATGGGCCTCTCTGTGTTTTTCATATTTTTTCATATATATTGTTTCACAGTTTCATGAACATGAAGCTAGTTCTATGCTCTGTATATAGTTAAGTAACTATAGAGTATTCTAGAAAATTTCATCTAATTCTGCTACAAACAGAAAATCCATTGTCTTGTTGCCATAAAGGCAACAATCTTGCTTCAGATTTGGGTCTGAGTCAACAAGGCTAATCTCTCTTTTCATTCCAAATCTTTAAAAGTTCTTTTGTCTAAAGTTTGAGTTTGAGTTTGAGTTTATTCAGATTTATATACCGCCCTACACCCCGAAGGGACTCAGGGCGGTAAACAGCCAATTAAAAATACAATATAATACAAAAGTTAAAAATTTAAAATAAATTATACAATTAGGCTGAAATAATTAAAATCCAATTTTAAAAACATTTAAAACCCAATATAAAACCCATTTATAAAGGGCGGTTTAAGCCAGGCCAGCCTGATAAAATAGGAACATTTTCAGAGCCCGGCGGAAGGTATGTAGGTCCTGTATCCTCCTTATCTCAGAGTGGAGCTCATTCCAGATGGCCGGTGCCCCCACAGAGAAGGCTCTCCCCCTGGGGGCCGCCAGTCAACACTGTTTGACTGACGGCACCCTGAGGAGCCCCTCTCTGTGGGAACGGACTGGTCGGTGAGAGGCTATTGGTGGCAGAAGGCGGTCCCGAAGATACCCTGGTCCCAAGCCATGGAGCGCTTTGAAGATAGTAACCAGAACCTTGAAGCACACCCGGAAGACCACTGGGAGCCAGTGCAGCTCGCGCAGGAGTGGAGTCACATGGGAGCGCCACGTCGCTCCCATCACCACCCATGCAGCCGCATTCTGGACCAGTTGGAGCCTCCGGGTGTTCCTCAAGGGGAGCCCCATGTAGAGAGCATTACAGTAGTCCAGGCTTGAGGTGACGAGGGTGTGAGTGACCGTGCGTAACGAATCCCGATCCAGAAAGGGACGCAACTGGTGAATCAGGTGAACCTGATAAAAACTCCTCCCGGCCACGGCCGTCATATGCCCTTCTAAAGACAGCCGTGAGTCCAGGAGGATGCCCAAGTTGCGAGCCCTATCTATGGGGGTCAATGACTCACCCACAATAGTCAGAGATGGCATCAACTGACTATATCGGGATGTCGGAAAACACAGCCACTCGGTCTTGGAAGGGTTGAGCCTGAGTCTGTTCCTCCTCATCCAGATCCGTACAGCCTCTAAGCACCGGGACATCACTTCAAGGGCATCGTTGGGGTGTCTGGGGTGGAGATGTACAGCTGAGTTTCATCAGCATACTGATGATATTTCACCCCAAAACCATGGATGATCTCACCCAGCGGCTTCACATAAATGTTGAACAGAAGGGGCGAGAGGACCGACCCTTGTGGCACCCCACATACAAGGGGCCTCGGGGTCGACCTCTGCCCCCCTGTCAACACAGACTGCGACCAGTCGGAGAGAAAGGAGGAGAACCACCGTAACACAGTGCCCCCCACTCACAGCCCTTCCATCCGGCGCAGCATGATACCATGGTCGATGGTATCAAAAGCCGCTGAGAGGCCTAATAGGACCAGGACAGAGGAGCAACCTCTGTCCTGAGCCCTCCAGAGATCATCAACCAACGCGACCAATGCCGTCTCCGTGCTGTACCCAGACCTGAAGCCTGACTGGAATGGATCTAGATAGGTCGATTCATCCAGGTACTGAGGCAGCTGTCGCGCAACCACACTCTCAACAACCTTCGCAACAAAGTGAAGGTTGGAGACAGGACGATAATTTACCAACATTGCCAGGTCCAGGGAAGGCTTCTTGAGGAGGGGTCTCACCACCGCTTCCTTCAAAGCAGCGGGGAAGACACCCTCACTCAAAGAAGTGTTTATAATCCCCTGGAGCCAGCCTCATGCCACCTCCCGGGAGGCCAGCACCAACCAGGAGGGACACGGATCCAATAAATATGTGGCTGCGCTCAGACTACTCAGTATCCTGTCCACGTTTTCTGGAGTCACAGAGTCAAACTCTTCCCATATAATAGTCTCAAGACCTGCCCCAGTCACCTCCCCTGGATCTACCCATTCAGGGTTAGAGTCCAGCTGTTCCCGAATCTGGGCGGTTTTATCATACAGATATTGAACAAAATCCTCAGCTCTACCCTCCAAGGGGTCCTCCCGCGCTCCCTGTTGTAGCAAGGAGCGGGTCACCCTAAACAGGGTGGCTAGGCGATTATCTGATGATGCAATAAGAGCGGAAAAGTAACTTCTTCTCCGCTTTTATCGCCACTAGGTAAGTCTTAATATGAGCTCTTACCAGTGTCCGGTCAGATTCAGAACAACTGGCCCTCCAACTGCTCTCTAGGCATCTTTTCCAGCACTTCATCTCCCTCAGCTCCTCAGTATACCAAGGAGCCAGGTGAGATCGGTGCCAGGTCAGAGGCCGCAGAGGCACGACTCGGTTCAAAGCCCCGACGGCCGCCTCATCCCAGGCAGCCACTAAGTCTTCGGCTGAGCCGTGTGCCAGATCCTCAGGAAATGGCCCAAGCTCCGTCTGGAACCTATCCGGATCCATTAGGTGCCTGGGGCGGAACCATCTCACCGGTTCCACCCTCTGCAGCGAGGTGCGGCTGTTCGAAAGTCTAAGTGAAGGAGGGAGTGATCTGACCATGACAAGGGTTCAATAACTACATCCCCTATCTCAAGATCACTCAACCATTGTCCAGAGACAAAAACCAGTCTAGTGTGTTTCCCCCCATGTGAGTAGGGCCATAAATTAACTGGGTCAGGTCCATAGCCATCATGGAAGCCATGAACTCCCGAGCCATCTCAGACGTCTCACCGATTGATGGCAAGTTAAAATCCTCCATGACCATAAGCCTGGGGGTATCAACCGCCACCGTGGCAATAACGTCGAGCAGCTCGGGCAGGGCTGCTGCCACATGGCAGGGAGCCAGGTGCGTGACTAGCAGGCCCAACTGCACCCTATGACCCCACTTCACAAGGAGGGACTCACAGCCAGCCATCTGAGGAACAGTGGCCTCCCTTGGCATAAGACTCTCGTTTATAACAACCGCCACCCCCCGCCCCTCCCTGACCTTGGCTGATGAAATGCACGAAAACCAGGTGGGCACATATCAACAAGGGGGACCCCCCCTCCTGACCCAACCAGGTCTCCGTAATACCCACCAGGTCCACGCCCCCCTCCTGAATAAGATCACAAATGAGGGGGGCTTTATTTACCACAGACCTGGCGTTGCCGAAGGCCCTGGGTCTGAGGATCTGTGCAACCAAGGGAACTGGAAGAGCATTGGGGGCCGGAGCGCGCCACCGCTTGTAAGCAGCAGGGGCGGACTCCCACAACTTGATGTGGCCCCCTGCTCCCGCCATATCTGCCCCTCCCACCTACAGTCTCAATGTAATAGCCATCCACAGGATCGGCTCTAACCCCCTCCTTGGACCCACCATCCGTACCTCCCATGCCGCAGTTCCTGGCTGGCCCAGGTACCCTCCACTGTGGGCTCTCCCCCAGACCCACATAATCCACCCCCATCCCAGAATCTTTTAAAATTTTCCTTAAAAATTTTGTTAAAAAACCCCTCAACCCCCTCTTCGCTGCGTGCCATCTCTTGAGGTTCCAAAACCCATCATCAAGATAGGCCCTCGATAGAGTGGAGGGCCACATCTGCGAGAGGGGGAAATCTCGCAGTGCACATAGCTCCGCCACCGAGTACATCTAGTAAAAATGTTAACTTGTCTCATTAATTTTGTTTTTACTGTGTACCTCTAATAATATGGTCCAGTAGTTACAAGATTAGGTGCATTATTTATTTTTTTAAATTCAGATTTATATATGCTTGTTCCAAATTAACATTTTATAAAATGTATTTTAGAGTGCTAAATTATTTCTAATCTTTTATAATATTTTTCCATTCACACATGCACGTGCATAGATATGCATTCCCAGAATACAATAGTAAAATTTTATAACACATCGATGCCTTGCCCATCTTATAAATCTGGTATTTTATGGTGGTCTCATTTCTATGACAAGTATAACTCCATTTATAGAGATCAGCAAAGTTTAGCTAGGTAAAGGTATTATTATCATTAATAAATAAATTTGTTTGCTTCCGATCTTGCCAAAAGGCAACATTAATAGAGAGATATTGATTAAGACATGTGGTATTTTATAAATAATGAAAGACCCATTACCTGATTTAACATTTCTGTTCACAGTTAAGAAAAGGAAGTATAATATCAAGCATCTCAATTTTTTAATAGATGCTTCAATGTATATAAAAGGACTTGTCTTTATCTATATGTAAATTGCACCAACAGTTCCCAAGGAAAATCTATGACTGTCTACTTTTCTCTATGTTATGCCTAACTGCATTATCTTCCCCTATATATGCTGTGGGAGAAGATTGCTTTAGTGAAAATTAGACAAACACAGGTGAAATCATAAAATAGAAAGCCTTGAGGCAAAACATCTGCTATGAATTCGCTGCTGTTCTATTCTTGATTGTTGCTCTTGGAAGATTCAGCAGTTCACTCAGTGTCAATGAAGAAAGAACAGTCATGTCTGGCTACCATTTAATTTTTCTAAGTTTTATTTAAGCAGATAAATAATTATATTTTTAAAAAGCTAAACTGTGAAGAGAAAGAATATGAAAAGTTGTGGCAAATTCACAAATTAATTCCTAAGTATAGTGAACTAGCAAGCAAGTATTAATATATGAGGTAATTAATAGAAAATAAATTGTAGCCTTTCAGATATTTGTAATAACCAGAATCTCCAGCCAGTAAATAGTTCAATAATATGTAGAAGGCCACAAACTCCTTATTGCTAAAACTCCTTGAAGTAACAATAACTCATATTCTTGATATGGTAGTTTGAATTAAGGCAATCTATATAGAGTCAATGATAAAGGTCATTGAATTTTGGTGAAATGTACTTTTGTGTAAATAGTTATTAAAAATATACATGGCAAAAAAGCTTGAAAGGGTTTGACTTAATTCTGAATCACAACAATTTTATGGATTTAGAAGTCTTTTCACACCAGACACTAGATATAAAAATGTCAGAATTCATATATTTCAGAATGAATTTACCATAATCTTTTTATCAGGTATGCTAAACTAGCAAAAATGGACTGCAAAAATCTAGATGACCAAAATCTAGATGACCAAAGGTTTGCTGGATATAATTGTTCTCTATGTTTCAGGCCCTCAACAAGATATAGAGAATTACTTCTGAGCAGTTTCCTTTCTTGTTTCTTCAGCCATATGCAGAAGCTCAACTTCTGCCAAACTAAAACAACTACTTACATTATTAAAGATATTCTGACAATTGCTAGGGAGGAGCTGTCTTAATTCTCTTTCACCCAACCAAACCATGTGCATTCTACCACACTAGTCGATTTTTGCAACCTTGATCTGGTAGCCACAAGAAATTCCATCTTATAATATTTCCTCAGTTGTGGGATATTTGTAGGTTATTTGGATTGATACATTTAGACCCACCTATCCAGCTGTCTGGTTCATTATACTTTTCACTACAATATTATGTAATTTAAATTGTCATGCTCTTTTCAAAAGAATTACTGAATTTCATATCATTTTATAGCAAGGGTTTTTAACTTGGGGTCCATGGATTAAATTCAGGGGGGAAGGCATACATTTACATGCAAACTCAATTAAACACTGACCTCTAACAGAAATGTAGCCCTTCCTATATACATACATACATACATACATACATACATACATACATACATACATGAAACACTGTAGCCAGCAAAGTAATTTATGCTAGTAAAATTCTAAAAATATTACTTAATTTCAATCTCACTGTATCACAATATTATACCCTAGTCTTATTAATGAATTAATGGATTAATAATGAGCACTTATATTATTATATTACAGATTGTTTTAAAAATATTTTGATAACTATTTGAGTGTAATTGGGTGTTTTATAATATAATATATTTCTATGTATTTTATTTATTTATGTATTTTTCTGAAAGTGAGTCCTTAAGATTCAACAGACTCTCAAAGGGGTCCATGGTAGAAAAGGAGTAAAAGTCCCTTTTATAAGAAATATATTACATTTTACTACATGGAGTCTATTGTAAAAAGTTAATTTAAATGCTAAATTGTCATGTCTCTGTATTTCCAACTTTAAAAAGATAATTTTTTAAATAGATTGCTTAGGAGCTGTCAATCTAGCAAAGTAGTCCTAACAAGAACCACTACTAGATAACCTAATTTTACTTTATTATGAGGTTATATTAGCATAATCTTCAAGTCTGAAAGTGCATTTCTGACCCATTTTCTTTGCAACCCAAGAAAAGGAGAATCCCTTCTGAATCGTTGGCCATGCCCATATTTCTTTTGAGAAGTTAGCTGTCTCTTGTCCAAACATTTCCTACCTGCAATTTTTTCCAGTCTCCCAAGGTAATCTTCATGTACCATTAAAGGGCCCCAGTAAAGTCCGAAGACAAATATTTAATGAAATAATGTTGCTATTATTTTGTAAGAAAACAAACGTAACATTTTAAAAATCTGAAACAATTAGAATTACAATATAACCAACTGTAACTGTCTTTTCAAAATTTCTTGTACACTATCTACATTTATTGAATTATTTTAAGAATTCTTAAGAAGAAAAGCCTTCTAAACTACAAGTTTTCAGAGACAGCCAAGGCACATGGACTAAACAAGGAATATAATAGAAGTTTAATGAATATATTGCTGTTCAGCTGTTTTTGGTAAATTGTTTTCCACCTATAATCTTTGAAAAAATTAAAACTGAGTAGACGAAAACTGCAATAGGCTGATTAAGAGTAACTATCCAGTTTTACAAAAATATGTTTTTAAAATCAGGATTATTCCACAGAGTTTATTTCTCATGAGAACTAAAGCCAGAACTTAATTGCTTCCCCAATAATGTCCAAATATATCTAATGCTGAAAATACCCAAGAATACCTACTATATTTAGAACAAAATTCTTGTCAGGGTTTCAAGGGTGCCAAATAATAACTTTAGTTGGACATACAGTGTTACATACTCGATATCATTTTCATTCCATTATAGTACTGAAATTATATAATCCAGAAAATTAAAACTCAGTTTTAATATGGAAACCAAAGCTTTGAAATATCAAGGGACACCCTTGATATTTCATAGAAATGTAATTACAAACTTGTCAATGCATTTAAATTATCTGAGTAGAAACAGCAAAACCATAATTCTCAGCATGTATAGCAATCTTAAGGCACATTAATTTTCATAATTGTTATTATTTTCCGCAAAAACACATAATACTCTCTTTTTAAATTAAACTTTATTATAGTATACAATACAAATACAAGCAAAGATCAAAGGGAATAGGGAAAGGTCACTAAGGGAGAAGGATGCAAGATAAAAGAGAAAGATGAAAAAGCAGTGATTTCCTCCTTTTTTTGTTGAAATAGAATACAGAATGCAGTTACAACCTCAACTTTTTGCTTTACAATTTAGCTATTTCTATAACAAGAAAGCTAATCTATTCATCAAAACCTAAAATCAATGATTCGTTTTTTCCCTATTTTGAGTATAAAGTCCAGAAGCTATTTCCAAGTGGAAGCAAAACTAGATAAATTCTTTTCTTTAATTAAAACAGTTAGTTTTGCTATCACTACCAACCTTTTTCTATTCATTATTCCATTGTGGGAATTTACGTGCCTGTTCATTTTTGCTCAGATAAAATTCTCACTGCAAGTGAATATACAGTATATAGTAACAATGTTCTAATTTTTTGAAGTTCTTTTTTCAATAGTCCTAAGAAAAAAACTGGTTTCAATTTTATATTTTTTAAAAGAATCTTCTGAATTAAGATAAAAAACTGACTCCAATAATTTCCTTCTTTATCACAAATTCACCAAAGATTATAAAAAGTATTTTGTTTACATTTACACTTTCAACAAACATTTAAAGCACTGTATATCTGACTATTCCTATGGCACTATGTACCAAAAATAATGTAGGAGAAACAGAATCTGGGGGTAGATTCTGGGGGTAGGGTCAAAAGAGAAGACAGCCTAGAGCCATGATGGTGAACCTGTGGCACGCAGAGCCATATTAGTGGGCATGACAGCTCAGCTCTGGTGCGCATATGCACGCCGGCCAGCTGATTTTTGGGCCTTCTGGACCCACCAGAAGTAGGAAAACACGCTGTTTCCTGCCTCTGGAGGGCCGCGGGGGTTTGGGGGATGGAGAATGCCCATTTTTCTTTCTTACCTGGCTCTAGATCCTCTCTATTTATCTGGGAAGGGCGAAAACAGCCTTTCCCACTCCCTCGGAGGCCTGAAACTCCCAACTCCCGGTGGAACAGGAAGTGACTTTTTTGCTGTCCCCAGCCTCCAGAGACTCCTAGAGAGGCTCCTAGAGCCTCCTAAAGAGGTTCCAGAGACTCCTAGAGAGGCTCTGGAGGCTGGGGACAGCAAAAAATGTCACTTCCTGTCCCACCAGGAGTTGGGAAATAGGCCATTTCAGGCCTTTGGAGGGAGTGGGAAAGGCTGTTTTTGCCCTTCCCAGATAAATAGAGAGGATCTGGAACCAGGTAAGAAAGAAAAACGGTCCTACCAGGCCATCATGTACCCGGAGCAGGGGGGGTTGTGCTCCCCCTCCCCCCCTCTCCTGGCACGTGATGGCAAAAAGGTTAGCCATCACTGGCCTAGAGTTGCCAGAAGTGGAATAATTCAAACTCCTCTTGAATACTGTTAACCCTTATTTAGTGCCAAAATAGCACCAATTATTAGTTGATTAGATTCCTGTGTATAGGCATGAACAACGAATCAGTTTAATTGGAATTTAACATGTGGCGGTCTTTCATACCTGATGGATACATCATGTTATAGAAGTTTTCTTTCAAAATATAATTCAATTTGCCCACATATTTTCCCCGTGCTCAATCATTATATTATAACTAAAGTTTTTAGCCATTGAAACATAATGTTTAACAGATTAATTTTCCAAATTAAATTTCAAAAATATTTCATAAAACTTCGCAATAATATTATTTATTATTATTATTTCAATTTATAAACCCGAACCTGATAAAAAGCCCCCCTGGCCACGGCTGTCATGTGTTCTTCTAAAGACAGCCGTGTGTCCAGGAGGACACCCAAGTTGCGAGCCCTCTCCGTGGGGGCCAATGCCTCGCCCCCAATAGTCAGCAATGGCGTCAGCTGGCTATATCGGGACGCCGGCAGCCACAGCCACTCAGTCTTGGAGGGGTTTAGTCGGAGCCTGTTTCTCCCCATCCAGACCCGCACAGCTTCCAGACACCGGAACATCACTTCAACGGCATCGTTGGGGTGGCCTGGGGTGGAGATGTACAGCTGGGTGTCGTCAGCGTACTGATGGAATTCCACCCGAAAGCCACGGATGATCTCACCCAGCGGCTTTACATAAATGTTGAACAGAAGGGGCGAGAGGACCGACCTCTGCGGCACCCCACAAACAAGGCACCTCGGAGTCGACTGCTGCCCCCCTGTCAACACAGATTGCGACCGGTCAGAGAGATAGGAGGAGAACCACCGTAGAACGGTGCCCCCCACCCCCAACCCCTCCAACCGGCGCAACATGATACCATGGTCGATGGTATCAAAAGCCGCTGAGAGATCTAATAGGACCAGGATAGAGGAACAGCCCCTATCCCGTGCCCTCCAGAGATCATCCACCAACGCGACCAATGCTGTTTCCGTGCTGTGCCCAGGCCGGAAGCCGGACTGGAGCGGATCTAGATAGACAGCTTCATCCAGGAACCGGGGAAGCTGCCGTGCAACCACACTCTCAACAACCTTCGCAACAAAGCGAAGGTTGGAGACTGGACGGTAATTGGCCAAAACAGCCAGGTCCAGAGAGGGCTTTTTGAGGAGGGGTCTCACCACCGCTTCTTTCAAAGCGGCCGGCAGAACACCCTCACTCAAAGAAGCGTTAACAATCTTCTGGAGCCAGCCTCGTGTAACCTCCCGGGAGGCCAGCACCAACCAGGAGGGACACAGGTCCAATAAACATGTGGTCGCATTCAGCCGTCCCAGGATCCTGTCCATGTCCTCGGGAGCCACAGAGTCGAACTCCTCCCAAACCACACCCCCAAGACCTGCCTCGATTATCCCGTCTGGATCTACCCAGTCAGAGGCCAGACCTTCCCGGATCTGAGCGATTTTGTCATGCAGATACTGGACAAAGTCCTCAGCTCGACCCTGCAAGGGGTCATCCCAAGCTCCCGGTTGAAGGAGGGAGCGGGTCACCCTAAACAGGGCGGCTGGGCGATTATCTGATGACGCGATAAGAGCGGAAAAGTAGCTAGACTTTGCCGCTTTTATCGCCACTAGGTAGGTCTTAATATGAGACCTCACCAGTGTTCGGTCAGATTCGGAACGGCTGGCCCTCCAACCGCTCTCCAGGCGTCTTTTCCGGCGCTTCATCTCCCTCAGCTCCTCAGTAAACCAAGGAGCTGGCTGAGTTCGGCGCCGGGTCAGAGGCCGCAAAGGCACGATGCGGTCCAAAGCCCCGGCGGCCGCTCTATCCCAGGCGGCCACCAGGTCTTCAGCCGAATCATGAGCCAGAGTCTCAGGAAATGGCCCAAGCTCCATCTGGAACCTATCAGGTTCCATCAGGCGCCTGGGGCGGAACCACCTAATCGGTTCCGCCTCCCTGCGGCGGGGTGTAGCGGTTAGAAAGTCTAGTCAAAGGAGAGAGTGGTCCGACCATGACAAGGGTTCGATGACTATATCCCCTATATCAAAACCACTTGACCACTGACCAGAGACAAAAACTAAGACCAGGGTGTGTCCGCCCGTGTGAGTGGGGGCGTGAATTAACTGAGTCAGGTCCATGGCCGTCATGGAAGCCATGAACTCCCGAGCCACCTCAGACGTTTCACCAGCAGATGGCAGGTTGAAATCCCCCAAGACCAAAAGTCTGGGGGTATCAACCGCCACCTCGGCTATCACGTTGACTAGCTCAGGCAGGGCTGTTGCTACGTGGCAGGGAGCCAGGTACGTAAGCAGCAGACCCATCTGAACTCCGCGACCCCACTTCACAAGGAGGGATTCACACCCGGTTATCTGAGGTACAGTGGACTCCCTCGGATCAAGACTCTCTTTTATGATAACCGCCACCCCCCCGCCCCTGCCCTGAGCTCTCGGCTGATGGAATGCATAGAAGCCTGGAGGGCACATATCCACGAGGGGGACTCCCCCCTCCTGGCCCAACCAGGTCTCCGTAATACCTGCCAGGTCCGCTCCCCCCTCCTGGACAAGATCACAGATGAGGGGGGCTTTATTTACCACGGACCTGGCATTGCACAACAACAGCCGGAGACTCGGGCCCTGAGAGTCTGCGCAACCTGGGGAGCGAGAAGGGCTTTGGGGACCGAGGCGCACCATCGCTCGGAGATAGCGAGTGCGCGCCCCCCTCACATGATATGGTCCCCTGCACTCGCCATATCTGCCCCTCCCACTCAGCGTATTGATAGAAAGGCCCTCTGCCCTCTTTCTATGTTTATTATTAGGATACAATGCAATTTTAAATTCATGTTTTCAAATTTAAAACTATAACATTTTATGTACACTGAGAGCATATGCACCAAGACAAATTCCTTGTGTTTCCAATCACATCTGGTCAATAACAAATTCTATTCTATTCTATTCTTTAGCATCTTGCAGCAATTTAAATTTTTTTCATTAAATATCTTCCTTTAATCTAATCTTAATATCCCCATGTATCTGTACTGTACAACTTGAAATATTCATATATATCTCTATCTCTATCTCTATCTCTATCTCTATCTCTATCTATCTATCTATCTATCTATCTATCTATCTATCTATCTATCAAACAAATTATTTTTCTAAGAATATTTATTTTAAGTATTTAATAGAAGCTCAATTAGAATTTTTTATTGAATTTTTTATTGGCCAAGTGTGTTTGGACACACTTGGCCAAGTGTGTTTGGACAAGGAATTTGTCTTGGTGCATATGCTCTCAGTGTACATAAAGAAAGATACATTCATCAAGAATCATAAGATACAACACTTAATGATACTCATAGGGTACAAATAATCAATCAGGAAACAATATCAATATAAAGCATAAGGATACAAGCAACAAAGTTATAGTCATATAGTCATAAGTGAAAAGAGATGGGTGATGGAACGATGAGAAGATTAATAGTAATGCAGACTTAGTAAATAGTTTGACAGTGTTGAGGGAATTATTTGTTTAGCAGAGTGATGATATTTGGGAAAAAACTGTTCTTGTATCTAGTTGTTCTGGTGTGCAGTGCGTTTTGAGAGTAGGAGTTGAAACAGTTTAAGTCCAGGATGCGAGGGGTCTGTTTTTGACTCTTCAGCCCTCTTTTTGACTCGTGCAATATACAGGTCATCAATGTAAGGCATTGTTTTAATTATCCTCTGAAGTCTGTGTCTGTCTTGTTGGGTTGCAGAACCCAACAGACAGTTATAGAGGTGCAGATGGCAGACAATAATTCCTCTGTAGAACTGAATCAGCAGCTCCTTGGGCAGTTTGAGCTTTCTGAGTTGGCACAGAAAGAACATTCTTTGTGTGCTTTTTTGATGACATTTTTGATGTTAGCTGTCCATTTTAGATCTTGCAATATGGTAGAACCTAGAAATTTGAAGGTCTGTCCTGTTGATACTGTGTTGTCTAGTCTTGTGAAAGGTGGAAGTATGGAAGGGTTTCTCCTAAAATCTACCACCATTTCTATGGTTTTGAGTGTGTTCAGTTCCAGATTGTTCTGGTCACTCCATGAGGCTAGTTATTCAACCTCACATCTGTATGCAGATTCATCATTGTCCCGAATGAGACCGATCACTGCTGTGTCATCTGCGAACTTCAGTAGTTTAACAGATGGATCGTTTGAGATGCAGTCATTGGTATATAGAGAAAAATGGAGAGAGCATATAGCCTTGGGGTGGGGGGCCTGTGCTAATTGTACAGGTATTTGATGTGATTCTGGTTAGCTTCACCTGCTGCTTTCTGTTTGTTAGGAAGCTTATGATCTACTTACAAGTGTGTTCAGGTACCTGTAACTGGTTTAGCTTAGTTAACTTAGTTAGAAGCTAATGATAGAATGATGGTATTGAATGCTGAACTAAAGTCTACAAAGCGGACCCTTGTGTAGGTCTTTGGAGATTCAAGATCTTGTAGGATGTAGTGCAGAGCCATATTAAAAGAGTCATTGTTGATCTATTTGCTAGGTATGCAAATTGCAAGGGGTCTAACAGCGGATCCATGATGGTTTTCAAGTGGGACAGCACTAGCCTTTCAAAGGTTTTCATGACTATAGAAATTAGAACAACTGGTCTGTAGTCATCCTTGGTGGAGGGATTCTTTGGCACTGGGATGGTAGTAGAGCGTTTGAAGGAAGAAGGAACATAGCACATCTCTAGTGATTTATTGAAGATACAGGTGAAGATGGGGGCCAATTGGTCAACACAGACTTTTAAGCAAGGAGTTATCTTGTCTGGACCTAGAGATTTTCCTGGCTTTTCTCTGTGTAATAGGTCTTGCAGTTCCTTTCTTTTTCTGTGATCACTAGGGGTTGTGAACCCAATGGGTCAGTTAAAAATCCATTTTTCATATTTTTATAAATATCTGATTTTAATTATCAAAATATTAAAGTTAGTGCAATTTATTAAATACCCGGATTTTCATATTATTGTACCTTATGTATACATTTCAAAAATCAAAACTAAACATAACCCAATAATAAAAGAATGGAAAATAGAAAAAATAGTTTTCTGGCTGCAAAATGCTCTGGAATTCAGTGGCATTCTAGAGGCTAAGGATATCAAGGAAAGCCATGGAGTCCAATCATTAAAAGGAAAGCTATCAATTCCCAGATCCTATGAATTCAAGGATCTCCAAATCACAAAATGAAGTTGTGTAATGAGAGATTTTAGGCAAAAGCTTTATTCAGTTGTTTAAGAGTAATGCAAATACAGAAAGGTCCATCAAAAACAAGATGATTTTTTTCTATTGTCAGAAAATTAGATACAATTGTAAATGGACAATCAAAATAGAAATATGGATCTAATTAAATTGCCTGTGTGTCTTGTTTATACAATGGTGGTTTTGAACATTCTGTAAATAGCAATAGCAATAGCACTTAGATTTATCTACTGCTTCATAGTGCTTTACAGCCCTCTCTAAGTGGTTTACAGAGTCAGCATATTGCCCAGTGGTGGGATTCTACCGGTTCAAATCAGTTCTACCAAACCAGTAGTTTCCACTTCCTGCCGAGAGCGAACCAGTTCTCTGTTGCAGTGAAAATGGGTCTGCCCGCCTGTCCTGGGTTATACTGACCTTTATTTCTGCTTCTGAAGCCCAGCAGATCAGGGGCGGCAGATTGAATTTGCCCTCCTCAGCTGTTTTCCTTGCTCCTTTCCTTGTTTGCAATGTGAAAGTTCAATTTTATGAAAACTGCTCATGCGTACTCAGTGAACTGGTTGTTGAACCAGTAGGATCCCATCCCTGATATTGCCTCTAACAATCTGGGTCCTCATTTTATCAATCTTTGAAGGATGGAAAGCTGAATCAACCTTAAGCTGTTCAGAATTGAACTTCTAGCAGTGAGAAGTGAGTTAACCTGCAGTACTGTATTTAAACCACTGGGCCACCATGGCTTAAATCATATTGTAATAGAAAAAGTATAACATTGTACTTAAGATGTAAGACAAGGATCAGAAAAAGAAGCTGTGTCTTTCTTTGTCATTGGCCAAATCACCATCTCAGTTCAATTTTCTCATAGGATTGTTGTTGATGGACTAAACTGAAGGAAGATTGCCATCTTACCTTTTTCCCCTGAAAAAAGATGGGACATAAATCTAACAAACAAACAAAATATTAAATGCATAACATGAAAGTTACGCACAAAGAAAGTATATATAAGCATGAAACTAAATAGATTAACAGATGGTATGCACATTTCATAGAAGTCGTAAAAGGTTACTAGCTTGGAACAGAACGTCTGCAGCTGGACATTTAAAATGTGCAAAAAATTAAAAACAAACAAGGAGAATTGTCCAAGTTACAATATTTACCAAAAACACAGTCTGTCCCCAAATATTTTGCAGTCAAGCTCCCCAGTATATATAGCAGAGGCAGAAAAAATGTGGCCCTCCAGATTTTTAAAAAATCTCTCTCCCTCTCTCTCTCTCTCTCTCTCTCTCCCTCCCTCCCTCCCTCCCTCCTTCCCTCCCTCTCTCTCTCTCTCTCTCTCTTATATAGTAGCTGTCCATCTCAAAAAAGGTGACTCTGGATGGCTTACAAGCAAAATAAAAAAACATATCACAATATTTTAAAAAACGCAGATAAACCTAAAAGCTTAAAAACATAAAGGAATAAAACATAAAAGAATTCCAAGATAGCGGGAAGACAACCATAATTAAGCCTAATTCAACTATTATAGAGATTCATCAAGGGATCATCCGGGTTGATGGAACAACCCGTTTTCAAGCCTTTCTGGAAAACTAGCACAGATGGAACTAATCTCACCTCAGGGGAAAAGATTTACAACTCTTGAAATTGCAACCCTCATGGCTATTGGTGATTGAAATCAGTAAGGACCATAGATTTTCTATCTCTAACAAATTACTTCTACATTCAAATGTTAGCATTCTCCATTGTACTTGATGAAGTAATTAGAGAGATATATGAGGAAAAAATATTGGATGGATGTGCTTCTGGGATGTGTCACCATTCAGTGTTCACCACTTCAGATATTCATCTGAATACCACTATGTACTTGTTTATTTATAAATCTAGTATTTTATAAAATTTCTTCCCGTATTATTTAAAATCTGCCATTCTAAGGATTCCTCCTTCTCACTTGGACAGCAGTGATATAAATTGCTTCATTTATTTGCTTTCTAAGGTGAAAAAAACATCTAAGTTTCATTAGGTTCTTTGATTCTCATAAATAATACAGATTGACTGGAATTGTGCAAATCCTTTCTGATCCTAAAACACAACATATGCATATTTTCACGGGGACAAAAGTATGTACTCTTGAATGCATATGCTCAAAGTCCATTACATACCCTCAATGCCACTCTAGATATTTTTAAATTCTTTGATGACAGATGACATCTGTGATTTTAAAAACATGTTAAAGATGTTTTATCCCTTTACAAATAAAAGGGATAAGATGAGGCATAAGATCTGTGCCTTTGTAATTTGCTTTTATTTGATCAGCTGATTACAAACCTTTTAAGGCCAACATTACTTACCCTTCCTAAGTACTAGACCAATCTAATCTCTTAATGTAGAAAGTATGGCTTAGATTCCATAAACCCATCAGGAAAAAAAATACGAACATGGACATGTGTCCATCACTCCAGCCACAAGCATGCAAGCAATGGGCCCTGCAGAACTGTAGCCACATTGTGCTCAACCTGGCACAAGCATTTTATTTTGCTTTTTATTATTCCAAGCTGTAAATAGGCATGACATTATGTTACATAAAAACTATAATGTCAAATAAGAACATAAATCAACTTTGTTGGATTTGGCCAAGGTTCCCAGGGCAGCAGAAACAGGAGATGAAACATGCAATGTGGCACCAAATTATGCATATGTGTCCAACTTCATGATGTGAGTACAAATGTCTGGGAATTTGGTTGTGACATTGCATTTCTTAGGCTAGAGGTGGAAGAGGGTGCAACTTAGAACCAAGAACATGTTTAGGGAGCAAGGAGATGCTTGCTTCAACAGAGAAGAAGCAGAGATTCTAGGTGAACAGATTGGTGTGTTTGGGGCCAATGGTAGGAACAGAACTATATTTCTCTTGCTTAAAGATGAGAGAAGAAACCAAAATCTCTAGGAGACAACAATAGCTACAATTAAGCCCTGGTAAAATCTGAATTGAAGATTGTAATATAAGAGAGTCAGAGATTAGTCAAAACACATGACCTGAGAACTGAGTTAAACTCTTCTCTCTGAGGTAAACTAAAAGTTGTAGGCAAAAATTTGCAATTAAATTCCTTTGTTCTTAAGGTGGACTAGTCTGCTTTATGAATTCTGATACATAAGAGTTCTTGCAGTTGGGGTTAAAGCAATGGAGTTTGGTCAAGTCATGTCTCTCACCAAGAAGATGGGTGGTGGCATATTGTTTAGCTCAAAAACTATGAAAGACAGGGATAGATGGTGCCACAGCATACCTGCTCTCTGCCTGTTCTCTACAATATTTGTTTGATAAATATTTATAAAATAAATCTATTATTTTATCAAATAAATTAATTTTGCTATTGATATGTTTTTGGAAATGCAACTTGAATGAATTACCGTATTTTTTGGAGTATAAAACGTACCTTTCCCCCCCAAAAAAGAGGGTGAAAATCTGGGTGCATCTTATACTCTGAATGCAGCCCCACCCAGCCTCACAAACAGTGTTGGAAGTGTAATTTGGTAATTTAGATTGAAGTCTGATGATGGTAATGGTGATGGTTTGAGCAGTTCTTTAAGATCAAACTTTAAAACATCTTATTTTGTTTTTTTTTAATTTATAGTAGCAATAATGGGTGATGCTAATTACCAGTGTAAAAGAACAATCCACATATCCACTCAGAATGAGATATGAAAAACAAACTGTTTAATGATGTATTTCTGAAATTAATGCAACATAATATATGTTTCATATTGCAATTGTGAAACATATCCCTTACTGAATTCTTTTTACTTATTTCTATATAAAGCCTTAAAAATCATTGAGCCACTAGGGAGCATTGCAAGTGTATGGTTCTATTGGTATTCTTGGATGTGTATTTTGTCCTGGTACCATTGGCCAGGAGAAATGTTTAATAAGAGAAAACAGCAGCTTCTTCTCTTGTCGCTCAGTTTAATAACATCCTGAAAGCAGATTGAGGGGTGAAAGAAGTTGAAGAGCCATTGAACCAGGAACTGGGAGCCACTACTCGTTTTCTCTCGGGATAACCTCCCACACAGAAAAGTGTGAGGAGGATTTGGGGAGATTGCATATATATTTTCTGAATTGTCAGAATAAAAATTATTCCTCTTGAAGTTGAAATTCCATTGGAATATTTAAAGAAAAGAGATACATGATTATAATTGTTCATAATGGATGCCTCCTTCAATGCCATGGTACAGAAGTTACATCATTGCATTTAATGCAATGCATTTAAAATTGCATTTAATTTCAATCTTTGAGATGAGATACCTCGCAGTTTTTAAAATAACACTTTTGTTTTGTTTTTGCTTTTTCATTAGATAACCAGATTTTTTTTGTTTTGCATCATTCCACATAACTTTCTTTGAAGAAAAGAAAAATGTGTTCATTATATAAACGAAAATGAAGACTCATCTGGATAAAATAATTATTGTTCTTGTCTTTTAAAATGAAGCTGCCCCACATCTGTTTCTTAATTCTTTATAAAAATATTATTAATATAGATAAATATAACTAAAAGTAGATACATTTAATTAAATAAATAAATAAATAACTTACCCACTACATTTTAACCAGTAATGTTCTCTTTAAAAATATTCTTTGTTTGAAAAGTTCGGGTTTTTATTCTCTTTTCACAGTTTTCTCAGAGTTGTCTTCTCCTTACAGAGCTTCATTTAATTATTTGGCAAAAATGTCATAATATTCCTTAAAAGATATATAAGAATATCACATCACATCACATCACATCACATCACATCACATCACATCACATCACATCATATCATATCATATATTTATTTTATTTTATTTTCGTAGGTTTTTATGTGTATTATTCTTTATGCCAGGATTTTCCTACATAAATCAAGATGTTTCACAGCCATAGTTTAGTGAAATCTCATTCACTAGTTTCTAGGCTTTCTCAAACATTAAAGCAGCATTTTGCTATCTGTTTGAAGATTTGGGAGAGACTGAGATAGATCTATTTCTGGCTTATTTGCCTTCTTCAGCCAGCCACCCCCCCCCTTTTTTTTGACTCCGCCTTGTGACAGTCAAATGTTTATTTTATTTTTATTTTATTTTTTATGTGTATTATGTATTAATGTATGATAAAGCTGTAGGAAAAACCTGGCTAAAGAAAAATACACATTTATATCTGCTTTGGATTGTATATTCCTTCCAATAAAGAATGACTTCAGTTGAAATATATCTCCATAGAATATGATATACAGGTATGATTAAAACTTTTGTTTAGACAATAAAAGTGGTGGCGAATCTTTTACTCACCAAGTGCCAAACAGGTACACACTTTGCGTGTTTTATGTGTGTGTGTGCTATCTGCGCTAACATGTGGCTCCTCCCTGTGTACTGTGCGTGCAACCACACTACACAGGTGCGCAATTTTCATGCAGCTCCCCCAGGTGCTGCACATGCAATCATACTGTCTGCGTATGCACATGTTTTTTGCACACACAATGCACACATGCAAACGACATCTACGTATGTATGTGCGGCATGCAAGTACTCTCGGGCGCATGCACAAACACATGCGTATGCGCAGGATAGCTCCAAAGACCAGCTGGGTCTACTGAATTGCACACATGCTTGCTGGAGGCCTGAACACCAGCTGGAGCACACACACATGCACAGCTACAGGTGAGTTGGGCAGCAGCTTGCGTGCCCAGAAAGATGCCTCTGTGTGCTACTTCAGGCATATGTGCCATAGGTTCGCCATCATGGCTATAAGTTATCTTAGCGTTTTCACTGATGTGCCCTATTTAAGCAAGGTGATCCAGTTTCTAGTTTACTCTCAGCCATGGAAACACCCTGGAAGTCTTTGGAATAGTCATTCTCACTCAGTGCAAGCTACCACACAGGACAGTTGTTGTTAATGATGACAGAAAAAACAAGAAGATGCATACTGTTTATACTTCCCTGAGCCCATGAAAGCAAAGATATATATGTTATCGGTTATCCTAATATAACTTCTACATTTAAGATTCTATAATTCTATATTTGGGTAACTGGATTAAGCAGGAGGTTGTTTTTTAAAATCTAAATGGCCTTACTAATCTATGAAATATGAAACAAGGAAATGCTAGACATATTGGAAGTGTGGAATATTGTCAGGAGCATTGATTTTTAGAAGAACAAGCTGAGAACTGGACAACAGCAGGAAATGAAGCATTCAGCTTTCCTGATGAATAATAAAGACTATCTGATTATCCTTCACTGTTTTTGATGGAATGTATGCAGCCCATGCCTTTAAAAGGCAAGGCTGGATCACAATTGTCTGCAGACAAAAATCAGTTATTCTGACATGTGATCACAATGACTGAATCAGTGAGAGCCATTTATACAGCTATGTTTGCTAGTTAACACATGGTCTGCATAAAAAGTTTGAAAGGTCTCTGGCAGACCCATGAACCTGGAAGGAATTGGATCCAAAAAGTAGAATTCAAACACTGATTTTTTTGGATATTAAACTATTTGATCAGTGATCATGTTTCTGTCTAGAATGCTGACTGAACTGTGTCTCTGTTTTTTCAGGGAATATTTTATCTCATGCCAATACAGACAGTCCAACCTCCATACTCTGATTTTAGAGGTTGTAATATGTATACAGAGACAACTATTGGTAAATTATTCTGTCAGTCCATAATTTTTAATTTGTACATATTGCCTTTTATTTATTATCTACCAGTAGTAAGCTCCATGAGAATTGGTCAGTTTTGTGTTAATCCACTTGATCATAGAGGAAATGGGAAATGAAAAGGGCTGTGATAGAACTTTAATGTGCCCTTCCTGAATCGGTTTTATTAATATTTGCTGTTTGTCTTTTCCATGCTAATTGATCCTTGTCTGTAGCACTCCAATATTGCTTAACTGAATATGCCTTTTGTTCAAGAAAGTAAAATGAAACTCCAGTTCTTCCACACTGAATGCTGTTATGTGAGAAGTAAGAATAGCAAATATCTTTTTTATATGCAGATGGGATTTCTCATATAAGGAAACACCCAAGGTTAAGACAGAACTAGAAGGAGATCTACACTCAAACTGAGGAATTTTCTGATTGTGAGAGCAATGGAACAGTCTGCTTCCTGGAGCAATACTGTAGGTGTTCCATCACTAGAGATTTTCAAACAAAGATTGGACAGTAATATCTGGGATAAACTGAAGATTCCTCCTTTGGGCACTAGGTTGAGTTACAAATCCTTTATGAACCTTCCAGTTCTATGATCCATATATGCATTGTGGCTAAAAAAAACCAAGTACTTGACAAACTGCCAATCACCAGAAAAAGAAACTCTTTACTTTATCCATGTATAAACTATCCTTGGCTTGATGGATCATTTTGTTCAAGACTGTGTTACAGAATGTACGTGCTGGGTTACTCATCATGATGAATCATGGCATAAAGTATCTTTCTGGAGCTCTGCTCCACACGTAGAATATGTTTACTGATTGAGGAAGCAAAGCTGAAGAATCTAATACCGTGTTTTCCCAAAAATAAGACCTTGTCTTATATTTTTTTGAACTCTGAAATAAGTGCTTGACCTTATTGCCATGCACTCAAAAGCCCGATTGAGGTTATTATCAGGGGATGTCTTATTTTGGGGGAAACAGGGTAATATTCATGTGTAATATTCATGGAGTTAAGCAAAAATTAAACAATAACAAACATTTCTGACTTTGGAATCTATTTATCCTTTCTCTTTTTCAATAAAAATGAGGCTTGTATAACTGTTTATAAAGTTTATTTTTAAATGATATAGTCTGCAACAACAACACTAAAGATATATTGATTTATGTTGATATGCCAATTAAAAGAAAAGAATATTTTCTCCTAGTATATATGCTCATATGTCAGAAAAAAGTCATTTTTTAGTGATTTCCAGTGATTCCATTTCCTTCTGTTGTAAGCCACCCGAAGTCCCTTGGGAGTGGGGCAGCATAGAAATGCAACAAAATAAATAAATAATAAATAAAAATGAATTAAGAAAGTTAGTTGCATCAACCTTGTCCCCTTGTTTTGGGCATACGATATAAAATTAACCTGAATGTTATATATTTAGGTTGTAATCATAAATCATACTACTCACATGGAATTTGCATTACTCCCAAATCAGTCAATGTGATAGTAGATTGTCTGGTACTTTCAGGAAGTAGAATCAGTTAATTTCCAGGGACACAATAAGAAATAACAAGGAACACATTTCTGATATTGGAGTTCTTAAGCAAGGGGCAAAATATTGACTCCAGATTCCTCAGCTGCCTTTCCTTCAGGATTAAGTGCAAACACTACCTTTTAAATCTGAAAATGGCCACTATTTTAAAAAAAACAAATTGTTGTTACTTAATCTGGTTGCATAAAGCCAATTTCAAACAAATTCTCAGCCATTTACATCCATACAAATAAACTAAACTCATCATAATATGTTAAAACTAGCCAGATAATTAGTAAAGCCAATATCACGCCCTTCCAAAGAATGATGTGCAAACAGACCATTAAATTCTTGTCATTTTATCCAATCCTTTGTTATGTACAGTCCAATGACTGTGGTGATGTCTGCCAGAGTCAGAGAAAGAAAGTGGAAAGCATCTGGGTGGAATCTGTAAGGAATGAGGACCTGCTAAAGGAAATTGGCAAAAGAGATTCTTCAATTTACTCAGAGGAGAAGGCATACCCTCAGAAGTCACTGGTGTGTGGGGGGGGGGGGATTTATGTTTGGAAGAAGAAATTTTTTTTCTTCTTTATTATTTATCAGCAGAATAATAAAAAGCCAAAAGATGTTAAACAGAAATGAATAATTAAGGAAAAGTGAGAACAGAAGAGGTGAACCAAAGGGTCCAGGTTGTTAGGTTGAGATAAAACAGAATTTTCACTAGTGTGAATTAAATTAAGATAAGATAGAAAAAGAACAAATCCTTAAAAATGTAAATGGATGAGATTTAAATGTGTCATTAATAGAGAACAATTACAGAAGGAGAAACTTGTTAGTTTATGTGGTGAAGTATCAGAAGGAGTGTGGTAGCAGCTTTTCTAACTGCAAATTTTATTTCATCAAATATGTAGAATAGTAACTGATGTGGGATTTAAATTGGGTGAAGTACGGAAACAAGGCTATGAAAGGCAGAAAACATGAATGAATCTTATCAGTTAATAATGTTACTTTGTTTTAAAAATAGGAAACTACTATCTTCAGTATATGAACATCTTAACTTTTTTGCGTGCATTCATTTGTACATGAAAACTTTCACAATAAAAGCCTGTCAAAAGTGCTTTGATGCCATCATCTCTTATAAATAAGAACCTATAACATATATAGTGCTAACAATGATTCAGGAATGATTTATTATACAGCTTTGATTATCTGCTTGTATTTAAATGAATTTGCAGTCCTGTTAAGTTTAACTGAGCATGCCTGTTGAATTTTTAGAGGCGAAGAGATTTCTTCTTCTAGGATTTTCAGAAAGCATTAGCAGTAAGGACCTCATTTTCAACCTATTTTAATTTAACCAGAGCTCTTTAGAGTAGTTCCATTGCATTCATTTTCATCAATTCTATATTTGATTCAGATGATGAAACCCGAAACAAGATTGTAGTGGCCTGCCCCCCACAAAAAAACAAAAAACAAAGAACCTGCTCTCAATCCTAATAATATGGACTCCTTTATAAAATCTAAATTATTTGTTTCTTGCTTTGCTATTTTTGATACAATACTTGCCTGTATGCTGGTATATGACTGTAATAAAGATCTGATTTGATTTACTTATATACCGGTACTCTCTTTCCCCTAAAATAAAACATCTCCTGATTATTATTTATTTATTTATTTATTTATTATTCGTATTTCTATGCTGCCCACTCTCTGAGGACTCTGTGAGGCTTACAACAAAGACAGTATACTAAATAGCATATTGCCACCAACAATCTCATTTTACCCACCTCGGAAGGATGGAAGGCTGAGTCAGCCTTAAGCTAGTGAGATTTGATTCGCTGATCTACTGAACTAGCAGTCAGCTGAAGTAGCTGCAGTACAGCACTCTAACCACTGTGCCACCTCGGCTCTGTACTAAGCCCAATTGGGCTTTTGAGCACATGCACTAAAATAAGTCCCCCATGAAAATAAGCCCCCCCCAAAAAATAAACCCTTCCCAAAAATATTTAAACACACGTGCAACTGGTCCCCACCATTTCCTCTGGTTAGGGTTAGGAAGACAGAGCTGGAAATCAGGTAAGACGTCAAGAGGAGCCCCATCTTGCTCCACATGCCCCAAGGTAATAAGACCACAGGCCAAGCACTTATTTTGGGGTTCAAAATAAGGCAGGGTCTTATTTTTGGGAAAACATGGGTAGCTACAATGTTTGCAAAGCAACTGGGCCAACAAATTGAATTAATAAAATTTAACTAGAATATAAACTCAAGTTTATATAAATAAATTTACTTGCAGAATGAAGTCAATGACTGGATTCCGATTTTTTTCATGCATCAGAGCATCTTCACCAAAGAGGAATTTCAATTAGAATAAAGAAATGTACTTAGTGCTCTTATTTCAAATACCACATAGGAAGATACTGAACTCAAGACTAAATTCAAGTAAAGCATGAAAATAGTACATCCACAAACACCAACTAGCAGTTAAAAGACATCCAAAAATCCTTCATCTTACAACGCATGGACAGATACAACCACAGTTTCAAATAGGAAACCGTTAGCATTTTAGGTCAAGCCAAATCCAAAAATGCTCGGGAATTTCTTTGGTATTCAGAAAAATCAGCCATCAGTAGAAACACAGGGATAAATTTCATGTACATACCATTCCAAAAAGATAATAGCATAGTTCCTGACTTGTAAGCTTCATTCCTTGTACTAAAGGAGTTTTTTGTTTGATTGATGAAATGTTTTCATCATTTCTCCCTTTGCATAAATACGATTCAATGGGAGAGACTCTTATGAGAAACAAAAACTAAGTTTTTTCTGTTCAAGCATCAGTTTATCAGAAGCTCCAGGGTGGAATATTGTGCCATATCAAAACTAGGAGTTCTTTGGGCTTCCGGGTGGCGTCTTCGTCGTCGCCGGACGGCTTTCTTATAGCCGCCAGGTTCGCTGAGTGTACAGAGCCGCTTTGCGATCAGCAGGCGGCTTGAAAACCCTCTCTTCGGATTGGAAGAGAGGTAAGAGCCAGTGGGGAGCAGGTAGAGCCCCCAGAACTGCCGCCAGGGCCTTTTTTTTGCCCTGGAAGGCGTTCTGTGTGAAAGCTTCCTTTCTATCCTACTGAAGCTCCGCGCGGCGAGGGACCTCTGTCAAGTGGCAGAGCGAGACGACGTGAGCAACTCCACCTTCTATATGGGGATTTTCTTTCAACTAAAGACTTTGTTGAGATCTGGACTTATTTTCAAGAATTTATAAGCATTTTAAGGATAAAGGAAAAAAGTTGTCAGTTTAAACTCTGAGTGAAAGTGTGTGGAAAATGGCATCTGGCTGAAACGGAGGAAGTGAAAGTGGAAAGTGAAAGTGATAATTAGAGTGATTTAGCCTGCCTGGCAGTAACTGAAAGAAATATACTATTAAGACTTTAAAGCAGAAATATAATTTATCTGATCCCCTTTCTGCAAAACTGGGGAGAAAAACTGGAGCAACAGGAAAGGGAGGAAGATTTTCTTTTTTTCAGAAATTAAGATTGTGTCCAGGCATGGCTTCAAAGAAACCTGGAGGGGATTCCCCTACTCACCAGACAAAGGAAAAGCCAGCTAAGCTACCAACACAGGCTCAGAGCCAAACTCAAGAAAGTGGGAATGATGATTTGAAAGCTGTTATGATTAATTTACAAGCAATTCTTTCTGATCAAATCAAAAAATTGAATGAAAAGATGGACAATAACCAAATTGAAATGAAGCAGTGGGTCAAGGAAAAAAGTGATAAGTTAAACCAGGATGTAACTAAAGTAGTAACTGCTTTTACAGATGCGTTGTTGGTGGTGGAGAAAAAAGTGGATGATTTAAATTTAGAAGTGGAAACCAATAAGAAGGATGCAGAAAAAATTTTTTTTTAATGTGGATTTGAGAAATCAGAGGCTAGAAGATGAAATTACGATGATGCAGTTTCATTCTATGGAGTTCGCTTTAAGACTGAGAGGGCTAAGGGAGAACAACAGAGAGGATTTGAGGGCAGCTTGTGTGGATGTCTTGGCCAAGATCTCAAAGTTGGAACCTGAGTTAATTGCTAAAAGTATTGACAAGATTTACAGGGTCAACTCTCGGGTGGCAAGACAAAGGAATTTGCCTAGAGATATTGTGATTTATTTTACTGACAGAAGGCTGAGAAATGATATTTTGCAAAACTCTTTCCATACTACTGTTCAAGCTGAGGGTAATCAAATTGGTGTTTTTAAAGAGCTACCACCCAAAATGTTAAGAGATCGAAGAGACTATGGTTTTTTGGTAAATGAACTGAAAAAGCGCCAGATTCCATTTAGATGGGACGCTCCTGCTGGTATTATTTTGAGATATGAAGATGTAAGATACCGTTTAAATTCGGTGGAAAAAGCAGAACATTTTTATCATAACATTCTTAAAAAATCCTCAACACCACCATGTTCATCCACATTGTTATCTGCAGAAGGAGTCTTTAAAGATAAGGATTTTGAAGAAGGGGGTCAAGAATTACATAGTGAACAAGAACGACAGGCACTTTGAGCAACAGCAAGTACTTTTAGGAGCAGTAGGAGGTTTTTCAGAGGATTTTTTTGCAGATCTCCCAGAGCCCAGAATAAAGCATCCCATAGCTACAAGAGAGGTGGATTTGGACCTTGAGCTGTTGTTGCAAGAACCAAAAGATCAACGTATAACTTGTGCAGCAGAGAAGCAAAGACTAGAGAAGCAAAAACAGCAGAGGTCCATGGTGCCACAAGAAGAGAAAGGGGCAAATGGCAAAACACAGAAATCTGAAGCAGTGGGAGGAGCGAGACCAAAGACCTCTGCTGTTGAACAGGGTCTTAGGCAATTGCTCGATACGCTTCAACAACCCTCAAATGGCAGTTAGATTTTTATCATGGAACGTGAATGGTTTGAATTCTCCACAGAAAAGAAGGAAAATATTTCATTATTTGAAGCAGTATAAAAATGATATTGTTTGTTTGCAAGAAACTCATATTAGAACCCAGGACCAAAAATATCTGATAAACTCAAAATTTGGAGTACATTTTATGTCTTCTAGCTCTGTGAAAAGGAATGGAATAGTTTTGTATATTTCTAAAAGAATACCAGCTAGACTTGTAGAATCAGATGATGAAGGAAGATATATTGCAGTTGAAATAAATAAAAAATGTTCAGTTGCTTCTGATTGGAATTTACACCCCAAACCAACAGCAGGAAATTTTTAATAAATTATTACATACTAAAATATTGCAATGGAATTACAAGTCTTTTTTGATTATGGGAGATTGGAATGGTGTGATTGATACAACTCTTGACAAAAAGACATTGGCTAAAAGGGGGAATAAATTACCACAGACGTTTTTTGCATTGAAAGAAGAATTAGAATTGAAGGACGTATGGAGAATTCACCATCCGAAGGAATTGGATTTTACATTTTTTTCTGATAGACATAAATCTTTTTCTAGGATTGATTTTATGCTGGTTTCCTCTGATCTACTTACTAAAATGACTAAGACTAAGATTTTTCCTAGAACTCTGACTGATCATAGTTCGGTATGGATGGAAATGGATTTAGGTAAGAGGGAGAGAAGATCTTGGAGAATGAATGAGAACTTATTCAGATATGAGAAGAATATAGCTGACCTTAAAAAACATGTAAAGGAATTTTTTCAATTGAATCTGAACAAGGGTACACCTATTGAAGTTGTTTGGGATGCAAGTAAGGCCTACATGAGAGGTGTACTGATTTATTTGAATTCTAAGTATAGGTCAATACGACAAAAGACAAGATTAGAATTGGAGTTAGAAATAAAGGAGAAAGAACAACTGCATATTAAGAACCTGACTGATGAGAAATTGCAGGAAACTATAAAACTTTTGAAAGATCAATTTCAAATGTTTATGGTTGATCAGACTGCAACTAATTTACAATTTGCCAAGCATAACACTTTTTGCAACACTAATAAACCTGGTAGATGGTTGGCATATACTTTAAGAAAGCAATGAAGTTCTCTTATAATAGATACTATTGAATATAAAGGTAAACAAGTTTTTCAACAGAGTTCAATACATCAAGCGTTTCTAGATTATTATTCTAATTTATATCATACAGATAATATTCAAAAGGACCTTATTGATGAATATCTTGGAAAGATGAGAGTTACAAAAATTACATCTGAACAAAAGGAGAGAATGAATCAAGCAATAACGTTGGAAGAGATTTCATTTGCAATAAAACAATTGAAAACAGCTAAAGTTCCTGGGACGGACGGTTTGACAGCAGTATATTATAAAACTTTACAATCAGAACTGGTTAAACATCTTAAGGACTTATTCTGTAGTATACAGCAGGGGGGTAAAATACCCCCCTCATAGAAGACGGCCTTTATCTCATTGATACCAAAGGAAGATGCTTCCTCAAAACCAGAAAATTTTAGACCAATATCTCCCCTAAATACGGATTATAAAATTTTTGCAAAAGTATTAGCCAACAGACTGATGCCAGTTATCCAAGAGGTGATTCATAATGATCAAGCAGGTTTTATAGAGGGCAGACATATGAAAGATAACGTGAGGCAACTTATAGATTTATTGGAATATCTTGAGAAAAATAAGCAGATCTCTGCGGTGCTGGTGTTTTTGGATGCAGAAAAGGCCTTTGATCGAGTCAATTGGGACTTTCTAAAAAAGACTTTGTTCAAAATGGGTTTTGGGGACCAGTTTATACAAGCTATTTCAGCAATTTATCAAGAACAGACAGCACAAATGGTTATTAATGGGAGTTTAACTACTAATTTCCATATACAGAAGGGTACTAGACAAGGTTGTCTGTTATCCCCATTGTTGTTTATTTTAACTTTAGAAGTCTTGATGAATTCTTTACGCGACTCGAATAATTTGAATGGAATAGTTATAAGGCAAAAGGATTACAGAACAAAGGCATTTGCAGATGATCTGGTTGTTACCCTAACACGACCTTTGGAATCAATCATCCAGATGAAAAATATTATAGAGGAATATGGTTTGGTCTCAGGTTTTAGACTAAACCAGAAAAAGACTAAGATGATAGTTAAAAACATGTTGGAACCACAAAAGAGTGAACTAGAAAGGTTGGCAGACTTTGAAATAGTTGCAAAGGTGAAATATCTAGGAGTTCAGGTTGCAGCGTCGAATATAAAACTTTTTCAAAATAATTATGAAGTTTTGTGGCATAAGATTCAAAAGGACCTGGAAACTTGGAAGAAACTGCAACTGTCTTTACTTGGGAGAATAGCAGCAGTTAAGATGAACGTTCTACCTAGATTTTTGTTTTTGTTTCAAATGATTCCGGTGCTTAGAAGTGATAAGATATGGCAATCAGGTTTAAACAAATTTATTTGGAATGAGAAAAAACCAAGAGTTAAATTTAAAATTATGCAAGATGTTCGTGAAAGAGGTGGCCTTAAAGTTCCAAACTTACGTTTATATTATGAGGCTGCAGTGTTGACACAAGTGGGTGATTGGTTTGGAACAACAAAAACTGAAATTTTAAATATTGAAGGCCATGACTTGGACTTTGGTTGGCATGCATATTTATTTTATGAAGACAAGCTGGACTATGTATTTAAAAGTCACATATTGAGACATGCGTTGATGAGAGTTTGGAAGAAGCACCATCTTAAATTGGATTACAAAATACCTTTGTGGTTGGATCTTGGGCAAGTCATACGGAATATAAAGTCACTCGGGGAGATTTTATATAAAGAGATGCTTTTTAATGATGGGGCAGATGGAACTTGAAATCGTTGAAAGTTCTGTTGGAAGAAGGGAGGAATTTATCATGGTTGCAGTATTCTCAACTTCAAGCGAGATGGAGAGAAGACCAGAAAATTGGTTTGATGCTACATGAAGACGATTTGGTGATGCAGATAAAAAGGAAAGGACCGATGCATATCAAGAGGGTGTATAACTTATTGTTAGAAAGAGACTCAGAGAGTGAATTAGTTAAAGATTGTATGATAAAGTGGGCACAAAATTTTGCAGAACCAGTTATGTTGGAAACATGGGAAAAGATTTGGGTCCAGAATGTTAAATTTACACAAGCACAAAATTTGAGGGAAAATGTTTATAAAATGCTTTACAGATGGCATTTAGATCCTAAGAAATTGTTATGTATGTATCCAAATGTTCAACCTAAATGTTGGAGGTGTGATTGTTTGGATGCTACATATTTTCATATTTGGTGGACTTGTAGAAAGGTGAAAGCATTTTGGATTAAACTTTGGTGGGTTATGCAGAATGTTTTGAAAAAGAAGCTTCATTTTTCTCCGCAATTGTTTTTGTTGGGTATAGTCAAGGATTGTTCACCGAGTGAAACGAGATTGATTTTATATATGATTACGGCAGCTAGGTTATTGATTGGTCAATATTGGAAAAAAGATAGTGTACCTACTATAGGAGAATGGACATCAAAGATGGCTAATTTTGCGGAAATGGCAAAGATTTCTGCATACCTAAAAGACAGGACCCATGAAGCTTTTGTTAGGGACTGGAAGAAATGGGTAGATTATGTGCAGAATAAATATCAAACTAAGAATTTTCAATTAGTTTTTGATTCATAATTACTTTTATTATAACTATTTTATTAAACGGTTGAAACTATTAGTATATTATATGGGTTAGAGAATAATAATTATTTGTTTTAAATATTTCAAATTATATTGTTATTCAAAAAACTTATTACGTTACATATATATATATATATATATATATATATATATATATATATATATATATATAATTACCTAGAAAAATTATTTTCATTATGACTGTCTTATTGAAATTAAAATTATATTGTTATCTAGAAAACTTACAATGTTACATATATTTACTATATTATTATTATCTAGAGAAGTATGAAGTTAAAAATAAGTTTATATATATTGGTTATACTGCTGTCTAGAAAAAAAAATAAGAACATTTGTTAAGTTTTTATAAATGATTTATGGTTGATTGAGGGTTAATAGTGCATATATGATTTAGTCTGATATATATTTGATAGACTAATTTTATTCTATTCATGTTTAGTAAATATTTTAGATTAATATTATTTTACTTATTGTTAAAATTTATGATATTTTATGTGGATCTCACCTATACTCTTTGTTTAATATTGATTGATAAATAAGATTGATGTTTTTTTAGTAACGGAAGCCTGGGGGGGTGGGGATGAGAGGGGGGAAAGGGAGGGGGTGTTGGGGGTAGGGGGGATTCTTGGGGGGAAATGGGGATAAAAATTGTATTGTAAAACTTTTTCAATAAAAAAAACAAACTAGGAGTTCTTCCACACTATTTAAGAGGAACAAAAAATTATTCAGTGGTGTTTTTTCTGACTGGTTAACATCAGCTATCTGGGTATTTATTAATATCTGGGTATCTATTAGGAACAGGGCATTTAGAATAATAAAATATGCTTTGTAGAATATCCTGAATGGAACACATAAAGCTTCAACACTGCCTGTGTTTCTAAAGCCTAATCAAGCCCTACTTTTGAGTTGAATTATTTGGATAGCCTGAGATATGTTGCCTCCTGTGGTGAAAGAAAGCACAGGCTCCCACACATACAATTGTATAAAACAAAAATCAGCTGGATCAGCGTTTAACAGGACACATTTCTCCTCTGCACACCATTGGTGGATTTGTGACCTCTCTTGAACTTGAAGAAAGCAAATCTCTTTAGAGGATGTAGTTTGTAAACTGTAATGTAGACATACAGTAGCCTATTTTCCAATACTACCTCACCAAACCTAAACATCTGTTGCCTGCTAATTGTCACATCTGTTCTTAAGATAAGGCTAGTCTCTGTTTAGTGTTTCACTATATTTCTGTTTTGATTTTGAACTGTTAGTTTTGAATTTGGTCTTCTGTTGTATTGCACTCCGTGTATTTCTCAGTTGTAGAATCTTATGCTTTATTTTAATATGTATTAGCTATTTTTAATTATCTTAAAATAAAAGAAGTATTTGTTTTTTTTTTAAAAAGAAAAGCAAACTAAGTTTGGTTTCATACTAGTATTTTATTTATTCTCTTTGTGCTTGGCTTTTCTCCTGTAAGACAAAGAAATTAGAAAACAAAATAATGAAAAACAGCATGAAAGAAATACATATATTTTAAATAGAGACCAGTTAAAAATAAATAGCACCTAAAATAATTAAATGTATGGGTTTGACTAAAGAAGATGATTTGTCACCTTTCCAAAAGATGGAGGTAATCTGAGCAATCAGGGAAAAAAAACTAAGCAGAATTTAACTTGCCTCATTTAGCAATCATTTTCAGTTACAACAGTGATAAAAAATGTAATTTACAATCAATCTATTTATTTATTTATTAAATTTTATTTATTTATTAAATTTTTATACCACCCTTCTCCTGAAGGACTCAGGGTGGTATACAGCCACAATAAAACAATAGGAAATACAAAATTTAAAAGCAAGTTAAAACAGATTAAATATATTGGCCACCCCAGTTAAAAATCCACAAATTTAAAACACTCCATCCAAATTCTTATTAAGCCAGCCAGCCTGTTGGAATAGCAGGGTCTTAAGGGCATGGCGAAAGGTATGCAGGCCGCGTATCCCTGGGGGCAGTTCATTCCAGAGGGCGGGTGCCCACACAGAGAAAGCTCTCCCCCTGGGAGTTGCCAGTCTATATTGTTTAACTGACAGCACCCTGAGGAGTCCCTCTCTGTGGGAGCGTGTTGGTCATTGGGAGGCTATCGATGGCAGAAGGCGATCCCGTAAGTATCCAGGTCCTAAGCCATGGAGCGCTTTAAAGATGGTAACCAACACCTTGAACCACACCCGGAAGACCACTGGGAGCCAGTGCAGCTCACGCAGGAGAGGTGTCACATGGGTGCATCAAGTCGCTCCCATAATCACCCGTATGGCTGCATTCTGGACCAGTTGGACCCTCTGAATGCTTTTCAAGGGGAGCCCCATGTAGACAGCATTACAGTAGTCCAGATGGGACATGACAAGGGTGTGAGTGACTGTGCACAGGGCGTCCTGGTCCAGAAAGGGATGCAACTGGTAAATCAGGTGAACCTGATAAAAAGACCCCCTGGCCACAGCTGTCATATGGTCTTCTAAAGACAGCTGTGCATCCAGGAGGACAGCCAGATTGCGAGCCCTCTCTGAGGGGGCCAGAGTTTCACCCCCAATAGCCAGCGATAGAACCAGATGGTTAAACCAGGGCGCCAGGAGCCACAGCTACTCAGTCTTGGAGGAGTTGAGTCTGAGCCTGTTTCCCCCGATCCAGATCTGCCTGGCCTCTAGACATCAGGACATCATGTCAAGGGCATCATTGGTGTGGTCTGGGGTGGAGATGTACAGCTGAGTATCATCAGCGCACAGATGACACTTCACCCCAAAACCATGGATGATCTCCCCCAGCTGCTTCACATAAATGTTGAACAAAAGGGGCAAGAGGACCGACCCTTGCAGCACCCCACAAACAAGGCGCCTTGAGGTTGACCTCTATCCTGCTGCTAACACAGACTGTGTCTGACCAGAGAGGAAGGAGGAGAACCACCGCAGCACGGCGTCCCCCACTCCTAACCCCTCCAGCTGGTGCAGCATGATGCCATGGATGATGGTATCAAAAGCCCCTGAGAGGTCCAATAGGACTAGGACAGAGGAACACTCCCTGTCCCAAGCCCTCCAGAGATCATCAACCAATGCGACCAATGCCGTTTCCATGCTGTATTCCGGCCTGAAGCCCAACTGGAATGGATCTGGATAGACAGCTTCATCCAGGTACCAGGGGAGTTGCTGCGTCACCACACTCTCAACAACCTTCGCTTCGTGGTGAAGGTTGGAGACTGGATGATAGTTCACTAATACAGCCGGGTCCAGAGAAGGCTTCTTGAGGAGGGGCCTCACCACTGCCTCTTTCAGGACAGAGGGGAGAAAACCCTCACTCAAAGAAGTGTTAATAATCATCTGGAGCCAGCCTCTTGTGACCGACCGGGAGGCCAGCACCAACCAGGAGGGACACGGGTCCAATAAACATGTGGCAGAGCTCAACCTTCCCAGAATCCTGTCTAAGTCCTTGGGAATCACAGAGCAAACTCCTCCCAGATAACACTCTCAAGACTCACCCGTCACCCCATCTGAACCACCCAATCAGAGTCCAGGCCTTCTCGAATCTGAGCAATTTTGTCATGCAGATATTGCATAAAATCCTCAGCCCTTTCCTGCAAGGTGTCTTCCCACGCTCCTATATAGAGTAGGGAGTGGGTCACCTTAAAGAGGGCAGCTGGGCAGTTCTCTGCAGATGCAATAAGAGCGGAAAAATAATTTGATTTTGCCACTTTTATCGCCACTAGGTAGGCCACCAGTGTTTGGTCGGATTTGGAATGGCTGGCCTTCCAATCATTCTCCAGGCATCTTTTCTGGTGCTTCATCTCCCTCAGCTCCTCTGAAAACCAAGGAGCCAATTGGGATTGGCACCGGGTCAGAGGCCACAAAGGCAAACGCAGTCCAAAGCTCCAGCGGCCGCCTTATCCCAGGCGGCCACCAGTTCTTCAGTCAAGTTGCAAACCAGAGCCTCAAGGAATGGCCCAAGCTTCATCAGGAACCTATCAGGATCCATCAGGCACCTAGATGGAACCACCTGGTCAGTTCTGTCTCCCTGCAGTGGAGGGAAGTGACTCAAAAGTCTAATTGAAGGAGTGAATGATCTGACCATGACAAGGGTTTGATAACTAAATCCCCTATTTCTATATCATTCAACCACTGACCAGAGATAAAAATCAAGTCCTGTGTGAGTAGGGCCTTGAACTAACTGGGTCAGGTCCATGGCCACCATGGAAGCCATGAACTCCCGAGCTGTCTCTGACATTTCACCAGCAGATGGCAGATTAAAATCCCTCATGACCATAAGTCTGGGGGTATCCATCGCCACTCCAGCTATTATGTCAAGTAGTTCAGGCAGGGCTGCCGCTACATGGCAGGGAGCCAGGTATGCAGTCAGCAAGCCCATCTGCATCCCACAACCCCACTTCACAAGGAGGGACTGACATCTGGCTATCTGAGGAACAGTGGCCTCCCTCAGACAAAGACTTTCCTTAATAATAGCTGCCACCCCCCCACTCCTCCCTTGAGCCCTCGGCCAATGGAATGCATGGAAGCCTGGTAGGCACATTTCAACGAGGAAACCCCCCCTCCTGGCCCAACCAGGTCTCAGTAATCCCTGCCATGTCTGCACCCCTCTCCTGAACAAGATCATAAATGAGGGGGGCTTTGTTAATCACAGACCTGGCATTGAACAACATCAGCCGGAGGCCCAGGCCCTGAGGGTCTGTACAACCCGGAGAATGAGACATGCACACACATGCACAGATCACTGATGACGATATCCGGGGCGGTAGGCGGAGCCTCCCACCGGGTTTACTACCAGTTCTTGTGAACCAGTCCAAACCGGGGACAACCCACCTCTGCTGTAAACTGATGGAAGGTCTTGCCTCATCAAATGTCTGACCACATCCTCAAAACCTGAAAATAATTCAACCTAGGAGACAAGCAGTTAAGAAATTCTAGAAAACTTCACTGGAAAATATACAAAATTCCACAAAATCATGGCCCAACTTTGAAATCCAAAATCCTAACCCTTTCTTTTAATCATGAGAATAAATTAAAAATCTGAAAATTCAGTCCTATCCTTGGAGTTGATGGATAAAAACAGTTTTCCTGACTCAAGATTATTACAGTGCTATCAAATTGGTTGGAAATATAAAAGCATTAGTAGACATTTACCGCACTAAAAAAAGAGTAGTTAAGGGACTGATCCCCCTTTGTGTTCGTTTCCATTCTGGGAGAGAAAGAATGTTCCCCTGGGGTGTGATTTAAGCTTCTTTTGCCTTTTTCCAGACATTATGTTCAAAGCTGTCTCAAAAAGCTCTGCATAATAAATAAGGTCTTTCTTGCATTTTAATTATCACTTTTGCAAGAAAAGTTGCTGAGTAAAAGCTAATATGGAGAGGGAAATGCAACTATTCACTAGAGAAACTATTCTTAAACCATCAAATGAAGCGGTTGATGCTCATGACGGTCATGGCAACTGGCAATCAGTCTGATCTTAGATTCTGGACCCAGGAAAATCAAATTATTTGTAGTAAACTAGAATTATCAGGAGAGGCATGGTGAGACACATTCAAATTATTTTTTTACATTAATTATTTTCTGTTGTTGTGTTTGTTCCTATGAGAGAAGCTATATAAAAGGAAACAGAGGGGGGGAATGGAGAGAGAGAGAGAGAGAGAGAGAGAGAGAGAGAGAGAGAGAGAGAGAGAGAGAGAGAGAGAGAGAGAGAGAGAGAGATTATTTGGAGACAGTATCTTAATGTTATAGGGCTCATCATTTCCAGACTTGCTTTTATTTACATTCATGCTTGTGATTCTGAATACATGTAAATTGCAGAATCAGTTTTCACTAAAATCAGAGAAAATGAAATTTTTAGAGTTCACAAATTCTGAGGATCAGTTTTTGTGAGCTGAAATGTTTCTTTTAAATACTTTCAAAACTCATTATCCTCATGTGAATTCTCCAGCTAGACTCTGTGGCTTTCCTACTCAATGTCAAAGCTAGTTATATAGTCAGACAACCTGTACACGATGTTAAATTTATAGGAAAGATAACAATAAATGCATTGCAGACTATTCCTGGCATAATATCCAGACATAATTTTTGGGGTTTTTTTTAATGCTGTGCTTTAATGCTGTGGGTTCAGTCTTTTCACTTTTTCACAAACTTTACTATATTATGCTTTTTGATACAGTCCACACTTCATGAGCATTTTATGGTAATGAGATTCTGGAACAGTTGGAGCCAATTTTCCTTCCTCCCATCCATCATGAGTGTGACCATTGACTAGATCCATATACTCAGGCAGCAGCAGAACACCTGTAAAAGAGTGATTCCCACTTGTAACTTCCCCAGGAGGTTGAGAAGAATACTACTTGAAGGCAACAGAGAACTCTAGCAGAACAAGAACATCATCCATCCTCTTTACTAGTCATCTTCAGGAGCATCCAGTGCAGTTCTGTCACATGCCAAGGGCCGCAGGGAAAATACCATGGAGTGAGATAATCCAAATCATCCAGAGATGTTTATAATTTATAATCCCCTATGTCTCAATAATCTGTTCCAAAAGAGAAGGGTGAATATAGAACACTGATTGTCTGTTAACATTGGATCCAAACAGTCTCTTGACTGTCCAAGGGTCTAATAGAAAACAAAACCAAATACAAAAACTGAAATTAACCCAATATAAATTTCAAGTTTATTTACATAAAGATGGTATTTACATACCAAATTGTTTTACTTTGTTATTAAAAAAGCAAAATATAAACATCCAATTATAACATTATTTTTTAATATAGGTGCCAACCACAAACTTATAAGAATTCATGATCTTCTATTTTAGCAGTGTAATAGTTATGTAGCTAATTTTGACCAAAATCTTGTTAGAAAGGTTGACTGCAGTACATCTGTTGAGAAATATATCTGTAAAACCTTGATATTTCTTTGCTGTCTTACATGAATTCATAAGTGCTGAATATAGTATCTCAACAGTCTTAGAAGATTCAAACTTTCCACTGAAATGTTGGAAATTACATTTTCAAAAGGAATTCGATATCCACAGCTTCTCATACTTATGGGAAGTGGTGGGTTTCAAAAATTTTTACTACCGGTTCTGGGGGCATGGCTTGGTCAGTGTGGCATGGCTTGGTGGACGTGGCTTGGTGGGTATGGCAGGGGAAGAATACTGTAGAATCTGCATTCTCTCTCCAATCCAGGGGAAGGTTACTGCAAAATCTCCATTTCCTCCCGATTACCTGGGACTTGGGAGCCCCGCCCAGTCAGAATTTTTACTACCAGTTCTCCGAACTACTCAAAATTTCCGCTACCAGTTCTCCAGAACTGGTCAGAACCGGCTGAAACCCACCTGTGCTTATAGGTGTTTAAATTTTTTATTTAAAAAAGCTATTGGGAATACTAATTGGTTTTAAAAACACCACTTATTTGACTCATACAAAATTGAATAGGATCACCTAATTAGTAGGCAGCCATTGGAAAGCCTTCATATACCATACTAGTTGGATCATCCTTCTTGTAATACTAGAAAGGGGAAAGAAGGCCACCTTTGACAGAGCCATGCTGATCTTTTCTAAGCCTAACTTGTCCTTCTATATAATAAATAAGCAACGTGATGCTGATCACCCTGCAAATACATTTTGGCATATACTAGACTTCCTGTCTCACAAGAGACATTCTCATAAGTCATATTGATGATAGAAACTTGGCAGCTTCTTACGTATTCTAGAGCTTACCAATTTCTTATTCTTTAAAAATATTTAACTTATATGTTTTTTTTCTGTTAATTTCCCCCAGTAATCATTTTAAATATATATAAGTGGAATGCTGGCAATCTTCCAGTTCCCAGGTACAGAAGCTGACCATTAGAACATTATTGTTAATTCAACTATTTCAAATTTAAGTGCTTAAATAATTCTTGAATGGTTGCCATCTGGATATTGTACACTCAATGATTTGTACACTTAATCAGCTAGGTTAATGTAAAGACTAGTGTTTACTTTAGCAATTTAGGTTTTTTTTCATTATAAGGCAAGGTATTTGCTATACACTACATCATCATCATTATCACTACTACCACCATCGCCATCATTTTATTATTAGATTTTATTCAATTAGATTTTATCTAATTAAATTATTAGATTTTATTCAATTTTTTAAATCCTGCCTTTAATATTTTATAAGCAACTCAAGGCAGTGAACTTTTTCACTTCTTCTACTTCCTATTTTTCTTAGAACAACAACCTTGCAAGGTGAATTGGGATGAGAGACAGTTATTGTCTCAAAGACACTTCCATGACTAGAATTCACAGTCTCCTGGTTTCTAGGCCAGCACCTTAATTACTACACTGAATTGGTAATCAAATCATTATCTTTATTTATAATGCACTTATCAATAAGGTGTGCAACAAACAACAAATTCAGGGAATAATTAAAAAATCAGAATGTATAATGTATTTCCCGACCTGACTACTGCAGTGCTCTCTACATGGGGCTCCCCTTGAAGTGCACCTGGAAGCTCCAACTGGTCCAAAATGTGGCTGTGTGAGTAATTATGGGAGCAACATGGCGCTCACATGTAACACCTCTTCTATGCTAGCTGCACTGGCTTCTGGTGGCCTTCCGAGTGCGCTTCAAGGTGTTGGTTCTTACCTTTAAAGTGCTCCATGGCTTAGGACCTGAGTACTTACGAGACCACCTGCTGCAACCGATAACCTCCCACCAATCAATACGCTCTCACAGAGTAGGCCTACTCATAGTACCATCATTAAAACAATGTCGTCTAGTAGTTCCAAGGGAGAGAGTCTTCTCTGTGGGAGCACCTACTCTTTGGAACAAAATACCCCCTGGAATACGAATAATCCCAGATCTTCGTACTTTCAAACGTGCCCCGAAGACCTTTCTGTTTCAACAAGCAGGGCTAGCATAAACATCTAAATTCTATGCCAAGGTCTTAGCAGATACACTAAGTTGACTCAATTTATTACTTACTGTTTATATATATAAAAAATTATTATATGTATATGAAATCCTATTCTGTTCACCGCCCTGAGTCCTTCGGGAGAAGAGCGGTATAGAAATTCAATAAATAAATAAATAAATAAATAAATAAATAAATAAATAAATAAATAAATAAATAAGCTAATAATTACAAATCCTTATATAATAAGATTCAAAAAATGCAACCTAATAAAAACCAACTAATAAATCATAAAACCAACAAAACTAATGAAGATATATGAAATAAGACACCCTAACTAAATAGACAATAACTCAATTAAAATGAATTTTAAATTATTATTTTAATTTAAATTAAATCTTTTTAAAATTATTTTCATTTAAATTTTAAAATGAATTTTAAATTAAATTATTTAAATTATTATAAATGATTATTCTGCAAGGAATAAAAAAATTATATAGTGTAGGGTTGCAACTAAGTTTCCTGTAATCTCATTCTCTGATAATATTTTAATAAATTTATTATACAGCCATTCTTTCCTCATTTTCATCTCACCGACCTTAATGTTTTTAAGATTAAGCTCCTGAAATTCTTTAATTTTTACATCTTTTATTGTCATGCCATGTTTTTCATCATCATCATCATCGCCGTTCTATCCACTTCAGGATGAAGGCTTCTTCCACAGTTTCCAACCAATATAGCCAACTGAGCTTTCTTTTGCCAGTTGGGCCCACAATATTTGCTGATCTTGTAGATCCATCTTGTTTAAAGCATCTTTTGTGGATGCTTTTTATGGAATCCATTCTATGACTGCCTTGGTCCACCTGCCATCAGTTCTTCTTACTGTGTGACTAGCCCATTTCCATTCCAATTCTTTTACTCTCTTGATGATATCGTATACTTTCATTTGTTCTCTAATCCATGTGCCGGTCTTTCTATATTGTTTTGTAATGCCGAGCATGGCTCTTTGTGAGGTTAGTGTCATGTTTCACTGGCACATGTTAGAACAGGTAGCACACACTGATTGAAAACTTTTCTCTTCAGGCATAGGGGAGGTAGTTTTTGAAAATTGCGCTTAGCTTGCCGAATACCTGACAACTACATTTAACATGCTGTTCAATTTCCTTTATTGTATCACCTTCCATTGAGATCTCTTGGCCAAGGTATTGGCAATGTTTATTTGGGCAACATTTTTGTTCTTACTTGGATAGCACCTTCAGTTTTTGAAGTAACCTTGCTTGTCTCATCTCAGCTTCCTAATTAATTTTGCTAACTAGCAATACTGGTTTCTTCCTGGGATTAATATTATCTTGCCTGATACAATATATACAAATTAATAAACTGTGATTTTGAATAATCCTAAGGGTTCTGAAGTGCTTATTGCTCACTTGCTTCCCCCCCCCTCTTTTTATGCAGTGTTCTTATTCTATATGCATCTATACAAATCTAAGGATAATTAGCAAATGTGATTGCCTTGATAAAGAGGAAATATTACATATGCTTTTCATACATGAGTGTACAAATATGTTTTTATATATGAACGTACAAAAACTTTAAGCACCACGAAGCTAAGAATTAGTGTAAAGCCACATTGCAGTCAAGAATTTTCATGGCTAAAATATCATCTGAACCAGTGGTAGGTTGCCCCCAGTTTGGACCGGTTCTATAGAACCGGTAGTAAAACCGGAGGGAGGCTCCGCCCACCCACCCCGAAGTCATCAGAATGCTTCTGTGTATGCGCAAAAGAGCACGTGTGTGCATGAGCGAAGCGCGCACATACATGGCCCCATTGCAAACCAGTAGTAAAGTTAAGTAGAACCCACCCCTGATCTGAACTAAAGATTTCCTGGTTTATCACCATAAGTTCTCTTACTTTTGTGCTTCCTTTCATGACAACTGTGTAATGGGGCACACAATCAAATTACTTTATAAAGCATGATTGGAAACAGAAAGCATTGTAGATCAGTTTTGTAGATTTACTTCATATGATATTCAGCAATAGTAAGGAACACTTATTGATCAGGACAAATTAAGGGCATCAAAGTGTGTACCCCAGAATTAGATAAAATAAAAGATGTCGGGCATACACTCTCTATATTTTCAGATTTTGACCCCCCCCCCCGCTTCTCTTTCTTTTGGTCTCACACTATGCCTCATATACCACATTCATTCAATTACAACACAGAACAGATCTCAAATAAGCTTCATCTCCAGAGGAAATCCTTTCCCTTCTCTTAGTACTGGAAGAGAGAAAAGGGGCAAAGCCTGAAAGAAAGAAAAAAGCATTGAGCCAGATTTATCCTAAGGCAAAGATGTACCATACCTGGTCCTCAGTGTAAAAATTAATTAAAAAATATTGAAATATCCACGAACTAGTGGGATTTTGTTACTAGAACGTTTGTTCATTCTAAAAGAGGAAAAGGAAGCTTTTTTTTATATAGATAGCTAACAGAGTGTCAGATCATACAAGCAAGAAGCTTTGCAGCATCACACACTGTAATTCACTGAATAGATCAACAAGTGAAAGGTGTAATGATAAACCTTAACATGCATATTGGAAGAGAATGAATGTAGTTCCTTTGTAGGCATGCAGACTGTGCGCTTTTCCATTTTTCTTTATCCCATTACAGCTTGAAATCTTGTGCTTTGATCAAGAGTGCCATATGGCATTAGAAACAATACTCAGGGCTGTTTTTGTGGGACCGATGCAGACATGAATACCAAACAGCTTTAGAAAACCACTAAACCTTTAGCCAGATGGTTGTCTACTATAATTATTACTTAAAAGGCCAAAGACAAATGTTTAGGAAATGCATTCATAGCTGTGAATGACTGGTTAATTTCTCATAAGAGGTGCCTTCAGTTATGCATACTTTGTACAGAACATCTTCTATAATAATCAACTTTTCTTTAGACTTGAAAAAAATTCTCAGGATGCAATGCTATTTAGGATTCTCTGGCATGTAATGTGCAGACCGTCTGGCCAACTTTAGGTTACTTTCCTGGATATTTGTTCTTCAGAATAATTTACCAGACATCCTTAAAATGGAATCAATAGTATGCCAATTTCCATTTCATGTCCCTTCTTTGCAAAACATAATATTACATCTTGAGAACAGTGGCTAGTTGATGCCCAGTATTGTGAAGACTTGTAATGCATTATTGTGATAATTAAATAATTTGCTCATTAACTAAAACAGAACAGAACAAATATAATTTATATTTACATGAAGTTGGTCTACATTTCTAATGGAAAAACTGGGATCTGAGGGCTATAATTAGCCCATTTTTTAATGGGCCCTAGTACCCTTCCTAACAATTAATAATAAAAATTAGAATAAAGCTTCCCACTTCTTCAGATGGAATTATACAAGCAAAGCCTAACCTTGTGAAAAAGAAACCTGGGAGTGAAGAAATAACATCAGTCCTGCATTATGGGTTGTACCATATGAAAAATCACCATCCTTAGTTCAATCAGTTCATTAAAAAGAAAACCAGTATGTGAATACTTTGTTAAACAATTAAGGCTGACTTTGGGCTACTCCTGTCCTACTACTTAGAATGAAGTTCTCACTACATAGATTAGCGTTACATCATGCTCAAATTTAAAAAGTATATACCTAAAGTCCTCTGTATATAAGTTTCTTGCCTGGAACTGTTTATAAAAAGCCTGGAAACCTGCCTATGAAAGTTTATAAAACTATTTGTAAAGTTCTGGAGATCCACTGGTCTGGAGTCAAGTCATCTCTTGAAATGGAGATGATTTGTGACAAGAATGATTCTTCCCAACAATGGATATCCTGTTAAAATCACTTTAAGAGTGTAGCATGCAATTTCTAGGAAATCACAAAGAACCCCAGAACACTATCTAAGGACCTGCAAAAAAATCAGTGTTTATGATTCTAATTTCAGAAAAGCACTAGTTAAAAATGTGTTTCAAGAGAGAATACTAAGGATGAAGCTACTGCTGACAAAAAGGAATATTGATCTGTATTCCAAGTTTATCTAAAAGCACCTACATTATTCTCTATACTTCTGGAAAAATGTTAAATGCAGAGATGAGTCATGGTTACATGGCTACATGGCTATTGTTATGCCTAGCATAAACCAAACAGTGCATTCCAGATTAAGAACCTCAGTTTAGCTCTCAAGCACAGAGGTGGAACTAGCATGGTTTGATGATGCTTTGTTTGAACAATTCATGGTTTGAACAACTTGTGATTCTACATAAGAATATCAGGCTATCTGCTCAGCTGTCTGTCTGACAGCAACAAATGATTTCAAGCATGCAAGCAAGTAGAATGGTTGAAGAACAAATTAAATATTTTGGAGGGACCAAATTAAAAGTCCAGCCCCAAAACCCATAGGAATGTTGTTACCATGGTAAGACTTAAAACTAGCAGTTCATCATCCTCTTTTAACAATCCCATAATCCCTTGCAGGATGGAATCTGGGCAACTAAATGGAGCTGAATCAGTGGTGGGTTGCTACCACTTTGCCCCAGATCGGACAAACCGGTAGAGGCAGTGGTGGGAGGCTCCGCCCACCCACCTGGAGGTCTCTACACATGCGCAGAAGTGTCACACGTGCATGCATGCCCACAAGCAAACTGTTAGTGATGCGATTTGAAACCCACTACTGACCTGACTGTTTACTGGCCAGATGCCCTTCCTGTCACCACTTAAAACTAGCAGTTGATAACTCAAATCTTACTGAGTTAAAGTAGTTTATCTTGGACAAATGGTCCAAAATTCTTACCCATGTGATCATTAATGAGAAGAGGTCTTTAACTGCAATTATTGTAAAAAGTGCAAAGTTACTGGATTTGGGGGGAGGGTAGGAGCATATTGTGTGTTGTATTTGCCACTGTAACATTCAAGGGTAAAGTTATAAAACACATGGCATTTGAAAGGAAATTCGAACAGTGACAAATATTCTAAAGCTCTATAGATTTTTACTCATCATACCTCTCTCTCTCTCTCTCTCTCTCTCTCTCTCTCTCTCTCTCTCTCTCTCTCTCTCTCTCTCTCTCTCCTATCTATCATCACATTTTGGAACTGTCCACCTCCCACACAGACGCACTCTGGGCAATGTATAATAAAATATTTAAACATAGAAGCAGTATATAAAACAGTATGCAATTTAAAAAGAGACAACTTGATTAAAAACATTGTTAAAATTAATTAAAAGAAGTGAGGGTTTTCAGGGCCCATGATAGCATTCTCTTCTGTGCTTCAGACCCATATTTTCACACCTTTCCAGAAGGACAGGAGAGTAGGGACCTACCTTGCCTTTGGTGGTAGGATGTTCTAGAGCAGGGGTCTCCAACCTAGTCAACTTTAAGACTTTGGACTTCAACTCCCAGAATTTCTCAGCCAGCTTTGCTGGGAATTCTGGGAGTTGAAGTCCACAAGTCTTAGAGTTGACAAGGTTGGAGACCCTGTTCTAGAGCAGAGAAGGCTCTCTTCCTTGACCTGCCAGTCAGAATTCTTAAACTGACATGGTCTGAATGTGCTTTACCTGCACAGAAAAGAACTGATGTATTGAGGTAAAGACGCTTCCAGAGGTAGCCTGGCCCTATTCCATGTTAGGTTTTGTTTTATTTTGGTGCCTTCAAATTATCCTTCTGATGATTACATGGACATATCCATGTAGTTTTCTTGACAACATTTTCACAAATGGTTTGCTGCTTTCTTATGGCTGAGAGAAAGTAACTAGCCCAGAATCACCGAACTGCTTAAACATGGTTAGAACTTCAATTTCCCTGCCTCCTGGCTTTCCCAGTCCAGCACCAAAACCATAGACCAAACAATCCAATATGTACCAAATCATCAAATCATGACCACATTAATGGATAACATATCTGTGAACTTACATATCTCTGAAAAAATAATAAGCCAGTCCTCAGTGTCTTTGTATAAAATTTCAATTATCTTAATTTTTTTACTTTTAAGTCAGCACTTTGTCAGGAAATGTATATGTCAAAAGAAAATTCATAAATAAAGGTTTCATATTTTGATTTCCTTGGATTTCAGAACTAGCAGAGTTCTGACTCTTTGTTTAATAGCACTGCCAGAATACATATAACAAAAAGGTAGCTATAATGTTACAAATGATAAAGAAGTCCAGTCTGCCTTTAGTCAGTGCTATAGAAACTATTTCCATTGGTGTGTAAAATTAAAAGTATGCAAATTTAACAAATGAAAACATTTATGTACAATTATCCACTGAACATACCAACCAACGTCTGTGAACTTACCAGTCACTTTATGAATAGTAATAAACAGACAATATACAGAATTGAAAGCCAACCATGGACTGACAAAGAGCACAATGTACAAGCAGCTCTTACAGTAGTTGTGTTCAATGTAACATAAGTCAGCAGTACTTTTCCTGTCTGGAAATGTACTGTATATATGGTGAAGAAGTCTCTTTATTCACTTCTAAGACATGGCAATGCTTTTTCAACATCACAATGACTGGCTGATTACATAGAGATTTTAAAGATAATGACACTGTCTTCTGTTTGGAATGAATAAACCTATCACTTTCAATTTCTTCCACACAGTTTAAAAAAATCCTTATTCATTTCTAAAGAAATATAACAATGTTGGTAAATAGTTATTTAAAAATTGAATAAAATTCCCATCCATTCTTGTGAGTGAAAAAGAAAATTCTCAACCAAAATGAAAATTCAGTTCAGAAAGTGCTATCCTATAAGTTAAGAGATGAGCCAGATAAATATACTCCAAAAGGATCCAAGGTGTTCTAGAATTTGTTTAATCTAAGACACTGGTTTCTGTTTAATTACAAATATTCCTTTGACTTTATTGTAAATCATTCTGATTTTTTAATTATAAGTATTTATGTTACTTTTGTTTCTCTAAGAAAGATAATAATAATAATAATAATAATAATAATAATAATAATAATAAGAAGAAGAAGAAGAAGAAGAAGAAGAAGAAGAAGAAGAAGAAGAAGAAGAAGTAAAATTTTGTTCTCAGAGTATAGCCAAATAAATTGGACTGATGCTTTAAAATAACTGGATTAATAGCCAGTCCTCTTGAGTTGCAGCCAAATTATTTCTTTTTCTAAGGAATCAATTCTGTGAGAAAAGCAGTGGCTTAATATATGACTGGGTATATCTGGGTGTATCTACTGTATACTGTGTATCTGGTTGATTCTCTTACAAAAAATTCTGATTCCTCATTTGATTTGGTTTCCAGAATTTGCTGGTAAACATTATAATTATAATTATAATTATTTATTAAATTTATATACCGCCCTTCTCCTAATGGACTCAGGGCGGTGTACAGCCAAAAATAAAAAGCACTCCCAATAAATTTAAAAACCCAATAGGCAATTAAAATTTAAAACCCATAAAACTTTAAACTTAAAAAAAAGAGGGAGGGGGGTTACGCCAGCCCAGCTTGACAAAATAAAAAAGTTTTTAGGGCATGGCGGAAAGCCCGGAGATCAGGTATCGTACGGATCTCCGGGGGCAAATCGTTCCAGAGGGCTGGTGCTGCCACAGAGAAGGCTCTCCCCCTGGGTGTCACCAGCTGACATTGTCTGGCTGACGGCACCCTGAGGAGTCCCTCTCTGTGGGAGCGAACTGGCCAGTGGGAGGCTATCGGTGGCAGAAGGTGGTCCGGCAAGTACCCAGGCCCTATGCAATGGAGCGCTTTAAAGGTGGTCACCAACATCTTGAAGTGCACCCGGAAGACCACTGGAAGCCAATGCAGCTCACGCAGGAGAGGTGTCACATGGGAGCGCCCCCTTGCTCCCATAATCCCCCGCGCGGCCGCATTCTGCACCAGTTGGAGCCTCTGGGTGCACCTCAATGGGAGCCCCATGTAGAGAGCATTGCAGTAATGTAAATTAACTATGCAGAAGTTATGTTATTTGCTCTGAAGTCCAGGTCTAATATTCTAGAAATAAACTGCCCTACAGCACCCAGGATTAGTCCATGATTTAGGAAAGCTTGAATTCTGTTCTGGTTAGAAAAATTTGCTCAGCAGCATTTTAGGAAGTTTGAATATTTCCTTGTTCTTTAACTTAAAAAATAACCAGGACTTACACAACCATTTTATTGTCTATCTTAGGCAACGAATGGTCTAGAAATTGAAAGAAAGACTTCAAATAGTGCCAATCTCACAACTGGGTTGGCGTACTAGCTACCACTCACTCTTCAGGCAAAAAGAAGAAATTCCAAAGTGGCATCATAACCGTTATTTTTGTTGTTTGAGTTCAGCCCATATTCATTCAGACAATTTCTGCAATATTCTAAAAGTTCTCAAGAATCTCCTGCAAACAAAATGTAACTAAAAGTCTCACCACTTACTTGATTTCAATTTACTTATGTCATTAGGCTTTGGGGTCCCAGGGTCAAGATAAAACCTTAAAATGGCTTCCTTATTTTCTCTCCTTGCCAGTGGTCTGCATATCTTTCTTTTTAAAATATATTTCAATTTTAATAATTATTTTTTTAAAGTTTTATAATGATTGTAGTTTAATCGTTTAATATACCCATGGTCTGTATTCTTTTTGACTGTATGAAATTGTAGCTACAATCTTCTCAATCAATTTTCCAAAGGGGGGCTGCTAGAGAGTTATTTTTTTGTGACAGGACACTAGTCGTCAGGATCTCCTAGATCCAGGCACATTCTCTTTCAAAACATAGATGCCAGTAAGTGTTAGTCTTGGAGCAATTTTTAATCACTTGAGTTCTATACAGAGATGAAATACTACAGAAGGTTTGAGAAAATATTTGTGGATGAACAGATGAATAAAATGAAGAACATAAAATCAAGAAATATGGGGAAAAGAAAAAAAAAGAAATGTTGCAGTCAGACAGAGTAAAAAATAAAAATCCAAACAGGCACCTATTTGAATTGGCTTCTGTAGACAGCTAATTTTAATGCTTTGCAAAATGCCAACTATATGAATACTGGCTGGTGTTCATATTTTCCTAGCTTCAAGTTTTATTTGACATTTTGAATTGTTGAAAATATGAATAAAATTCTTAAAGAGCTTTTTCTCTAAATACTAAATTGAATAATTTGCTCTTTGAATTGTAGGTTGTCATAGATACTGAAGTTTCAGCAATTGTCTTTCAAACAAAGAGGAGAAAAGAAGAAAAAGAAGGGGAAGGAAAAGAAGAAGATTTTTGGTAGTTATTCCTGATTCCATCTAATTATTTATTATAATTTGTCAAACAAAAACAGGAATAGTATAAAAATACAATGACAGAGACGATAGGCCCATTAGTGCACTTATGCAGCCCCCTCTATGGACCTCTTAAGTATGAAGTGAGGTCCACAGAAGTCAATTTGTAACTAAAACTGTGAAAATTTGTAGCTGAAACAACTGTTACAAGGCAGAACATTCCAGACTTTGACAACTCTATTACAAAAATTGTATTTTTTACAGACAAGTTTAGAACGATTTACATTGAATTTAAAGTGGTTGTTCGCACAGGTATTATTGCGATTAAAACAGAGAAAATCATTTACAGTACAATTATTACATACCATTTTGTATGCAATACCTAAGTCTGACCGCAACTTACACAGTTCCAAGTTATCCAAGGCAAGAATTTTGAGACTAGTAGCATAGGGAATTCTACTGTGTACAGAAGAGTGCAAGACTTTTCTCGTGAAATACTTCTGAACCTACTCAATTGTACTAATGTCAGATATATGGTAGGATTCCAAACAGTTGAACAGTATTCCAAGGTTGGTCTAGCATATGTTTTATAAGCTCTAATTAACAATACAATGTTTTTGATTCAATTCAACTAATGTTAATATCTTTTGAAATGAGTGAAGTATAAGTTGTCATTTCTATTTCTATTTCCTAATGGTTTTCTTGCTCTCTTTTATGGCCTTATCAAGGGCCACATACTTAAATTTTTGATAGACAAAACTATGGAATAAAATAGATGGTTCTCATTTTAAAAGCAGCTAAGTCCTTTTAAACCATTTTGAAACTATCTTCATTGGACTCTGCAAATGTTTTGGGCCTTCAAATCTAATTAAACTTATACTTTCCAGCACTACATTTGGCAGATCTTTTATTTTGCTCATTGCTAAAACACTGAAATTAAGAAGCCTTGAAAACATTCAATATTTTAGAATTTCATTGATATTTTTGAAAAGTAGTGAATTATAAGTTGAATAAAAACAGATGTGGATGTGAAAATAAAGTATGAGAAACTACAGTTCAGATTTTCAACTGTTCATATTCACTAAACACTCATAAAGTTAATAATGGTTGATATTCAGTTATGTGATTATTTCTCTTGAAGTCTCCAAATTCTGAAGAAGATACAGGTGCTGAAATACTGTATGGATCATTCAATAAATGCATGAGTTCTTTTACTTGGGGTTATTTTTCATAATTAAAATCAGTTCTGATTTGCTCTTTAAAAAAAAACCGTGGGATCAAATATGCAAGTATAAATTTTTCACTGATAAATCTTTCACAGAGGCTGCATAGATCTTTTGACAAGGCTCTAATTTGGATTCCTGAATTCCAGAGAGTTGGATTCCATGGCTAAATGGATTTTGAAAATGCATGAGTAAAAATGCAGATGCATCAAAACTAGGACAGTGTTTATTTAGTTGACACATTATTAGGTGAATCAGCTGTAAACTTTAGGATGTAACCCTAAACTTAACGATCTGTCAGTAAACCTTACAAAAATAAGTAAGATATATACTGAGTGTTCTCCCATTGTTCATAAATTTATGCATGTGTACACATTAAGTACATAAAGCTGTAATCTATTTTTATAGTTTTTATAATTCTGTTGTTATTATTTTTTGTATGCAAGTTTTAATATTGGTATGGTAGTTTAAATTGGCATACTAGTCAACAAATAACAGACATGCACACAAATAAGGCGGAAAAAAGAAGAGACCCAAACAATCAAAACAACCCTGTGATCAAAGGCCCAACTCTTTTTTCTCCAATCTCGATCTTTTTTGACATGAACAAACATTCTTTCTCCCTCTCTCTTTCTCTCTCTCTCTGTCACACACACACAGACACCACTTAGGCATATCATGAAATTAAGGAGAGGTTTTGGCTAAACAAAATAGAAGGCAAATGCATACACTTACAGATGCATATTGTAATGTAGCCTTTGTCCAGTTGCATATCATTAGATGGATTTTATGGCAAATATTCAAACAACTGATTAACATTCTTTACACAGATGCTATATATTTTGATTTCCACCCTCCATGCATTCTTAATATAGACCCAGGAACCCACAGATAAATGGTTCCGAGGATCTCATAAATCAGGGGTCCTTCATAAAATGAATATTCTGTCCCCCATTTTATTGCTCCTTGTGAGCAAAAGGTACGAGCTTCTTGTACCAGTTTATAGCCTTTTTCAATTGGGTACCTGCCATAATTGTCAGACTAAAATTTCCATCAGCCCCAACAATAAGAACTAGTAATAATAATTTAATACAGCACACAAATCTTCTTCGATTTGGTCATCTCCAGATTATTTGGAATACCCTTGCCATCATTACTGTATACATTTAGCTGATATATCTTCCTACTATCGCTCCTCTCATTGGATTTTTAATTCAGCAGGAATAATTGTTCAGTGGCCAAAGCATGTTAGAAAGTTATTTTGTAATCCTAATTTATTTATTTATTGCAAATGGTTACACACAAATCACTATATTAAACACATTACTATGTGTATGTGCATATTTGCACTTTATATTTTTAGTTGTTATCTTCTTGCAAAAGATTTTTTTTTCTTTTCAAGACTCAATAGCTTGGTTGAATTATTTTGCAAGTAATTAAATTATATGTGCAAGTAAAGCATTTCATGAATGATTAAATGAATGTGTGTTTAGCATATTCTCAGCATTCTGAGATGGGCAGGAGTGAAGATGACTGGTAGGTCCATTTCCATCTGCTGTGGATGTGTGATGCAGAAATGCCCTTAATCAACCTCTTTAGCAATTGCCATCAGGGTATGAATATAAAGAATCATTGTAGAAATCTATAAAATATTCCTATATGATTAAATTAAAAAGTTTATTAATGTAGAGGAATGAATCCAGGTCTGTCAACTCTACTGAATGAAACAACTCGCTTAGCCTACTCACCATAGGCTACTTGCCAGGGCCAATTCGCCAAAGTCATCTCACTACAACCAACTTGCCACAGGACAACTCACCATGACCAATTTGCCACAGGACAATTCGCTGCAGGACAATTCAACAATTCAATTTAATTATTTAAAATAATTTTGAAAGTATTTTAATTTTTGTCATTCATATTTCATTCTATCCGTACTTTGGCATCCTTTCTTTAATGGTTCTATTCTACCATTTCTTTGATACTAGTATAACTCTTGTGCCGCAGCAAGTTATCCCAGAATTGGTTGGCCATGGCGAGTTGACTGCAGCAAGTTGGCTATGGTGAGTTAGCCACAGCGAGTTGGCCAAAGCAAATTGGCTGTGGCAAAGTGTCATAGACCCGTTTCTATGATGTTATGTATATGACCCAGCTCATTTTAAAAATGTGTTTGTAACCACCTCTTTAAAAACTATAAAGAATAGTTTTGGAGAAGGATGTTGGAACACCAAAAGTTTCCATGTGAGGTACAAATGACTACGCTCAAATGATCACATACATTGATTTGTAATTGATCTGGCAAGATGTAGGATTGAAATCTCTTGAAAAAATGAGCAGAGATATTTCTGAAATTTTTTCTCTTTAATAGAAATCATCCAAGCCAGAACTATGAAGTTAAGTTTATAAAAGTAGGTATAAAGTTAAAAATATAATGTTTTCATGAAATGTTTTCACATTTCAGAATATTTTTTTAAAGTATAATTTTCCTTCCTCATCTTACTGGTGTTTTCAAGCCAGGCCTTAAAAACCTGGCTTTTTACCCAAGCTCTGGTTAGGATGCTTGAGGTTCCTCTTGAGTAGTGTGTATATGTTTTTACTTTGTTGTTGTTGTTGTTGTTGTTGTTGTTATCTTTATTAATTAAACATGAAACTCAGTCAAATGAACATTCAAAAATGTATTACAAATACCATTGACTGGTGCTAATGGTTGATACGGGTTGCTACCAACATCCTAGGTATCAACCAAGTACCTTCTTAAGATGTACTATGTTCCAAGTAGCACAGGTTTTTTGCAATTCCGCTGGTGTTATTGAAGGAAGCTGCAATTTGTTGATGTATCTTATAAAATTCTTGGACATGGTACCAAGCGCCTCGATGACAATGGGTATCACATTTTCATGTTTTATCCATAGCCGTGTAGTTTCAATGTCCAGATCGTGATATTTCATGATCTTTTTCTTCAACTCTGGCATCTCCTGGTACCGCAATGTCAATAAATTGTACGTTTCAGTTTTTGACAACTGTGATATCTTGTGTGTTGTGTTCCAAGTGATGTCTATATTTGAAAGTCCCACGAGATCTTCACCTTTTCATTTTCTATAACTTTTTCCACTTTATGTTCCCAAACCTTTTTGGATACAGGTAAGTCATATTTTTTACATAATGACCACTGGATTAATTTAGCAACTCAGTTGTGTCTAGCTTTGTAATCAGTTTGTGCAATTTTGCTGCATTCACATATTAAATGTGAAACAGTTTCTACTTCGTTGTTGCAAAGTCGGCAGTTTGGATTGTTGGTGGATTTTTGTATCTTTGCTTTCATGGCATTAGTTTGTAGTGCTTGTTCTTGAGCAGCGAATATTAAACCTTCCATTCCTTTCTTGATGATTCCCATCTTATGATTCCTTTCCCATGTAAAGTTGTCATCCCATTTTCCTTCTTTTTTCTCACATTTTCCACATTATTATTATTATAATCATCATCATCATCATCATCATCATTTTTTTCATTATACATGAAACTCAGTCAACTGAACATTTAAAAATGTATCACAAATATCATTCACTGGCTTTGATGGTTGATAGAGTTACTGCCAGCATCCTAGAGATCGATCAAGTATTGTCTTAAATCTATGTTGTTCCGAGTAGCGCAGTCTTTTATAGTTTTGCTGATGTTATTATAGGAAGCTGTAATTTCTTGATATACTTTGTATTATTATTATTATTATTGTTCTTGTGGTTGTTGTTATTGACAAAAGTCTGGATTGTTGACAAAAGTCTGGTTGTTTCACTAAATGGAGTCAGAAGAATAAAACAGAAAGAATGAAAGAACTGAAGAAAATCACAAATTACAAAGATCTGCAAATAGAAGTACAATGACTGCAGCAAAAGGAAGTAAAGATAATACAAATAATTATAGGTGCCATGTGTGCAATCCAAAATGTGGAGCACCATTTAAAGATAATTGGCATTGAAACAATCCCTATTATTCAATTGCAAAAGGCAGCTTTACTTGGGGCAGCTTATATCCTGCAATAATACCTTTAACACTATCAGATAACAACATCTGTCTATTTTTGGGAAGGATTTGATAGCTGAATAAAAATGCCAAACGCTAAACACCTGGCTGATTGTGCGACCAAGTATAGTAATAATATTGCTGCTGCTTTCATGTTACAAGCACCAAGGCACTTCTGGGTTGAAAGGATTAGATCTGTGATGGCGAACCTCTGGCACAGTTCTTTCTGTGGGCATGCTCACCATCATCCCAGCTCAGCCAGCTGGGTTGGGATGGGTTTCCAAGGCGCGTATGTGTGCTGGCAGCTGGTTGTCAGGTTTCCAGTGCTTCTGGTTTGGACACTCTGTGCCTAAAAGGTTCACCATCACTGAATTAGATGTTGACATCAGTGTTGCCCAAGAGGCGACTAATTGGGGCTTCCTTATATGTTCCCATTAATTGCCCATCAAAATGGTACCTATTTATCTACTTGCAATTACTTGCTTTTGAACTGCTATGTGAGCACGAGCTGGAGCAGATGACAGGAGCTCATCCCATCATAGAACAGCACTCGGATCTCAAACCGGGCTTGCTGATTGTCAGCACACTGTTCTAATTGTAAGAGCCACCACACTTTTTAATAATATTATTGAATAATAATATTCAATAATATTTTAAAAGTTTTGAAATTAACTTATTTTATTTAATTAAATAATAGTAAAATAATAGTAAAAATAATTACTAAATAATAGTAAAAATAATTTCTAAATTTTTAAGTTTAAATTATTTTTAAAAAATTAATACATAAATAAACTTATTTAATGAATTAATAATTTTTCAGTAGAACTGAGAAAAACTTTGAAAAATTACAAACCACTGAGACTTGCAGATAGAAGTTGAACACATTATAACAATTTTTCAGTAATTGTTATAACAGGCATTGTGTTCATAACATGGCTGATATAATAGTTATTGAAAAGAATACTCATTGGTGCCGTTATACCAGGTGATGCTAGAACTGAGAAAAACTTTGGAAAAATTACAAACCACTGAGACTTGCAGATAGAAGTTGAACACTTATGGGGGAAAAAATCCACTGTTATACCAATCATATTACCTAAAGGACATCCTCGAATATCTGGAAATACTGAATTTATCAGACCTTTAAAAAAAACACTCTGCTTGGAATAGCCTATATTCTTAGATGCTGCCTTAAAAATTCATAAACCCTCAGAGCATCAGTGGTGAAATTCAGCTGGCTCTATCTGGATCACGCGATCTGGTAGCACCAGCGGCGGGAGGCTCTGCCCACCTGCCCGGATGTCATCAGGTCCTGTTTTTGACCCTTTGCGATTCACAGAAGGCTCTGTGCATGCGTGGAGGAGGCGCACGTGCTCACATTTGCGAACCAATAGTGAAGGTAACTGAATACCACCCATACAGGACATGAATTGTCAAGTTTCCAATAGACTCAGACTGTTAATCTAACTTTAAAATACCCATACTTAATAATAAATTTGCAACATCCTAGGTTCCTGGGAAGAACTTGCAAATGAAGGCCAACACCAGCTAAGGAACTGGTAGCTGTGATTTGACATTTTTGTGTGTAAAATAATATTAAACCACATTAGCTATCAAGTACATTTCCAGTTCCCTACTTGGTCTGCAGTGAGTAAAGCACCCTATGAGAGTTTTCAGGGGGTGATGAGAACTGAGGAATGACGATAATCAAGCCAAAGACATTTGAGCCATTATGGCCCCATTTAGTCTCAGGGGGTTCAACCAGGTGTTCACCTTCAGAATACAAATCAAATAGCTAATTTTATCGTTGTTCCTGGTACATCCATCCTGCCAATTGTCTTTATAGAATTATATTCTTCACTTTCTCCTCCTAGTTTTCTACATGAAAGAGATTAAATGTACCATTCTCGGGAGAGCTAGAGATAGTAAAAAAAAAAAATACAGAACAATGTTTAGGTCATTAAATATAATCCACTGCTTCATGCAGTATTTATTAACAGATCATTATTTAGTCTCCACTAAATCAAGGAAGGGAACCACCATTTTCCTGAGTATCACTTAATGTCTTAGGTTATTATTTTCTAACATTCAGTTTGAGTCAGGGATGGGATTGAAAAATGTTAGCAACTGGTTCTTTGCCCAGTTTCTGGGCCATGGCCTACTTGGTTTCCTGCACCACAATGGGAGATTCCGGATGCTTCCCTTGAGCCTCTGGGAGGACGAAAACAGCCTCCCCCAGGCTCCAGAGGCCTTCCGGAAGCTGGAAATGGGGCCATTTTTGGACTTCTGGTTCTTCTGGTAGGCCCATTTTTTGCCCTCCCAGAGTCTCAGTGCAGGCCCTGCACTTACCTCACATCCATAATGGGCCATGTGAAGACTCCTGGGAGGGGCAGGGAGGGGTAGCCGGGTTCAGACAGTCCTTGCAACTACTGGTTTGGCTTAGTTACCCTGTTGTTCCAATTTGTTTAAACCCTTCTTAAATGCCAGAATTTAACCAAAGCAATTATTTCACTAAAGGGCTAGAATAGTCAAATTTCAGTGAAATTGGGTTTATTTAAGACATTCATTTTAACCGCTCTTTTTGGTAGTGAAGAGAGTTAAGCAAGAAAATTGTATTGTCATAAATGTCTACTGCCAAATTTCAGGAGCACAATGATGTGGGCCAGAAGCCACCAAATGCCCGTTGATGATGGGCAACTGTCCTAGATATGCCTTGTGTCTTGCAGTTTAGATCTTGCAATTATCAGAAGTTCAGGATTTGCCACCAAACCTCCTTTATATGATATTTAGTTCTGATGAAACACGTATTCCATTCAAATTCTTTGGAACAAAGACCAAATATTGTTAGCTGCATTTGAAGGTAAAACATAAAGCAGAGAAAAACTGACTCCTTCATCAGTGTTGACTTAGCAAACCAAAGACACAGTAAAAGTATACATTGCACATCTGACTCCTATTTCTTGCTCTTCCCCGCCTGGCTGCATCAACTTGCTAAATTCCCCATGTGTGTTGCTTTCAGCCACTCAGGAGTTTTATACATTCAGTGGTAATGAGTACTAAAGCATTTTTTTCCTCTATGGTCTAGACACAGAAAATCCAGATTTTGTTTCTCTTGAAAAGTGGCCATCCTTGAGAATGTACTCGACTGCCCATTGCCATGTGTTTCTAAGGCCAGATGAGGCTAAACATGATTTGAAGATTTTTTTCCCCCAGTAATTATTCTTTTCCTTTCTCTACTGACTAGCAGTCTGTTTGTTTTGTTCTGAGGATGATGCCAACCATATTAAATGAGGGGAAAAAAACCCAACAAAGAGGCAATTGCCAAAGTGGGAAAAAGAGAGAAGAATGCCAAGAAGCAGAAACAGTGCTATAGTTAGAACTGTGCCTAAAGGAAGTAAAGGGATGTATTAAGGTCTATCTAGACTTTACCCATTGATAGTGCAATTCATGGGATAATTGTTCCTCCTGTTTGGGGCAAAAGAGTTTCTTCAAGCCAACATTATGCAGTATTTCATTACTGAAGAATACAGAGCATAATTTGGTCTGACCTGAATTAATGGCAAAGCACTAAATTAGCTGCTTTACTTTATTATGGCCAGGGAGAATATCCAATATGCTCTGTTAGTGTTACACTTATTCTAGCAAGAGCCCAGCATTAAAAAATATGCACGAGTAAACACTTGGAAAAAGTCTTCCTGAGTGTTTATTGGAAAGCTCCAATATTCCCAGTAACCTATCTAATTGTCACTCAGCCTGGCAGAAACGAAGACAATGAAAAAGTGATTTATGACTGTTTTTCACACCTGCAACCATTGCAACATTCCCATGATCAAAATTAGGGCGCTTGGCAACCAGCATGTAATTATGACAGTTGAGTTGTCCTGGGGTCATATGATCTCCATTTGTAATGGAGATCATATGATCTCAGCTGGCTTCCCAGCTGGCTTCCAACAAGCAAAGTCAATGGGAAAAGTCAGATTACTTAACAACCACATAACCAAACAATAACATATGTGTGTTGTACAGATTACAGAAAAGCTTTTGACTGTGTAGAACACAATAAACTTGCGTGACCTTTGTCAGGATTAAGACTATTACCTAACTTGTTGGGTTGGCGATATATAAACCATCAACATATGTTTACAGTGTATTGGATTGTACTGTATAGCTTTAAGACTGCTGTATTGCATTATACTGTGTCCTGATTGGTTAACTTTGTTGCCAATGTCCTTAAGAGGGAGCTAGAAACATGGCTTGTTCTCTTTGTGGTTCTTGCTCTCTGATATCTCTGTCTGACTTACTGTATTACTGTTTGCAACTGCAGAAGAACTGTTTACTTGTATGATTAATACGACTGGTATGAAGACTTTGTTTATTGGACTGTGCTTTATTTTTCCTAAATGTAAACTGTAACATGACTCAGTGTATCTGTGTGATGACTGTGCTTATTCATAACTACTCCCAACCACTTTCATGTGCATACCCTTGCTACTCAAGGGTTACTCCTTAACACTTCAGGTCCCAACCCACCTGATCAGACTTATCAGATCACTGTGATTGATTAGGAAGCAACAGTGACAATACTCTATGGTGACAGAGTTTGGTTCAGGATCAGTAAGGGAGTTAAACAGGGATGTATTTTATCACCATTTTGATTCAATCTGTATGCTGATCATGCAAATCATGCAGAAATTACTAATTTAAGAGGAAAGATTGGAGGAATCTATAAATTGAAGTACACATATGACACAACAGAATTGGCTGAAAACAATGAAGGCCTGGGAAAAACATTCTGGAAAATCAAGGATGAAAGTGAAAAAGTAGGATTGAATCTTATCATCAAGAAAACAATGATAATGACAACAGCTTCAAATGGACATAAGATGTTTAAAATCAATGAGAAAATTGAAATAGTTTGAGAATTTATCTTTCTTGGATCAAATATTGTTCAAGATAGAAGTTCTACACTTGAAATAAAACACAGGATGACCTTAGGCTGCACTGCAATGTTTAATATATATACAATTTGGAAAAACAGATATTGATATAAATACAAAAAAGCAGGCTAGTTAGATCAGTAGTCTTCCCTATAATGCTGTATGAGTGTAAGAGTTGAACACTAAAAATGGCTGATTGAAAAACTGATGCTTGGAACAGTGGTGTACGAGTGTAAGAGTTGAACACTAAAAATGGCTGATTGAAAAACTGATGCTTGGAACAGTGGTACTGGAATAAAATATTGTGTTTTGTGTATGCACAGCCAGAATAACCAACAGAGACATGCTGAATTGTATAAAACCAAAAACATCACTAGAAGCCAAAATCAAGATTACATCTGATATACACTGGCCATGTCAAGAGTACAAATTCATTGGCAAAGTCAACGATGTTAGGAATGGGTAATGGATCAAGAAGAAGGGCCAAGAAAAGAACTCTCTGTCTTGATACCATCAAAGCTGATACAAAATAGGAACATCCAACAACTGAAAGAAGCTTTGTCCAGCATATATGACAACAGTCCTACTTTCAAATTCAAGGTTGATTCAAAAGAAATGGTTATGGAAGATAATGCCATTGGAACTAAGAATTTAATATCGTTTATACCACTAGTTGTTATGATTTACTTTTAATCTCTTTCAAGTTTTCTAAGGCTATAATGTTTACTTATTTAGATTAAGAGATTAAAATTGTGATTTGTTTATTTTATCTTTCAGACAATCTGTGTATGATTGTTTCTTTTCCACTACACATAAAACTGTCATTTTTATGACTATTGCTTGAAGCTCATAAATGAGATGCTACCCAACAAATATCAGGGCCACAACAGATTTATTTGTTTAAAAATGGGCCATGGGAGATTAACTCTGCAATCTTAAATATGTCTATTCAGAAATAAAGCTCCAGAGGATTGTGCTGCCAATTTTTACATCGGCATAAATCAGTCCTTGGATTGCAGATGTAGCTGAGTCTTTGGGAAAGTTCAACACAAAAATGTGGCTGGAAGTAAGATTCCAATACATCTGGATTGACAACACCTTGACAACAAGGTTGGGATGAGATGAAACTGCATATTTTTAACATCACTCCTTGATTATAGTATATCTATAGTTTTGAGATCATAAACAATTAAAATATTTACTGAAGGTATTTATCATGTATTCCAATTATTTTTTTATAAACCAGACGTTTTCTTTTCTAAAAACAATATAATATCCTTTATTTGGAAGAATGAAATATCAATATTGCCATATATTCCAGAATGCGATGGGAGTTTGTAAACTCTTAGTGTGTTGATTCAGTTTAATGTTCATTGCCAGAGAAATAGATGCTTCATATTGATTATGTTCATACAGAGAATCACAATAAAACAAAGGATATGATATGTAATTCACTCAAAACAACCTGAGTTGTCATGACAGCCTTAGTATGGACCTGAAATGCACTGTCATGTTGTTGATAAAATTTGGCAATATGTCCCAAATGCTGAAAAATTGCTAAAAGTCACTTGGTCTTTATGTACTTGTTTATTTTATTGTTTTATAGTTCACACAAATCAAAAGACTGGGTATGTTATTAAATGCTTATATTAAATAGTTAACCTTCCTCAAAGGTAAAAGCCAATAACGTTTAGTTAGAACAAAAGATTATGTGAAACAAAACTGTCTTCATTTATCTTTCAAGTACTATTAAAAAGGAACTTTATAAATGTCAGCAAGAGGTAGTTCCAAAATAGGGGTGCCACCACAGAGAAGGTCTGTCACGTTAACCATCTCCCCCTAACTAGAGAGGACTTTCTTGACCAGTTTTTCAGGTTTGTGACTCTAGATGGTTTACAATATAATAAAAATAAGATAAAGCATTAAAATATTAAAATCATAACTATCACTAAAAATTAGCATTAAAATTATCAAAGAATGCAAGGAATGGAGCAAAGTACAATCAGAGGAGGAGATAGGTGGATACAGGATCTTCTATCAGCCCATTAGCCTCTCCAATGTGACATGCCCTCCAGGCCAATTAGCAGAGGCAGGTTTTAAGGCTCCTATGGCCAAGAGGATGGATATAGATCTCACCCCAAGGAGTATGGTGTTCCAGAGGGAGGGAGTCAAAACAGAAAGTCTCATCTTCTGGACTCTACCAGCTGGAATTCCTTGACTGATTGGGCCTGCAGCATGCCTCTTTGAAAGATCTTAGGATCATCCCTTTCTGCAGTGGAAAATTTATCACTGCCTTTAAAAGGAAACTTTTAATTTTCTATCTGTAGAGGGTTAGTGTCCCAGGAGTTAGTGTAATATAAACTTGGTGCAATAGTAACTTCAAATCATTTTGGTAAACAAAAGTCAATAACACCATGTTGTAATAATAGCTTGAATGCTATGAAAAGCAGACATATGTGCTATTGCGTCTGGATAGAAAGTTACTCAGCAGCGTTTCAACATTGGACTCAGGCCTTTTTGCTAGACAGTTAAGTGGCACCACCTTGGACCTTGGACAGAACACAACTTCATGTTGCTCTTTTGGGAAGAGATACAGTTGAACAGACCATCTCTTGTGGGTCCTTATTTCTTGTATTTTTTTATGCTGATATGTCAAATTATTGTTTTGTTAAACAGAGATTTATACTGAAGTTAAATAACATCCACTCAATATTTTGAAATATCTTCTACTTAATCTATGGCCAGTACAGCTTCATAGCTGTTTTCTCAGATCTTTTGAAGACTGAAGGAACTAACATTTCTTTTTTATTTTCAATTAATATTACTTGAAATAGTTTTACCTACTGCACAGTAGAAGAAAGTACTTATGAAAATGATTAGGAACTTTAGTTCAAGGGTTTGTTCTGGATTCTGCTTAATTACACATTTCAATTCTCTTAGCTCTCATTGGTTGGATCCTTTATTGACCTTACCCTTAAGTTGAATCCTGCTTTATCTGCCTTTTTGCAATGGGATTTTCCCCCACGCTTACTTTCTTGGTTCTTTCTTAGATACATCATTAATCAGAAAGATCCTCAGCTCTTTCTCAGTAGCATATGGAGTGCCATCTAAAGGCTATCATTTTGCACTGTAATGTCAAACATTTTATCTTGTCTATCCATGTGGTTTGATCAAATTTGGAACACTTGATCATTGCCTTCTCCCATGCATTATGAAATGATGCCTTTTCTATTGTCACTAAAGTGTTAACTTTTCTTCATCATCTTTCCATATCAATGTTGCCCAGTACAGGAGTTTTTGGCTTTAGTTGGGTAATTGCGTTGGTATTTATGCTCATTGTTTACATTAACAACATTGATCACTTATCTTTCCTAAGAACATCACCTGTCAGGATGAGGAAGCATAGTAGGAGGACAGGAGATATACACACACATGTGAATCTATGTACTATATCAGTGATGGCTAACTTTTTTGCCACTGTGTGCCAAAACCAGGGGTCACCGGGGGGATCATGCAATGGCATGCCCACACCCATAATTCAATGTGCCCCGCCCCCACCGTGCATGCACATGTGACCTCCCGCAGTCCCCCCACTTTTGCCACATGATGGCACAGTGGGCCCAGTAGGCCTGTTTTTTGGTCTCCCAAGGCTCCAGATGCTTTCTTGGAGCCTGGGGAGGGTGAAAATGGCCTTCTCCACCCCCCTAGAGGGTCTCCAGAGTCCAGACACAGCCTTTTCCCCAACTTCCGGTGGGCCGCAAAGGCCCAAAAATCAGGTGGCCAGCATGCACATGCGCACTGGAGCTGAACTAGGACAATGCTTGTGTGTCCACAGATATGGCTCCTCATTCCACCTGTGACACAATGTCATAGGTTTGCCATCACAGTACTTTATATAATGTATTAAACTGATTTACCTGAGCAATGCTCCTAAATAATCAACAATGTTTTAACTGATCACTTAAACAGATGGTTGGATTATGTTGCACCCCTCCTGTTCTCAGAATCACTGTCTTACTGTAAAGTATAATCCTTGGTAGCATGTGCTTAGTATCAGTTGCTTACTGAAAAGGCTGCCTACTCTTTTAACACACCCACATATTTCATGAATCAAAGGAAAGTGTTCTTCTGCATTGTCCTTATTCATAACACATTAAACAATAGTCCTTTTTCTCATTAATGTTAAAAATTCCAGTTTCTGCCTAACATTGTTTGGAAGCATTCTTAAAATATTTCATCCATTAGGCTATAATACTTTTACTTATAAAAAGGGCTAACACAGTAAGGAATCACTGATATTTTTAAAATGTCCATATTTGTCCCTTTTCAAGAAAATGATAATATCTCAGTGACATATTCAAATTCCTTTGAGGAAAAAAAATACTGTTTGTTTCACACGCCACGCAGGCTGAATAGGAGTATCCATTTTAATTCTTTTGCCTCTTTTCATAGCTTACTGAGAAGAATTTTTACTCAGGCCCTCTTTAAATACATTACTGATTGATTTAACACCAAGAGATTAGACTTTCCAAGCAGCCTCTTTGCCTGGATCTAAAATATTGATTTTACAATATTTTACAATACAATTACTTCCACATGCAAATCTGAGAAATCGTGCAGTTTTTATCTGTTGTATAAAAATGAGTAATGTTTACCTGAAGTTGCTGACTGTTTAAGGGAAAACGAGAAAGATACATTATGACAAACTATATATTGTATATAAAGGGATGGATATATATATCCCAGGAATATCTTATTTTGGGGCAACGACAGGCTCACTTCTTGAGGCTATGGGTTGCACCTTTTAATTTTTCCCCAGTTTCTGGAGATCACAGGGTGTGTGTTGGGTGAACTGATACTACTAGAGGGATAGGATCGCTTTCCCCCCCTTTCATTTCCTAAGATTGGAGTTATTTGAAATTTTTTCTATTTAATATTAAATTAGGTCTATTATGCCTCATGGAAGCTGTCCACAAAGTGGGAAACTATTGATGGAATTACTACTTTGCCTCTGAAGCCTGTAATTTGCTGATGAATTTAGGCAGTGTGATTTTGAAATTCACTAGCAAATTATTGTCTTCAAAGACCACTAAGAAAAGGAGCTATTCTATGGATAAAATAAGTTCTGCAAGTTCCATATACAGTATGGCCCATGAGAACTATAGTACTTTTATCCTTTTTCCTGTAAGTTGTGAGAATTTATTTATTTTTTTGCTTGCCCTCAGGGTTCTAAAACTTTTTTTTTATTCTTAGAAATATGATCTAGAAATTGATAAGAAGAGTTTCCATAATATGCCACTGGCTGGTGGAATAATATTTACGCATCTTCTCTTTATTGTTTCATCACTTCATTCACTTTTCATTTGAAGAATATACACTCAGTGTTCAATATATGTTTATAGTTTAGTTGTTAATTAAAATATAATTTAGTATTAATTAAAATAACAACTATATACATATATTAAGGTCTGATTCTGGAAAGTTTACTGTAGCTTCCAGAACTATACAGAACATGCATTTAAACTTCAGTTTGTATAAAATTGCATCCAATTTATCAATCTGCCTGCTGTAATGCTGATTGTATTATAATGAAAGTAAGGAATGGTTGTAATTATAAGAAACTTTCTGCTGATTCCATAAAATGAGCTTTTCTGTGCAGTTATTGTTAATATCTACAGTAGCTTTATAGAATAATCTCAAAGTGAAAAATAGCATGGATATTTGTGACCTTTAAAATGGTTCAAGCAGGATAGTTGAAAGCAAATAAAAATGTGAACAAGTTATTGATCCTCAGGGTAATTTAGCTGCAATATTAATTAGATGTAATGAACAAAGACTCTCATGCCATTGGATTTAGGGACTACCAGATAAGATAAATAAGATAAGGTAAGGTAAGGTAAGGTAAGGTAAGGTAAGGTAAGGTAAGGTAAGGTGAGGTAAGAGAAGAGAAGAGAAGAGAAGAGAAGAGAAGAGAAGAGAAGAGAAGAGAAGAGAAGAGAAGAGAAGAGAAGAGAAGAGAAGAGAAGAGAAGAGTTGGAAGGGACCTTAGAGGTCTTCTAGTCTAACCCCTTGCTCAGGCAGAAGCATTTCAGACAAATGGTTGTCCAATATCTTCTTAAAAACTTCCAATGTTGGAGCACTCACAACTAGAGAAAGAGTCCCAGAAATATTTATCTGGGGTTGACAACAGGTTAACAAAATAAATAAGGTGTTGGCCAGGTTCAACAGTCTTCAGTGTTTTATATGGGTACAACAAAGAGCATGAAGTATTACTTGGGCCACTGTGTTCTGGCTCAGTTGTAGCTTCCAAATGCTATTCAACAATAGCCCCATATCCAATCAGGAGATGACTAAGGCATTAGCAACTGTGAACAAAGCCTGAAATTCTGGAAGGAGTCAAAACTGGAACAACAGATGGAGTTCTGCAAAAGCCCCTCACCCCATTTCAGGCATAGCTGCAAAGTGCTCCATGAATAAATGCTGTGGGCCTGGAAGATCCCCAAGTTACAAGAGCTTTTGGCACAGGAAAGGGTTACTTTCTATAAAGATGGAATCTCTCTGGAATTAGATGGCATATTGATAGGGCACATTGTCTTAAAGCCTTTGAACTGAATGTAATGCATACTGTATATTAAAAATAAAAACAACTTTAAATCCATGAGTTGCAAATTAATACTGACCAGCAATTTCTGGAGCTTTTGCCACAGCAGGACAAATTGAATACTTACAGTATAATATGTAGAACAGGTTCATTCTCTGGTAAATGTCATTTGTATGCAGATGTTGATCATTCTTCCATCAAAGTGAAAGCAGATACTGTATATTTGCTGTTCTTTTCCAACATAAATCAGCGAATGCTAACAGTCTTATGAAATTATTCCTGCGGGTAAGGGGCTCTCTAATTAAAAGAAATGCTATATTCATCCAGTTCAGCACTTTTCATGAAAAAAGAGATCTGCAGGAGGAGATGTGGCTTCCAGCCTTTAATTTACAGCTTCTATATCACCACGACATTTCTTGAGCAAATAAATATCCTGGTGCACATAACAGGCTCTGTTTTATGTGGCTGGTTTGAACCTTGCTTAGAGTGTTCTGCAAGATCATCTGATTATAGTTTATTCAATGGTGCATGATTAAACAAACCATCATTTATGTGTGTTGTGTATACCCAAACAGTTTGCCCACATTCCTCTTTCTCCCCCCCCCCATATAGTTTACTATATTATATTACATATATGTCAGGATTCCAAGGAACACCCTCAACGAAATAAAGCTCTGAGGCCTGAGGTTCCTCAAAGTTCCAATTTTCCAGATGTCATGTTGGCACATCTGGGAAAACCCGAATCTGAAAGCTTCCAGGTTTTCCCCACCCAGCTGGCAGTTCACAGCCCTGCCCCACACCCACAAGTTCATCACATTGTCCAATCAACTCTTCACACTCCGTCAGATACAATCTTCAGGCAGTCTCCATCAGATGCAGGCAAAAGTCCTTGAATACGGAATGTTGTTATGACTAACTCTCTACCACCCCAACAACAACCCCCTCCCAACTTCCCCAGCTAAAATATGTGGCAGTTAAGAAACAAAAAAGAAAATTGTCTTCCAAACCTGACAATATAGACTAGCTGCAATTACTTCAGGATAGATTATCCTGAACAGACTAGTTTGCTTACTTCCAGAATTTTCTTCCAAATTAAAAACAAATGAAACAATTATTTGAAGAAATATTTTGTCACATTCTAATATGACCATAATCAAAGTTGATGACTGAATTCTTCTCCGCTAAAAGTATGGATTATTACAACTAGGTCCTAGGATTTAATAAAATACTGGAGGTAAATTTAAACTTCACTTTTGATTATTTATAGTATTTTAAAATTATTGGTTTTAAATTTCCTTCCTCTAAAAGTTAACTAGCTCTTTCGATATAAGTATTGCTTTTCTTAATGTCATTTTTTAGAAAAATGAAAGCACAAAGTCTTTGTTTATTTGTTATTTATGATGAATCCAGGATGGTCAGTTTCCATGATGCCAATTTTATCTTATCGCCAACAGGCCATAATTTATGCAGTCTTATCCTGTTGTATTTTGATACCACAAAACAACCAGTCAAGAAAATAGTGAAAAGTGAAGTTTCTGGGAGAAATGTATACTGTAAATATTAGCAACTATATATTAACTCAGTAGTAACTGATATTTGCTACATATATCTAATTAATAAAAGTGTATATATAAGTTCGTCAATATTCATCTCTGAAGCTGTTTGAATATTTCTTCTAAATATTTGTTGGAAATACTCTGAGGTTTATCTGGAAATAAAATTAACTTTAAGACTAAGAATTGACTTTGTATTTGTGAAACTGACAGGGATGATTGCAACTGGTAATCATGAGACATGGCTCACAATTATAACAATGCGGCAAGCCATGTTATCATGATCACCAGTTGCAGCCATTCCTGTCAGCTTCCCATAAGCAAAGTCTGGGGAAGCTGGCAGGGAAAGTCAAAATTGCACCAATAAGTAAATTACTCCTAGTGCTTTTTCTCCCAAGGACCTCAGTATGGAGCACAAGACCTCACAAATCTCATACTCCATAGCAACTCCCACCCTTCATTCCACAGCATGCCTGCCTGTAGCAACCCCTGGTGCCCTCACTGGCTTGCTCATATCCTTGCACCAGTTACCCAAGGTGTCTCCTGGTCATTCCATGGCCTAGCCAACATAACATGTTCTGAGGCACAGGCCCATCCATCCATTCCTAAACCATTCCACTTCCCATGCTCTTTCCCTGGGACTTCCACCTCTTTCTGTACAATGAGTCAAAAAGTACTGGGGTGTCAACAGCAACTGGGACTGCCAGGATTGCTGTTGCTAAGTAATGTGGTCATGTGATGCAACATTTTTGACTGAAGCGCCTGGTTACAGTAATCCTAACCCAAATTCCTATCATTACCTGAGGATTATGTGATATAGAAAAGTCTTCAGAGTGCCTGAATCTACAGCACACAATGCTATAAATGTGATAGAACTGAGTTATGAGCCACATCATTTGTTTCATGAATGGCAAAGACAAAATAAACAAATATTGTAAATTCACCCTAGTAGACTAAGTTAGTGAGATACAATATTTACTTCCATCCTTAGTACATTAGACTGTTTATGCTGCTGAAAAATGAAAATTTTTTGAAGATTCGAGAATTTATCTCTTGGCTTGGCCAGAGAAATACAACCTGGAGGCAGGAAGAATGTAAGTTTGTCCAATCAGGAAATAGGCATCCATAGATACTACCAGAATGCAGGATCAGCAGTAGTTGAAATGAGAAGGGAAATTTTAAAATAATAATAAATAATTCCAAAGAAATAGAGTTTAAGAGTTTAATTTAAGAATTTACAATGTATTACTGCTGCTTTGCAGCCAGAATGATGCAAATAATCCAGCAGCAGATGCAAGGTTTAATTAAATTTGCAAGAGTAGAATTCAATCATAATTGGCTGTAGGTATTTGGACCTACCTGAGAAAAGGTTCTTCCATTTCTGCTTCTCGATGGGGTGGCAATATCCTAGGTGTGCAATAGCCTAGGATCCTCCTAGACTCACAGCTCCTGCCTGAAGAACAGATGGCAACTGTGGCTAGGAGACCCTTTGCACACCTTTGGGTAGTGTGCTAATTGCATCCATTCCTAGACCAGGAGGCCCTGCTCACTGTCACTCATACCCTTGTAACCTCTCTCTTGGACTACTGTAACAAGCTCTACATGGGGCTGGCCTTGAAGAGCATTCAGAAAATTCAACTGAGATACAATGCGGCTGCACAGGTAATAAATTGTGCTGCCCACACGGCACATGTAACACCACTTCTCTGCATTGTGTGTTTTCAGGTGCAATTCAAGGTATCTGTCAGGTTTCGAAGTTGTCTTGAATAAATTGCATTTCAAACAAAGTCTTTGGAAAAAACCTCTAATTTATTAAGCACACACATTCTATCTCCGACTCATTGCAGCCAAGTCTGGCTTCCTCAGGAAAACCTTCCTTTTCCTTTCCCCACTCCTCTATACTCATTGGCCATCTTCCCTGTCACTCTGCCCCTAATCTACTGCTCCCCTCAAAGGAATTTCCCCCCTCCCATCCCATCTCCTAGGTGATATTCTCTCCAGTGAAAATAAGTAGGTGAAGGGTCAAATGTCTCTTTCCAGATTCCTCCGCTTCTTCTTCTTATGTCAGCATTGGAGTAAGTGCAGTGTGAAATGTTGACAGTATCGATTGTCACATTTAAAGCCCTAAATGGCTTGCGACTGGTTACTTGAAGGACTAACTTTTTCCAACAGTTTCCACATGTCCAATCTGATCATGCTGCAGATCCCGTGAGTCAAAAAGTGTGAAGTAGCAGGAATTAGAAACGGGCATTTTCCACTGTACCCCTGCCTCATAGAATATTCTCCCCATGGAATTGAAAATGGCTCCAACTATAGAAGATGATCTGGTTGAGTTCGAGGGTGGGGTCAAATGCATTATCAGTTTGGAGATGCTATGCACTGTAAGAGACCTAAGTCCAATCCCCTTGAAGTTCATTGACTCTTATCTGGTGCCAATTTGTCTTGACCAATAGTAGGTCAGATTCTTGTGTACAGGTTGCATGGAATAAACTTGTAGTAGTTGTTATTCTGGCTCCTGATTTCCTGTGCCTGACACCAACCCTGTTGGCTTTTTGCAAAACTTTAAAAATTTGGCTACGTAACCTGGCCTGAAGCTCAGAATGTGTTAAGGGGGCCATTACTTGGCTTTACTCTTAGTTAATTAATCATTATGGCTGCTGTTTATACTTATTTGTTTTGTGGATGTTTTTAATGTTTTAATGTTATTAATTTTTAAATATAATTTTAGAACTGTAAGCCACTAAGAGTCACTTAGCTGAGTTGGATGCCTACAGAAGTTGAATAAATAAATAAAATAAAATACATAAGGAAACATTGTAAGTCAAAAGAATTAGAAAAGATACAGTAAGCATTTATACTAGATTAGAGTCTCTGACTTTGTCTATTTTGACTGGAAGCAACTTTCCAGAACATGAGGCACGAGATTTCACAGGCCTTGCATCTAATCTGTCTATACACATGAAGGGATTTTATGCATGTAAAAAACTCTATTCTCTATTTCTAGACTTCAATTAAGCAATCTAGAATCTTGGTCATGTACTCTTGGTCATGTAATCTTAAGCATTCAAAGCACATTCATTTGGGCTATTTGGGAGCTGAGTAAAAAGAAAATGAAGAAAACTCCAACATTTTATCAGTTATGGGTAGATTTATTCCCCCACCCCCAAAAACGCTGAACAGTAAAGTCAGTAACTCTGGGAGAGAATGGTAGCTAAAAAAAGTTCCTGGTGGATGGAATGTACAGATGTTCCAACAATTATACCTCAGAAATGACTTTGATATCAGTAGCTACAAGCAGAGATTAGACAACTGAAGCAACCATTGATGACGCTAGGGGTGGGGAGGATTCCCATTCACTACATGCAGTAACTGCTTGGATACAAGGGATTGCCTAGGTGGTGTCAAACTGGATTTCTTCAAGGGCCGCATTTTAGATCTCTGTGGACTGGTCAGGGGGAGGTAGAGGAAGATGGGATGGACGCATCCTGTAGCACCCAAAACAGGGCATGGGGCATCACATGCACCCCCCCACGCCCCATTTTCAGCCTCCACGGCCTCCTGTAGCACTCTGCCGGCTGAAAACGGCCCATTTTGGCCAGCAGGAGCTCCATGGCCCGGTCCTTTGATATTTCTCGGGCCAGCCCTGCAGACCAGATCTAAGCACTCTGCAGGTTGCATCTGGCCCACAGGCCTTGAGTTTGATACCCCTGTCTTAGAAGAAAGTAAAATGTGGCAGATGTACCAGCAATGCTTGAGCCAGCCAAAGTTGAGAAACACTGTTTTCAACATGGAACAGAAAAACACAATTGAAAGATGTATTTATAGTAGGCTGGGAATGAACAGTGTATGGCATCATCTGTTCCTGCCTCCATAACTAGGTGGTGACCCAGGTCATTAAATATAATCTTTTACATTTGCTCATATACTAAATATCAACTGCTTTCTATGAATTATAATTGGTTGCAGATGTATGGTAACAAGTTTTGAAAAATAATCTTACCATCTGATTAGTTGCATTCCAGTAACAAATAGTGATAGCAATTCAGTACTGGAAGAGACCTTTTAAGACATCTTGTCCAGTCTCTGCTTTACACAAGAATCTCTTAGCATTCCCGCTAGGTGACTATCCAGCTATATAAATAGAACAATAAACAATCTTTTGATTATAAACTTATCTTTTGGTGAAAAAAGCACTGTCTAGTTTTCTCTAATTCTTATCAAACTGTAGCAATATGCCCATTATCTTTTTGGTTTCCAGTACTGTCCTTCTCTTTTGACACTTCACTTAATCCTATTATTGTATCTGTGACCTTAACATTATTACCTTGCTTGATTTACACATAGAGTGCTTTCGTTAAACTGGAGATGGATACTGATGTCCAAATTAGGAGATTCATGGTTCAAATAGCATTTGTGGGAAATTGCTGGGAAGTAGTAGCATGTGCCTATCAAAATAGGAATGATTAATATATTTTGCTGTCAGGCTCACTTACACAGTAATATTGTAAATAAACATGCAATAAATTGTACATTGTCACCCCACTCATACTTACAGCTCACTTTGATTCATGGATCATGGAGGATGCTGTCTAATTGCTGGATCTGCATTTGATTTAAATTCATATAGTCATTAGAGTTTGATAAAGAGTTATTAAGGCCTAAGCTTGCCTGTTATGGAATGTTTTCTTATACAGGATTCTAAATCTTACTATAAACATGGTAAAAATTCAGAGGGCTGGCATAGATTTGCTGATATGTTAGAGCAAAGCAAAAGCTTTGAATTCTGCAGAATACACCCAAGGTATGCTTGCTTTCTGCTCCTCTATCGCCTGCACAAACTTCTCCTCTGCAAAAGTCAGCCTGCTTGAGCTCTTGAGCACTCTCAAAAAGAGACATTGCCTAAAACTCCTGCAGCTTAAATTTGTCAAGTTAGAGGCATTGAAAAAGACAATGAAAAACTTCCTGACCCTTTTTCTCTTTTCTATTTTCCAACCAACAATACCACCTTTTCCATACTAGATAGTAATCATGTTCCTCCCAATTTTGTAGTTCCTTAGTGAGTTTATCTAATTCTGCACATTCCATGGTCTTGCTAATTACCCTATCTTCTGTCGGTATCTGACTACTCTTCCAGTATTGTGCATATAGTATTCGTGCTGCTGTTATCATATGTATAATTAAATATGTTATTTCTTTTTCATATTGTCCGTTTAGTATTCCAAGTAGAAAGGTTTCTGGTCTTATCTCTATCTTTTGCTGTATGGTTTCTTCTATCTGGGATCTAATCATTTGCCAATATTGTTTTGCCATTGGGCAGGTCCACCACATATGATAGTAAGTGCCTTTATGAAGTTTGCATTTCCAGCATGTTGATAGTGTATTGGGGAACATTCTTGCTAATCTGGCTGGTGGCAGATGCCACCTATAGAACATTTTGTAGAGATTTTCTTTGCACGATACAGACATTGTCAACTTATAGTTTATTGTCCATAGTTTTTGCCATTTGTCTAGTTCGATACTGTAGCCGAAATTTTTTGACCAGGTTATCATGTTTTCTTTCACTACCTCTTCTTCTAATTTATATCCTCATAGATAATTATAGATTTTTTTAATTAGTTTGTCTTGTGTCCCTTGCAAAATTTTGTCCAATTCAGTTTGACCTTTTTGGAATCCAAATTGAGCCAAATCTTTTTTATATCTTGATTTAATTTGTGCATATGGCCACCAGTCAATGTCTATACCCATCTCCTTCAGTTCTTGCCTTGTTCTTAGTTCCCCCATGTGGTTTAGCAGCTCTTTGTAGGTTTTCATTTTACTACTGTCCATGGCGTTTGGGTAAATCTGGGCTTCCATTGTTGACAGCCATTCCGGGATTTTATTGTAATGTACCTTTTTAATACCTTGCCATGTTTGGTATAATGATTGTCTGATTGTGTGTCTCTGGAAATAATCATGTTTTTTATCTGTGCCTTCCCAGAGGAAGGCATGCCATCCTCGCTGTAGGTCAAATCCTTCCAGACTCAGCAATCTTTGATTTTTTAGATCCATCCATTCCTTTATCCAAATTAGTACTGATGCTTTGTAATAAGATTCCCAGTCGGGTAGTGTCAATCCTCCTCTTTCTCTTGTATCTTGTAAATGCTTTAGTTTGATTCGTGCTTTCTTCCCTTGCCATATGTAGTCAGCTATTAATTTGTTGAAGTCCTTAAAAAAGTTTTTCCCTGGTTTTATTGGAATTGCTTGGAATAAGAATAGAATCCGTGGTAGTACATTCATTTTAATTGAAGCGATCCTCCCCAAGAGTGATAATTGTAGCTTTTTCCAAATTCCTAGGTCTTTTTTAATTTGTTTTGTTAATTTATCATAATTATCTTCTCTTATTGAAGAGCTTTTATTAGTCAGCCATATTCCTAGGTATTTTACTTTCTTCGTGGTTTGTATGCCTAATTTATCTTCTAGTTGTTTTTCTTGTTGATTAGTGTGGTTCTTTGTTAATATCTTTGTTTTTTGTTTGTTGATTTTGAGACAGGCTACTTTCCCATATTTCTCTATTTTGTTTAGCAACTTGACGCCAGATATAGTTGGTTGTTCTATAATGAATACGATATCATCGGCGAAGGCTTGGAGTTTGTATGTTTCTCGTTTGGCTCTTAGACCTATTATTTCGTTGTCTCGTCTGACTTCCTTTAAGAGGGTTTCCAAGGCCAGTATAAATAATAGGGGTGATAGGGGGCAGCCTTGTCTCACCCCTTTTGATATTGGAAATTTTTCTGTTAGGTCGCCGTTAATTGTTATTCTCACTGTCTGTACCGAATAGATTCTTTTTATCATCTTTATAAATTTTTCTCCAAATTTCATAGCTAGTAGTAAATTGAAGTAAGTAAGTAAATTGAACTACCAAATACAGAAAGAGGAAAACATAGTACACACACAAGTCAATAATAAATCAGAAAGATAGATAGAAGGGAAAGACCAAATAAGGAGGAGTTAAATTATGAAACAAGATTACAGACTACAGTTGCAAAAATTTGGATAAATATTTGATTTTGTGATTTTGTGTTTATACGTTTATGTTTTGTATGTTTTACTGTTTTATTGTTTAGTTTGTTTTACTGTTTTATTGTTTTGTTTAGTCTGTATATATAAATAAAAATTGAAAAAAAAAAAAGACAATGAAAAACAATTTATTGATTTTTTTTAAAAAAAATACTGATCAATTAATTTTTATTTTCTCCGCCAATATATTCCTGTCACATGAAGTAAGAAGATTCATAATAGCTGTTAAAATATACAAATGGAGTAATTAGGAATACATTTACCAAAAGGTCATCTTGTTTTGAATAGACTCTTGGACTTGAAAGGTTTCCTCAAAATTAATGCCCAAGAAACTGTAAAAAATAACAAAGCAAAGTTGCTAAAATTAATTTGCAAACCTCTAGATAATGTGTGGATATTCAGAGTAAACGATTAAGACATAAAGTGAAATGCTCCACTTAAATAAAAATAGATCCAGGAAAAACAAAATAAATTGAGGCTGCAGTTTGTTTAGGCATTTATTCTATCAAAATATAAACATAGGCCTAAGAAGAAAAAGAACAACAATATTTTTCATAAACCCTCAGCATATTTCAAGCTTAGATAAGAAGAGAATGACTATTAACTAATGACTATCAGTTTTGCAATGACAACTCTCACTTCATTAACAATCAGAAATGTATTATGCTAATACATAATTGTCTTTCTCTTCCACGCATTTCACATGGCTGTCCATCTCAACCTCAGGAATATGGCAAGCAACACTTACAAATATCAGATAACAATATCACTATAAATACAAATTGCATCCCTGTTAAAAAAAAATTAATGAGACAAGTGTCTCAAGGGCTCTATCACATATTCTGACCCTCAGGCCTGGGAACATAACCAGCTCTTTAAAGATCTGTGATAGACTACCAAGGTTGGGTGAAATCTAACCTCCAAGAGACAAGGAATTATAAATTAACGGTGTCCACTACATATAAGGAAAATCAATATAAAATGTTTTATAGATGGCATATGCCACCTGAGAAATTAGCAAAAATGTTTAAAGAAAAATCAGCTAAATGTTGGACGTGTCATCAACTACCAGGATCATATTACCATATGTGGTGGATGTGTCCGGGAGCTAAAAAATATTGGACTAAATTTAAGACTTATTTGGAGGAAATGATACATCAACATAATGAATTTAAACTAGAGCTGTTCCTACTGGGTATTCTACCTGAAAAAATTAGCAAGGAAAAAGTTTATCTCATAATATATGTAATAACAGCTGCAAGGATTGTCTATGCACAAAATTGGAAAGCAGAGAAAATACCTTTGGAAGAAGAATTAAAATAATCTTAGATTGTGCAGAAATCAATAGATTAACTTTGATGGTTAAAGATAAAGAAGACTCGGAATATTTTAAAATATGGAATGATTTTTATTATTGGTTGGAAAAGACATATAAATGATTGATTATATAAATATGTAAAACTATGTGATGAGTTGAATATTATGTTAGTGATCAATTGATATTGTGGACTGATAAGGATCAAGATAGAAGTCACAACAACTACCGTATTTTCCGGCGTATAAGACGACTTTCTAACACACAAAAATCTTCTCAAAAGTTGGGGGTCGTCTTATACGCCGGGTGTCGGTCTCCTGTAACCAGGCAGACCAGCCCGAAAGGCTTTGACGAGCCTTAAATGGCTCTAAGGAGCCAAGCTGAATTGCCTGCTGAGTTGCCGCTAATTAGCTGAGTTCACGCAAGCCCCCTGTAAAAGGAAAAAACTTTCCTTTTACACAAGGCTGGCCATCCCAGCTGAGCAGGCAACTCAGCTGGGATCGCCAGAGCTTGGATGGCCAAGCGCTGTGTAAAAGGGAAAAACTTTTCTTTTACACAACGCTGGCCATCCCAGCTGCTAATTTTTGCCTGCTAATTGCTCCATAGCAAAAATCCCCCCCCACCTCCAGCTTGCTTACCTTAGCTGCTAGCCGCAACGCTTGCCTTGCCTTGCCTGCAATCCATTGCATCAGCAAGCAACTAAATCTCCCTGCCTGCTTGATTGCAGGCAGGGAGATTTAGTTGCTTGCTGATGCAAGCAACTTGTGGACTTCAACTCCCAGAATTACTCAGCCAGCAAAGCAAAGCTGGCTGAGGAATTCTGGGAGTTGAAGTCTACAAGTCTTAAAGTTGCCAAGGTTGGAGACCCCTGTTCTATTGGGTAAGTTTTTTTCCCCCTTTGGGAGCTTTAAAAAAAATAGTTAATTGGGGGGTTTTTTAGTTGTTCTTTTTTAGACCTAGCCATTTAAAGGCTAGGTCTAAGTTTTAGGCTAGGAAGTTTTAAATTTAGCTTTCATATAAAAATAAAAATAAAAATAATAAAAATAAAAATAAAAATAAAAATAAATAAAAATAAAAATAAATAAAAATAAAATGTGTGCAACTTTCTGAGATTTAATGTGTTTCTGTAGTGTTTCACTCTAACTACACAAACACACAAAATCTCACAAAGCTGTATGTGGAATTTTGTGTGTGTAAACCCACAATGTAAAAGTTGTTTTTTTTGGGCTTTTTGTGGCTGTGTGAGGTTCCTGCTTATTGCAGGGGCCATTTTGGGTCTAGCACAACTGCTTTTACATTGTGGGTAAGCCAGCTGATGTTTTTTAATTTTTATTTGGTGTGCGTTGGAAAAGGGGTCGTCTTATACAGCAAGTATAGCCCAAACCCTATATTTTTACAGGAAAAGTTGGGGGTCGTCTTATACGCCCAGTTGTCTTATACGCCGGAAAATACGGTATACAGAAAAAGAAAGAACTTTCTGAGATAACTCCGAGATGTCACAGGGAAGAGAAAACTGATGTATTAAATGTTTGTTTGTCTAAAAATAAAAAACTTAAAAAAAAAAGTTTTAAACAGTGACTGCCATCATGATAGAAAAGGCTCTGCTCCTGGGTCCTGCTAGCGGTGCTCTTTAATAGACAGAAATATTGCTTAATTCATTCTTACTTTTTAAAAAATATAGGGCTATTATCTAAAGTTTCATTGAAATGCATTAATGGAGACATTTTTTCTTCATCTTTTGAAAGGGACATTTTCAGAATTCAGGGTTATATTCCTAAAGGGCAGAGAGTTTAATAGAGCATTATAAAATCACTTTTTTTAAAAAAAAAAATCACAGTACATCTGAGATCTGAAGAAGTTTGAGATTTCTCATAGATTATCTCTACAACTGAATATTATGAGTTAGCCTGGGAAAAAGGATGACTTTTCTGGCTTGTTTTTCTTCCTGAGGAATAGGATTTAAGCAGAAGGGGATAAGGTGCTGCCATGCCAAACTATTAGTCTTGTTCATTGTGACATAAGAGCCTTCCTTTCAAATGACCAAACAATGAAGCCTTTGGATATACAAAGAGTTTGGTTTGAAGCCACTGAAGCCAAAAGGACAGCATGCATATGCCTGGACAAGTACACTAGGGAGAAAAAGGAAAAGAAAAAAAAAAGACAAAAGGCAACCTTGTGTAAGCTACTTTATAATAGTGAAAATCTTTCCATTATGCCTTCAATTTCAACAGCCCTTGTTACCAACCTCCATATCGATATAAATAATTTTGAATTATGTCGGTGCCAACAGCTTTTCTACTATTTGAAAACATTGATAATTCTGAACCTTAAGGAAAAAAGATGGAATCTCCACTGGAATATCTTTCATGTGTGAAACACAATAATGCCACTAATTTTCCAATTGTTGCTCATCTAGGATCTGATAAACAGCTCTGCAAAAAAATCCATTGAGTTAGACCATGAATATAATTTACACACATTGGAAAATGGGTTAAGTAAGAGGTGCTAGAAAAGCAACTTATTTTGGCAGTGAAAATCTCCCGTAGATTCCAGTTACTGCTGTTGGCTTTAGTTCAATTTTCTGTCTGCACATGATTTGTTCAATATTTAAACATTTTGGGCAATTCTTAAAAGAAACTGATCTCTGCCTTACCCACAAATCATTGGGGCAAAGAGATTCATGGACACAATTTATTTCTTACCATCTCCACTTTTATAAGCCAGTCTTATCAAAGAGCCAGATTTAATAAGTTTCCCAATCTTTTAATTTCACAATGTTCATAAACAATTTTCTGGTGTGATTTATTCATATTTCTTAACCTTGGTAGGTTGCATCTACTTTAAGCAATGTCCAACAAATGAAATGGCTGTTCCCGAGTTCCATAGCATACTAAATAGTACATGGAAGCCAAGATTTCCTGGAAGACCTTGGGAAAAATCACTCAAGGAAAAAAAATCCACAATTTAAGAGAACATTATGTCAGAAAGATTAATTGGACCATGTGTTGAGTGAGAATGAAGCACATCGATAGGATTTACTGCTAGGAATGAGCCCCTTAAGTGTCACATTCGCAGCTTCCAAATTGCCAGAAGATACTTAACATGATATGAAAATTGTATGTTAGAATGAAACAATTTAAAATAGAGAACCATGATCAACATGAAAGTGAACTCTCTTCTTTTGCCCACTGAAGTTTAAATTGTGTATGTGTTTTTTTTCTTTTTCACCATTCCAACAGTTTAACAGAAATAGCTTTTATTTTTCAGGCTTAGTGCTAGACAATGATTATTGACATAAATTGGCCTTTTTAGTCGTGAGAAACTTAGAAATTTTGAAATGTATCTCCTACATTAGGATTATTCCTTTCATTTAATTGTTTTGTGACCCTACTCACTGGTTGTTACCCAAACAGTTTTTAAAAGCCTGGGATATCCTCTGATATGTCCTTCTAATGCATAAATTCCAATATTTTCACTATGTAACCATACGGTAATAGGAACAAAAGAAACTGATTTTGCACGTTTTACATATAATTTTGAATATTTCTACTTTATTTTGACATGTAATATTGAGATTATTGAATTTTAGTTCTTTTAGTTCTTTTTGTTCTTTTTGTCTATAATCATACTCTGCATTTTTATGAAAAAAATGGATTAGATACGGTATCATATTAGATTATAATGCTTTATTAATATTAACCTTTTCAGGACCAGTCAGAATGAACAATTGGATTCAAGACTACTTTCATGTACTTATATGAAGAAAATCAGCCAAATATTCCTGTTCTTGAAGATTCAATCTATATACAATGGTACTAAAACTCATCCCAGCCCCCCATTAGCCAACTGTACCAAATGGTGCATTATACCAGAATTTTTTTTAAATCAACGTACTTCAAATCTGCAAATCTAAAGAATGCATAAAAAATCTGGCATCCATTACTCCTGTGGAATTGAAATTTCCACTATGTCCACACCCCTTTTATCTACAAAGTTCTGGCTGTTGTGGCATCTCCATGGTCATGTGATTATGATTTCCTATGTTCCCTGCCAGCTTCCCACAAACAAAATCAATGGGGTGGCTGGCAGATAGTTGGAAGTTGCTCACACTTCTGGTGCATTACACCACAACAGTTTTTGAATCAAGGTATCTCAAACCTGCTAAGTTAAAGAAGGCATAAAAATCTGGAATGTCTGACTCTAGTGGAATTGAAATTTCAAACAGTCAGCACAAATAACATGAGAGAAGGAGAGACAGAAGAGGAGTAACATGCATGTCTCTTGCAAGACAACAACAGTCACAGAAGGAGAAGAGAGGAAGAGACAAAGGAGCAGAGAAATGCATGTCTCCAGGATCAGACACAAAGAACAAAAGCAAAAGAGATGAAGCAGCAGAGGAGAAAGAGTTGGATGTCTCCAGAATTATAACAAAAGGCACAAAATGAGGAGAGATGAAGAGGCAGAGGACAAAAGGGAAGAGTGACCCAAGAATATGTGGCAAACAGTATTTGATGGTCAGCCCAAGGAATCATAGGTGCAATGTACAGATTTCTGATATAAAAAGTAGAATCTATACAAATGTCAGGAAGATCAAGGTCAGTTATTTAAGTGAGTGAACTGAAAGATCAGGGTATATAGTTGGATAATGTTAATTTTAAGGCCAATGCAGTGTGACCAGATGCCTCTTGCATTGCATGACATTAAACTCCTCAAAGAATGATCTATAAGAATTCCTATAGGCCTCTCTAGGAGTCTCTGGAGGCTGGGAACAGCAAAAAATATAACTTTCTGTCCTTATGGAAGTTGGGAAAAAGGCCATTTTGGGCCTTTGGAGGACCTCCGAAGGGGTGGGGAAGGCTATTTTCACCCTCCCCAGATGCATAGAGAGAATCTGGAGCAAGGTGAGAAAGAAAACGGGCCTTCTCCACCCCCTCAGGCCCTCCGGAGCCTGTTTCCCTACTTCTGGTGTTCCTAGAAGGCCCGAAAATCAGCTGGCCAGTGCGCACAAGCGTGCCAGAGCTGAGATGGTGTGCCCACTGATATGGCTACGCATGCCATAGGTTCACCATCATGGCTATAGACTGTAAAAAAAACCCTATACCTACAGCATATAAGAAGTCAATGCTTAAAGGATGCCTTTAAAAAATTAGGTATTTGTAAGTCAGTTACCTTATGACTTTGCATGATTTTTCATAAACACATCTAATAAGAAAGGAAACAATCTTTTGGGAGATGTGAGGCCTCATATAATTTGGGAGTGGGGAGGGTTGATGACCACTGTGAATTGTGTAACAATGCAAACTAGATATGGCATAAACTTAAGGTGTGTTAGGAGTCCTCCCCCCTTGTTAAGAAGGTTAAAAGCAAATATTTTTGTTTAGTTTTGAAAATGCATATTTTAGGCTATCCTTTCATATAACCCAAAGGAAGGTGGTCTAGTAACTGCCTTGAATGTGGTCTATATATTTTAGAGCAGAGAAAACTGACCTTTATGTTTTCGTTAACAATTAAATATAAGCAGTAAAATTAGTTGGGCTCAACATTTCTTGCATATTACAAAACATGGCCAAAGCATGAAACGTGTCCACAATGGCAAGTACCCAGGACAGGAAACACATCTCTATGTCAGACCAAGTGCTGAGTGATCATATTAATCATAGAAGTCAGAGTCATGGCGTGACATTTCCTTTTGGCAAAAGAGAAATCACTTCATGTGAAATAACAGTTTCTCACATGAGTGTTTTCAATTCAAATCAAGGAATAACAGACAAGGGCTAACTGGAGTCCTCGGATCCAGGGTCTGGGTGGAAAGCTAGAAGTCAGTCCAAAGAATCAGTTCCCTTTTGAGGTGAAAAGAACCAGAAAACAGTTTAACAGATAGGTTCTAATTTATCAGATGCAGGATAACAATTAAGAATTTCATTTTGTAATCCCACAGTCATATTTATGGAACTTCAATGGGAGAATCCCATGAAACCATTCAATTAAATAATCAAATATGTGTAGGAAATACCCTTCTAAAATAATTGTCTTAATTATTTTCTGTTTTATAGAATTCCAAATGAATTCATTATCCTTGTGCGTTCCTCTCAATGTTTTGACTACTTTTTTCTCAATATAGAGAATCTGATTATTTTGAGAGTGATGGAAGGATTTTTTAAAGGTGCTATGGCTTGACCTGCATGGTTACTCATTTAACTTCAGAACATTTTATAATTCATGAATACTCTCTGAAATTACAGGAGATCTCTGGAATGTGCTTCTTGCTAGGCAAAAAAATAAACTTTTCGATAATCTTTTAAAAATGAATTTTGAAAACATATACCTAAAATTGCTCCTTAATTCCATATATTTCCTAATTGTCCTATTTTGGGGAGTGTTTTACAATCTGTAAATGTTTATAAATCAGTTATATACTTTAAAAATCTTCCAAAATTTTCACCATATAATCTGGGGAGTGACAACAACAGCGAGAGAGAATTATTAATGGTTTCTTTCCTGGCAATTTCTGAAATAGCACTAGAGCTCCTACTGTTCTGTAAGCACACTGGATTTTTAAAAGTTAATGGAACATAACTAACTCTCAATTCAAATCATACATTTAAGAAGTAAGTGCAACTCCCTCTACTGTCACCACTGATATTTTTCAGGGATGAATAAAAACCTGACAGATCTATTGATTGGCAACCATAAGAGACAGGGCATTTTCTATAGCACCTGATTTTCTTACAAAATTAACCATCAAAATATGTCTATCTGGCTTCATCCATAAAAAAGCCTTAACTCCCTGAATTTTCAGACTGTTTTTGTTTTTAATTGATGGGATAACCCAGATTTATTTTGTAGATTGCAGTCCTCACTATTGCTATTAATTTAAATATTTTATGAAGTTACGTTCAGTTGCTTGCATGCTCCATTCCGTGTCCATTTGCGCATGACACTGAAATGAAGGTGACATGAAATATTGTATAGATATACTATAAATGATAAATAAATAGGAAGGCTTTCTACTTCTTTTGAAAGTTTATTGATTTTTTTTGAAATTTACTCTTAGTTGGGAAAAGTAGATCCCGGTTATGTAAGCCTGTCCTTCCTTTGAAACTAAAAGTCTAAAAGGCAATTTTTCCTATCCTACATCAATGCAAATAATGATTGTGAAATAAATGATAATCTAAAAAGAAAACAGTACCATATTTTGTGTTGTACTTCTCTATTTCTCCTTTTGTTCATGAATTCACAAGTTAAATCTTACAATGGCATCAGTCAAAATAATTATAGGACTTTCTTTCCATAGTCAATGACTAAAATGAAAGAATTAATTCCAAAACGCAGAACACCAAAAACATTCCTGCCTGTCTTTTAGAGATACCCTGTATGCTATTATATAATATTAAGAAAATAACAAGAAAGGCTTTTGGTTATTCTTTTAAATGATGAAGTCCAAGAATTAATTGCTACTTGAAGTGGAGATACTCTACTTTATTACTGACATCCCAAAACTCATTTATGATCTTTTTGACTGCCAGAAACTCATTTATGATCTTATTGACAGCAAGTTTTGCTAAGATTCATAATATAAATGCCTTTAATTTGCACTATTCTCAGAGTACATAAACAAAAATCAATGTACTCCCTTAAAATATTTTAGGCACATGTTCTCCCGTTTTCAAATTATGACTGCTGATCTGAAATCCAGAAAACCCTGAAGCCAGCATTGTTAGGGGTTTATTAGAACACCATATTAATTTTCTTTCCTCTTTTATCTTTTACCACATTGCCCCGGATATTTTTGGCCTTGGATATCATCAACTTTCTTTGTCACCTAGTGTCTTCTTCATCTTGCAAAACCAGAAACGACATCTAGAAAATCTATTTGTTATTCTTAGAATATCCAAAAAAGTTTTAAATCATATTTATTTTTTTTAATTACTTCTTACTTTTCTGGTTTCTTAGCATAGGTTCTTTGTACTTCACACAATCATGACCATCTTTTGAACCCCAAACTTAAATCTTTCACCACTTCTCAGCTTACCCTCACTTTTGACCAGTCTTGTGAATTACTTTTTCATGTAGTTTACTCTTCCATCATGAGGTCATTCAGCTTAATTTCTCCTTAAACTTTCATTAATATAAATGAGTAATAAAAAATGCAATCTGGCAGTAAAGGAACATATTTTGACACATGAAAAATATACAGCCACATTGGTTTTTTTAAAAATTACAGTAAGGGATGCAAAGTAAAACAGGAAGAAAGCGAGCAAAAGCAAAAATATAGTAAATATAGTAAATACAACATTTCTCCCATACAATAAATGCAACCTCAATTTAATTGTAGCTAGGAATCAGGAAAAGTGTAGTAACAATCTTTCACATGAACAAACTTTATAAAACGGCTATATAAATATAAATTTGTATGAGTTGCAGCTCAATTGATCAGATGTATACGAAGTATGTAACTTGGGGTGTAATATTTAACTTGGGATGAGGAAGAGAGAGGGAAAGCAGACTGGATACACAAATACATATTACATTGAGCCTCCTACATAAAAACCTTCTACATTAATGAATGTGTTCGATGAGACTTTTTGAAATTGCATGAAACTTTTGCATGTATGTGAATTCACCAATTTTTTACTCAGTGATGGTGTTAAAATTCCATATTCTATGGCAAATTCCATGCCATAGAATATTGGGAGGCTGAAATGCTCTGATAATGCTTGGTCCTTTTTTTTTTTTTTTTTGAGTTCTATGTTGAGTCCACTGGGCTTGGGTCAACTAATTATTTTATGCAAATTTAGTCCCATTTTTCCTCATTCATGGCAAATGAGGACGTATATCACATCAGAGGAAAAGCTGATGAAAGCGGCTCTAATTTTATGCATCTGAAGTTGCTGGAGTCAGTAATGGCACTGAAGCAAAAGCCATCCATTAAGTCCAATAATGACAAAGTGAAGGCAAGCTATTTATTATTATTATTATTATTATTATTATTATTATTATTATTAATAATAATAATAATAATAATAATAATAATAATTTTACTGAGTTTCTTTAATGAATAAGAGATAATAATAATACCAAGAATGCTGACAACAACTCGTATCAACAATCAGCACAAATGATATTCGTGATACATTTTTAAATGTTCAGTTGACTGATTTTTATGTTTAATGAATAAAAGAGATAATAATAATGTGAAGCAATTGTGCTTTACTATGGCATCTCTACAGTTAGAGATGTAGAGTCAATTTTTATCAGAACTGCAATAACTATTTAGTTATTGCAGTTAATTATTTCTGGCCATAGCAGGAGAGAGAACAATTAAACTTCTGCCTTAAATGTCTCTGGAAATTCTTAGTCATCCAAGTCATGGTTGTCCCAAAGGTGCTTTTTCAAAAGGCAACTGAACTTTGTTTTTCCTTGAAGACATTTTGTTTCTCATTCAAGAAACTGAAGAAGCTTCTTGGATGAGATGTGAAATGTCTTTAAGGAAAAATGAAGTCCAGTTGCCTTTTGAAAAAGCATCTTTGGGACACACCCTTAAATGCACATTTTATTTCTAATTTTAATAAGCATCTATATTAAAATAAAGAATAAAACACTCAGAACCATCCTTCGAAATAAAAATACTTTTCCTTTTTTTCCCCTTTTCTTTCTTGCCTCCCCACCAAAATTTTGACCAGCATGTCAGGTTACAATTTTTCAAATACACTTTCTTAGAACACAAAAGCAACGAGTGACTGTGGCTGTGAAAAGGATAGAGAATAGACACAGTAGGAGTGACAATTGTAGCAGGTTTAGAACTGGTGGCAAAAAGCATTCTGATAAAATGCTACTTTGGAACTGGTATTTCCTACATGGCAGTCATGTTATGAATGGGCAACCTCCCAAGCTGCCATTTTGTAAGAGTGCCCCTAGCTCATTCTTCACAGTCCAAAATCTTTCATTAGTCCAAAAAAGTTGTTTTATCCAATTTGTGGTTATTATGAAAACTAATAAAGAATGGAGTAGACAATTGAGCTATTTAGTCTAGTCATTTAGGACTTCTCCAAGGACTAAACAGAAAAACGTTTCTAGACCAGTTGTGAGAAATTCTTTCATTGAGATGTTAAGGATGGAAGATGTTAAACTTAAGTGTCTGCATTAGAGGCATTTTGGCATAGGAAACTCCTGGACACCTGTGCTGTGCACCTGAGTTGGCAGCATCTCTCCTAGGATTTCCTCGGAGGCTTCTTCCAGAGTACCCATGGGTATCACTTATCCATTTTGACATGGGTTTAACTTCACCATATAATAGAAGTTACTTCATATTACAAATATAACCAATAATAAAGGTAATATGGTAAGGAGAGTTGCAAGTTTCCAGATGGTCTGGAAAATGCTTAGCTATAGTTTAAAATTAACAGAATTAATTTAATTTTTATGTTCTCTCTCACTTCCTATTCTCCTTTTGTATGCCACAAGGAGCAATTTGAAAAGTGTTGCTTTGATTTATGATTAATCAGTTTTCATGTTGCCTGAATTTAAATAAATTATGATTATAATTCAACCAGTCTCTGGGAAATTTACATGTAGGCAAAAAAAGACATACTCTTCTGAAAATAGTGTTCCTCTGAAACTGTTATCTAAAAACCTGCTCAACTAAGTGATAACATTTTATTTTCAATAGCCCTATAAGACATGTCCTCCAAGAATTTAACTACTCCCCTTTTAAACCAACTCAAGATGATGGTAACACAGTAATGAATCTTGTTGCAATGAGCCACGTTGTTGTCTGGGGAGGTTCACACAGGTTAATTCCGTGTGAAGGATTTTTGTGGGGGTGTCAGCTTTAAAGCTCCTCCCAGTTAGCTTCATTCTTCAGCCTTGCAACAAGTAATCTGAGAAAGGGGAGTCTCCCTAATTTCTCAATGCCTGGCATAATTCTATTATTTTCTCAGTCTCCATTTTCCAAACTTTTGGAAAATATTCTAACTTACCTGGCAGGGAACATGTTTGAATCCTTTTATCATTTTAGTTTTCTTCGGTTGCATTTCATTGAATAAACCATAGTGGCTTGGTTCTCAGTCATCAGAGCTGTGAATCTTGGTTCAAAAATCACAGCTGCCAGGGGCTATACTTTATAATAAGCCAAAACCACCATTATAATTTAGTGTTACGTAAAAACACTGTGTTACTGTGCCTTGTAAATCAGAGACTGTAATGAAGGTCAGCTGACAAAAACAACCTGCTTTGAGCATCCTTAAATATTTTTCAGTGATAAGTGCCCTTAAATCCAAAGAATGGAGACTTGATATCATTGGAACTATACACTCTCCTCATTTCAAAACAAAAACTGAACCCAATTCTGATAATATCCTGGAGAATCTGAATTAAATCAAGGTCCTGTTATTCCCTTGCATTCATGCATTTTCCATTGCCCTGTCCTGAAATACAGCAGCATCTGCTTGTCCTAGTGGCCCCTGGCTACTGTCTGCCTACTCACCAACAATGAACAGCAGCTCCTCCCTCCTGACCATAAAAGTCAACGGCATGCTACCGGCAGCTGATCAGAGCACTTTCTTCCTTTTCTACTGATCTTTTCTCTCTGGATCTTGCATGCTCAAGGTAAGAAATATCTCTCTCTCTCTCTCTCTCTCTCTCTCACTCTCTCTCTCTCTCTCTCTCTTTCTTCCTTCAATGACATGGCAAGAGTGCCCAAGCAGCCGTCCTCATCTGCTGCTATGTTTTGAGGTACTGTTCAGTTAATGGGTCTTTTTCAATGGCAAGTAGCAAGCTGTTGTTTTAACCATGAAAGAGGATTGCTTAATTTACTGGAAAATATGTAACATCTGTAGCTACAAAAAGCTGTTTTTCCTTTCAGTAGTAAGGGAAAAAAAGGAGGGGGGTTGTGGGGAATCCTGAAATAGTTATTTAACATTTTCAGTTTTGCTTATAGTTTAATAAGAGCAAGAGAACACCCAGTAAAAGTCACAAAACATGTGTATCATAAAGGACATTAATATTTTTCCCATTTGCATCAGAAAGGGCTTTACTGATTGTTTCCTGAAATGTTCATTATAAGTTTGAGAAAGAACAACTTTCTTCATTGTATTGCTTTGCAAGACAGGATTCTTCTGATGTGTCACTCAAAGCACCCTAATTGGATAGAGGTTTGACAGTGGGATAAAGTTTGTTGAACTGAACACCTTGAGCCTGGGTTCAAAAAGCCGTTTATGACTTTTGAAAAACAAGAATGTTATACATGTTACCCCTTCGATCTTATCCCTTTTATAATATTCTAGAATTCGGTGCTAACCAGAAGTGTATTGTATTTATAAATGACTGTCATAAAATTAGAGATATTAAACAGAAAAGATACTGAAAACAGTTTTTAGAATACACAACTCTGCCTTCTGTTTACCAGAATATATTGTTTTTATGCCAGTGCATTCAGTCAATTTGTCCCATGGCATTTAACCAGAAAGTCCACTTTTAAAAGGAATGCAAATCCTAATCCAGGAATGCCTGCACAAAATTCTGAAATGCAAGCAGTCGGGAATTAGTGCAGTACAAAAAGTCACTGTTAATGGTGGTGCTGCATAGTTTTACACTCTTTAAGACACATTTGTGCCATTTATTTCTTTGAAATGTTTTGTTCTTACTAACAAATATTGCATGTTTAATAATAGTTATTAACATAAACATTGCATTTATACACATTGAATATTAATATTTGGTTTGTTTAAATACAAAAGCACAATCTTAAAATTAAGTTTGAGCTGTCAAAAAATTACTATTACTTTAGCCGGTTTTCAATAATGTAAACATTTTTAATAAGTATCTGAAACTATATCTCAATAGTAATAGCAGGAAAAAATCTAACCAGAAGTTACATAAGTGTCAGATGTGTCTGAAATTGCTATTACAGTAGAGAACATTTTGCTAAGCCTTGTACTTTTTAAAGAAACTTGGATGGAGAAAATCTGATCCCTTTGTTGAAAAACAAATGCTGCATGTAATTTTTGGATCAAGAAAACATTGTATGTTTTGTGCTCAACTAGTATTTCCTTTGCAAATATCATTTATCAAATTATAGTTATTAATACCACCCACTCACCCATCTACCATAGTTAAGTGGTTGTAATTTAAGGAATGCACTGTCTGAAGAGTTCAGATTAAAATAAGATTCTGTGAAATTCCACTTATTGTGCAAGTTCTTTTTAACCAAATACTTTTGAAAATGTGTCAACCATTACTTCAGAAGAAACTGTTCACAAAATGTACTTAAAATAGAATAACTGTGTGTATCAGAAATGAAAGTTAAATAAATTTGGAATGTAAAAACTAATAATAATTTCAGCTTTTCAACATAGTATTAATTCTTCTGCAGATTAAACTTCTTTCCTAATGAAACAGATCACAAATTCAATCAAATATCTGATTATATTAAGTAAAAGTAAAATCAGACACAGTTTTTATTATTTAACTACAATAAATAGTAATCAATCAAACATGCAAAGGCTACAGCTTTTGTAGCATCCAGCTACAGCAAAACCAAACAGCGTATGTGTGTATGGCTTTAGTAATTTCTAAGAATATTGGGCTGTTCTAAAAGTTAAATTTTGGCTTAATAGAAAATTCTACCACTTCTACAAGCCAAGGCTTTTAGCTTTTTCTGTAGATGCTAACTTTCCCCGTTCCTATATATTGCATTTTTTTCTTCTCTGGAGGCATTTTGATTTGGAAGATGATGGAATGGTTAGATTGAATGGATCAAAGATGAGCATCTTCAATTGTTCAAGAGGAAGGATATTTTCTTATGCTATTGTATCATGCTTCTATATATTATACACGAAGAAACAGAATTTTAGTTTCTTGTATTTAAGACATCAGCCTTCAGGCAATCTCTGTTCAAAGCATTTTTTTAATCTTTCATGTTCTTCAGATATCATAATAGGATGCATTTGATAGTTCTCAAATTTTTTTGTAAGAATTCAGTCAAGAAATTTAACATTTTGTTTTATTTCATTGTGCCATATGAATTATTAGCTGAAAGTGGAAGGATGATGCCACAACCAAATGAATACCAAAATTGCTGATTTCTTATTTATTATGTGCCCTCTTGGGTTCTAGTATAAGATTCTGAACACCAGAATATGACTTCTACTGACAGGTGGAAAGTTAAGTATCAGAAAAGTAATAACAGAAGTGTGCAATAATTTTCAAAAGAACATAGTCATTACTTTTGCTCAGTAGTTATTTCAATCTTTGGTTCATGTTACTATAACTAATTGCTGTAAACAAAATTAATCCTTTCAGCTTGATTGAGAAAAATGATTTGGCTTGTCCAGGGCTTCATTTATATATGCCAAGATCTAAACTATGGTTTAGGAAAACATTGTGTGATGGGCTCATTGGCTTTTAGAATAGCTTCAAGGGGATCAGATGTTTTCATGACTGCAATTTATTTTTATTCAAAACTAGAAAAAGATTCTGAATCTATGTGTTTTGAAGCAAGCCAACTTCAAATTGGTGTATGAAGCTGGCTTGTTTTCTTAAATCATAATTAAGGTTAGGGTTCATCTGAAGTTTCAGATTAAATGATAAATTGTGGCTGGTTAACAGATTTAAATGCTTCTGTATCTCCTTGCAGCAACAGTAGATAAGAAAGTACATTTGACTTAAGCATAGAATTCTAAATCATTATATTGTACTGAAACAAACTACATACAGCACCTTTATAATCTAGACATGAATGTATTATGATCATATTTTTCATCAGTGGAGAAGTAAATAAGTAAGATTTGGGAAGGAGAGGAGTCTGAATGTTTGTAGTAAGGATTATTCCTCCAGGTAAGATGGATGGTCTAGTAATGTTTGCTTCCCTAAATTAATTTCTTCTTCGGTGATATTTGTCTGGAAGAATTCTTTAATTGTGGCTTTACTTTCTTAACCTGCTGCGCAATGAAAGGCTTTAGAATGAAAATAAAATTAACTTGCTAATAGGTCCTTCTTATTTAGGTAATCAGAAGTTTAATAGGGAAGATCAAAATCTTTCCTGCCAAAATGCTCACATTACAGCAACAATTCCATCTCAGCAATTTGAAAATTTGAACTGGATTCTTCCCAGTCCCTATATTGTAACTCTTAGATTATAGTTGACTAAAGAATTGGACTATTAACATTTTTCAATTATGACTGTGCAATTTGTACAATATTCAATTTAAAGTAATTCATTAAATGATGTTGTTTGACTATTATACATGTTTATTAATATTAACTTCCTGAAAGTATTAGGTGGAGAAAAGAATATTGCTCAACCCTGCCTAAAATTATGTTCACCAGCAGAAGGAATCTAACACTTTGGATGTGTGTAACATAACTATTATTTGTTAAAAACCTATTCCTATATTTATATATATGTAAGAGTTTTCCAGATCTGATACCCTCTATATAATTTTCGACTCCAACTCCCAGAATTCTTAGCCATTCATTTGAAGGGTAATCCCAAGACATCTGGAGGAGTTTATATATCACCAGTGATTTACAATTTTTTAAAGGTTAGGAAAACATTTTAAATGCTACTTCCCACTGATTTTTCAGTAGTAAATTAAACTGAAAAGAAAAAAGGCAAATGTTATCCAATGCTTCAGAAATCTCAGTCATAGGCATTTTAGTGACAGTATTACACTATCTCACTACAGCTAATAATAGTAAAGAATTTGATGTCCGGCGTGACTTATTCAAATTTTTTTTTGTAACTTGAAAAGCCCTTTTTATATTTAAATCCTTGACAACTATATAACTGTTCCAGCTGCTGTGTACTATTTCTGTGATTCTAGTGAGATTTTTCATGCTGAAGAAAAAAAAATCCACTTAGAAATTCAATAAATTTCCAGAATCTGAGATTATTGGTATGACTCTGGATTTGGGGATGGACTGTGGCTATGGCAGAATTAAAACATAATACAAAATTATAATGAGTTTGTTGGGATATGAAAATTTATTCCATGAAAGAAACCTTTGTTTTTGGTAGGGTTTTCTTTTCAAAGATGCCATAATTTGGAACTATGGTTTGTTGATTTTAAGCCTGACTAGGGATCTCATTTATCTATAGGCTAGTCCAAGTTTTATGCTTTCTCCATTCTTTTCAATACTGGCAGATGAAATGGAAAAAACAAACTAGGAATTGGCTAAATAAGTCATGATTACGTTGCTTCTCTGCAAGATTGACTGATTTTTTTTCTTTTTTTGGCAGATATTACCTATGAAAGCAGCATGTATGTGTTTTAACTTAACTCAATAATATTAGTAAATAGTCATTTTATTTTCATGACAGTTGGAATCACTTTAGACTTTAATCTTTAATATATATTGCAGTGCCTTGACATCTCCAACCCATCTATCAAAAACATTTTCAGTGACCTTGGCTGACACACGTGTAGGACGGTCTTCACATGTTTATATCTGTGAAATATAATATTGTATATCAATGCCACTCCATATAAAAGGAAGGCAAAAATGATAACAGTGTGTATAGGCCAGAGTTGCTCTGATTCAACACAATTAGATCTCCAGAACAACAAAATAGTCATTGTGAGTTTCATTTTAAGACCTTACTTCCCTAGTGGGTGATAAACCTCCCATGATAAATATGAGGGCAACAAGTTCAATAAGGTAGGAAAAAGAATATGAATGAATTACAACCTACATCCTGAAGTACAAAGGGCATGAAACAAGAAGTAGTCTCGTACATTCATATTCCTGCGCTGTCAATTTATTTTTCAGTAGGATTTTCTTCTTTTAGGGAAGGATAAATTTTGGTTCACTAGACAATAGTACATACATATTCTTGCAAAATAGCCTGGAATACTTCCTCCTTCAAATTTTCAGAATCTTTTGAGATTCTGTACAAAGTCTCATGACATTTCAAACAAAACAATCTACAGTATATGTCTTGAGATACTGGCATTTTTCATCAGGTCTTAAAGACAGTTAAGAAGAATGACTGAGTGAATGAGGGAATGACTGAGTGATTTTATAGCCTAGGGGGAAAAGTTTTGTTTTAAATATTTCCTGCATAAAAGCTTTTTTTTCTGCAAAAGCAATATTTCATATTCTGCACACTGACAATCTGCAGTCAAAAGAATAAACTTTGGTCAGGAAATTAATGTCCCTAATTCATAGTTGTGGATATAATCTGATAATACTTGATAATCTGAACTTGTTTAAACTAAATATCTCCCAGTGTATTGAATCCATCATTCTACATTTGTTTTGTAAAATCACTTGTCCTTTATATATTACAAATACATCCTTGCCATCCATAGAGCTTACCTAAAAACTAATATAGATTATAAAGACAGAAGTGTTCCACCCAAGAATAACTGCTAGTTATTTAGTTATTTAATATGTATTCCATGATTGTCTCTTTTTTATATAAATAACACAAAGCAGTGAACATACCTAACATTTCTTCTTCTGTTTTCCACACAACAACAACCATGTGAGGAGAATTGGGCTGAGGGGGAGTGACTGGCCCAAAGTCACACAGCTGGCTTTCATGCCTAGGTTGGACTAGAACTCACAGTCGCTTGGTTTTTTAGGTGCTGTAACCATTGGACCAAACTAGATAACTGGCTATCATATACTATAATATAATAATACTTTAGCTCAGGTAAAGTATTTATTAATTCTTCCCTTAGATTGATATTCCATCTTTTCTCTAGGAGTACTGAAAATAGCTACTCCTTTTACAGTTTTTCCATTATAGATCAGAGAGAGAGAGAGAGAGAGAGAGAGAGATGATAGATAGATACACGGATAGATGGATAGATAATAGATAGAAAGATAGATAGATAGATGATAGATAGATAGATACATTGATAGATAGATAGATAGATAGATAGATAGATAGATAGATAGATAGATAGATAGATAGATATGTTAGCAACTTCACTCTCCCCAATGATATGCTATTGTACATGAAATTCTAATAACTATGTATCATGTAAGTGTATGTTTAGGTTTATATTTAAGTTGTCTCCAATATGAGTAGAATGCATAGTGACTAGAACACATGTACAATGTTCAGGTGGTTTTCTTTTACATATGAGTCCACTATGAACTTCATAATTTGCTAGAACAAAATATATTGTAGTTTAAAGGGAGCAAACCCTCCTTGAATCAGAACTGAAATTATTTGCACATGATTCATTTGTACATGATTCATCTTCAAGGGCAAAGGGGATTTTGTTCACAGGATTGATACATGGTCCTTTTTAGCAAGTAAATGCGCTATTATTAATCCTCATGGAAATACAGGTCTATTTTTTTTTCATGTTAAGACAACATTTTATAAATGGCTTTGTTTGCACAAGCCATATTGCATCAATTGCTGTACTGCTCCGTTATACTAGGCATTAAAGGATAATTTTCTATTTGCTATGTTTGGGTTAATGAATAGTTAATTTGTTTTGAAGCTAGTGCCATTGTTTTCCAGACAATAATTAAAATTAACACATGTAGGATTTGATATCTCATTTGTTAGTTAAAATCAAAAACAGAAATGGACATTCTTGGGTGGTATACAAATTGAACCATCTATATTACACAATATCTCACAATATCATTTATTTACAGGCTTATTAGTTTCTTGATAACTGGAGTCTGCAAACTAGAAAGGGACGTAGTGCAACCCAAAAAACTTTTGATGTAGGGCCTTTCAGGGAGTAATTGCCAAACTGATCATTAAAATAATACAAAGGAAAATACAGAAAGACAAAGGATTTAATTTCAGCTAAAATTAAATCACATGTGGAGGCTATAACTCTGCATATTTTTTCAACTATGCTACTGAAAGTCTACAGGCGGTTTTTGATTCAAAAATATGAATTCCTGATTTAGAAATATGAATATCTGCCTTTGATATGATTTGATTTGTACACAGCGAAAATAACAAGAGTGTAATCACAGACATAGACAATTCCATATATTTCTAAAAAGTAGTGATCAGGAATCTGCTTCTCTTGGGCAAACTCCACTAAAATTACAGCTGACATTTATGGTGGGGAGAGAAGACAAGCAAGGTCTATCTAACCATTCTTTACCTGTCCACCAGAGAGGTCTACATTGGTATCATATGTGCTTGAAAAGATTTTAATTTTTACTTTATGAAAAGCAAATAAATGTGTTACCTATTTCTCCAGAATTGAAAGTCAACAGTTACTCTCATAACTAGAATTACTTTTGCAATATTTGTCTGTGTATGTGAAGTGGGGAGGAGAAACCAGTGGTAGGCATTAAAAGTCTAATATTTCTTCTATTACTTAAGTCTAGTTTGGGCGCCAGTTTTTAAGCCTTAGGTTGAATCAGATTTCTCTTCCCCTTGAAAGCTTTGATGATACATTGATAATGGTGTGCCTTGAAATAATTATTAGCCGAAGATATTCCTAAAGCATGTACTATTTTAAGCCAAAGAGTCAAAACATTTTTTGCAACAAGTCAAAACAAAATATATTTAAAATAAATGTCTAAACAAAACAAAACATTATATATATGCTTGAAAATGCCATAATGGAATGTTTCATCTCCATTGTTTCTGAAATGTTAAGGTTTGATACAGAACTATTAGATTAATTCTTTTCAGCTAAATTCATTTAATGGAATGGAAAATATTTTTCCCATCTTCACATATAGGACAAGTGTTGGCCACAAAGCATTTAATTACTACATGAACAATGCCAATTCTTATAGCTGCCAATTCTTCAATAGAAGATGAGTTCTTAGTTGGTATTCGAAACAATGGAATTTAGTGAAAGCCAAAATACTGTGTGTCTGTCTCTATCTGTCTAGAATCTGTCTGCCTGCCTGCCTGCCTGCCTACCTACCTATCTACTTACCTACCTACCTACCTACCTACCTACCTACCTATCATCTATCATCTATCATTTATCATCTATCTATCTATGAAGATTTTTAAAAAGGAAGATAAAAACTAATACAAATAAATTTAAAGAAATAAAAGGAAAAGAAAGAAATCAAAGATAAAGTAAAAGTACAAAAAAAGGAAAACTAAAGGAAAAGAAAAATAGAAAAGAAAAAAGATACAAAGAAGTAGCTTCCAATTGTCTTTACATCAGTTATAACTGATATATAACTTAAATGATAAAGTTAACGCTTACTCTATGGTTACAGCATAATTCTTGTCTTTCTAAAGCTATCCTGTGTAATCGTCAAACCATAAATCATAAGTTAGTATGATAAGACCAACATAAGACCAACCAAATCTTTCCCTTTTTTCCCTTTTTCCCCTATAGAGAACTATACATTTTAGTTATCTCTTTACTATTATACAATTCTACTTTCATATTATATACATTTTTATTCCACTCCGCACATATGATACATCTCTATTTTGTACGTCTATTTTTCTCTCCTAATAGTTATTGTTCTTTATTGTTAGTCTTAAACCAGTTATACCATTTATTCCATATTCTATAATATTCTGTCTTTTCTTTTCCTTAATTTCTTTTGTTAATCTGTCCATCTCAGTGCATTCTAAGATCTTATCTATTAGTTCTTCCTCTGTTGGGGTTCTTTCCTGTTTCCAGTTTTTTGTGTTATTTGTGCTATTGTTAAGATGTGTAGCATCAAATATTTTATTACTTTAGAATATGGTTTTGTAAAAATTCCTAACAAGAATGTTTCTGGCTTCTTTTCTTTTTGTTGTTCTGTTATTCCTTCTATCCATTTTTTAATGTTTGACCAAATTTTTTTTGCTGCCGGACATGTCCACCATAAATGGGTGTTCCTTGGGATTTCTTACATTTCCAACAAATTGCACTGTTGTTTGGGTGTATCTTTGCCAGTCTTGCCGGTGACAGATGCCATCTGTAAAACACTGATTTTCCTTGTATGCCACCAATAGTGTTAATTTTGCATTCACTTGCCACATTGTTTCCCACTTCTCCAAATCTATTGTATAATTAAAATTCTGTGCCCATTTGATCATTGTATTCTTCACTGTTTCCTCCTCCATTTTATAAAGTAATAAAAATTTATAAATTTTGCTAATTAGTTTTTCAGATTCTAATATAATTTTATCTAATTCTTGTTTCTCTCTTTGAATTTCATGTGTTTTTGTATGTTCTTTATATTTAGATTGAATTTGTGAGTAGGTCCACCAATCAATTTCTCTATTCAGGTCCATTTCCAACTGTTGTAAATCTTTTCATTTTTGTGCCTACAATAATCTTGCTGGAGTTATCATATGTAAAAACAAAATTCGGACTTTCTTCCAAACTGTTTATTCATCAATCCAAACTAAAAATTGTGGTATATTAATCTTTAAAACCTGAATCAGGGTGTATATTTGAATCCAACATTTTGATGTTCCTTACTTCATGTGTTGCTCTCCTATATTTTGTGGTGGAATTCTGTTTTCCAAGCCCTGTTTAAGTTACATAAATCCTGAAATTTTAAATAGTTTAACCTTTGTGGTTTCCACCAAAGAACAGGGTGTATATTTTCAGCAAAAGGAAATCTTATCCTTCACTCCTCCTAAAGAGCTGAACCAATAAAATGTTAGAATTTATGATCAAGTTAGACTCTATCCAAATTAAATAATTAAACACACATACATACCCCCACACACAGAGATATATGTTTTTTTTATATATATAGAACTACATGCTAGCTGAAGACTTTGGACATTTTTTCTCCCATTTTTGTGCATTTGCCCTAAATTTCGTGAATGATTGATTGGTTCTAATGAGGATCATTAATTTGGATGTACTTGTGATGCTACTAAAATTCCGTGCTAGACAGCAGAATTCCAGGCCAAATCATTGCTCTGAAAATTAATGTGGGAAAAAACAGAAATAGAATGGTTAGGCCAGAAATAGTTTAGTTTATCTAAAGTGAGTGAAGTTGTTACTGTTTGGAGCCATAGCAATTTAACTGTCTTGATGGCATAGTATGAAGAATTCTTCAATCTCCTCCAGGACTATTCATTTATATTTCTCACCCGCAAGCAATAGTGAGTGATGTTAATGGCTCTAAGAGTTCTTACTTTGGTGTCATGTTTTCCAGTCATGTCTCCTTTATTGTCTAATAATAATATTTGGAATATTACAGTTTGGAATCCTATTCAAGTAACCAGTAAGCTGTTGGATATTCTGTTTTTCTGTGACTTCTTTACAAAGTCTTGCCTATAACTGTACAAAGGTAATCAAATACCTTCTCCTTTACAGAGGATTTCTGAAGTTCAAAAGCCTCATTTGACAGGCTTGTTTACCTTGTAACCAAATCAGACCTGTTAATCCTATGACATTCATAGTGTTGAGCTTGTTTGCCATCTCCTGGAATCTACGGTAAAATTTATTTATTTATTTATTTATTTATTTATTTATTTATTTATTTATGCAATTTATGCAATTTATATGCCGTCCTATCTCTGAGGACTCAGAGTGGTTCATAACAATAAAAATGCATAATCCCTCATTAAAACAGTAAAATTAAAATTTTGAATTTAAAACAATTAAAATTAATTAAGAAATCCCTGTCAGTCCAAATTGCGAAACAACCAGGTCTTCAAATCACAACAGAACGAGTGAAGGTCAGGAGCCATCTGGAGCTCCAAAGGAAATTGGTTCCAGAGGGTGAGTGCGCCCACAGAGAAAGCTCTTTAAAATGATTTATTATATCACTTCCTATGAATTTGTTTCTACTAGGCCTGTTGTGTTTGTTAACATTTCAACCTATATATGTAATGTATATGTTTCTGCATGGTGTCTTCTACCTTGGATCTTATATCCTGATGCCTGACCCCGAGGTGGGTTTCAGCAGGGTCTGACCAATTCTGGAGAACCGGTAGAGGAAATTTCGAGTAGTTCGGAGATCCGGTAGTAAAAATTCTGACTGGCCCTGCCCTCATCTATTTTCTGCCTCCAAAGTCCCAGCTAATCGGGAGGAAATGGGGATTTTGCCATAACCTTGCCCTGGATTGGAGACAGAATGGAGATTTTACAATATCCTTCCCTGCCACGCCCACCAAACCACACCCACAGACCCAGTAGTAAAAAATTTTGAAACCCACCACTGGCCTGACCAAGAAACAATGAAGGTTAGTTTGATTGGGAAGAAGAGAGTTAAAATAGCTTCTTCTTCACAATTCTCAGGGTATATCTTTAGTGGTAGAAATAGTTACTTTGGTTTGGCAAGACTTTTGGTTACAGATAAAGAACAATAAAGCAAACTTCTTAGAAATAATTCTATGTTCTTTCTTGGTTTTGGAGGTCTGATTTTAAATGGCAGAACTCAAGCATGCCTTCCTTTTAGATTTGGAGAGACCCCAGGGAATTTATGGATATTAGTACAAACTGCCAATTTTCAAGCCACATGCCAAAGAGGTTGAACACAAAATGGAAAATTATAATTATTAAGAATAATTTATTAATGAAAATCCAGTTCTTTCAGGGATGGAGAGACTCTTTCCACAAGTCCTGCAGTGAGCCAAAGCTGTAGGGAGGAGATTCCATGCAACCAAAGGGATTGGTTTCATTGGGCAAGCTCTCCCCTCACTTCCCACTCCCAAATGACTTAGTTTGAGCATCATCAAGGGTGATGCTCAACATCACATATTAGTGTGGATTATTTGTATAGAAGGGTATTGGATACCTAGCTAGACAAAAAAAGTTAATAATTATTTAACTGAGGTTAGAGCAGGAAGTTTGTTATCTCACAATTTACAAGATTAATTTATAAGAATAAATTGGAGAACAAGCTTGTTCAAGCAGCCTCTCTTCAGCATGTTAATTTAAAGACATGAGTTAATTTGGTTAACCAGTTATTACTGGTTAATCGCAGGATAACCAGTAATAAATAGTGTTCATTCATCAAATTCAAATTTCATCTAGTATTTCTAAATTACTGAATTCCTTTCTTTTTCTTTCTATTCCTTGATGCCATAATGGAATCTCTTTGATTTACTGAATTGCTGAAAAAAAATATTTACAATTTTTTCTTATTAAAAATAATAAAAACATTTGCTAGTTTTAGCTCAGATTTCTTCTTGATTAGTTTTTATTGATTAAGTGTAAGATAACATATTTTGCTGGTTACTCTATCAGTTATCTCAGTCTAAATGTTTTCATATTCTACTGAAACAAAAAACCTCTGTTTCATTGCCACAAATTTGATTCAAACCTTTTGTTCTTCTTTTCTCATAATCTTGAATTTATGTCAGCACTCAAGCTCCATGTGATGTTATGTTCAGACAGAAGAACAGAAGCTGGCTTTTTGCCTCAGCTGGAAAATAAGTATTAAGTGGTTGATGTTTTTCGTGGAACTCAGGGGATGTCACTGAAATAAATAAGACAATGATGATCTTAAACTTTACATGCCATAGAAATCCTGGATAAATTCTAGAAGTTGCTCTATCTCAAAGTAAGTAAAAGTGGATATCAAGGTTAGAACTTAAAAAAAATGACAAGGCAATGAAAGCAGCTCATATTGCCAGTTCTTTTAATGAAAGGATGGGAAACATAAGGCCTTCCAGATGTTGCTTAACTGCTATTCAGCATGCCTCAGTCAGCATGGCCAATGGGAAGATATGCTGGGAGCTATAGTTCAGCAACATCTGGAGAACCATCAAATCCCCACCCGTGCTTTGACTTCACTGCTTTGTGTGGTGGCATATCTTTCCATATTGGCAAAATTAAGCTTATTTGTTTCTTAAATCTTCATCCATACTAGGGAATTTAAAGCTTTGGTATTAAATATCAATTTTCCAAGCTTCGCTTAGACAGCCACAACCACAAATCTTTCAGTTCATTCAAATTTAGTACTTAGATGAGTTTCAAGTAGAATAATTTAATTGAAAATATTATAAGTTGTTTCAGACAGGTTTTTGGCTAAATTTCTTTTTACTCTACTTTAGAACAGTTAACAGTTAGCCAATCCCTTTCATTGGCATCCATTTTATAAAACATATTCTTTCAAAGAGGAAAGAAATAATTCATTGCTCATTTCCACTTGGCCAGGGGATAAAATGTATCATTGTAGCATTCTTGTTGTTTGTTGCAGAAAATGTTAATTTGAACTTTTCAGCATACATCTTTCACATTTTAGCTGTTCCAGAAATACTAATACTTGTCAGTGTTGGAAATAAAAGCTCACAATATTTTAACATACATTTTCCAAAGCAACTTGGGCCAGAACTGATTCTTTGACTTTTCATAAGTAATAAATTGTATCTGTAACTTCAAAGAGGCCATGGCTCCAATCAAAAAAGAAATATTCAGGATATCAAAGAACTTTAAGTTCTTCATTAAATGTTCCAGCTTTGTCCAGCCTTGCTAAAAATATATATGCAAGAAAGTTTGTCATCCTTGAAGAAGGATCTGGATTTCCTGAGGACATAGAAGCCATAGTCAGAGAAAGTGTGAATTTTCCCAGACCATTCATTCCCTGGGTGAATTTTGATTAGGTCATATGGTTTGTTGCAGGGGTGGGTTCTAAATGTTTTTACGTCACATTATCACCACTACCGGCTCGGCGGAACCGGGCCAAACCAGGAGGAACCTACCACTGGTGTGTTGCCAGCCCAGCATTTCTGTACACAATGCCTACCTGAAGAAGGATTTTCTCCATTGCTCATGCTATCCAGATTAAACTATTGCGAGCAAGCTCATTATCTGTAAAAAGAAAATCAGCAGACGCATTTAGTACGGATAGAAAATCTATAGATTCTAACCAGTGGTGGAATTCTATTTTTTTTTCACTACCGGTTCTGTGGGAATGGCTTGGTGGGCGTGGCAGGAAGAATACTGCAAAATCTTCATTCCCACCCCACCCCAGGGGAAGGATACTACAACATCTCCATTTCTACCCCATTCCAGAGGAAGAATATTGCAAAATCTCCATTCCCACCCATTCTGGGGCCAGCCAGAGGTGGCATTTGCCAGTTCTTTGAACTACTCAAAATTTCTTCAGAACCTGTCAGAACCTGCTGAATAGCACTCCCGCTTCTAACCTCCCTTTTTGTAGCCCTCAAGCATTCTTTCCTATTTCTATTTTTCCTGCGCCATGGGTAGAAAACAAATGGAAATTGTACAGTAGGCATATTACAGTTATTTCTTTTTTTAAAAAAAGATTCCTCCAGACTAGCATTGCCTGGATATGTGGTATATCTTCTCTCACTTTACAATCTGATCCCCTTAAAAACTGCACCTCTTACTCACCAAAAGTTTAATGCAGAAGTGTAACACTGCTTTTTTTCTCATGACAAGGATTGATTGAGTTTTTGACAGAATCAAAATGTGTGCAATACTCAAGATTATTTAGACTAGAATGGAAAGAAATATTTATATTGGATGGTTGAGAGCCACAATTAGATTTGGGAAGGGAGTTCCAGGGGTAGCAATGCAAAACGAATAAGGCTGTACAGGCCTAATGACGTTGGAAACAGTCAAGTCCTAGCACTTCATGTTCTCTTTTCTCTTTATTTGAATAGAATAGAATAGAATTTTTTATTGGCCAAGTGTGATTGGACACACAAGGAATTTATCTTGGTGCATACGCTCTCGGTGTACATAAAAAGAAAAGATACATTTGTCAAGAATCAGGTACAACACTTAATGATAGTCATAGGATTCAAATAAGCAATCAGGAAACAATATCAATATAAACTGTAAGGATACAAGCAACAAAATTACAGTCATACAGTCATAAGTGGAAGGAGATGGGTGGTGGAAACAATGAGAAGATTAATAGTAGTGCAGACTAGTAAATAGTTTGACAGTATTGAGGGAATTATTTGTTTAACAGTGATGGCATTCACAAAAAAACTGTTCTTGTGTCTAGTTGTTCTGGTGTGCAGTGCTCTATAGCATCGTTTTGAGGGTAGGAGTTAAAACAATTTTTGTCCAGGATGTAAGGGGTCTGTAAATGTTTTCCCAGCCCTCTTTTTGACTCGTGCAGTATAAGGTCCTCAATGGAAGGCAGGTTGGTAGTAATTGTTTTTTCTGTAGTTCTAATTATCCTCTGAAGTCTGTGTCTGTCTTGTTGGGTTGCAGAACCAAACCAGACAGTTGCAGATGACAGACTCAATAATTCCTCTGTAGAACTGGATCAGAAGATCCTTGGGCAATTTGAGCTTTCTGAGTTGGCGCAGAAAGAACATTCTTTGTTGTGCTTTTTTGTTTCATCATCCTACTAGAGGGGCAGTGGCTCAGTGGCCTAATGACATTGGAAACAGTCAAGTCCTAGCACTTCATGGCAAGGTGAGCTCCTGTCACTCACCTCAGCCTCTGACCACCTCGCAGTTCAAAAGCATGTTCTATGCAAATAGATAAATAGAAAAACTTTGGTGGGGAAACAAGCTGCGGCTAGAATCCTGTTGCCACTGTACCTTTCCAGTTACAACACCCATTTGTGATGTGGCTTTGGTGGAGGGAGAGGGCCTTGGATGCAGGAAAAGCAGCTCGACTTTCTGGTGCGAAGCTAGCATGCCCTCCTGTGGCGCACCTTGGGAAGCACGCATGTGTGTACCTGAGAGAGCTGGTAAACAGGCAGCTGAACTACTACTCGGCATTAGCACTGTAGCCTCCTGGCTAATGTAACAACACCATATGCGAAACAAATAAATCAATCGTACTAAGATTTTCTCCTTTTTAAATGTATACTTGGAGCCTGTGGTGTGGAAGTAGTATTTTATTTGTTTTAAAGGTTATAAGATTAAAGCTTTGCTTATACTATGGTTTCCTATATTGTAATATCTCTCAGATGTAATATGTTTCTGTACATGATTCTCAACTCATCCCAATTTAAACCCTACATCAGTTTAACCCACTCCATTCAAGTGAATGAAGTGGGCTGCAGCTTATGGAAGTTTGCATATTTTAAACAAAACGTGTTAGTTGGAAACTAGCACCTTCTGATTTTCTGTGGATATAATGTAGACCAACATGTTGGGCAGATTTGATTTGATTTCATAGACACCTCAATTCAAGGTTGGTCTCTGGAATGTTTGTGTATCTAGATTAAAACCTGTGTTTGCAAAAGCAAGAAAAATGCATGTTGAGACAGATGGGCCCAAGCATTTATATGGTTGCTTTGTAGATGGTAATTGCCCATGGTCTCCTGCCAGTTTGCTAGCTGCACCCATCTATAAAAACATTTGTATAACTAAAGTATATAAATGGGAAGCTTTCATGCCTTCCAGAGTTATACCCCATCAGCATACCTTTAAAAAAGTGATTAGTGAAGATAGCTGAAGTTTATTTGGAACAAGGCTACCTGACTTGGCCTGCAGAATTCCAGATGTCCAGCAGATGAGAACAGAGAGATACAGAAAATTCTAAGTTATTGTTTCCATCTAGTGGCCATCAGGATTTTTGCAGCACAGACCTGATTGTTTTCTTAGAAAGTATGTTGGAAAGCTAGAAAGAATGGCAGGGAGCAGGCTCAGTAGTTTTCCTTCTGGAAGTGAGTATTTCCCATCACTATGTGCACTTCTACTACCAGAGAACCTCATTCACAAGAGGAATTGGTCCTAAAGACTTGACTAAGAAGTATGAAAAGCTACAGGCTTCACAGACACAAATATCACCAGTTAATTCGTCTCTTGGTATGTTAAAATTAAGCCTATGCTTTTTCCTAGAAACAAGTGGAAGGGCTGGGCACGGGCAAAAAGTAAATTTCTGATTAAATACAGATAGCTCAGTCAGCCAAGAAAAAGTTTGGATGCATGTAGGGAAGTGAGTACAACAACTAAAAACAATGTGTTATTTCAAGTTGCTTCAGTCTGTGCCTTTTTGTGCTCAGTATCCTATCAACAGACCAGGCTTTCCCAAGCACATTGAGTGTCTTCCAGATGTATTGGATAGCTATGATGTCTGGGAATTCTGGGAGACAGCATTCAACATATCTGGAAGGCACCAAGTTGAGAAAAACTTTAATAAAATATACATTTTATAATACAAGAAATCGATCTATTTGGATCGTCTAAAATCAGGATTCATGTTTTTCCAACTTTTCTAATCAAGTGCTTTAAAATTCAAGTGCTTTCATGCATGAGGACTTTAAAAGCAGGTAGATATGTACTCATTGATAAGTCTTCCTCATGATTTCTCTTGAGAGGGAGGAGAGTGCTTCTATTTCTCAGTCTAAAAAAAAACTGGAACAGGATGTATTGCTGGCCTGCCTATTTACTTATTTTATAAAAAAACCAGATTTTTATTTGAAGGTGGGTCCAGTCTGCACTTTCTTTAAAGTTAAGAACCATTAAAAAACAGAGCAAGACCTTCAAGCTGCCCATTACTCAGCAGCATCAATTGTATAATAGATTGAGTAGATATGCAAGTCCCAGGTGGTAATATTTTGAACTATTCAAATGTACTTGATTTCTTTCAATTTTTATAATTTGTACTATATGAAAATTATCTATAAGTCAATCTCTTATCTTTTTTCTTTCTTTCCTTCCTTCTTTCTTTCCTTCCTTCTTTCCTTCCTTCCTTCCTTCCTCCCTCTCTCCCTCTTCCTTTCTTTTGCTACACAAAACCTCTTAGTTGCATGTTATGTCTTCTTTTCTGTTCTGTTAGACTAGAATAATTTTAAGAAGGAGAATAGCTGAGAGACGGATTTCTAAAACAACAGTAGAAGTGAATCCATCTTTAGCAAATCATGAAAGCAGAGGTGGGTTTCAGCAGGTTCTGACAAGTTTTGGAGAACCAGTAGTGGAAACTTTGAGTAGTTCGGAGAACCAGTGGTAAAAATTCTGACTGGCCCGCCTCTATCTATTCTCTGCCTCCCAAGTCCCAGCTGATCGGGAGGAAATGGGGATTTTGCAGTATCCTTCCCTCGGAGTGGGGTAGGAATGGAGATTTTACAGTAGCCTTCCCCTGCCATGCCCACCAAGCCACGCCCACAGAACTAGTAGTAAAAAAATTTGAAACCCACCACTGCATGGCAGGGCTAAATATGACAGGGCTAAATGCTATAATTTAGAGTATAGTACTTACTGAATTATAGACACCTAACAAAAGTCCTGAGCAGTGTAAGCAATGTATTTTGCAATTGGGTCAATATCAATAGCTCTATTTGAAAGATTTTATCCCTTCAGTGGCAAGGGAAAAGATCAAGCAATGCTAAGGATGCATTGGAACAACAGTTGAAAAACAAGGAAGGACATTCAAGAAGAGAACAAGAAGGAATAAATACACAAGCAGACAGATGGTTAAATAAAAAAAAATGAAGAGACTTTTCTTCTTTGAACTACAATAGCAAGAATGAAAATAATATACTAATAGCTTTTGATTCCTGGTATTAAATATTTATTAGCATGCTGGAATTTTCTTGATTTCATTTTAGGATAAGATGTGATGCACAGACATTTAAATTAGAATAGTTATCTGATTAGGTAGTATAATCTGTTTCAACAATGCTTACATGATCTAAGTCTTAGATTCTAAGATATCCAAATACCATAATAAATTCTGGAAACTACAAATCAACATTTTAAAAATTAAAATATCTATGTCCAAAGATGTAAGTTGTCTATATCTATTAGGACAAATAGGTAAAAATGCTTAAAACAAGAAAGATATTAGCATTCCAAGTTAAATTTTATTTTTAATAAAATTTCACTTCTCAAATATTTTATCATGAAGCTTGAAATGAGTGTAACGCAGCCATTGAGAACAATAACATTACTTCTTTATGCAATAGGTTTTGATATTAATTTTGTAGAAAAGCAAAAGGAAAGATTATGTTCAGTTGTATGCTTTCTAGAATTTTGCTAGCTACGCTCATAGTTGTCTTCCCTGTGGCTGTAACAGGAATCAAATCAAAGTCACCTTTATTATAATCATATAGACCAGCACAAATGTAGTGACTGGGTGGAAATATAAGTGTCAATGAACATCCTTCTTGAGATGAGGCCATTGGTGGGCCATCAGTGCACCAAACATCTTTTCTGCTCCATTGCTCTTCCTAAGCTTAACGAGGCGGTGCAGCTGCAGTTAACCGGCCCCAGTGGTGAGCAAAATAATCCAACAGAAATTTTATGCTTCTACATTACTGATAGTTAGTTGTAGAACAGGAGCAGCAAAGATAAATGGAATGTACTATTACATCTTAGGATAATTTGCTTGAGATCAACATGTGTATTCTTGCTCAACAGTTTAACAATGATAACATCAAGACTTTTGGTGTGGATTTTTTTAATATTAAATTCTTTTACCAGAACAGTTTGAAGAATGAGTCTACATATTAAAATTAAACATTTAGCAGTGGGATGATTTTTAGTTTTAGCCAGATATCTCTTGACTTGTTCTGTTCCATTTTGTAATCTATCTAAATAGGCATCATTCGCCACAAAAACCTTTCGTCACTTGATGATGTACTTTTATTAGTGTCTTCAATCTTAGATATACTCTGTGGACTGCAGGTGAGCTTCTTATACACATTCAATTTAACACTTGAATTTAAAAAAAGAAAAACAAGCTTTTCATTATTTCAAATGCCTTTTTATTAGTACTTCATTAGTAATTTATAGACAGAAAATATCCTCGATGCATGAATTCTGTATGGTGAAGAAATACAGCCTTATGAATTGATAGAACTCTTCAGTAACAATTCTTGCAGCATTTTGTGGTACTTTAGGATAGTTGGGTTTATTGTTCTTGTTTGGACTGTGTGTTTCCTTTTCTAAGTGGATCTATATGTATAGCCTGGCTTTTTAATTTCTTAAAACTTGCAAAGTGAATGAAGTTGGTATTATCGAGTTTGCAATTGCTGCATGGAAATCAACATAGGAATAATGTTGCTACAACAAACGACTCTCTTATAGAAGTATTTGGGACATTATGTGGGTTATGCATGTACAACATGTGCGATTCGGCAATGAAAATCCATGGAAATGTCTACAGACCACCACTAGCCTTTTACACAGATTTAAAAACCTCAGTAATTTTCCAGTAGATGCAATACTTCCAAACTCAAGAAAGCTGAATTTGTCCCATAAGCAAAGACCTAATATGCTTTGTTTGACTTTCATATGTCAGCCCATCAATTATAGTTTGTAAAATCTATTGATTGAATTTAGCCTATTGTGATAGTTTCAAACTATGGTTAAGAATAGTGCATAGTGCAATGTGAGAGTCACAGATCTTCAATTCTTCATCAACATACACACTACGACCTGAAGCCCAAATTTCAGAATGGGGAGATTCTCTTAAAATTATTTTCTGATAAACTCCAAACAATATTTTCAATTCTAGCCTATATAGTTGGATTATAATGTTGAACCTGCCTAATATTATATGAAGCAAAGTATCTAGGCCACTTTAGCTGCCTTGCTGTTCAGTCATACCAGAACTGTTAAATATATCATTACAAATCATTTAAAAATGATGTAATTATATTTGAGTAAGTGAGTTTAGAAATCAGTTCCCAGAGAGATAGAAGTTGGCTATATTACTCTACATGTTCAGCTGGATCTTGTCTTATCAAGGCTTTGAATAGCTAAGTTTATTTTGTTGTTTTGCAATGAAAAACTAGATTCAAATCAGCAGCAACTGAGTTATTTCAACTTAAGCTAAGTATTCCCATGTCCTGCAGTAAGCATTCTCATTTCCCAGCATTTCTTAAAATGCTATTTAATGCTTGATTGGTGGTTTTCCACACCTGACCACTTTCCTTTGCCTTGTATCTTTGTAACACTTCTATGCATCACAAAGGGTATTTTCAAGACATCTGTGTAAGGCATTGTTGAGCACCATTTGACCAAACCAGTTATGACTCATTGAGAAAATGGGAAAATGTATGAGCCTCTAAAAAACTCTGTTTTGTCCTGGCTGTTATCATATTCTTTAATACAGGGGTCCTCAAACTTGGCAGCTTTAAGACTTGTGAACTTCAATTCCCAGAATTCTCCAGCCAGCATAGCATAGCTGGAGAAGTCTGGGAGTTGAAGTCCACAAGCCTTAAAGCGGCTAAGTTTGAAGACCTCTGCTTTAATAAAAGAACAGGAAAATTATTAAATTATTAAATTCATGACTAAGCTATATTTTTTAATTTAAACAAGTAATTTGTCTTATGCTCTTTTACCTTATTTATAATTCTATCCTATCACTATAATTTGATGTGAGATTCAGTAGCAAGGCTGGTGGCCTTGAGGGGAATTATAAACTTGCCTTTGGCTCAGGAAGCAAAATGTCAGAGACTAATTGTCTGCTATTATTACTGAGATGAAGAACTTCTGGTGAAGTTCTGTAGAACCTAACTGTTTAGGGCACTGACCATTTTAACATGATGTGGCTGAATGAAAAATCCTTCCCTAACTTTTGAAGGTCCTGGCTGATGTTTGGTAGATCTAGTTATCTATCTATCTATCTATCTATCTATCTATCTATCTATCTATCTATCTATCTATCTATCTATCTATCTATCTATCTATTTATCTATCTATCTATCTATCCATCCATCCATCCATCCATCCATCCATCCATCCATCCATCCATCCATCCATCTTTTATTATCTATCTATTTTTATTGTGCCAGATTGTTAAAAAAATGGTTTGTTTATGATAGGACCTCCCGAAACATGACTTATGAATTCCTAAGAGGGATGTTTTACATCCAACCTCTTGTGAATACCAAAGAATATATGTGAATATTGAAATTATAACAGAGAAAAGATTCATAGAAATGCCCATTTTTGTAGGTTCCTTTTCATTTCAATTTCAGAAGTTTAAGATTAATTTAACCTTAAACAAATATAGGCCTGTTGGGGTCAAAATTACTTCTCTCTGTAATCATGAAACTATTTTTTCTGTTAGCACATCATGCTAATCTTTTCTCATCTTTCACAGCCCAATACAACATGTTTTTGTAAAAAAGAGAACTATGAGAACCATTATACTGAGTGGGCTTAAGAATTTTAAATATGCTTTTTGTCATTGAACATATCTCTACTGTCATCATTAGGTTACATTTTTTATAAAATTAAAATCTGGGTTACGTCCAAAATATAATTTGTTGCTTAAGTGTTGCTACTGGACTTAAAGAAGTACTCATGCTGTCTCCTTTTACTGAAGACAAAACATGTGTTATAAGAAATAAACACAGCCAGCATACTATTAGGAACAAAGGAAATTCCAGAAAAGAACAGAGGAATTGTACATTTTGTCTGATATCCCGGATCTGGCCAAAACCTGATTTTGATGCTTTTACAAATTTTCTTTTTACTTATTTTATCTTCCAGCCAACTTGGATCCAAATGAAATTGCTTAAAATTTCTTCTTTATAAGATTTATATGCATAGTAATTTTCCTGAAATTGATGGGGAAATGTCACTCATAAAATAAAGAGGAAACATACCATGTATGTAAATTTCTTTTCCAAATGAATTAGAGCAGTATTTCTCAACCTCGGAAAATGTAAGATCTATGGACTTCAACTTCCAGGATCTCCCAGCCAGCATGGACGAAAAGCTGTATATATGGCTGACTGGGGTATTCTGGGAGTTGAAGTTATTTATTTATTTATTTATTTATTTATTTATTTATTTAATTAGATTTATAAACCACCCTACTCCTGGGGGACTCAGGGTGGTGTACAGCATAAATAAAATATATAAATACAAAAGTTTAAAATAGAATAAAACAAATTAAATAATTTGGCTGACAATTAAAACCCCAATAATTTAAAACAAATTAAAATTCATAATTAAAAGGGGAAAATAACTTAGGTCAGGCCGGCTTGTTGGAATAAATAGGTCTTGAGTGCGCGACGGAAGGTGCGCAGGTCCAGGATCCTCCGTATATCCGGGGAGAGCTCGTTCCAGATGGTAGGTGCTCCCACAGAGAAGGCTCTCTCCCTGGGGGCTGCCAGCCGGCATTGTTTGGCCAACGGCACCCGGAGGAACCCCTCTCTATGGGAACATACAGGCCGGTGGGAGGCTATTGGTGGTAGTAGGCGGTCCCGTAAAGTTCACAGATCTTAAAAGTTGCCAAGGTTGAGAAACACTGAATTAGAGTGTGATAAATTACTAATTTTATTTTATTTTATTCAAATCTGGTTTGCTTTCTGGCATTTACATATGATTGCAGTGTAACTTGGGTCAAATGTCTTTCTTTCTCTTGTCCTTTGGCTGTCTTGTTTAGTTTTACATTTAGTTTGTTAACTAGCTGTTAGCAATTTCCAGCAACATCGAGATGACTATTTCAAACTTAGTAGCCTTAATCACCATTAGATACATGATCTTACCAATCAGTGTGAGGATAATATCTTTAAAAAATACAGAAGCCCAAACTACCAAATTCTCATGCAATAGTAAAATATTCAATTTTAATATTTGATTTCAGTAAGATTTTTTTGAATATAGGCTATATTTGAATAGTATACAAATATACTAATAACTAGTTGACAGAATAAGTATAGGTAATGAAAACAAAATTGGGCACAGCCACATCTTTCTTATATTCACCACTCTTCCCTGTCCTCCTTGCCTAGTGTGCTGCCCTGGTAAAGAGAGCTCTGTGTTTTCTGGACTTTGGCCAAGAATTATGGGTTGTTTTCCTGGTATATAGTCTCCTTTGATGTTCTGTATAATAAATTTTCATTTCACTCTATAAACATAATAATACAAACAAGTCAAAAGACATGCAGAAAAATATGGCTTGAAAAATATGGTTCATAGATCATCCCAAAAATTATGTTTATAGGTCTAATATATTTATGCATGAATTATTTGTATTCATAGTGAGATTTTTTAAAAAGTATTTAGCACCGTACTTTAATCAGACTTATAAAAAATGTAAAATAAATAGTATGTAAGTTCCTCAACAATAATCCTCAAGAAATAATTTTAACATGTTTGGTAAAGAGAATGCAATGGGGTCTTGGTTGGAAATATAGGTGCTAAGAAAAGTTAGTTCTAGAATCTCTATTTATTGCATAGTCCTTAATGACATACAGTCTCTGACAGAAAAGCACATGTATTACCACTTTCCTAACATGCTATGACAAAATATTGTTCCCAATAACTTTAAGACCCAAAGTAGGCATACAAAGTGTCATGCATAAAATTCACAGAAAAAGATAAAGAACACTTTCTGACAATAAGGGTTTTGTTTGTAAACCTTTCCAAATACGATTTAAGCCTCAGGAACCAGGAGGGGTTCTGAACTATTCTGCTAATTGAGCATATCCACACTGCATTCTTCAGCTACTCTTTCCCTATCATGTCTTTAAGCCTATTTAGAAATCCTGTCTAGACTGTGATACTTCAGCAACAATTTGCAGTCTACTATGCAAATAAGAGATTACTATGTTCTTCCATTGGATACTTCCCTTGTTACTGTTCCCGTCCATTTATTGTGAATGGATCTTACTTCTGGCAGATGATATGATAGATGGATGATAGATAGATAGATGATAGAAAGATAGACAGAGATAGAGATGAAAGCACATAAAGCTGCAAACATATACACAAGATTAAAGCTACAAAAAGTAATTATATGCAGATGCAATAACTAATTTAAAACCAGAAATATTTTTACTGTCTTGTTGATTACTAATAACATCTATTATAACATTACCAGGAAATGTTATAATAGCATAATGAGTATAATATTGGCTTAATAAGGACACAGTTGATAGCTTGAAATCTAAAAAAAATGTTTTTAAAGTTACTAATAAATAAGCTAATTAAAGTTACTTACCATTTATTAAATTACTATTAAATTGAAATTACTGTTTTTGATCCATTGTTAGACTGAAACCATAATTTGGAAGAGCCCTAATTTTAAACAATTCCTTCCAGCTTTAACTCATTGAAACTTTGACTTTCCCTCCACCATGAGCGCCAGGTGATTGGTACAGAATAGCAAAGGGGACTGTAGTCAGTAGAAGAATCACCAAGTGAATTTCTTTCACACACTTCATTTTAGGAATCTTTTACTGGTTCCATTATTCTAATACCAATGACACATCTTTAAATGCTGTAATTATGATGTAATTTTTTTTGTGTGTAGATTAGTCTAAACACATAAATATGTAGCCAGCTTCCTTTTCCTTGGTGGCCTCCAGGTGTGTTGTCCATGGATTGAAGTTCTAGGAACTGTAATGTTACACAAGTTGAGATTTTTTTATGGTGTTCAAGTGATTTCCTGGATCACAGTTTGCATCTCTAAGAAAAAAAGGATTTTAACTTGCAAATAAGTTTATGTGCTTTTCATTTTATTTATTTACATTTCTACGCTGCCCACTCTCCGAGGACTCTGGGCTGCTTTCACCAAAGACGGTATACTAATTAGCACATTGTCCCCAACAATCTGGGTCCTCATTTTACCCACCTCGGAAGGATGGAAGCCTGACTCAACCTTGAGCCAGTGAGATTTGATCCACTGATCTGCTGAACTAGCAGTCAGCTGAAGTACTACACTGTAACCACTGCACCACCTCGGCTCTATGGAATGAAGATTAACATTTCTCAACATTAACATTCCACTTCCCTCAAGTAACCAACCACTTATATAGATTTATGCTCTAAAGTTTTCATATCAAATTTATTGTTTGTTGACAAGCAGTAGTTTAGCTTTGAACTTTAAGTTTTTGGAAATACGACCATGAAAAAGTGTTTCAAGAAGATTGAGCATTTTGGATCCATTTGTTTTGCTTATAGGAGAAAACAAATATTTATAAGCAGGTATTTTTTTAGGGCTCAGTTTGGTGTGTAATAATCTACCATAAATTCTAGACTTTTCCAGTGCTCATTCATATTTCCAGAGTCCTGGATGATTGTAAAACAAGAAAAGTCCTGCAAGACAGCAATTAACTTGTGCCTCTTTGCTTCATGGATTTTTTAAAAAGAAATGTATTGCTTTTGTCATTTATGGATTCATCCAAGCTATTGTAAATATCAACTTCATAAAGCTTCTAGGAATTCTGTTAGGGATCATCTGAAAAATATGACAGAATTAGGGGAAAAAAGTTGGTGAATATTAGCCTAGCACAGAAATAGACAAAGGGAAGGTCTGAATTATATTAAAAGTTCACTGGGTAGATAATCTACTAGCAGAAAATTCTGAAGAATTTCTCTCTCCTAATTTTTTAACAATATCAGGAAGAAAGTAATTCTCCTTTAGTATAAATTATACTGCAGAAATGAAAAGGCATTAAAAAAGAAGAAATAAGCTTTAATGTATATGGGATAAGAGAATTGTTCAGTTCTTAGCAGTCAACGATCTGCCTAACATTCTTCCTTGTTTAAATAGGTGTTTTGTTTTTAAATATTGTTTTCAAAAAACTAAATATGTGTATGAGAAAGCAATGGAACTATTTATTTATCCAACTTCTTTCATAAAATCACTGAAGTTCCCAAAGTTGCTAGATAAACAAGTGTCTAGCAACAATAGTAAAAAATCTGGTGACTCTTCTGGAAGTATCTAAAGACCTGTCAACTTAGAGGAGGACAACTGATAATGGATTGGGTGACATACTACTAGGTCAACTTTCTTGTTGTATTGAAAGGGCGGCAGAAAAGCTTCCAAAATAAATGTTCATGGGTGTTATTAAATTTATCTTCTACTTGTTATAGTGAATAAAGATAATCATTCTTCCTTGAAACAGGTAAATAATACTTTCTTAGTACAAATGTTTCCTCTATTTGTATCTATTTTATGTATTCAATTCATGCTTATATATATTACCTAACATTTGTTCTTGACAAATAAAATAAATAAAAATAAAAAATAAGTTGTATATTACAAAGGACTTCTGTGCTAATTCTATACATAGATGGAAACTTACCGTATTTTCCGGCGTATAAGACGACTGGGCGTATAAGACGACCCCTGACTTTTCCTGTAAAAATATAGGTTTTGGGCTATACTTGCTGTATAAGATGACCTCTCTTCCAACGCACACCAAATAAAAATTAAAAAACATAACTGGCTCACCCACAATGTAAAAGCAGCTGTGCTAGACCCAAAATGGCCCCTGCAACAAGCAGGGACCTCACACAGCCACAAAAAGCCCCAAAAACAACTTTACACACACAAAATTCCACATACAGCTTTGTGATATTTTGTGCGTTTGTGTAGTTAGAGTGAAATACTACAGAAACACACTAAATCTTAGAAAGCTGCACAATTATTTTATTTTTATTTTTATTTTTATATGAAAGTTAAATTTAAAACTTCCTAGCCTAAAACTTAGATCTAGCCTTTAAATGGCTAGGTTTAAAAAAGAACAACTAACCCCCCCCCCCAATTAACTATTTTTTTTAAGCTCCCAAAGGGGAAAAAACCTTACCCAATAGAACAGGGGTCTGCAACTTTGGCAACTTTAAGACTTGTGGACTTCAACTCCCAGAATTCCTCAGCCAGCTTTGCTTTGCTGGCTGAGTAATTCTGGGAGTTGAAGTCCACAACTCCCTGCCTGCCTGATTGCAGGCAGGGAGATTTAGTTGCTTGCTGATGCAATGGATTGCAGGCAAGGCAAGGGTTGCGGCTAGCAGCTAAGGTAAGCAAGCTGGAGGGGGGGGGATTTTTGCTACGTACCAATTAGGAGGCAAAAATTAGCAGCTGGGATGGCCAGCGTGGTGTAAAAGGGACGTTTTTCCCTTTTACACGGGGCTTGGCCATCCAAGCTCTGGAGATCCCAGCTGCACCAGCGTTGTGTAAAAGGGAAGTTTTTCCCTTTTACACAGGGCTTGCGTGTAACTCAGCTGATTAGCGGCAACTCAGGAGGCAATTCAGTTTGGCTCCTTAGAGCCATTTAAGGCTCGTCAAAGCCTTTCGGGCTGGTCTGCCTGGTTAGAGGAGACCGACACCCGGTGTATAAGACAACCCCCGACTTTTGAGAAGATTTTTGCATGTTAGAAAGTCGTCTTATACCCCGGAAAATACGGTACTTAAATTGCCCTGGCCTTTTGTTTCCATTTGGACTATGTTTTCTCAAGGCCAGATTAAGCCTTAATGGGCTAATAGTTTATCATACTGTAGATCTATAGATCAAAAGTTGTGATTTCAGGAAGGACTTACAGAAAATGCCAGCAATTTTCTTGATCTTAGTCAAACTAGCAGGTAACTTTTTTCCCCTGTTAATAAAGCCTTTGATTTTTCTTTCCTTATGTAATATTTTGACATCCAACCATGCCTCTGCATTGATTCATTATTGTTCCTTTAGTTTCTTCATCCTCTTGTGGTCTTCAACTTCTTTGGACCACATTCAACCTTGCTTTGTATTTGGTAAGCATTTCAAACACTGTCTGTTCCAAATCAGGAGGACCAGTTATCACTTATCTTTCCCAAAACCACCAATCTATATTCAATAACCATTTTTGTTCTGTTTTAGTTATAGCCATTTTCTCCAAAATGCCGGTTTCAGTTTTTAAAAATTTCCTTAAAGAAAGAAAAATATTTTGAGAGACACCAGAAATTTGTTTTGTAGACAAAGCATCTCAAGAAAAAATAAATTGCTCTTTCCTTCCCTTCCAAAAAGGACTGGAATTGAAGAGCCAATAAAGATCATTTATCTGCCACTAGTGCAGCAAATAAGAATCTTGAAGTTAATATATGATTGATTTAAGATCATAGATTGCAGGGTTTTCTTTTTTTGTTATGTCATTGTTTATGCATTCATAGTGAATATGTGGGCAGACAATACAGATGAACATCCATGAAAGATACCATTAACTCCAATTCTAGTTTTGAGGAATTCTACTTATTAAAACCAAAACATTTGGTAGAGAAATACGGTGAAAATAAACTTGCAAAATAATTCAGCAGTGGAATTGGGATGAATGCTACTTATCTTTGCATACTTGTCCAGGATTTGGCATAATATCTGTAGAGATGGTTTTAGGAAAGGTTAATTTGTATGCTTTTTTCAGGATTTATCTATACTTCCATTATTCTTGAAAGTTATTCCCTAAATGCTGTACAGTATATACTATCATCTGGACCACCAGGAGGTAAACTGCAGTGAAGTTGTATTTGGCAATCACATGCTTTCTGTTCTTAATATTTCTTGTCAGGTTCTATGATGCCACCACAATTCTACAGTGAAAATTATGTTGTAGTTTTGAATACTATTTTGTATAGGCAGTTTACAAAAAGAACAACATATATCCTGACTTTTTCAAATTTGGTTTAAATCAAGTGTTTAAAGAATATTTGAAAACATGTTTCTGCAACTGTGCAGAGAGGCTGGGAAGACAGCAGAATATACAGAATTCAGAGCTGCATTCTTCGTGAAACTTCAAATAAATTATAGTATCATATCCAAACTTTAAAAACAAAATTCTTCTGGATTAATATAAAGTAAAGAATTGAATGGCATACTTTCCTGATGGCTTTTAGGAAACAACAAAAACTAAAATTATCTTAATTTAAACATATTACCCTCTTTTTCGTTGTTCTTGTTTGTTGCTTTTTCTGTCTTTTTTATTATTATTTGATTTATATGCCGCCCTTCTCCAGAGACTCAGGGCGGCTTACAATGCATTAAGCAATAGCCTTCATACTTTTGTATATATTTATACAAAGTCAGCTTATTGCCCCCACAAACTGGGTCCTCCTGGGTCCTGTTGGAGGTGTTGTTATTATTACTTTTGATCATACCATTATGTTTTGTTTATTGTATAGTCTGCAAGCCACCAAGAGTTATAAGAAAAGAGAGGGAGGGAGGAATTAAATAAACAAACAAACAATAAACAAATGAGGGAGAAACTGATTTGGAAAGAGTAACCCTGAAATTAGCAGATTCTTTTCCTAGAAAACTTGACTTAAATTTGTAATAACATTTCACTCTCATTTAATTATTTACTTTTCATTTTGGTCAATATTTCTGAAAATATGAAAGGAATGTATGTTTATGAAGGAAAGGATTTAAAATAAAATAGTTTTCACTCAAAATATTTCCAACTCCAAATATTCATTGTTAGAATTGGCTTATTATATATGCTTAGAAATCCATTTCTCTTTGTTTAGATTTGGTGCCTGAAAATTCACTGTCATTTTTTATTTTTCATTTTGAAATATTATGGGCAAGGACTCAGTTGAACAATCGATAGAGTTGATATGTTCAAGTTTAAGAAATTGCTGCCAATTTTCCATTGGAAAAATCCATACTATCTACTTAAAATATTAATGGCATTTAATTCCATTCTTTCTTTAGTGTTCTTCCTTCTTTCCATTTAGCTTCATATTGATGCTCAGATTAAACTGAGATCCAGTGATTTGGCTAAGGAGCATCATGATTGAAAACGACTTATTTTCCTTAGTCTAAGCTTTACACTCTAGCCAATATAACACTGTTCTCTAGGCATAAATTTTGCACATTTTCTTTCCATTCTTGTTCTTGAAGTTGACACCAGAGGTACTAGAATCTGAACTGTTGCAGTGATCAATTTCAAAATTTCAGTAGAACAGAAATAGCATAGCTCACCAATAAGCTGTTATTCGGTTTGCAAGGTGTCTACTAAGATGAAAACATTTCCCATAGATCAAAATTAAAACTTGATCTAATCCTAAAATCAGTTAAAATAATTGCAAGGAACGACTTCTAGGTTAATCATGGCAGATTATTCTGATGAATAATATGGGATGTTTTAATTATGTGCCCCAAAAAAAGAGGTAATGACTATTTGCATATAGTTTTGTTCCAGTAGACAGAAAATTGCCAGGAAACCCTGACTCTGATCCTGCTGTTTGTTCGCTGTACCCTATGTTGAATAAAGAATACATATTAAAATAGAACCAAGAGTGTTTAGAATATTTAGAGACAGATGCTTATGGTCTAAAACAAGGGTCTTCAAACTTGGCAGCTTTAAGACTTGTGGACTTCAACTCCCAGAATTCTCCAGCCAGCATAGCATAGTATAGCTGGCTGGAGAATTTTGGGAGTTAAGTCCACAAGTTTTAAAGCTGCCAAGTTTGAAGATCTCTGGTCTAAATGGACAGTTAACACTCTTTATTGATATTGCATGGTTTGATAGAATGTATTCATCATTGCACCATCTGTCCTCACAAAGAGAAAAAATAAAACACGGACCATCTGTCTTCTAATCAGGAAAAACAGATAAATGACAAAGAGAGGAGCAAAGAAGCCCATTGCTTGCTGATTATACTCCTAATAATCTTAGTGGTTAATATGATAAATTATATCATATCTGTAGTAGTCAAAGTACTGGGTTAGAGACCAGGAGCCATGAATTCTAGTCCCATTTTTAGGCACAAAGCCAGCTGGGTGACTTTCAGCTAGTCACTTTCTCTCAGCCCTAAGAAGGAGATAATAGCAAATCACTTCTGATAATTTTAGCCAGGGATTTGTATAGGCAGTCTCCGAAAACCAGGCACAATTGAACAGAAGATTAAAGAAGATTAAAAACTGATACGACATAATACTATCAATATCACCTCCTACATTTGAGTATAACCTGAATGATCAGAGGCCATGGTATATGAATGCACTTTTAAATTTAAGCACATGTATCCATTTCAGCTTTTTGCTCTATGCATTAAAACTGTGAATATGAATTTTTAGAAAATCTGGGTTTCATTCATTCATATGGACTACTGTAATGCTCTCTACATGGGGCTCCCCTTGAGGAGCACCCGGAGGCTCCAACTGGTCCAGAATGCGGCCGCGCGGGTGGTGATGGGAGCGACGTGGCGCTCCCATGTGACTCCCCTCCTGCACGAGCTGCACTGCCTTCCAGTGGTCTTCCGGGTGCGGTTCAAGGTCTTGGTGACCATCTTCAAAGCGCTCCATGGCTTAGGACCAGGGTATCTTCGGGACCACCTTCTGCCACAAACAGCCTCTCACCGACCAGTCCGCTCCCATAGAGAGGGTCTCCTCAGGGTGCCGTCAGTCAAACAGTGTCGACTGGCGACCCCCAGGGGGAGAGCCTTCTCTGTGGGGGCTCCTACCATCTGGAACGAGCTCCCACCCGAGATAAGAAATCTACATGACCTGGGTACTTTTCGCCGCACCTTGAAAACATTCTTATTTGAACTAGCTGGGCTGGCTTAACCTCCTTTTTTGGGTTTTTAAATTTTATAATCATAATTGGACTTTTAAACTGTTGAGCCAAATTATTTAATTCGATTTTAATGATTTTTTAACTTTTGTATTTGTTATATCTTATTCTGGCTGTTCACCGCCCTGAGTCCCGTCCGGGAGTAGGGCGGTATATAAATTTAATTAATAAAAATAAAATAATAAATAAAATAAATATACTTCAAAAAGTAGATTTTATCCTCAGCTGGAAATGCAAGGCATCATAGAACATTTCCAACTTGTATTGTTGTAATTAACTTTCATTTTCTGTTTCTTTTTTTTTAAATCCACCCACATAGAATATCTGTTTGGTCTTGATGTCTTTCTGTTCATGTTTCTGGTTTGGCATGGAAGAAAAACTGGAAGCAACCTGGAAAAGTGTTAACTTATTCCTTTCAGCTACATTGACTTATTTGTACTTTGGCAGTTGGGTAGCTCATCTATCTCAATCTGCCCACGTCCTTTTTCACTCAAACAGATACTTCCACAAAAGAAGCATTTCTATATGCAGCTGTAGTTCACCGTGTTTAAGCATTTCTAAAGAGGTGCATTGACTTGCTCTAAATTGAAATTGAAATAAAAGCTTTATAGCAGGGGTATAATGCTCCCAGTTCGGACCAGATTGCCTGATCAGGAGAACAGATAGCAAAAATCCCTGTGCCACCCTCCCATGCCCAGCTGAGTCACGTGATCATCAGAGGCTTTTTATTTAACTTTTAAAAGCATTTTTTTCTACAACTTCTTCGGCCAAAAAAATGCTTTTAAAAGTAAAAAAAAGCCTCTGATGATCGTGCGGCTCAGCAGGGATCGTCAGAGGCTTTTAAAAGGATTTTTTCCTGCAACCTCTGAGGTTGCAGAAAAAATGGTTTTAAAAGCCTCTGACGATCCCAGCTGAATTGCCTGATTGACAGAGGCTTTTAAAAACATTTTTTCTGCAGCCGAAGAGGTTGTAGAAAAAATGCTTTAAAAAGTTAAAAAAAGTTAAAAAGTTAAAAAAAAAAAGTTGGCCACGCCCACCCAGTCACATTACACCCCCCACAAGCCATACCTACAGAACTGGTAGTAACAAATTTTACATTTCACCACTTCTTTATAGTCTGCTATATCAGATAATTATATAATATCCAGGTTCACTTCTCAAAATATTAACTATATAGATACCCTAATGAGATTTATTAATAATCTCATTATTTAGAAGTTTATAACACAGCATGTAGACACATAAAATAATTTCCTTCAGTTTTTCTCTTTCTTCTATCTTCAAAGGCTAATCTCTGCAGGACCAGATGTTTAGTTTTATTTGTTTGGAAATCCAGAACATCATGATGACTCTTCCTTTGTTTGCTTAAAAACTGATAATTGCCTTCATGGTCAATGGAGTGGAGTTATACAGTAAACTATTTATATAATTATTTATTAGCATATTTCAAACCTGCTGCTTAAATTGTTATAAATTGCTATAAATTGAGCTATAACTCTAGAAATTGATTTCTAAAACAGTATTTCCCCAAACAATTTAAAGTTGTTCTTTCAGCAGATTCCAAGTTCCAAGGGAGCATTTTTGTATGCTTGGGGCCCACTGTTTTAGTAATCTAACAATACTATTGGTTCAGGGAATAGTGACAAAGTTTTCCTCAGAAATTGTTTTGAAACAGTTGGAAGAAAATATCACCGGAACATTTCACAGAAAACTGGAGTTTTTAATAGAAAAGTAAATGAAAATTCTGTGTTCAATAAGTTTGGTTGATTTTCAATATTCAGTCTAATTGGGACCAAATAATAAAGTGAATCCAGATCAGGGGTAAAATGCATCCAGTTCGGACCGGATCACTGATCCGGTAGCGATGGAGGCGGGTGGCTCGGAGAACTGGTAGCAAAAATCCCTGCCCCCCTCCCCATTCCCCAGCTGAGGCGCACAATCATCAGCATTTTTTCTACAACTTCTTTGGCCAAAAAAAAAAAAAAATGTTTTTAAAAGGAAAAAAAGCCTCTGCCGATCAGGCAAGTCAGCTGGGATCATCAGAGGCTTTTAAAAGCATTTTTTAACAACCTCTTCAGCCGAAAAATGGTTTTAAAAGTAAAAAAAAAAAGTTGGCCATGCCCACTCAGTCATATTACCCCACCACCAAGTCACGCCCACAGAACCAGTAGTAACAAATTTTACATTTCACCACTGATCCAGATATTAACTTTGTTTTCATATACAAATTTATATATCTCATAATTGATAGTGGATCAGAAGAGGAAGGAAGGAAGGGCAAAATCCTGTGCTGTCCTGACTATAAAAGTTACATAGTTTGTATCTGGAAGGCACTAAGATGGAAGTATGGAATATAGGTTTGTCTTTGTTCTTGGATGCATCTAAACCAATCTATTTCTTGATCTTTTTGGGGAATAAGGGTTGCTTTTGCTCAGAAATAATTTCTTATGCAGTTGATTTATTTCTAAAGTTATGTATCTGCAATTCAAAGCCTCTGAATATGGAGCCCACAATCTTAAAAAAAAATTAAACTGGATATCCTATTCTAAGTTATTCGAAGCTTGGATGCTCATCAATCACTACAAATGATTAGCAAACATAAAATTAGGTCTTGGTCCTTTTTAGACCATCAAATCTTACTCCATCTCAGTGCCAAATTAAAACATTCTCACCAGATGCTGAACAGCCTCTGCTCGAACACATGTAGGGAGCGGAGTCACTTACTCCCTAGTATTTAATATATCTATTGGGATGTTTTTCTTAGCATTCAACAAGACAATTAGCCATATTCTTTGTGAGGATAGAGAACAGATATCAGCCCTTCAACCAGGGGTGAAATGCTCCCAGTTCAGACTGGATTGCCTGATCCGGTAGCGATGGAGGTGGGTGGTTCGGAGAACCAGTAGCAGAAATCCCTGCCCCACCCCCATTGCCCAGCTGAGACACGCAATCATCAGAGGCTTTTTTTTAATTTTCAAAAGCATTTTTTCTACAACCTCTTTGGCCAAAAAAATGCTTTTAAAAGTAAAAAAAAAACTTCTGATGATCGCGCAGTTCAGCTGGACAATGGGGGATAGGCAGAGATTTTTGCTACCGGTTCTCTGAACCACCCACCTCCATTGCTATAACTTCTTTGACTGAAGAGGTTATAGAAAAAATGCTTTTAAAAGGAAAAAAAGCCTCTGTTGATCAGGCAACTCAGCTGGGATTGTCAGAGGCTTTAAAAAAAAAAGCTTCTGCCGATCAGGCAAGTCAGATGGGATGGTCAGAGGCTTTTTTTAAAAAAAGAAAGCCTCTGCCGATCAGGCAAGTCAGCTGGGATCATTAGAGGCTTTAAAAGCATTTTTTTACAACCTCTTCAGCTGAAGAGGTTATAGAAAAAATGGTTTTAAAAGTTAAAAAAAAGGTCAGCCACGTCCACTCAGTCATATTATCCCCCCTACTAAGCCACGCCCACAGAACTGGTAGTAACAAATTTTACATTTCACCACTGCCTTCAACTATTAAAAAAGTCACAGGACACACAAAACAGCCCTTTCTCTCCATTTTTTTGCATAGGACTACAAAGATAGGTATTCTGTGAACACTCCAATTAGTAAATGTTTTTATTGGAGATAAAATAAACCCAAAACAATCATTATTGTACATTTTTATTAAGCATCTTTGATAGAAATTATAGGAGTTGCAGTCCAGTCTAGAAAGCATCCAATTGGAGAAAGATAGGATAGAATTTCCAACTTGCGAAATTCAAATTTCATTTACACATGAACTTTCCTAGTTGATTATTGATCAGTTTAGCCGATCTCCCAAGAGATGATGAAATGGAGTGTGAAGAACAATATCCTAGGTTCTCTTGGGTGTATGTATATATGTGTGAGAGAGGATAAGATGCAGGGGTGAAATGCTCCTGGATCAGACGGTATCGCCCAGTCCAGTAGCAATCTTGGCCTTTGGTTAAGCGATCCGATAGCCATGATGCCCGGGTGTCATTACCTCCTGGTTTTAATCAGGAAGTAATGTGTTTTTTACCTTCTGCGCATGTGCAGAAGGTTTTGCACATGCACAGGTCTGTGTGCACATGTGACGTGCGCAGGGCACGTGCGCTTCTGAACCCGTAAGGAAGGTAAGTAGATTTCACTCCTGATAAGATGTAAATTAATTCACTACTGTTGGATTTGTTGCAAAATTCAACTATATTAAGAATATTAAACTCAAACTTTCACAATTCTAAGCAGAAAGAAAATAGATTCCTTCTTATTTTCCCTTCCCCTTCCTAGCTCCTTGTATAAGACAGTGAGAAAAGATCTCCCTGTTCACACAGCTGCCCTCCCCACCCCGTCTCCTTTATATGGAATTTGTTTTTATACAGAGCCATGACAAATTCCTAGTCATTTTCTTCTCAGAAATCTGTCCAGGAGAAATTATTAGTGAGGTCAAATTTGCTCATGAACTGTGAAGCTGAAAGATGGAAAAGGCATATGAGATCATATCACCTCCCTGCCAGAGAGACATTGTTCCTTGCATACGTTTTCTGGTGCTAAATTTTATGAGTCCTAAGAAATGGAGAAAGATTCTCACTTCCTTTGGAAGACAATTCCACAGCCTAACACCATCCAGGGACTTTCCCTGGCAGTTAGTCTAATATTTCATTCAGCACACCTTTTAGTATGCCCACTGATAAACAATGTCCTCTTCTTTCCATCCAAACAGAATTATATTTATAAAAGTGACCATAAATGCATTTTTAATAAATAAGGAAAAATTTTCTGGCAGTGAGAGCAATCAACCAATGGAACAGCTTGCCTTCAGAAGTTCATCATCAAGTTCAGATCTTCATCACTGGAAGCTTTCAAGAAGAGACTGGACTGCCATCTGTCAAAAATGGTATAGGGTCTGCTTGGGTGGGAGGTTGGACTAGGTGATCTACAAGATCCCTTCCAACTCTGTTAATCTGTATCTACCAATACCTGTTAGTTAAATCCTAGGCAGTCACAGAAAAAAGGAGAGAAAATCCCAATTTCAACATACCATATTAAGCCACTTTAAATATGGCTAAAGAAATCTCATTTCCTGTGTGTGCATATTCTTTAAAACCTTGTATCTTCATCCAACACTTACATCAATGACAAATGAATACAAAATCAGCCCATACAGTATAAACAACAACAACAATTCTGATTTTCAATCATTGTCCTGTAGCATTTTGGTGTTGATATACTCCCCACATTCTGTCAATAATTCTTTACTTTAACCTCAAGAAGATCCACAGGCTGAAAGTACTGTATAACTTGAGGTATACCTGTAGATAATTCAATGTAAAAAAATGTGTTATGTAATATTAAAGAGATAACTGGCTATTAGAACCAAATTAGATTGTGTGCAAATTATGCGTTGATTTCTTCCAGCTTCTGATTTTATTTAATTAATTATAAACACATAATGTTCTAACTTGCACATGGAGTGCAAATTCTAATCATTTGCTGTAGTCCTTTTAGCAGAAGCTTTATAAAGATAGTTTAGAAGAAAGAAAGTCCTTCCTCAGCATCATTATAACACATAAAATACTTGTGATTTCTGGATCAAGATATACATAAATGTGATAGCCATAGTAAGAAATTAGAATAACACCTAAAATAAAGTATTATATATATATATATATATATATATATATATATATATATATATATATATCTCAAACATTGGCTGAGATCTAATTTAATAATTTCATGATGAATTATATCAACTAATCCTGTAATTTACTTTGCATTTAATCTCATTTTACAAAACAACTTGGTTTAACAGTGTACACCACTAGGAGTGTTTCCCCATTGCTGTGATATCTTCCTGCTCTTCAGCCAGCAGAAAACTATGCTGAAATTGATGGCCTTGTTACCATCCTCAGTTGCCTCAGTTTCAATTTCATAGCTCTTTAGGGAGTCCTTGACTTAGGACCATAACTGAGCCCAAAATTTCGATTGTTAAGCAAGATAGTTGTTAAGTGAATTTTGCCCCATTTTACAACCTTTCTTGCTACAGTTATTATCTGCATCATTTCAGTTGTTAAATTAGTAACATGGTTGTTAAGTAAATCCGGCTTCCCCATTGATTTTGCTTGTCAGAAGGTCACAAAAGGTGGTCACATGACCGCCAAGTGTCTGAATTTTGATCATGTGACCATTAGGATACTGCAATGGTTGTAACTGTGGGAAACAGTCACAAATCACTTTTTTCATTGCCATTAATGATGAGAACTTTAAACGGTCACTAATTAGTTGTTGTAAGCCAAGGACTACCTATATTTGCAGCTATGGAAAGATATGAAGAAAGAGTCAAAATGACAGACAGAAGCATTATTGTACATGTTACTAAATTTAAGAAGAGTTTTGTCTCATTTTAGAAGTTTCAAAACAGTTGTATATTGTGAACTTCAGTCAGACTGTCAGATTTCCCATTCACAGTACTCTTCTTATTCTTCTCCCCTTCCTATGTATTTTTCCTCTCAATCAACTTTTCTCACAATTTAAAAAAGATGTTTGTTCTCATCATTAATTAACATTTAGTTTTGACATGTAGGGCTGGAAAAATCTACAGATACTCTTATTTTTAATCTATGACATATTTCCCCCAAATAGAACACTTGTCATCATTACATAGATGAAAGGAAAAAAATATCAGCAAAGGAATTTGGAAACTGTGTCCTATTAATCTTTTCATATTTAATCCCAAGGATTAAGAAATACTCATGATTAGGAGGCTGGCTGAGAGATGGATGAATTGATTGTCAAGGAACCAGATAGTTATTTAGGCTGTACTCAAAGCACTGCATTAAACCATAGTATGATTTGTTTGGTTTTCTATTAATACATATTGTGAACCTGGCTAGTGAATCTATAAATGATTTTTAAGATTAGCACAAAAATTGAGTAGAGCCGGTTGTGATTTATTCAAGAGAAAATTGATTAAGCAATTGGCTTGTTATTATGCATTAATTCTTACAAAACTTCCTTTCCAGTTAAAAAAATATTGACATTCTTAATAAAAAAACACAACATAATAGCAGCATTAATTTAATTATTTATATTATTTTTCTGTCTGTTTCCATGTAGACGTATTCCAGGAGATGTTCCTTGGTTAAAAGGGTTATTCCCAAGTAACTGTGATCTGCTTATAACAGGAAACATATAAATAGGCACAAAGAAGTAAGAAGAAATTCTGAATTCTATGGACTTTTTTTTACTCAACAGACATAGAACTGTATCGTGTGGTATAGGCACATATATCAGAGATTAAAGTATATGGAATTTATAACACTTATTTCTGAGCAAACACAGTAAAGTTTATGATGATTGCTGAGAATTACTGCTTTAGTACTATTGTTGTCTCTTGCCAATTTACAACTTTATGCACTTGGCCTGAGTTCAAAGTGAGTTGGTATATGTGTTTCAAGATTACAAGAAAGGTTCTTTCCTGAAGTTAAGAAAAACCACAGGTTTTACAGCTGTTGGTCAACCAAAGTATATGCCATTCAAACTTGTTTAAGACTTTGTAGCGCTTTGTTATTGTTGTTGCTACAGTTGCTGTGGGCCATTTAAATTTAAAGGCACCACTAAAATAATAAATCAATAAATATGCCTTTTCTGGTTTAAAAATACTGTTTTATGCCTATGTAGTTCAATGTAGATCTAAGAAATTAATTGATTAAAACTACTTAAATTATTTGATTAATTAGAACTACCAAATCTGAGCTATGGACATCTGGACTAATACTTTATAGTCATAAAGAGACAAGAGAAAAAAATAATTATAATTGTTCAGAATTACAATTTCTTACTTAAGTGATAATTTGGCATTTGTTATATATCCTGATCATGATCACTACGTAGGTCAGCCGAAGTCTGTTTCTTGTTAGATTTTTCCTTCATTCTCCTAAGACATTTAGTTAACATCCTGAGAACCACATTGTTCTTCCGATGTTTTTCTCTCAATTAACAACATTCTCTTGTCTGTGGGTGGGTGTGTATCCAATGTTTAGACTATGAGTGCCATTGCATCTCTAGCCAAAATAGCAACATTCACACATAAGAAGTCCTGTAATAGGGGCAGTATACAAACCTAGTAATAAATAAATAAAATAAAAATGTCATCAGGCTGAACATAAACGTTGGAGAAAATCACGAGAACAAACAAGTTTCCACAGAATGCAATATAACTACATAAAAATGCAGCATATTCAGTGACCCCAGAATGCTATCTGTTACAGGGAGAGTATAAGTGACAGATAGTGGGGCCAGAATTCTTAACAACAACCCTGTACATTAAACATTTTATTTCAGATCCTACAGATGCTTTCTAACTGTTTGCAATTGTTAAACATAGTTCTCTGGTCTGTTTCTAATCAGCATCAGTAAAGGTGGAGGATGAAATAATCTAATTATCTTGAAAAGGCGTAGAGCAGAATCAGATTGCAAAGGAGTTCAATCTTCATTCTAGCCAGAGCAAAACCACATGGGCAGCCAGATGGCTTGCAATATATGTATCCTATTCCAGACTGAAGCCAAAAACCACATGGTAGCATTTTGTAAAGGAGTGCAATCCACCTTGAGTGTGGGAGGCTTCCATTAAGCAATCCTTCTCATGCCATAACCTTGCCAAGGGAAGCCGCCTTTTTAAAAAAATACTTCCTCTCAGCTATCAATCAGCTGTTCTTTCATTCCAATTAGTTTCTAGTCCCCAGAAAAAAATCATCAGAAAATGCCTTTCCCAGAATGATGGTGAAAACACCTCTATCAATATTGACCAGATGTTTACTGACAGAATCACTAGGCTTCACCAGCTTCAATGAGCCAAAGAAATCTATAGGACTCAGCTGAAGCAATACTGACTATTTGTAATAATAATTATTATTATTTATTAAATATATATGTTGTCCATCTCAAGTCCAAAGCAACTCTGGGAAGCCTACGGTGTAGTAAGAATAGAAATATAAACATTATGAATATGTATCTAATTAAAATTGCAAAGACTTAAATACAAACAAAAATATCAAATACCACTAAAAGTAGAATGGGGTAGTGCCTTCTCTGTCATGGCACAAACCATCCCAGTCTACAGCTTCTCGTGAGGGCTCCACATCAACCAGCAGATTTCACCTTTGATGGTAAGATGTTTCAAAGGGCCATGGCAGAAAAAGCGTTTGGCTGACGAGGTCCTGGCTGAAAATTCTTTGGCTGACGGGGTCCGCAGTAGGCCCATTCTGCCAGCTTCATTGGAGCACCATGGTTCCTCAGTTTAATCATTAAGAAATTAGATATATTTAGAAAAGTATATTTTCTGCATATCAAAGTCAAACTTAACTCACACTCCTATTATTTCACTAAATCTCATCCTGTTATTAGGCTTTATTAATAGTCAGTTGAGCAGTGGAACTTGAACTAGGTACAGTATATCTATCCATCAATCCTTTTCTCAAAGGTGCTTTTTCAGAAGGCAGCTGGAATGTTTTTTCCTTGAGGAAGAAGAAGTTTCATTTTTCATTTTTATCTCCTTTTTCTTCCTCAAGGAAAAAACAGTCCAGTTACAGTAACTTTTGATAAAAGCACCTTTGACACAACTATGACCTGGATGACTGAGAGTCCCCATAGACATTCATCCATCCTTTTGTTTTTAATTTTGTATGCTTCTCAGAATCATTTGATGGGAAACTATTTAAATATGCTAAATAAATAATTCTCCAGAATTCTACAGCCTCACTCAATTAAAAAAAAAAGTAGAAGAAAGGAAGAGAGAACTAATGCATGAATCCCTATGCATCACTGTGTACACAATTGCTCATTAGTTATTCTCTATCTGGAATTGCTAGATTAGGCTCGCGTTGTTGCTTAAATGGAATCAGTTTCAAGTTGAAAAAGGTTTGGGCAAAATATCCTCAAAAACCATTCTGCCATCAGTGGGTTGGGTCAAAACAAACTGTTCTCACTGCATGCACTAAAAATGCATAAGAAGCATCTGGGCACCTGGAAATTACATTGAGTTTAAAGAAGACCAGAGCAAGCTTGTATCATCAGTAAGTCAGAGTGGCTCAAGACATTTTTCTGAAGGAATCAAAGGTTTATTAGATTTACAAGAATTTAAGGTAATATTAATACCACTGTCTCCTCCCATTTCTTCCAAATAACAAACCTGTCAGGCTGAGAGAGAATCTGCTTGCTTACTCTTTGACTTTTTGAGATTGAGGATGGACTAGATTTGGGGTTTCCATTGCAAAGTCAGCACCACAACTACTAACGAACAATCAGAATATAGCTGGAAGGATTAGAAGGATGTCTTCTAATCCAACTCCTGTTCAAGCAAGAAATCCTATACCACTTCAGACAGGTGACTGTTCAGTCTTTTCCTTAAAATCTCCTGTGATGAAGCATCTGCAACTTCTGAAGGCAAGCTGTTCCACTGGTTAATCATCCTCACTGTTAGGAAGCTGCTCCTTAATTCCAGGTTGCTTCTCACCTGGATTAGTTTCCACCATTGTTTCTTGTCTTGCCTTCTGGTGCTTTGGAAAATAAGTTGACCCCCTCTTCTTTGTGGCAGCCTCTCAAATACTGGAATACTGCTATCTTGTCCCTTCTACTCTTTTTCTTTAGACTGGCCATACCCAATTCCTGCAATCGTTCTTCATATATTTTTGTCTCCAGGCCCTTAATCATCGTAGTTGCTTTTCTTTGCATAGAAAATTCCATTAATGGTACTTCAGTAATGGTACTTCAGTACAATGGACTAGGTCTTGCTACAGGCTGGTTTGGGTAATGTAGATGGATGGGAAGTATAACATCCTTACTTCTGTCACCAAGAGTTAGGAATGTTTGAGGAACTGTGACTGCTACTACCTTGCTTTACTAGCCATCTGCCCTATTAGGGAGGAAAAATGTTCCACCTGTTCAGAGCTATGGATTGCTAATGGTAGCCTCATTCAGTAAATGTAACAGTAAAATATGACCAGAACTTCTCTTGCTTAAAACTTACCCTTGCCATACCCCAAACAGACTCTGTCTGTGCCAGAGCCAGCAGCTTCCTTCTGCCTAATGATAGACTTACTTCAGAAAATGCTGTGAGCTTAGAGGCTTTCATTCCTCAAAGATGCTGGATGAATTTGAAATATGACTAGTCTACAAGGGAGTGTATTTCCAATTAAGGTCTGGATTGCAACAAAGCTCTGCTATTTGTATTTTGAAGAAAAGTATGCAGCATTTTGTAACAAATTTGTCCCTCAAGGCCTGGAAGCCTAAGATATGGGAAAGTGTAACAAGTGGCAAGTAAATTGCAGAAAATTGTTGGCGAGTACATTTCGTAATCTACTGTTAATGTAAAAATTCAATTTATTAAAGGCAATAAACACATAGCCCAGTGTTATGCCAATATTATCATATACTTTCAAAGATTTAGTGCTCCCACTGAATTTTTATAGCCTTGAGGATTATGACTAAAATCCAGACAGATTCTGTTTTTGATTTGGAACTAATCATAAAAATGAAGTAAGCATTCAAATGAGTCACATTTTGGAGAAAGACATGCATACAAAATCTACAAAAGTTACATTAAGTCATGCTGGATTTTTGAAAAGCAAAATCCTATTAAAAAAGGAGCAGTCTGGTTCCTTTCAAACACTTTCTACATTTTAATGCAAGAACTATACATCCGGTACTATCTGTTTCTCTCTGTGCCAGTTTCTGGATTCCTAAATAATACAGGGAATCTTAAAGATTTGTAGAAACAAACTTTTAAAAAATCTTTCAGAAAAAAATTCTAATAATGTTCTGAACAAGGCTGAGAATTTTTAACGCGTACAAAATGTCACTGGATTGTGGGGGGAGCTTGAAAAATTGGAATAAAAAGTCAGAAAATGGACTGGTTGGCTGGGATGGCTAACTGGCACCCAGGACAGCATCTCTGTGTCCACAGATGAACCTTTTCATGGGCCCTGGTTGTTAATTTTTTATGATTAAAAATTTGAGCTTGTTTTTTAGGGGCCTTATATGCCAACATATGTTACCAGTTGTTACACTGACTAGACTGCTTCATCATATCTGGCCCCAAAGAAATCTGGCCTGAAAGAAAGCACAGCAGCCTATTAATCTTGTATTCAGCCACTTTCATGGTATTAGTTTAGAATACAAAGCTTTCAAAAGCTCCGGTTCCTTAAGGAAAGACCTCCGGTTATACCAAGCTACAATAAATAGTGTTTGCCCCACGATCTCCAGATTTTAGTAACTATGCAGAATTGTGCTTCTTCCCAGAGAAGGCTTCCTGGCAAAATGATTTTCCACTTCTTTACTCATCACCCCCCAACAACATTTCTTTTCTGTGATTGTTTTAAATCTATTTTGAAATATTTAAAGCACTTCAAGTTCTTTTTAATTAAAAGTATATAGAATAGAATAACAGAGTTGGAAGGGACCTTGGAGGTCTCCTAGTCCAACCCCCTGCTTAGGCAGAAAACCCTGCCAATATCACATATACAGTATGTGGTCTTAATAAATAACAGTAAGAATCACTTAGACACCATAATATATCTTACTCTGCTTGGATCTCAGGTGACCTGCCAAGTTGTCCACTCCTAGACTTCTTCTGGGTAAATGCCCAAGCATGCAAGCTTGGAGTGTTTAGACAAACAGGACCATTGGCCACTCCCTGATAATCGGAATAACAGAATAACAGAGTTGGAAAGGAAATCCTATACCATTTCAGGCAAATGATTGTCCAATCTCTTCTTAAAAACCTACAGCATCGGAGCACCCACAACGTCTGGAGGCAAATTTTTCTACTGATTAATTGTTCTAACTGTCCAGCTGTCTCACTAAAGTAGGGGTATCAAACTCAAAGCCTGAGGGCTGGATCCGGCCCATGGGGTGCTTAGATCTGGCCTACGGGACCACCCTGAAAACAGCAAAGGGCCGGCCCGCAATGCTTCTGCCAGCAAAAACAGAGTTTGGGAGGGCTGCCCTCCAGAGCTCTGTTTTCACTGGCAGAGGGTTGCAGAAGGCCGTCGTATCCGAAAATGGAACTTGGGAACCCGTTTTCGCTGGCAGAGCGCTCAGGTTTACAGGCACCCCAACACAAGTGACATCAAGCTGGCCACACCCACCCCAGTCCCCCAAGATCAAACACAACTCTGATGTGCCCCTCAATGAAATCGAGTTTGACACCCCTGAATTACAGAAATTTCTCCTTAATTCTAGGTTGGTTCTCTCCTTGATTAGTTTCCATCTATTGGTTCTTGTCCTGCCTTTGGGTGCTTTGGAGAATAGGTTGATCCCCTCTTCTTTGTGGCAGCCACTTAGATATTGGAATAAGCAGGTGGTATAGTAATGATTCTGTTCAATCTTTCATATTTCTAACAAGTTTATCCTTCTTGCTCTCAGGAAGTAAGAGACATGCATCAGCCATGATTTCAGACAATGCCCTGCTAATTTCAGTTTTGAAACACAACTAACAAGAATTTGGCATTTGTTGTGAGAGCATGGAACCTATCCTAATGCAGGCTTCTGAATTTGCCTTGATAGCCTGACTGATAGGGTATGGATAATTATTACTGAAAGCTGCCTTTTTCTGAGTTAGCCTATGGTCTACTATGCTGTATATTGCATACTATACTATAGCCTATTGTCTATTTTGCTGACAATGCATTTCCAAGAGACTTCCATCTAGATTTCAAGGATTCTTATTTCCAGCACTCCCAAGAAATCCAAAATTGAATTTAGTAAGCAAAGTAATGGTGTACCACAAAACTAAGGCTTTCCCAACCACTGCAACTGATGTACTTTCACTAAGGAAACCATTACTCTGTATATGTGGTTTGGCAATGCTCTTCTAAAGAAAAATATGCATGCTGTTGTAAAAAAGAGAGAGAGAGAGAAAGAAAGACCTAAAATAATTATTTTAATGTTGAGCATCCAGAAGTCACTTCTGCAAAAGAAACATATAAGCCAGGGATCCCCAAACCGGGCCAGCTTTAAGACTTGTGTACTTCAACTTCCAGAATTGCTGGCTGGAGAATTCTGGGAGTTGAGGTCCACAAGTCTTAAAGCTGCCAAGTTTGAAGACCTCTGATATAAGCAATGAAATAGCAAACTTTTTTTGATTATTCTGTAATCAAGTTGAGCAGAATGGAAGGCATGTTTGGTGACATGAGAAACGGGGCAAAACGAAAGTGCCAGAATAAACCTTCCCTAGGAATGCCTCATGGAAAGCCTCTCATCAAATCAAATTTGTTAATGTAAGTAAGACAGTAATGTAAGTAAACAGTCACAACAAATTTCTCAAGTATGCATGATTTAAATATGAACAGTCAAAAAATGAAAGAGGTCTTTGTTGAATCGAAATCTCATTTTTCTACTTTTCATCTGAATAAACCCGCAATATTATTTGATAACATTATAGGCTATCAGCACTAGCTTTTCATACAGAGTTAAAACCCCTCACTGGCTGAAGCTTTTCTGAAAGGAAACTGCTCCAAAGTTGCTTTTTTTCTTCTTCATGTTTTCAAGCTGCATAGTATTCTTGTATAAAAAGTATGATAGCTAAAGTCTGTACAATAATCTAGAGGTGGAGTTAATGTTCAGGACTGAGATAGAAAAAAGAAAAATATAAATTGCCAATATTGCTGACTTGGAACACAGTCTCCTATACGCACAAAAATTTTTTCTAAAGCTTTGGTTCAAGGATGATTTTCAGAAAAATGTAATAATGGGATATCATGTGACACTTTACTTCACACATAACTATTTAATATGTACATGTGAAAAGGTCATGTCCAGAAACATTTTCAGGAGCACCTGGTTTTCACAAGTTATGAATTGATATAGATCAATATAAAATTTCACACAAGTCTGAAAACAAATGTGTATGTATAAAATAAAACTACAATATGGACAATATCCTGAAGGGTATGCTATTTTCTCTCCTTCCAGGCTCTGGTAGCACATGGAGGTGATTATCTGACTGCTTATAGATTTTTGGAGTGCAACAGCAGCTTTTCAAGGAATTGTCACTTTAGTTGTAAACACCCTTATAACTGAAACTTCTTTCAGTTATTTCCTAAAGGGTAGGAAAGAATTTCAGAGGAGAATGGAGCAAGCAGGATGTCCTAAAATGACTCCTCCCCTACTGTGCTATGGATTCATTTTAAGAAAAGTAGGTCTTTTTACTGGTTATGTCTTGTACTGGTTATGTTCCCTCTCCATTTCCTTTCAGAAAAGCTACAGCCAGTGAGGGGTTTTAATTCTGTATGAAAAGCTAGTGCTGGAAGCCTAAAATCTTATCAAATAATATCGCGTGTTTATTGAGATGAAAAGGACAGAGAGTTTAGACTAATAAAAGGATGCCTTTGTTTACAAAATGCCTAGTTAGATTATAGATTTTGTTCCAATCTGATATTGGTGACAGCTACAAAATTGGATGATTTTAAAAGGAAGCTAAATAAATTGATAGGTAGCAAGTCAACTAGTACTATCAATAGTTATATACAGCACTCTAAATCATGTACTAGATCTGTCAGGGCTTTTCTGATGCTCGTTATATCTTTGGGGCAAAGAGAACTGCTGCTGTGACATATTTGGGTTAACTTGGATGTGCCTATTATAATATTTCTTAATCTATTATTCCATTCTGAAAATCTCAGCTTTTGTTACCGAATACTGCATCATTTTGATCTAGACTGCAGTTACCCAGAATTTCTAAGGAAACTGGATCTTCCCACTATGCTTTCTTTGTTGTAAGTGCCATATATAGTAGAGCAGTGATGACTAACCTTTTTGCCATCGCGTGCCAAAAGCGGGGGCAGTGTGGTGGGGTCATACGCATGTGTGCCCAGATCCATAATTCTATGCAGCCCTCCCCCCCCCGTGCTCACCCCGCTTTTGGCACATGATGGCACAGTGGGCCCGGTTGGCCTGTTTTTTGCTCTTCCCAGGCTCCAGAGCCTTTCTAGGAGCCTGGGAGGAACAAAAAGGGCCTTCCCCATCCCCCCAAAGGCCCTTTGGAGGCCGGAAACAGTGTGTTTCCTGACTTCTGGTGGGCCCAGAAGGCGCGAAAATCAGCTGGCTGGTACACGCATGCATGCCGGAGCTGAGCTTGCAGGCCCACCGATATGGCTCCGCGTGCCAGCTGTGGCACCCGTGCCATAGGTTCGCCATCACGGTAGTATAGGTATTATATCACATATAATTAATTTCAGTGACACTAAAACATTGAATCCTGAAATTACCTACCTTTGTTCTGGACTAATTTTCAGTGTCAAAAGTCAGGTGCCCCTTGTTTATTTATTTATTATATTTTTATATGCTGCCTTTGTTTTGTTTTTCTACCATGAGACCATTATACTTAGCTAAATGCATGCTGAAGAACTAAATCTTGTTCACAGCTACTTTTCTTTAGGTAGGGTATTTTCAAAGTTTTCCACATGGCAGTATTCAAATGGAAGCCAGGTGTTAAATGGTATTGGTTTTATTTTGTGTAAAGCTCTTCCAAGTGCAAAGGGAGCCAGGAAAGTAAGTCTATATTGACATGTAAGGACAAAAATGCAACTTTGGTGTGAAGGTCAGATAGGAACAAATGATTTCAGAGATGTTTTGTGACTAAAATGAATGGCAGATTCCAAAGTCTAAAGAAACAGGAAAACGAAAATGAGCCTCCAGGCCACTCATTTAATAGAACTCTTCTTTGTTTCTGGATTTTTTGAAAAGTTCCACTAGAAATAGGAACCTGGGAACATCCCGAGGAGAAAACTGGTTTCCCCGACAGCTTTGGATGGTGGCCTAAAGACACAAGGAGGGACAAAAGAGGGACATTCTGTCTCAATTCTAGGCAGCAATTCAAATACCAACTGAAACAAACATTTATTACCTTTGTGGAATTCTTTATTTTCTTTTTCTATATGTCAAATTTAAAAGCATTTTTTTAAAAATCCATGTTTTGGGATTCTAAACATCAACTGTTGTAGGATAAATGCATTGCATGTGTCTTGGGGGAGGTAGCATCATTTAATTTCCAAAAGAATTATGATGAGTATTCCAGATTGTATACATGGGGATCCAAATGGAGAAGTATACTCATATTCTTGGTATTGTATTTTTTTGTTGATAAACACAAGGAAGATTTGGATATATTTTAGATTTACAAATGTTATCTGGGTTAGAACCTTTCCACATCATCACTATAGTGATTTGTTATGTTACCTTTAATTTAGCACTGCAATGTATGTTTCCTTTTCTCATAGATTAAAAGAGAAGATGCACATTTCAGATTTGCTGAGGAACAATATGTACCACACAAAGAATATTATATAAACAAAATTGTAGGGAAAAAAACTAAATCAAGACATGTATAAATAGAAGGATAGTAGGGTAGTCTAAGTCTCCTTAGACTACCCTTTCAAATCTTGGGCATGACTTGCTATATTTGATTATAATTGGACTTTATCAAATTATATTAAATGATTTACTGAAGTATCATTTATAATAATAGTAAGGAGTATTTGCCTACCATGTGTGCAAACAGTTCAGGAACAAGAACTTTATTTTAGAAATATAGCTAACACCTATGAGATTCAGAGTTGGTTTTTTCTAAAAATCCTTGGACAAAGAACCTCCTTCTAAGATGCTAATGTAACATAATGGGATCCTGAATAGCCGGGATGGTTAATTCTATTTGCCACTTTAGAATTTTATATGCACCACTGACACTATGAGAAATTAAAATGGCAGTTAGAAAGGGAAGATGAAACGGCAACAATAGCAGGCCTAATTTAGGTACACAATGTTGGCAAATGATATCTATCTATCTATCTATCTATCTATCTATCTATCTATCTATCTATCTATCTATCTACACACAATAAAACATAAAGCTAGTAGAAGTCTCTTCTGTTATATGAAGCAGGAAGAACTAAATAGGGCAATAGCCAACAAAAGGAGATATTAAAATACTCTGGGGTTTTTTCCTTTTCTGCTTTCAAAAAAAAAAGCTGGTTATTTAAAACAAAAAACCCAGGATTGTTGTCATGCACATCTGCAAAAGTATTGTCAATTCCAGGTTCCCAATCTGGTCGAGATCCAAGCTGGATGAGATTTCTTAGCAAAAAAACTAAGCCTTGCCAAACCAACTGAGGTGACCTCACATCAATAAAGCAATCAATGGCACAGTATTAAAACTTGGGAGGAAAGAAGGGCTTCTCTAGGAAACAACTTATAAATAATAGAAAATAGTGATAGCAAATGAAGACTTTCAAAATATAGTGTGAATCATAGCTGAAGTCCACAAGAGATAGTCTACAGCTTTCTTAATAGTTTTCTTCCTAATGCATGGAGTGTGATATGGAGGTGTGTTATTCTTGTATTTTCATTATTTATTGCAATAAACTTAGACTGTCTACTGTATACCTCACCCCATTCCTAAGAGGTCTGTAAGGGGCATGCATAAGCGCACTAGTGTGTCTACTTCCCTGTCCTAATGTTCCCTTTTATTCGCATCCTTTTCATGTATTTATAATTATGTGTATATATATGTATGTGTGTATGTGTGTGTGTGTGTGTGTGTGTGTGTGTATGAGGGGAAAAATCCCAAAGGACATTGAAGTGTAAAGGTTTTAGTCATTGAGATAAACTCTAGGAATGTAAATCATTTTTCATACACTATTCATGGAGTGAAATTATATTCGATTTCCAACAACTGCATTAAGAGAAAAGATTGTATAAAACAGACTTGTCAGACTCCCGGCCTTTGGGCTGGAAGTGTCACGCGCTGGCCCACCCACGCCTGGTTTAGCGTAGGGGGAAAAAGTTCCGATATGTCATGTAACATCACCGTGACAATGTGAGTTTGACACCCCTGGTCTAAAACGTTTATTTATGGCTGTAGAGCAGTGTTTTTCAAGCTCAGCAACTTTAAGATGTGTGGATTTCGTGCAGGATGGGGGATTCTGGGACTGAAATCCATACATCTTAAAGTTTCTGAGGTTGAGATATTGCTTTATACTACAATTTTCCGGTCTTAACATAAAATCTGTCTAATGTACAATTCAGATGCTTCTATACTTTTGAGCTAGTTCTATAGGGTTTAGGAAATCAGAGTGATCCTTTTATAAAGAGCAAGAACAACAAAAGGAGAGCAACTATGCCCTTACAGGCATAGTTGTCCTAGCACTGCACAACCCAAGAATAGAGCCACTCTAAAACTGAGAAGATGTATGCCAAGAACTATTTATTTATTTATTTGTTTGTTTGTTTGTTTGTTTATTTATTTATTTATGAGAAATATGAAAATGAAAAACCTAATTAAAATTTAAAAATTGCAGTTGAAAACAAATAGCATTTTGCAACCATATTTTTTAATTACAGTGTCCAGTTTGTACTCGTGTTGTAAATTTATACGATAAGAAGATGGCATGTAAACCATGAAGTTGGATCTAATTAGCCAATTCAGTTGCTACTTAGCCACTGCTTGAATCCATTAAGAGAAATGGAATTACAACCATTCTTGGTAACTGACATATTGTTCAACTGTTATTATTGTTAGGGAGGATTTTTTTTAAAATAGTCAAACATGAAATTTTGAAATTTTATTAAGTGATTATGGACTGGGGAGTAAAAAATAAATTCTTTGAAAAAATGCTGCAGCAAACAAACTATTTCCTTATCATGAAGGCTACATATAAGTGAAATCCCAAGAAGTTGAGTTCAACTCAAAAGATACTTTACTTTTATATTTACATTATTAACAGTGGTATTAGCTATGCCATTATAGCAGGTGTCAGGGAATCTATGACACTTCTAGGTGACATTTGCAAAAGTCACAAAATATTTTTTTAATTTAAAAAAAATATTAAAATTTTGTAAATCAGTAATTTCAATATTTAGTATTTCAGATTTCAATTCAAAACCTTGGAGTAAGGGTGCTGACATTTCATGTAAAATCATGTGATAAAATCCAGCTGCTTTCTAAGATAGCTGGTCTAACTTGGAAAAAAAGGCCATTCCAAGCCACTACAGTAAAAAAGGTGTTATTTTTTGCAATAACATATGCAAGACAAATGTGCTATGTCACATTAAATGTCATGAATACCTATAAGAATCCAAGAGTTCATAGAGATAATGGGAAGACTTTTGTCAGGATCCCTAGATATGGTATCTGTTCTTTCTCTGAACTGCAATTGTTAGAATTCTCTGAGGAAAAAGAAAAGACTTGGCTATAAAACCAGTCTACATCTATATCATGATTAAGTCATTAAATGATGGTTAACCATGTAGTTCCACATGATTTTAACTGACATAATTACTTTATTAAGTATCTTTCCAAATGCCCCTTATCTAGCTAACAAACATTTAAGTCATTTGAGTAGGTTGTAGGTTTCCTGACTTACTCATAATGAAATTCTTGAAAGTTTAATCAGTGGTTTTAATGGAAAATAGATAGGCCAGTGTATATTCATATTTCAACAAGTCAATTTATTTTTATTTCTTTTTCTCCTCTCCAAGGTTTGCATTAAGATTACATGACATATTTTCCCCTAATTATTGTCTCTTAGCATTCAAGAATGTAGACTGACAAATATACAGCTGTAGAAAAACAAGATTAAGCAAAGTGTGTTAGGACCACAGAAATTTCTAACTAAAATACAATTTTATTTGTTGTATTTTTTTTTTGAATTCATGCATGCTAAAATATTTCGTTTTACATGAATATAAATTAGAATTGTTGGTTGAAAATGCAAAAAAGTAATAAAAATATTTAACATTATATATATATAATGATATATATATTTAAATTTATGTTTTATATTTTTTATATATTGCATATTTCAAATAGTAAGTAAAAACAATTTACTGGAACTCAAATAAATGCGCACTTGAAAAATTATTAGTTTGGCCTGCAAATTCCTCACTGCCATTGGTAAACTTTGTAGATATTAATATCATAAATTTCTTTATATAATTATTATCAAATTATGTCTGTGCAGAGATTTGTATATTTAAGTTGAAATTATAAATTCCTACTAATTTATATCCTGCGAATATCCTTACACTCCTTCCTCCTATTTTCCCCACTGAGGAGAAAATGACTGGCCCAAAATCATCCAGCTGGCTTTCATGCCTAATGCAGGAGTAGAACTCAGTCTCCTTTTTTCTAGTCTGGTGCCTTAACAACTAGGTCAAACCATCTGTTATACAGTATATCTAAATAGAATAGAGACAGAGACAGATGCATAGTCTGTTATTGATCATCGCCCTAACATTCTCCAAATGTTCTTTCTTTCTAATTCCAAATTAAATCTTTGCCAAATATTTTGGTGTGAGGAAGCTTTTGATGAGTGTATCTGTTATGTTGTTACTGTTTTGAGCGGGAATTTCAAACTAGGGGTTGTTTCTGATTGGTTAATGACCAGCAGCCAAACTGTATATAAAGAGTGCTGCTGCCTGCATACCTTTGCTGAAGTCTCACCATACAATAAAGAGCTGTTGTCACTATCCTGCCTGTGCTGCTCGTTATTGCCCAGCCACTTCATTTGGTGACGAAGGTGGGATAGCACACAGGAGGATCAAAAAGAGCTAACGATAAAACACGGTGCCCATCGGGACCGTAGACTTCAGCCATGGCAGCGTACGTTCCGCCAACGCCATTTGATCCAGCCCGAGAAAAATGGGGGTCCTATATGACTCGATTTGAGTGCTCGCTCGAAGCCAGCGACATGCACGGGCTATCTGCAAACCGCAAGCGAGCCCTGTTCCTGAGCCATTGTGGACCAGACGTCTTCGAAATGGCCGAGTCGTTGTGTGAGCCAACCTCAGTGCAAACGGTTCCTTGGGACACGCTCCAAGCAACCCTAAGGGCACACTACGCCCTTGCACCATCCAAGTTCGTTCAGCAATATCAGCTGAGGCAATGTGTACAGAAAGAGGGGGAACCGGTGACTGCATATGTGGCAGCGCTTCGTAGAGTCGCGACACACTGTGACTACCGCGACCTGGATGATGTGCTGCTAGAACAGTTAATCTGCAGCATTCGTGACACCTGGCTTCAGAGGCGGCTGCTCGCGAAGCCGGGTTTGACTCTTGCCAGTGCCTTAGACGAGGCCAGGGCACACGAGGCATCAATGAAGGTGTCAGAGGCTTTACAGCGTCCTCAGCCTGAGAAGAGCGGTTCTAAAGCGGTTCCAATTCACCGCAAGGAGACTAGAACAAGTCTCCTGGAGAAGAGATTCTTCTTCTCTTTGGAAGAAGAATCAGATAAAGACGTCTTCCGAAACGAAAAAAGAAAAGGTGAGCCCAGCCGCCGCCGAGAGAGCTGCCTGAGTTGCGGCGGCCAACATGAAAGACAAGCCTGCAAATATCGCAATGCCATTTGCAGGCGCTGCAAGAAGAGAGGTCACTTAGCCCGAGTATGCCGAGCGCAGCTTCCGCATTCTTCCAAACCACGTGACCAAGGCAACCAATCAGAACCACTGTCGCCTTCAAAACGACCAATCCAGAACAAGGGCGCCGAAAAGCGGCGCAAGATTCAAACTTACAGCACGAGAGTTGGCCAAGCCAGCACGTCAACCGAAGAAAAAGTCTTCACTACCGTCAAGATCAACGGTCAACCCTGCAGCATGGAGATCGACACCAGATCTGCACTCTCCATCATGTCGTGGGCTACGTTACAGTCCCTGCTTCCGAACTACAGAAAGAGCCAGCTATCGAGACAACAAGTCCGCCTGCTAGACTACCGGGGAACCGAATTCCAGTCGAAGGCGTCGACACCTTCACCATCTCCTATGGCGACTTCGAGGAGAGACTACCGCTAACCATCATTAGAGATCCGCTACCAAGCCTTCTAGGTCTACACTGGTTCCAAGCCCTTGGCATGGGCTTTACAGGGGTCCATAGTGTCAGCCGAGCATCGCTCAAAGAACAATTCCTGCATGAGTTCCGAGACATGTTCGTGGACAGCCTTGGCAAGTACGTGGGGACCCTGATTTCGTTTAATTTGGAGCCAGGGATAGCCCCAATTAGGCTTAAGGCAAGGAGAGTCCCCTTTGCTCTGAAATCCAAGATCAATGCTGAATTAGATAAGCTAATTAGTCAGGGCATCTTAGTGCCAGTAGACCATGCTAAATGGGAAACCCCAATAGTGACCCCAATTAAGGCAGATGGGTCTATCAGGATCTGCGCCGATTACAAATGTTCTATCAACAAGGCGTTGCAGCAAAACGCTTATCCTGTTCCCGTAGTTCACCACTTACTGCACTCCCTAGGTTCAGGGAAAATATTCGCAAAATTAGATCTTGCACAAGCTTATCAGCAGCTGTCGGTAGACGACGCCACGGCAGAAGTGCAAACTATTGTGACACACAGAGGGGCTTTTAAATGCACTCGGTTGCAATTCGGGGTCAGCATCGCCCCGGGATTATTTCAAAGCACAATGGAGCGCTTTTTATAAGGCCTCCCCGGAGTCGTCCCGTATTTCGACGACGTGCTAATTAGTGGCCATAATGAAAAGCAACTGGCAGAAAGAATCAGGTTAACCCTGTCGAGGTTCCGTGAAGCCGGCCTAAAGCTCAAGAGGTCAAAATACAAAATTGGGGTTCCCTCAGTTGAGTTTTTAGGGTATAAGATTGACGGATCAGGGATCCATCCCACCGAAAGCAAGGTGAGAGCCATCAAGAGCGCTCCCATACCCAAAGCCAAGACCGAGCTGCAGGCCTTCCTAGGCCTTCTTAACTTCTACACCATGTTTTTAAAAGACAAGGCAACAGTAGCCGAGCCGCTTCATAGACTATTAGGCAATAGCTCTCCGAGGACAGCTTTCTAATTCAATATAGCTCTGAACTGCCGCTGGTCTTGGTTTGTGACGCCTCTCCATTTGGCGTCGGCCCCGTGCTCAGCCATAGACTACCAAATGGCCTAGAGGAGCCTATTGCCTACTACTCCTGGATTCTGTCATGCTCAGCACGCAACTATAGTCAACTTGACAGGGAAGCCTTAGCTGCCATTGCCGGTGTAAAAAAATTCCACGAGTACCTGTTTGGCTGGTCATTTGACTTAGTTACCGACCACCAACCATTACTGGGCCTCCTTGCCGGCGACAGGCCCACCCCTGCCGCACTTTCTCCACGAATGACTAGGTGGTCAATTTTTTTGGCCGCATACTCTTACAAATTAATCCACCGACCTGGAAAAGCCATGGGCCATGCAGACACCCTTAGCAGGTGTCCTCTGCCAGACATTTTAGACAACCCGACTCTCGAGGCCCCAATCCTTTTGCTGGATGTTGTGCCGCCAGGGCCTCTCTCTTTGGCTGAGGTGGCCAAAGCTTCTAAAAGAGACACTACTATTAGAACTGTGATGGGCTGGGTCCTGCGAGGCTGGGCTACACAAACTGACTCTGTTTTGTACGAAACTCAACAAATTATCTATGTTGGGGGGGGGGTGTTTACTGTGGGGAGATTGTGTTGTTGTACCTGAAAGTCTAAGACATAGAGTGCTAGAGCTGTTGCATGTGGGTCACCTGGGCATGGTTAGAATGAAGGGTCTTGCCCGAAGTTACGTGTGGTGGCCACATTTAGACCAAGACATTGCTGAGTGGGTGGGGAAGTGCAGACCCTGCCAGGAGTCCTGTCTAGATCCCCCGGTCGCCCCGGCTAGGGAGTGGGAGAAACCCAAGGGCCCATGGGGACGACTCCACATAGATTTCGCTGGGCCGTTCCACGGTCAGTTTTTCCTAATAGTAGTAGATGCATTCTCTAAGTGGTTGGAGGTTTTTCTCATACCATCGGCCACTTCGGAGGCGGTAATTAGAGTTCTCTGCCGCCTTTTTGCCACGCACGGTCTGCCTGACACGTTGGTTTCGGACAATGGGCCACAATTCACCTCAGTCCAATTCGAGAGCTACCTTGCCGAACTGGGCATTTGGCATGCCTATCGGCCCCTTTCCATCTGGCCTCGAATGGTCAGGCCGAACGATTCGTTCGGACCACCAAGGAGGCTTTGTCCCGACTAGATTTGGGCGATTGGCAGGCCAAGATAGACCAATTCCTGGCGGTGCAACATGCTATTCCCTGTACGGCCACGGGCCACAGTCCGGCCGAACTGTTGATGGGCCGTAAACTCAGATGTGTCCTCAACCGGTTGCATCCTAATTATTCGGCCGATACTTTTAAGGGGGAAGAGGGAGGCCTCAGGCATTTCCCAATTGGCACAACGGTTTATGTGAGAAATTATGCCACTGGTCCCTTATGGGTGGAGGGCATTGTAACAGGGATGTCTGGGCCAAAATCATATACAGTCAATATCGGCCAAGGTAGAATTTGGAGGCGTCACATCGACCAGTTAAGAAAAAGACTAGTCAGTAAAAACTCAGACCTTGAGTACAAGCCAGTCCCTAACTACCAAAGTCCTTCCAATACAGCTATCTCAACCCCGAGTGAGCCAGAATACTTATCTGGCAAGCCAGAGTTCCAGCGCTGCCCCAGTGAGCCACTCCTCCCAGCCGGGGAAAGTCACACCTCCGAAAGGTTCCCGGAGGTTCCATTGGCGGAGCCAGGAGAGACGGGAGATTCCTCTGACCGGCTCAATGCCCCACCTGCAACTGAACTGCGCAGGTCGACTCGGACTAAGACACACCCAGGTCACCTGCACGACTACATTTGTAAATATGTAAATAATTGTGATAACATGCATTCTGGGAGGGGAGGGGTGTTATGTTGTTACTGTTTTGAGTGGGAAATTCAAACTAGGGGTTGTTTCTGATTGGTTAATGACCGGCAGCCAAACTGTATATAAAGAGTGCTCCTGCCTGCATACCTTTGCTGAAGTCTCACCATACAATAAAGAGCTGTTGTCACTATCCTGCCTGTGCTGCTCGTTATTGCCCAGCCACTTCAGTATCTATCGCCTTCATCTGGATTACAACTTTTTCATCACCTACTAGTTTCAGCTCTCATGTCCAAGCGTCATGAGATTTTTCCTTTCTAATTTTCAATTATTTATGCCTTAACAATTGGTTATCTTTGCTGTTAATCCACATTGGGATGTTGTAGGCAATAAAATGGCAACTTGTTTACTTTTTTAGTGCTGTCCGCTGTCTCCCAGATGTTTCCAATGTTATGTCTTATCCATGCATGTTTAAAAGAGACAGCCACTCAATATTTACCCTAGTAGTATTCAGGACTTATGCCTGAACAAGAACCCATGCAGACGGACAGACCTACACACATGAATATTATGCCCAACCTTCCTATCCTGAACAGCCCCAAAAGATGGCTGCTGAATCTCTGCTGGAACACCTATGATGAAAGCAAACCCATCTTCTCCCTGCATAATTGATGCCACTGTCATACTGATCTCCTTATTATGAAGATTTTTTTCCCAACATTCTCAATGTATAGGTAGTCCTCAATTTATGGCCATAATTGGAACCAGAATTTCTATTGCTACATCAGTTAAGTAAGTTACACACAATGTCCATTTTTGCCACCATTGTTAAGTGAATCACTGCAATTGTTAAATGAATCATATTGTTATTAAACAAAGCCACCGTCCCACATCTACTTTGCTTGTCAGAAGCCAGAATGGGGATCACATGATCCCAGGTGTTGCAACCATCATAAATATACATGTGTTGTCAAGCACCCAAATTTTGATCATTTGACCATGAGGGATGCTGCAATGGTTGTAAAGGCAAGAATCAGCCATGCCACTGTTTCAGTACCTTGTAACTTCAAATAGGTTGCTAAACAGATGACTGTAAGTTATGAACTACCTGTAGTTCACAATTTGAATCCATTATTTTGTATCCCTGAACTATGTGGTCACAGAGAGCAGATTTTAAGCAGATTTCTGCTATGACAATCTTTAAGATAACTTATCCCCACAAACTTTTCTTCTTAAGAATAAATCTTCTCAACTATTTGAATATTTCTTTCTATGACTTTTAATTCCAAGACAGATACTTCCCTTTACTATATCTGGGTAGTTGTGGGGGGGGGGGGGGTTTTGCTCCTTTCCCATATAAAGAACTTCACATTTGTTTTTGTATACCCTATGATAGCTTCTGCTACTCTGTCCACTTTTTTTCCTTCATTAAACTTGTTTGTAAATGTACTTTGGGTGTTTCCATTTGCTTCTTATCCCCATTCCCATGCTTTCCACTGACATGAAATGAATCCAATTTATCATTGCCAAAAAGTTTAGTAAAATATTTCATTACAGTACCCTGCATTAAATATCTTTCTCTTCTTCCTCTTCTTCCTAATATTCTTTCTACTATTTTTCCCATTGATTAACATTAGGTTTTCCTTCATGCAGTTCAAGAATTTCTTTGAAGGACTATATTGGGATGATCTTGTCGTCCAACAGTAATAATTATTCCCTGTTCCTACTGCTTTTACCTGAAGTTGCCCAATTTGTTTCTATGACCTTCTGAAGCCAAATCAAAATGATGGTTCTCCTTGCCAAAACAATTTGCCAGATAAATCTGACTAGATTTGCCAAACTAGACTGCAACAAAATTTCCTGTTGTCATTTTATGTAGATTTATTTAATTTTTTTACACTATTTGGTAGATTTTCACTTAAAAACCATGACAACTTGGGTTGTAGATGATTCTGTTTTACACTTACTTTTTTCTGAAACATAACTCTTTTGGTTTTAGCTAACTAGTATAATGTAGAACTCAGATTTATGTAAAATTGCAAAAGTTAATATTTTTAAAATGTTTCCTGCAATATAATACACTTTAGAACAATGGAGAAAATTACCTTCCGATCAGTGGTGAAATTTGAACTGGTTTGCTCCTGGTTCACTGGCTGCGCATCTGTGTTGCGTGCCAGGTGCGTGCTGCATGTGAACATGCACACCAAATGCATGCTGCATGCGCAGGCTGCATGCGTACCAAATGCACATATGCACAGTACATGCCAAAAGGAGGCTTGGGAAGGTAAGTAGAACAGCGAAGGGAGGATCAGCTGTGCCATGCAGTTTAGCTTCGCTAGAAAGCAGGATTTCCTGCTTTCCTACTACAAATTTTTACTACCAGTTCTTGAGAACCGATGCAAACTGGGAGCAACCTACCACTGCTCTGATTGTTCAGCTTGGAGGCTAAAGACTCAGCACGGCCTTCTCCAATTCAAAGCGACACTTATTTGGCAGGCTGAGGCAAAGAGGCAAACCAGAGAAATCTGGGGGCTGGGCAAGGGACAAAATATATCTGCCCTCAGTGTGGAAGGAATTGCCACTCTTGAATTGGCCTTTTTAGTCACACTAGATGCTGTTTTAGGACCTCTTTCCAGAGCATGATACCATAGTCTTTTGAGACTGAAGGTTGCCGATGATGAATCCTTAAATCAAACATAGACTTTCCTGCAGACTATCCTCTGAAGTGGGACACATATAAAGATAGATACAAGTTCTTTTTTCAAGAATTGTTATATAACTAAGGTATTAAAAGCTTCATTTGTTACTATTGAAAATTGAAAATACTATGGTATTTTCTGTATTATTCATAGTACATAATCTAATACATTCAAATTTTGTGTTCTAATGTTAGAAACATCTAACTTTATTAGATTTATTTTTTAGCAAGAACATTTAGAATTAACCAATCCAGGGACCATTGCTGTTCGCTATTTTTTTAACTCCTGTTCCCAACTCCAGAAAAACAGAAATATTTGTGTTTAAATATAGTAGCTACTATAACAGATTTGCTGATATGTAAAGACCATTACAAACTCCAGAGGTATTTTTAGTAAACAAACATCATTGAATACTGATGAAAATCCAAAAGTTGAACACAGAAACCATAATCAGTCATGATGATATGATAAGGGAAAACAAAATGATTTTATGAAAATGTCTGTCTGAAGTAAATGTGTTCAGTTGCATTTAGAATTAGTGTAGCACAGCCAGTTTCCATATGTTCATAGTTCCAAATGTCCTTTTTATTGGTTTGATTATGTTTCTCTTGGGATTTATTCAAAGGTACAAAGCTATAGCAAACAATTGTCCATTTTTATTTGAGAATAAACTGCAATATTTACATAGTAATACTTAAACTCTGGGACAGGAGAAGCCCAATATCTATCTACTTATTTACCTCATCTTTAGTAGCTAGTCCCTACATATAAAGATGAATGCAAAAACTGTGAAAATATAGAGAACATTTGCTGTGAAATGCCATATAAAATACAAAGTGAAGATCTTTTATTTTTTCAGTAAGCAACTTGTGTTTAGTTTCTGATGGCTCTAAAATTGCTTTGTATTAAATACTCCCGTTTGGTCGGGTTTCATGGAACTGAGGCGAGCAGTGGTCAGATGTGCTGGTAGCCGATACCAGCACATCATCGAAATATGGAACGACCCCGGGGATTCCGTGAAGGAGTCTTTCCATAAGGCTTTGGAATATCCCTGGGGTGACGCTGACTCCGAATTGAAGGCAGTGACACCAGAATGTTCCGCGATGAGTGATGATCATTTGCACCTCCGCCGTTTGGTCGTCCACAGGCAACTGCTGGTAAGCCTGTGATAAGTCAAGTTTCGCAAAAACTGACCCGTTGCAAAATGAGTGCAGCAGATGCTGCACTATGGGGACTGGGTAGGCATAGGACTGCAATGCCTTATTTATCATAGCCCGATAGTCTGTGCATATGCGGACAGACCCATCCGCTTTAATAGCCATCCACCTTAATAGGTTTTTCCCACAGGCCGTAATCAACAGGTTCAAGAACGCCTTGAGCAATAAGTTTGTCCAGCTCGGCGTTAACTCTGGGTCTTAGGACAAATGGCACATGGTGCAGCTTCAGTTGGCAGGGCAGAATCTGGGGGTCTAAATTGAAAGAGACAGGGACCCGTTGTATTTGCCAAGCATCTCATCAAAACCGGCAGGAAATTCTTTAAAGAGAGTGTCCAACACAAATGAACGGATGGCATTTACCCCCTGGATGGTCAACTCGAGGGTGTCAAACCAGTTAAGGCCTAAAAGGCTTGGTAAAGGTCCATCTACCACCACTAAAGGCAGGCGGCCTGAGAATTTCTTAAAGTTCACATGGAACATGTCACAACCTACGACGGGAATCAGATTCCCTTGATAATTCTGCAAGAGGAGATCGCAGGGGGTAACCTCCGCTTGGATAACTTAGGGACTAGGCATTGATTGTGCTCCACAAAACAATGGAAGTTGCAGAACCTGTATCCACTTCCATACGGCACGGTTTGCCCTCAATTTGGATCATAAGTCGAATCTTTTGTCATTGCGAGTGGTGCAGGTCATATTGGGAGACCATGTGGATGTCCGATGCCTGGAGATCAATGTGGAGCCTATTTGTTGTTGGCCTCCGGGGTCTTCTCCAATCTGACCACTGGGGTGACAGGGAGGCAGGTTGGGGCTGCGGTGATCGGCACACTATTGCAATGTGTCCCCAGCGGCCACAATGGCAGCAGAATGCATCTTTGAACCTACAAGAGGTTCTCTGGTGATCCCCCTGCAACTAAGACATTCTGAGTTTGCGGGGTGTCATTTGTACCGAGGTAGGTCAGATCTGTTAGTCGCCCCCATCACACAGTGGACCTCTGTTTCCTCATCGGATTCCAAAATTTCCGTCTCATTCATACACAGGGTAGACCCCTTTGGCTTAGGCAGGCTCTATCCCCGTGGTAGTTCCATTAAGGAGAGCTCGACAAGCTCAGCAGCACACACCTCATCTAAAGCCATCTGGAACGTCAGTTCATGGTTTGCGATCAAACGTCTCTTAAGATTTTGGTCCCTCACACCACTCACAAGTCTGTCCAGGAGATAGTTGTCAAGATTGTCAAATTGACAGTGGCGAGCCAATTTCCTCAGGGCTGCGACGTATTGGTTAATAGACTCCCTGGGGGCCTGATCCCTGTGGTAAAAAAGCTGGTGGCAGGCTATTTTCAAGGGGGCAGGCACATAGTGCTTCCGCAGTTTAGTCATAAAGTCATCCTATGTCCTGGACTGGATCGAATGCAGAGCCGTCAAAGTCATAGCAGTGTCGAACATTTCAGTTCCACAAAATCTCAGAAAATACACCCTTTTCCGCTCAAGGGATATGTAAGTATAATCATTGGCAATAAAGAAGCACTTAAATCTAGCCACATAAGCTTCCCACGACTCTGTAGTAAGGTTAAATGGAGGAAAGGTGTGAGAGGAGGCCATTTCCCACCACAGAAAGGAGCACTTGCCTCATACCTCAGTAAACAGTCAAGTAGAAATGTCTTGCCACTGCTAGCAGGACTAGCACCTCATAGATCATTTTATTTTCTTCAATAGACCGCCAATCGACGATCCATTGATCCCACCTTCGTCACCCATATTAAATACTCCCATTTGGTCAGGTTTCATGGAACTGAGGCGAGCGGTGGTCAACAGGTAATTTATTGCTACTCCGTTGCTACGCTCATACACACAACAACAATTCTGCCTGACAGCCTTCTTATACCCGGCTGTCAAAGGCAGCCAACCAATCATGAACAAGAACATTACTTTTAACTCCTCTAGGGGGTGAGCTCTTGGAGCAGGCTCAGTACACTACACCTTGCATGGTGTATCTAGGTTTCAGTTTGCCAAAAGTCCATCTAGACTAGGATGGAGAACATCAAAAACAACTGCCTGTGTGACTTAGTGGCTAGCTTAATTGATTAGTGAAAGTTTCAAGTTTCTACTTTGGAGCTATTGTTTAATGCATCCTGTTTCTTTCCAGATCTGAAACTGTCTTTGAGGGGACACATTTGAAGATAATTTATTAGGCATGGGCACCATTTCCAAACAATAGCATTTGGAATATATTAAATCTATCTTGGCAGAGAGGCATAAACATCTGGAAGAGGAATAAAGGTGGTAAAGGAAAAAAAGATATAACAAAACAAACTCCATCTCTTATAGACTTTGTGTAATATTGTGATACAAGTAGAAAAGGATGAGCTTGCATCATATTAAAATGCAGCTTTTGGTATCACCATGAATAGGAATAGATATCTAAACAGATAGGTTGATAGGTAAATAAATGTCAGGCTCAAAGCACCAAGAATGGCACAATGAGTTTTCAACTAGTTTCTTTATTTCTGTTTGACTATAAACAGGAATCTTGCCAGACTAAAGCACACTCTGCAGAATTATCAAATAAATCTAGTGAAAGGTTTAAGAGAGGATCCCTATTGGGCCTCTTTCTGCAAACAAAGGACTCAAAGCTGATTTGTCTCTTAGCTCCCTGAGAAAGAACCTCTCCCTCCTCCAACTAGATTCCACCACAATGAATATTTGAACCTATTTATTCCTCAGTGTTCAATGTACCATACAAATCAAGTACACAATAATGTGAAATCAGACTCATTCTAGAAATGGGCAAGTACTCAGAAATGTTAATAAGATACTGCTCTGATTCCTTTATCTAAATCCATACAAAGCACAGTAGATTGAAAAACTTTGTGTGGTAATTGGTTGTTCATGGCTTTCAGTAGTAAGAAGTGATCTTTGGCAACAAAATCCTGGTAAAAATTGCATGTAACTTAATGCATATCCCATGAATGTATGAATAGCTACAATCTAATGGCTGCAATAGCAGTTCAGTTGCCAAAGTGTAATAAGAACTTGTCCTTCCCTGCTTCTCTAACTGCCATAATTATTGGCTCCTTAATCATTTATATTACTAATATGCAGTGTGGAAAAGGTCTTAGAACAAAGGTGGGATTCATTCTAAGGGTGCTGTAGGGAAGTGATTTAAAGTTCAACTATTTTAGTTTCTTATTCCTTGCCTTTAGCCAACTTTGCAGTTTCATTTTGCTAGGAATTGTATTCATCTCTTACTACAGTTCTTTGAAGCAAAGCACTGTGGGATTTGGTTTATTTTTATCCAAATATTCTAATTCAGAGGAGGGCTTATATGCATCCCACATCAAGAACTCACCTTAATTCATCATTTGAAGAATGCTGTATTTTCTGTTACTTTGGATACTCTAAGACTGAAAGAAATTGTGTAGTTATTGTCTCTCTTCATAGCAGGGTTGTTTTGTTTTTTGCTTTGTTTTATTGATAGGGGAAAAAATGACACGCAAATTAGAAGCAAAAAAAAATACAATATCACTGTAATAATTTCAAATTTGAATTGAATTGACTGTCATTCTATGAATGAGATGGAATCATTAAAGAATGAATTCATGATTTGAATCATTCCAAATGTGACTTCTGTTTTCCACTTATTGGTCTATACAAATGCCATTATAAAGTTTTTTGGAAATGCATGATATTAGAAAATGTTCAGGTATTTTTAAATTCTGAAAATAAAGTTATCAAACTTTACTTTCCGGTCTTCTTTATTTTGAAGATAAAGAACAGTTATCAAATCTAATGTTATAGATGAAATTTTATAACAAATAATTCTAGAATCCATAAAATATTTCTCCACTGGATTTTCAAGGTATAGAAAAAAAATCACACTCTACTATTAATAAGCATGTCTTTAATAGATAACAAAATCCACATCAAATGGATAGTATATCAAGATAGGATGTCTGGATTCTTACAACAATGGAATAGTTTAAGCTAGGGGAAAGGCAAATTAAAGGGTGTACTATAATATGTAATATTGTGCATACTCCTAGAAGCTGTTTTTTTAATTTGTAAAATATGATTTATCAAGTCAGCATCTTGGATTAAAATGCAAAGAAATAAAATATGGCTCCTCCTTTTTTGCCAGGTTTCAGAATAAACAAAAATTGTTATGGCTATCTCAGAGGATCAGTATATTTTGGGTGTAGCTAATGAGAATGCTTTTCAGCAAACTTGGCTGCTGCTTTTATATTTAAATGTTTAACTATGCAATTTGTTTTTAGAATAACAGATTTTAACTTTTAAATAATTTAAAACTGAATGAAAAATAAATGAATAAATTGGTGTATGTTTTTGGTGTGTGTTTGTGTATCGACAAACTGTTTCTAGGCTAAGAGAGAATGATTGACTCAAGGTAACGCAGCTGGCTTTGTGCCTAAGACAGGAGTAGAACTCACAGTCTACCAGGTTTTAGTCTAATGCCTACACCAAAGTGTCTCTCAAACATACATACATGCATACGTACACATATAGTACAAAATAACAATGGAAACTAATATGCTGTAAATTCATGATTTAAGATAGTACTATACAAATAATAAACAAGTAGTGCAACAAAGCTCTCTCTCTCTCTCTCCTTTCTCTCTTTCAGGTTGTTCCTGCTATGTAATGTAAATCTCATCAAGTCAAGCTCCATTACATGTGATTACATTGATCCATCCATATTGTTTTCTAGCAGGGTGCCAGTGCTTGTGGGAAGGGTAAGCAGGTAAAAATGGAATGTGCATGTACTGTAATCCAATCCTGTCTAGTAGTTGAAGATCAACTATGGTTGGCTAGGTGCTGTCTTTACAAATAGTGAGATTTGTTGCATGAGAACAAATGCAATTGAAATATGGGGAAAAAACCACAAATGTTAACTACCATTAAGCAACTACCTGTGTTTCCTCGAAAATAAAAGCAGGTGTTATTTTCTTTTGGGGCCCAAATAAGCATTAAGGCTTATTTTTGGGGGTGTCCTCTTTTTCCCCCCCATGTACTGGAGGCCCACTTCTTCTGCTTGCTCGAGATGGGGCAGGAGCAGTGGTGGGTTGCTACCGGTTTGCCCCGGATTGGGAGAACTGATACCGGCGCTGGTGAGAGGCCCTGCCCACCTGCCCAGATGCTTCTGTGCAGAAGTATTGTGTGGGTGTACAAGTACATGAGCACCCACGAGTGAACCAGTAGCGACGGGTTTTGAAATCTGCCCTGGGCAGGAGTGGCATGGTGCACCAGTGCCACCACCAGTGCCACCACTATTAGGTGGGGGGTGGAGTTGCCCCATGTGCCCTGCACCAGCTTACTTCAGGGCCCTCACAGCCAGGCCATCCACTCCTTGATGCCTGCCTTACCTCACGTGGGCTTATGTTAGGCACACACATAAAAGACATACTAGGTCTTATTTTTGGGATAGGTTTTATTTTCAGGAAAACAGGGTATTAGTTTTTGGAATGGATAATTCTAGCAATTATTTGCTACAATTCCGTAGATCTAAAACTTTTGATGCAGCCATTCACAATCATGTTGGCTCCTGATATCATAACATTTGTAGTGTGATGTGTGCTTAAATTATGAATGCTAAATAAATAATATGCAAAAATAAGGCTAAGATTACTTCTTGCAAATACAAATATTTTGATTGCACATGGCAGGAAATAGTTCTACATAATAGCAGTGATATTTGGTAAGCACAATTAGCAATTGGTGAGTAAGAATGGACTTTATGAACCGAATTAAAAGATTATTGAAATTAATTAAAAGAACTGTTGCAGAAAACGATCAGTTTGAAACATTAAGAATTGGTATTGCTTACAGAATACTGTATGTAATTGATTTCTGGGTTCAATTCAAGATGCTGATTATTTCCTTTAAAGCTCTAAATGACAGGGGGCCAGGTTATTTTAGGGACTGTTGCTCCCTGAGGGTATCTACCAATCCTACCAACTGAGAGAGGATGTTTGTGCTTAATAGCCCTTCTATTAAATATTGCCATCTGGTGAGACCTTGAAGACAACCTTTTCTATGGATGCACCAACTCTTTGGAACAACCTGTACTATGAGATTCAGAGGTCCCCCACCCTATTGGTTTCCAGAAGGCTATGAAGACCTGGCATTGGACTGTGGAAGTGAAAAATGTAAATGTAGAGTCAGTGATATGTTATGGGACTCTGATGAGATAAATGATAATGTTATGGGAGTTGGGATTTTATTTAATTTGGTTTTATGAAAGGTTGTTGTAAATCACCCAGTATGGAGTAGAAGACCTCCAAGGTCCCTTCCAATTCTGTTATTCTGTTCTGTCCTGTCATACTTAAGAAATAAGTTTAATAAATCAATAAACTTAAATAAACACACTTTCAAAACTTAAATAAACTTTCAAAAGAAAGAGCAAGAAAAAAAGACAGGATACCCCAGTAGCATGAGCTACCTAAAGAAACATTGCAGGATTGTTTCCCTCACCAGAAAATTCTAAATGTTTAAATCATTGCACTGATCCAAATAAGTGCAAAATATGGGTACTATTGTTACAGGCTTGAAATATCTCCTGATCTTAAGCAATGATTTAAACAGGATATTCAAAATTTTGCAGTCTAGTTCAGTTTTTATACAATTATTCATGAAAAATTGGATTGTCCTGCTAACTCTTTGTAGTCTGAATTATTTCCAAAATTGTCGGTCAAAGTTTCCATCTCAAGCAAACATTGTTTTCTCTCTGAACGATTCAATTTAGACAAGGAACCTATTGTATTTTGTTGTATTAAACACAACTGTTTTAATGATTAAATGTGTCACTTTTAGAAATTGTTAGCATTTTCTATTTGCCAGATTATTTTATTAATTGTGAATATGACCAACAGTTTAAACAGCTTACTAAGCTGCTATGAATGCCATTTTATCTACAAGCTACATAACTGCAGACAGTTATTTGTGTCAATTTATTATAGAATAACTGATGAACATTGTGTTCTCAGACAGCAATCCTAAAGTTGCTAGTACTGTGTCACTACACGCGATGGGACATAGTTTTGAGTACTGGCCTGCATAAAATTCAATTCCTACTTGCAGAAATCACTGTGTGCTCATCAGGGATGGGTTCTATTTACCTTTACTACTTTCGCAGCGGGGAGATGTGCACTTCAGGATCGGTGGGCGGAGCCTCTAGCCGGTTTTACTACCGGTTCTATAGAACCAGTGCGAACCAGGGGCAATCCACCACTGGTGCTCATTCTCCTGAATCTGAGAAATAAAATGAAGAAGGAGAGCTGATTCTAAGAAGATAACCTCCTTGATGCAAGACACAATTCTGTGTTATATAATAAATCTTCGCAGATTATTTAAATCAACTGATAGTTTGTTGGCAATTTTTCAAGAGGACACATTGCTTAATAGCTGTAATCATGCTTTCATGACAATAAGGGAAGCAGGGAGAAGAGATAATGTTTTCTAGAAACAGAATGATATTATATGGGAGAAGAAGTAACAATTGCCCTTAATCTAGTTTCTGGGACACAAAGTGAAGGAATTATCCCTATTGGCATTGAAAAGCATCAGGAACATTAAAAGGAAAAGCTAGTTTTGCTCAGATTTTGAAAAAGCTAGTGCAGAGCCAAAAGTAAACAAGCAAGCCCCCCCTATAAGATGATTCGGAAATTATACAAACTTCCTTGTAGAATTATTTTGACCATGCTGAATTGATTGCAAAGTATTTCTACTTAGATTCCATTGAAATCAAAATAAAAATTTAAACAAGACATACCACTTTCAGTGGGAATAATATTTACCAAGTTAGGTAAGATAATAAATTGCTTTTTAAAGAAATAATAATGATGCTAGGAGATGCAACAATCTCCTTGTATTTGTTACCCCCTGATATTCTTTGACCTATAAAAACCATCATTTGTTTGATGCAGTTGATGTATTTAATACTGCAAGTAAGAGGCCAAACTTATGAATCTTACTGGGATTCACTTCTGAGGAGAAATGTTTAAAATCTGTTTATATTATTTATACACAATACAATTGTGAATGAAGACTGGCTTAACTGGCTGTCTCACCAGCTGCAAAGTACACAGTGACATTAAATCATTACATTGGAGTTTTTTTAAACAATCAAAGTAATGTAGCATTTGTATCTCTGGCTGGGTTTGCATAGTGTGATGAACTATAGTGTAATTTGTTTGGGTTTGTCTTTGGATTTGTGTGTGTTTTATAAATCACAGTTTATAGTTTAGCAAAATTGAACTAAAGAAGTGAAGAAAAGAATTAACAAAATAAAATGCTTTGTTCTCTGACTAAAAATTTTATATAAGTTACAGTATGTGAAATAGTAGACAGGATTCTAATTAAATAATCTTCCTGGGTATCCTTCTTATCAGTCTGACATTCATTTTCTGAACTTAATATAAATAAGGTCTTTCATCAGACAGAATACACAATTGCAAATGTTTTTCTGGATTAAGAAAACTTCACATACGCATAGTAGTGGCCAATGGATCAGAGTAATTCATTATGATAAACAATTTTTCTGGTATACTCCACAACTTTGTATAGGCTGCAGAACATAACATAACAAGAAATATACCAACTCTGAAGAAATAAGAATACCATGTCTCCTCAGGATTATGTGATGCAATTCTTCCTGTGCTCTAGGAAATATCAGAATCTCTTACAGCAGCCTCTGAAACATGGAGGCCATTTCAGTGACTCCATATGCTTCTAAGATGTCTCTGCATTCCTTCTTGGAAGGATCCCTATCATCAAGATGTACATAATAAATGCAAGAGGAAATATGGGCCACTCAAGAAAATCATCTAATTTGACTGAATGTTGGGCTTCCTTTCTGTAAGATATGAAGCCATCATAACAGTTTTTCTAAATACATTTATGTAATTATTTTAGCTCAGATTTATTTTTTAGATAGTATTTAAGACCCCTGCCCTTTATATATAAGTGTGTTAGTGTAATTACATTCAATAGGATTTGTTTCTTCGTAAAAGTTTCAGTAAATTAATTTTGAAGATAATTTACACATAGCCATTTTTGCAACAGTTTTTACATGCAAACTTAATATAGTTCCTTCTGTAAATCTATCTACGGATTTTCTGTGTCTACTGCTTTTCTTTTGCAGAAAGCAAAAGAAAGATAATTGTTTAAGTTCAAAATCTGACAAGTTTTTTCCTGCAAAATGATGCCATTACGGAGATCAACAAAAGTCTAAGATTAGTAATACATAGAATCTGCTGGCATCCATCAATTTATCTTGTTTCAACAATTTGAATAAAATAGGGTATATCAAAAAGTGAACATTTATAAAAGACTACATTATTGAGTGCATTATAAAAGAGTATATTATATAAGTTAATAACAACAGGGTATGTTGGGCATGCGTAAAATTAAATCTTTAGAAAAAGTGTCATTTAACAATATATTTTTTAATCTTAAAAAGCCAAAAAATGATGTATTCTTTAACATCCTTCAGCAAATGCAATCGGGGGGCTCTAAGAGGCAAGATACCAGTTGCAGGAGTACGAAATCCTTTTGTACATGCTTTTGATATCAATACTGGTTAAAAAAGGGAGCAAGACTTGGATTGCACTGTCCCAACTGCCATGCTGCTTTCAACATGGATGCTATTGGATGTAAAGGAAAAATAAATTATTTTATATGACACTGACACAGGCCTTATTTAATTTAATTTGTTCAGTTAATTTAATTTAATTTATCGCATTTCTATGCCGCCCAACTCCCGAGGGACTCTGGGCGGCTTACAGCAAAATTCATGCTATTATACTGTTCAAATTGAAACTGTGCAGACATCATTTCACATTTATCTGCACAGTTATATTACTTTTCTGACAGCCAGCTACTATATTCACTAAAACAGTTCTTTATCTGAGTGATTCCTTCTTCTGATTGTTAAAGTTACCTTCAAACACTTTGTGCTCAGAACAGTCCCATATTTTTTCTAGGCAAGAAACAAAGCCCAGGCATGTCAAGTGTTTTGATTCAAGATAAGATCCAACCTTACTGCTTTGTTTTCCTCTTGGAATCATTGGGAGGCTGCTTTGTGGTGTCTGTTTGAGGGGTGCTTATTTTCCCAGTCTCACAGAAATAGTCAAGTGGATAGCTGCTCTTGGTCTGGACTAGGTGGGTGATGTGGGAATAGCATGTTAAATAAATGGGTAGTGTGGAGACTGTACTTAACTGCATGCCTGCCAATCTAACTAATTAATTAGTGGTCTTTTAAAAATAACTTCAATGGGAAAGTTAAAAGTTTATTTGGGTGGCGGGGTGCAGTTGTTGTTTCTCTGTATTGTATTTTTATTTGGCAGACATAGTCTTACCTATAAAAGAAAACAAGTGAAGTTTGCTAATGATGTTAGAATTGTGAACACAAGGCTAATCATGGTTGCTAATGCTGGTGACAATTTAAGTGCAAAGATTTGCTATCCCAATGTTGACCTTTTAGAACACATTTAAAGCAGGGGTGGCTTTATTACTGTTTTGCAATGGCTGCGCGCGCAAGTGAAGCAAGCACGCATTCTTCTGCACATGTGAAGAAGCGTTCTGATGATGTCGGGGTTGGTGGGCAGAGCCTCCCCCGGTTTTACTATCGATTCTATAGAACCATTGCGAACCGGGGGCAACCCACCACTGATTTAACGTATAAAATCTCTATGTTGGTTTGTTGAGCTTTGGAAGGGTGTTGTTTTTTTTAGGATTTACCACAAAATGTTGATTTTAGTATGTTGTTATCTAATCTCTATATTTCTTAATAGTTGTGATAATTTTTTCTACTTTATATTAATAATTTTATCAATTTCTGGTTGGACATTCTAATGTTTTAAAGTTGACCATAATTCTGATTTCTAACTTTCAATTTTTCTTTTTTTTTTAAAAACGTAATGGTGATTTAAAAAATCCTTTCCTTGCTTCTCAGAATCTAACAAAAGAAGCTAGAACTAATCTCTGAAAATCCAAGTGCACTGATCCATATCATTTCATCAAAGTTCTAAAGTAAGTATATGCAAACTTTAAGATACAAAGTGTAAATGTAATTGGAAACTTATGAATGATTGGAAACTTAAGATGATTTGCATAATTTTCAAATGCTGATATTTGACCTGGCAGCAGAACCTGTCAACAAACATAAAGAAAATTTAATGAAATAGTTCATTGCTCCAAAGGCTTTTAGAATCTTCATTACATCTTCAAAATATAAAACATGAAAATAATTCTGCTGTGTTTATATATATATATATATATATATATATATATATATATATATATGTGTGTGTGTGTGTGTGTGTGTGTGTGTGTGTGTGTGTGTGTGTGTGTGTATGTAGGTCTTTGGTTATTTGGGTCTTCTCCCGCGTAGAATTGGAAGTATCTTGGCGACGTTTCGACGAAGTCTCATTCGTCATCTTCAGGCTGGTGTTCTCGGCTTCGTTCTTCCAGGAGCAACGAAGCCGAGAACACCAGCCTGAAGATGACGAATGAGACTTCGTCGAAACGTCGCCAAGATACTTCCAATTCTATGCGGGAGAAGACCCGAATAACCAAAGACCTACATACAAACACCCGCGAAAACCTCAGAAAACATATATATATATATATATATATATATATATATGCATCATTGTTTATGCCAGGCTTTTCCTACATAAATCAAGATGTTTCACAGCCATAGTACAGTGAAATCTCATTCACTAGTTTCTAGGCTTTCTCAAACATTAAAGCAGCATTTTGCTGTCTGTTTGGAGATTTGGGAGAGACTGAGATAGATAGACAGCAAAATGCTGCTTTAATGTTTGAGAAAGCCTAGAAACTAGTGAATGAGATTTCACTGTACTATGGCTGTGAAACATCTTGATTTACGTAGGAAAAGCCTGGCATAAACAATGATGCACATAAAAGCCTATGAAAATAAAATTATACACACACACACACACACACACACACACTCATATAAATATGTATATATGTGCTTACTACCATGGAGAAGTGAGAATTATGTTGTTGTTAGTCACGAGGTCATGTCCGACCCATCGCAACCCCATGGACAACATTCCTCCAGGACTTTCTGTCCTCTATCATCTCCTGGACTCCATTTAAGCTCATGCTGACTGCTTCAGTGACTCCATCCAGCCACCTCATTCTCTGTCATCCCTTTCTTCTTTTGCCCTCAATTGTTCCCAGCATTAGCCTCTTCTCCAGTGACTCCTTCTTTCTCATTAGGTGACCAAAGTATTTGAGTTTCATCTTCAGAACCTGGCCTTCTAAAGAGCAGTCAGGGTTTTCCTTCTCTAGGACTGACTGGTTTGATCACCTTGCAGTCCAAGGGACTCACAGGAGTCTTCTCCAGCACCTTGGTTCAAAGGTCTCAATTCTTGAATGCTCAGCCTTCGTTATGGTCCAACTTTCACAGCCATACACTGCAACTGGGAAAACCATAGACTTTACTATACGTACTTTTGTTGGCAGGGTGATGTCTCTGCTTTATAGTATGCGGTCTAGATTTGCAATAGCTTTCCTCCCCAGGAGCAAGCATCTTTTAATTTCTTGGCTGTAATCCATATTTGCGGTGATCTTGGAGCCCAGGAAAATAAAATCTATCACTAACCCCATTTCTTCCCTATCTATTTGCCAGGAATTGAGAGGACATGATGCCATGATCTTAGTTTTCTTAATGTTGAGTTTCAAGCCAACTTTTGCACTCTCCTCCTTCACCCGCATCAAGAGGCTCTTTAGTTCCTCTTCACTTTCTGCCATTAAAGTGATATCATCTGCATATCTGAGGTTGTTGATATTTCTCCCAGCAATCTTAATTCCAACTTGTGATTCATCTAGCCTGCCTTTCTCATGATGTGCCTTGCATATAAATTAAATAGGCAGGGCGACAGTATACAGCCTTGCCAGACTCCTTTCCCAATTTTGAACCAATCAGTGGTTCAATAGAAGAAAACTAATCATATTTATATAAATATCATTTAGCTAAATGGGTAAACAGACCATATATGATATAAATCTCCTTTGTTAAAAAATATGTTCCTGAATTATAAATAAAGTTTATTTCATGAGCCATAATTTTTGAGATTTGATGAATCATTGTGTCTTTTATGTAGAACAGAAGAAGCAGTATCAAAAAACCATTACTCTTTTAAAACTTTTAATTGGAAAACTTTAAATAAGTAGACATTAGCTCATAGTGTCCGTAGTGTTTTAAAAACCTATGACTATTGTCTGGTCCTAAATGAGACTTTTGGAAGAAACATTTATTTTGCTAAAAAAAACACTTCCTGTATTGTGTATCAGAGAGCGAAAGAGAGAGAGGGAACTAGCATAGGTTGGAAGAAAAATACAGATAATTTTCTTTTCAGATGCATTTCCTGCTTAATTTTATGAAGCCTAAATACTAAGTAAAATCAATGCTCCCTATGCCAAATATGTGACATGAGCTATATTTTTTATTTAAAAAAAACAATCTTTTGTACATTAAAACTGAAAAAGATTACAAATAATAACAGAAAACAAAATAAACCTTAGCCAATGAATAAACTCCAGTGACCATGGTGCTCTCTTAGCTAGGTTGTTTTCTTGCAAACCTGTCATTAGCCAAACTAGATAATATAACCAGTGTTAAGGACCATATCAAGACCAGGGACCATACAAAGTCATTCTGTTCCCATAGAAAGGAAGATCCTCCAACATTTGTCACCTTCCTGCAAGTCCAAAAGATATGCTTCCCACTTCCATACAATGAACCAAGACAAGTCTTAGATAATTAAAGTGCTGTGTTTTATTAGATGTCTATCAATGTAATGTGAACATATATTTATGGAAAGGTAAATCTTTCTCCTGGTTGATAAATAAAAATGCTGGTATGATACATTGTTTTAATTGACTGTAAAACCAATAAAACTTCACAATAAATTTGCTATTTTCCTGTAATGTTATGCAAGAAACAGATTACCAGTTGAGTTAAATTACAATAATTTGTTTGGTTTCTTCCAAGTGCATTACCATATTGTCACAGCTTGTTGTGCCGCCAGCAGCCAGCAGAGCTGGCAGTAGATTTGGACAGTGAGGAGGTTAGGGAGGAAGATGGGCCAGTCCTGGAGTCTGGAAAAGGCTTGGACGAGGGCTCTGAGTCAGAGGCCGAGAGGGGGCCACGGCCATCTGGTATTTCTTTGCTGCCTCCAGAGTGTCTGGAGTCTGACATCAGTGAGGCAGAAGAACAGCGGGAGCCTGTTCCCATTGTGCGCATGCGCAGAGCTGCCAGAAGATAGGAACAATTAAGAAAACAGGGTCGACTTGGGAGAAAGACTTAGAGATGATTGACCCCCTCCTATAAGATATAAAAGAGAAGTGAACGAGATATGAGTTTTTGCAGGAAGTAATTAGTTCATCTGGTCGGTAAAAGCTTTGGAAAATTTCTGTTTGACTCTGTGCTAAGTTTGGCCTTGCTCTGCATGTGGTAATTTGTTCTCTGGCAGCATTCCAAGGGAGATAAGGTGAGTGTTTGTAAACATTCCCCTGAAAGACTGAGAAGCCTTTCAGACTGGGAATGACAATAATTCACAGCTGTTTGAATTAAGGGGTTTGCCGGGACTAAGATGGCTGTATATTTTCTAAGGAAGTCTAAGGAGAACACAGCTTCTTAATTCCTGAAAAACAGTTTAAAAGCTATTTAATTTTTTTATCATACAATAAAAGGTCCACCGAATACTAAATAAAGAGAAAAAAATTATGAGAGCACAATAAAACAATCATAATAAAGGGATAAAACAAGAATAAGAAGTCAACAGTTAACATATAACAAATTACAGAACCAATAAAATAGATGCCAATATGTCCCACCCAAAACACTTTCTAGAATTCTGTTTTTAAATAATGTTTTTCAAACATGAGTAAAGTCAGAAATATATATATATATTATTATTTGGATGAAGAGACGTCCACTTGACTAGGGTAGAAGCTAATTGTAGAAATTGACAATATACACAACTGCAGTGAAGTGACTAGTATAACTGACATAGCAAACCACTTAAAAGAAATTTTCAACTTCATACTACCGCAGGGCAGTCTGCCATAGAAAAAAATCCAAAGGAAGTCTCTTGAGGCCCTGTTAGGATTTAATAAGGATAAGTTTTGAATCCCTGAATCAAAAACTCATTCCTTTGTAGACACATCTCTGGAATGAGAAAAATATGTCTATTAAAGTCAGCCTTAAGAAATTGAGAACATGCTGTTGATAGGAATTTATCCCCAAACCAAATCTTCTAAAGCAAGCTCTATCTTCTAATCTTCCAAAGTTCTTTTAGTGTTTTGGCTTAGTATTCTCTGCCAAGTGCATTTGTATCCAGTCAAATTCTGATCTCTAACCAAAAGGAACAGTGGATTTGTCTCTGCCAAAAACAGGAGATTGCTCTTTTTGGATTTCCTGCATGTAAATCCCACCAACTTCCCTCAGAAGCAGACATTGCTATGTTGTGTTTGATAAACAATTACAAGGGTGTGTTAAAATACCCATCTCCAATTTAGTGCCCTCCAGATGTGTTGGACAGAAACTCTTATCATTTGTCAACAGATGGCTTAAGAATTATGGGCACCAAACTCCAACCCAACTATTGCGAAAGGTGTAAAAGGCTGCAGTGGAAGTTGACAGGCAACAGAAAATTAATTAAGAAATGAAACTCTCTGAAAGTAGACTTTGTGGTAAAATTAGGATGGTTTAACAGTTCTTAAAAGCCTAACATTTTTTTTAAATAAAACCTCTATCATGTGAAAATATTAGTGTTTGAAGGATTTGGATTTTCTACTGAAATAATGAAGTATTTTAAGAATGTGCTTGTATGAGTCTCCATTTTTCCTGTCTGTCCTGGATTCCTTTGCTGCAATCCAGGATAGAACTGGCCCTACTTTACATTATTAAATGGCTATAAAGGTACTTTGTGGGAAAATACATGTTTTAGAAATCATTGAAACTAGAAGAAAAAGAAATACATTTCCAATATGTTACAAATAAAGAACTATTTCTGATGTGCACTCCTGTTTCAACAACAAAATGAAAGGAAATATTTATGAGAAACTCAAGGGTACTTGTTCAACAGGTTGGTTTTAATTATGGTATAATAAGGACAAGAATTTGTCTGTTTGGGTTTCAACTATTAGTGTTTTGTCATTATCTCGAATGCATAGGACCATAGCTCAGTAATGGTGTATAGTTGCATGGAGAAGTCCCTTGGTTCAATGCACTGTACTTAATAGTTCCAAAACAACAACAATAAAAACAAGTAGTAGAAAAGATTTTTGCATAGAAATAGACAATAATGGATTTCCAAGCCAACTTCATTAAATGTATGTATGCAAATATATATTAAATAACTTATGTAACATTTCAGTGTTCAACATAACATAAGTCATGAAGTTAACTTTAGACCAACCTTAAAGTTGGTTAGATATCTCAGTTAATATAGAGGGTCATGTCAACCTGAAATCAGAGTGAATGTAATCCTAAATGAGAATATTTAATTATAAATGGCTGATTTACACAAATCTTTCTGTCATTTGGATTTCTACTTGAGTAAAATCTAACAATGTAGGATAGAAAATTATTCCAGGCTGGTATTTATCAGATTTAAATTTGAAAAAAGAAGTTTGAAACTTCCAATCTGTGGAATCATCTTTGAATTTATGTAAAATGTCTAAGCTTAGTTTATTTCTTAACCCCAAGATTCTGTTTGACTCAAAAATCAAGAATTTGAATGAAGCATAATAATGCCTTGTAACATGAATTTTGGACAAAAAAGGCAGTAATAGCATGCCTGCCTAGATGGGTGGTAGACACAAATTCCATTTTCTCTCTATTACAAACAGCAATGTTCTCCCTTGAGCTCGCTCATGAACTTAGAGGTGACAGTTTCGAGAAAAGAGCTCAAAGTTTACTTAAGCAGTTTCTTTCATTCTTCACTTTGTTTGAGAAATGTCGCTAAATATGTAATGGCCAAGAAAAGGTCCTGGCTAAGAGCCTGAGTAATGATGCCTAAGTGTGCATCATGGGTAGTGAGCAAAGTTCACAGTTTGCAGTGAAAGGTCATCAGGAATTCATGCATTCTTAGCATCCTTCTTCAATCAAGAGGAATGCATCAGACTTAAAGCCTGATATATCTACTCCAATAGGCGTATGAAAAATCTTTTTATATGGTCTGTATCATGGCAGCCAGTCAAACAATTATATCGAAAGAAATACCAAGGACCATTTGTTTTTATTTCAATACTTTATTTAGTCATTTGAAAGGCACTTTGAATGATTTAAAATGCTGTCCTTCTTCTTTCTAGCAATCCTTTAAAGATTTAAATTAAGAAAGGCATTTAACATACAGCATGGTGGCAATGCTGCTGTGATTTAAATGAGTTTAAACTGCAAAAGTACATATTGCAGAGAAAGTTTATGAGGCTGGCAAGCAGGATTTCCCAGACAAGAGAATGGGGCAGGGGGAACAAACTGAAAGGAATCTGTAATCTTCCTTGGCTAAGAAACAGAGATAAGTACCACCCCCCAGAGTCATACACAAATAAACATGGAAAACCTTTACCTTTAATCTGAAGGTGAGTTGCTGGACTTTCTTAGGGCTACCAAATCTGGCCTGCAAAAAACTAGACTATTAGGCAGTAACAGAAAAATACAGAAATTGATATCAGCTAATGTTTTTTTGGATTTTTGTAATCCTAATTTGGTAGCCCTAGTTTCCCAGTAAGTGTGATTGATAATAGGGGAATGGGTTCTTAATATGTTCACATAATATATTGGGGAAAGATATTTCTCTTTGCATACTACTTGAATCTCTGCTACTATGCATGGCAATGCCGCCATGGATGCTCACTGGCATTAACAATGCCTGCCCAGGTTTAATTAATTTTTTTTTTTACTATTATTTTCATTGAAGAAAGGTGGATTGCTGGCATGCTGCAATCAGAGAACCAGTCTTAAGCCTAATAGGTACTTCCAATAATGCTTCTGGATGTCTATCTTGGAAAAAGAAATGCTGTACCCTTATTTGGAAGTATGTCTAACTACCAGAAAAAAAAATCTGAAAATGTAGACAGCTTCCTAGGAAGCAAGAGAAGTTAATAGTGAGCAATCTTATTATTTTTAGCATTATTTGATTGGCCATCTGTGTCATGTGCCACTTGGAGTACACACACTTGGAATATTGCATCCAGTTCTGATCACTATAATAAAAAAGAGATGTTGCAAGTCTAAACCGTACAATGAATGGTTGTAGGAATTAGGTATGTCTAGTCTAATGAAGTGAAGGACTAGAGATGACATGATAGCAGTCTTCCAATGTTTGAGGGGCTGTCACAAAGAAGAGGGGGTCGACCTATCCTTCAAAACACCTGAGGGCAGGACAAGTGATAATGGATGGAAAATTATCAAAGAGAGATCCAACTGTGAGGACAATTAATCAGTGAAATGGCTTGCTTTCAGAAATTGTGGCTCCTCCATCACTGGAAGTTCTTAAGAAGAGATTGAACAGCCACTTGTCTGGAATGCATAGAGTCTTCAGAGGTTGGACTTGAAGATCTCCAAGGTCCCTTCCAGCTCTGTTAATCTGTTGATGTGCACAAAAATGCTAATAATATCTTCAAATTTGCCCATAGGTACAAAAAAAATTGAGGACCCCAGGCTTCAAGCAGGACTAATGCAGATGGGAAACATGACTTTACAATTCACATAGGACTTAAAATATTTAAAATAAGAGTGAAGCAATTTTTTCCGGTTGCACTCTCCCCTGGGCAGCTTGATCTGTGCTTATGGAAAGACTGTAAGTCTGAATTGATTCAGTACAGGAGGGCTGTTACATTCAATTTATTTTAAGTAGCACAATTGTTTAACTACAAGGTCATAAAAATGTCTTGAGATGTTTCTAAAACAGTATACTGGGATGTGATCAGCTGTAAACTTGACGTCTGTTTGGAGCATTAACAAAGATAATTCCCGTGCCAAAAAGATGAGGTCATGACGGCTCTACTCAATAGTCATTGCTTTAAAAAATGGTCCTGTGAATTTGCCTTCAGGGTCCTTCCCGCATTACACAATACTTAAAAGAAAAAAATTATTCTTCTTTTTTAAAAAATAAAAAGGCAACACTGTGTATAGCATTCACATTATGTTTTCAGTGTAGCAACCTTGTGATGTCTAATGTAACCAGGGGAAGCTCAAACAGTTATTTATTTGACTTACCAAAGTGGGGTCTTCCAGATGTTTTGAGCATCAATTCCCAGAATTCTCACCCATCATGGGAATTGGATGAAGACATCTGGAGAGTACTAGACTGAGCAAGGCAGCTCTATGACAATATTATAGAGGTCATTTAAAGCAAACTGTCTATGTAAAATTGAGTGCACCACGGCTACCATCTAGTGATCAGATTTCTGAAATTCAGTAAATAGAAAGACTGCCAGCAGAATCCTCCACCTATTGGTGCAGTAGTTTCTTTCTTTCTTTCTTTCTTTCTTTCTTTCTTTCTTTCTTTCTTTCTTTCTTTCTTTCTTTTTTTTGTAATTTTTTTAAAAAAAATTCCAACATAAACATAAAAAAGAAAATTTTTTCAAGAACGAAGTCTTGGTCTGGTCACAAATGGGTACACTAATTTAACAAACAATTGTTTTAAAACAAACAATTTTACCATAAATTTCAACATCTTAATAAATCTTTCTATTATCTCATCATACATCCTAATCTCCTACTGAGGAAAAGCTCCTTTTTATATTCAATAATAAATTCAATTATAAGTCAAAATTCAATATCTTAACGCATTGTATTGCTTAACACATTGTAAGCCGCCCTGAGTCTCCTGAGAAGGGCGGCATATAAATCAAATTTTTTTTAAAAAAACGCTTTATCTAAATTTTTTACCCCTTGCTCCTTTTAACATCAACATTAAACACAAAGACAGTCTATTCTATTAATTTATATATTTACCTTACAATTTTATCACAAATCTTAATTTCCAATTGTATACAACTCAATTTTTATTTCAATTTATTAATCAAAATTTCTTTCTATTTTTCTCGTTTTCTAAACCCAATCTATCCTATCATGTTCTTAAACTTTTACAGAGATCTCAAAATTTACCATTTCATTTTAATTATCACCCAACATTTTCTTTTTCACCCCTTATTAATAATTATTCTTCAGTATATTATCCTCATTCTCCTCCATTACCCCACCTGTTATTTGGCTGATTTCCAGCATAGTATATTTTGACTGAGTTTTCAGCATATTCTCCTCCATTAACTCCAACTTCTATTCTACTAACTTATTAAAAATTTATTTTTCCATATATTGTCTATTAATCCACTGTTTCCAACTGTACTCTTCCAGGATTTCCCCATTTATTTCCCCATCCCCATTTATTTCTTAATATTAATCATTTCCAACATGTGTTAAATGCAATCACAATTATAAGTTCCATCTGTGTACCTTAGTACATCTTCTAAAATCATTAACAATTAGTCATAATTATCATCCACCACTTGGTTATCAAATTTAAACTAAAATATGTTACAACAAGTTATGCTTTTATGAACATATCACTTTTAGTCACCTTAGCTTCCCATTTCTATTTTTATAATATTTCTATCTTTGTTTACCATAAACACTTCTTGTTTTTATTTAAAGCTCATTTAATTTTTGAACCATTTAAACAATTAAACATTCAAACATTGCTATCTAATTTATCTATTTTGCTTCTTCTTTTCCTTATTTGTCCATATGTATTTCAATTCAAAGTCAGTATTTCCTCACTTAAAACTCTGCACATCCTTTTTAATTCTATTATAAAGTCTGCTTCCAGTAAAATATCAGCTTCTCCACTTCTGGTCCTGTGCCAAGCCTTTCACTGCTGCACTAGTTAGTTAAAAGTTTATTAGTCATTGTATTTCTTCTTTCTTTGTAAAGCCATCAAACGACAGAATAGGAATCTCCAAAGTTAAAAAAAAACATAGGTTTTTTTTCAAAAGTAATCCACAATATGTAACAAGACAAATAGGTTCTTTTCAGAAAAAAACAAGTTTCCACAATCCACACTTTCACTTAGTCACCGCTTCAATCGCCATTTTGAAACATTTATGTAGAAATCCATTTGATCTCTTTGTCTGGCTTTTAAAGGTGGCAAAGCCTTAATTATCGCTTTTCTCTTTTCAAGTTCATTTTGGTTTAAGCAAGAAAATTCAAATATCCAGCTCTATTTAGTTAATAAGCAGTTCCCTCCAATCAATCAGTGGTGAAATAAGGTTTTTAAAAGGTTTAAAACCTCTTTCTTTTTTTTTTTTCAAAATCTTCAAGCCCCTCAGATCTTCAGCCACTAAGTAAGGCTGGCGGTCTTATTTATAAATATCCTCATTAAGATATTGTTTCTCGCCTGGGCTGGTGTCATTCACCTGGCTCCGAAGCACATCGTCCTTTCTTCCTTCCTCCTGCACTTTGCTTGTCCCGATTTGTCGCAGTCTCGAGGCAGCCGCCATGGCTGCCGTCTCCCGCTGCTGACTTAGAGGATTGCTTCTAGCCACCGAGGAACTTGCCCATTCCTCTCAGCCACCCAAGAGGTCCCTCTCTTTCCCCTGTTCCTTCAGGACAGGGTAGGTCCACAGACCTGTCAGCGGCGGTTAGCCAGTCAGGGCTTGGTGGGGCTCGTCATTTCCCCAACTGCATCGCTGTGACACCAAACCAGAAGTCCTATTGGTGTAGTAGTTTCATAAGCAAACCATCCCATAGTTAATCCAACCAACCTGTGTTCCTGTTTTCTGCCTTTTTTTCAAAGAAAAGTCATTCCATCAAACTCCAATTATCAAGACTGTTATGGCAGGAATTTTAACTGCAGTTCATGTAGATGGTCCATTTTCAGTTCCACCTCCTCACATCTATACTTAGCATCAGTACTTTATTTCAGTTGAAAACTTCGGCTGACATTAACACTTCTGTCTCTATTGCCTCTAGGAATTTAATGTATGTTCATAGACCTTTCAACCTTCTGGTGTTTGTGTTTGCTTTGTTTAGAATTTTGCTTCGCACTCTTTCCTCTTTATATTATATTGAAAGCAGGGGTGAAATCCAGCAGGTTCTGACAGGTTCTGGAGAACTGGTAGCGGAAATTTTGAGCAGTTCAGAGAACTGGCAAATACCACCTCTGGCTGACCCCAGAGTGGGATGGGAATGGACATTTTGCAATATCTTTTCCCCAGGAGTAGGGAGGGAATGAGAATTTTGCAGTATCTTCCCCTGGAGTGGGATGGGAATGAAGATTTTGTAGTATCCTTCCCCTGTCACACCCACCAAGCCACGCCTACCAAGCCACACCACACCCACTAAGCAACGCCCACGGTAGTAAAAAAAATTGGATTACACCACTGCTTGAAAGGCTTCTGCAGTTCAGGCTTAACAAAATATTCATATCTATGCTCCAAAATTCCAAATTACCATTAAAAACAGAAATAAATAATAGTCTGTGTATCACTTTACTGCCATAGAATGATTATCAGCATTTCGACAATATGATTATGGTACCATCAGGTTCCAGATTTGTAGCCATTTAAAAGGCTGCTATACAGAGGATTGCACCAAAGTCCCATGACATAATGATCATAGCCATTCAGAGGGATTTCTGCATGAAGACTTACTGTTTATAGCACTATGGTTTTCAAACTGCTCTATCTAGGGGTATTCATTGACAGACCACACATCCTTAAACAAAGTTTCAGAAAAAAATACTTTTTTTCCCCTTTGGAAAGCTTCTAGAGAAATGTAGATGAATATATGTAGACAGGCAATTCTTTTAAGGAAGGGAATGAAGGAATTTTTTTGTCAATTAAAAATCTGTGCAACTTCAGAAGTGCTAGAATTAGGAAGTATGAACAGGACAAAAAGCATTCGGTTACTCATAAGCTTAGAACCCACACGGTTTTGATTGTGGTTAAGTAAATGCAACTATTAACAGTTTCAATCAATTCCCAACAGAATGAAAGCTTCATTACTGAATGTTATGGATCATCCTGCACCATGCTAGTCATGTCCATGTTCATAGATACTTTTTAAAAAAAAAACTTCCTTGGCCAGGGCTAAAAAGAATGACTGGCCCAAAATAATCCAGCCAGATTTTTGTGCTTAAGGGAGGACTAAATTTAGATTTAGATTTTTAAAACAGTTTTAAACAACATAAAACAATATCATGACATGGGGAATAATAAACTAGCAAACCATTTAAATAGCTGTGGAAAAGATATTTATGTATTCATATATTTATTCATTCATTCATTTATTCATTCATTATGTATGTATAGTTGCTTATCTCAAACCCATGACTTTGGATGGCAAATAATCATAAAAACAATTAAAACAGGACACAAAAAGAAATTAAATAAAAATGGCAGCCAAGAGATATTATAATCCATCAGTGTCAGCATAACCAGGAAGTGGGGCCCTTCACACATTCAGGACCAATGCCTGGACATATAACCAGTTCTTCAAGGCCTTTAAAAGGCCAACAGGGTTAGGACCATCCTACTCAAGGAAAGTAGGATGTTCCAGAGGGGAGGTGCTAAAGGAGAAAAGACACAACTCCTAGTCCCACCACCCACCATTCTTTCCCTGGTGGGACCCAGAGTATGCCCTTCCTGCCAGACCAGATTTGATGGGTAGAAATGATTGGAAGAACTAGAAGGTAACTGAGTTGCAACTATAGAGGTCTTTAGAGATGACAACCAGCACTTTCAATTGCATTCAGAAATATATTCAGCCAATGCAGCTCCTGAAGTTGAACAGCCAATACCATTTACAATCTATGCAGCTTCATTTGTGTACCACCTGAAGTTTCCAAATACTCCTCAACAACAGCCTGATATACAGTAGAACCCTTTGCAATAGTTCAAGTAAGAGGTTGTGGGGACATAAGTGACAGTGACCAGAGCCTCCCAGATCAGAAACAGGTGTAACTGGCACAAAGGACAAAAAAGCACTCATCTACTCCCCCAAGACCATAAGCCTGGGGACCTCCACAGCCAAACTGGTAATGGCATCAAGAAGGTCAGGCAGCTAGGTTGTTACGAAGCAGAGAGTCTGGTACAACAACAACAATCTCAACTGACCCTTCTTAGAACCCAAGACATAATATTTCAGCCCAGCAATCTGAAGAGAAGAACCTCCCAGATGTCTCCCATGAGTTTCAGATCACCACCGCCATTCCACCATCTCTACACTGGTGCCTGTCTGAATGTCCGCTGGGCACATCTCTAAAAGGGCACTTCTCCCTCCTCTTCCAGCCAGGTCTATATGACAAGAGGAACAAATTTTTGCTTTCAAATTCAAGGGAAGTCACCATTTCTTAGTCTTTGAATGTTCAATGACAGCAGTTATATTTGCCAGTAACAAATAAATTCTCTCTACCACTCCCATCTTAATACTGAATATGAATTTCACACTTAATATCCAACACAATTTTGAGATATTCTTGCTTCTTCCCTACTGCCTGACTTTTTGGGTAGTAGACTTCCTGACTTTAAAAAACAAAAATAAAAAATAAAGCATTCTTTTTGGTCACATTGGTATCCCCAGCAGAGGGAATATCTAACTTTGAGTGTTTTGTTCTTTCTGACGTTCATAATGGCTGTGCCAATATGAGATCAGTAGAAATATTTATCACATCATATGTTTCATTTTTCTCATCATACATAATTATGCTTGGATTAATCATACACCTGACAAAATGGATTACATCTTGTAACAAGACTGCTTGTTGTTTAAAAAGATTAGCACTATGCTTGAAAAAGGCAGTTTACAAGATTATATGTCACATAACATAATCAAATAGTTTATTTTAGTAGAGTATTTTAAAAATGTGCAAAACTTTAAATGTAATCTGAAATCCATCAAGTAAATAAATAATGGTATTACTTTCATATAATTTTCAAGGCAGCTCTTGAAATAACCAAGTCAAAAATGGTGTTCCCTTAAATCAAGCCATTTATGTATTTATATAGCTTGCAAGGCTGGGCTTTGAAAAACCTTGCCCAATAAATAGCGTTTTGTCTGAAGCAATTCTCTCCCAAAAATGTCTTTTATGAGAACTGTAATCCCTTTGAAGCTGAGAGAATCTGAAAAGCACGTTTTTGTTGTAATATTGACTAGTTTTTTTGCTTGGACTGTGGTTTTATTTGCAGGATCTTTGACTCCAGTGGTCCCTATTGTCTGGATGAGTTTGGGAACAGTAAAAAAAAAAACCCCAGTCAAAGAAAAAATATATGTTAGTTGAACAAAAAATAATGCATAGCATGATCAGCCTAGCAAACACAGAAACATCAAATCCTCAACAAACCTTTTGGTCTTAGGGAAGATTTGGCAGGACTAGTTGTTGGTTTGACATTTTTTCAAATACAGAAGGAATAGTTTCCCCATTCATATCAGTCATTCTTTCTCTTTTCTGTCCTGTTCGGAACATTCTTGCTAGATTAAACTAAATACTCTCTCATTTGGCTTTGATTTTGACAATGGCTTGAGCTCAATATCCTCTAGAGGTGGGTGGGAAGCTCCTTTCTTGAAGAGCTCTGGAAAGGCTTTTGGACCAAGAGCAGCAATAGACAGATGAGCCAATTAGGGCTATCATTGGTTCTTATTCTAAATAAGAGGGGATTCAACCCATTTGTATGACATTATGTGCCTTGGGAGAAGGGATGCTCCTGGAACTACTTCTAGCATTACTGGCTTTGGTGGCTTATAATGAGAAGCACTATTACCAGCTTCGATCTTTTATGAAGAATGGTCAGGCCATACAGAATTATGTCCAGAAGAACTCTTGCTGGGATCTTGCAATGCATCAGTGTATATAGTCCATGGTCTCTGGGTCTATGCAGCTCCAGGTACTTCTACGATCATGCCAATGGCAATTCTGTAGCAAATTGTTAAATTTTCTTCCATATTTTTCTTTTTTGAAATATAAAAAAAATCTATCATAGCTTAATGCATTTATAATTCCTATTCCTTTAGAATCATTATCATCTTTATTATATAATACGATACCAGATTCCTTGAAGCCTTTGGCTGCTATACAAAAAGAATTATAAATGTGCTCCTTCCCATGCAGAAAAGGTTACACTTGTATTGATTTGTCATATCTGGGGAGTCTCTTCTGAGACTTCAGTGGAGAAGAAGCAACAAGAGATCTAATTGCAGTGAGCCATTCTGAATATATGACAATTACTTCCAAAGATTTTCTGTTTCCAATTTGTTTCTCTAAATTTTCATCTGTATTTTAACTGCTTGTCTGCTGGTTGCTTTAATCTTATCAACTGCATTGTCCTTTACAGTGTAACATTGGTGTGCGTTTACCTAGCCTTCTATGTTTTGTTATGATATTATTGTCTGATTATCATGGATTCATCTACTGTACTAGTGGTATTCAATTATGCAGTATGACATACCGTATTTTTCACACTATAAGACGCACTCCCCCCCCCTGAAAAAAGTGGGTGGAAATGTCTGTGTGTCTTATAGAGCAAATATTGCAACAGGGGTAGGGGAATTGGTGAGGTGCTGCAATATTTACTACCAGTGCTGCCTATCACTGCTGCCACCATTCATCGCCACCAGAGAGCACTGGAGCATTCACTGCCGAGCAGCTGATTGGCGGTTGCATTGGCCTCCCAGAATCCCACTAATCAGCTGTTCTAGGTGGCAGGGATCACCACCACTGTTTGCCACCTATTTGGTGGTGGCAGCAATTGCTGGCAATCACCGGTGAATGGCTGCGATTGGTAGAGAATGGCAGCAGCAGAGAACGGCAACAGCAGTGGTAGGCAGCAACGATCCCCGCTGCCTAGAACAGCTGATTGGCAGTATTCCGGAAGACCGATCCAACTGTCAATCAGCTGCGCAGCAGCGAATATTCCAGTGTTCCCTGCCGGCAGCAGCAGCTCAGCTCCATTGACCAGTGGTGAGCGCAATGGAGCGGAGCCCTGATGAGCCATGTGATGATAACGTGCTGAAGCTAACCAGGCTGTTGGCTGTTGGCTGCAAGGACGCTAGCCAGATGAATACCAGATGGATGCTAGGAGGCAGAGGTATATTTTTATTTATTTATTTTTTGTTTTCTTCCTCTAAAGCTAACGTATGTCTTATGGTCTGGTGCATCTTATAGTGAAAAAATACAATAAATATAAAAAATGTGTTTAATATTCTACCCCGTTCCAAAATGATTACAAGTCAGGAAACATGTGAGAAACTGAAATGATAAACTCAGCTGCTGATAGGATAGATGTTCTGAGCTGAGAATAAGTAAATGAAATCCAGGGCAGGGCAGGTTTCAGCAGTGAATCTTCTTTAGGATGCTAAAGGAATTGCATAGTGTGGTTTTAGGTCTTCCCAGGAAACAAGCTAAACACACAAAACCACACCGCATTGCCGAGTGCTTGAGTGTTTTTTGTCACTCCAGGCTGCATTCTTCCTGCTGGGATAGTGACAGACAATTAATTATCTGAGTGCTTTTGAAGTCATGTCTGGTAATGCCTAAGAGCTCTATAAATTGAGTGAGGATGCCGCGTTTTGATTCTGGCCTTGTAGTTTTATCAATAAATCTGGATATAAAATGATATTGTTATGTAACGTATATATAACTCAGCACAATTTAGATGTTTGTTTATCACATACCCTGGATTGGGCTTTAGAGAAAATGCATTCTTGCATTAATTTCTAAGATTCCAAATTAGCACAAACTTTCTCTGTGAATTAATTAATTTCAGTGGAGGAATTTTATTATAGATAGCTGCTTTATTTGACACCAAAATTAAGTTTTTTTTAATCTATTGAATGACAGTGTTTCCTACATGTATCTTATGTCTTTTAATCTTATAAAAGTAATGCAATACTTTTGTTTGTATGGGCCCTGAAGCTCTATAGGTTCTTCGAGACCTAGAATGAGATTAGAGTATAACTGGAAAGTTCAATTTAAAGTAGCAGAGTTGGGCTGAATCCAATGAAGACCTCTTGTTGACAACACCCAAAATGTAATATACTTAGTTAATTAATTCATGGATTGAGTAATCTATTCATGGATTGAGTAATTAATGGATTGAGTTCATCACTTGACAGTTAATTTATAATATGGACTAAATTCTGGTTTATTCTACTTACATTGTTTCGGCAAAGGAAGGATTCAATTATTAAACCACTTAAAATATATGGAAAACATTTGTGCCTGATTCCATTTCAACTTTATTTTCAATTACAAAACAGTGAGTGCTTGAAAAGAAAATTCATTTTTGCATGTATCATTGGAATTGTCGAAGCCCCATTATCTTCTCATTAGAACAGCAAGAGAAATTCCAAATAAAAGAATTTCAACAATTTATAGTCTTGGTACTTGACTGATAATGCTCTTTAGAAAGCCAAACATAAAAAGCCTGTTCTTCAGGTATGGAACAATCTGGTTGCTATCATAATTCAATGAATTATGTGAACAAAGCTTTGCTTTGACATTTTCAGTCCTAGGTACTAGTCCTACGAACTGTCATCAACTGCTTTAAAAAATATATTAAGACTATACATGACATGCTGATTCCTGAAACAAAGGATAAGATCGCATCACTTTTCATTCCACATGCAAAAGTCTATTGGGCTGGTAGACAGATCTCACTTCAACAATATAGGGTATAGCGTAATATAGGGTTGTAAAGTTATATGGCACTCCTAACTCTATCTTCTGAAAATGAAAAACACCCAGAATGTCTTAAAATATGTAGGAGACTCTCACTAGTCTTCTTTCTGTCCGTTAGTAGGGATGTATAGGAAATAGCATCTGTGCATTTCCCCACCGCCCGGTTTTCTTTGGAAAGTAAGATCTGTTATAGATCTGCTCTGAATAATACTTTTTGGCTCATTCATAGCTTCCTTTGCCATTAAGGAAAGATTGAGAAAACATTTTCAGGTCAAACACCACACTTGGAGCAATATCCGGGGAATTTCAATATTGGAAATTCCACGATGAAACAGAAACAGGAAGAGACCACGATGAAACAGAATTTGCTTGAATTACAATTAAATGTAATTAATTGAAATAACCTAATATAGAAGATTATTATTTCTCATGTATTAAGTGATTTACACACTTTATTCACACGAATTACTACAAATTATTAGCAACATTGAGAGGCTCCAGGTAGTGGGTATTTTTTTTCTTATTTGGTGGCCATATACCAGTGTTGGCGAACCTTTTAGGCACTGTGCCCATGCAGGGGAATGCCGGAAACCAGAAGAGAAGCTCCCCGGCACACATGCAATCGCCGGGAAGCTGAGCTTCCAGTGTCACCTGGTCTTACGGTTTCTGGCATGCATATGTGAGAACACTAGCTGGCCAGTGCACATGCACGCGCCAGAAACCAGAAGCTCAGCTTCCTGGTGTGTGCATGCATGCCAGGGAGATGCTCTTCCGGTTTCCTGTGCTCCCGCACACATGAAGACCAGCTGGCTGGAGTGCATGTGCATGCTGGAACCCGGAAGAGCAATGTTCGATGACTGGCATGCATGGAAAGATGGCTCTGTGTGCCACTTCTGGTACACATGCCATAGGTTCGCCATCACTGCCATATATTGTATATCCCTGGAGCAGAAAATACCGCTATTTTAAAAGAGAAGGAAACAAGGAAAAGAAAACTTTTAAGTAACTGAAATAATACATGAAAAATTTTCATAGAAGCAACATATTAACCCTTTGGTTTAACGGACCTCCATTTTCATGGATTTAATGTACAAGCAAGAGAATTTTTCTTGAGAGCATCTTTCTATAATGTAATGGTCGCCATATGGGTTTAATTCCCTTTATTCCTCAACCATCTTAACCTACAGCCTTGTTGTTAGAGGATATTGATTTTCTGTGAATGTGGAGGACTCAGACGGAGGGAAGAATGCCTTAGAAGAAAGTGAAGAAGAGAGCGAAAAATGATTTTTTTAAAAAAAAAAACCCTGTTATTCTGTGTTGTTTCCTGCAAAGTAAATCATTACATTTCATTTGTTATTTGGGAAGACTTAGATTACTGGAAGGAGTTTATAGACAAGACAATCAATCAATTTATTTATTGTTTTTACCACCAGTGACAGCAAATTATAGAAAGATTCTGCCTTTGCAATGGAAAAAAAAAACCCCTTCCAATGAAAATGGTCTAACTGCAGGAGACATTTTCATGAAAAAATACTGTAAAAACATTTTTCATGGTTTGAACATCTCCCTTGGATTGGGATCCTGGGTTTCTAAAGAGCTATAAAATTAATACAAAGCAAAGAAAATAAGAGATGCTATTGTTTTGCATTCCCACTTGGAAAGGATAATCAAAGTACAGTGTGGTGAAATACTGTACATGGCAGAGACTCAGGCTCAAGATACAAACTTTAAGACAGCTTTAGTTTTTGAAGACAAATGGCCCATAAAGCAGCATGGCGGCAAGGGCTAAGAAAACACAGTGTGCATTGTATCAAAGTGAGAAGATGAAAGACCAATAACATTTTTGCTAGTTTTTAAAAAGCGCTGGGAAAGAAAGTATTTTCAAAGGGGAAAATAAGCTTTTTTTCCCCTTTTCTTTCTTTTTCTTTTGTCTTCCTTACTTTACATTAGTTTTTATGTTCTTGTTTAAATGTTTTAATGAAAATTATATTTTAAAAAAAGAAAGTAGTCTTTTATGACAAAGTATCAGACCATAAAACCACAGGATTACAGCAGAGAGTCATAAACAAGAGTAATATTAAACAATCATAATCTAGCCTCACACATTATATTTAGAAACTTCTTTCTATGATAAATTTTGGATACAGGGAAGTTCCTTGATAGAATACAAAAGGGAATATGAAAATTATCTTCAATATACTTCCAACAGTGGTGAGACTTTTAGGGGCAGCACAAATAGAATTAACTTTGTTTCAATAAGGCATGAACTCTGGAAACTTCAGATCTACAAATAAAAGAGAATTTCATTTCCCTGTTTCGTTTCGTTTCGTTTCGTTTCGTTTCGTTTCGTTTCGTTTCGTTTCGTTTCGTTTCGTTTCGTTTCATGGACAGTGATATTGACTCCAAAGGAAAAAAAAACATAGTAAACTGTAGGAAAGATTGGATTGGATTGGATTGAATTCTTTATTTGATCACAAGGAATTTTGTGTATGGAGAAGAATAAAATGTAAGCTTTATATAGATTTTTCCAAAAATGTTAATATGTGTTAGGACATCCTTTGAAATTATTTACACTGCAGTTTACTCTGGAGCTAACAGAGAAGACCATATGATTTGGATTAAGTGTCATGCAGTCACAGAGCACACACATCTTCTGAATTTGCTTTTTTGCTCCTCAGGTACATTCATTTCACAATTACTATTTATTTGAATATGTTTTAATATGCAAATCAATACAGTGCCTGCGAATGAAACATTGAGCAAGGAAATAAAATATGTGAAATGCCCCAATTATCTTTATTGTAGTCTACTTGTTTTAGAAAGAGTTTCAGATTAGGCCCAGATTAATGAATAGCCCTTTTTATGGTCTCTCCATACTTGGGATTGAAAACAAACATGTGTTTCAATATCAGAGGTGGTATTCAGCAGGTTCTGACCAGTTCTGGGGAACCCATAGTGGAAATTTTGAGTAGTTCGGAGAACCAGTAAATATCACTTCTGACTGGCCCTGCCCCCATCTATTCTCTGCCTCCTGAGTCCCAGCTGATCAGGAGGAAATGGGGATTTTGCAGTAACCTTCCCCTGGAGTGGGGAGGGAATGGAGATTTTACAGTATCCTTCCCCTGCACGCCCACCAAGCCACACCACACCCACCAAGCCACACCCACAGGATCAGTAGTAAAAAAATTTGAATCCCACCACTGTTCAGTATGTCTAATGTTACAAATGTAGCATCTGCCTGCAAATCTTTCAATCAAGCACATTTTTCCAAGACCGTATGATAGCCGTACAAACTTGAGAAAAGCTACTACTTCTATTTTGAGGATTTGCAAAGGGAGTCTGTCTTCTTTCCCAATACACTCCAAAATGCTGGTCAGTCCTATTGCAAATTTTAATTTTAGGTTTTTCATGCCAATCTACTATCATGCTAAAACTATACTACATCCACCTGGATGGATGACTTGTTTAAAAGAAATAATAGCTGGGAATTTAAATATCAAATGCATTTTCATGAAATATTTCAATTAAATTTACACACATTTCTGACCACCAGTGCTTAACAATTCAACTCTCAGTTTTAGCTGACTTTAAACAGTTGTCAGCTGACGACTAAAACCAAAGAATGAAAGCTGGGTGTAATTATGGATTTGCACAGTATGTGCTTCTCAGCTATTTTAATACGATATATGTGGGCCTCCAAATCCCAAGTTGCTTGTTCTTAACTTTCACTTTTATAAGAAAATATGTGCCAAAAATAAATCTAAATTCCTGAGGTTGTAGTGCCCTGCCCATTGTATTTCATTGAAGAATATGATTTATTTGAAGTAAAACTATTTTGTTTGAAGCTTTGTGCTTATCCAGCTGTAAGTTAAGAGGCTGTAATAATTACGGAACAATATTTCACATAATCAAATACTGAAATTTGAATGCTGGAGAAAATGTTATTTTTCTTGGAAAGGAAATTTACCTTGAAGGAAGATATTGAATGTTAAGCAGTTGATAACAATTTCATTTTTGCTGTTCAATAAGCACATCTTGTTTTTTAAATGAATGTTAGTTAAATAATGGGATTTCAGAATCTTGAAACAAACACTCCATCTAGTGTACAATTACCAATATTGCTTCTTAGTTTCTATTTTCTGCTGCCCTTGAATTGTGAAAGGTCCATAATCCATAGAAATTATGATTATACTTTAGAAATAATTCCATTACACTTTCCCTGAATATTTTAAGGAGAGAGTTATACACTAGGAGATATTAGAAAGACATGAAGCTTCAAAGAATAGTTTCTCAAATATTTCTGTTTAAAGGTCTGCTTACCAGAAAGGGTGGCTCTTCATATAGAAAGGTGTTCATGAATAAGCTTATTATTTTATTGCCAAACAGTTAGGAAACAGTCTTAAAGGCTATTTAAAACCCCCACAAGTTATACATTCCTAAATTATTTAAATTTACTGAGGATTTAGACAGGTTTAGGGGTGAATAAAACAAAGGGAGTCTTTTGCTGAAATACTGTAGCAGAAAAAGATCAGAAGCAAAGGGTTCCTGAAACACCTTTGAGGAGTATAATTAGTGACCATTAAAAATGTTGACCAAATACTTGAATTTATCACTGTTATAATTGATGATTTGCAAACCTCTGAATGCTTTCAAAATAACAAAAAATAATTTTATTAGGAAAAATAGGTCATCACTGTTTTTTTGTTTTAATTTTCATTAGTTTCAGGGAATAAAATAAGCATTTTATGAGATTCATTCCTGGCATAGTCTCTATGGTAGTTTGGCATGTCTTTTTTTTTTTCTGGAGCTGTTTCCAAGTACCTTTGAGAGCTTATCAATTGTCATCTTTGATTATTCTAATAATCTATGTCAGGGCCACATGCCTATTAGACTGGTATGCTTACTTAGAAACAGACTAGATGTTCAAAGATTGGACAAACAAGCACGATGCTGAAAACATAATATTCAGAGGCTTCCTCTCAGCATTGTTTTTCCACACAAACTGTTTCAGAAAACAAAAAGCAGTGCAAAAACATCCACCAATATGTTTGCAGTGAAAGCAAAAGTACTATTAATGGGACTGAGGATTAGTAGCATTTATTACACGGGCTAATTCGTGTTGTCTTGTGACAAGAAAACCCTGTCTGATGATGCTAATATTGGCTTTCAAATATAATGGTGACACACCTTGTACTACTCATACATATAAGATTTGAAGAAAACTGATACACAAGGTAGTTATTGGTTGTCTAAATTATATTAGTGGACTAAATGCTATTAAAGTAGCACTTAGTTGTCAGCTGCCTGCAATTATTGCAAGTTCAAATTTCACCAGGCTCAAAGTTGACTCAGCCTTCCATCCTTTCGAGGTAGGTGAAATGAGGACCCAGATTGTGGGGGCAATAAGTTGACTTTGTATAAAAAAGAACACCGCTTGGGGGGGGGGGGGGGGGCAAAAGCCCTACTAAGCAGGTATATACAAAAGTATGAAGGCTATTGCTTAACACATTGTAAGCCACCCTGAGTCTCCAGAGAAGGGCTGCATATAAATCTAACTAATAAATAAATAAATAATATTGGTTTAATAAGAAGAGAGCAATTTGTAGGACTGCCATTGACAGTCACGGTGAACCCAATTCTTATAGACCAATGAAGGGTAAGAACAACTCTTTTAAAAAGCAAGTTAACCAAAACATTTGTATAATTGTTCATGATGATAGTATACCACTTTCTGAGACCATAAAATTAAATATGTATTTCTATAGCATAACAGTGACTTTGTAAAACTGACTAGATTTCTTGAGTCATCTTACTATTTCCTCTTTGAAAAATTTGGTCCTCTATCAAAAGAGCATTCCTAATTTGTAAATAGCAATACAGGAAACCAGACTTTAAGGGAATTTGAGTATTTTTCCTACAGATACTGGCTCTTTTGTGCTAGATTTTGTACTACTACATTTAGGTTCCAGTCATAGGCATTCTTGAATAAATTGGGCAAAACTCATCCTTACAAGATAGTGTGTGACTGTGATCTGGATGAAGTGTTTTTATTTCTCCTCACTTAAACATGGCCTCGCAATCTTTTTTTTTAAATCAAGTTTTATTGATTCCCCCCCCCCATTTCCCCCCGCATATTTTATGAACAGAGTATTGGCCATATCATAACTTATACAATTCAACATATTCAAGTACATTTTACTCAGTTACAATTTTTGCCAAAATTTCCTTTTTCCACTTTTAATCAAGTCTTAAAATTTCTATGCTTATTTATATAAACAACATCTTAATTCACCCTCAGATTCTGATTTTTCTGTTTTAACTCATATTTATTCTCTTTTATTTTTTAATAATCCATTCTTTATCCTAGTGCATTTAGGCATGTTTGGGGTTGCCTTGCTTCCATTTTATCTTTTTTACAAAGATTTTACAACAATCTTTCTTCTCAATCTCTCCCTCCCTTCTTTCCTTCCTACTTTCTTCTTCCCTCTTCTCCTGCTCCTTTTCTACTTCCCCATCCTTTCTCCCTCTCCTCCTCTCTTTCTCCCTGTCTAATTACTCTTATTTCCCCTTCCTTCCTGCCTGCCTCCCTTCCCTCTTTCCTTTCTTCCCCATTCCTCTCGCTCCTTCTTTCTCCCTTCCATCCTTCTACTCCTCTTTTGTCTCTCTCTATTGCTGTATCTATTTTCTATTTTCCACTAGAGTGTCCAGGCAAACCCGACTTTTCTTTCATTTATTTTCTAAAAATTCCCCTTATTTTTAATTATTAAAAATGTATTTCAACTTATTCCATTTTTTATCTTAAATCCTTTATTAGTATAACCTTCCAACCCTTAAAAATATATTTCTTCTATTTTATTTCTTACATGTTTTGTTTTATTCTTACTTGCATCATTTATTAACATTTCCATTTTATTCAATTTTACATTTCAGTTTTCCCCTTAATTTCAATTAATTCTTTTGTTACTCTTATTTCTCTCGAATTTGTACATCTTCCAACAACAAAATATATAGTCCATTCTGTCTTTCACATTGCATCTACTGGTCTATTTTACATTAAATAGTGTATTTCTTCTTTTTTACTGACTCACATTTCATTTTATCTTTACTTATATCCCTTACAATAATCTGTATCTTCCTTCTAAATTGCTTTTTACATATGATTTCTAAAGTTAACATCCTTCTCTTCAATTAGCATATTCATCTTTTAAATTCCTTTTTACCATATCCTATTTTCTTTTAATTTCTCCACAATTCCATTTCTTGACACTTTTCTCCCTTTCTCCCATTCCTTTGCCTTCTCCTCCTCCTTTTTCTTCTGAATTTTTCTCTTCTCTTCCTTTTTGAAATGTATTCCCCCTTATCCATTTTTATTCTATCACTATTAATCCCAGTGTAATCGGTTTTTTTATTCTGTCATTGTTAATCCCAGTGTGATCATCTTTTTTATTCTATCTGTCAGCACTTCAAGCTGCATTTTAGTGCTGACATAAGAAGGAGAAGCGGAGGTGTCTGGAAAGGGACGGTTGACTTTTCATCTACTTATTTTCCTTGGAGATAATATCCCCTAGGAGTTGGGATAGGAGGGGGGAATTCCTTTGAGCTGAAGCAGTAGATTGGGGTAGAGTGACTTGGAAGATGGCCAATGAGTGCAGAGGAATGGGGGAAGGAAAAGGACCACCCCCTCCCTTGGCTTCCTTTATAACCTTAAAGATTACTAATCATATTAACTCCACAAATATTTAAAATAAGGTGAAATCCTAATCATATCATATCATACAATTTCCTCATCTACTCTATCCCCTGTCAACACTAAAAATTTCTAGATAACATCCAAGTATAATTATCTATTCCTTCCTTAATTTATAATATCTACACATAATCTATCCCAAATATTACAAAATAGAATCCAAATCATAGTTCCCCCCAATTACTTTATCCACATAACATTCTACATCTAACAACTTTTATTTAATCCAGATCATAATTCCCCCAATTTCTTTACACCCTATATACTATAACTTTCAACACAACATAATATTTTCTATATAACATTCTACATCTATATAACAAATCATACTTAACATTCAACTAAAAGCTATCTGATACTTCTTTGTTTGATATTTGTTCTGCACATAGTCTATCCATTTCTTCCATTCCCAGACAAAAGTTTCTTGGGTCTTGTCTTTTAAATATGCTGATATCTTTGCCATTTCTGCAAAACTACCCACCTTCAGAGTCCATTCTTCAATAGTAGGTAAAGTATCTTTTTTCCAATATTGTCCAATCAATAACCTAGCTGCTGTAATCATATATAATATCAATTTTGTTTCATTCAATGAAAAATCCTTAACTATACCCAATAAAAACAGTTGTGGAGAAAATTTAAGCTTCTTCCTCAAAACATTTTGCATAACCCACCAAAGTTTAATCCAAAAAGTTTTCACTTTCCTGCAAGTCCACCATATATGATAAAATGTAGCATCTAGGCAATCACATCTCCAACATCTTGGCTGAACATTAGGATACATGCATGACAATTTCTTAGGATCTAAATGCCACCTATAGAACATTTTATAAAAATTTTCCCTCAAATTCTGTGATTGAGTAAATTTAACATTCTGGACCCATATCTTCTCCCATGTTTCCATCATAACTGGTTCTGCAAAGTTTTGTGCCCATTTTATCATACAGTCTTTAACCAATTTGGTTTCAGAGTCTCTTTCCAACAGTATGTTATAAACCCTCTTAATATGCATTGGGCCTTTTTCTTTTATCTGTCTCACCAATTCCTCTTCATACATCATTAAACTAATTTTTTGATCTTCCCTCCATCTTGATTGAACTTGACTATATTGTAACCAAGTTAAATTAATCCCTTCTTCCAACAGAGTATTAAATTACTTTAAATTCCATCTGCCCCCATCATCAAAAAGTATCTCTTTATATAAAATCCCCCCCGAGTGACTTTATATTCCATATAATATGACCAAGATCCAACCACAAAGGTATTTTGTAATCCAATTTAAGCTGGTGCTTCTTCCAAACTCTCATCAGAGAATTTCTAAGTATGTGACTTCTAAATACATTATCAACTTTAGTTTCATAAAATAAGTATGCATGCCAACCAAATTCCAAATCATGGCCTTCTATATTCAGTATTTCAGTCTTTGTTGTTCCAAACCAATCACTCGCTTGCGTCAATGCTGCGGCTTCATAATATAGTCGTAGGTTTGGAACTTTAAGGCCACCTCTTTCACGAACATCTTGCATAATTTTCAATTTAACTCTTGGCTTTTTCTCATTCCAAATAAATTTATTCAGTCCTTTTTGCCACTCAATCAAATTTTTATCATTTTTAAGCACCGGAATCATTTGAAACAAAAATAAAAATCTAGGAAGAACATTCATCTTAACTGCTGCTATTCTCCCAAGTAAAGATAGTTGCAACTTTTTCCAAGTTTCCACATCTTTTTGCACCTTTCGTCACAAGACTTCATAATTATTTTGAAAAGTTTTATATTTGAAGCTGCAACCTGCATTCCTAGATATTTCACCTTAACCACTATTTCAAAGCCTGCCAACCTTTCAAGATCCTTCTTTTGACCTTCTGACATATTTTTAGCTATCATCTTGGTTTTTTTCTGATTCAATCTAAATCCTGATACCAAACCATATTCTTCTATAATATCTTTCATCTGGATGATTGATTCCAATGGCCATGTTAGGGTAACAACCAGATCATCTGCAAATGCCCTTGTTCTGTAATCCTTTTGCCTTATGACTATTCCATTCAGAGTACTCGAATCCTGTATTGAATTCAACAAGACTTCTAAAGTTAAAATAAACAACAGTGGGGATAGCGGACAACCTTGTCTTGTTCCTTTTTGTATATTAAAATTTGTTGTTAAACTTCCATTAATATTAATTTGTGCTGTTTGCTCTTGATAAATTGCTGAGACCGCCTGAACAAACTGGAATTCAAATGTTCCTTTGAGCCATTCCAGTTTCAGGCTTTGTTCTCCCCGCTTCTCTTGCAATCACGTTCTAGTTATATAAACAAAACAGTACAGTACTTCCAGTATTTCTCATGATGATATAAATAAGTTTAGTGCGATACTTTCTTTCCACAAGCAGATGTCTCTCTCCAATTCACAAATCCTACAGCCACAAAATATCCCTTTGTAAATCCACAAAAATGATTATTTCCTTTTCTCCGAATTAAATCCTTTTGTTGTTTAAAGAATACTTCTCTATCTCCTTTTTTCTTGTCTTGTTTTAATTTCATCCAAATCCAGTTTTAAGTCCCGGTGAAAGGTTCCTTTTAAGGCTTTAGTTTTAGTTTTAAAATTCCTTTTGTTCCTTTGCTTAAATTCCCTAGTGCCAATTAGCCACTAATTAATCATTGGGATTTCTTTCAAGCTTTTAAAAGTTTTTTCTTTTTACCTGTGAGTTGGCCAATTACTCACCCAGTAATAATACTCTGTTCATTGTCCACTCCTGCTCACATCTTAATCCAGTTGCCCCAGTTTGTAGCGGACATAATGGCCGCCTCCCCGACCGTCAGGGAGCAGGCCGCCTGCTCCTTTTTGGTCTTTTGAGACACCTCTCTCTCCCTCGTCCCTCCAAGACGGTTCCAGTCCAAAGACCCCCCAACAGCAGTTTGTCTGGCTGGGTTTTTGCGAAGCCCATTGGAGCTTTACTTTTTCCCAGGCAGTATTGCCTCGACACTTCTGGTTCCTCTTGGCCTCTCAATCTTGTAGGGCATCAGAACTGGAATGACAATTTCTGAAAGCCCTGAATTCTTCAGTTCTACCTTATGGTTCCTTAAAACTGTTGTTCTCCTGGGACAACTAAGTCTTCAAGAGAAGGGGTTCTCTCAATGAAGAATTCTCCAGCACAGAAACAACACAGGGATCCTTAATAAACAGGGATTCTTTCTGCCATATACCTAGCCCTAAAAGACTCAACAAGTGTGGGCTGCCATTTCAAATTTGTCAGTATATTCATACTTTCTTTTAATTTTTATCTTATTTCATAACTTCAGTTAATGTTTTGTCAGATTACTATGCAAACTTTTCCATGAAATATCTGTATTTTATCATTTCTAGGAATTTGCCTTTTCTTTCTCTTTTTTTCAAAATAACTGCGTTTTTACAAAAATCTTGAAAGCCTTCCCCTTATTCTTTTTTCATCAAAACATTTTCCAAAGCACTGTTGGGAACTCAGTAGAATTTAGTAGAATAGATAAAAAGATTACTAAAAGGAAATACCTTCTTACCAGGGATAATTTTCATTGTTCAAAATTAAGTTTCTCACATTTGTTCTTGCTGTTTTTCTGTTTTGAGAATGATTTATTTGTTGTTGCAGATTATGGCTATATTGCTAGCACCTACATGGCTAATCATTTACCTTGGGCTACTGAGATCTATCCAAGCTGGTGCTTATTATGGGATCAAGCCGATGCCTCCTCAAGTGCCACAGTACCAACCCCTTGGGCAACAAGTACCTCATATGCCATTGGGTAAAGATGGAGTGCCAATGCAGCACATGGGAAAGGAGGGGCCACACCTATCATATGGAAAAGAATATATACCTCAGTATATAAAAGAAATTCCACAGATCCCCATGCTTGGCAAGGAGAGGATTTCAAAGAAACAGAAAGGTAATATGGGCAAGATGTGAAGTAGATTGGGCTTAGTGACTGGACCAAGGTCTCCTGATGAGATTCCATAGCTGAGGCTGGAGTTGAAAAAGACCCTTTCTGGTCCTCGTCCAGAATCCCAATTATTACATTATACAGGATGAAAGAGAAGGCAAGTTTCATATATTGAATATATTTTTACCCAAATGCATAGAATATATTGCAAAAGTCAACATTTGTGAAGAATATTTTGTTGAGCTTTTTTTGAGGGGAAGGGGGCAGGAGGCAAGACCGCTTGTGCATTTATCCTGAAACAAATATGACTTAAGTTTACAGAGCGTTGGCAACAAGCCTAGATGTTTAAATATCCCCTTTTTTCCCAACTCCCTATTTCTAGTTGTACACCAAAATTGGTCATTTTCCTCACCCATTTCCAAATGTTAAGTTTATTCTGTCCTGTTACCAAAGTGTTCTCATACCTGCTTTAGGCAGAGTGAGATGACTGCCTCGGAAGGCAGATTCTGGAATGTGATCCTGTGAGAGGCCATTGGCAAGCAGCTTGTTGCCTTTATTGCAATAGAAAATATTGTCACTTTCACTAAAGCTGAAGTACAATTTTAGTGAAATACAGAGAGTGGCAGGGGAGTACAGCTTGTTCCTGCCCATTTTCATATTTTTATCTTCCAGATTCAGAGAAGTTACAAAAGTGATTTTTTCCAACAAGTCATTTTTCTTTACTATTCTAGATTTTGCTGCATCAAAACACATAGAAATATCGACTCATCAGGAACAATTTAGGAAAGCAAAAAAGTAAATAAAATAAAATAAAATTGAGGGCATTGATCACAAAATTGCTAATGCTCTTTGAAAGGAGATAATCCATCCTTCCTTTTGAACATCAACTGTGCTGTAAAAATAATCCAGCCAGTAGGCTGATACATCAATTCCTCTTCAAGCATATTGGTGACATCTAGAGCAATCAAGGTGAAAATTAATTCCTTTTTTTATTTCTCTTTCTCTCTTTAAAAAACAGAGTTGCCATTAGCCAGTTTGAGAGGTGAACAGGGTCCTCCTGGAGAGCCTGGAGCAAGAGGGCCTCCAGGATCTCCAGGGCTGCCAGGACATGGAGTACCAGGAGCTAAAGGAAAACCAGGACCACAAGGATACCCAGGAATTGGAAAACCAGGCATGCCTGGAATGCCAGGAAAACCAGGAGCAATGGGGTCTCCAGGATCAAGAGGTGAAATGGGGCCAAAGGGGGAGAGTGGATCTATGGGAATTCCAGGACCCCAAGGACCACCAGGACCTCAAGGACTGCCTGGAATAGGAAAACCAGGTGACAGAGGATTACCAGGACAACCAGGAGCAAAGGGCGAGCCAGGAATGAAAGGACAACCTGGGATACAAGGCCCCCAAGGCCCAAAAGGAGATAAAGGTGTGGGGATTCCAGGGTTACCAGGGCTAAAAGGGCCACCTGGTTTACCAGGTCCTCCTGGTCCTGTTGGACTTCCTGGAATAGGCAAACCAGGAATGATAGGGTTTCCAGGCCCCCAGGGAGCTGGAGGCAAGCCAGGAACTCCAGGGGAACGAGGGCCACAGGGCTTAGCTGGGATTCCTGGAATTCAAGGTCCTCCTGGTCTTCCAGGTATAGGGAAGCCAGGACAAGATGGAATCCCAGGACAGTCAGGTATACCAGGTGGGAAGGGGGAACAAGGCCTGCCGGGTTTACCAGGACCACCTGGTGCTCCTGGGATTGGAAAGCCAGGTTTCCCTGGTCTTAAAGGTGATCGAGGCATGGGTGGTGCTCCAGGCCCACTAGGACCTAAGGGTGAAAAGGGTCACGTGGGACCACCTGGCATGGCTGGGCCTCCAGGGGAACCAGGCCTACCAGGCCAGCCTGGATTAATGGGGCCCTCAGGTGTGATGGGATTCCCAGGTCCAAAAGGAGAATTTGGAGCTGTTGGGCCTCCGGGACCTATTGGTCCCAAAGGTGAGCTTGGTTTGCAAGGTTTTCCAGGTAAACCTGGTTTTCCAGGAGAGGTGGGCCCATCAGGTCTGAGAGGCTTGCCTGGTCCAATTGGACCAAAAGGAGAAGCTGGTCACAAAGGTTTGCCGGGTTTGCCTGGTGCTCATGGGCTGATGGGCCCCAAGGGAGAACCTGGAAAGCCAGGAACTCAAGGCCATCAAGGCCCTACTGGAATCCCAGGTATTGCAGGACCAAGTGGCCCAATTGGACCTCCTGGACTACCTGGAACTAAAGGTGAGCGGGGTTTGCCAGGCCCACCAGGTTTTCCAGGAATGGGGAAACCTGGTGTTTCAGGGATGCCCGGACCACCAGGGAAACCTGGATCACTTGGTGCTCCTGGCCAGCCAGGTCTCCAAGGACCTCCTGGTCCTCCTGGCCCTCCTGGCCCTCCAATAATAATGCAACCTACGCCGCCAGCAATAGGACAGTATTTGCCAGAGGTAGGGCCAGGCCTTGATGGAATCAAGACGCCATATGGTTATAAGGGGAAGAAAAGCAAAAACAGTGCCGCCGCCGCCGCCGCCGCTGCCGCTGCCTATGAGATGCCGGCTTTCACGGCTGAGCTCACCACTCCTTTTCCACGGGTCAGGGTTCCTGTGATGTTTGACAAGCTCCTTTATAATGGCAGGCAGAATTATAATCCACAGACTGGTGTCTTTACCTGTGAAATCCCTGGGATCTACTACTTCGCTTACCACATACACTGCAAAGGGGGAAATGTCTGGGTGGCATTATTTAAAAACAATGAGCCGTTGATGTACACGTATGATGAATACAAGAAAGGTTTCCTGGACCAAGCTTCTGGAAGTGCTGTTGTTCAGCTGATGCACGGTGACAGAGTTTATATCCAGATGCCATCTGAACAGGCGGCGGGACTTTATGCCGGGCAATATGTTCATTCATCTTTTTCTGGATATTTATTGTATCCAATCTAAACTGCACACTCAGATCAAATGAAAGCTCTTTTTTCTGTGTTTCCAAATTTATACCATTGAAAGGTGCATTTATTGATCATTTCTGGACCAACATGTAAAATATTAAAATAAAATTACAAATTTAAAAGTATATGTACAGCTTGTTATAAAGAAAAACTATCGATAAGCCCAGAATTAATTGGCTTGCTGCTGTACAATGAATCTTTTCAACGTTTGTCTGCTTTTTTGCATTAAAAATAATGTCATGTCAGGGTTTCCATCAAGTACTTACTGATCACTTGTTTCTAGGGTAAAACTTTCAAGTGGAAGGTGATAGACAAAGATACAAACATTTATTCTATAATAATACTATAAAGATTTCTTTATAACAAAAGCTGCAATGACTTCAAGAAGGCTCTGTATTCATGTACCAACTTCTCTTTGCCAAAGTTTCTATTTTTATGTGAAGATTTTAATCTGGTCATATTGACAAAAATAGTAGAAAAGGACAAATCTCAGTGTTAGAAAGCAATTTAATTATTAGCAAATTGACTGAAATCCATGGCATTGATTTCTTTTCCCCAGTATTCATATTGCAAGTTAATGTTTATATTTCCAGATTGGTTTGTGGAATAGTTTAAATCAATGATTTAGAGGTAAAATGGTATTTGCAAACCAAATAATGTTAGTGCAGCACAGATTAACAGTTGCATATTGATTTATGGATCACAGAAAATACAGAAAATGGCAATGTGTATCTGAAATTTGGCAAGTCTGAATTATTTGATACACAAATAGTGAATGAGTGATCCTTTTGCATTTGGAAATCAGTGTTGCAAGTTTTGATCATGAAATGATAGGATTGGATGTTTGATATGCTCAAAATGGAAGTTTATATGTTGTTCATTTTCCTCGCTCTTTTAACAAATACTGGAAAAGGTGGCTAGCAATGACTTAGAATAGCACAGTCCTTTAGTTTTGCACATTGTGTGATGCATCCAGTCTGAGTGGCATAAAGGCAATGGGCAATAATAGAGTAACTATCGTCAGTTCAACTATCCTATGGATTATTCCTAAATGCCTATTTTGGCTTTTAAATACATGGAGATTAGAAAGTCATATCTTTGTGGGAGCAGCAAAATACTATGGCTCTTATTATTTCATCCTGAATAAAGTCTATCTATCTGGTTGCCAAGAATTGACACCAACTTAATAGCACATACATAATAACGTTTATTGATTATTAGTGCCACACATATGCTATGCCAATAATTATGACACCTAGGTTCTTTTGAAGTGAATATGAAGGCCAACACAGCTAAAGAACTGGCATCTGTAATTTCACATTGTAGGGTACATCATTATCATAATAATAGAAAGAGATATGGCATGTCAAAGTATATGTAATGGCCATTACATTAAGAAAAATCACAGACAAAGCAAATAAAAACAAGTGCTGGCAACAATTAAGAGTAGGAAAGTCAAAGAAAAAGACAGATGGGCTAATTCTGGCTGTGCAAGACCTAGTCTTAAGAACAAATTCAGGCAACACTAGAATTGAGAAGCCACCAACAGAGAGCAAATGCCACCTCTGCAAAGAACCTGCAGAAAGAGTGAATCACTTAGTAAACTCCTACAAAAGTTGACACAGACTGACCACAAGCAATGGCCTAACAAAATAGCAACAATGGTACATTGGACTATCTGCAAGAAATACCACTTGCCTGTAAGCAAGAACTGGTAGAACCACAAAATGCTAGTAATAGAATGTGATGAAGCTAAAGTGTCGGGACTTTAGAACTCAAACATACAAAGACTTGACACCTAACACACCAGTCTTTAAGATTATGGATAAGACAAAACAGTCTGGACAGTGGATAGTACACTAGAACAGGGGTGTCAAACTCACATCATACTGTGACATCACATGGCGTATTGGGACTTTTGTCTGCTTTGCTAAACTGGGGGTGGACGTGGCCAGCATGTGACACATCCAGCCCACAGGCTGTGAGGTTGACACCCCTGCACTAGAAAGACAACAGACTAGAAGAGAAAGAACTGGAGAAAATAAAAGAAATATAAAGACTGGTAAATTGAGGCCAAATAACTGTGTCAAAAGAAAGCAAAACTAGTACCAATAGTTTTAGATGCCTTGGGTGCAATCCCAAAACATCTGGAGCATTAATTGAACACCATCTGCATTGACAAAATCACCATCAGTAAATTGCAAAAGGCACCTTTATTTGGAATGGCTTACCTCCTACAATGATATCCTTAACATCATCAAACAGCATCTGCCTATCCCAGGTCCTTCAGAAGTACTTAAGAGGTGGCAAACAATGCCAAATCAAGTCTTAAAATCTGGCTGACTAAGCAACCAACCATAATAATACATTAACTATTTCCAGTCTGCCACTAAAGATAAAAGTCTTCAAAGAGACATTGACATAATAATATCCTATTCAAGAATAAAATGGCAAAAATAAAATAAAATGAAAATTAACAAATATACAGCACTTATAACAAACGTCCAGCACTGACCGTTTTAAAATCTAAACCAGCTGAAACTCAAACCAGTCCATTAAGAGATGTGCATGAAAGAGTAAAGAGAATATGTCAGATTCCTAAGCTTGCAAGGGTTCCTGTATAGCAACCCATGTGAGAAGCAACCCATATGATGAAAGGCTTCATTTTTGTTTTCTTATCTCTTTAACAGTCTTCAAAGATTAGCACATGAGTAGGACTTCCATAACTGTTTCAAAGTATCAGTGAGTCCCAATAGAAAACACTCCCAATTACCATTTTCAGTTAACACAGATTCTAGAAGGATACTTGAAGGACATAGATGTACCTGAATAGATTGTGCTGAAATTCTATGGCTCTTCTTCTTTTTCTTCATGTGCCATATGTGTCATCGGACGTTGGTGATCATGTTGGCAATCCTATTGTATGAAAGCTGTATGAAAAAGTGCTGCTGAGTTTTGTCCAAACCAGTCCCTAAGGTTTTGAAGCCATGATCTTCTTCTTCTGCCTGGACCTTGTTTGCCTTCAATCTTTCCTTGGAGGATTAAGTGAAGAATGCCGTATTTTTCTGGGTGTCACATCATATGTCCAAAATATTCTAACTTTCGCTTTTCAATAATTTTATTTCCCTTTGCTTTCCCAGGCGGTTTATCACCTCATTTGTGATTTTGTTAACCCAGCTTATATATTACAGTCTGTAAATCCACATTTCAAATGCTTCTAGTTTCTTCAAGTGGTTTTCTGTCAGAGACCAACTCTCTACTCCATAGAGAAGGATATATGTGGCCATCTGTGGCTCTGCTGAGCAATATTTGCATGTATAAAAACTGTAACTGGGATTATTCTGTTGATCAAGAAATTACCATGTGGATTGGTTGTTTAACAAGAGGAATTGCAGAGGACTAACTTCATCCTTTTTTCTGCTTAACAGAAATCTTGCGGTGAAAACTCTATCCAAATTTCAACAGCATTGCGTGCAGTGCCACCTGTTTGATCCACAGAGGATATGTTGGATGCTGCATGTGTAGGGCTGCCCAGATCTCATTGATTGCACGTATTCAAGAAGTGCAAGGACTCCTAGGGAGAAAACTATGTTAGAGTAGGAATGTCTAATCTCCACTCAGGATTTAACCAAGTTAATCTCTGCTCGTTACTTGAAAAGTTATAGACAAAGGATATATTCAGGAAAAGCTTGAAAAGGGACTTCCTTTCTGCCATGCCTAGCAAAACTAACTATTATTCATGGCAGCCATATAGCTAGAAGTAGCCTTATATGGATGAAATACTCATTTGCATACCTTAGTCCTCATCCAGATAGGTGGTTTGAGTAGAAACATCTATGGTACAGAAGTGCTTCTAGCTTTATTAGAGTTGAGGAATTAATGGACTTGGCCATTCTAGTTCCATTGATAGTTTATGATTTTTTCTTGACATAAGAAAAGTAATCTGACTTATTTAACATCCATGTGCTTTTTCAGTGTCACATACAGTATCACATTTATTTTAAACATTCCAACCAGACAAATCCTTATTGTTCCTATATCTTAAATTAAATTTCCATGCTTAATTGAAATATTATCCTAATATTCCCTATATCAGGAAAGATTATCCTAATACAGATGTATACAAATTGAGAGTGGAATTTCCATTATTTAAATCTTAATGCATTACAGCACAAACTATTTGAGAACAAATAGTTTGTGGCAATTCAAGGATTTTTAGGCCAGATTACGAGGGTAAAGAAATAAAAAAAAAAGAAATAATTTTGTATTTAAGTTTTTGTACTGATTGCAAAAGGTCTCATTAAATAACTTTTTACAATGTTTCAGTATTTTATTTCAATTATTTCAGAAATGCAAAACAAGAAATCAAGTTTTCTGAAATGTGTTACTTGTGGTTCCTGTAAATTATCCTCTACAATTATTTATTACACTTGCTTGCTATCACAAAACTCATTTTTATTGCTCACGCTACATACAAACAGCAATTATGTAGGGAAAATGATGGCTGTATTAATTGATCGTAACTCCTCTGCCTGGCCACATCCAATGTAATGCAAGTTCTGAAAAGAAAAAAGAACAATTTACCCTATGCATACAACCTTACAGTACTTTAAATATTTAATTTCCCATGAAGGGAGTTTCTGCATGTAGAAAAGATATCTTAAATAAATAGCAGGGAATGCAACTGGGAAAAAGGAGGAAGCAGGAAGTACTGTTCAATTTAGAACACACAAACAGGGCAAAAATACTAGTAAATAATTAATAAGGAAAGGATGATAATTGTTATTGCATCTGCTGTGACAAATCAGTTGTGCTGGAAAACCTAAAAAACCATAAACCACCCATTCAGCAGCCTGTCTCTGCCCTCATAAGGTATACACATACAATAAACAAAACAATAATGCTCATAAATGTGTATAAAATGATGTATGGGCTAGGGACATTGCTTGAAAGATGCATTTTTCTCTCAGGAATAAGACTGGACTCATGAAACTGTATACTGCAGTTTCAGATCCGATATTATTTATCTCATATGCAATTAAATTATAGAATTCATTACCGGAAGTAAATAGTGATCACTTTAGATGATAAGATTATCAATTCATATAACATATAGACTATATTCTAATATTGGAGGAAGCATAGCTCTCAGTTCTAATTGTTGAGGTACAAGAACTACAGGTTGCTAAGCGGGACCTTCTGGTATAGTCCTCGAGGATATTTCTTTAGATAAGATGAAAGATAAACCCAGAATTTATTTATCATATTTAAGAACTGCCATCTTGCTCACAAAGGGACTCAGGGCAATGTGCAATAAAAATTAGGTGGAACCTTCTTCTGGAGGATTCATCCTGGAAAAACATTAAAGAAGTTTGAAATGTTCTTTTCTGGAAATGTATTCAAACTTTTGTGTTTTCCCCTCCTTTCTGTGTTAAACAATCAACTTTCTTAAAATTACTGCATGTTAAATATTATTGCTGAAAACATTAACAATCATTTTACTCACTAAAATTTACCAGTTAAAAAGACCCTTACCAGCAACATAGCAATTAGGGAAAATCTTGAAACTATTAAGACCAGTCTTATATTACTTTTTAAATTTTGAACACACAACTCAGTGATGGGAGGAAACTTTTAGACTAGCATATTTTTCCATATTTATAATTATTACATTAATATTAGATTAGTAATATATAGTATTTATTGTTTTTACATGTAACATAGATCTGGCCTGAAAACACCAAGATCACCATGAAGGAGTAGAAAAAAGCTTTTTGTAATAGTTTTTATTATTCAATGAACAGATATTGATCTTCTGGAGAAGGAAAATATTGCTAGCTGCTATGGACAACAATTCATTAAAAAGGTAGGTGGAAGCAGAAAGTACACGAAGTAACTTTATTGAAATAAAAGAATCATATTTTGTTCTGGGCATGATGATTATTTACTATTCATGAAATGAACTGGAAAAAAAATCTCTCATCAGGCATACAACTCCTTATCAGTTATGAAAAGAAAAATAGATGCTTATTACCAAGATGGGGAGGGTGGGGAATCCAAAATCCTTTTTAAAGCTGTTTTTTAAATAGCATGAAATTGTTTTAATTAAAATAGCAAGGTATCATTTATTGTTATATCCTATTAGACATTTTAAAAAGCCTTTTTAAAAAACTGTTGATTTTTGCAAAATCCTATAATGCTAATTTTAATTGTAATTCAAAACAAAACTTTTATTACCAAAACCCACTTTGCTATAAAACTGTAAACAGTGGGGGTATTTCTTCATAATTACCCAAGGAATATTATATTATGGGATATAGAGTGTGAATATTATTGGGATATTTTAGTAGAGATAATATTGTATTGGGATATACTGGCATAGTGTGAAATCTGTATTTATGTGTGGGATGCCCATATGATATATGAATCATATCATTAGTAGTGTAAATGCATCTATATTGATCTGCACAATATTTCAAAAAGCAATGCACACAAGCATTCATTTTAACGTATTTATTATAACAAAAATAATTCTCTTTAACATCTAATATTTTACACAAATAATTACAACGGGCTTTAAAATTTGCCTTTGGATAGAAAAACAAAACAAAGTTGAATAGCCACTTAACAGCACAAATGTTACTCCCAAAACATTTTCAGAAAGTAGAAATGGTTGCTTAACTGTTAAGAAATTTAAGAAGGCTTTGGGGAATACAAACAGCAGATACTTAATGCAACAGAAGTAATAATACTATTCTTAATTTCCAAATTAAATCATCACATTTCAGAGGATAATCAACATTCAATGTTAGCAACAATAACAAAAGAGTCAGCCTAGTGAAAAATTCAAGGGTTTATATCTTCCACAATTTGTTTCCAGTCTCATGTATATTCTATTAAATTATAAAATAAATTAAGAAAAAGTGAAGCTACTTTCAAAAAGAGTGAGACCTATATCCTTAGTTCAATTTTAAATGGGCAAAGTCAGAATCGTTAATCTGAAAATATCTAGATAATAACAAAAGTTAATCTTTTGTGTAGTACTGTTGAGATGATAAAGAAGACTATAGCAGTACAGCTGATCATGTAACATACAAAATATGGAATGTAGCTGAATCCAAAGAGCACTAGAAAAGAGGACTGTCTCATGGCCTTATCTGAATGTGGGCAGAATTAACCCTGTGAAGGATATCTAGAAGTGGAAAATGCAACAAATCTTACTTATGGTGCATGATACACCAGCTGAAATGTTCTTTTCTTAACAACATTAGCTTTATTTTGCATCAGTCCTGAGACTACAGTGCTCTACATGTGGAATTTACAAGACAGAATAAAAATACAAATAGGGCTCAACATTGGAGGCCAAGTGCACAAGAAACTTTTGGAAACACACAGTCTATTTAAGCATCTCTAATGATAGCAACTATTCATTATACAGTAGATTTGTAGATTTGACAAAGGTGCCAAGTACCTCATTATCAGGAACAAGAATTTTTTGTTGTTTTAATGCATTTAATAGGTAGTAATGGCTATGCCAGGCACAAGCCAGTGTAAAATAAGGATATATTTGGAGTAAGTTTCCATGCATTCCTTAATTTAGTATAAGAAACCTATTTTGGCCCTAACTTATCCTGGACAAACAAGCTGGAAATCTTATTCATCAACAGCCAGCAAAGTGAAATGCAATGGAAATATGCATCCCTCCATTATGTTTCCCCCTCCTTTTCTTCCCACATCAACATATCTCATGTATTCATTCACAGATGCCTATTCTTACATGGCAGAGAGTCTTCCCAAAAAGCCTCCACTGCTATCAATATTTCAAAATAAGCCTGATTACTAATTTTCTAAAAGAGATTTGAATACCTCCTCAGCAGCAACTCGGTTTCAAAAATGTTGCCCAAGCCCCACACAACAAAGAACTTTTAAAATATGCCACAAAGAAGCTACTTGAAAGCCTTGAAAAGAAGAGGAACAGCTATTGTCTCCAATTTGGTGCTGCTAAAAATAAGATTTTATTTTTGATTGGGACAACAGATAGGAAAATAGTTGGAGAGGATCAAGGACTTTGGAAAAGTGACCAAGAGTCTTCTAACATTGGCTCAAGTTTGCCTGTGTCTATATTATATCATAAGAGCATAGATATTCTATATTATAGAATATACTACATACTATACTGTATTATGGGACCAAAGATATTAAAATGATTTATTTTTAATAAAAGTAAAAGAATTGGCCTTTAAAACATAAAACCATATTGTTGTGTGTGTCAACTAAGTGATTTTCCAATATTTAGGGCTATAAATAATGTCTGGAACTGCTCACTGATGTTTATAAGAATCTTTGGAACATATCCCACTATCTACCCCAAACCCCTCAGAAATTTCAAAGCAAAATTAACAAGTTAAGAAATTATATGTTTTCTAAAGAGTCAAATACTGATTTAGAGAAGAGAGGGTAAAATAAAATCCAAACAAACTCAGTGATTTAGGAAGACTGTTCTACTAGAAGAATACTATCATCTGTTACTTAAAGGGATTCTGGACCCTTTTTTATACATTTGTATTAATAAACCAAAGAATGTCAAATAGCTTTGATGGAAATATTATAAAAGCAGAATACTTGCCACTAAAAGGTGAACAAGTGAAATAAGAATTTGTTATTCCTTAGCTAAGCTGTTCCTTCAGAAATTGTTTCTGAAAAAATAAATGCAGGTGTCTAGATTGCTGTAGGGATTCTACTTTTACTGACTCTATGGTGTCTTTGACAACAATGCAGCACCGACCTTAAAGTTAAAGATAAAAATTGAGAGCAGAAAATAAAATTGAAGTAAGAAAAAATCTGAAACATTTGAAATAAACAATTTTAACAGCATTCTGAACAAGGCCCAAGAGTAACCTTTTACGGCAGTGTTTCTCAACCTTTGTAGTTTGAAGAGGGGTGGACTTCAACTCCCTGGGAGTTGAAGTCCACCCCTCTTCAAGCTACAAAGGTTGAGAAACGCTGTTCTACAGTATGTCGTATTTTAAGTGGGGATGTTCACCGGGGGAGAGTGGGAAGAGGGATAAAATAGTTTGCATTCACGTAATTGCACTGCATATTTAAAAAATAAAGGCTGGTAGAACGTTGATTATATAATCATGGTCACCATTACGACTTTTTAAAAATTCTCCCTGCAGATGCCCCTGATTTAAGCATCTATTGCAACATCTTGAATACATATTAATTACTTCAAGACAATTTTATAATTGCAACATGCAGGAAATTCAGAGCAGAGTGACCGCTCTACTTTCACTGTTCCATTATTTAAAATGAAAATTGCTTTGCTCATAAGCCATTTTTTGCACTACATTTAGCATTGTTCAGTAGTTATCACTATGTCGCTTTAACCGATGCACACATCACCTTACTGAAAAAGTCATCGTTTGAAGTCTCATTTTAAACAAGACTTAGAAACTATATGCATTTCCAGCACTCCATCATGGAGAGCAAGTGTATTGATTTTTTTAGCACTTCACTTTTGTTTTTTACTCGTGATTGAAATTCAACAGAAGGGACATTATATATTGTTGCCTGAATAACATTTCTCTTGACCTCTATGTATCTGCATTGCAAGATGTAGGTACAACGTGCCATCATGTGGAAAATGGTAAACAGAAAACTAAGAGAAAATAATAGTTTCTAGTTAAATGAATATAGCCAACATTTTTCCATTCCTAAATTAACATGTTTGTGTAAATCACTGTGATAGTTACTTTCTGGGAAAACACTAACAGTAAGGCAGAGACATTCTCAGAAGATATGTGAGATATATTTATATTTTTTAAAAATGGCAAATTTCTATAAATACTTTATTAAAAAAATAATTCAAATAAAAATAATTCCCCCATTAAGTTTTACAAAAAAAGTGATTGCTCTTTAATTTGGTTCTTCTGTGAGATTGATCACAATTTGGCGATCTATAAGATTCTTCAAAAGTCTTTGCTCTGCAGCAATATCATGGTATTGATTCTGTAAAGAACAATAAAAGAAAAACAATAAAAGAAAAATACAAAACTCAAAAATACAAACATTTTGCAACCTTTTTTTTTTTTTGCAACAGTCACTATTTATTTATTTGATTTCCATAGCACCCATCTCAGCAAATGACTCTGATGGCTCACAAGTCAGAAATGTGCACTATAATCAAAATCCTAAAAACATTTTAAAACAACAAAAACAATAAAAACCGTTAAAACACTAAAAAAATGTTAAAGTATCTAATGTGAATACATACAAAGCAAGACATCAGGCCTATTAACAATATAGCCAGAAAGCAGAGCAGTGGTGAAATCCAATTTTTTTTTACTACCGGTTCTGTGGGCATGGTGTGGTTTGGTGGGCATGGCGTGGTTTGGTGGGCATGGCATGGTGGGCGTGACAGGGAAAGGATACTGCAAAAACTCCATTCCCATCCCACTTCAGGGGAAGGATACTGCAAAATCTCCATTCCCACTCCACTCTGGGGCCAGCCAGAGGTGGTATTTGCCGGTCCTCCAAAAAAGTCAAAATTTCTGCTACCGGTACTCGGAATTGCTCAAAATTTCCACTACCAATTCTCCAAAACCTGTCAGAACCTGCTGGATTTCACCTCTGAAGCAGGGCCCCTGATGCATGTAGCTCCCCAGGCTTGGTAGCACAGCTAGTTCTTTATGGAAGGCTAATAGGGTTGAGGCCATTCCAATCTACGAAGGGAGGATGTTCCACAGAGCAGGGACTGCTGCAGAAAAAGCTCCTCTTCTAGTCCCTGTCAGCCAACATTTTTGGCTGAGAGGATATGTAGTGTTAAGTGAATACGGCAGTCGTCAAGTGAACCCAGTGTTCACTATGGGACAGCTTTTGACACAAACTGGAAGTAAATGCTGTTTTTCAGCCAAGATATTATAAATTCCATTTCTGTGACCACGGAGGGACATCAGAACTTCAAAACCAGGTTGTAATTAGTTTTCTTCAGGGTCCATTGTCACTTTCAACGGTCACCAAGCAATCGGTTGTTAAGAACTGCCTCATGTTTTCAGAGCTTGATTTGTTGACTCTAAATAAAGCAGTTTACCGGCATGCTAACTCTAATAAAAGAGATAACAATAATCATCACACTGAGTTATGACCAATGATAGCTCAGAATGGTTCTGTCTCCTAAATTTCCTTTCGATACTGCAGCACACACACACACACACCCATCCAAAGCTGATCTGAGATACAGCCTAGAGGACTGTATGAAAGAAGGGTGGATATCTAATAAGAGATCCCCAGAAAATGCTTTCTGCTACTACAAGCTGACATTTGATATAACCCAGTGAAAAGGAAATACGCTGCATAAATATAAATGTTTCTAAAGAAAATAGGGTATTACCTTAATCATCAAAGACATGGTGTCATTACCGTAATAGTGCAAAGAACTGCCCTGATCCTGCAGGTTGTATTTGAAGCCTGTCACATGAACTTCAGTACATATATCAAAGGCAAAGGCAATGGCAATTAACCCTGTTGTGGGATGTTTTGGTCTCTAAAAAAAAAATCAAATTATAAATATATTTGATTTGTAAACAGATTCACGTTTGTCAAACCACATTTGCATTTGGAAGAAATATGGCAGATTCTATACCTGCTTCTAATCTATCTAGTGTTGATTATAGTAAACCAAACATAGGTAACTCCTTTGATGGATGGATACTATATTTCTTGAATTTTTGAGACTTAAGCCATAATACAGAAGGTAACAGTACTACATCAATGGAGGCTCATTATGTAGTAGATTGACTAATTGCCTATTTAGGTCACAAGTGTGTGCGGGGCAAAGTGTTTGTTTTCAATATACATCAGTCCTTGGTAACTACACAACACTTTTTATATGGTTGTTATTTCAAAATGGTAAAAGACTTTGATTTGGTAACTGGGAAGGGGCCTTTGCAGGCCACAAGAGACAAGGAATGAAATCAGTAGTGGGTTGCTACTGGTTTGCTTCGGAGTGGGCGAACTGGTAGCAGCAGCGGGGGGAGGCTCCACCCGGATGCTTCTGCGCATGCGCAGAAGTGTCATGCGCAAACACGAACGCGCCCACAAGCGAACTGGTAGCGATGGGATTTGAAACCCACTACTGAATGAAATGCTGTAGATTTTGCTCCCCTATAGAACATAGAGGTAAATGCAGCTGCTTCTTTGGAAGTCTCAATGAAGTGCAATAAAACTACCAATTAGCAGAATAGCTTGCTACATGGAATGATGAATGATGAATCCTACTTTGTTTGGTTGTCTTCATACAGAAGTCCGATGGTCATCTATAGTGGATTCTGCACAGAAAATCTTGGACTAGGTAACCTTACTAAGGTTCACAAGCTAACTAAAGACAGTGGAAAAGCATTAAGATTATCTGCCTGGTCTAAATGACCTGTAACCACCAGTTATAGTTTTTTCTATCAAGCAGAGTAGCAGCACTTAATTTATTTTAAGAGCTGGTTCAGAACACCAAGTTCATATAAATGAGAAAAAAACCCCTTCCAGAATTGATAACTTTCCGTGATTCCACTTAGTAGCCAATTATCATTTAATATGGCTCATTCAGATATGCCAGGAACCAGTAGATTGTCTCAGCTTAGTGAAATGGGCTCCTAAATCAGAATTGCTAAGAAGAATGTAAAACTTGTATTTACTCACTTATAATGGAAGATAAATATTAAGATATGGGACTATTACCTAAGGGCATAATTATTGCTATCGATTTGGGTATGTTACTGTAGGCCAATAGTAATAATAATGGTTACAATTTTTATTGGACAATAAATGGAACTAAAATGTATAAAATTGGGGCTATATAAATATTTGCTAGTATCAAATGAATTGATCCCATTAAAGTTCAGTTCATTTTTTAAAATTCTACAACCATATCATTTAAAATGAAAACCATTATATAAAATAGTAATCCAAACCAACATTTAAAAATACAAATATGCACTTTTCAGGGATTCCTGCATTTTTAAAAAAATCAAGGTTCTGCAGCCTGAAAGTGCTTGAAACCTTCTGCTTTAAATAACAATTAAAGGCTCTATTAAATTATATATTTATATTACATATATAATTATATATTACATTACAATTATTGCTCAAAGTTCTAATAAAAAACCAATGAGATATCTGAACATCAACAAGAAATCTCAAGTTAAATTATCTTGAGCGAATATCTCATACTTTCCTTCAGCCTACCCAATTTCTCAAGATTAAGCGGATAGGATAAAAATAATATGTACCATTCCCAATGCCTGGGAGCTAAAAACAATATAGAAATATAATAATGTACTAATTGTGTTGTAATAGGTAGTCTACAGGAAACTTTGATTCAGCATTTCCAATTAAAAATTTCTTAGCCAATATTATTGAAATTGTCATAGTAAAATACATACTGCTCGTCTAGGGAATTTTCTGGGGAAATGAAGCAATTCATATGCTGTTCTTTGAATAATAAATGGATCAAGGATTCTGATTTGCTTAGGCTTATAAATCATTCTCATTGCTGGTTTCTTCCAGAAGACATCAGTTGCCTATGGACAAAAAGCATGCCTTTAATAGGTTAAAGCTGTACTTCCATAACAGAAAAAAATGTGTCATTGTAAAGGAAAAAAATATCATACAAACTAGTTCTAAAAAAAGATGCAGTAGTCATGTTTTCTGCTTCATACTGAAAATATAGTGAAAACATATCCTGATTACATTAAGGAAATGGAGGATAATGAACTTTATAAATGGGAAAACAAATTAGCAATATGATTTTTCATTAACTATAAGGCAGTGCTGATCTGAAATGAAATCCTACAAAACTGAGAAAAGATTACCATCTTTTCTAAAAACTATAATAAAATATCAATTTAAAAAATCCTCCAAACTGGCAATTTTCCCCTAAATGCACAATCTGTCCAATATCTCTTACAACCCACTACAATTGGGAAATCTACATCTCTAAACTCATAATGGTGCTTCTACACAACATTTATACAACATATTAAATGGCACTGTCAACTCTCGAAATGACTTTAGTTGAAGCCATATTCTCTTCTCTTTGTTTCTTAGTTGCCATATATATGGGGAGAGGGGGGAGGGGGGAACCAATGGAGTGTGAAATGTTTTCTTCTAATGTTCCAGGTTTAATAGTAATAGGGCTCGTGGGAACCAAGGTCATCTCAACAAGTGCTTGTAACAGTCGGAGAGAGCAGCTGGGAAGCATACCACATGAGGAATCTATTCTTTTAATTCTATAAAACCGTGGGAAATATTTAGAGTTGGATTCACACCTGAACGTGATGATACGATGTACCCAATAAAGGAGATCTTTGAGAAAAGCTACAGCCTCAGAGTTCTGAATTGATTGGGATCATTACTTGGAACCATACCTAGATCCCAATCCATCAACTCTTGATTACTCTTCTGTACCCCACCATAACCCATATAGAAATAAATCTTGGAGTGTTCATTTGAAGGGTTCACTATCACATTAATGTACTCTGTCACTGATGCCCCTGCACTTTGTCCTCTCACCAAAAGCGTGGTTCATACAGGCAATTTTGTCTCTTACAGAACATTGCCGCTCCCTATCACCTCAAAACCAGCAAAGTGACTCCAGTTCTTCAGCAACCAGGCCATCTAGGTCTTCTCTATGTCTATGAAGATTCTTAAGTCCATGTCATGATTGTTCCAAAGATGCTTTTTCACCTTGAAGATGTTTCACTTTTTGTCCAAAAAGCTTCTTCAGTTCTGACTGAAGAAGTGCCTTCAAGGAAAAACAAAGTCCAGTTGCTTTTGAAAAAGCATCTTTAGGTCTTCAGTAGTGTCAGGCAGGATACCTTAGCTCAACACTCTGATCCTCATTTGAAACAGATCCGGGGAGGGAGGAGGATTACTAATTTAATATCTGAACACAGCTTTTCAGTTATCTAGGTGAGTAATATGTCCACTTGGTCTCATTGAAAAAATGAATTTGACACTAAGAGCAGACCTTTGTTGTTGGGTCTATCTTCCAACAGTACCTCAAACACCAGAAATTCAGAGGACCTGATCAAAGGAAAAAATCTAAGGGCCACTATTCCATTCTGATTTCTCAGACTCACTCCCTTCTGCTGGCTGGGTGAAATCATTAAAATGACACTTAGCCTCAACATTGGTCTGCTCAAACTCAAGCTGTGTGAATTGCCAATCTCCTTCCTACTTCTTGCTTGCACTCTAAATTTCCATTTTAACTACTACTGAGGCTACTCCTTCAAAGACACAAAACACCATTCTGCCAGCTCCAGCTAATTCTATTCCAGTATAAAAATTATCCTCAGTATAAATCTTCTAGGAACATTAATTGTGGTATAATTTACAATCTAGCACAGAAAGAGTTTATCAATATCTGAAGCACATTGCTTTCAAGACAAGCAAGAAAGGCGATTTTTAAGGAATCTGCTCCAATTTTCTAAACTTTATTATTAGATTTCCATCCTGTTTCTTTTTTATTCAACTCAAAGTGGCATACATAATATTCCCACTTATTTTTTCTATAATAACAACTCTGCAAGGTGAATTGAAAGTCCATCCAATCAACCTTTTTTGACTAGCCAAGAACCTGAACTCGTGATTTCCCAGTTTCTAGTCCAACACTTTAACCATTATATCAAACTCATTGTTCCAAGTTACCTTGTCTGTATCCAGTCCTTTTTTTCCCCTTCCTTTCCCCATTTTTTAAAAAAGTAATATTTTTAAATTGCAAGTGGATTTTTACAATATTAATTAATATAGTCCATAAGGGTTATCAATATTTTATTTGGGAAAAGGGGAACATCATTATTATTATGAGATTTTTAGTCTGAGTTTTTACAATATATTTTATTAACTCAAGAATACATTATAAATATTATATAGTATGTTTTTATTTAACTCACTAACTTCATCTATGCAAAGAGTGTATTTAATTGATGCAGGAAACAGATAAAAAAAGGAAGGGAAGATAGAGCGGGTGGCTTCAGGTTGAGCCCCCAGAACTGCTGCCAGGGTTCTTTCCTTGCCCTGGTAAGCGTTCTGAGTGAGGGCTCCCTTCCCAGGCTACCGGACCTCCGAGCGGTGAGGGACCTCTGTTTTGAACGGAGCGAGACAACGAGAGCAACTCCACTTACTATAATTCACAGTCTTTCAACATTTAAAGGATTTGGTGAGATCTGGACTATTTTTAAGAATTTAATTATATTTAAGGGATTTTTTCTTTAAAAAAAAGAAACGGAGCTGTCTCTGAGTGAAAGTGTCTGGAAAATGGCGGCTGGCTAAAGCGGGGCAAGTGAAAGGGAAAAGGAAAAGTGCTAATTATCAGTTTGCCTGCCAGTAATTGAAACTAATGTATCTGCAAGATTTTTAACTGAAAAATACAAGTGATTTGATTCCTTTTCTGTAAAACTGGGGAAGACAGGAAAAGGAGGAAGATTTTCTTTTTTCCAGAGACTTAAATCCTGTTCTGGCATGGCTTCAAAAAAAGCGGGGGGAGATTCCCCCACACACCAGATAAAGGAAAAGTCAGCCAAGTTACCAGCGCCAGCTCAGAGTCAGACACAGGACAGTGGGACTGAGGATTTGAAAGTTTTCATACTTAACATACATAAGTCCCTAGGAGAGCTTTCTGGAAAAATGAGTAAAATGGATGAAAGGATGGAAAAAAATCAAAAGGAAATGAAGGAGTTGGTTGAGGAAAAAACTGACAAGTTAAGTCAGAATGTGGCCACTGTAGCTACTGCTTTTACCGATGCTTTGTTGGTGGTAGAGAAAAAAGTGGATGATTTAAATCATGAAGTGGAATCTAATAAGAAGGAAGTAAATGAAAAAATCTTTAAAGTTGAGGTCAAAAATCAAAGGCTAGAAGATGAAATCACGATGATGCAATTTCGGAATATGGAGTTCGCTATAAGACTGAGGTTTAAGAGAAAACAACAGAGAGAATCTGAGGGCAGCTTGTGTGGATATATTGGCTAAGATTTTAAAAATTGAATCAGATGCGATTGCTAATAGAGTTGACAAGATTTACAGAGTTAATTCGCGTGTGGCGAGAGAAAGGAATTTGCCAAGAGATGTAGTGATTTATTTCACTGACAGAAGGTTGAGAAATGACATTTTGCAAAGTTCTTTCCACACCTCTGTTCAACATGAGGGTAGCCAAATTGGTGTTTTTAAAGAGCTGCCACCTAAGATGTTAAGAGACCGGAAAGATTTTGGTTTTTTGGTAAATGAATTGAAAAAGCGTCAGATTCCATTCAGATGAGATGCTCCTGTTGGTATTATCTTGAGATATGAGGATGTAAGATATCGTATCAACTCGGTAGAAAAAGTAGAATATTTTTACAACAATGTCCTTAAAAAAATTTTAACACCCCCACGTTCATCTACACTTTTATCTGTAGAAGAAATTTCTAAAGAGAAGGATCTTGAAGAGGGGACTCAAGAATTGATTCAGCAAAAAGAACCACAGGCAATTCGAGAAACAGTAAGGGAGGAAACTCTAGGAGCAGTAGGTGGTCTCTCAGAGGATTTTTTTGCAGATTTTTTAGAGCCTAAACCAAAGCAGTCTAGAGCCACAAGAGAGGTGGAGCCGGACCTCGACTTGTTGTTGCAAGAACCGAAAGATCAATGTATAACTCGTGCAGCAGAGAAGCAAAGACTAGAGAAACAAAATCAACAGAGGTCCAGGATGCCACAAGAAGAGAATGGTGCAAATGGGAAGAAACAGTACTCTGAAGCAGTGGGAGGAGCGAGACCAAAGACATCTGCTGTGGAAAAGAGTCTTAGGCAAATGCTCGAATCGCTTCAGTCATCCCCAAAATGACAGTTAGATTTTTATCATGGAACGTGAATGGTCTGAATTCACCACAGAAAAGAAAGAAAATATTTCATTATTTGAAGCAATATAAAAATGATGTTGTTTGTTTGCAAGAAACTCATACTAGAACCCAGGAACAAAATTTTTTGATAAATTCAAAACTTGGGCCACATTTTATATCTTCTAGCTCTGTGAAAAGGAATGGATTAGTTTTGTACATTTCTAAAAGAATACCAGCTAAACTGATAGAAACGGATGATGAAGGAAGATATATCGCAGTTGAAATAAATATACAGAATGTCTCGATGCTTCTTATTGGGATTTATGCCCCAAATCAACAGCAGGAAATTTTTTATAAATTATTGAACACTAAAATATTGCAGTGGAATTATAAGTCTTTTTTGATCATGGGCGACTGGAATGGAGTAATTGATACAAATCTTGATAAGAAGACTTTGGCCAAGAAGGGGAATAAATTACCACAGACATTCTTTGCACTGAAAGAAGAATTGGAACTGAAGGATGTATGGAGAATTCATTATCCGAAGGAATTGGACTTTACATTTTTTTCCGATAGACATAAATCCTTTTCCAGGATTGATTTCATGTTGGCTACTTCTGATTTATTGACTAAAGTGGTTAAGACTAAAATATTTCCTAGAACTGTATGGTATGGATGGAGATGGATTTTGGTAAGAGGGAGAGAAGATCTTGGAGAATGAATGAGAATTTATTTAGATATGAAAAGAATATTATGGATCTTAAAAAACACGTTAATGAATTTTTTCATATTAACTTAAACAAGGGTACACCTATTGAGACTGTTTGGGATGCAAGTAAGGCTTATATGAGAGGTGTACTGATTTATATGAATTCTAAATATAGGTCAACATGACAAAAGTCTAGAATAGAATTGGAGTCAGAAATAAAGGAAAAAGAACAATTGCTTATTAAAAATCTGACTGATGAGAAATTACAGCTAACTATAAAACTTTTGAAAGATCAATTTCAAATATTGATGGCTGATCAGACGGCAATTAATTTGCAATATGCCAAACATAATACTTTTTGTAATGCTAATAAACCTGGTAGATGGCTGGCTTATACCCTGAGAAAGCAACAAAGTTCTCGTATTATAAACACAATTGAGTACAAAGGGAAACAAGTTTTTCAACAGAACTTAATACATCAAGCTTTTTTAGACTATTATTCTAAATTATACCATGCTGATAATATTAAAAAGGACTTTATTGATGAATATCTTGAGAAGAAGAGGGTTACAAAAATTTCAAGTATACAAAGTGATGGACTGAATCAACCTATAATATGTGAAGAGATTTTATTTGCAATAAAACAACTGAAATTATCTAAAGCTCCTGGGACGGACGGTTTGACAGCAGTATATTATAAGACTTTACAATCAGAATTGGTTGAGCATCTTAAGGACTTGTTTTGTAATATTCAGCAGGGGGGTAAAATACCCCCTTCATAGAAGACGGCTTTTATTTCATTGATTCCGAAGGAAGAGGGTTCTACAAAACCAGAAAATTTTAGACCAATATCTCTCCTGAACACGGATTATAAAATTTATGCAAAAGTATTAGCCAACAGATTGATGCCAGTTATTCAAGATGTGATTCATGAGGATCAAGCAGGTTTTATAGAAGGTAGATACATGAAGGACAACGTCAGGCAACTCAGACTTATTGGAATATCTTGAAAAAAATAAGCAGATCCCTGCGGTGCTGGTGTTTTTGGATGCAGAAAAGGCCTTTGATCGAGTCAACTGGGATTTTCTAAAAAAGACTTTGCATAAAATGGATTTTGGAGACCAGTTTATACAAGCGATTTCAGCAATTTATCAAGAACAGACTGCACAAATTATTATTAATGGGAGTTTAACTACTAATTTTCATATACAGAAAGGAACCAGGCAAGGTTGTCCGCTATCCCCATTGTTGTTCATCCTAACTTTAGAAGTGTTGTTGAATGCTCTACGGGACTCTAACAACTTGAATGGAATAGTTGTAAGGCAAAAAGACTACAGAACAAAAGCATTCGCAGATGATCTGGTTGTTACCCTAACACGACCTTTGGAATCAATCATACAGATGAAAAACATTATAGAGGAATATGGTCTGGTTTCAGGTTTTAGTCTGAACCAGAAAAAGACTAAGATGATAGTTTAAAATATGTTGGAACCACAAAGGAGTGAACTGGAAAGGTTGGCAGGCTTTGAAATAGCTACAAAGGTGAAATATCTAGGAGTTCAGGTTGCAACTTCTAATATAAAACTTTTTCAAAATAATTATGAGGAATTGTGGCATAAGATTCAAAAGGATCTTGAAACTTGGAAGAAACTGCAACTATCTTTACTTGGCAGAATAGCAGCTATTAGGATGAACGTTCTACCTAGATTTCTGTTTTTATTTCAAATGATTCCGGTGCTTAAAAGTGATAAAACCTTGATGGAATGGCAAGCAGGTCTAAATAAATTTATTTGGAATGGGAAAAAACCAAGAGTCAAACTTAAAATCATGCAAGATGTTCGTGAAAGAGGTGGCCTCAAAGTTCCAAACCTACGTCTATACTATGAGGCAGCAGTGTTGACACAAGTGGGTGATTGGTTTGGAACAACGAAAACAGAAATTTTGAATATAGAAGGCCATGATTTGGAATTTGGTTGGCATGCATATTTATTCTATGAAGATAAGTTGGACAGAGTATTCAACAGTCACATTTTGAGACATGCTTTGATGAGAGTTTGGAAGAAGCACCAGCTTCAATTGGATTACAAAATACTTTTGTGGTTGGATCTTGGGCAGATTATGCCAAATATAAAGTCACTCGGGGGGATTTTATATAAAGAGATGCTTCTTAATGATGGGGGCAGATGGATTTTGAAACCTTTGAATATGCTGTTGGAAGAAGGGACGAATTTAACTTGGTTGCAGTACCTTTAACTTCAAGCGAGATGGAGAGAAGATCAGAAAATTGGACTAATGTCGTATGAAGAAGATTTGGTGACTCAGATAAAATGTAAAGGGCCGATGCATATTAAGTGAGTGTATAATTTATTGTTAGAAAGAGATTCAGAGGGTGAATTAGTTAAAGATTGTATGATAAAATGGGCACAAAATTTTGCAGAACCAGTAATGTTGGAAACATGGGAAAAGATCTGGGTCCAGAATGGACGTTGTCTTACCTGAACGTCCGTTTTCATGGCGTTGCGACCACAATCCATAGGTGGGAGATAGTCCCTCATTTCCTGACAGCAACTGAGAGAAAAAAACTTCAGAAATCTTCCTTCGTGCTGGGGCCACGCCTCCAAGCCCCATGATTCCTCAGTCCTTTGACTCGAAGTCGTAACAGCTGGAATTAGAACTGAACAAATAAAATGAGAACCATAAACTCCAAACAAGGTAAGACCTGCCCCCAACTGGGGGGACATAGCAGTTAGCCTTAGGGAGGGCATGGATTGTGGTCGCAACGCCATGAAAACGGACGTTCAGGTAAGACAACGTCCATTTTCCACAGCGTTGCTCCCACAATCCATAGGTGGGATATACCCAAGTTCACCATTAAGGGCGGGAGGCTGACTGCTCCCCCACACCTCCCTCCTTAATCACAGATTGTAGGACTCTACGCCCAAAGGAGGCGTCGGCCGAGGCGAAAGCATCAATGCGATAATGTTTTATAAAGGGAGACATCGAAGTCCAAGTCGCCGCTTTACATATGTCCAATACAGAGGCTTGAGCTGACCAAGCCGCCGTGGATGCCGCGCTCCGGGTTGAGTGAGGCAAAATTTTGCCCGGGATAGGTCTCGCCTTCGCCTCATACGCAGTGGCAATAGCCGCCTTAATCCAGCGTCCTACTGTCGCAGCCGATACTCTCTGACCCATAGTGGACGGATGAAAGGACACTAACAGGGCCTCCGAGCGCCTGAAAACCGCTGTACGATGGAGATAATAGCGAAGTGCCCTCTTCACATCCAATTTATGCCAGTGACGCTCCGTCGGATGCCGAGGGGACGGACAAAAGTCCGGAAGCACCAGTTCCTCTGATCTATGAAATAGTGAGTTCACTTTCGGTGTGAACGCCGGATCAAGTCTTAACACAACTGTATTCGCGTGGAAAATACACAAATCTTGCCTGGTAGATAAAGCTGACAACTCCGACACCCTTCGAGCCGAAGTAATGGCGAGTAAGAAGGCCACTTTGAAAGATAAATACCGCAATGCCACTGATCCCAGCGGTTCAAACGGAGGGTCGATGAGTGCCTGTAAAACGAGTGAAAGGTCCCAGGTCGGAAAACGGTGCACTGTTGGTGGGCAAAGATTAGTCGCTCCATGAAGGAAGTCTTTAATCCTCGGATGATGAGACAATGATTCATAAGGAACACAAGGCAAGATAGTGGACAGGGCCGCTACTTGACGACGCAACGTAGATGGCGCCAAACCTTTCTTCAGACCTTCTCGAAGGAAATCAAGCACCACCGGAATATCCGCCGAGATCGCATCCATGTGCCGAACCGAACACCATTGATAGAAAGCCTTCCACGTGGCCCCATAGATTCTGGTCGTGGATGGTCGTCTGGCCGCCTGAATCACGTCTATTACCTCGTCCGACAGCCGATCCCTGCGCATGATGTTCCGTTCAAGTGCCAGACGGTCAGTCTGAACCATTCCGGCTCCGGATGATAAATGGCACCTTGGCGCAGAGATAACCTCTCTGGAGGAATCAGCCATGGGGAAGACATCGACAGTTCCACCAGATCGGCGTACCACTGCCGACGAGGCCAATTCGGGGCCACCAGCAGAATCTCCGCTTCTTCCCGTAACAGCTTCCTGATGACTCTCGGGATTAGGGCAATCGGCGGAAATGCATATAGGAGACCTTTTGGCCAGGGACTTCTTAGGGCGTCGCAGGCCTCTGCCTTTGGGTGCGGATAACGGGACATGAAACGAGGCAGTTGCGTGTTCAGATGGGAGGCAAACAAATCCATGATCGGGTCCCCGAAACGAGACGTGATCTCCTGAAACATGGATGGTATCAGCTGCCACTCTGCTGCATCTATGCGTTCTCTGCTGAGCCAGTCCGCCTGGGTGTTGTCCACCCCCGAGATATGGTCCACCTTGATGGACAACAGATGTACTTCTGCCCAGCGGAACAGCGTCTCGGACTCCCGCATCAACTCCCTGGACCGCGTGCCCCCTTCGCGGTTTACGTGGGCCTTTGCGGAAGTGTTGTCCGTAAGGACCAATACGTGAGCGCCGTCTACTACAGCTTGAAAATGACTCAGAGCCAACCGGATTGCGCGAAGTTCCAGGAGATTGATGCTCTCCTTGCTCTCGAGGTTGGACCACAGCCCCTGAGCCACCTGGTTTGAGAGATGGGCCCCCCAGCCTCGGAGGCTGGCATCTGTCGTTAACACTAACCTCGACGGCTCCAGGAAGTAACAGCCCTTGAGGATCGCCGGGGACCTCCACCAATCCAGCGAGAGGCGCACCCGAGATGGAAGACGTATCTTGAGGTAAGACGACCCCAGTCCCCTGCGTTGGTAAGGGAGCAGATGCCACTGAAGGGGTCGGTAATGTCTCCGTGACCAAGGAACAATGTCCAGACATGACACCATTTTCCCCAATAGGCTCGCCAGAAGGGCCAGAGAAACCGATCTGAGGGACAAAACTAGAGCGACTGAGTCCGCGATGCTCTGCTGCCGATCCGGAGGCAAAAACACCTGGCCAGCAACTGAATCTATTATCGCCCCCAGATGACGAATTCGTGTGGTTGGCGTAAGATGACTTTTGGGGACATTGATGGTGAAGCCATGTTGTTGAAAATAGTCTATCACGAGGTCTCTGTCTCTGGAGGCTTGAGAAGTCGAGCTGGAGAGAATTAGAATATCGTCCAGGTAGCAGAGTACCCGGACGGGAACCGCCCTCAAAGAAGCCGCGACCACCGCTACCAACTTTGTGAAAGTCCGTGGTGCGGAGGACAGGCCAAAAGGCATGGCCCGATACTGGTAGTGGGAGCCCGCATACTCGAATCTGAGGAAACGACGATGCAAAGGATGGACTGGCACATGAAGATAGGCTTCCCTCAAATCCACCGATTGCAATAGATCTCCTTGTCTTACTCCCCCAAGGATGGAACGGAGGGAGTGCATCTTGAACCTGCGGTATAGTACCGACAGGTTCAGCGTTTTGAGGTTGAGGATGCCCCTCCAACCTCCGGAGCTCTTTGGCACCAAAAATAGAACCGAGTAAAAACCCAAGCCCCGCTGCTGCAAAGGAACAGGTTCTATCGCTTGGATGGATAATAAATGTTGGATTTCTGCCATCATCAGTGCTTGGTTGTCGCTGGAATCTGGCACCGGGCAACGAACAAACCGTTGAGGAGGAAGTCCCGTAAATTCTATTAGGAGACCCTGGGACACCGTTTGAAGAATCCAACTGTCTCCCGTAGAAAGGGCCCATCGGCGATGAAAGTGTTGTAATCTGCCGCCGATGGCGCCGGGCTCCTGGGCGTCATTTGCCTTTGCGATACGGCTTGAACCCAGAACCACGCTGCTGTCGTCTGACGGGAGCCGGTTGCCGCGCTCTATCTCGGTATTGTTGTCTATCCGAGAATCTGTCTGATGTAGAGCCTGAGTTCCGATTTGAATAGGGCCCCCCTGGGCCCGAGAAATTCCGAAAGGGCTGCCGCTGCGCATAAGGGACATAGCGCCTATCAGAACGTTTGTAGGAAGTCGGTAACACCTTCCTCTTATCTTTGTCCTCTATTAAAAGAGGATCGAGCGACGAACCGAAAAGCTTGGTGCTGTCATAAGGGGAGGATGCCAACCTCCACTTGGCTTTGGCGTCCGCCTTCCAATTCCGCAGCCAAAATAGGCGCCGGGAAGCCACCGTTGAAGCCAAGGCCCGTGAAGCAAACTTCGCTGAGTTGAGCGAAGCGTCGGCCGAGTACTCGGTGGCAGCGACCAATTTGTTGATGTCCTGATGCCACCTCCTCTCTTCGGGAGGTAGGCGACCCTGTAGCTGCCGCAGCCATATCAATGCTGCTCTATTGAAAAAGGATGTTGCGGTAGCGGTTTTGATCGCCCAGGCGGCCGCCTGATGTGCCTTGCGAAAAGCTAACTCAGCTCGCCGCTCCTCAGCTTTGAGGCCATCCAGCGCATCTGATGGGATATTGGACGAGGAGGCCAGCCCAGTGATAGGGTCGTCCACAGGTGGAAGGGCAAGAAGACTTTCCAACTCTGGTGCGGCGCAGAAGAGTTTCTTGTCCAAGTTACTCGGCGCTGTGAGCGATCCTGGTTGAGTCCACGGGGAACGAATCACATCGGTGAAGAGTTGCGGACAAGGTATAAAGTCCTTTTCGGGCTTTGCGACCTGGAACAGTGATTCGTGTGGACCCGACTTGGCTTTAGATTCGGAGGCAGCAGACTCCTCCCTGCCCAGGTTCGTTGCCAGCCGAGCTTTGTGCAGCAGTGATTTAAAAAGCGAGGGCTTGAACAGACCTGTAAAGGCCGGTGTGTCTGGCTGTAAATCTTCGTCATCCGATAAGTCCACCTCTTCTGGCAGTTCCTCCTCAGGAGCAGTATCCGTCTGTGATACTGGTTCGGTGTGGGCAGGAGAGCGTGGGCGCCCCGAGGAAGCCAGCTGGTGAAAGGCCCTGGGTGGGACTGGTGAGGGCTGAGAAAACCCCGCCTGCTGTGCTCCAGCCGCCAGGAAGGAGGCGAACGCAGAGGAAAGGAGGGCCTGGAAGTCAAACTGTCCCGAAGGTAGATAGCCCTCTGGAAGCCTGAGCCCCGCAGACATAGGGGTGAAAGTCGCCTCGGGCCTACTGCGAGACAGGGGAGCAGGAGTTGGCCCACCTACCAAGGAAACATCAGGAAGAGATTGTGAGACCCCTCTACTAAGACCCCTAGGAGCTCTGGCCTTGTGGAGGTCCGAATGTGGGGTCGGTGGTGGAATAGCGGCCCCACCCAAGTCCCGTGACTCCTGCTCGGTCTGTAACTGACCGGCCTGGTCCAGCATCTGACCTTTTGGCGGAGGTCCGTCCATTGGCAGAGAAGCCTCTGCTGCCACTTTTGCCTTATTGTATTGTTTTTCGAGCGCCTTGTGGCGCCTGAGGGCGTCCCTATCCATTGCTGGAGGCGCTCCGGCCTGGGCACTCTTGCGGCCCGAGGAAGTTGAGCGGCTGCTCCCTGTACGACTCCTCGAGCGCCTGGGTGGGCTAACTTCCGCCTCCAAGTCGGAGGACAACGAAGAGGAGTCACCCATTATGGGAACCGGTAAGGGCCCTCTGAGGGGATGAGGGTGAAGATAGGCCCTGGTCACCCCACCAAACACGGCCTGTACGTCACCCAGTCCAAGCAGGCAAATCGCGAAGGGCTTCCACAGGGACGACAGGAACCACCGCCCCTCCGGAGAGAAGGTGGCGGAAAACCCAGCAGCCAACGGCAATCGAAAGTCCAAAGGTGGCTGAGGGCTGGAAAATGAGCGGCCGATCGCCAATGGGTCTCAAAATGGCGGCCGCAACTTTCGCGCCCTTCAAAATGGCGCCCGCGCCGAAAAAGAGTGAAGAAAATGGCGCTCGCACCTTCCCAGCGCTAACGGAGTCGCTGAGGGAAGGCAACAATGCTGGAGCCTGCACGATCTGGTGCAGGGCTCCGCAGCCGCTTCTAATGAGAGCCCGATGGAGTGGGGGGGGTGCGAGGCAGCGTGTCGGCTCACCAACGGCTTCCTCCCGGCACCCGCGGCTGTCAAATTAGCGCGGACCCGCCCCGAAGGGCCAGGAGCCGCTCGCTGCAAGCCCGAAGGCCAAAAGAGGCGTGGGCGGCCCGGAGCCCCGGGGCCACGGCGCGCGCCTCAGCAGCTCGTCAAAGGCTCTCCAACCGTAGAAAAGAAAAAAATCCAAATCAAAAATAAAAGAATAGCCTAAAGAACGCCTAGAAACGCACACACAATTTGCACGAAGGAAAACCTCAGTCCTGTCAGCGACTGAGAGAAAAAGGACTGAGGAATCATGGGGCTTGGAGGCGTGGCCCCAGCACGAAGGAAGATTTCTGAAGTTTTTTTCTCTCAGTTGCTGTCAGGAAATGAGGGACTATCTCCCACCTATGGATTGTGGGAGCAACGCTGTGGAAAATGTTGTTTACAGAAGCACAGAATATGAGGGAAAACTTTTATAAGATGTTTTATAGATGGCATTTAGATCCAAAAAAATTATCATGTATGTATCCAAATGTTCAACCTAAATGTTGGAGGTGTGATTGTTTGGATGCAACATATTTTCATATTTGGTGGACTTGCAGAAAATTGAAAACATTTTGGATTAAACTTTGGTGGGTTATGCAGAACATTTTGAAGAAGAAGCTTGAATTTTCTCCTCAGTTTTTTTTGCTGGGGATAGTTAAGGATTGTTCACTGGCTGAAACGAGATTGATTTTATATATGACTACTGCAGCTAGACTACTGATTGGTCAATACTGGAAAACAGATAGTGTACCTACCATAGAGGAATGGATATTGAAGATGTCTAATTTTGCAGAAATGGCTAAGATTTCTGCATACCTAAAAGACAGGACCCATGCAGTTTTTGCTAAGGAGTGGAAGAAATGGGTAGAGTATATGCAGAATAAATATCAAAGTAAGAAGTTTCAATTAGCATTTGACTCATAATTATATTATTAAGTATTTTATTATATATTTGAATTTATATTTTTATTATGTACTTATATTAATATTTAGATACATTATAATGTTAGAAATAAATTTATATACTTGATAGATTAGCCTTATTTTATCTAATTTAAAAAAAAAGAAATTTATGATGTATTGTTTGAATTTTATATACTTTTTTTAAATAACATTACTAAGATTGAATATTGAGAATTATATTTAATGTTAAACATTTATATGAAATTTTTTTTCCTAAAATTTATGATGCTCAAAATTAGTTTTATATATATATATATATATATATATATATATATATATATATATATATATATATGTCATATTTGTCATATTTGTTAGATTGCCATAAGTTTTTACAAATGATTTATGGTTATTATATATTTGATTAGGGGGTTAAAAGATGCTAGAAGTCTAGATTAATTTTTTATTACTTAAGGTTAGAGTTGTTATATGTTTAGCTGGATCTCACTTAATTTTTTAATTTTTTTTTTCTTCTTTGGTTGTTTGATGTTGATTGATACATATGATTGGTTAATAGCGGAAGTCAGGGGGGAAGGGGGGAGGGATAGGGGGGAAAGGGAGGGGGTGGTAGTTGGGTGGGGGGATTGGGGGGGAAAGGGGTATAAAAATTGTATTGTAAAACTTTTTCAATTAAAAAAAAAATAGAAAAAAATATAGATATACAATTACTTTGCATGATTTCCACTAAGGTCAAAAATATATTCCAAAAGTACCAACCTAAAAGAGATCATTCTTACTTACGACAATTCCCCATGGTTGTATACAGCAGTATATAAATGAACATTGCATTAAGCATAGCTACATGTTCTTGTGATTTAGGAATACTGTAAGAACAAGCCAATCTTGCAACAATGCAATTAATATTCCCAATCGGTACCCGCTGCAAAGTGCTGTGTCTCCTTATGGTAAGGAGACGCAAGAGAAAATTTAGATGCATTGTCACCACACGGAACTTACCACTGTATTATGGCCACTTAATAAGTCTGAAAGCCATTTTAAATCATGGTGCTTGAAGACAATAAAGACAGCAATGGTTTTTGGATCATAGTGAAGAGGATCTGAAAAAATTGACTCTGGATAGAAAAGTCGGAATGTTGTCTTCCTTCCAACATCATCTTCATAGCCTTTAACAGGCCCATTATTCATTCTATTCAGGAAAAATATTATTAATAGTTATGAAAAATCCTGCTTTTATTTCTGAAGTACACATTTAAGACTGCATTCAAAATCAGAATTTGTTCTAATATTGATTAAGGCTGCATAGCAGAGGTGAAATGTTCCCAGTTCGGACCAACCCCCCCCCCCCCCCCATTGCCTAGCTTAGCCGCACAATTATCACAGGCTTTTGTTTTATTTTTAAAAGCATTTTTTCTACAACCTCTTTGGCTGAAAAAATGCTTTTAAAAGTAAAACAAAAAGCCTTCAATGATCGCGCGGCTCAGCTGGGATCATCAGAGCCTTTTAAAAGCATTTTTTCTACAACCTCTTCAGCCGAAGATGTTATAGAAAAAATGTTTTTAAAAGGAAAAAAAAGCCTCTGCCAATCAGGCAAGTCAGCTGGGATTGTCAGAAGCTTTTAAAAGCATTTTTTTTACAACCTCTTCAACAGAAGAGGTTGAAAAAAATAGTTTTAAAAATAAAAATAAAAAGTTGGCTACGCCCACTTAGTCATATTACCCTCCCACCAAGCCACCCCCACAGAACTGGTAGTAACAAATTTTACATTTCATCACTGCTGCATAGTATGCAGATTTCACCTGTAAATACATAATAGATGCAATATGACAACAGGGGAGCAATATGGGAGAAATATTAGGTTACATGCCTTAACTCAACTATTGGAATCTTTTGCTTTTATTTTTAGGAGCACCTTCCTTTGGGAGAAATCTGTCAAGTGACATAGAATTGCCAAATCCCCCTTTTTTTCAACATTTCCTGTTCTCCCTCTTTTTTGTCTTCCTACCAACAGATTACTAAAGAATGGACTATCTTTGACAGAAGTCAAAACTGATGCACAAGGCATTTGACATGAAGCAAAACATTACATGGATTTATTGAAGGATGCATATGATATAAAAACTGACAAGTCACTCATCCTTGATTTAGTTTCTATTTTCTATCAGAAGAGTCAATATATAGATTAAGCCCTTTTGCAGAAATTTTTTCTGAATCATGTAAGCTATTCTGTTTGTGTTGCTCAGCTATTCTATCTGAGCAACACAAACACAGGATACAGGAATGTCGCAAGGGAACAGTACATACAGTAGTTACATTCCTTGTGATTTTCTACTTCTTCTTTAGCTTAACTGAAACAGCTGTACTTTCTCATAATTTCTTCCTAAAATATTATGTAAAGTATTGAATATACAATCTTGAAATTCTTTGTCCTAAATAAACTTTTTTATTCTGTCTTTTACTTTACCGACCCCCTAAGGTGATCTAGTGTATATTTCAATTAAGTTACACATTATAACCAAACATATGAGACTGATTGTACCTTTAAGGCAACAGCTGCTCATGAAAACTTATCACTATTAAATCTACTTAATTTTGAAGGTATAGCCAGTCTTCATGTTTACTATTTTGCTATAGACTAACACAGTTATGTACCGTATTTTTCAGATTATAAGATGCACCTGACTAAAAGACGTGCCTAAATTTAGAAGAGGAAATCAACAAAAAAAGTTTTTGGCCTCCGTGCGCCCTATTTTCAGGCCTTTTTTGGGGCCTTTTCCAGCCTTTTTTTGGCCCAATTTCAAGGCTTTTTTCTGCCCATTTTCAAAGCTTTTTTCAACCGTTTTCGAGGGGTTTTTTGGCCTTTTTGAGGCTTTTTTCAGGCTGTTTTTTTCTGAAAAAAATGGCCTCCCAAAAAAGCCTTGAAAATGAGCTTTAAAAAGCTTCAAAAATGGGCTGAAAAAAGCCCCCAAAATGGGCTGAAAAAAGCCAAAAAATGGGGCATGTGGAGGCAAAAAAAACCCAACCAGTGGGTGGGCGGGGCTTCAGCAATATTTGGTCTATAAGACGCACAGACATTTTCACCCCCTTTTGGGAGACAAAAAAGTGCATTTTGAAAAATACGTTATTTTGCTTGTAACTTTAAAAAAATAAATAAAACAAAAAGTGGGGCAGGAAGGAGCAACCTAGGATGTCATCAAATATAAATGGATTACATTTAAAAGGAGGTATTCTACTTTGCATAATAAAGTATCAGTTTTAAATTTATCCATTAATTTATTACACAGTATGGCTTTACAGGTAGTTCTTGTTGTCAAGCGCAAGAAGCCAGAAGCTGGGATAGAATTCAAAAGTACTACGTCTTAATTTCATGCTGCCTATGCAAGAATCTGTTTTACTAATGGTCAAGGCAAACTTCGTGCTAGATAAGAGTCAATGGAATTTATGGGGATTGGACGTTGATCTCTTATGAGAGCTTAATGACTCCAAACTGATGATGCATTTGACCCTGCCTTCAGGGTTAATCTGGTCATCTCCTACACTTGTTCAATCACTACAACTGGGATCAGTAACCACATCACTAATTGCCCATCAGTTATTAAGTGACACATTATATATCTGCAATGGACTTACAACCTCACTTCCACTGCAATTGTTAAGCAAATCACCCACACTCATTAAGCAAGACACTTCATAACTGCTACTTGTGATTTTATTCCTGACTTCTCCATTGATTCTGCTTGTTGGAAGTCAGCTGTGAAGTATGCAAGTTGTGATCCCCTGACTGTGGGTACAATGTAACAATTGTTAAATGCGAAGACAGATCGTAAAGTTACTTTTTCAGTGCTAGCATCATTTCAAATAGTCTCTAAACCGAGGTCTACTTGTATATATTGCATTATGCCATATTTCAGTATGCCATTTCCTGCTTCTTTTCCTTGTAATGATAGGGGCCCATACCCATTATAAAGCTAATGACAAAATACTTGTTTTCACATTAGAAAGTTGCTTTACCTAATTACCACATCGTAAGAATCAATTTTTTGACCCAGCTTCTTATTTCGAAGGATTCCTCCATTGCCAACCACAATACATTTTTTACAGGATGGGCTGTTGAATGATAAGAACACATCTATTAAGCATTATACAATAAATGTGTGTTTATAAATAGAAGGGCAATGTTAAATGTAATTAACTCAAAATATTATTACTATCAATGTTCATATTCAGATGCCCTTAAGATGAGGAAGGAGACAAAGTGATACTCTCTAAACTTTAAGGATAGAAAATCAACCTGCTGCTGCAGATTAAGTCTATTGGATTTGAAATTGGTTTTTAAGCAGGAGGTAGAGCTCCCCAACCAACATCATTCCTGACAGTTTCTCATTTGTAAGCACAATTTCTGATGCTATTTTCCCATTAAACTAAAGCAAAAAGGGAATGGAAAATGGATGTAGGACACTTTCTTTGAGCCATATAAGATGTACAAGATGACAAGATCCGTTTTATTTCATTTTACATTTTTGTTCATCTTGCACAATAGATAAAGCTATGATAGGTAAAAATTTGCTACTTTTAAAACTACTCATGTCACTTAATTCATAGAGAGAGAAGGAGGAGACATTACATGAGAAAGACTGCCAAAGAAAAAAGGAATCTGCAACTTTGGAAAGCCCCTTAAACTGGCTTCCTAAGTAGTTTTCAATTATAATGTCATAATTTTAAGTTTCACTGATTATACTATCAATTCAAGAATGGTTAAAAGTATGAAAACAATTAATGTTTCTGCTAATGAAAAAAAATCTGCAATTAAAATTCTATTATGAAATACAAAAAGTAATATTATATCATAAGATGCATGAATTTTCTTACAAAGATCTCTAACATCACATAAAAGATATAATCTTCACCTGTTATCTTCCAGGAACAGGTCACAGCTTTCAAGTTTTGAAAGTGCAAGTTGAAAATAGATTTCTGTAATACAAACGTTTTATTTAAAAAAAGAACCAGCATTTCATTGCCCCAACAAAATTCAGCATAATTGATTTGAGTATAATTAGTTGTCGTAAAACTAAAATACAAAATCAAGCATATATGATTTGAATATAATTTGTTGCTGTAAAACTAAAGTGCACACAAGCAGATTTTTGTGCAGGAACTTTCTTTTGAATTTTTAGAGCTAACAAAAAATAAAGCCACTTCAATCTAGGTACCTGCATGAACATGGCTTGCAAGCAGGATTTAAGCACCACATTCAACAAACAGGAATGTTGTCCTGAGGCAATTCTCATTGCATCATATAAAAGACATGTCTAGAAGCAGAGTAGTCTCTACTTATAAAGATATGCAATTATATTCCTAAACACATAATCACAATCAGACTAAACATATTGCACACATTTTATCCCCTTCTCAAAGAGTCTCAGCTGCTGCTCAAATATACATAGTGGAAGCATTTGCTACATAATTATAAGAACTGGCCCCAATACGTGCAAATTCTCAGCACTGAGGTAATGGTCTTGTTCAGATACATACGACTTATGCTCAGTACATTCTGCCAGCAGGCCTGGGGAACCCAGAGCAGGATGGAGCCCATTAAATGGCTCGTGTGATCTGCTGTCGGCAGAGCAGGGGGTGGGGGTGGGGGTTGATTTTGTTATATTGCACTATATTAATTTGATTCTTTTTGTTAGTTTTATTGTTTTAAATGTGGTTTTATATTCTGTAAGCCGCCTTGAGTCACCATGAGTGAACAGGCGGCAATATAAATTCAATAAATAAATAAGTAAATAAAATAAATTAATATAAATACAGGAAGACCTCACCCAGTATTACAAATGAAGAGAGTATAAGAAAGCAGTTCCTGCATCTTCTAATTTTACTGCTGACGCATGTTGTTAGTTTATATTTCACTCTATCTCTATGCAACAACACTTCTAAAAACACTATACCACTGAATAAAAATGAAGTACACATCTTTCATAATTGAACCCTAACTGTATGCTGCTCGTACTATGTATGAATATATGGCAGCGGTCCCCAACCTTTTTGGCAGCCAGCACCAGTTTCACAGAAGTCAATTTTTCCACTGACAGGGGTAGGGGTGTGGGTGTCTCCTTCCTATGTAACATTAACATGTCAACACTTACTTACCTGAATTCCTTACTCCATAAGGTAGTTCAAACTTATTACTTCCACGACTTGCAGATGTATCATAAAAATTACTTTTGCACAAGAAAGGACAGAAATTATCCATCCTAAAGAGAATGGAAAAATACTTATTTGTATTTATGTGGTTACTTTACACTGTTTTTCAGACTGCCTATTTCTCACCAACTAAACTCTTACTTTAATATAATTAAGCAACAAAAAATGCAAAAAAGGCAAATAGCTATTGTAATAGACATACATACATAAACATAACAATATACTGAAATAACAACAATAACACAGACACATTTTTAAAACAATTATTCCAGAAATTGAACAGGCCATTTCTCTGATATCCATATTGTCTAATGAAACGTGATGAATAAGATAACCAGGCATCTTACTAGGATCTCAGTATAATGAAGTAGACCTTCACATGAACATTTGCATATGCATGTGCATATTTGAATTATCAGACCAAAGAAGAAATATAGTCCTTAAAACAGAAAAACAAAAGTTGGCTCCACTGCTAATCAGACAAAAGTGAAATCATCATAGAGAAATAGCTATTAATCAGAAACAGACTAAAACAAGAGATTTATTAAAGGAAGTTATTAAAAACAAATCATATAGATAAGCTGAGCTGGGACACCATATCATGTCAGTTCAGTAAAAGATTCTTGCAAAATTTCCATCAAACAAAGTGCAAAAGTTTCAGCATCTCTGGGTAGGATTAAACAGGTTTTTGAAAAATCCTACTGAATCTTGTACTGTAGCTTCTATATGAAGATTCAGGATAGCATACATTCAGTGCCCTATAGTTTCTAATCCTCTTTCCTCAGAAAGCGAGATTCCAGAAGGACCAGTGAAAGGTCTAAGAGAATCAACAGAATCAATCTTCCTATCACTGACAAGAACTATTTTTGTCACCAAACCAGGCATGAATTATGGAATGGATTCAAATAAACAATCTCCTTTGAAATAGCATTGAACTGAGAAGATACTGCCTGCTCTAAGAATTTAGTCTAACATAAGTACACTAGGTCCTGAGTAATACTTATTCTGGTCAATTAGACAAATTAGGAATTCATTATTTCAACTTTCAAGACAAACGGATTAATGAATGAAGCAAATGAAATGCCCTGCACCTGTAAGCAGTTTGTATACATTCTCAGATGCACAATGTGAAATATATTTGTAATAATCTAACCAGACCAGCTATTTTATTTCTGGCCCTCAGATAACATATATACATATGTGCACACTTTTTAATCAGTGTTGATTCATTCATTTTCCTAGAATTGAGTGACTTCCAAGGTCACATTCATGACTAATGCGAAACTAGAACACACAGTTTCCTGATCTGTTCCTTAACTACTACACCAAACTGGCTTTTATGTGTTGGGTACAACTTGCCACAGCTAACAACTGCTGCAGCCAACTCGCCACGACCAACTCACCATGCGTAACTCACTGCAGATGCACAATGTGAAATATATTTATAATAATCTAACCAGACCAGATATTTTATTTCTGGTCCTCATTTTGACTGCCTGGATTAGTCTCTGCAGTTATCTTGGCAAGATAACCAAGAAAGCAATTGCAAATGATTTGCGACTGTCTTTTTCCTAGAATTGAGAGTGACTTCCAAGGTCATATTCATGACTAATTAGAACACAGTTTCCTGATCTGTTCCTTAACTACTACACCAAACTGGCTTTTATATGTTGAGTACAACTATGAAATAGCTTTATTTCTGTAAACTGAAGATGGACTTTTAGAACATTGTTGTTATATCAATTAACTATGTCATTTTATTATTTGGGAAGTTGGTGACTTCCTAAAAATTTTAAAAATTGTTTTTTTCAGAATAGGAAACAACTATGTAGTAAGCATTTTTCAAACAGTTTCCTAATTGCTGCAAAATAATAGGGTAAGGAGTCCATGGAGGCTTCACTATATGTGAAGTAAATAACTACTATTTATAGATAAATATATTCAATGAAAATAATGCTAAAATTGTGAACATGTGTTTATTTTTTTTAAGATTAAGTTTAAACAAGTTAAAGATTAAATATTATTTTTTTAAAAATTATACCTTATTTCAATACACCTTATATTTGCAACAAGCAGATATAACAATATGTTATGATATGCCCATGACAAAATAATATGCGCAAAGATTTGGGATTAAGAGATACAATTAAGGCTATATCTGGTCATATCTGGCTTCTTTAACTATTTAAGGAGTTGACCAAATTTATGCCACTGCCAGTGTTAGGGCATTTTTATTCTGCAAAATTCAGTTTGTAAATTCATAGAAATATTTAAAAATTTACATTTTATCAGACCATTTAATGTACACACCACACACACACCTAAGGTGGCTAAATCAGATTTTTTTGTCACTGCTTATTTGTGTTTATTAGTTGCAAGGAACCCATATTTGAAATTTCCAAATAGCTGGTCCATTCTCTCTCTCTCGGTTCATTCATTTTTAAAAAAATATAATCCAATGTGTGTCATCCTCAAAATCTGCCATGTGCTACTTTCCTTCAACCAGTGTTCACACAATTCTGCAGATTACACAAGACAGTTTCAGGTCACATGAGACCTTTATTTTTGAAATGGCTTTAGAGACTGCTCTTCTGCAGTCTCTAAAAACCATGCAAAAGTTTGGCCCATTCAGCTCTGGAGGCTGCATAAGAACACATCCCATTCTCATGTAATCTTCACAGTCTCCAAAAGTTGTGTGAGAATGAGGCATCTATTTAGAAATAGATAGAACTCTTGAGGATAGTTGTGGGTGTTGGTGAATACTGGCATATCACCCAAAATGTCATGGAGTGTTACCTTTGACACATGTGTCATAGGTTGCTATCACTGTACTATATCTAGTATAATTTGTCTAGGAGAACACTTCCTATGTTATTCATTACAGAAAATAACTTCCATAAAACTAAACTGAACTTGCACCATATAACAACTCTGTAGACATGTAAAAATTGTTTCCTAATAGCCACTAGCATTTGGAGAGGCAAGATGGGCAGAATGCTAAAAGTAGAATTGTGACATATACATCCTTTACACAACACATATGTATGAAAGGAACAAAGCTTGCTGTGTGGAGCTCAATGCTGGTTTCATTCATTCTGATATAAATAGCAAGTTCCTATAAATAGCTATGCTGGCACCATATGGCTTTAAAATGCTACTATTTTTCACAAGTGAAACCTGTGAATACACAAGTGCATTCCTTTAGGACAGATCACCCTGAGAAGATTATTAAGGAAGAATGCAAGCATGAACAGTATTCATACATACAAGTCAACAATTCACATTTTGGAAATTCAGGAACGAAGTTATCCATTACAAAAATAAACTAAAAACGCACTCCTACAGGTGAGAAAAATTTGCAGATGTAAAGACATTTATACTAGTAAAAATCAGAAGTCAAACTTAGCAGTTACATATTCAAACCTTGTTTCTAATGACAAAAGAGATTCTTGTAGTCTGAAGAAAACGGACTTGGAATGTTCTCAGTCAATATTATATTGGTTCAGATATGCCATAGTTCAATTAATATTGGTGCATCAACTTTTTCAGATTATAGTAATCTATACTTTAGAGCAGGGGGACTCCAAAGGTCTTCAATCATGCTGGCTGGCATGATGTCAAGTTTGGAGTCCCCTGCTCTAGAGTTTTTAGTTGTTATGCTTTGGATAAATCTTGATTAGTAGGCAATTGAATCTAAATTCTCTCTTGACTCAATAAGGGTCATGGTTGGTACCTTACATCAATGTGGACAGTGCTAAACTCATTCCTTCAGGGAAATGTAACCCTTTCACTAATCTAGATAATCATTTCCATCACTTTCTTTTCTTACTCACTTTATGAAATTGGAAACATTGATTTTGAAATTGCAATGTTTTCTGTTGAGAGAGGACAATCTAGAAAAAGAAGAAGAGACTGTATTAAAATAGATTGACAGAAGGTGAAGATTCCATTTTATTTATATAAAATTTGTTACTTAAACCTTCTAATGCTTTTTAGAAATAGATAATTCCATTGGTTAAATCTAAAGAGCAAACTGCCAGATACAAACAATACTACCTATTTCTCTCCAAGTAGATCTAGCAATGATCTCATGATCATTGGTAGATATACTTGGAGAGAAATAAGTAGTATGGTTTGTCAGTAGGAAAAAAATTATACTTAGAATTAATAATCATCAAGTTGAAAAGGATTTTAGAAATCATCTATTCCCTGGGTGTCAAACTCAATTGCGTCACATGATGTATCACAATGTTTTCTTTCCTTTGCGGAGCTGGGGTGGGCGTGGCCTGCATGTGATGCATCTGGCCTGTGGGCTGCCAGTTTGACACCTCTTATCTATTCCAACCTCCTGCTCAGAATTTGCTAGAGCATTTCTGATAGATAATGATACGGCCTCTATTCCAATATCCCTAGTGTTTTCTATTTAAAAGTATTTATTTATATACCACATAATCCAATGGTCCTAGAAGACTCAAAAAATGCAATTAGTCTACAACTGAAGTAGATGTTTACTTACTATACCTGTCTGCTACTCATTGCCTGTTACTCATGACAAAAAATCCCTCAAGTAAAAATGAAATCACTCATAAAGAATAATTTAAAAGTCTCAGCATCATCAGATAGGACCAAGGAAAAATACATAAAGTCATGGGTTCACCACTATATCCTAACATTCATAGGGTGCTTTCTACATGGTGAGGTGTGATAGTTGGACTTAAAATGCTCCTCTGAAACCTGGGGAAGGGACAGATCCTAGGCAGTTCATTCATGAACTGCTGAAGCTGTTATGCAACCACTTTTTCCACCAACTTCCCTAAGAAAGGGAGGTTGGATGCTGTATGAAGATTGTCTAATAATGGCTTCTTGTAGAGGGGACAAATCAACACCTGTTTAACAGGTGGACAAACAATCCCGTCTCTAAAGGAAGAATTTGCCACCACCAGAATTCAACCCCACGTCACTTCCTGGGCATCCTTAGCTATTCAGGAGGGACATGGGTCTAATGAGCAAGGAGCCAAGCTCACAATTATAAGTTATCTGTCCACCTCCTTTGGCCCCTGATGTCCTGATGTATAATCAGGACAAAGGAAAAGATGGCTTTTCTAAGAATATATTGCCATTACCCCAAGCCGTTGGTCTTCCACACGTTGCTATGTAATACAGCATACATCACTCCAGCACCCAGGACCATCATGAATAAGATCTGTTTCATGACCAGCATACCTGAAACATAAATATTAAATGAGGCTGTTATCTCTAAAAGTTAATTGTGGGCGTGAGTACAGTAGAAAAGAGTTTATACTATTCACTAATTATCTATTGGGTGACTAATTCCTTTATTAGACTTTCAAGCATAAGCAAATGACCTCTATTTCTATACGGCTTCTATATATAATGGTGTTTATTAACTCTCTGATTATTACTATGCTGTACTATTAGTTATACTTACTCAGGAGAGCTTAAATCAAACATTTTTTTAAAAAATGCATTTTCTCACTGGGGGGTGGGGGGTATGACCCTGAACACACTGCTGTTCTTATGTATTTTGCCAAGGTCCAAACTTTGTACTTTGCTAAGAGAAAATTAACTCACTCTTTTCCCAAAGATATACAACATAATCCTCTTTTTGATGCATTCTTATAAGGGTTCAATAAATACAGTGGGGCAAAAAAGTATTTAGTCAGCCACCAATTGTGCAAGTTCTCCCACTTAAAAAGAAGAGAGAGGCCTGTAATTGTCATCATAGGTAGACCTCAACTATGAGAGACAAAAATGAGAAAACAAATCCAGACAATTACATTGTCTAATTTGGAAAGAATTTATTTGCAAATTATGATGGAAAATAAGTATTTGGTCACCTACAAACAAGAAAGATTTCTAGCTCTCACAGACTTATAACTTCTTCTTTAAGAGGCTCCTCTGTCCTCCACTCATTACCTGTATTAATGGCACCTGTTTGAACTTGTTATCACTATAAAAGACACCTGTCCACAACCTCAAACAGTCACACTCCAAACTCCACTATGGTGAAGATCAAAGAGCTGTTGAAGGACACCAGAAACAAATTTGTAGACCTGCCCCAGGCTGGGAAGACTGAATCTGCAATAGGCAAGCAGCTTGGTGTGAAGAAATCAACTGTGGGAGCAATAATTAGAAAATGGAAGACATACAAGACCACTGATAATCTCCCTCGATCTGGGGCTCCACGCAAGATATCACCCCGTGGGGTCAAAATGATCACAAGAACGGTGAGCAAAAATCCCAGAACCACACAGCGGGACCTAGTGAATGACCTGCAGAGATCTGGGACCAACGTAACAAAGGCTACCATCAGTAACACACTATGCCACAAGGGACTCAGATCCTGCAGTGCCAGACGTGTCCCCCTGCTTAAGCCAGTACATGTCTGGGCCCATCTGAAGTTTGTTAGAGAGCATTTGGATGATCCAGAAGAGGATTGGGAGAATGTCATATGGTCAGATGAAACCAAAGTAGAACTGTTTGGTAGAAATACAACTCATCGTGTTTGGAGGAGAGAGAATGCTGAGTTGCATCCAAAGAACACCATACCTACTGTGAAGCATGGGGGTGGCAACATCATGCTTTGGGGCTGTTTCTCTGCAAAGGGACCAGGATGACTGATCCGTGTACAGGAATGAATGAATGGGGCCATGTATCATGAGATTTTGAGTGCAAACCTCCTTCCATCAGCAAGGGCACTGAAGATGAAGGTGGCTGGGTCTTTCAGTATGACAATGATCCCAAACACACCGCCCAGGCAACGAAAGAATGGCTTCGTAAGAAGCATTTCAAGGTCCTGGATTGGCCTAGCCAGTCTCCAGATCTCAACCCCATAGAAAATCTTTGGAGGGAGTTGAAAGTCCGTGTTACCCAGCCCCAAAACATCACTGCTCTAGAGGAGATCTGCATGGAGGAGTGCGCCAACATACCAGCAACAGTGTGTGCCAACCTTGTGAAGACTTACAGATGTTTGACCTCTGTCATTGCCAACAAAGGATATATAACAAAGTATTGAGATGAACTTTTGATATTGACCAAATACTTATTTTCCACCATAATTTGCAAATAAATTCTTTCCAAATCAGACAATCTGATTGTCTGGATTTGTTTTCTCATTTTGTCTTTCATAGTTGAAGTCTACCTATGATGTCAATTACAGGCCTCTCTCATCTTTTTAAGTGGGAGAACTTGCACAATTGGTGGCTGACTAAATACTTTTTTGCCGCACTGTATGTGCATGCAAAATATTTGTCAACTTTGAACCGAACCTGGCAGCAGCCATTTTTCTGTTTCTCAGTTGCCACACATAGGGGGAAGGGGGAAAGGAGGTTGGAATGCCTTACTAGACACAACAGAGAACTTTCTCATAAGAACCAAGGTCATCTCTACTGGCAACGAATAAGGTTGGGGAAGGTGTGCCTGGAGAACCCCGCAATTAACCAATTGGCCAACATGACCTGTGATATGAATGTCACAGGAATGGGGTTATTTTCTAATTTAATTATACTGAAACTGAAGGAAAGATTTATAACAGTTCCAATGGTTGGTACATTCTGTGATCATGTTTTGCCATGAGTTGGCAATGACTACAATCAGAATTGACAGATCTGTCATCTTAAGTTAGCATGGCATTTGATTTTTTTTTTTTTTACAACCACAACACATAGCAATGGCCTCGGTCATTAACCGAGGACTATCTATACAAAGAACTTAGTGAGGGATGGTATATTACATTTGTATTGCCATAGGTGGATCTCCACTCTGTAAAGAAACAATATGAAATGTTCTTGGATAAATAATGAAACAGAAATATTAATTTAACTAGCATGTGCAATAACATCTCATTTAATAAAACATTTGTACAGTTGTGTCTCAGATAACAGAAAGCGAACAGGAAAACTGTATAGCTATCGATGCTCATACTGCAATAGACTAAAAATACTGAAAAAATTCGGGGGAGTGGGAGTTTCCATTTGAAGGAGCAGGAAAAAGAGAGGGGAAAAAATCAACTACAAGAATGACTAACTACAGAACTGACAACAATCTGCAGATACTACCCTTATCCTAATCAAGATTTGAATGAATTTAATTATTTAATGGAAAGGCACTGGTATGAGTACTGAGAATGCTAGAATAGGTTAAGAGGATTAAAAGCAGAACAGCTTATCCTAGAAACTGGCAATAGAAAGAAAGAAACACAAGATATGGTCAGTACCCAAATATCCAAATAAAAGGAAGGAGTAACTAAAGTGGAAGCAGAAGCTAAAAGGGAACAGGGTTTTTTCTTTTATTTTGCTTCAGGCGTCGGGGATGGGGGTAAAAGAGTACAAACTTCCTAAAATGGGAAGGAAACTGTAGTACTGTAAAGGTACTGGAATGTGTCAAAGGCATTAATTAGCTAAAAAAACAGAAAAGGAAATGCTAATATTGCTCTTTCTGTATCTCAAACAACCAAACTGCACATAATATTACCACCAGTTTTCTATCTTTGGATGGGCAAACTGAATACACACATCCATAGACTGTGTCTAGGCCTAAACCTTCTTTTGCATGGCACCATTCCCTGTCCTTTTGTTACCATTCATACATTTCATTTTTTTTGTTAACTGTTGCAGCCAATTCACATATAATAAATAGAATCTGACCCAGATGATCAACATACATGATATACAACCTCTTTTCCCTTCCATTGACACCGTGTTCATCAGGCTCCAGAATACAGCAATAATTGTGCATAAGCATGCAGGGTTTCTGTATATCCAAGTCTGCATTTTTCTTAGTTTTATTCACATCTTAGCTATGGAATTTGAGTCAAAATCAAAATATCAGTTTTCTTGTGTTTAACAGCCATGAAAGAAACCTTATTATCTCCTATCAGTATTCTAAAGCTTACTAATACTGGATGAAGTTGGTATTATTTAATAGCCACTTGTAAGTTGAGCTATGGTAAAATAGCGTTTCAACATTACATTCTAAGTAAGTTGATAATAGCTTAAAATACCTGCCAATTGCCAATTAATTGCCCAGAGTCACTTTTCTGAGATGGGCAGTCATATAAATTGGATAATAAATAAAATCTAAAAGCATACTGGTGTAACTTTTTTCTTTGAAAGCATTCATTTTGGAAAATGGAAGTGTTGGATTAATTTCTAAACTGGATGTCTGAAATTCCTGATTCCAGTGTTTTGCAAAAACATTTTAAAAGGTAACATCAGAAGTATGTAACACCCTCATATACCTGCTTGCAATCACTGGGGTGTTTAGAGATAGGAACAGAAAAAGGGCTGTGAAGATTCTCACTAAAACTGAACTACTACCCCATTGGGGAAAATTATTCTGTGATACCCAGATTTTACCTTCATATTATATTAGTGTGTGGAATTTCAACTCATAAAATAATGACAATATATGGATACCCTATCTATTTGTTGTAATTAATACTGCATAATATTGAACATTAAAAAGTTTATCTGAAAACACTTTTGGCATCTTTATAAAGTAGGCATCAATACAACACCCCAATCATTTTCATGTTTATAAGCAGCACAATTTCCATTTCCCATGATTGCTGAAGTTATTTCTTAATCCTGGACTGATTTATTTATTTAAAATGCTTTTATTCCACATTTTAAGAATAAAAGTCTTCCCAAAATAATCACATCAAAATAATGTTATGCATTATATTTTATAAGTATTATATCTCATATATACATATATATATACTCATACACTCATACACAATATCATCTCATATTTGGTCAGATAGCTGGCTATATAAATTTCATTATTAAATTTGATTAATAAAACATTTATAGTTTTGGTAGTCTTTAAAGGAACAACAGGGATACATCAAATTACCAATTAGTATGGGATCACTAATTATTTTAGAAACAAAAGATGACCATGTAGTGTTTATGCAGGAGTGAAATAATGACAACAAATCGCCTTTAGGGTTCATCAAAAAGCTCTTTCAAGAAACAGCATTCCAGATCTGGGAACTCCGTCTTTTCTCCCAATCAAAGTATTAGTGGGTTCAGAAACAGTCAACAGTCCCACCTCCTGAACAAACTCATGTAAGTATAGCCATCTGTTTTAAAGGTCAGCACAACTATTTTCTTAAAGATTGGAAGAGAACAGGCAGGTAGCGTAGCCATTACAGGACTGAAATACTACAGAATGGTCCAGGCACAACTTTTAATCAGCTGCATTCTACTCTACCAGAAGGTACCAAATTATTTTTAGACAGCTCAATAAATCGTGTTACAAATGCCTTGATGTACCAAAGCATGTGTAATTGAGACAAAGATTGCCAAACCATAAAAGTAGGACATCGAGTTTATTAATCTAGACTGGCAAAAAGACTTTTTAGCAGCAGCCACTACTGCCATCTACTTTAACAGACAGCACAAATTCTATGATAAAAAACTAAGCTCTGAATTTAGTGTTCAAAAATAAAAATAAAAACAAACACTCTTTGTCCAGAAATATTCAAATGCTTTCAGCCAATTTGATTTTCCTGACTATCTTCCAGTTTGCCTGAGATAAGTTTCAATATGATCAACCTTCTTTATTTTAGAACATGAATATGACCTGTAAAGAAGCATTACCTGTTCCTGAGTCCAGGTGAGTAACCTCAATCCACTAGTCAACCTTTTAAATTATTAAAAGGAAGTCAAAGCCTCTTATTTTTACTCCCACTTATAATTTACCAGAGTCAGATAGAACCAGGGGTGAAATGCTCCCGGTTTGGACCGGATCAGCCATTCCAGTAGTGATGGCAGCAAGTGGTTCGGAGAACCAGTAGCAAAAATCCCTCCCCTCCCCCGCCAGGCCTACCCAATCGTCCGGTCGCTTGCTTGTCGCTTCTTTTAAAAAATGCTTTTAAAAGGTTAAAAAAAAAATCACGCGGCACAACTGATCAACCGCCTCCCCCCCCGAATGATATTCTACTTACCTCATGCCTCCTTTTGGTGTGCATGGTGTGCACTGCACATGCATGCATGCAGGTCGCATGCACAACCAGCGAACCGGTAGTAAACTGGTTCAGATTTCACCACTCAATAGAACCTTTATACTTTATATAGACACACAAGCAGAATTCTTTGTCAACCATGATACTTTATGCAAAGCAATTATTTACTCAGTCAAATTGCTGACATTTGCTTCTATTTATCAGTGTAAATTGGACATTCAGGGTTGATGCTAATAGCCAGTGATTTCTTTTAGAAAAATATTTCTAAAATATCTTTGTGCATGGAGTAAAACAAAGAATGCTGCCCATTTATCTATACAGCACAGAACCAGTTTGTGATTTCAGCTGGGGCAAACCACAGCATCTTTCTTTTGATTCCTAAGATGAACTCAGCAAGTTTTTGCGTGTTTGGTCTGGTTTGTTAGATGGTTTTGGATGAATGGATGGAGACAGGCTCAGATTCTATAAAGAAGGATCAAGGATGAAATCCAAAGGATCTTTAGAGAATAGCCAGGAACAGAATAGCTTTTTGTATTTTGTTTGAATATGTGTATTTATTTATCCAGCAATTAATGGTTATGGAAGAACGGAAAACAAGACCTAATTTAAGGCAAAGAAATAGCTTTAAGCTGCAAGCATGGGGATACTAAAGCTATTTCACTCACGAAAATCTATTTTTCTTCCTTACTTTCAAAGAACTGTGCCTTTTTTACCTATCTGTAGCAAACATTAAACAAATTAAAAGGCTACTTCTATGTGTCGAAAATGCTTCCTCCAATATTTGGAGGAAACAAACTTGAATTACAATTTTGGAAGAAAAATACTAATAATGTATTGAGTGTCCCCTTAGGGCTCCTTGAAAAATGGCTAATAGGAATAAAATCAGAGGAAGGTGGCTGTGCCTCATCAGCAGATACAGATGCTAGATGCTGCTATTCTTAATGTGAATACAGGTAGTCCTCGACTTAGAACTGTAATGGAATCTGTCCAATTTTACATCTTTTTCAATGGTCATCAAGTGAATCACCATAGTTGTTAATTGAATCCAGTCATTAAATGATGTCATAGTTATGTGTGGGGAATTTTTGGTGAAAACTAGAAGCAAATATCAGTTTTCAGCAAAAACAACATAAATTAGTCATGTGATCATAGGATTACAGTTTACAGCTGCAAATACAGTAGCTGTAAGTGCAAGCCGTTTGCTAAGACCATGAAATATGATCATGTGACCATGGGAGTTTAGGAACTTCAGAACTGGGTGGTACTTTTGGGGGGGGGGCAAGTCCATCAGTCACTAAGTGACAAGATATAGGTAGAACACTACCTATATGCTTTGTCACTATAACCCAGCCAGCAAACAGCCAACAAAATTTTAGTACACTATTGGCACTTCCATCCAACAATTTCAACCAAAACTGTCAAGCTAGAAGTAGAGTTGAACCTGAATTCCTGGACAAAAATACATACATGGCTGGAAAAGATGATAAAACAGCACACTGATTTAAAACCAGAAATATTTTTGTTAGGGGATTTTACCTGAAAATTATAGTAAAGAGAACGCATATTTAATTATTCATGTAGAATAATTAAATGCTATCATGCTAAAATAATTAAACGTATCATACTAGAATCGTATCTGGACAAAATTGGAAAAGTGAAGAGATCTCTATTGATGAGAATGTGATTAGAAAAATATTAGAATGTGCAGAAATGAAAAGATTAACACTGGCAATTAAGGAGAAAGAACAAACTGAATATGGAAATTATTTTATCAATGGTTAGAGAATAAAAATGGAAGTTGGAAATAAAAGGAAGAAAACCAGAAAATATGTTAAGCTAGAGATGTAAACAATATAATTATTATTATTATTATGCTTAATATTATTATATTCTTACTAGAAGATACATAAAGATGGAAAGATGAATGTTTATTATGTTCAATTGTTTAATATACTATAATTGTAATATTAGAGAATTAATACCAATGTAGTGAATGATATTGTAAAATCTGATATATTTCAGTACTCACATAAATACAAGTTAGATTTAAATATACACTGGTGAGTCCAAGTTCATTGAAGTTATTAGTATAAAGACCCTTACTTTAGTATATTAACTTTAATGAAATTTAATCTATACAGAAGCATGATTGTTATGTAATACATCTACTTGATATCAGCTTATGTACTGTTGGTTTGTATGTGTAGACACATGATAACCATAATCCTAAAAATTATGCAAACTACTTTGGGAATGTTTTTTAAAAAAATATTTTTGTATTAAGCCTATTGTGTATACATGCTCAAGCTTTTCTGAACAAGTAGTTTTTACCTTTTTAAAGAAAGCTACAATTCTTACATCATCATACATGGATGTAATATTTTTTCTTAGTTGTGTGTGTATATAAAATATATGTAAATGATCTGCACAGAATCCCTTTGATTGATTTAGGCTGGCCCATAAATGTTTTACATAAATAAGGTACCATAATTTTATTTCAGATTGTTCCAAAATATAAAGTTTCAACAATAAAATCCTACCATAAATGTAAAGTTATCTGAATGGGATATGATCCAATAGACAGGAACTCCATCCCCAGGGATCACATGTGCTCCATGATAATGCAGGTGGAAAATTCCACACACACTTCCTCATATGGTAAATCCCCCAAATGCAGTGTTCCAGAGTGTGGCAGACGATCAGAGTTGTCTCTTCTGAGAACAGTTTGGACTGAGTCCCTTTAGCTACACTACTTCAGAACGGGCATGCCAATTCTCTCTCCCCATCATTTCAATCCAAAGAAATACTAAAAACATAACATCTCCCAAGAGACAAAGTATGATAAATTCTCCGCCTACTTCCTGCCTTATGGCCCAGTGTGAACTAGCTAGGCTTTCCAACTGATAGATATTCTCAGATTTTGTATTCTCTAACACAAGGGTCTCCAACCTTGGCAACATTAAGCCTGGCGGACTTCAACTCCCAGAATTCCCCAGCCAGCAAAGCTGGTTGGGGAATTCTGAGTTTTGAAGTCCGCCAGGCTTATCGTTGCCAAGGTTGAAGACTCCGGCTCTAACATATCTTTTCTGCTTCAAAATAAACAGCTGTGTAAACCATAGTCAAGAATGATTTACGACTTACAGAAAAGGCCATCTTTATCTATTTGGTTGATGTCACTTTTTTTTTTAAAAAAAGTAAAGGCTCTATTCCCTTTTCTCTTTAAATTCACCGCATAAGCTTATCTAAAGGACTTAGAGGAAGAAAAGGAACAATGCACCCAAGAAGGAAAAAGGAAAGGAAGGAAACTTGTAGTGAGCAATTGTATATACCTGAAAAGATGACTTAAGTTTTGTTCCCCAAAATTATTTTCTAAAATGGGAGGGTCGCCTTAGTTTGGCTAGGGATCGCGCTGCGCTAAATTTACCAAGGTGGGGGCGGGGCGGGGGCGGGTTATTGTAGCCCATTATTTCTAACTGGGAGGGGAAGAGAGATTTTTAACCTTTCGACAGGCGGGGGATGTTGGCGTTTCGATAGACTGGCCCTTTTAAGATAGTTAACCTCGAGAAGGGGAACAAGTCACACCAAGCTCAGGTGTGTTTCATGCGAAAGGGTCCAGCCTCGAGCATTTTACAAACAAGACAGCGCCCATAAATAGGAAAATCCCATCCTACACCTGGCACATAGAAAAGAACCCGAATTGTGCAATCGCGTCGGCGGCTGAATTGGCTTCCAAGGAAGCGCCGGGAAAGTTTTCCTTGCCTAACTTTGACAAGCCGAAGGCGCCGCAGAGTTCACGGCGTCCCTTAAAGTGGGCATTCGGGCAAGCAGGGGGAAAAGTGAAAGAGGCCAATAAAGCCCTCGATCCGACTTGCACACCCACCCCCAAGGAAAGTCCTTGAGAAAAAGTTCATGCAATTTAACTTCTGAATCAACCAGAACCGTGGCCGCCCCAAACCACACCGGCATCTCACTTAACGCGCCTCGTCAAATCCAACCAGCGCTTCGCCTTCCACCGCGTGCCTTGACCGGAAAATGCAGCGCCGCCAGACAACCCACCCGCTCCCCGGAGATAAAGATCTGGATGCCGCCGATTCGGGGAGGCGAGTTTCTCGGGCCAAGTGATTGGCTGAGCTGGAAAAGTCCCGGGAACTTTGCAAAGATTTCTCCCGGGTCGCTGGGACAGGCAGTGACGCCCGCCTCGTCCTTTGCGAACGGATTACCTATCCTCGCCGTTTTCCGCCCGCAGCGGTGCTTCCCGTGCTCTGCAGCCAGCCTTGTTCCGCGAGTAGCCCTGCTTGGATGCGCCGGATTTTGCCTTCCACGTTCCTTTCTCGGAGACGGCCTTTCTGTTTGGCGGTGACTCTCCTTCTCCCGCCCTGCAATTCAGGCCCCTCTAACAGGAAAGGGACTAGGACCTCCTCGGACAAGGAGGCTGGAGGAGTGTGTGGGTGTGGTGGAGTGGGGGGAGCCAGTTTTTGCCTTAAAGTGTCTCTGAGCCGAAGCTGGAACCCAATGGCCGGAGACGCAGCGGCGAAAGTCATAAGAGCAACCAAAGCTCCGCCTGTTGCGGCTTCCCAAACCTTCCCGCTAGGTGTGAAAGAGGGGAAACTTCTACTCGGGCGATCCCGCCTCCCCTGGTCGTTTCATGCAAATTGCCACAACTGGATCAAAAGTGGGGAAGCACGCCTGCCTTAGGAGACGCCCGCGATCTAGCCCTACAACGATACTGCATCCCACCCCGCAGGTTCCGAGAATTGGAGGGACAAGACTAGGCAGCTGGCCCATCACCTCCCTACTTTGCGTGGGCAAGCTCACAGCAGGATTCAGCAAACGGAGAGAATGGACTTGATGAATATTTATGCCTCACATATTATGCTAGCTAAACCATTGGATATTTGGTTTTGGTTTAATGTTAAACCTACCAGTTCTACAGGTGAGTTCAGGCCTCTTGGTTAGTTTTCCAAACAACCATCGATGGATTTTAAATATTAGCCTTCCCCAACTTCCTCTTGTCATAGAGGGTAGGGTGACTGGGAAGATAGGGTCATGATCAGTGGTGGGTTGCCCCAGGTTCGCACCGGTTCTACAGAAGTTTCTGTAGAAAGAAGAGTGCGAGCAGCTCTGTTGCAAACTGGTAGTAAAGGTAAGTAGAATCCGCCCCTGGTCATGATCCACTCCTCTGGTGGATACCACATTGATGATGGCTTGCATTTGTGCTGTGTAAGATTGGTGCTCCCAGATTCTTCCATATTGTTTCAGAAGTGACGAATTCCTTGTCTGAAAATTCTAACTACCACATAGTTTTCTTGCAGTAATCCACACAATGATTTGTCTATACCATTGATAAATCCAGAAGTGAATTAAAGTTAAAATATGAGAAAAATCAATTAATGGAATAATGTAAAAGATGATCATGTAGAAGTTTGTTTCTCGAATCTCACAGTTTTATGTATCTTGTAATTTCTATATTAAGAATATAAAAATTAAGCAAGTAGATTTAGGTATAGATTCTTTTTGCTATTTATTTGCTTTATTATTTGCAGCTGAAGCATATGGCTGCCTTGAAAGGACTGAATGCAAAATTACAGGCTTATCTTCATGTTTTACTGGTTGTGGCATAAAAACATGTAACTAACCATTTTTAACGATGTGTCCTCATCTCATCCCCAATCTGCTTCTTGGGCAGCCTAGAGTTATCTATAATTATCCTGCTGTTAAAGTGGTGTTTCTCCTCTTTTTTTCATCACAAATCTTGCCATACATTCTCCTGCATTTTTGTGATGATAAGGACGAGGTGACAACAGCTTAGATCCTATTGGCTGCTTAAGTCTGCTGTGGGCATGCTTCTGTCACCGAATAATGCTCTCACCATTTTGGCTTTGAATAAGAAAGAAATCAAACAGCTGCCTTATACAGTCTGTTTCTCTAGGGGGGATGTGGTAGAGTATGGTGGGTATAAGAATATCATGGAAGAATAAATGCAGGTCTTTCTGGAGATCAGTATTCCCTCATCTACCCCCTCCTCCCAAAAAAGGGATTTGAACTTAATAAATTAGTAGTCAGAAGAAGGTGCATGATGAACCTAGAATGAGTTCACATACAAATGGAGGTCTCTGTTGACGTTACGCCTTCTATCCAGGGGTGAAATCCAGCACGTTCTGACAAGTTCTGGAGAACCAGTAACTGAAATTTTGGGTAGTTCGGAGAACCAGCAAATACCACCTCTGGTTGGTCCCAAAGTGGTGTGGGAAAGGAGATTTTGCAATATCCTTCCCCCAGGAGTGGTGAGGGAATGGGAATTTTGCAGTATCCTTCCCCTCCACGCCCACCAAGCCACACCACGCCCACAGAACCGGTAGTAAAAAAAATTTGAATTTCACCACTGCTTCTATTACTTAGGTTCACATCTCTGGGAATTAGGAAGACTAGAAAGGCAAGACTGGAGTTTCCTCCCCCACCCCCCATGTCCTCCCCATTCTCTAAGCTTAAATTGGCAGGCCTTGGAAAATGTTTATGCAGGAGATATCAGGCACTCTTTAGTCAGCTTGTGCTGCCCACCACCATTTCTCTGTGAGGAAGCAGAAGGACACTGCTGCTTTCCAGTATATATATTTACATAATGTTGAGGCTGCCAACTCCAGTCAGTTCTAGATGGCTCATACTTCAAATGCAGGAACTATTTTTTAAAAAATAAGGAACAAATCATAGAAATCAAAAAGAAAAAACTGAACATAACAGTAACAACAACAAAAAAGCTACCTATAGCAGCACCCTACTGCAAACTTGGGAGAATCATCAAGATTTCAAAGGTTTTCTGATCGTAATCAGTATGACATTTCTTCTGAGTTTATCCATTTTTTCCCGAGATAGGAAATTAATAGTCCTTTAAAAAGTTTTTTTTTTTAAAAAAAGAGAGAGATAAAGGAAATGGTTTCTGACTGACACATAAACGTAGGGTGAAGGGCAGATGAACAATTAAATTTGCTCACTTTAAGGAAAAGGAAGAAAAGTGGCACTGCCTTGTGTTCTCCCACCTATCTTGCGGTGGGCAGTGACATCTGCAATAATCATATCCTAAAGTGAGGTGACAATTATCTATTATTTGCAGAGATTTAGAACAAGGATTCAGCCCCAAGAAGCAAATTGCATGATGAATTGGGATAGAATAACAAAGAGTTTCAGCTTGTAAATAAACTTGTCTCCCAGGTTAATTAGTAAAAATATGTGAAATTCAGAATATCATTTCTAAAGGTTTCTTAGGAAACAGCAACCTCTGCTGATGGTCCATGTAGTCTAAACACTTGATTACCTCTTGCTTTCGTTCATGTCTAACATACTTCCATTGAGTTATCCTTTATCAACCAACCTGAGGACTCTGAAATCAGTTAACATTACCAGGCGTAAACTAAAGCCATGTTTAGAGTATATAACAAAATAAGGCAGTACAATATCAGGTAAATTGTACAAAACAAAGTAGTGGCAAAGGAAATAAGTATTAAGAAACACAGGCTATATTAAATTAGAAACAAGGTTTCTTTGTTCAAATTTCTGTCTTACACAGAAATTCCCAGAAAAATAAGCCAGTTAGAAATAACTATGAGAAGGGACAATGGAGTTCTTTTCCTAAATCAACTATTATTTGTACCTAATAAGGTAAGCAGGATAGTGATGGATCTGATCAAATACTTTTTGATAAAAGTATTTGTCTGCCATTTTTTTCTTTAAAGAGAACATCTCTTTAGCAACAGATCAATAAATCTTCAAAGCAAGCTCATTGTAAAACAGGTTGTATTGCCTATAAATTGGGATTAGCTCTGTTCACTTTTATCTCTGAAATGCATAGCTCCTGTTTTAGCTCTTGACAGAGAGAAAGCAAGATCAAATCCAATGATAATATTGCTTGAATCATCAGCAGAGAATATCTAGTTTCAAAAGTATGCTAAATAATATATGAGTTGAATTAAAGATTGCTCACCCATCATTTGATATCGAGTCCTAGCCTTTCGATACTGTGAATGACAAATCTTGCATTTCTCAAAGATTAGCTTGTTGCCATCAGCTTTGCACATGAATCTTGATTTCCAGGTCTTGAAGCACAACTGATTGTGTCTCGCCTTCCATTGAGGTAAAACCAGAAACCACCTACGCAACACTGAATGCTGCTGTGGGAAGCATCACACATAGATAGGGCAATGCGTATTAAAAAATGAAATGCAATGCTGTAGATACTCCTTAGTTTAGAAAAAGCAATCCTAGAAACAACTTTTATCATTTCTTTTTAAATGGCAATGGGGAAAAGGATTGTAGTTACCACTATAACAGTAAAAATGTGGCAGTGCAATTGACTCAAAACTAATCAAGTTCATTAGGGCATATTACAAGTAAATAGGTAAACAACAAGAAAAGAAAATACAATAAAGTATACTATATGAGCAATATATAAATCACAAGGTCTTAGTAACATAGCATACCAAGACAAAATCAAAAAAATACATTTGGGTGTCACATAAATAGGTGGATATTTTGATATGAGTTCTAATATTGCTTTAAGCATGAAAACTGGCTGGGTGACTTTGAGTCAGTCACTTTCTTTCAAACTACCCCACTTCACAGTATTGTTGTGGGAAAACAGGAGGGCAAAGGAATATTAGTATGCTTGAATTACTTATAAAAATAATAAAGATGGAATAAAAATCTAATAAATGAATGTATTAATTTTAAAAAGTATGGTGCCTACTGTAAGGATGCTGGGACAGAACTGATTTGAGGGCCTCCCTGAATATAAAAAAGGTATATAACATTGATACTTAGATCCCACTAAAAGATCTACCTTATAATACAATTCCATGTAATATTTGGGAGGGTGGGCGGAGGGGAAGAATTCAGACCAGACCTTCCTTTGGTGGTTGAACCAGAGAATCATTGCAATCATGCTAAGTAAAACAACTCTTGACATAACCTGGGTTACACTGTATAAGCGCTTCATATTATTACCATAATGGTGCCTACCCAGGGTTGTCTTTTGAGGATACTAATAAATAGTTGGTTCAAAAGGCAGATGCCTGCTTTTTGACAAGTTAGAATACAGGTTAGAAATGATTTACTACCCAGAAACATCATTACTTGCCAATAGGCTTCAAATTTAATGTGCTGGTAATATCATATAAAATCTACGGCCCAGGTCTTGCTTCCTCCAGGACCATTTGCTCAGTCCAGATTGTGATGCTTCTTTTTTAAAAAAAATATTTTTATTATACATTTTCCTTTGTTATATGTAACGTTTCCACTTCTGCAGCTGCAGTGTACTGTATCAAATTTGTTTTAAATAGTTTTATACACACCATAATTATAACCATTTTTCTCATAATACACATATCGTATTTTTGGGATTATAAAACACACCGGATTATAAAATGCACCTTAGTTTTTGGGGAGGAAAACAAGGCAAAAAATTCTGTATACCAGGTATTCATCTGGCTAGCGTCCATAGCCTGGTCAGCTTCAGCACATTAGTTCGCTGGTTTTGAGTTTGCGTGGTGGTTTTGAGCGTGCGTGCAGTTTCAGCCCTGGTTGTGGCTGAAACAAAGCTTCTAAACCACAGCTGATTGTCGGAGGGAGCAGCAATGAGAAAAGCAAGCAAAGTGTGGAAGATCGCTTCACTCGCAAGTGCCTCTTTGGGGCTGAAAAACAACTTCAAAAGCACAGCTGATCGTCAAAGGGAGCTCCAGTGACTAAAGCGCGGAAGGGGTAAGAGAAGGCAGCAGCTGTTCTGGGTAGCCATTTTGAGCACTGCGCGTTGCATTTTCAGCATCCAAACGCATCACATTTTCAGGTGGTAATCGGTGATGTGCTTTGGCGATCCCCGCAGCCTTGAACAGTGCTCAAACGGAGCATTTGGAGGCTGAAAAAGCGATGCACAGAGCCCAAAAACACAAGCCACTGTCGGTGGCAATCTGCAGCAAGGAAGAGGATGCGTGGAGACTGAAGGATGGGGGCCAGCAGGTGGGCGGGGCTACATTCAGAGTATAAAATGCATCCAAATTTTCAGCCTCTTTTAGGAGGAAATAATGTGTCTTATACTCTTTCCTTCTAATCACCCTGTACAATTTAATCTATAATCAAGTATAATCCAATGATATTGCTTATAGTATTAATGCTTATATATATATATATAATTGATCATCCTTAATTATAAATTACTAACTTCTCCTTCTATTTACAAACCATTTATAAAATTGGTCCCAAGTGAAGTAGTACGCTGTTTCCTCTTTATCCTTAATTTTCATCGTTAATCTGTCTAATATTTTCTTTACTAGCTGAATACCTGTGCTCCACTACGAAACTATGTGATTGGGCTTGATAAATCAATACTTTAAGTTTGAAAATTAATGAGTAGTTATGACTGGCCTCTCCTCTCCCCTCCTCTCTCCCATTCTCTCCCTCAGGCTTGCCCCCCAGAAGCCTCTCCTCTCTATCCCCTTCTCTCCCTCAGGCTTTCTAGCCCCTTCTCTCCATGAGGCTTGCCCCACAGAAGCCTGTCCTATGCTATCTCATTCTCTCCAGTGTTATTTTCAAGTTTGGGAGGGGGAATAGAATGTCTAACTAATTAGCATCAGAGCGTGTTATAATAATACATGAAATACTAATGCTCTGATGGTCATTTTGAAAAATCCTTTCTTAGTGAGCACCTAGAAGCCAAGAGGAACATACGTGGCAAATTTCAAATTTGTAGGCTTTACAGTTCTGGAGATTTCATGATTAATGCATGAGTGGTTTTCACTTATATATATATAAGTTGTATGCTTCTGTCCACGTTTTGGAGAGCTTGGCCTTTAATAACACTTCATTATAGATCTCCAGCATTGACTTGTAAATTTTTATAGGGTTCTGCGGGAAGCCTGTCTGGTCCAGATGTTTTATTGTTTTGTGAGGTTTTTTGGTTTTTTTTTTTTTTTTTTGCTTCTTAATTGCTTCTGTTAGTTCCATTGTCGTTATTCTTTCATTGAGCTTTACTCTCACTCTGTCCAGTATTTTAGGTAGACCAGCTTTTTCCAAATATTGTTTTATTGCATCTTCTGACATTTTTTCTTGACTGTAAAGTTTCCTTAAAAATTTCTGGATTATTTTCTTTTTATCTTCATTCTGATGGTAAAGATTCCCCTTCTCATCTATCAGTTTGTATATCACTTTCTTCTCTTTCTCCTTTTCTCAACTTGTATGCTAGCCATCTACTTGGCTTATTTGCATTTTCAAAAAAGCTTTGTTTTGCTGTTTTAATTTTTTGTGCCATTTCATCTTGTACTATTAGGTTTAGTTTATGTTTTATTAGTTCAATTTTCTCTTTTATCTTATTTTTTTCCGGATCATTCTACAATTCTGTTTCCAGTTTTTAAGTTCTTGTAGTGTATTTTTCTGTTATTTCTTTTTCTTACTTTTTTTGTTATATATATTATCGCTAATCCTCGCATGTATGCTTTTTCCATGTCCCAAACAATTTGTTTTTTTTTCTATTCTATTTTCTTTAAAGAAAAATTCCATTTCTTTTTCCATCATTTGTGTGAACTCCTTATCTTTTAGAATAGTTTGATTCAGTGTCCATCTCGGTTTCTTCCTTTGTCCCTTCCATGTAATTTTTAACAGGGTTGTGGTCTGCCCATATATTTGCTTCTATATCTACCTCCTGGATGTCTATTCTCATTTCTGACGACATCCATGCCATATCTATTCTTGACTGTTCTATTCGAATAGACCATTCTAGTCTATTCGAATAGAATGTATATTGGTTTGTCTTTGGGTTTAGCTTTCTCCATATATCATGTAAAACTATTTCTTGTGTCATTTCAAAAAAGGATTTGGGGAGTGTCCTCCTTATTTTATTACTTTTTTTACTGCTTCTGTAATCTATTTTAGTGTCCGCAATTGCATTGAAATCCCCTATCATACATAAAAACATACATATGTTTTTATAGTCCATTTCGGTTATCTTTCTGTGGAGTCTTTTATAAAATTCTTTCTGCTTATTGTTTGGAGTATATATTGCAATCAAAAGAATCTGTTTGTGGTTTATTACCATCTCAACCATTAATATTCTCCCTTCTTCATCGGCATATACTTGTTTGGCTTTTAATAGTTCTCTGACCTATAATGCCACCCCTCTTTTTTTTAATATGCTAATGCCGAGTATAATTTCCCAATTTTGGGGTCTTCCAATAGGTTGCCAAGTTGTTTTTTTAATATGCATTTCTTGAAGACAAATTAGGTCCAATTTTAATCTTTGTAGTTTTGTGAAGGGTTTTTTTTCTTTTCATTGGAGAATTCAGTCCATTTTTGTTAATTGATAACATCTTTATTTTTTCTTCCATCTTTTCATTTATATATAGGTCTTGTCCTTCTAGTTATTCTTATCTCTTTCTGTTCTTTTAGTCTTGCACCTTCTCATTCTGCTTGCTTGTTTTTCTCCTTCTCGCTTTCTTCTTGGTCTAGAGCTTTTTCTTCTATTTGTGTTTCATCTTGACTTTTACTTTCTATCTCTTCTCTGCTTTCCTGTTCTTCATATGCGGTAAAGTGATGTTCAAAGAATTCATGCAATTTATCTAGTGTATCCACCCTAAATTTTTTGTCTTGCCAGGTAACCAGAATTCTTTCTGGTATCAACCATCTAAAAGTCACGTATTTAATCAGTTGTGCTGTCAAAAATTGGTATCGTCTCCTCTGCTCTCTGACTCTCCTAGGTATCTGTTTTAAAGTCATTATTTCTCTCCTTTTATACTTCATGGGGTCATCTCTAGTTCTTTTATATATTTCATCTCTCAACGTCTTTTTGGTAAATCTCACATGCACCTCTATTGGTAGATTATGTCTTCTTGCGTAGTTCATATGGATTCTAAATATTTCATCTATTTCCCTTTGTACATCTTGTTTTTCTGTAGTGCTCCAGTCAGCAATCTGTCATCAAGTCCGCCAGGTCTTCCTCTTTCTCTTCCACAATATTCTTTCTCTTCCAGAATATATACTCTTCCACAATCTTAGGAAGTAGGCTGCATTTTCCATCTCCAGAAAGATTACTCTCTTCTAATTCTTTGTTAGCTTGTGATAGCTTCTGATCTCTTCCTTCCATTTTTTTTTCCTGTTTGCTCAGCTTTTATTTCTATTTTCTGCATCCTGTGTTCATTCTTCGCTATCATTTGCTGGAAATTTCCTGTCTTTTCATCCATCTTCCGTATTTCCCCCTTTATCTCCCCCATTTCATTCTTAATCTCGTCATAGTTTTTTGACAGTTTCCTGACTTTTGATCATGGCTTTTCATTTCATTCTTAATTTCGTCATAGTTTTTTGACATAACTTCCTGACTTTTAATTATGGCTTCTTGGATTGATTACTACAGCATATTTTTTGCATACTCTGAAAGGAATTTGATTTCTCCAGACCTAGCATGCTTTCTATCAATCTTTGATTGGATGTGCTGGATGCTGCTGCTGACGTTGCTGCTGACATTGCTGCTGATGGTGTAGATGAGATTTTCTTTCCTATCATATACGTATTAGGTATATTTGTCATCTCTACCTCTCAGAAAAGAGCTGATCAGAGGGGTAAAGACAAAGAATTATATCTACACCGAGAAAGGCTATTTCCCAAACCCCCAAGTACACCTCCTTCAATTCTCTGATATAGTATCTATAAAAATATATGCACAATCTAAAATTTCCAATCACCACCGTTTAACAAAAATAAATTTTTGTGATCTACAGAATTAATAGCTCTATTAAGTCAGTTGAATACTCGTAATTCTTTTAAGAGTAGATGCTTCCTCTATCCTTCCTCTGACAGTTTAAATTTATAATCCACGTACTTCTGTCCACACTCCTGTTGTTATAATCCTCAGTCTCTGGCAGGGATCTGATATGCCTACTTCTTTGTGCTAGCCAAAAACGAAGCAATTTCATTTCAGATTGGGATGCTTCTGATTGCCTGCCTGCAAGATGTTAATTATATTCTAGCTGTATGGAGCACTTTTCTTCCCAAGTTAGAATGGCCCCTTCTCTGTTATTTTTTAGAAAAGAAGTGAAAGGCTCCACTTCTTTTAGGGGTCCACTAACACCATCCTATTAAGCTTTTGGGATATACTAGTAGTCCTCAATTTATGATTGTACTTGACCCCTTACTTGAGGTCATAAACCGGATCATAATGTGACCATGATCAATTTTATGGCCTTTTTTGTGGTTGTTAAGGAACACCAAGGTCATTAAGTGAAGTCAATGTTCTCTCTGGCATTTTTTTCCCCAGAAACCAAAAGTAAATGGCAATTTCTGAAGAAATATAAATCGAGGTCAGGGGAAGATAAATGCTGGAACTTCAAATCTGGATGGTAAGTCCCTTTTGGGGGGCCTGTTATATCTTCAAAGGGTTGCCAACTGACTGGTCTTAAGTTGAGGACTACCTAGTTGTTAAAGCTGATAAGCGCTGTTTTACTTGGTGCTGTGTTATTTATGATTCTATGCTAGAACTCTATTTTTTAATGTACCATTTACTAGAGCAGTATGTATCTTCACTGAAATGAAAAATGAATAAAATAAATCTTTTAAATCTGGGACAATATGTCTATTCTTATAGTATACATTGTTTTTATTTGGATATAATATGCTATTGGTAACCTTTGAGTTTGACTTTATTTCTAGTTGAGGGAATTAATTGAACACTTTTAGAATTTCGTAAGAATAAAAATTAGGAACTGGGACCTACTTTTAGCCTTAGATGCATCAGAAGAGAAGAAATTCTGGACCTATTAGCCAAAGAAAAAGAAAGAAAAAAAGAAAGAAAAAATAAAAAAAGAAACATCATGACATTAATTACAGTGTGTTAACATTAAAATATTAAAACTGATCTCTACCCTGCCTGCTAATTTATGCTTATCTCTCTTTTTTTCCCCTGTCCCTCTTTTTCTATTCCATATGCTGGCTTTTTACCACTACAAGCAAATAGCAATTATTGTGCAATTGTTAGAGAGCTGAGGGCAATCTGTTTCACTGTCCAAGTGTGATCTTCATAAACAAGAAAAAAGCAAACTGATCCATGTGACAATACTGAATAGTCATCTTCACTTTTATATCCTTGATTATATGTTTTCATGATACTTGGAGAAAATCCTTATTTGCAGTAAGTTTTAGTTTGTTTGTTTATTATTTAGCAAATTAATATAGCCACCATCTCATAAAAAGTGTTTCTCGCTGGCCTACAACAGTTAAATAAAAAAAATGTTTTAAAACAGGATTGTTAAAAATACAAACTACCAGGCACAGGAGAGATTATATATTAACTATAATGAAGCCATTTTAAAATGTCACTTGTCCGGATGCCAAAATGTTGCTTATCAATATTTCCATAAGTTTACTGCCTGGGTTTACAAAACTTCCTGTGCTTGCTAAATAAACTAAACTTTAGTTTATTTAGTGAAGGATTACTATTTTTTTAAAAAACATGTTAAACCAATTATTGGTTAACCATCTGCTTTTTATGTACACTGAGAGCATATGCACCAAAGACAAATTCCTTGTGTGTCCAATCACACTTGGCCAATAAAGAATTCTTTTCTGTTCTTCTTAATTTACTTAATTTACTCTACCTAACAATAGGACCCAGCTATTCCGTGTTCTTTTAAATGTCTCTTCCACTTGCTGCCTGTCTCCTGCTTTGAACTTTTCTCGTGCCTTGACACCACAGTCCCTTGGCAGAAGGACATCACTGACAGACTACACAGATGAAGGGAAGGGGGAAGAGTGAGCACAGGCACAGGTGACGGTAAAGGGGTTAAGTTCCACGAATAGGGCTATCCATTCACTGGTGCTGGGCATAGAGAGTTCGTGTGGGAATTTAGAACAGTGGACATCACGGAGCCGATGAGTACCAGTGATGTCACAATCCTGCAACCAGGCCGATCTCTGCGGCGGGAGATACAAACTAAACACCCTCCAGCTGGACATGATTATGGAGACAGCCCCAACCATTTCAACAGAACAGACCGATAAAAAGGCGCTGAGTAGCGGATGCTCTCACTTTAGATGCATTTGCGATCCGGCATCAGGTAGAAGCTGTCGTGTAGCTAGTTAGATGTAGTTAGATGTAGTTAGAAAATAAACCAGGTTTGATTCACTGAGCTCAGGCTGTGTGTATTCCCTGTGATTCTGCACCAACAGCCTAGCGAAGCCAAGAGCTGGATTTATGTGACATTATAATAGTAGTTTTAACCATTTAGACATGTCCAACTCTTGGCAACTTCATAGGCAAGTGCTCTCCATGCTACCTTGTCAAGTACGCTTCTTTCAGTTTTTGGATGTTCATCTTGTTTCAGCTTTGATGTTATCAAGCCAACATGTTCTTTACTTGCCCTTTCTTCTTGGTCCACTGACCATTTGTAGTATCATTGAATTTGCACGCATGACATGGCCAGAATAAATCAGATCTAGTCTTGTGATTTTGGCTTCTAGTGATGTTTCTAGTTTTATACGATATAGCAGCTCTCTGTTGGTTAATTTGGCTGTCCATGGTATATGTGTCCATGGTATATGTGATATTATTTTTGTATAGTTGCGAAGTCATGTCCGACCCATCACGACCCCATGGACAACGTTCCTCTAGGCCTTCCTGTCCCCTGGAGTTCGTTTAAGCTCACCCCTACTGCTTCAGTGACTCCATTCAGCCACCTTGTTCTCTGTCATCCCCTTCTTTGTTAGGATATGGTGTAGTCCTAACAGGTTGTCCAGGCAATATATGTGTTCTATGACTTTAACATGAATATGTATTATATGACTTTAAGTAGTAATGTTAAGTCATTGTAATGCTGAGTCATGCTGTAATTAGAGAATCACTAGTTGTAAACGTATTTAAGAAGGGAACTGAAATGTAGTCAGCTGATGATATGCTACCACTGTGCGTGGAGTTGCTACCATTGTGCTATCATCGTGGATGGATCTGCTACCATCATGGTTTGTTACCAGAGTGAACTTGCTATTCCAGTGGTTCTAAACCTGGGGGTCGCGACCCCTTTGGGGGTTGAACGGCCATTTCACAGGGGTCGCCAAAGCCCTCTCTCACCCCCCCCCCCACGCCTTCACTCACCCTCACCCTCTGTTGGATCGCCAGTCCCGTTCGCTTACCCCACCTACTCCCAATCTATTGCTGCCTCCTGAGTCCCAGTTGATGGCTAGAGGGAAAAAACATGTTTAAATTCTTGCCGCCGGGCTTCAAAGGGCCTCCCTACAGCTGATCCATGTTAAAAGAAAATAAATGAGTAGACCATGCCTGCAAAAATAAAAAAAACAGCCTCTTTCAGCTTCAGCATAGGTTAATTACCATAAATTTATTTGATCAGCCTCCTTGCCCTCAAGGCTCTTTGTGCAGGCTCTTTTGCAAGCTCTCGTTTTGCAAGCGCTTTGCTGCAAAGCGTGCTGGAGAAGTTTTTTTTTTCCCTAGCTGAAACGAAACTGAAAGTAAAGCAGGCTCTGCTGCAACGTGACAAAATGAGGCAGAGAGAGAGATTTCTTTTTCCTCACCAAAAAAGGTAGGTACAAACAATGGGAAATTTAGGGCAAAAGAGGAGGTTCAAGATTTTAAAACACAAAAGAAAAAAAGCTCTACTTAACTAGGGAATTGTAATAATTGAGATACTATTAATTGTATATTGTGTTGAAAGCAGAAATGGTTAAATTGTAGTTTGGAGGAATATATGGGGGAATTATTTGGTTTATTATTATTGGTAAATATAATTAATTGATTTGTAAGAAATTGGATTGCATGGAAATAATTGGAATATTCATGTTCATATTGATTAATATACAAAAAAATAGTTATATAACTAATTGATTTATATTAAAATTTTGAATTTGTATTAACTGTATTACATAATTACATAATTAACCAATGTGAGGATGGATATTAAAATAGATGACAATGGGAGAAGGGAAAAATTGAATTTGATTAAGATTAGAGATGAGGATGAAGGGTAATATTGTTTTTTTAAAAAATAAATGAGTAATAAATATGGCAAAAAGGAAATATAGAAATTGTAAATTTAATTGAAATGACTAAACACTGTTTAAATTTGTGAACCGCCCAAATACTCTGTTCAAAGAAAAGACATTGCATGTTTGTATATGTGTTTCTAATTATTGCTATTTATTCATATTTGTTCTCTTTTATTCTTTAAAGTTTAATAATCCATTCTTTATCTTAATATCTTTGTATTTGTTTGGTGTTGGTTTTTTTCCCTTTCATCTCTTTTATTGTACAGCAATCTTTCTCCTCAAACCTACCACCTCTCTCTTTTCTTTCCTTTTTACTTTCTCTTCCCCCGCTTCTTCTCCTCCCTACTTCCTCTTTCTTTCTCCTTCTCCTCCTCTCTTCCTCCCTCTCTTACCCTCACTCCTACCCTTTTCCCTTCCCTTCCTTCATCCCTCTCTATTGCTGTATCCTTTTATGCATATGGACTACTCAGAAGGCTGAAAAAGTTATTTTTGACTGGTCCTCGCACTTTTGACCAGTCCTCGAACTTACGACTGTCCTCACATTTTATGTTTTTGCTCTATCTTATCACCATGGGAAAGAGAAGCAGTTGTGAAATGAGTGACATGGTTGTTAAGAATGCTGCACGGGCATAAATGTGAGGATGGTCATAAGTGTGAGGACCAATCAAAAGCGCGAGGACCTGTCAGAAATGACTTTTTTCAGCCCTCTGAGTAGTTTCTATACACATAGCCATGCCCACCTAGTCACATGACCTCCAAGCCATGCCCACAAAATAAGCCACGCCCACAGAACCGGTAGTAAAAACTACAGTTATGAAGTAGCAACGAAAATAATTTTATAGTTGGGGGTCACTACATGAGGAATTGTATTAAAGGGTCGCGGCATTAGGAAGGTTGAGAACCACTGTGCTATTCTAACCAACTAGAATAGCTTGTATGTTTGTATGGTAAGAAGATTTTTGTATCACTGGACTGATTTAACTGGCAAAAACTTGGATTGATTAAAGACTATGAGATTGTTTTTTCACTATAAAGTAAACCTTTGATAAACCAGTTTGCACATATCTTATTCATTGCTTTCAGCACCGTTTTCCTGTGCTCTACACTCTGCTGGTTGGTTAACTCAACAATATTCTTAACATTCTTCCCTCAATCTTTCCCAGCATTAGGCTCTTCTCCAGTGAGTCCTTCCTTCTCATTAGGTGACCAAAGTATTTGAGTTTCATCTTCAGGATCTGGCCTTCTAAAGAGCAGTCATGGCTACTAAGTCAGGGCTACACAGTATCCTATGTTTCACTTTGGATGAGAATGTTCTGTGAATTCAGCCATTTTGGTTCGTAAACCATGGTTTATCATTTAGTGTGGTGATGAATGCTAATTCAATAACCCATTGTTAAACTAAAGTCTGACAGTGCATTATGTGAATTGGTATTATGTTCCATCTGTTATTCATTGGTTTTGGACTTTGAGGCTTCAGTTGCCTAATACACCCATGCACTCACAGTTTCCATTTAACATCTATTCTTCATCAGTTTAAATCAGGGCAAATCCATTCACCTTTCATAGCCTTGCTGATACATAAGGTGACATTTTTATTACGAATTTTGAACTCATACTTTTGAATTTATATTCTGAGTTATCAGTAAATTGTGACATGATCTAGCTTTGCATTCTATAGTATATAAATACATACAGTTTTGCTGAGCTTCTGACGAGGAGATTAAAAACTTGTATATCTTCCCTCCAAATTTCAAATTAATACCCAGAAAAATAAAATAACAATTAATAAAAACTCTTCCAATTAAAAGGTCTTTTTTGTCTTCATGATTGCCTTATGAGATGGTTAAATAGGTAGATGCAGACTGGAGTCCAATAGTGAAATATTTTCCTTCACCATGCTTTCAGAGTAAGTCACAATTGGTTGTGCATAGTGCTAAATCATAAACATGCATTGTGAACTATAATCATTGGAGTCACAAAATATGCTAAACCATGCTAAACAAACAACAATGTAATTTGTAAATTCAACAGTTTAATTTCAGACCAGATTCTTTTCAAATGTAGTCTGACACTTTGATATATATACACAGCACTGGTCCTAAGCCTGTAAACAGAAGTTTTAAAAAGACAAGAGAAGCCCAACACAATTCAGCAGCAACAACAACAGATGACCGTGATTATGAACTCAATCCTAAAAAGGAGGATGGCTAAGCTAAAAACTCCAAGTCGTGTAACTTTTCCTCATAGAGATTAATAGCCACATTTGACAATCAGCCAGGGAAATCCACTGATATATGACTTATTTCACATTTTCCACTAAAGTTAAACCATAATGGGATGTGTGAATTCAGCCATATAATGTTATTGGCCCAAGGCATGAAAGTATTATCCAAATGTGCTTTTAAATGAAAGTTTTGCCACAGTCATGAGATTTCACAATAAAGGGCAGGAAAAGTACATCTAAGAAAATCATGTGAGTTCTACTTTACCTCAAGTACTCTGTGTGCAAACTTTTTCATGGTAGCATTTAAATATTTGTTTACTTCATTATTTAACCAGAGATTCCACAATAAAGTATTCGATGAATTATTTTTAAAAGTTAATATTTAATTGAAAGAATCTAAACCACCAACTACTTCTTCTTGTGCCATATCTGTCATCGCACTTTGGCGATCTTTATCAACAGCCGCACGAAAAAGTGCTACCGAATTTTGTCCAAAACAGTTCCTTAGATTTTGAAACAACCAACAATATTTGTATATTATATGCTAACTGTTTGTAGTAGCACAAAGTAAAGAAAGTTCTCTCATTGACCAAATGTTTGCTGTAATAATATACATACTTTTTATATTCTTTTTAGCTCAATAACAAGTTAATAAGTCAATAAATATCAAGTTCTGTGTATTCAAAGTATACTAAATAGCTCTGTAAAGTAAGTAAAAGAGGAATACAGTACCTATTTGGAATAATGTCTAAAACCATAATGCTTTTGCCAAAAGGTCCTATCAGGTTTTTGTTTGAATGTTAATTCATTATTTGAATTTATTCCTGAACCAAGTAACATGTTAAATGATCAGCATGACTTAATGTATATTAAACTTGATTATTATGCTGGTAAACTACTTTTTAGAGCAAGTGTCCCCAAATCCAGGTCTGTGGACTGGGAGCTGTCCATGGACTGTTGGGAACTGGGCCATGCAAGCAGTGGATAAGTGTGCAAAACTCCATTCACATAAGCAGTGGATGGGTGAATACAATCATTCCCTCCCTACCGCTGTTCCATGGAACTGGAAGGGTTGGGGACCGCTGTCCCAGAGAAGTAGTAAGGAATGGATAGTTGCAATCTTGGGGGTGAGGGGATGGGGGGGAAATCAGTTTTACTAGGTCTGCTATTGTCTGGGTTATAAAAATCCTAATGGAGCATCTAAGAAAAGCATGTGAGTAACATGATTTGCTACCATCTAGTGGTTGTCAGAATATTTGCAACCCAAATATGATGGCCTAACTCACGTGATGATAAAACCAAGTAACTTAGATCTTGGGAGCCCTAGCTACCGGTAATTCACTGATTTCTATGCATTTTTAGGTGAAACAACACTTTTATTCTTCTGAAGCCTTTAAGCCTTTTATGTCTGACAGTTTACATAACCAACATGATCTTAAAAAATAATTGAAGGAGTAATATCACATTTACATTGCAATTTTATGTGCATTTATATATTTTGCAATAAACTGTTAACAACTATGAAGCTGATTTACAGCTAAATCCGTATGCAGTTAATACTGAAAGACTTAGTATGTGCCTTTTATTCTTTTTCAAATAAAGAACAGCAAATTCCATAGTAAAGTAGTAAGAATAATTTGGAGAACTAAAAACCCTAGGCAAAAAAGAATGATCTGTTCCTAGAAAAGTATCCAACTTGGTGCCTAGATAGAATATATCAATCTTTGGTATCTATCTCAATCTTTGGTATCTATCTCTAGCTTTTCTTTAGTTATCCTCCATCTCATCTTGAAACTGGATAGGGAAGAGAATCTAGACCAGGGGTGTCAAACTCACATCATCACACTGGTGTCACATGACATATTGGGATTTTTTCCCCCTTCACTAAACTGGGTGTGGGCGTGGCCAGCGCATGATGCATCCAGCCCACAGGCCTGGAGTTTGACAGCCCTGATCTAGACAGGAAATCTTGAAGTCTGTGCCTACTATCATGCTGGTTTTGACACAAAAACATTTAATCAAGTATTATTTTGTGCCTATTATTCTAACAAGCTTAATGTTGTCTGGAACTTCCACTTCTGTCTTATTGATACTTTGAGGAAACTATTGTGGTTTGTCTTACTCTGAAGAATAGATTTAAATCCACTTTGCAAAGACACATTGACAAAGATATAATAATAATAACCATAATAATAATAACAACAAAACGTACAATTTACTGACATCGTGGTACCAGGAGATGCCAGAATCGAAGAAAAAGAATTGGAAAAAATCACGAAATAGCATGACCTGTCCATCGAAACTACGCAATTATGGTTGAACATGTAACAGTGATACCCATTGTCATCAGGGCAGTTAGGACCATGTCCAAGAATTTTATAAGATACATCAACAAATTGCAACTTCCTGCAATAACACCAGCGGAACTGCAAAAAATTGTGTTACTTGGAACATCTTAAGAAAGTACTTGGTTGATACCTAGAACACTGTTAGAAACCTGTATCAACCATTAGCACCAGTCAATGGTATTTGTGATGCATTTTTGAATGTTTAGTTGACTGAGTTTCATGTTTAATGACTAAAGTAAATAATAATAATCGTAGATGACCCTCATTCTCTCAAGGACCTTGGAGTACTCATCTGTAATGATCTAAGTGCCAGAACTCACTGTAACAGCATTTGCTAAAAAGGCATTAAGAGTTTTAACCTAACCTTGCAAAGCTTCTTCGGTAATATGTACTGCAAACTAGGGCATACTAGTTTGCTAGACCAAGTCTCGAATACAGCTCATCTGTCTGGAACCCGCACTGCATATCGGACATTAATACAATTAAGCAAGTCCAGAGATATTTCACCAGAAGATTCCTTCACTCCTCTGCTCACAACAGAATACCTTATGCCACCAGTCTTCAAATTTTGGGTTTAGACAATTTAGAACTATGCCGCCTTTGGTCTGACCTAAATGTAGTACACAAAATTATCTGCTACAACATAGTACCTGTCAATGACTACTTCAGTTTCAACCGCAACAATACACGAGCATACAACAGATACAAACTTAAGGTAAACCGCCCCAAAATCGAGCAACAGAGTGGTCAATGCCTGGAATGTGGATGAATGTGGATTAGGGGATGAAACTCTGTGGTTTCATCCCCTAATCCACCCATACCTTTAACCTTAGACTGTCTACTGTTGACTTCACCCCATTCCTAAGAGGTCTGTAAGGGGCACTGTGACCAAGGGGGCATTTGCACAGATTCGTTTGGTGCACCAATTGCGCCCCTTCCTGGACCGTGATGACCTCCGTACAGTCACTCATGCACTTGTGACCTTCCGGATCGACTACTGCAATGCTCTCTACATGGGGCTGCCCATGAAGACCACTCGGAGGCTTCAGCTGGTGCAGAATGAGGCCGCGCGGGTAGTGATGGGAATGTTCTGACACTCCCATGTTACACCCCTCCTGCACGACCTGCATTGGCTACCAGTTGTCCTCTGGGTGAGATTCAAGGTGCTGGTTATCACGTATAAAGCCCTACATGGCTTAGGCCGGGGTACCTGACGGACAATTTGCGGCCAGCGACAGTTCCCCATCACCTGGTGTGTTCCCACAGGGAGGGCCTCCTTGGAGTGCCGTCGGCCAGACAGTGTCAACTGGCGACTCCTAGGGAACGGCTTTCTCTGTGGACACACCTACTTTATGGAATCAATTCACCCTGGAGCTCCAGGTGGCCCCTGACCTGCGCTCTTTCCACCGTGATCTTAAAACATGGTTATTTCACCAGGCTGGATTGGACTGAAGGGGTTTTTTAAGGGGTGTTTTAATGGTTTTTACATTTAATATTGATTTGTTTGTTTTATTGCTATGAGCCACCCCGAGTCCTTGTTGGAGAGAGGGCAGCCTATAAGCTTAATTAATAAATAATAAATAAATAAATAGTAAATGCAAAATATGTTGCCAAGCAGTCAAAATGTAGCCATAATGTGTTATCACATCCTGATGGCCAGAAATGCTTTATCAGCTATAAAGTAAACATTCCAATTTCCAAGGCTTTTATGACTGTGTTATTACAGGTAGTCCTCAGTTTATCTCAGTCATTTAATGATCAAAGTTATTGTCCCTGCAGACAAAACAAAAAACAAAAATAACCCACAAGCTACTTACGACTCAATTCCAAAGTTGCAGGCTTAATTACGATTGTAACTAGAGGACTACCTATAGTAGCATATTTCCTATTTTGTTGTAACATTTTGAAATATTGATCAGCTCCATCTTCATTTATTTGTTCCTTTAGCACTGGAAAATCATGTTCAGAGCATGTGATAATCAGTTTTTTTGTTTTATTCGGCCCAATGCAACTTAAAACCGGTCACTTAGCAACTGGCCAAAGTTATAACAGACCTTCTTAGGGGTACTTATGACCAGGTTCTGAAGTTCCAACGGCAGTCAGATTACCACTTTTGGGGCTCTCAGCAACCAGCTCGCATTTATAGTTGCTTGCAGCATCCCACAGTTAGTTACATCAAGGATTCCCAACCCATCTGTCGACTGGCACCAGTCCGCAGTGTGCCAGCAACTGGTCCGCACAAACAAGCAAAGCCCCATCCACGGGGTGCAGGCCTCATGCTTCTAAACTGTGCCCTGCAAAAGTTGGCAGAGGAAAGGAAACTGTCCCCCCTGAATTCAGCCTTCTAAACGAAAGTGACAGCAACAAAGATAAGGGATAAGTACAGAGAAAAGCAAGAAGTTTGCAAATCATGTCTCTTTCAAACCAGTAAAATAACTCTGCAAATCCTAAACAATAAACAGAAGCAGATGTGGTGGGGGAGGTTTCTGAAAAAAATACATCACCCAGACCTTAAGCCAGCTACTACATTGTGAAAGACAACAGATGGACTTACAAAAGACAGAATGGCTTCCTCCTAGAGACAGTTACAGCCTAGTCCTGAACAGTCTGTAATCTTCAGCATGCTCTTTAAAATGAAAACTTCCCAACTTATCCTTTCAACTCATTCTGAGGAAGTCAATCCACTTTTAGCTTCCAGAGTGCAGCCATACAGGTGTTGTTACTTTAGCATACAAAAGTAAAATTCCCCATTCAGACAACTTCAAGGACACCTTATCAACAGAGCCTCTGCAATGGAAAGATTTAAATAAACAACTTATCCAACTCACAGCAACCCAGCTGTCTAATGAACCAGAAGAAGAAAGTCTAATTAACCCTTTCAGTGCCTAGTCACAGAACACACTAGGCTGATATCATTAAAAGGCTGGAGAAGCCTTAAGGACACTCTAAAAACAGCAAAACTACTAAGAAATTTAGCTCTATTAATTACTCAGAGTAATAAATTGCACCTTGAGAAACAATATGATTGCATTGCTGAGGAGGAACAATTTATCTGCACCCTGACAGCTGCCTTGAAGGATTCAGATCCACAAAAATCCATGCAAAGCTTGATATTGACAATGTAGGATTCCTCTTTCTTTTTAATTTGTGCTCCAACAATGCTCTGAAACAACCAGAATCCTCAAAATTATTTTTAAAAAATATATATAGTTTCTCAGGATGATGAGCTGTCTGTCTGCTGATCATTCTAATCCTTGGAATTCTGAAACTTCAGAAGCTGTGCTTATTGGTGGGAGCTCAACAGGTCCATAAAGTGGGCACTGGATAGGTCAGCATTCATAATGCAGAAGGCATGACAGCGTGGAGACCAGTAAAAGATCAATGCTCTAAAAATTCTAACACAGAATCTTGCTTGCTGGTATTGCAATAGAGCAGGGTTCTCCAACCTTGGCAACTTTAAGACTTGTGGACTTCAACTCCCAAAGTTGAAGTCCACAAGTCTTACAGTTGCCAAGGTTGGAGACCCCTGCAATAGAGGTTCCAATTTTTCTGCCTGTCTGTATGGCGAAGATATAAACATGGACAGTTGATGACCTCCTATTTAATGGGTAACACTCAAAGGTGGGTTTCAGCAGCTTCTGACCAGGTTGGAGAACTGGTAATGGAAATTTTGAGTAGTTTGGAGAACTGGTAGTAAAAATTCTGACTGGCCCCGCCCCCATCTATTCTCTGCCTCCCAAGTCCCAGCTAATCGGAAGGAAATGGGAATTCTGCAGTAACCTTCCCCTGGAGTGTGGTGAAAATGGAGATTTTACAGTATCCTTCCCTGCCACGCCCACCAAGCCACATCCACCAAGCCATGTCATGCCCACCAAGTCACACCCACAGAACCAGTAATAAAAAAAATTGAAACCCACCACTGGTACCATTCATATAAAATGAAGGCAGCTCCAGGCAGGGGGCCAGAGAGGCTGAAAGGCAATTAGGTATCTTCATTGCTATGTCTTTGAGACTAGCAGCTACAACAATCCCTCTTTTAAAGCAAGTCGCTGTCTCCCTATTTCTCAGTTTGGTATCAGCTCATTGTTAATATTAGTGTTTACTTTCTACCTTTACAAAGAAAAGCTATAATCAATGAGGTACAAAGCTAGAAGATATGCTGGCAACCTTCTTTGAATTGCCCAAATGCTGTGGCACAGGGAGATGGGCCCTGATGATTATAACATGTTATAATAAAGTCCACCTGTATTCAATAATTAATGACTTCAGCTTAGCCTGCATTCCTTTCTGGCGGCTCTTCAAAGATAGAAGATCAAACTATGCTGAATTCTGCCTTGCAAGAATGGTAAATAGGCTTAATAAACTAAATGGTTCCAAATGGCAGATAAACTTACATTTATGACACGCATCAGAAAAAAAGTTCAACTGATAGCAGGCTGATTAATATAAACTTTCTATCTTACGTGGAAAATTTCAAAGTACTTCCTCATCTAGAGAACAAACATCTTTCACTTTGTCTATATTTGAATATAGGCAGGTGTACCTAGAACTGAGATGGCAAACCTATGGCGCACGTGCCACAGGTGGTACTCAGCACCCTCTCTGTGGGCACATGAGTCGTTGCCTCAGTTCAGCTCTGCTGTGCATGTGCACACACCTTCCACTGGACTGCTGATCATGGGGGCTCTGCTGCACATGTGCAAGGGGTGGGGTGCATGTATGGGGTCCGTGCACATGCGTGGGGTTGTGGGGCATGCAGGGGTGTATGCATGCATGGGGAGATGAGATGCGTGTGGGGGCATACGTGCATGCATGGAGCACATGCACATGTGCGAGAGGCAGGGCACATGTGTGAGGGGACGCATGTGCATTGCATTTTGAGGGTCTTTTTGGTTCCTTTTTGGTTGTCTCTTTTGCCTTGGTGTGTGCATGTTGTTTATCTCTATGTGCTGTTGATGGCTGATCTGTCTGAGTGGGGGGGCGCGGCCCTCCGGGCCCCATTTTGGTTGCCAGAGGCATCATCTGATCCTTTGATATTTCCAGGCCGGCCCCAAGGCCAGATTTAAGCACCCCATAGGCCAGATCTGGCCTCGGGCCTTGAGTTTGACACTCCTGTTCTCGGTATTCTCTAGCATTTTGGATTTAGCTTGGCCTAGGCAACTCAGTTTCCCAATTAAAACTAAAGTTACGTTTGTCGATGTGTTGTGCAATTAAGGAGTTTTCATCATGTCTTTTGATTGCTAGTTGATATTCAGGCATATACTCTGCCTGTCTGTCCTACCTAGTGGCTGTTGCAGTCCTTACACTGCATATTGTAGATTTTTTCTTCTTCTGAGGCTACTAGATCTTTGGGTTTACTTAAGATGTTTTGGAATGTGGGTGCTTTTATGATAGATTTGTGTTTCTTCCCCACACAGCAGTAGCCACAGACCTGCCTACTGGTTATTGACTTGTAACTTCCGCTGGCTTTCCCATTGACTTTCTATTTGTAAATTTCTCATAAACAAGCTGGCAGGAATTGGAGGAAGGGAGATAATCACAGAATGACAGGGAGAAGGGAAGAGAGGGAGGGAGAAAGGGAGGAAGGAAAGATGAGACTTAATGTGCACTCTAGGGCAGGGGTGCTAAACTGGTGGCCCATAGGCCAGATGTGTCATGCACAGGTCATGCCCACCCCAGCTCCGCGAATGGGAAAAACATCACGAAACATCACTTAATGGCAACGTGATGTGGCTGGTTTGACACCCGTGCTCTAGGGCAATAAGTTTTGAACCAATGTACCTCAAATGGGCTAACTTACAGAATGGGTTCAAAATCCAGAATCATGACTCAAATTTGGCAAATTTTATAATTTGCCTAATTGGCCAAATAGTGATGTTTGATTGTGCTATACAGTTCAACGTTGGCCATTTTCAAGGAGGATGCAATTCCGAATGTATCGTAACTTTTCCAGTGGAAGGCAGTACATTACCTCTGCCATTGTTGAAGGCATTGAGGAATCTGGCAAGGAAATGTCTGAAATGACGACCCAATGAGACATGTGTCATCTAGGATCATATTACAATAAAAGATGGTAGTTGTCAGGTTTATGGTATATCGTGATGTATAAATCCAGATCCCTTCCAAAAGGTGCCCATCTTTTTGCTTCTACCCTCCCAGGGCCATAAAAGTAATGTTATACAACTATGGGTGTCATGGGGCGAGGGAGGGGTCAGGTCCCAGGCACAAGGAAAAGTAGATGATGATGTGCATTGTGACATGATTGTGCAAATGTTTCAATTTATCAACCTGCATCAGATAAATCCTTTGTGGGAATGACCTTGGGAAACAAAAGATCAGATCAAAAGCAACTTAAACTACAGCAAGCATGTGAATTCAGAAGGGTTTCTTGGGATGTAAAGAGAGGAGTGGTGCTGGTTGGAAATGTACTCAGACTTAAAAGAGCAGTAATGTTGTAACCAAAGAAAAAAATAATAGAATTAACTCATCTGGGCCTGCTTCCTGTCTGATTTACCTCACAAGGCTGACATCGTTGCATTATTGGATTGAGTCAATGACACAACTTTTAGTAGTTCTTTTAACGCCGTTGTGGCTTCTTAAAAGATACTGTGCTAGTCAACTCCTTGGGCCTAACTTTTGCACCCTAGTTTATTGCATGAAGTGTGGAGAGAGAGAGAGCTGCCAGTTTGTCCCTCGCCTTCCCGCTTTCAGAGGTACAAAGTGGGGGTGCTTGCTTGCACCTTTCTGTATTAAGCCGTAATGTGCCATAACGTACGTCCAAACAAGATAGAAAAAATAGGAAGTGGTAGAAGCTGTAATGTCTTCTACTGTAAGGAATCCCCTACCTTTCTGAGCAATAACAGAATTCAAAAGCAGTTTTGCACTTATCTGGAGCAGGAAGAGGGTAAGCAGTTGGAAAGTTAATTCCCTTTTCCACCCTCTGCTGGTTATTCCCACTTTATCTCTTCCTCTCTGCTGTTTTTCTCTCAAGCAAGATTACATTACCCTTTCCAAATAGGTGTTTGGTCTAATTAAACTCTAACTCAAAGCACAATTGCACAAGCGTACCAATAAATTGCAGGATGTGGGAGGGAGGGCAATTAATAACCACATGGTACTCTTCTGCTTGTTGCAACTAGGTCCCGCATTCTCATGCTGCTGAATTTAATAAACTTCTCCACCACCACCACCACCTGGAGAAGTTAAAGAAAACAGCCTGTTAATTTTTACGCAACAATGCTGCAATATTCTCTTCCTACGTGCCTCTGCCCCATGCCTCAACTATACTCCTGGCCAAAAGTTTTGAGAATGGCACAAAGATTAATTCTCACAAAGTCTGCTGCTCCAATTTGGAAGATGGCAATGTACATATACTCCAGGACAGGGGTGAAATCCAGCAGATTCTAACAGGTTCTGGAGAACCATTAGTGGAAATTTTGAGTAGTTCGGAGAACCAGTAGCGGAAACTTTGAGTAGTTCGGAGAACCGGCAAATACCACCTCTGGCTGGTCCCAGAGTGGAACTGAAGATTTTGCAGTATCCTTCCCCTGCCATGCCCACCAAGCCATGCCCACAGAACTGATAGTAAAAAAAAATTGAATTTCACCACTGCTCCAGGATGTTCTGAAGAGTGATCAGATCAATTTGCAATTAATTGCGAAGTCGGTCTGTGCCATGAAAATGAACTTAATCCCAAAAAAACATTTCCACTATATTTCAGCCCTGCCACAACAGGACTCAGGTAAAGTCATTTTTTCTGATGAATCCCTTTTCTGATTGTTTGGGGCATCCAGAACAAACCTTACCTGTAGAAGAAAAGATGAGAGCTACCATCAGCCCTGTGTCATGCCAATAGTAAAGCATCCTGAGACCATTCCTGTGTGGGGTTGCTTCTCAGCCAAGGGAATGGGTTCACACACAATTTTGCCTGGGAACACAGCCATGAATAAAGAATGGTACAAAAACCTCCTCCAAGAGCACCTTTTCCCAACCATCCAAGAACAGTTTGGTGACGGGCAATGTTTTTCCCAACACGATGGAGCGCTTTGCCATAAGGCAAAAGTGATAAAACTAAGTAGCTTGGGGACCAAAACATTGAGATTTTGGGCCCGTGGCCAGGAAATTTCCCAGACCTTCATCCCATTGAGAACTTGTGGTCAATCCTCAGGAGCAGGAGTCTCCAACTTTGGTAACTTTAAGCCTGGCGGACTTCAACTCCCAGAAGTCTTTGCTGGCTGGGGAATTCTGGGAGTTGAAGTCCTCCAGGCTTAAAGTTGCCAAGATTGGAGACCCCTGCTCACAAGGGAAGCAAACTAACAAAAGCCCACAAATTCTGACAAACTCCAAGCATTGATTATGCAAGAATGGGCTGCCATCAGTCAGGATTGATTGTTGATTGACCACATGCCAGGGCGAATTGGAGAGATTTTGAAAAAGAAGGCTCAACACTGCAAATATTGACTATTTGCATAATTATAATTATATAATTATAATAATATTATCGTAATTGTCAATAAAACGCCTTTGACACTTATGCAATTATTTGTGGTCAGTATACCAGTGTAACATCTGCACGAAGATCTTCCAACACTGGAGCACCAGATTTGGTGAGAACTAATCTTAGTGTCATTCTCAAAACTTTTGACCAGGACTTGTATGTTAAAAAAAGGAGCAGTTTCTTGCTTCTACGTCCCTTTTCTCCCACGGGTGCTGCTGGGAGTTGTAGTCTAAATGCAATGTTGGGGATGGGCTGGATTGCCAATGAAACTGTACTCCTTCCCCACGAGGTATTGCTCTGCATTTCCCCACCTCTTCCGGGCTCGCAGGCGAAGGGGGGCGTGCGCAGCGCACTTTTCTGGCTTGGCGTCGATCCGGACGGCTGCTGAAGGAACTGGGCGCCGGCTGTCATGTTGTTTCTGCTGTGCGGGGTTCGCCACCTGGGCGCCCGGGGTTTAAGCCTCCGGGCTGGGCCGGGCTACTCCAGGATGTTCGCTTCGGGCTCCTTGGAATCGCCGCCGGGTGGTTCTTCCCGTTGGGGTGATGGAAGGTGGCAGCGATCGGCGTTCGCTTGGACTGCGGGAGCCACGGCGGTGCTGGCCGGGCTGGGACTGGTGCGGCGGGCGGAGATGAAGGAGCAGCCTCGGCGGCAGCAACAGCAACTACAACCGGAAAAGCCGTGGGGAAAGGAGGACGAGGAGGATCTGGCAAGGCTGTGCGAGAGCTTTATGGCTCCTCCGGTGAGCGGATTGCGAGAGCTGCGCGACCGGCGCGGAGACATGCGAAGTCGCATGGAGCTTCTCATCATGGAGACGCAGAGCCAGGTGTGCAAGGCGCTGGCCCAGGTCGACCGCGGCGCCGCTTTCACCGTGGACCGCTGGGAGAGGAAGGAAGGTGACCCGAATTCCGGGGTAGAGTGGGGACGCGTTCCTTTCTCGGGGGCCGCGCACTGCCTGGCGCCTCTTGTAGGTTGGAACTAATTCGGAGTAATTGCCCCGCCTGACGGTGTGGGACTGGATTTGGCTAGATCTGAAAACCGGCCTCTTTATTCCCTCACAAGTTTCACTGACTAGAGTAGAGTTCTTATTTTCCCTTTAGTATGTTCGAGATTGTAATAAACATCTCAAAGGTATCCGGTATTTAGGAACTTTTTATGTACACTGAGAGCATATGCACCAAGACAAATTCCTTGTGTGTCCAATCACACTTGGCCAATTAAAAAAAAAATCTATTATTTCATTTTAAAAAATAAGCAGGCAAAGTGGCATGAAAGCGGCCAAGATTCTGCAAGACCAAGAGATGGGTGTCAAAACCCATTCTGAGTCTCAGGAGAAGGTAGGCATATAAATAATTTTTTTTAAAAAAAGGGCTAAAGGACTTGGAGGATAGTAAAAGCTGCTTCAAGGATCTTCAGGAATACAAAATATGTATTACCAGCTGGGTAGTGGAAACCCTACCTTAGCCATACAGACTGGCACTTAGTTAATACTTGGATAAGAGGTAACTAGGTAAACTCAAGTCTAAATATTTTTTAAAACCTTGCAAGAAGATAGCAGCCAAACATTTATGTATTTTGTAGGTGGAGAACCATGTTGGTTTATGATGCAAAAAAAAAAAAAAAACCAATCAGGAAGATTCTGGTAACACCCTTACAACTAACAGATTTAATTTAAAAGGCATAAATGAGGTGCAACTCATGATATGTATGCCTTTCAATATTTTTTTAGTTGGAAAAGGTGCTACCAGAAATTGGTATTGTTACTAAGAAAACTACATGGTATGTCCCACAGAGCCTAACATTCTTTCTTTAATCTATATCAAGTGATTAAATCTAGATTGATGTAAATAATTTATCAGATTCATGCTCTGCCTTCTGGAACTCAAAGAGGTATTCATCTTGGAACTCCTTCTGTCAATTCTTCTCCACAACTTGAGAGGTAGGCTGGACTGGAAAGATCAACTGGTTCAAAATCGCCCAGTGATCTTTCGTTGGCGCATTTGAACCTGGATCTCCCAGGTTGAGGTCCATCACCTCAACTACTACATCACACTGACTCTTTGTGGATTTGTTTGTCCTTGTATCTGTAATACAAAATTTGCTGCAAAGACCTGTTTATATTATGAAATACCAGTGACGCTTTGAATGTGTGCTGTTGATTGCAGCATTGTCTCTACCCTCTTTTATCTGCCATGTAAAGGTAAAAGGTATAATAATATTCCCCTACTTTTTTACAGATGAATAAAGGAATCAGTGATATGTCATAGTTTAGGAAACCCAATTGATATTACTTAAACATTATTGAAGGACATTTAAATAATATGAGTTTGATCAACAAAATTTATGTCCAGTAATTTTTACTAAGTGTAATTTTATCTCTTTTAATATACAGCTTTAGTAAGCCAGTTTGGCGTAGTGGTTAAAGTATCAGGCTATAAACCAGAAGACAATTAGAAATAAACCCATTTAGTGATCTTGGGCTGCACATTCTCTCTTGGTCTTAGGAAGGAGACCATTGCAAACCACTTATGAAATCTTGCCAAGAAACAATAGCTAGAAAAGAGTGACAGTGGTAGACTTTGAGTGAAAAGTAAATTATTCTGTATGTAAGCAAGGACTGCTGTATTACAAAAAAGAAATGTCTGTCTCAGGGTATCAGCTCATACAGTGTTATTGCTAAATAAAATACATTTGCTTATCAACAACTGGCCCTTGGAATAATTAAGAGACAGACAATCATTTATAAATTGTCTTACGCCTCAGATGCCATGCTAGGAAAAGAGTGTCATAAAATATGCCTGACCTCTACTTTTATTATTTGGGCATTGTGGCAGTGAAATTTTCAACTATGCTTCCTTTTCCCCAAAAGAAACAACAAAAAAAGTTTTGTTGGTTCTGAACAAATAAACCAGATCTTGCCACAGAGACTGCAGATGTAATCCATCAGTTTTACCTTCATCACTTCTTGCTTGAATTATACAGAATTCCTAGTATCCTTCTAAAATTAATTGTTGGGAGGCCATAGCAAAGAGTAACAGAATTTGATTTGTTGGGTCTCCTGTAATCCAGTTGCTACTTCTGGCAAATACTATGCTGTTGAACTACCTGCATTCAAAATTAAAGGATCCTAGATAACTATCTGAACAGGTCCATAATTCGAAAATATTATTCTAAACCTTGGAAATCAGTTAGCTTTTGAAATAATTGCTGGTTTCTTTCTTTAGGTGGCGGAGGTATCAGCTGTGTACTTCAAGATGGTGAAATCTTTGAGAAGGCTGGTGTCAATGTTTCAGTTGTTTTTGGACATCTTTCTGAAGAAGCAGCTCAGCAGATGAGAAGCAGGGGGAAAACTCTGAAGACCAAAAGTGGTAAGGTTTCATACATGAAATCTGCTAAACAATCTAACATCTTTTGTTGTGTTAAACAAAAAGTGAATTTAATCCATCATCCAGCTTCTCCCATAGGGGCTAGGCACAAGTCCACTATACAAGTGTTCTTTGCATACTAATATCACAGTCAAGCTCACTGAGCTCAGTGTGATTTCTTCCAGTTAATGAGGACCATAGCAAAATCTTGGCACAAAAATACCAAGATCTGAAGTTTCCTCAGATCTTTTCCAGACTCTATGTATTCTGAACAGCGAGATATATTAACTTCTTTCTTGCAAAATCTTAAATAGCAATGATGTCTTTTCTTTAAAGTTTGCAGATCCAGAGGTGCTTCTGGAATGCAAAATGTAGAGTCGAAAGGACATTTAGAAAGCTTACAATTTTCTTTTGTTTTTCAGTTGTTGTTTTATTATGCATAATAGTTATTATTGCATTTACCTGCTGCTTGATTCACAGTAGCTCTGGACTTACGTTTTCACTGTTGATTAAGACATTCTTTCTTCATTGCTTTTTAGGAAAATTGCCCTTTTGTGCTATGGGAGTGAGTTCTGTCATTCATCCAAAGAATCCTTACATTCCCACTATACACTTCAATTACAGATACTTTGAAATTGAAGATGGAGATGGTAAGTGCTATACCTTGATCCAGAATTATATAAAACTATTCTTTTCTGTGTTCTGTGACATTGCATGCATGTTCAAAGAGAGCTGAGCTCGCAGTTTGATGCTGCTGTTATCATTTTAGACGACAGAGTCTGAGAGACTCCTGACATGTTGGTAATAGTAGAGACAGACAAGAGAGGCTTTATGATTCAACTGTAAAAAAAGGGGGGAAGGGGGATCCCTGCAGATTTTTCTCCTCTTATAGTCATTGGCTATAGGGGATAGTGCTCATCTCTGTTTCAAGGGCCATTGGGCCAATGCTGTCCAAAGACATTACCATAGCCATTAGTACCATAAGTACTGTGTTTCCTCAAAAATAAGACCCTGTCTTATATTTTGAACTCTGAAATAAGTGCTTGGTCTTATTGCCATGCGCTCAAAAGCCCAATTGGACTTATTATCAGGGGGTGTATTATTTGGGGGGGAACAGGGTAGTTGTTGAGCACAAGATTTTACAACTTAGGTCTTATTTTATCAAGAGACTTTTTTTGTAGAGCGATAAATTATGTGTCCAAGAAACAGAACTAGCAACTTGCTTTTTATATGCATGCTGTACTTGTTTGCCTTTGTATGACATTAAACATCAGGAAGTATAATATATTAAGTAACTATGCATGTAATGAGTCTCTTAAATTAAGTCCTTAAGATCACAGTAGCCATTTTTCTGCATTATAGATGAGTTGTAACTAAATGGACATGATGATTCTTATATTACAAGAGTATTTACAACAAAAAAAAAATTAGAAAAATAAATGATGGTCTTTTTCTATTCTCTTAGGTACTAAACAATGGTGGTTTGGTGGTGGAACAGACCTTACGCCAACTTACTTGAATGAAGAAGATGCTATTCATTTTCATAAAACTCTGAAGGACGCCTGTGATCAGCACAATCCTGAGCTATATCCCAAGTTCAAGAAATGGTACGTAGGAATTTCATATCAGATTCTTTTCCTGAATGGTTGCTGTCATTCTTGGAACTGATAAAACTAAATGTATATTTAGCTCTTGAAATTAATAGTCCTCTCTCCTTTCTATCCATAAAAGGTTTTTCTGTTTTTAAAGCAGTTTTAGAAAACATTGCAATCTTTTCTCTTTAGTAATATAGTATGTTAACTTTTGAAATAAAGCAGTCCCACAAGGTTGTTTTTTTGTATTCTGACTCAGTCTTTCAGACTTCTGTGTCTATGTTACCCTTTTAACCGGCACTCTTCGGGTTGACAGGTGTGATGAATACTTTTTCATCAAGCATCGTGGAGAACGGCGGGGAATAGGAGGCATCTTCTTTGATGATTTGGACTCGCCTTCAAAAGAAGAAGTTTTTCAATTTGTTCAGAGTTGCACCAAAGCTATTGTGCCTTGTTACGTTCCCATTGTGAAGAAACACTCACAGGACAAGTTCTCACCGAAAGAAAAATTATGGCAGCAGATCCGTAGGGGGAGGTGAGTAAGAGAGGCTTTTTGAATATCAGGATAGAAGATTGGTACATCCTTTGGGACCACTAATCCAAACGTTTTGGTTCTTTCTTTTGCCCATGTTTTCCTGGCTTAGTGTCTAGAAATTTGTTGAACTTTAACATCCAGATTTTCTATTACTATGGCTTTGGAAGATTCCGATCTAATAACTGCGACATACGTTTCCCATCTTTTATTTCCAATGCTAAATATTTTAGAACACTTTGAAATTAAGCACTAACACATTAATATGATTTTGGAAAAAGTTTGAAAACTTTGAATGCTATCAAAATAACAGCATATTGTAAGATTTCTGCTGTTCCCAAAAAGCTTTATTTCATTTGAGTGTTGGAACTATTCACTAATTTCAAATTTAAGGTCTTATGAGAATTGTTGATGTTACCAATTTTATTTAGATGGAGTAGAATTCTATTTTTCTGGATTAGGCTTTTTTTTAAAAAAACGGGATCTTTTGTGTCTTATGATAAACCATGTGGTATCTAACTTCTGTGGCCCCACCTCCACCCACTGCATTTCTTATGGCTGGTCTGAAAGATAAGAATGAGGTTTTTGAAATGAAGGAACTGTCACCCACATTTCATTTTATGAAACAGATGCTGTATCATGTCATATTAAGTCTTTCTATGGCTAACCATAGAAATAATAAAACAGAAACTAATTTTATGGGAAACTTCATAGGTCAAAATTGTACAAATAAAATGCAGTATCTTAACTATCTCTATTTCTACCACCAGTTCTTTTTCTTCTTTACAAATCTTAAGTTGCTGATTCTGATCTTTATGACAGACACCAATTTTTGTCATATATGAAGACATCAGTTGTGATTTCAATATCCTCTTCACTGTCCCTTTGATTTCTAGTTTTTTAAAAATAATAATTCTGATTTATTTTTATGCTTATTAATATTTTATTCAGTCTTTCCACCAAATATATTTTCTCCATATGATTAAATGCTCATCATAACTTTTTATAATGATAAAAAATTATTTTATAATTTTGTTGTAAGCTATAGAAATATGTGCAGTGGGGTGAAAGGACCAATAAGTATTGTAGAAAATTGTGTTACAGTTCAAACACCTTATTAAATAATAGAGTTAATAATTGTTCCAGTGAAGAAGACAAATGAAGATTTTTTTTTAAAAAGGGGAAATATGAGCCATAAGTTAATAAGGACTTTCTACAGAAGACACAAGACCATATTCCCCTCATCTCCTTATCCTCTTTCCAGAAATGTGTAAATGGCAAAAGATGGGTGATTTACTTTGTAAGAGTATAATACATTCCCCATACTTTTAGAAAGGTGCTACTTGAGCCATTATTGCTATACAGATGCTACTATAAGTTTCAATGATGCTTCTGTTTGTTCTGAATGTAAAAAAAAAAATGATTTCTAAAATTACTCTCTCTGGTGACAGTTCATTAATATGTATTTCATGAGTCTGTGCAGCCCCAGAAACCTGAACTATTGAGCATTCAGATCATTAGCTCAAAACTGTCTATGTGTATTATAAATTGTCTCTGAAGACTACCCTGAAATTAGGTAAATAATGCTTTGTGAAATGTTGAAAGCCATAGTAAAAGTTAGGCAGGATCAGTAATTAAATTGCAATGCACCATATTGCTTTTGCCTTTCTCAGTGGTTAGCAAAATCAGAAAAAAGAATGCCATTTAAGATACTAGAGCTGTGATGGCAAACCTATGGCACATGTGCCAGAAATGGCACACAGGGCCCTCTCTGTGGGCACGTGCACTGTTGTCATCTGCTCTTTTGAATTCTGTCGCACGCATGCACACCAGCCAGCTGCACTCTTCTGGGTTCCGCCCATGTTCATGCCGGAACCCAGAACAGAGCAGCTGGCCAGCACCCATGTTCATGCCGGAACCCGGAACAGAGCAGCTGTCTGGTGCGCATGCACATGACGGAACCTAGAAGAACTGCTGGCCGCCACGTGCATGCGCACTGGCCAGCTGCTCTCTTCCGCGTTCCGGTGCACCAGTTGCACTCCAGTTTCGGCACTCAGTGCTGAAAAGGTTAACCATCACTGTACTAGAGGAATGCCTTTGATGTTGTTTGTTTCCAACAGGTATGTGGAATTCAATCTTGTGTATGATAGAGGCACAAAGTTTGGCCTTGCAACACCAGGGTCAAGAATTGAAAGTATTCTTATGTCTCTGCCACTCACTGCCAGGTAAGATCATAACTCAAATAGCAAAACAGATTTGTGGGGTAGTTTAATAATAATAAAAAAGATCGGTTATAATTGCAGTAGGCCTAAAGCCATTCTCTTGATCTGGCCTTCTGGAGGGCCATGCTCTTCTCCCAAGCATTGTACTAGGATGGGGATTGAACTGAGTGTCTGTTTGACTGGGGAGAGGGAGTTACTTTTTAGGCAAGTTTTCATGAAATATTGTGAGCTGCCTAAAGCCTTTATATGAGACAGGCAGCCATATAAGTCTTATAAGTAAATAAGTCACTGTGTGGCAAGACCAGAGAGAAAAGGAGGTGAAAGCAATAATGGGAAACAACTAAAATGGGCATTAAATTGAAAAAGAAAGGGAGAGGGAGAGAGAGAGACCACCAGGTAGGAGTTTTTGTATTCAGCAGGCCTTATCCAAATTCACTTTTTTTCAGTGACTAATGTGATTAGTGGTTCTGAGAGAAGCTGCAATTATTGCTGAATAACAGAAGGCAATGAAATATGTTGTGGCCAAGTTGGAGAATATTCAAGAGACATAAATAGAAAATAGGACATTCTGGAAATTTCCTATTTCTGTCTTACCTGCATAACCTGCTTTGCCTTGTCTTTCAAGCTCAGCTGCATTTTGCTTTAGAAATTGTGTGTTGATGTTTTAGGGCAAATAACAAAAAGTAAATCCTTTCCTCTGTAATACAGATTTTTATTGGGTAAGCTTTACAGCGTTAACGGGGATAAATTCACAATACGTATGTAGGAAATGGACAGATGATATATTTTCTGCTGACGTTGTAAATAGTGCATGTGGAGAAAAGTACTAACAGCTGTTTTGCACACATCCACTTTTCAGATGGGAGTATATGCATTCACCGCCAGAGAATTCCAAGGAAGCAGAAATCCTAGAAGTTTTGCGTCATCCCAAAGACTGGGCACAGTGAACAAAATGCTGAGCATGTTCAGCGATGAGGAAAGGACTTGTTCTGCTGCCCACTCCTAAATCCACCTGTCACTGCATGGCAGCTAATGAATGTTTATCTATTCTTTCACCTCATGCCTTAGGAATAGTATTAGATTGTATCCTATGTGAATGTTCTCTTAGAACCCACCTATTGCTTCTTTGTAGATTCTTGGTCATTTGTATTAGTATAACTGTAAAGATCTAGTAAGGCAAGAGGACATGCACTGAGTAACAGACTGTAGTGAAGTGCTGCAAGGTACTGATGTGTAGATTTCATGTCCCTCTTTCAGGGACTTAAAACACATTTTCTTACTTTTCACAAAAGAAGCAATTGTTGACAGACTCAGTTCAGTCTTCCGTTGCCTGCGGTCTTTCTGACTTCTTGCCAACCAGTTTCCAGTAGAATGATTTTTGTAATTTAAACTGAAATGTTAGTCCATTTAACTTGTGAACATTTGTTAAATTGCAAAAAAAAATTGTCTGTATTGGCTACTATCAGTAATGGTGGAACAAGTGGATAAATTATCTTAGTAGAACAGTTCTTGACTGCAGATGAAAGCAGCCGAGCTTTTTTATTAGGGTCGCAAGTTCCTGGTTTTGCATTTGTACAGCACCTGGCACAGAGTTTTTAATGAAACAAATTACATTTCTGTAGGTAATTTTGATAAATGTAGATTCATAAAAGTGTAAGTCCATAATGTTTGAATAGCTGAACACACTGGCATTTAAATTCAGGAAGAGTATAAGGTGGTATTGTACCTCAGGTTACCAATATTTTTCTCATATACTCTTTCGAAATATGTTTCTCAGCAAACATGTTTGGGAGAAGGTAACAATCCTATACCAAGTTAATAATCAATTCTATATGAAGTATCTGCATGTACGTGCACAAACATACAATCTTTTCTGAGACAGTCATAGGGCTGTCTTTCCTTCATAAATATGTACTGGAATAGTCCAAATTAAAGTTTTAAGAATTAAGTAATGAGAAGGACAGAAAGAAACCAGCTTCTGAGGAACAGAGATATCTGATGCTTAATTTTGGCCAACTTTTTACATTTTTGTCAACAGAGTTCCCAGCTAATCCCATAAATGTTAAATAAAAAGGGTTTGCAGGAGTACTGGATGGAATTGCAAACTGCTATATATTAACAATGGTTTAGAGAAATGTAAAACTCACATCACAGCTGGAGTAACCAGATTACTTCTCAGCAAGCCGCCTGGGTTCAGCCTGGTCTGCTTCTAAGGAGATAATGGGCTGCATTAAAACGAGGAAATGAAGATGTTCCCGCTTCTGAAAGATATCTCTGAATCTAAACCAATGTGCTTAAGCTTTCAACTTTGTGTTTTGAATATTGGCAAAGAAGAATAAAAGTGAAAAACAACTTTTTCATACTATTTCTTCATTATTTGTGTGCATCTTTAAACTTTCCTCAATGTTTATTGGTGCAGAAAATAGAAATCTAGGACTACGGTACAGACAAACAGGCATTTCAAGCTGTTGCAATCAATGTTTTAATATGATTAGTAAATTCCCAATTAGTGTGCTAAAGATGTTCCTTACTGTGGGTTCCTTGGTGGTTTTCTTGCAAACATTTCATTACCAAATTAGATACAGTAACATCACTGCTGGGTATCAGTGCACTGATGATGTTATCTAGTTTGGTAACGAAATGTCCAAAAGAAAACCATATAGCTCAGAGAGCACCAGGGGCCCTCAGTTCAAATCTGAGCTACAAATATTCTCTTTGATCAGATGTTCCTTAGTTTGACATACTTTTTCTGTCATCATCTTCCTAAGAGTGCTGTTAAATAAATATGTAGGAGGCATTAACATGATTACTTTTAAAATTTTAGACCTCTGATTTGCAGCACTTTAAAACACTGTGTTTCAATTTTGAAAAAGAAAAAGATTGTCTCAATTTTTGTTTTTAATTTTGGGTCAAGAATTTTACAAAATTGAAAATATTTTCTGTACTGTCACAATACGTTATTGATACGTTATTTTTGATAGTGGGATCTTTATGTTTTCTGTATTTTAAAACCAAAACTGAATAAAAGATTGGATCTACAAACACATTTGTGTAGCATTTTTATTTCAAGCATTGTGCAAAAATTTCTGATAAAGCATTTCAGTTCATGTTGAGAAATTAACTCTTTATCACTCTAGACTTCAGACCATAAAATAATCTTAAAGAATGACTGATGCCGATAAAAGTTGAGAAAAATTTTAACTATAATATCAATTTGAGAAGAGAATGAATTACAGGAGGATAGTGTGCCCCTTTGTTGAGTGCATTCAAGTAGTTGCTGGGTTGAATAATCCCTCCTATTGGAGATATTTTTGCGTATATTTCTGCACCAAACATGGAGCTAGACTCAGTGGCCTAAATGGCTTTTCTAACTTAAGTGATTCTGTAACTAATTCAGCATTATAATCAAAACAAATAAGAGGCAAAGTTTAAATACGTTAACTGTTGTGTAAACAAATATTGACTTCAGTTACACGTCACACCATTAATAAATTCAATTACTTGGGACCATGGATGAAATCCACTTACCTTAGTTACCAGTTTGGGAATGGGAGTGTATGGGAGCGTATGCGTGCTATGTGCAGAGGTTAAAAAAATGGGATGTAATGACGTCCCAGTGGGTAGGTGGGGCCTCCCACTGCCAGAACTACTGGTTCAGCGAGCGGATAGAACTGGATGGATTTCACCACTGCTTGGGACCCAAATATCTGCAAGCATCCATGGTTTTCAACCTCTCTCAGAAAGAATTGACAAAACACAAAGAATGGGAAATAGACGGATGTCCAAAAATCAGGTGTTGTGATAACCATTAGGTTTGTACCATTGACCTGAAGATGTTTTCAGAAACTGCACCAGTGATGGGTTGCCCCCGGTTTGGACCAGTTCGCAAGAACCAGTAGGAGGCTCTGCCCGCTGACCGGACTTCATCATAGGCGATTTGTGCATGCACAGAAGCTTCTGCACATGCGCAGAAGAGCACTCAGGCACACGTGCGAGCAAAGCAAGCGTGCAAGTGTGATGCAAACCGGTAGTAAAGGTAAGTAGAATCCACCCCTGAACTGCACTGTACATGGTATTGGGCTTTACCTGGCATTTAAGGTTAAAACAGATAGTGCTCTGACAATCAAAAGCCTATTTATCTTGCCTTGTTCCTATTTCTTTCTTACCATCCCAGCCAGCCAAAACACTGAGGTTGGAAACAGGCTTCTATAAAAAAATCTGGGTATAATTTTTAATGATACCAGTGAAGCCAATTATTAATTTGGAACTTTTCCAAGAAGTCAAAATCACAACTCATACAAAGAAACTATAGCCTTGGTTTCCTTGTTAAAGGCAGGGAAGGTGGCTCAAAGGTGCTTTTTCAAAAGGCAACTGGACTGTTTTATTTCGTTTTTCATCCAGTGATGAAATGTCTTTGAATATTAGTAGCTCGGGCTGGTAGTTATGCTGTTGGTTTGAGCTTCAAGCCTGGTGATCTGGTTGCAAACATTTCATCCCCATTTGTGGAGACATCTTCAGTGCATTTTGGATTGTGCTTGTCTGGAGGAGCACTGGCCTTTAAATATCTTTCTGAGTCCTGGTCTGATTTTGGGTTGTGTGATTGGCTGTCGTAGTCCTTGGTTTTAACTACCATCGGTGTGATGCAAATTAGTGCTGTTGTTGTTTGGATATCTTTTTCTGGTTTCTGGTTGATTTGATCGGCTGCATGTGATGTGGTCTGATTTCTTGTGATCTGTTGATTTATAACTTTGTTTGCTGCGTGGCTGTTCGTTGGTCTTTAAATGCTGCCTTTGGGATTGTGGTTGATGTTGTTCTTTCATTCTAAGTGGTTGGGTCAATGTCAATGTGTCTGTTTATTGATTTATTGGTGGAAAACCAGGCTTCCAGGAATTCCCTTTCTCTCCTTGATGCAGGTTACAACTGAGGTCCCAGTTAGATTGAATTTTTGCCCTTTTGAGTCTTGGACATGAGGGATAGAGGGTCATGTCTCTTGATCCTTCTTCTTCCCCCAATAGTGTGAACTACATTGGCCAAACAGGTAAAAAACTATCAGCTAGGCTGCACTAACACTTCCAGGCAATCAAGAGACACGGCCCTCTATCCAGTGGTGAAATCAATTTTTTTTTATTACCGGTTCTGTGGGTGTGGCAGGGAAAGGGTCCTGCAAAATCCCCATTCCCCCCACTCCTGGGGGAAAGATATTGCAAAGTCCCCATTCTCACCCCACTCCTGGAGGAAGGATCCTGCAAAATCTCCATTCCTTCCCCACTCCTCGGTGAAGGATATTGCAAAGTCTCCATTCCCACCCCACTCTGGGGCCAGCCAGAGGTGGTATTTGCCGGTTCTCCAAACTACTCAAAATTTCTGCTACCGATTCTCCAGAACCTGTTAGATTTCACCGCTGCCTCTATCCCTTGTTTCCCTTGTTTTATCTTACAAAATTAAATTCAATTTAGGGGAGTAGGCAGGGATCAGAAACTGATTGTTCCAAGATCGTCCAATAAGCTTCATGGGGAAGGATAAAATTAAAGTCGAAAGTCGCCAGCAGAGTCAAAGTAACGCGACTACACAGGTCTTTTCAGACTTTGAGCTGCTGTGAACTTAACGTGAGATCTTCCCAATTTGGTATGCGTTGCCTTGAGAACGGTAGTCAGGTTTAGACCCACGAGTGCTCCCAACCCCAAATAAATGCTTCGTTTTATCCACGGACAGCCACCCATAATCATATATCATTTTAAGGTCAATACAGTATCTCAAGTCTAAGAAGCCTTAGACGTCGCCATGTACAACATATAAAATTTGGGGCATGATAGATAAAACCTGCGCAAAAGCATCAGGAATTCAGTTGCGGCGTTTTTCCAAAACCCGCCCAACCTATTAAAACTTGAGGATGCCTTTGCTAGTGCGAAATCTGCAAAGGACGGGCAGTTTATACCAAGCCCGCTGTACACAAAGAAGCAGAAGGGGAGACACGCTCAGTATTAAATCCATTCAATCGAAACCATTAATGCATTTTTTTTTTGCTCATAACTTCGTACCAGCAAATTTCACTTCCCATAAGCTCCACCGAGCTGCAGCTGATCTAGCCCGTTCCTCGACAACGGAGGACTTGGAGTTCAGTCCGCTGTTTAATACCCGAGTTTAAAAGCCCACATTTATGGAAATACCTTTCTTAAGTTTTTATGGTCTATTTTTTCCCCCGTCCTCGTTCCTTGAAACGTGGCAGAAAAATAGCTGGTCGGTTGCCTCGGTTTGAAAAGCCGCGCTCGCTCACCCGGCGTCGGGTTGCTCAAGGCTCAGCACGTGGGAAGAAACGGAATCTTGCCGGCTGGTTCCCTCTCCTTTGCTTCCCTTTGCTGGTTAACCCTCTTTTCTTCTCCTTTGTTCTTTCTTTTACTCTGCTGATTCAAAATCACAGCCAAAGCAAGGGAGTTTTAAAGTTGCAGAGAAATTATTTCGGAAGGGAGAAATAGCAAATAGGCTTATTTGCTGTTAGGCATTGTTAGTTGTCCTTTTAGAAAGTCTGTTATGTATCACTTTCCCAAGCTCGTTCATCGGTCCTCCAGTGGCGCGCCGTGATCGTATAGTGGTTAGTACTCTGCGTTGTGGCCGCAGCAACCTCGGTTCGAATCCGAGTCACGGCAGTTCCTGTCTCCATTTTTCTTCGGCTTTCTAAAATTTAATAAATAGGATAGTAGAACATATTGAAACGAAATTCATTCTTTTCTGTAATGATCCTTTTTTCGGTGGAACAAAGCGTAATTTTTTTCACTATTAAATAGGCAGTATAGGGGGATTCAAAATGCACAATTCAGATGCAATTCAGGGCTATTTGAAATCCCTGAAAAGCCTAAATTATACACTGGAACGCAAACTGAATAAAGTGAGAAAATGAGGGAAAAATTGTGTTTCTTCGGTTTCAAAGGAACAGAAAACAGTAGTTGGCCCGTACGGGGATCGAACCCGCGACCTTGGCGTTATTAGCACCACGCTCTAACCAACTGAGCTAACCGGCCCGATGTGAGACAAGGCTGTAAGTTTTCTCTCGTTCAGAAAATCAATTCTAAAATGAGATTGTTTTAAACGTCTTTAGATTACTATTCATTTAACGCACGTATTTTTCATTAGGGAAGCAAACGTTTTAATTAAATATGTTCAAGACGTTCTCCAAACTAGAATTCATATAAATATTTTCACTGTGACGGAAAACTAAGAGTTTTTAATTCAAGCAGTTTTTTGATTAATCATTTGACCTTAGCAAGAAGCTGTAAAACAAATACACACACACAATTGTCACAATATATCTTCATCCCTGTAACCAAGCTCTGTTTAAATGGTCCATTCTTTTTCGGATAGTCTTTGGTGTGAAAGATAATCCTTTCCCTTCTAGTAATCCAAGTTCATTCTCTGCAAGCAGTATAATTTATTCCATGGGTCCCACGATTTTAAGCAATTGTTCCTGGCCACTGAGTTTAGTATATATATATATATACATATACATATACATATACATATACATATACATATGTATATGTATATGTACATGTACATGTACATGTACATGTACATGTACATGTACATCTATATCTATATATCTATATCTATATCTATATGTATGTATAATATTTCTGCAAAGTGAGAGCCACACAAGATGGACTTTCTAGTATTGCACTTCCTGAGTTATTTTATAGTGTGACTATTTTTTCTCTCTTTTAAGTGATCAAACCATTGCAGACTGGAATGTGCCATATTGCGGTATGGATTGATTCATAACTTCTAATATTGCTTAAGTGGAAAATTTTTTTTTTAAATTTTTTCTCCAGGTCAGGAGAAGATTATGGAGTTTGTCTTCTGATAAGACAAAGTTTGTTAGCACTAATTGGTACATTTGTCTCTCTTGAACTCCAAACAACCTTATAATTTTTCTCCCTCATTAACATCTTAAATTTTAGGCTTCTGTGGCCTCAGACTTCATTTAAATGGACATATGGGCCCTATCCCACTCTGTGTTCCCTAGGCCAGGGGTCTCTAATGTTAAGACTAGTGGACTTCAACAGCAAAGCTCGCTGAGAAATTCTGGGAGTTGAAGTCCACAAGTCTTAACGTTGCCAAGGTAGGAGATCCCTGGCCTAGCCCCATTGGCTTGAGGGCATTACGGAAGAGTGTCGAAGTGGGGGCCAGTGTAAACTCTCAGGGATGATATTCTATTATATATGTGTGCATGCCATTCTAATGTATTTGATAAACCTGTTCCAGAAAATAGGATATCCAGTTGACTGTTCCAAGTCACAACTGAGTCGAGTACTGTAGTTAAAAAATTCCTTCCTTAACTCATGAAATCCCAGAATTCCCTGGGATTGAGAAATTGCTGTAGGGGCTGGAAAGGGCAACCCTATAGAACTGAAGGCAGGATAACAGGACAATGGCTATTTCGGAAGTAAAATTAGTTAAAACATTGCAAAAAGTTAGTTTTTATGTGTGTTCTTGAGTCTAGTTTTGCAGCTGGTTGTTTTCCTTATGAGCAACTTGGCACTTCTTTCTAGCAGTCTTACCTCAAAATTAGGAGCAAAGTGTGGCAGTATCTGAACTTACTATCTGTGCTTTGAACAATATTGTATTTTGCTTTCCTTTGGCACTCCTTAAAGCCAAAAACAACTGTAAAAGGAGTTTTACATTGTATGTTGTTTTAACAAGGGTGATACCACCAACATGATATCTGCAGAGAAGTCTAGAGTGCGTTAGCAACATTGCATGTACTTAAAGAGAACACAAGAATTTAGAAAAATCAGTTCATAATCTTTGTTGTTTAATATACGACAAAATCATAAGGAAAAGCAGTGCTCTGAATTTTTTTAAAACTGACAACCGTAAATAAAGTCTGTTTGAAATCAGTTCATGATAGCATTATGGTTGGGTTCATCTGACCAAAATATGGAAATAAAGATAGACTTGCAAATCTAGGCTGCAGGATAAATATTTTCTCGAAGTAATTTATTTACCTATTATTTTTTAAAAAATTAAAATTATTTAATTCTTTAGAGAGTCTCCTGGAAGAATTTGTGGTCAAGTTTGGGCGCCGTGGCTTAGCTGGTTAAAGCGCCTGTCTAGTAAACAGGAGATCCTGGGTTCGAATCCCAGCGGTGCCTAAAATATCTCTCTCAGGGTGAAATAAAGCTTTAGTTTTGAACTCCTATACTGTTATTTATTGCCATACACGTTCTGAGTCACGCTAGAACCTGCTTTTGCATTGTAAGGGCAAAATATTTTTGTTCAGAAAGAATGACATGATGAAGCCCAATAAAAGACTCAGGTGAAAGCTCCATAACACAATATGAGGCAAAGCGGAATATTTTATATTTGACTCACTACCATATATTTAATATTTCCCATGTGTTGGATTTTCAGCAGATGGTTTAAACTGCCACTCTGTTTATTAATATCATCCGAAAAACGAAAGCCAATTTTCTATTTAATTTAAAGAATTAAATAGAATAGATAGAGCAGGGGTCTCCAATCTTGGCCCCTTTAAGACGTGTGGACTTCAACTCCCAGAATTCCTCAGCCAGCAAAGCTGGCTGAGGAATTCTGGGAGTTGAAGTCCACACGTCTTAAAGGGGCCAAGATTGGAGACCCCTGGAATAGAGCCAGAACTGCCAGCAAGTTTTCCAGCAAACGCATTCACAAGAACCCATTTGCAAAAAAATATATATTTCTTATGACTCGTGCAGGTTGCCCTCCGAAAGATTTGTCGGGTTCCCAGCGCTTCTGATCATGGCTCTGAATCTGCCCCTTTACCCACCCAGCCATGCCAAACCGACGCGAGGGGGCCTCGGTTCTTTATATCAAGCCGTCGTGTCTCCTGCGTGCAGCGGCCACCTTCTTGGGAGGGGAAGGCTTGTTACATGTTTGTGTATGCTAAAAGAGCAACCTAGGATATGCTTTTAACCGAGCGATCGCGTTCCAATTTGCAAACCAGCGGGCTCTTTTGCAAGGAGTCTATATTAAACACGGCAAGGAAGTAAAAAAATATTTTGTCAGAAGTGGGATTCGAACCCACGCCTCCAGGGGAGACTGCGACCTGAACGCAGCGCCTTAGACCGCTCGGCCATCCTGACATTCGTGCAAGTTTACCCTGAACTATTATTAGTAGTGAATGACAACAGATGAGACATTCACATTTAAAATTCTAAAAGGTTGCTTTAGGTTAATGATTTTAAACAGTCCTGTTCAATTCAAAGCATTTTAGATTTTATTCAAGGGCTTCCTCGGATATTTCCATTGCTGCATGCATTACTATGCATAACATTTTCTGGTCTCAAACTGAATATATAGGAGTTAGGTTTATCAATGTTCCTATGGCCAATTACCTTTAGATCAGTTACATATATAGTCTCTCAGTATCTAACAAATTACCAGTGGCTGTTTCTGCATCAGCCTCAAATTCTTCATTCAAATAAGATGCAAAAGTTCCTCTATATCAGGGGTTCTCAACCTTTTTTTGGCCATGCCCCATCTAAGCATCTCTAAAATCCAGATGCCCCCCCCCCCACATATAATTTTTCGAGTCTTGTCTATGCATATATTAAAAAGTGATCAGTGGACCACTAGACCAGTTATGGTTAACTTTTTCCGGAGCAAGTGCCCAAAGCTCAAGTGTGTGCACACGAACCCGCAAAATACAATGTGCGTGTGGCTCCACACATGCACCCTGCCCTGCACATGCCCTACCCCCCACGCATGCACGCACCCTCCTCACACACACGTCCCCAATGCATGTGCACGCAGGCCCCTACACATGTGCCCTACACATGTGCGGCAGCAACCTGAAGACCAGCTGGCCGGTGGGAGGTGCACACGCATGTGCGGCAGAGCTGAACTGAGATGGCTAGCTTGCCCATAGAAAGGGTGCTGCGTGCCACCTCTGGCATGCATGCCATAGGTTCACCATCATGGGTCTAGACTCTAGACACCACACATTTTCAAATTGCCCCCATTAAAAGTCAACTTGCCCTTCTATGCAGTGGTGGGATTCAGTTTGCACGACTTCAGGAGAACCGGTTGTTAACTTTCTGAACAGTTTGGCAAATTGGTTCTTGGAAGAAATCATTAGGGCAGAGAACCAGTTGTTAAATTACTTGAATCCCATCACTGCCTCTATGGGGCCTGGGGCCCACGTTGGGAACCACTGCTCTATTTCAACGTTTCTTTAAAAAAAAATTCTCTCAGGACTCTTCCCATTTTTTAAAATTGTGAAGAACCGATGTTTGTATGGATTATATTTATCATATGAAAAATTAAAATCGATGTATTAACTGCCACTTTCACTCTTCACAATTGTTTGAGTTTTAATATTGTAATATTTTTCAACATTGGCTAGCCAATAATTTTGATTTCATGGACTCCAGAGTCTTGGGGAATTGGACTGAGGTCCTAGGGCTACACTTTAAGATTAAACACTGCTCTATATTTTAACTAAGTCTTTAGAATGTAGCAAACTCAATTTTTTTAAGTGATGCATTTCAGAATTTATCCAAAGTTATACATTTTGTAATGTATCCAATTACTACACGAAATAAGCATTAATTTTGTTTTTTCACCAAGACACAGCATTGAGAAAGGTTAGCTGAATCATACATACTGAAGGAGCAAATGTAAAGGACCACACAAAAGCTGATATTGAGAAAAACTCTTAATATCAGCTTTTCATATTACTGGCTATTGGTTTCTTGGATTATTCAGTAAATGTCTAAACTACTGCACTGGACTTCTTTTATCGAGTACTGATAATCCACACATTGGACAGCTATTCTGCATTCCCGTAGCTGATTTTTCTGTGGATGTCTGACAAAACACGAGAAAAACTGGAGTTGCCATAGGAATGTATATACAACTTCTACTTTAGATCTAGCATTAACTAATACAATTGAATAAAAAAGCATTCACTGAGAATTGTTAATCTTATCAAAATCAGGATGACCAGTCCTCACCTGAACATTGAAGAATATTTGAACACATTTACATGCAAATATGTCCATCTTTCTGCATTTCTATCCACAATGTGCTTATTTATTTATGGAATTTATAAGCAATCTGAAGACTAAGAACCATACAAGCACTACAGTAAAAGCCAATACAAAACATTAAAAGGAAAATGCAATTATATAATAAATCCTATTGCATTAAAATCACAGTATGGTAGTTCAATTTCTGGTGCAGTAGCTTCCAGTGGTGCGTTGCGCCCGGTTTGGTCCGGTTCTTGCGAACTGGTAGTAATGGAGATGGAAGGCTCCGCCCACCCGCCTGGATGTCATCATGAACAATCTGTGCATGCGAAGAACACGTTCCCATTGCGCACCAGTAGTGAAGTAAGTAGAACCCACCCCTGAGTAGTTCCAAGTATGTTGTAGCATATGAATTTAATATGTGTTACCAAAAACTTGGCTTTGTAGACAAGACATATTGTGGGAGCCTGGGTGGGGAACAAGTCTTCTGCTGAACCCAGGTAAGACAGAATGGCTGTGAATAGTGGGCTCCTCTGTATCCAAGGTTTTATCATCTTTGTCATGGATGGGCTTGCATTGGCTCAGGTAGGCCCGGTGCATAATCTGGGAGTCCTCCTGGAATCATGACTCCTGCTGAAGCAGGCAGAAGTTGAGACAAAGAGGACTTTTGCCAAACTGTGTGGCATGCCAGATAGGCCTCTTCCTAGATCAGGAAACCTGTCGGTCACTCATGTCCTGGTCATTTCCATCTGACCATTGCAATGTGCTTTACAAGGGGCTACCCTGAAGAACATCCAAAGTATCAATTGGTGCAGAATGTGGTTGCAAAGCAATCTTGGGTACCCCAAGAATGACACATATAACACCTTTGCTGCATGAGCTGCATTGGGTGCTGGTTTGTTTCTGGTTCCAGTTCAAGGTGTGAGTTATTACCTTTAAAGCCAACATGACATGGGGCCATGCTATCCCTGTCACATCCGTCCTTCTTACTTGGTTGGGCAGGGAAGGTGTTACAGACCTCATCGCTAAAGAATTTGGCAGGATATGAAGAGAGCTGTGTCTGCCGTTGCCCCCACTCCGTGGAATATCTCCTAGAGGTGAAGTGGGAAGCCTCTCTCCTGGCCTTTTGAAAGAGTTTGAAAACTTGGCTTTGCCAACTCACATGGGGTTCACAAAGCAGCATGCAACTCTGGGGATAGTTGGCACCTGAAGGCCCTTCTCCTGCCTTATAACTTATTTTAAATTTGTTTCTACTCATCTACTTTTACTGATGTACTGCACTTTTATATGATTTTTATAGTTTTAACTGAATATTGCTCATAATTACTCTAACAATGAGATAGGTGGTACCTAAATTTAATAAATAAGCAAGTCCTTCTTTTCATGGGAATGTTATTTACACATAAAAAGAACTGTAGCATAATAATATTCAGCCATTTTATTAATAAAATTTATTAAATTCACACTTATTCTCTGTACCTGAAGACATTTTTTTAAAAAAATGAACAGCTAAATGCCAAACAGAAGTCTGAGATCAGCCAGAGTGAGCTTGGTGAAGGACTCTCCTTTTCCTGACAACACCTTCTGGGCTAATTCTTTTTTCTTGGTTTGCAGCTCTGAGATCTTTTCTTCCACAGTTCCTTCACAGACAAACCTAAACCCAAGCACAACGTACGATTAGGTCAGTTTTTAAACCATCCCGTCTATGAATTCTGACACATTGCCAGATGGTTTTTTAGCGAAGTGATAATTCTTCATTAGATTAAGTGACTGAACTAGTTGAACAATATTAAGTTGAAATCCCTATAAATCTTTAAAGACAGTAGTCAAACTGAAATAATTTTAATCATACAATTTTTCAGCTCTGTTATTCAGTATTTGACACAATTCCTCTGTCAAGATTTATAGCAACGGTGCAAGACTACCTATGGATCTTAACATCCTTCCGCTGTCCCATTCGGTAAATACGGTCACAGGCTTGGTCTTCTAGTGCTGGATTCCTGATATTTAAGGGAAAAGTAACAAAGCACTTATGACCAACAGGAAAAATGTGAAAACATTTCTCACACAAATTAACTTCAGAGCCAAATAGCAAGCAATAGATTTCCCTTTCTACCTTGTTAGATCCATCTTTTCCTTGGAAGAATCAGTAACAGCATCCCGCATTTTCCCCCAATATCTATTCATCTGCCTCTTCCTTTCTATTTGTTCTATTGCACACCTAAAATCCTGTTCAATGCAGTGAATATGCAATATGGAAAGAGTAATGGATAAGATTAGCCACTGGCAGGTCACCACTTGGGGCAACAATTAAAAGATAATTGAAAAGCCAGATGATATAGCAATAGCACTTAAGACTTATATACCGCTTCACAGTGCTTTACAGCCCTCTCTAAGCCATTTACAGAGTAAGCATATTGCCCCTAACAATCTGAGTCGTCAGTTTACCCACCTTGGAAGGATGGAAGACTGAGTCAACTTCGAGCCGGTGAGAATCGAACTGCCAAACTGTTGAACTGCTGGCAGCCGGCAGTCAGCAGAATTAGTACTGCATTCTAACCACAGTATAGTAGTTAAGGTACTGGCATAGAAAACTCTAAACTCTCTTAGTGTTGAAAAAACCCATTTGGATGGCTTTGGCCAATCACTCACTCTCAGCCCAACCCATCTCACAAGATGTTGTTGTAGGGAAAATAGGAGCCAGTAGTTTTAGGTATGTTTGCCATCTTCAGTTGAACAAATAAAATAAGGCAGGATGAAAATCTAATAATAATAATTCAGAAAGTAATTGGTAAACAGAGGGGGATGCTGGATTTATTTCATTAAACAGTCAACAAGTATAGACATAACATGTTATTTTGAATGGCAAATGACAAAAAGAATTAAGGACATAATTTGGGAATCTCAATTAATAATGCAATCCTTTTAATCAGATTTAATTACTGTAACTGGGAACAACATTTTTTTTTCTAACATGGCAATAAAAAATTGCTATATCTTACCAGTGCATGTCTAGAAGGAAGAGGTGGTTTCCTCCAACCAGATTAAGGCCAATACCTCCAGCCAGAAGTGAAATCAACATCACCTATGAGAAGAATGAGAGGGATAGTTGGTTTACTATTTCACAAGTTGTTGATATACTATATATTCAAGGGTTCATTTATATTGCCATCCAGATATACCGTATTTTTCAGAGAATAAGACATACCCTTTTTCTCCCTAAAAGGGGGTGAAAATTTAGGTGCATCTTATACACCAAATGTAGCCCCGCCCACCCACTGGCTCCCACCCTTTGGCCTCTGCCACGCAGCAGTTACCTCCTTGCAAGCAAACAGCAAGAAAAAAACAGCTCCTTTCAACTTCAGCACAGCCTAATTAGCACAAGTTGATTGGATCGGCCTCCCGACCCTCAGCTGATTTGCTCTTAGCTGTTTTGCTCAGGGCTCTGCTACTTGCTGCAAACAGGTAAATTGCTGGAGCAGATTTTTTTTCCCTTGTGCTACTCAAACTATGCTGAAAACGAAAATGAAAGTAAAGCAGGCTGTTTGCTGCAACGAGGCAAAATTGCTCAGAGGCAGAGGGAGATTTCTTTTTCTCTTCCTCACCAAAAAAGGTAAGTGTGTCTTATACTCCGAAAAATGCGGTATATTATAATTTGGCTATGATGATTGGAAATATTGGGGGTTGTAATCCAACATATCTGGTATGCCAGATGGGGAAGATATAAATCAAAATTCCCACAAAGTTCATTAAGTTACCAGGGGAATTTTTCTTTGCCTTAATGATGTATAAATTAACCCATTAAGGTGTATACCTGACAGTTAGAAATAGTTTTTCTGAAGCATCAGCGGTGAAAAATAATTACCTTGTAGTTCCTTTTTTCATACCTTGGTTCCTTTAGGATTATTATTGAATTCTTCAACGATATCCATCCTCTGTTTTGGGTTCACTGAACCATCCACTGTGGCATGTTTCAGGCCAAGCTTGTCAAGATGTATTGCCACAATTTTTAGCATACTTGTCCACTGAGATACAATAACACTATAAAAGTAGAAAAGCAAAGCAAAAACAACCTTGTTTCTGGTTCAAACCTTATGTTTCAGGAACAATTCAACCATCTTCTTCAATATTCACATAATGCTGGACAATCTAGCATAATTGATATAACAATAAACACACACACACACACATTTTGTAACAATGGAAACGGTTATTATGATGCTGGGGGAAAATGGCGAACTGACGATGTCTCAACTAAAAGCAAATTTGACAACTGTGGTGGAATGAAGAGTCAATAAGCAGATGATTCCTCTCTGGATTAGGGGAGAATATGAGATCATCCACAAGTGTTCCACACAGTGTATGACTTGGCTCTGGTGGGTTTAGGGCTCAAAAAGTTAAGGAAATGGGCAGCTGGCACCTTTAAAAGGACACTGGTTTTGCATACTTCCTTTTCTAATCACTTTCAGAAATTGTTTATTAACTATTAACCGTGATCAAATAAACCAACTTTATATTCCTTTTTTTTACTTTTAACAATCCTGATCATTTTATTTCTTCAAATAATGACCTAGAATCTGATTTCTTTTTAGTTTGTTCTTTGTCCAAAGCTTTGGCATGCCTCTTTAGTAAATCCAATATAGGACAAATGAAGTCATTTCATTATATACTTACTTTCTTTTTCCTTGCTGTATTCTTATTTTTTCTTTTTTTCTTTTCTGTACTTTCCATTATTTATTATTTGTTTTGTTTTAGTAATTTTTATTTTTGTCATTGTATTTTTTAATGAAATTACTATTAAAATGTTTAACATTCAACATTCAAAAACATTTGGAATACCACACATGAACCTCAGAAGGCAAATATATCTTTTATTCTACGGCTAGTCTTTGCTTAACAACCACAACAGGGACCGACAACTCCATCAATAAGTGATGTGCTCATTAAGTAAGACATCGCATGACCATAATTTCACTTCTGCTGTGGTCATTAAGCGAGATACCACATGACTGAAACTTGAGATTTTATTGCCAGTTTCTCCACTGACTCTGCTTGTCGGAATCTATATGTGAAATTTCTCATGTGATTTGGAGAGGGGAAGGTGTGGCCTTCTTGCAAAGCCTTCCAAAGCATTGCAAGAAGGCAGAGGCAATTTAGAAAGGGATGAGCATGGCTAGGAGCTGCTTCACATAGGGCCAGGCTCATCAACAGAGAGAGAAAAAAAGACAGCAAAGATCAATTGGGCATAGCAGGGCCAGGAGAAAGGAGGGTAATTGAGGCTTTACTGTATGTTCAGATACTGAGGTGACTTGACACAATATTCTTTACTATGGCTATGCTCACCATTTTTGAGAATGATTTTGAATTCCCTTCAGTTCTTCTAACAGATGGGAAACCTAAAAGGATGAGAGAGGAAAGAACACATAATAGTGAGCCTGCCCAACATTAAAGTTAGAAGTAAGTTCCATTGCACTTAAAGCTCAAAACTAGAGCTTCATTGTTTTAAAGCATTTTTATTTTGCTGTTATCTGAAAAGACTATTAATGAGCTTAAATAAGTTCAATAGGGAATAAGACAATTTCTCCATTAGGTTTACTAATTAAAAAAAGGTAACAAATGAGAAAAGAATGGGAGAGAAAAGGAAAACAAGCTAAATAAATAACTAGTTCTTAAAACTGCAAAAAACTAGTTTGAGTGCAAGCTGTTCTGGACAATGGGTTTCTCAGCAGAACTCTTCACTTTTCTACCTGTACTTCAGCCAACCTTACATTCTCTACTGTAATTAGAGAGGACTCTGAGGCCAACCTAGCTATAATAATACATGTATAACTCAAATAACTCAAGTAAAAAAAATGACCCTTAAACCCCCCACCCCCATCCTATTTTGCTGCCTGAAGCAATTGAAGTATATTTGATTTTTATCTATGAACACAAATAGATTACTTTAAAGTAAAAATAATCTTGTTTTTGGGTTAAAAGCCATATGTGACTGTATCAGGGCCATAATGAGAAAAGTGTGTAGGGTCGATGCAGAAAGTAGCATATTTTATTTGTACTTTTTTACAAATAATGCAAGATGATGAACATACCCAACACACTGTCCTTCTCTTATTTTCCCCACAACAACAACTCTATGAGTGAGCTGGGCTGAAAGAGAGTGACTGGCCCAAGGTCACCTAGCTGGCTTTCATGGCTAAGGCAAAACTATAACTCACTGTCTCCTGGTTTCTAGCCTAGGTCTTAACCACCAGACCTGTCTTTCATATGCAAAATGTATATGCAGCATAGGAACCATTTTTCATTTTAAATTACAGCTTTTTATTTCAAATATGTATTTTTTCATCTCACTCCATGCCATGTTTCTTCTCCTTATGCATTATTGGAATCTCTTTAGTTAACTTTAACTTACTTAGGAACCAACAAGGACACTCTACTGCACAAAGTTTTACTTAGTTAAAGAAATGAAAGTGAAATTCCTTTAACTTACTTATTAAATCACAGGGGGCACCTGACAAACAACCAGATGCCATACAGATAACTCAGTAAAATCCAGCCCCTTGCCACGTTGAGCAGCAAAGCATGCACAGAGTCTTTAGTTCCTACTCAGGTGAATACAATGCACGATCAGAAGCTGATGAGGACTCCCAACTGCACAAAGTTCTACTTAGTTAAAGAAATCAAAGTAAAATTCCTTGGAAACTGACTGTTAGGCCCTGCGTCTCCTCCTTTCCCAAGAAAGTATAGACTCTTGAAATGTGATACTTCAATAGGAACCTTTTATTGAGAAGAAGTGATAGGAGGACAAGGCGAAGCAGATTCTAAATTCCCTCCCAAACTATAGTTAGAAATAGGACTTTAGAATCCCTTCCCCCAGTCCGATGTAGATTCAATTAATCCACAGGTATGAAGATGTTATTGTAACTGCTGTTCTGAGAAACAGATAAGGAGCTGTTCCCAGGGTTGTCTTCTGCTTTCAACAAACTGAAATAATCCACATGGCCCTCCCTCTTCATTACATTCCAAAAAAGGTGAGAATACTGCAGGGTGCTTAGGCCCCAGGAAAAAGGTTATAAAATACAGTTTATCCCCATGCTTCCCCCCTCCCTCCATCTGAATGGCAGTATCAAGTTAGGGATTGACACTGGCCATTCAAGATGGCAATCAGGAGTCTGAAATGAAGGGTCGGTGCTGATGTAGAGTATAGAGTCAAAACTACTGTGGCAAGACTGGGGGAAGGGATCTCAGCCCACTAGGAATGTAGTGAGTGTGGTATATATAGAGAGGAATATATATATATATATATATATATATATATATATATATATATATATATATATATATATATATATATATATATATATATATATATATTTTCTGAAGTTTTCGCGGGTGTTTGTATGTAGGTCTTTGGTTATTCGGGTCTTCTCCCGCGTAGAATTGGAAGTATCTTGGCGACATTTCGACGAAGTCTCATTTGTCATCTTCAGGCTGGTGTTCTCGGCTTCGTTCTTCCAGGAGCAAGCAAACACCAGCCTGAAGATGACGAATGAGACTTCGTCGAAACGTCGCCAAGATACTTCCAATTCTACGCGGGAGAAGACCCGAATAACCAAAGACATATATATATATATATATATATATATATATATATATATATATATGTAGGTCTTTGATTATTTGGGTCTTCCGCGTAGAATTGGAAGTATCTTGGCGACATTTCGACGAAGTCTCATTCGTCATCTTCAGGCTGGTGTTCTCGGCTTCGTGCTTCCAGGAGCAATGTGAGATCATGCTCCTGGAAGCATGAAGCCAAGAACACCAGCCTGAAGATGACGAATGAGACTTCGTCGAAACGTCGCCAAGATACTTCCAATTCTATGCGGAAGACCCGAATAACCAAAGACCTACATACAAACACCCGCGAAAACCTCAGAAAACACACACACACACACACACACACACACACACACACACACACACACACATATATGTAGGTCTTTGGTTATTCGGGTGTTCTCCCGTGTAGAATTGGATGTATCTTGGCGACGTTTCGACGAAGTCTCATTCGTCATCTTCAGGCTGGTGTTCTCGGCTTCATGGAAGCACGAAGCCGAGAAGACCAGCCTGAAGATGACGAATGAGACTTTGTCGAAACGTTGCCAAGATACATCCAATTCTACGTGGGAGAACACGCAAATAACCAAAGACCTACACATAAACATCCGCGAAAACCTCAGAAAACACACACACACCCACATACACACACACACTCACTCTCTCTCTCTCTCTCTCTCCCTCTCCCTCTCTCACACACACACTCCTTTTTCCCGCCTTACTTTTGTTAAAAATGACACCAAATCTTGGATCCCTTGAAAGAACTGCCATTGCTTCTTACCTTGGTGCTCTGGTTGGCCATTTCAAAAAGATCAGCACTGAAAGATGTACCAAAGAGATTCACCATTGAGAGTGGATCACTGCTATCAGGTTCAGAGAGAGTTAAAGCACTGAGTTGTTCTTCCATTGACAGAGAGATGCCTTCGCTATTCACATTAGCCTGATCAAGAGCCTGAAAGAAAAAGGATATTGCCAAAGATTTACAATTTCTGAACTCAAACAATCTCCCTCAGAAGGGACGAATAATTGTAAGCCCGCCATAATTACCACTTTCAGCAAAGAAAGATGGCAGCAGCACTGACGAAGCCTCAGCAAGAGGGACAGGATGTGAATAGTGGTGGAGACGGGAGGCCTGTCTTTCACCATCTTTCCTGAGGGATCCTGCTGACACATTTTAAACTGCTGAGCTCCTATCAAAGATGAAACTGCATATGTATCAAAGACAAAACTTTCAGGCTAAAAACAGAATTTATTTCAGAAGTGTGCGATTTGATTTCTGAAAGCTATCATTACAATTTGAGGGTGGGAAGCCAAACTAGTGGATAGGAGAATTAGGTTTCCTATTAATAGGTTTCTTTCCTAACAAGATTACAAAACCAGCAACAAAAATGTTGAACAGGCTGATCACATTTGTATCAACACATTTCTACACAGTGTACAAGAGAAATTTAACACCATACCTATATTAAATGAATTGTCTCCAGAATAGCCTTTATACAAAGTTTCCTGGTGTTTGAGAAAAGACTGCAGTGTTGACCTAAACATCAAGAAAGCATAACAAAGCAGCTTGAATGCAGGTGTCTTTCCCTGTTTTTATACAAACCCAAGACAAACAAACACAGATCAATAACTAAACAGGAGGTGGTCAGCCATCTAATCTGGTGCCACCAGGAAACCCTTGGCCAAAAAGAAAATGCTGTTTATTAAGGGATTGATCTCAAATCACTATAACATAATGAATACTATGGAGAGTAAGTGAAAATATTTGAAGTACAGTTAGTCCTCAATTTACAGCATTCGTCTAGTGATGGTTCAAAGTTACAACAGCACTGAAGAATGATTTATGACAGTTTTTCACACTTACAACCACTGCAGCATTCCCACGGTCATGCTGCAGTGGTTGTAAGTGTGAAAATTCATCAAAATTCAGACACTTGGCAACTGCCTCGTATTTATGACGTCTGCTGTGTCCAAGGGTCATATGATTATCTTTTGTGACCTCCTGACAAGCAAAGTCAATGGGAACAACTGCAGTGATTCACTTACCAACTGTGGCAAGAAAGGTTGTAAAAAGGGGCAGAACTCAACAATAAAAATTTTGGACTCAATTGTGATTGTAAATTGAGAATTATCTGTCGTAAGCAGAGAGATTAACATGTATCATTTAGTAATTTCATATTTTAAGAAATATGTTGGAAGCAATAACCTTTTGGAAAAAATCTCTCAGGAACCATATAAGGATGGTGGTGCAGACCAAAGATAAAAAGTGAATGCACCTATTTTTCTCTCTTTCATTATGTATTTATTTTATTTATTAAATTTATTGGCTGGCCATCTTACCACAGGGTAACTCTGAGTAGCTTACAATATTAAAAGGTAAAACTATATAAAATACTACAAAAATATAAAAATATAAAATAAAACTGCTAAAAGATGGGGAGGAAAGGAGCAGGATGAGCAGGTGGGGAAGTGGGATCTGATATTGATCTATCAACTATCCCCAACATGAAGCCCCTCCTTTGGAGCTCCAAGCCAATTGGCAGAGCTGGACTTTTAAGCTGTTGTGAAAGCTCAAGAGGGTTGGAGCTGACCTCACTTTGGGGCGAAAGATATTCCAAGATATTTCCTTAGAAATCCTATTGCATATGTAGCCTCCCAGTAGCTTATAAAGAGAAAGAGATCTTAATTATCTTGTAACATAAAAAGGCAAACGATTCCAACCTTTCGAAATATAGCAAAATTCTGATCATTTTAAACCAACAGACAGAATTTAGGGCGAAGCTATAAGACAAAATTTATCACTTCCAGTCCTAAATCTTTTATATAATAATGATGTTTCTTTCCAAGGCTCTTGTCTTTGGATGAAACTAAACACTCTATATATTAAATTAAATGACAGGATGTTAACTATACTAGGATAGATATACAAAAATACTTTTGATTTATGAAATCATAAGACTAAGGGTTAAATTCAAAGGGAAAACCAATACATAGCATGAGAAAATGATTCAGGGTCTAATGTTCTTCATTATATCTATTTCATTACTTATTATTTATTAAGATATTCATTACTTCTTCACTATATCCATACATCTAAACATCAATCTTTTGTGGGAATGTGTCACTAAGATGTTAACTCTGCCATGCGGACAACTGATTTCTCTGCTTTTAAACAGATGGAAATACAGAACTCACATCAGAAGGAAAACAGAACAAGGTTAGAAACTGTTCAGAAATGCTTCTCACAAGAAAGAAAGAGCACTGTTAACTGCAGTCTCAAAACAGAGCTAATCACTGAAACTTAGTTTACAGATACATTTAAAAATTTATGCCCTTATAGGCATCACACCTTGATCGTTTGAAAAGTACATCATATACTGACTGTTCATATTCAGAGAGTTTCAATCTGTGCACCTGAACACAACGCTGAGGCAAAGATATCTGAAGGGAAGGAAGAAGAAGAACAATTTTAAAGACTGTACCAACAGGATTAGTGAAATTCAGGTACTCAAAATTAATAAAGTAGAAGACTGTTTTGTCCTACGAAAAATTCAGACAACAATTTTTTCATTCCACTCCCAGGCCTAGAACTATACAGATGCTATGTGAACAAAATACTGATTCATTATATGCTGTTTTGTGCTGACAGAACATAAAAAATCCCTGAAGCACAGCCAGGAAATTTTGCAGAACATTTAACATCTCAAACATAGATTTATCTAAGCAACAGAACAACAGTGTTGTGCATAAATGATTCAGAAGTCTGTTGCCTTACCATTTTTTTTCCTCAAAATTCTATCAATAATCAATTATAATAAAATTTGGAGACCAGGAACACATAGTACAAAATTTAGAATCTCAGTTTGGCAAAAGCAAACAATGTAAGCATCTTGTTTTCAAATACTGCATTTTTTAAAATTAAACTTTTACTGCTATGGGGAAAATCTGGTTGATGCTGGGCAAAAATGCTGAGGAGTGAGGAATGGACAGTATATGTGATTTTGTTTTACTTCCTTTTAGCTATACTGATACACAGAACTGCTCTTTGTCACCAACATTGTTTTTTATACATGGAATTGTATAAAAAGAAAATATTTGTTTAATTAATTAAAAAGCAATTTACTCTATTTTCACATTTGGGCAAGAAAAAGTGTAATTCTGTGATTAATTAAAGAAAGAAGAATAACAAAAATAAATGGAGAGATGTTATTACTAAAGGCTTGCCAGATGAATCAAGCTGGTCTTTAGTTCTTCGTAGTAAGAGACTCTTGGTTAAAATCATCAATCTCTCTCCTCCTTTTCTTGTGTTATTATCAACTTGGCTCTTCCACACCTTAAACTCATCAAAAGGAGAACAACGAAGAAACCTGTGGGTAAAAGGCAGAAGAAAGCAGTAGAGAAAGATGAGACGCTGCTATTGAGGATTAACAGATTCAGAACAAATCACTTTACATTTAAAGCTACTGGCAAACTGTAAGCTCAACATGTCAACAAAATACTTGTGTTAGGCTTATATTAAGTTAGCCTTTCCTTTCAAAGGTGCTTTTTTTCAAGAGGCTATTGGACTTTCTGGTTTTTCTTTTAAGTCGTTTTGCTTCTCATCTAAGCTGCTTCTTCAGTTCTGACTGATGGTGGGTGGGTGTATGTGTTGGAGCTGAAGAAATTTCTTAGATGAGAAGCAAAACGTCTTCAAAGAAAAACCAGAAAGTACAGTTGTCTCTTGAAAAACCACCTTTGGGACAACCATGACCTGGATGATTGAGAATCTCCATATCTCTCCTTTACAATTACAAAATATGATGTATGATAGAAAGAGGAAGACAACATCCATTTAAGAAAGAAAGAAGCATGCTTAGTTTACAAAACCTTTGTCTGCTCCTTAATGAGATTAATTTACCTAAGCAAAGAGTACATATCCAAGAGGTTGTTCTGAATGGGTGTTCCAGTTACAGCCCATCTGGCAGTAGCTCTCAGTTTACAAGCAGCTATTGAGGCCTGCACCTTCGGGTTTTTAATATTGTGGGCTTCATCCAGTATAATTCGAGCCCAGCGTATGCATACCAGAGGACAGGAGGGAAATGATTTATCCTAGAGAAATAGATTTCAGCATTAGTTTGTGATGTTTGCAAAAATGCTAGCACATTTGAATTTAACGTATCTAGCAATATACATGTAAGACTATCTTCTCAACATACATGTTCTAAAGTATACTGCAATATTTTTTTGACTAAAGACTTCAGAACATTAAAAGTATGAAATTAACTGGATCTACCAATTTGTCTGAAAATTGTAGATCAGGTCAATATGTAAAGAGCTTTTTTTAAAGATCAAAAGTATCTTAATCAGAAGCATTAAGAAATCATTTCAGTCCTTCAATTAAATGCCATAAAGTTTACTTGGGAGTATGAACGTACTGTCATAGAGTTCACATTAAAATAGACATAAATAAAATTAATTTTTAAATTAAATTTATCTTTAAAATAACTTTTACTACTTGCTTTTGTGCCATATAATTAAGGCTACATTGAGAATTATTTCAGTATACAGATAAGTCAGAAATATTATAAAGATAATCCATTGAATTGTAACAAATGAATCTGTAACCACTCCAGTACAAATGATTCCATATCAAGGTTCTGTCTAAATATAGTCTTCATCTCAACAGACTAATTCCTTGTTTCTCTTTTAAAATCATTTTTGCACATTTCAGTCACCTGTACTAGACAATCTTCAGCAACATCCGTTTCTTCCTTTTGTATAGGAATTTCCTTGGCTAGAATACTATAAGTAGTGATAACAATCTCATATTGAGAAAGGCTGCAAAGACAAGGAGAAATAGTTAGTAAAGAACCTGGCACCTCAGAATTACCTTTCTGTTTTTAATTTTAATGTTGATGAATAATAAGTGTGGCTGCTTTCAACATTTCTAATGAATTGTATGTTTCCACCCACTCTTTTCTTCCAAACAGGGGTAAAGGGACAAACAAATCAGCAGACACCAATTTTGTCGTGGAATTTTGTTCCACCACAAAATTACAGGCAGTCATCAACTTAAAAGCTGACTGCTTAAGGTAACTGGGGCCATATTTTTATCAGCTTCATAAAGATGTACACACATAAAGATGTAAGCATTTGTTCGATAAATTTAGGGTATTCCAGATCAGTTTTCCAAGGAAACTTTGCACTGAATAAATCTATATCCTTGGTTATATTCCTGAGTAGCCCTGACAAAAGCACTATCTAGAGAGTAAGCCGAGATGCTCATCACTAACTAACGAGGGCTGAAGATGACTGCTGAGATTGTTGGCCTAAATCAGGGCTGAAATGTCAGTTTGTGTTTTTATTCTTAAATGGCTGTACAGCCATGCTTGTCTTTCAGTATCCAAACATATCAAAGCATAGGGCAAAGTACATTACATCTTAAAATTATCTCTGCACTTACATACTAGCATTTTTAATTCGGTTAGGTCCATGGTATAAGTATACTTTCAATTTGCCATGTTTTACATATTTTTCCACTTCCTTTTTCCAATGATGAATCAAAGATGCAGGACAGACAATTAAGGTGCTATGTGAACAGGTATCAATAGAATCTGAAAATGCAAATTACTAGGTGAAATGGGACTTATAACTTATAACTTTTATTTGCGGTCACAGACCAAAATACAAATATAATTGCAAAAGAACGGGGGAAAGTAACATCATGAACAATTGGCTACCAGAAGCCTTGGCTGAGAGGAATTACATGGTTCTCGTCTAATAGTTACAGCTCTTTAAAAAAATTTAGAAACCTGAAAAGTATAATGTGTGAGGAGCCATCCCCTAGAAATGGGACTTAAACAAAGTACCACAGTGCATACTATGTCTCTTCAGGATTCTGGCCCCTCATATTTTCCCTTTCTAACATCAGCTTTATACTTTTCTAATGGTAAGTATTTCATGGCCACAGATCATGGCTAATCCTGTTTGTGGAGAGGAGAAGGAACTCTTTTCCTTAGGATTTTTTCTCCTAGAGTTTTAATATTTCACCTAATCTAGTGATCAATCCTTCCTATACCTAACTTACCTACATAAATAAATAGTTCATGGAGAGACTTTTAAAACTTAAAATACTTCCACATTTCTTTTCTAAACAATTAACCAGAAACAATCCAATCCAATCTAATTACTCTGTGTAAATGAGTTGACAGTGATTTTTATTTTTGTACCTTGTTTGGACATCCAAAGCTCTAATTTCTTCTCTTTTTCTTTTTCTTTTTCTTTACACTTTTGGGCCAAAATGAGGGCAATCATTGTTAAAGTCTTCCCTAAGCCCATATCATCCGCTGGAGAGAAAAAAAAAACAGAACAAAAGAAAAATATGGATTAATGTACATGAGCACTTCAACTCTGATTCATCTTTGAGTCTTCTCATCTTCCATATGGATCCTGTTTTTCACTAATAATTCTACATTTCCCCACTTTTATGTAAAAATAATTTTTAAAAAATGGATGGATTACATTTTATCTGGAAAAGTGGCTGAAGTGCAGATTGGAGATGAAATCAAATCCACTTCTGAGAATTAAAATTAAAAAATTATTTTTTTAAAATTTTAATTAAATTTAAAATCCCAATTTAATTATATTAACATTATAATTATAATGTTAATTATATATCCACAGAGACTATGTGGAAATAGGAAAAGTCTAGTCCTTTTAAAAACTGAAGGGCAGAATTCAAGGAGGAACTTGTTGAACCAAGGCCTAAAAAGGGTGGAGTTCAATACTGCTATAAACAGCTTGATAAACAGCAGGAAATTCCAAGGAAGAAATAGAGAGAACATAAATTTTAGATATAAAAAAAAATAGTTTTTTCTGCTCAATTGTTTATTTTCACTGAGGTTCTAAGCCTAATTGTGTCTAATTCCCTGAAAAAGATTATCAAATTGGGTTGTCAGTTTTCGTCTCATTCTTCTTCAGGATGGACACGAAGGTATTTGCTTTATTTAGAATAGTCTATGATCTGACTTGTACATTAGGATCTTTGCAATATCTCTTCTAAGATATAGACAGAGCTCACTATTTACAACAAACCAGTGTCACCCTGTGAGTATTGGAGCATTATATTTTTTGTTGCATTTTGGTTTTTAAACAGCAATCGACACTGAATGTTTGCATTTTGGCTATTTTACACTTAGAAATTAGGACTTATTGTTTCAGTTGTTTGAAAAAATAAATTGTATTTATTTTATCTCCTGCGAGATCTCCCCTGAAGAGGAACAGCTGAATCTTTCAATCACATATGTACATTTCAAGGAGGTTATCGCCCCTCTTTTTTTTTTTTTTGCATTTTGGCCTTTTAATTCAAAGGTGTTAAACTCAAAGCCCGGGGTCCGGATCTGGCCCATGGGATGCTTAGATCTAGCCTGCGAGGCCATCCTGGAACAGCAAAGGACCAGCCCATGGTGCCCTGCCAGCGAAAACAGAGATCACAAGGCCATGTACAGGTCCCCCAAGCACCATTTTCATTGGCAGAGGGTTGCAGGCAGCCATCCCAGCTGAAAACGGAGCTCGGAAGCCCATTTTCACTAGCAGAGCGCTTGGGCCATCACAGTTGCCCCCAACACGAGTGACATCGAGCTGGCCATGCCCATCCCAGCCCCCCAAGGTTAAACACAACCCCTGATGCAGTCCTCAATGAAATCGAGTTTGACACCCTTGTTTTAATTGGGGGTCTGCACAAGTTTTAAATCCCTCTCTCTTATACACACACCAGGATTGGAGATTAGTAATGGCAGCATGAACTACCAAACCATGGTGTAGAACATGGGGCTATGATATGAAAACCATGAACTCTGCGCTTTCAGGGCTCCCATCTTTTAACCTATGGGCACAGCTATTTTGCTCTACGTTACCCAGAATTCCTCCACATGGCTTCTGATTCTCCCTCCACAAAAGCCAACTAAGGGCTTGCTTTTGATGCAGCAATAGAGAGACCTGGAAAAAAAGGGGGGGAATCAACTGCTACTATAAGATCTAATGTTATTTTGTACTTATACATAAATATAGTAAATATTGGGAATCTGTGATACTGAGGGACTCTTTTAAAGCCCACGGTGGTCTAGTCAACTCAATTTATTTTTCCTTATTAATGGCAGACATCCTGTTACATTAAATCAAAAAAGTAGTTTCTCCTAAAAAATTACTAAAATAATTAATATTAAATATGTCCATTTTCTCTCAATTATACAATGGTCTCAAGAGTTCACCTCTCTATCTCAAGTATTCCAGAATGAAGAAATACCCAATTTATAGGATTATTTTTGTTAAACTGATTTAGATTAACAGCCATCCTATAGATAAAATTTTGGGTGCCCAACAACACATCACAGATACAAAAAACCCCATGAATATTTAGATGCTGGACTGCATTTATCAGTTTATATTATTAAGAATTTTAATTCTTCATTACATTAATATATAATTGTATGTATTAATAATTTTAAGTTAAAGTTGTATAATACATGTAGTCCTAGGTTAGCAATTATAATTGAGACTGGCAACTTACAGTACTTATTATTTTACTTCAGTTTTCCTTTACTTTAAGACCTAAAAAGTTTATAAATGTAACGACAAGTAGTTATGTTACTTTTTCATCACTATCATAACTATGAAGGGTCACCAAACAAGCAATTGCTAAATGCGGACTACCTGTATGTATACTTCTTGTTTTTGTTTTTCCACATAATACAAATATATATGATATGACTGATGATTGTTCAATATAGCCAAGTGTTTGCATTGGATTAATGATAGAAACAATGCATACAGACAGAAGTAGCTTGAAAATTAAGTTTATGAAATAAATGTGCCATTTGTTATATTTAATTTGGATCATACCATCTCTACAATTTACTAAAATTCATATATTTAATACTGCTGTTGCAGCTGTAATAATTTTATGAGACCTCACACTTTTTAACATTAGATGCCTGCACAATTTTTAAACTTATTGGAAACGAAAGCTAAGCTTTAATAAGTAGGTTTTATTGAAACCAAAATATTGTAAGCAAAGTATTTAAATTCCATTTTCTCCTCCTTTGTGCAAAAACTCATCTTGAATTTTAGAGCACTTTATGAATGCTCTTTAAGTGGAACTGGTGACATATTGATTGAGAACATTACAGGTAGTATAATGTTTTCCTTTTGTTATCACTTACTTTCAATCCAGGGGGATCTTCACTGATAGACGTCTCTGTGGGGCAACTTTCAAGAGATTTGTGGAGCTGATTAATTGCATCACTTGTAGCATTTTGTACTGCCTCAAGTTGATCATTAGTCATTGGGCCTCCATAAAAAATCTTCCTTTTAAAATCATCTAGAAGTCAATTTCAGAAGTTATACAATTAGCAACTTTAAAGTTGTTGTGCCAAAGTGATTCATATAGGACCAAAATGTTATTTCATGAAGACTGATGCACAAAATTCTATATTGCATTGTTTTTTTTTGCTTTTTCCATTTGTAAACTTGACAGTCAATTAAATCATACGTTTTGATTTCTTTCATTATTAAGCATATATTCAACATTCATTTTTTATATCCATAAGGTTATCCCTTTCCCCACATATTTTTAAAAGTATTATGGCAGAACTGACCAGATCTCCAAGGAAGATGGAGTTCCAAAGAACTAGGCACAGGATTCTTCTTGAAAAACGGTGGCTCTTTCCCCGTGACAGGACATGGCTGCATTAGGTTGGTGAACAGATCAGGCTGTATCTTTTTATGCCTCACATCTGCTGTTCTGCAAAAATTGTCTGCAACATGAAGAAAATAATTTTGGCTGTCTTTTCTGGATAGGCGAATTTTAGAATGCAAATGGAAAAGAGTGTCCTACTAGTCACGTATCAACTATGATTTTATTCTGTAACACAGATCCAGGTGTTGTATTAGCGATGGGCGCAACTCAAAAATATTTCTATGTAAATAGATAGTTCAAGATAATTTAACAGCACACACCTCATCCAATATTACCCTTCCTGCTTTCCAAGGATTTATTTCTGTAGCCAACTATTGTGGAAATATAGTAGGTGAAAGCTTAAGAGAAATTACATAATGCTACCATTCTGTTATTAAAAAGGCTTACCTTCCTTTGTACATTCTTCTGCTTCCAGGTTCAAAGAGCTAAGGGCAGCTTCTAGTTCCTGCACTTGCTTTAACAATCGTTCACCCTTATCTGGGAGAGCTTGCACATTCACCGTTTTCAAAGTCCTCTATAGACATTTAAAAAAAAAAGAGGGGAAGAAGAGATGCTACATTACTGATTATTTACCTATAGGTTTTATTTTTACTTTTATTTTTACTTTTATTTTTTCCATACATGAAATATTTAAGAACCATACCATAAATGAAATGTGTTTATCAGAATAATGGTTAATATGCCCAAATTCTTATTCATGTCTATGTTTTCCTTCCTCTCTAACTCTAAAAACTACCAATATTTTCTGTGCAATCTACTGCTTGGGGGAAAAGTTTCTGAAAGAAGGATAAAGCAGTCACACATTTTGGGCTCTGGCCCCATGTATTACTTGTTTCAGCTTTATTTAGAAAAATAGCCTTCAGCAGATTACTCATAAGGAAATGCAACTATTAAACCTTATGCCTTCATTCTCAAGTAGACCACCTAGGACCTTTAAAGAGACTGCTGAGAATTTGTAATAAAATAACCTTTAAAGGGCTATGAATAAGCCAATCTGCCTTAGCAGTTTAGTACAGAGTAAGAAACTAATATTTTGATACAGAAAATATTTTGGTTCATTGAAAAATTAATACTTAGATGCAAGAAGAGATTAGACCTGCTTCTGATTCAGCTGAGCTGAAAGTTGGCTGTGAAGAGTTTTGTTATCCATGCTTTTAGCCGTTTGCAAAGGAGCTACTTCAGACAATATGGAAGGTGATTTTTTCTGAATGCAATCTTTTTCTTGCTGAGAATCAATTGCCTGCCCACTGAATGGCACAAGGGTTTCTTGTTTATCACTGTCCAAATGTTTTTCTGTACAGTTTTGCTCTTCTGGAGTTTTCCCCCTCTGAAATAGTATTGGTGTTTTTTCTATATTGTCTCCAGCATGTTCTACTGAGAAGCTTCTTGGTTCCTGAAGAGTCACTAAGTCTTTGGGTATCAGTGTTTTTTCTTCTGTTTTGTAGTTGCTATTTTTTTTCATTGTAACTATTTTGCTTCTACAGGTTTCTGATTCATCTTTTCCAAGTTTTTCTCCATTAATAGGTTTTATGCTTGATGTGTGGTTAAAGCTTGACAATGATTGTTTTGGATTTTCATTTTTCAGCAAATCGAATTCAGTAAACCTCAAAGATGAGTCCTCTTGCATGTGTCTAGAAGACATCTCAAATCTTTTGCTCGAATTACTTTTATGTCTATCTAATATTTTTTTGCTTTCGGTCTGAGGCTCACTTGATTTTATTTGAGTTTTTGTTTCTTCTCTGGATAAACTTTTATGTTTGTCTTCAGAATCTTTGTTTTTTCTGTGCATGGCTGATAAAAATTCTTTTTTGATAGACAAAGCCTGTAAATTGGGCAGTTGTTCTCCATCAGAGGTCTGAACATTTATTTTCTGATTTTCTTTTTCTCCTGAATTTCTGTCTCCATTTTCATTCATTTGTTTGTAAGGAAATTGCTCGTGATTCTTGCTGGAAACTTTGAATGGGTTTCTTTCATTTGTATGATCATGCAGCAATTCCGAAATATGCTGAGACTGTGGATTAGCTGGCAGTTCACTGGTATTTGAATCCTATAAAACAACCATATGAAATATTAGTATACATTTAAATTAGAGTATTTGCTCTGGTTTTTTAAGCATGCAAATTGAGAATTTATTTTCTATATATCTTGCAAAGTCTCTAACCATAATAATGATAAGAAATAGCAATTACTGATCATTCATAAGTTATGCAGATACCAATTGTATAATGATTTTTCTACATTATGTGGTTCTACATTATTACCCTAATACAGACTATTATAACCAACCCAACATTCTCCCTTTTTCTTTTTACTATTACCTTGGGCCCTTGGGCCCAATTCCAAAACAATACAATCTGTTGAAAATACCCAGTTATAAATACCTCCTTAGTGAATATTTAGATGATCTTTTATCAATGTTGTCTTTAGTTATCACTAAAAGCCACTAAATATCTTTAACATAAAATATTAGTTCTTTCCTGAAAAGCAAATTTTATTCTGCTTTCTATTTTTTTTAGAACTGCCTATAGTTAATCTGGAACAGTAATTCAGATCATGATGAATAGAAGACTATAGAGAAATAGAAATAAAGCAAATAACAAGAGCTTAAGATTTCTATATGTTATAAAGATGTAAACCATAAATAGCAATGGTGTACCTGCCAGGGGACATTTCCACACATTTTCTTCCCTTCGGTTTTACCTTTACTGCATCGATAAAACAATCTAGTTTAGAAAATAAAACAGGGATTATCACACTGAGTATAAATGCTGAATATTAATTAATTGCCCTATTTTGTCAAAGCATCAAGTGTCCCTCTGAAAATATACCTGTACAGGTCTGTTTTTGTTTGCTTAATCAAAACTTGCAGCTCCACTATATACTCTTCATGCACCAAGCAATGAGAAGGAGAAAGACTATATAGAAAGAAAAGGCAATTATTTACATAAATATTTGTCACAGGAAAAATAAATGTCTATGCTACCTCAGTAGTATCGAAGATAGTGAAAACATTTAACTCTGACTACCCCCCCCTCTCAGTATTATAAGGCAGATACAAGAATTAATGCCCTTCTGCCCTTTGTCCCTTCTTTGGGACAAGCACTTGTAAATCCAACTACAATAAAATGCTTTATAAAAAAGCATTGAAAAGCATAGCAAGATACAGCACAAAAATCTATTAAAGGCTCAAATATTTGGAATATTTAAGCCTTTAATAGAGTCTTTAAGCTTCTGCAGAAGTAGTCAACTAACATTTCAACTTTGAAGAAGATATTGTATAATTATGGCACAAATATATTTTCCAATGATACCACTCCAGCTAAAATTATAAACTAAATATAAAACTATATTTCACTTATGAATAGATATAGTGCACTACATATTTAGAAATAGTTTTCTATGTTAAAGTGGCACAGGTATTACTTTCTGATAAACTGCTGAACAGTAGGTGAGCAACTGATAATTCTCCAAGCTTGTATTTTTAAAATCCAACTTACTCAGTGGGGAGCACAAAGCCACATGGCTTCTGATTTTGGACTCCACACATATAAAAGCTTTTGCCTTTATTCGGTCCATCTCTGTTTCCAGTCTTCAAAAAACAGGGAAACCCTGAATGGGAAGGAAATGAAAGTATGAAGTTTAATCAGAGATAGAAAAGTATCAAACCAACTAATTTAAAAAAAAAAACTCACTTCAAGTATTCAGAAGGCTCATATATCAATTTTATATTTTCTCTGTGGTTCTTAGAATAGAAAATGCTGCTTAGATTACCAAGACCACCCTGTTCAGAGCAGGAATCCAAACTGTAACTTTTCCCTCCAAATGTTTATCCAGACACATTGAACATATTCAATGAAAGGGAGCATCAATCACAGTAGTTAAATTGATTCTACAATCACACTGCTTTTAGTAACTTTAATATCCTATGACTTAACACAGACATACACAAACACAAATGCATTTTCTGGGTCTGGCTTTCAGGAATAATTGAGACAAGGCTGGTGGTCGTTTCCTATATAACACCTTTTAGAAACGGATTGCAATCAATAACCCCCCACTCCAGGATTTCTAATTTTACTCAGTTCCCCATTTATTATCTTGTGAGGAGAGTTAGGTTGAAAGAAAAAACAAACAGACCAGAAGGACTACCATGCCTAGTGTTACAGAAAAATATTTCTCTGTGCCATATAATGAATAAAACTCTGAGGAATCCTGGGACCCTGATTTCTGCTTTATTGGTAACAAAAGGCACCCTCAATTTCTGAGCTGTATTCTGTCCTATATGAAATCTTTCAACTATACATTATTTTAAACCCTTTTTAACCAGCAAGAATTCCCTTGATCAATATCACGATTTGATTTCATAAAATGAAGCTTATTAAGCAGTAGTGCCCTAAAGCAGGGGGAAAAAAAGATTTCTGAGATTTTCTGCTGATGGTGCTACTTGTGACTAGCAAAAGCTTTTACTTTCTCTAAATGCGGGGGTGGAGGGGGAATAGAAGAGGGGAGCAATTTATTGCTTCAAATTAGGAAGCAATAAAACTTACTCTAAATCATTCTTTAACTTGCATATTTACGTTATGTATTAATCTACCTGCCTTTTTTCCAGCCACTGCCTAAGTCAGAGGTCTCCAACCTTGGCAACTTTAAGCCTGGGGGACTTCAACTCCAAGTAGTTACAAGTACAAGTAGTTATTATTAGAAAACGCTGGCGTGGGAAGGGGCAGCTCCATCACCTTCGAATTTTACAAGCCATTCTTGACCCTCGGTCAAGCTTTCCTGCTCATCACCCCGCCCACCCTCCTACGACCTCACCGTGAGCAGAGCACAAAACTTTCTCCATGCGTTCTCAATCTCTAAAGCTCTCTCTAGCAATTCCCTTCACATCAATCAAATCCTAACCGGAGAAAAGGGAAGGACACTCTCGCTTTCCCGGGAATCGCCAAGCCCACTTGGTTCCAAAACTGCCAATCCCCTTGTTTTTCCTCTCCCAATGGAACCAATCACAATTCTTCTCCCGCCCACGAAGAGCCGAGTTTTAAAGGAGTTTTTGCCCAATTGCGGAGGAGATAGGAACGCCTCCGAGAGAAGAGAGGAGCGCAATTGGTCAGAGAGGCAGCCAATATTTTCATACTTCGCTACTTTTACGCCTTCGCGCGAAAAAGCAAGCTCAGTCGAGTTAGCTTTGAGAACAGTTGGGTAAAATGGGTAGCGCCCCCTTGGCAATTCAAGGGAACAGGAATTGCTTGACAAGAGAAAGTCAGGTCGAGATACCGACTTCCGGCTTTTCCATAAATAGGAATGTGCTTGGGTTTCTGGTCTAAAGTTGTTGTAACACGCTGAAGTAAACGCTGGCTCCTGTCCCTAGTTTTCCCCCTTGCGGTTTTCTATGACATAGGCACATATTTACAGTATCCTTCATAAAGAATAATGGTATATAATCTTAACATTTACGGACAGAATACAAAAATGAAACCCAGCAGGCTATTTTGGAATGTACTTATTTTAGTTATATTTAGTTATATCCTGTCTTTAATAATTTTATAAATAACTCCCAAGAGGGACACACAGCACTGAATGGGCCATTGATAAAATTTTGTTTTAATTGAACACAAGTATCAACAGCAAACTGAGATTACATCCAAAATGTACATGTGATAATGTCACCACACAAATTTATGAACCACCATTGATATCTGATGCAAATCAATAGTGATTTTGTGTCAGATTGCATTTCTCACTTTGCAGATGCCTCAATGTTGTTCTATGAAAATTCCTGATTTGCATTTTGATGGTATTCTTTACATCTCCCCTCTTCATCTATTCCTTTCTCTGACCAGTATCAAGATCTCGTTTAATGACAATAGCCTTGAAAAATGCACTGTATTTTATTTTTTGACCTTCAAACAAATTTCCGTTATGATTTGATCTGGAATTGTTTGGAGTACATGATGCCTGCGACTAGGTTTCCACAATACTGTAATATACGTTTTGTGTGTGTATCTAGTTATTTTTTGCAACCTGGTAACTGCCTGCAGAAATTCCTGAAGTTTACTTGGCAAGGTTTTTGCAAAGCAGTTTGCCAATGTCTGCTTACTAGGGCTGAGACAGAGTGACTGGCCAAAGGTGCCCTGCTGACTTGGTGCCCAAGTCTGAAATAGAACCCACAGTCTCAATTTCTAGTCTGATTTCTTAAGTAAATAATAAATTGTCTTGCTTTTTAAATAAGCCACAATTGCAGCTATATATTAATTTGAAGCAATGGATGGATTCATACAATCAAAACACGCTACAGCTTAACGTTACTTGAACTCCTAGCAACTAAACACCTTAAATGCAGTATGTTTGTATGTTTATTATAGATTCACATTTCTGCTTGTATACGCACTCAAAGTAGTTTACAACAATATTCTAAGGTGCCAATTCACTGGCAAAAGTTTAGAATTTTAAAAAATGTTCTTCTACAATATATGTTACTTTGAGTGTCAGCATTCAGTTTACAACTAAGGAAAAGTATTAAAAGTATCACCTTTTCTGTAAAAATGCAAGTAGTATGTTTAAAGATACAGTAATTAACAAAAAACTCCTATTTTACAGAATTTATTCTAAATACAGAATTTAGCACAATTCTAGGGTTGTAAACAAGATGATGATAGATAACAAGAGAAAACTGTGGTGCAGAATTTAAGTTCAGTTATAACTGTCACAATACAGGTAGTCCCCGACTTACAACTGTTCATTTAGTAACCATTCAAAGTTATAACAGCACTGAAAAAACTAACTTATGACTGCTTTTCACATATACACTGCAGTATACCCATGATCACATGATCAAAATTCAGGCACTTGGCAATTGATTTATATTTAGGGGTCTATCTGGGGTCATGTGATCACCTTTTGTGACCTTCTGACAAGCAGTCAAAGGGGAGGCTAGATTCACTTAACCATGTGACTAATTTAACAAGTGCAGTGTTTCACTTAACAACTCTGGCAAAGAAGGTCGTAAAGTGGGGTAAAACTCACTGAACAACTGCCTTATTTATCAACACAAATTTTGGGTTTAATTGTGTGGTCATAAGCCGAGGTCTACCTGTACATGGAAATGGAATCTGCTTAACTTCTATTCTCATTCATGGAATAGTGTTCATCATTAATCCCGGTTACAATGACTGCACTGAAGCAATGTTATCTACTTGCTTGTGGAATATAACTCACCTTTTTTTGTATGCAAAAGAAGCTCATTGCTGAAAGAATGAAGCACTGAATTCCAATGATTCCCCACAATGGTCTAAGGCCAGGCAGCTGAACTATAGGTCTATAATATAGTTTCTATAATTGTCATATAGCATAATTGTCTATAATTGCATAATTTCTATAATTATGATATAGCAAGGACAAATAAAATTGTGGAAGCCATAATCCAACATGTTTGGAGGGCACTATACTAATGAAATTGTTCAATATTAATGAAATTGTTAATGCTAATTACCCATATAAATTACTCCCTTTCCTGCTTCCTTAATCAGTATACCAAAGTATTCCAAGTAAAATTCCTAATGCTATACAAACATAGCATTTTTTCTACAAGGTGCAAGTGAAATCCCAACTGATTCCACACTATCAGCAAAGTTACACCTACATTTATTTCATATGATCTGCCAGTTTTTGTGGGAGGAAACAGATTACCTATTTGACCACTTAAAATTCCGCATACTTTTGTATACTTTTGCAGTGGATGCCACTTTGCCACTTTAAAGACGTATCTTAACTTTTTTTAAAAAAAAAAACCCACATACATTATAAAGTTAAGAGAGAGAAAAATATTTTGTACTCATTGTTTTGTAAACTGGTTAATACAAGCTGTATTTCACCTAATATAAAGATTTAAACATTTTCCAATACTAGATTTGATAGGCCTCAGTTGCATTTTATTATATTTTTTCCATAAGTATCTGGACAAAATTAAAGTATTGTAGGGATGGGATTACTTTAACAGTGAACTGTGTTTATAAAGTTTTTAAAAAGCAGAAAAAGGATCCAGCCAGAAACACAATGGCTGCTGTTCCCAACCTGAGTGTTCCTGTTGCTTTAATTTTTAGAATTCTCAGTCACAGCCATGCTGTTTGCAGAAGTTGCAGCTGAAGTCTACACTTCTGGATAGTGTCTAACTTGGGAAATGCTGCTGTATGCCACGAAATAGTGAAATAACTTGTGCTTTATTATTTAGGGATCAGTGAACCCTTTCATACTTTTGATTTCCCAATATTTTGAGTTACTTTGTTCTCTAATACTGTGTTAAGATGATTCTTTGGGAGTTCTTAAAGCTTTGCTTAAAACACTGGGACCTGTTTTGCTTTCCTTGCAAAGAATCGTGGCTGTGCAACAGTTTTCAGTGTATTTTTTTCCTATTTGTTTTATTGGAGCAATTTTAAGTGTTCCCTTCTTCAATGCTCTGTAGTTGTATTTTTTGTCCAATGTGGACCCTGCCACCACGCCGTGCGCTTGCATTGTTGCCTGCCACAGTTCGTCCTGGGAACAAAGAGCCAGACAGGACATCTCCTCCAAACAAGGTGATCCTCACATCCGTTTCAATTGCTTTGGCCAAGCTGGATGCATAACTATCCAGAGATTTGTGAACCTCAGCCTTTACATGAAGGATAGAGTTCTTTGCTGCTTCTGAACAAAGAAAAGAGAGAGATTAGCCCAATTATGCCTTATGAATGTCTCATACTTTAGTGTTAATTTGAACACTGTAGTAATCTCTACTGTAATGAAATACATTCAAAGAAGATTCATCCTATTGCGGCTTTGGGATTTCTATGTAGGATAGTAAAAGTTATAAATCTAACAAAATGAGGAGCTGGGTTAAGCATATGCATGATAATTTAATCTGACAAGTGATGTCTATCCATAAATTTAAAAATAAAATATGCGGATGTCAGCCATCAGCAAACTATATAACAAAGACAGGCTTTAAAGGAACTATGTTTCTTTAAATACAACAGAGTAAACTCCCTTTATTAAATGCTGTACTTCCCTCCTCTCTGCCACTGAAATAGGCAGACTAGAGATCATTCAAAACTACTGCAAACTACTATTATTCCAACATCTGCAGCAGCACTTCTAAACGTAGCCCTTGAGTAATTCAGATTAAATCTTCCATCTACCGTTCCAATTTTGACTTTGGTTTTTTTTTTTCTGAAATTGCTGATTTCTCTTTTATAGTCCACTGCACTTTTTGTGTATGAATTCTTAGCAGTCAATACTAGGACTTAAGTAAAGCTAAGAGAAACTGTTTTAGAACAGTTACCCAGTTCTCCTTCTCTTTATAAATCCATGGGGCTATTGGCCTTCTGTATTTTTCACTTTCCTTTGTACTTTGTTTCATATGGAAAACTTTCCCTTGCTTGTCCTTTTCTTTTTAAGGAAACTCTTTATAATGAATGTTTACTTTATCCTTCCTGATCTAGTATAATTAATTTTACTTTTACTTTTTTTAGACATGCAGGCAGATCAACAGACTTTGGACGGTGAGGATCTAATTGTTAATATTTGTCTATATGCTGTATATCTATGAATATAAATAACGCATGGTCGTTACTAAATTTATTTACAGGCAAAAGTCTGAAAAGTTCCTATTGCTTAGAGCAAAACCACACTCTCTGACAATAAATGTCCAATAAATCTACATCCTGCAAAATATTTGCAAATTGGAGTTAACATATTCTTTTTTAAAAAAAGAAATTGGTTTGCCAAATTTACTTTTCGTAGGTTTTATGTGTGTTTTTCTTTTTGTGTGTTTTTCTTTAAGCCAGGTTTTTCCTACGTAACCAAGATGTTTCTGCAAACCCTGGTTGAGTGAAATCACATTCACTGTGTGGCTTATTGATGATGGCTAATGAGCCAGAAATAGCTATATAAGTCTCCAAGTCTCCAAATGGGCAAGCACAAAATCTGCTGGCTGCCAGAATGAAAAGAAGGAAAAAATCCCAGAAAGTAGTAAATGTAATTTCACTCAACCAGGATTTGCAGAAACATCTTGGTTACATAGGAAAAACCTGGCTTAAGGAAACACACACACACACACACACACACACAAACACACACACACGAAACAGAACTCGTTTCTTCATTAAGTATCAACTTAATTTTTATGTAAAATGAATTTATTTCCTTCTCTCCTTAATTTTCCCTTTTAGATTATATGTATCTCTTAGCTATAAGACTTTCCAGTGCATTTATTTCATTTTCAACTCTTTCATAACTTCTAATTTTATACTAAATAAATTAGATTAAAATGTTAATTAAATTCAAACTAAAATTAAGTAAAAATCAAATAGCAGCTTAGGATCAAATTCTTGATCCAAACAGTGTCCTCTTATACACAGTTCAGTAATGGCATGCCTAGCCTCAATATACCTTTAATTTGTTCCACTTCATCTTCAAAAGTTACAGAACTCCGTCGATGAGGGTAAACGCAATGTGGGTGATTAAATCCATCAGAACTATAATCTTCAAGCAGCATAACGTCTGTCCCTAAAAAGAGATCATGTCTTAGACAATTGACTTAAGAAGAGAATTCATTTAATGGATACATGCAAAAATTGTATTTTTGTGATATGGGCAATATAGCAGCTGTATTCTTCCCTCACATCTAGAAAACAGCAGATGGCACCTCTATAGCTAGAATCGTATTTTATAATGCAGAAAAGTGAGGTCACAAGAAGATCTTTTGCTTATGATGTTAATTATAGAGCTAGGAAGCAAGTGAATGGGAAGAATACTTCAACTTTCTTTTGCACACTTTTTCTTGTAACTAAGCCATCTTTGGTTATGAATTTTATTTTAAATTGCATTTGACTTCACTAATCACCAAACTTATTTGTAGGGACTTATTTCACTGACACAGAGACACACACACACAAAACCTACTGGAGCGGGGTAATAATTGCATAATGTTTTTTCTTGGATAGTACTAGGACGTTACATTTCAAGTTTTTTGCAAGCTGCTTCTTCTTTTAGCGTCTGTGTCATACTGCTGGCTCTTGTTCACTGCAACATAACTCAAAGAAATAGTTACCTGAATCCTGAGAGCAACTGAAGCCTGTATCTCCTGTGCTGCTGCTGTGTCCTAAAGTCCGCTCCCCTGCCATTAAGGCTGTCAGATGTGGAGACAATCCTAGATCTGTAAAAGTATTTTAGCATCCAAACAAAATTAACTTCTGGATTCATAGCCAAACATCTTCAAATACCTTCAAGCATTACATTGCTTGATTTAATAATGGCTAAGTCTGTAACAAGATCCATTACATTAACCATGAATGTAATGGTTAAGACATCAGGCTAGAATCTGGGAGACCGTGAATTCTAGTCCTGCTTTGGGCACAAAGCCAACTGGGCACCTTTGAGCCAATTACTTTCTCTCAGCCCTGGGAAAGAGGCAATGGCAAATCACTTCTCAAAACCCATGCCCAGAAAACTGCAGCTACTTGTCCAGTCAGTCTCCAAGCACTAGACATGATTGAATGGAATTTTTTTAAAAAATTTAACATCTGAATTAAATATGAGTCTAGAATAATTCAGAATTAAAATTCTGGGAACCTGTATCTAATGAAGTCAATGAAAAAAATCTTTATTCTTCCTTTTAGCTTGGTATTAGAGTTTGAATATCTCAAAAATAATAAAAATTAAGGAGAGCGAAGGGACGGTTCGGGCTACAGTGCCCATTGAGCTGGTCAGTCCTGGAGCCATCCAAAGCCCCCAGGGCAGGCAGCAATCAAGAAGGTCAGTGGGTGGCATGACTTCACATGGAGTTCCCCAGCAGTTGGGAACAATTCCTGCCTGAGCACAGGGTTGGACTAGAAGACCTCCAAGGTCCCTTCCAATTCTGTTATTTATTCTGAAAAACTTTTAAAGAAATGCTTTGAGCATTTATATTTATCTAGGTTATAACATGTGACAAAGCTTATGCTGATTGTGATGAAAGGTAAAGGCAGCAAATTGTAAGGAGAATCAATCACAGACAAAGAATGGTGTAAAAGCAATTGGAATTGTAATGGTAGTGATAAATTAATCTATACCATACATTGAAGCCCCTTGTTCAGCTTAAATAGCAAACCATTATCCAGAACAGTTAAACTGAGGATAAGATTTTTTAAAAATAAATAAATGGAAAACAGAGAAATTGCAGGAGGCTCTAGATTCTAGAATATTACAAAAATATACCGTAATTTTTCAGATTATAAGCACTTTTTTCCCTCCTAAAAGAGGCTGAAAATTTGGGTGTGTCTTATACTCAGAATGTAGCTTTTTCAAAGCTTTTTTTCAGCCCTAACCACGTGAAGCGATCTCCGTGAAGCTATCTCTGTAGTTTGCCTGCTTTTCTCATTGCTTCTCTCTCCAAAGATCAGTTGTGCTTTAGAAGCTGTTTTTTAACCCAAAGCAGGGGATAAAATCCAGCAAACTAATGTGCTGAAGCTGACCAGACTAAGGCCGCTAGACAGATGAATACTTGGAAGGCAGATTCCCCCCCCCCATTTTTCTCCCCAAAAACTAAGCTGCGTCTTATACTCCAGTGCGTCTTATACTCCAAAACATATGCAAAGGATGTCTCCTGAGAGCATTGAGGTTAATTTTCCATCTTATCCATTCAGCGAAGTTTATCTGAATAAAATGGATAATCAGACAAAATCAATCTCCAAGGTTTCCCTCCTGCCTTGAGTATGCGCAAGAATTGTGGCCATGTCCATGTCCAAAAATTATCAGTCATGAAGCAGACAAAGAAACCACATGATAAAAGGTGAACAACACCAATGGTTGTACCAGACTAATTAAATGGTAGTAATTTTCAGTATCTTCTAGAGACACTTTAATATTTTTTTTAAAAATTACCTGTGATCCTATTAGAAATACTAAATAATCTGGATGTCCTTTGCCTTTGAACAAATGATTCTCTGTAGTACCGATCTCCAAAGCACATTCCCAATAACTCCTTGCGTACAGTTTTATTCCAGAGTCCATAAATCAAAGGGTGACAAATAGCACTTGTAAAAGATAACCATGTTGCTAATGTCTCAAAGGCAGGGGAAATGCAGTTTTTACCCCAAAGTGCCTCAAATGTGATAACCACCATGTAAGGCCCCCATGTGATGACAAAAGCCCCGATGACAACTAAAATTGTGATCAAAGCTTTGCACTGATTGGCAGAATAAACGACCCCTTGGAAAGCATTCCTTCGGCTGCCTGATGAGGATGTTGAAGTACTCGAGTTCTTTCTCCCATTCCTTTGCGTGTCTTCCGCTGCAATGACCACACTGCCACAGTGAATCTTCCGTGCCTTAATCCTGGCCACACGGAATATGAAGCCGTAGCAAATGATCATGACTATAAATGGTAGCAAAGCACACCATATCTGCCAAAAAGCGGTGTATCCTGCCTGCTTGTGCCATGCAGCTACACACATCCATTTGAATTGATCAAATTCTAGAGATGACCAACCAAAGAGGGGTGGAAGGATTCCAATTAGAGAATGAAGCCACACATACACAATGGCAACAACAGCTCTGTTACCCGTAATCTTCATAGGGTAAACCATGGGGTACAAGACAGCATAGTATCTGAAAAACATAAAAGTATGTAGTAATGTTAGGGTATATGCAATACATAGGAAATTGAATAATTTATTATTTATTTATTTATTTATTAGTTCAATTTATATGCTGCCCTTGTCCGGAGACTCAGGGTGGCTTACAATGCGTTAAGCAATAGGCTTCATACTTTTTGTATATACCTGCTTAGTAGGGCTTTCGCCCCCCTCCCCAAGTGGTGTTTTTTTTTTTACACAAAGTCAGCTTATTGCCCCCACAATCCGGGTCCTCATTTTACCTACCTCAAAAGGATGGAAGGCTGATTCAACCTTTTATCAACCTTCCATCAACCAACTCAGCCAAGTTCGAGTCAAGATTCGAACTTATAGTAATTGCAGGCAGCAGGTGCTAGTTAAGAGCATTTTAGTCTGCTGCGCCACCAAGGCTCTTAGTATAGTATACTTAGAATAATACTAAACATAAAAAAAAAATTAAAGGAATGAGTTTGTCTTTTGAAAATTGGATCAGATTAATTGGAGAACCTGAGTTGTCTCATGGAAACACACTTTCTCTTTGCTGCTTAAATATTCAGATGCTGCTTACATATTAATGAACAAAATTATTGTTCCACAATCTCAGTGTATTGACTTGGTGGCATTGTTATTTAAAACATATTTCTCTGCCACTGCGTATTCAATCCTGGTACATGATAAACACTCCCCCCGCCCCATGCGGCCATATTCAGCTCATGAAAAAACGGATGGCATACCGGTCGATAGCAATGAGTCCAAGTGTGAGCATACTGGCAGAGCTGATGAGCATATAGAGCAGGGCAGAGAAGTTGCACCAAACGACTCCAAAGATCCATTCCCGACGGATGGAGCTGGTAACAACGAAAGGCAGCACCAGTACCGAAAGAAGGAAGTTGGACAGAGTGAGGCTGAAAACAAACTTGTTGCTTAAGGTGAGCAGGTATGACTTCTTATAAAGAGTGAGGACGATCACCAGATTCCCTAAACAGATGAAAATAGCAATAATGATGATGGCAATTGACTCGGTGATTCTGCCTGCACCCTCTTCCAGCAGTGTGAGGTTTTCTGAGACATTCTCCTTACTGAGGGACAAGTTGATGCTCATTGTCAGAGCAACCAAGACATGCTGAGTGTCTGCTAAAGAAATACAAAAACAGTTGATACATGCATTACATCAATGAATGCTATTTATATTTCCATAAGCAAAGTTACTAGTTCCACAATTCTCAGTGTACGGACTTGGCTGAATTGTGTTAGTCAAAATATTACAAACAGTGCATGCATAAGGTGTATCAAGTTATAAAAACATCACATGAACTTCATGGATATATGCAATGATATGCAAGGCATTTTCCAAAGGCAGACAGAACAAGTAACTCTTATGTAACAGAGTTCTTTTTATATATGGGATCCCCCTGGCCTAAAGTTTAGCAACATAGTCACATTGCTACCTATGTCACCTTAGGATCATTTATTCCATGTTTATGAAATGTTCATAAACATTCATAAATGTTCATAAACATTCATAAACATATGAACCTCAATAATTTGTTAATAATTAATTCTCATGATATTTCTGTCTATTACACTTCAAGAATGTCAGTTATAAAAATATACAGAAATTCAAAAGTCCCTACAAACTTTAACTGAAATCTCTAATAGAATCACAATAATGGAAGTGGACTATTCTTGAAAAAAAACCCCACCTTTTATCAGTATCATTCACTATACGTCTCCTACCTTTCTATCCTTGCAAGTCATCTTTGTTTCCATCACCTCCATACATTGATTTATACATTTGCTTTTTGTCCTTTAAAACTTCTTTTCCAGGGTCTCTGTGTGATTTAAAATTATATTAAGTTACTGTACTTTCCATGTGCTCTTTTTTTAAGCTTTTGATTCAAAACTGCTTTATTCCATAAATCTATCACTTTTTAAGCAGGAATTAAAACTTTTTTTCTCCAGGTGACCTGACTCTTCGCCAGGGCTACTGAATTACAACACAGCAGTTTGTTGGATACCTATACATGGAAGATGGAAAATGAAGGTGTCTTGGAAATGCCAAGCTTTCCCAAGCTGGAAATGCCAGCTAAGTAGGCCTAGAAGAGCTCTTATTAAATGTTCAGACCACTCACGTTTTCTCCCCCCCCCCCTTTTTTTAAACGGTGGGCCTGCACAGCGGGATTTGGATGCCAGAATTTTATTCCAGGCTCGTAATAACTGCAGCTGAAGTGGTCCGCATTCTACAAGTCCCCGTCTGGATGCTCCAGACACTAGCCTGAAAAGTGGAGGGATAACCATCTGCTTACTCTGTCTTTTCGCCCTCGGTCTGCTGTAGAGTACAGCGAAATCAGAAAGCCGAAGTGCCTCGTCGCGGGGTTGGGGACGAAAAGAAAAGCTTAACCCGGCTCGGTACCAGAATATTCAGTCAGCCTTTCTCTCCGCTGCTGAGGCATGGAGACTCGTGGTTGAGTAGCCAGGCGTCTCCCGTCCCAGGCACCACCCTTGCCCAACATACCAGTCCCGATTGTCGCCTAGAGGCAAAGCAAAATTTCCTTTTGCAGCGCAGGGTCTACGGGATCCCTCCGAGGAAGCGAGGACCCTTCTCTCCATTGCACTCTGTTCTGCACCAGAAAGTCTCGGGGACCTTTCACGGGGATGAGACGACCCACTCACCTTTGACCAAACTGCTCTCGGGTAGTCCTGCCACCCCGTTATCGATGCGGGAGAGGCGGTTCAGATTACGGGCCCCCGGGCCCCCTATGGTCGCCGCCAGTCAAGGCCCAGAAAAATAGTCCGACCCCCCCTTCTTTCTCGTCCATCCCCTCATCTACTTTTTCACATCCCTCCTTCCTTGAAACACTCCCTCCATCCCCGTTTTACTCCTCCCACTTTCCCACCCTGTCTTTCTTGCTCCGCTGCGCTTTTGTTCTTCAGCAGCTGGCCCCCACTTCATGTTTCCATCATAATTCACTTTTTTTTTTCTTGTAATGCCTTTACAGTTAGAAAACAGATTTAACAAGCTGTCTTTATGGGGGGGGGGGGGGCGCGGGGAAGTTGGTCTATAGAAAGAGTGGGATGAAATTTTCGAAGGCAAATTTTTTCCAATGATACTAAGTAAATTAGTTATGTTAGCCCGGCCCACCAACATTCCATTTCTTCACCCTTCGGAAAACTTTCATGCTGCCCTCTGCTTTACTGTATATCATTTTTCTTTCCTCAGCTGAAGAGTATCACATGCACAAAGGCAAAACAAAAATGAAGAAATAGTTTGTTTCTATAGCAGACAACTCCTATAGCAAACAAATTCAGTACAAAGTTCCTTAATTAAAATATATATATATCACATTTTAAATAAAGGATTGTTGTTTAAATAAATCATGAGTGCAAACATTCTTCCAACAGTTTATATCTATATTGGCTAATTTGGATACATCCGGCTTCAAATTAGTAATAAATCAGTTTGTTTTACACTGCAATTCTACATGTTTAAAGTGGAAATCGGTAGAATGTACTTTCACTCAAGTGGTGAGAGATTGTAACTTAAACTACAGTATTGCATAATGTAAAAATGTGCTTACTATTTGTAAATTTTATTTCAAATAAAATGTCACAGAACATTGCAACCAATCATATACAGTCATATTTGTTGTTAGTTGCGAAGTTGTGTCCGACCCATCGTGACCCCATGGACAACTTTTCTCTGGGCCTTCCTGTCCTCTACCATCCCGACTGCTTCAGTGACTCCATCTAGCCACCTCATTCTCTGTCGTCCCATTTTTCTTTTGCCCTCAATCTTTCCCAGCATTAGGCTTTCGCCAGTGAGTCTTTCCTTCTCATTAAGTGGCTAAAGTATTTCAGTTTCATCTTCAGGATCTGGCCTTCTAAAGAGCAATCAGGGTTGATCTCCTCTAGGACTGACTGGTTTGATCAACTTGAAGTCCAAGGGACTCTCAGAAGTCTTCTCCAGCACTATCGTTCAAAGGCATCAATTCTTTGGCACTTAGCCTTCCTTACGGCCCAACTTTCACAGCTATACATTGCAACTGGGAACACCATAGCCTTGACTATACACAATTTTGTTGGCAGGGTGATGTCTCTGCTTTTTAGTATGCTGTCTAGATTTGCCATAGTTTTCCTCCCCAGGAGCGTCTTTTAATTTCTTGGCTGTAGTCCCCATGTGCAGTGATCTTGGAGCCCGGGAAAATAAAATCTGTCACTACCTCCATTTCTTCCCTATCTATTTGCCAGGAATTGAGAGGGCCAGGAACCATGATCTTAGTTTTCTTAATGTTGAGCTTCAAGCCAACTTTTGTACTCTCCTCCTTCACCCGCATCAAGAGGCTCTTTAGTTTCTCTTCACTTTCTGCCATTAGAGTGGTATCATCTGCATATCTGAGCTTGTTGATATTTCTTCCGGCAAACTAAATTCCAACTTGTGATTCATCTAGCCCCGCCTTTCTCATGATGTGCTCTGCATATAAGTTAAATAGGGTGACAGTATACAGCCTTGCCAAACTCCTTTCTCAATTTTGAACCAATCAATGGTTCCGTGTCCAGTTCTCACTGTTGCTTCTTGACCCGCATATAGGTTTCTCAAGAGAAAAATAAGATAGTCTAGAATGTATGTATGAGAAGCTCATAGTCATAAGCATACATAAATCAGAGGTTTATAAAGAATTATTATTTTGCTACATTATTTCAGTCCACTGACTGCAATTTATTTAGCAGAGTATGGTCAAGTGAACCATGTCTTAGTACAATGGAAGTACTCATACTTGAGTCAGACTATTTGTCATCCATCTCTAGGTGACTATCAGCCTTTAAGAATTTTAAAAATTAATTATTTGCCAATGCTACACATAAAGATGTCAGAACTGCATGCCAATCTAAACAAATTTACTACTTTTCTCTCTCTTAAATTTTGATCTAATAGGAAATTATAGCTGCTATCACCTATGAAGTCTTTTCATTGCTTTGGGCACATTGTACAGTCTAAAGTGCTACAAAGAAAATATGTTTAACTTATCTTGACAAAGCAAAATAATTAACGAAAGAACAAGAACGCAGAAGATGACCTACTGTATAGGCTATAAAATAATGTCAGTTTTCTTGCTGTTTTCATTAAAACCGGTTGAGGGTGGCTTGATGGCAACTTTTCTTACAGACTGCGCCTGACAACCAATAGAGTCAATGGAAAAGTTTGATTATACAAAGCAATAGCAGCACTCTGAAATTTCCACAAATTAGGTTATGCAGAACCCTAATTTCTGGTTCCTATTAAAATTTTCCACATGTAAAACAAGAACAATAATAAATATTTCAAATAAATCTCAGGCCCAATTATTTATATTATTGGACCATTGCTGAGATAATGCACATGCTCTAACAGCCTATTTGTTCTTTTCCTTAGAAAATCTTTATTAGTGCAGAGACAAATAACTAATTTTTAAAAATTGCATTCTTTCCACCATTCCCAACTTTGGTTCAGACTTTAGATGTAGCCATACTTTATTTTAGAGTTGTTTCTTGAATAAGCCACAACTGGCCAGACTCACATATACCAAGTTATAAAATATGTTTCATATACCTGGCACTAAATGACCAGATTCATATAACGTGCCAAGCTACATTCAGAAAATTACACTCTAAATTGACAGAATGAACAAACGTGTAATTATTGCAGAATGTGGTTGAGCTACAGCAGGACTGTCAAACTCCCAGCCCGCAGGCCAGATATGTTAACATGCTTTTTAATGAGCTTTTTTAATGTATTGAACAAACATAGTTGAAGGGTAGAATTGAGCACAAAGACAAATTTAGCAAACTAAATTCAAGGTTTGCATGGCTGTGTAGTCTTAGAAGTTGTCTCTTACTGGCTGAGAGAAGTAAGGTAGTCTGGTTAGTCTACAAATTACAATGAAAAAAGAAAAAGCATCAATTGCTTAGTTATCTACTGTATTTTCAGTGTTTTTTCTCTTGTCTTAAAGAGAGATTTTACTTTTTAAGTAACCAATTGATTACATATTCTTTATTGTTCCCCACTTTAAATTATAATTTGGTAATCAATTTAGTTAATATTAATGTTCAATTTAGTTAATGTTCATTTTTAACTAAAATGAAAAATAAAAAAAGATACTAGTCCACCCTTCATAAAGGGCAAAAATAAAATATGTGCAATTTTTCCAATTATTTACATGGAACTATCTCGATTGAATTCCTGCTATTGTACAGTACTGTTTCTAAGTCATGAATGGCCAGCGTGACCCTGCAAGAAAGTTGAGAAGATTCTGTTTGTCCACTTTTTTTAAAGACACAGAAAACATTTTTTCCATTCTCCAAGAAAACAAACAAACAAAAAAACCCCAAACCTTTTCAAACCTTACATGACTTATTATCTAAGAGTTTATCATTAAAGCCCATTTTAACGGTAGGGATGCATATAGATTGCATTTTGATTTCAACACTAGATAATGCAACGTTTAGTTCCCTATCATTTATGAATTTTTGAAGTTTATTTTTCTTTCTTTCTGGGTTTTGATGACCACAGACTTACATGGCTTTCCCTTTACAATATCTGAAAGAAAACATGAACGCCTTGCTGAGAAATAATATAATTGCTCTTTCGCTGTGTAAGAAGAAATATCCTTCTGGGTTCAGCTCCAAGTGGGGAAAAAGACACTGGAAACATGAAGACTGCTTGGAAAGATGGTTTAATGGTGGACAGGCTCGCATGGTTTGAGTTCCTGAACAGAAAAGGGGCAAGACACAGTGAGTCCCCGGGTTTCATGCCCTCTCTGACTTTGAACTTCCTGGGGTATCCTGATTGGTTGTCAGACCCCCAGAGGGTAGGGGTCTTAGCTAGCCTTGCTGGTTGATGTAACCTTCCCAGGTGCTGTGTGGTGAGTTTCTGTCTTAGAGGGGTCCCATTGTGTTGCAGATGATGGTCCATTGACAAAGATTGAGTTTCTGCCTCTGGCCCATTAACAAAAGGGTGGGGGCAAGAAGGTAGGAGCTTTGTCTTTAAAAACATGCTTCTCCATTTCTCATAAAGGGAAACATTCTGCCTTTTTAATATTTCCCAAAATATTTCATTCTTTTAGGAAAGGGGTGGGTGCTAACTTCCTACAAAGGTGTTCCTCTTGTTGGAGAAATAATATAATTGCCCTTTCGCTACATTAGATTTGCTGCACAAGTATTTGCTTGCAGTTTTTTTCTGCGGAGGAACCTTAATTATTTCAATGCCCTTTAACAAGTACAATAGGGAAAAAAAACCCCTGACGAATTCTTTTGAGTTAACTTTTAAACACGTACTCCGCTCATGAAAAGCACCCCCTACGGCAGGAATCTTCAACCTTGGCAATTTTAAGCCTGGTGGACTTCAACTCCCAGAATTCTCCAGCAGCAAAGCTGAATTCTGGGAGTTGAAGTCCGCCAGCTTTAAGGTGGCCAAGGTTGAAGACCCCCTGCCCTACGGAGACCAAGAACCGGAAGACGATTTCCTGAAGCCTTTATATTTTCATACCGAGGCATGGAAACTCGGAAGCGGAAGTGGCATGCTTGACGGCGGCGGTGTTGCTGCTGCGTGTGGAAGAGGAGGTCGTTGGTTTGCAAGGTTTTCCTATCTTGGGCATTTATCCTTGTCATTTGCCGAAGGAAGGTTTCCCGTCTCTATGCTGGCCGCCTTGGGATTGTCGCCGCCATTATGATGCCTGTCTTCAGAAGCAGCCGCCGCGACTTTACCTTCGGGCCGTGGAAGCTAACGGCCGCTCGGACCCACATCATCAAGTCGGCCGATGCCGAGAGGTGCGATTGAGCGTGATTGTTGGGAAGGGGGTGAGGGCGATTGCAAAGTGCAGTCTACTATCAAGATATTGATTCCCCCCCCCCCCCGGCTTCTCATCTACAGAGTGGAGTATTTAGTATGATTAGTGGTCCCTTTGCAGAACACTTTTCAGACTTTTAAAATTAAGCTGCTTTGTTAGAGAATTCTATAAAATCAGAGTTTCGCTTACTGATATTCCCATATCAATCTATTTTCAATATACCGTACTTTTCTCTCTATTGAACAATGCTTTCTAAGGAGTGCTCTAAATATATGAATAACTTTGCATATATGTTTTTGTGTCTTTTTCCTCTTAAGCTGTGATTGGCTTGTATTTGACAAACCATATTAGATTGCTGTTCTGATTTCATATTTGTTATTAGAATTATCTTCTATATACACAGCATTCTTACCTTCCATTATCCCTAAAAGTGAATCACAACGGTTTAGTGTTCGGGGAGAAAGTGGGAAGCTGTCCAACTGCTAATTTCAAATATGTAATAAATGCATACTAAAATATGTGGTAAAATATACATATTTATTTTAAAATATACATATTTATTTTAAATTATAAAATTAAATTATAAAATCAGCTCCTAAATAATCTAATCTTGGGTCTGTGTAGGTTAGCTGAAGAACTGCACATGCCATGTGTTCCAGAAATGATGTTTGGTGACAATATCCTAAGAATTCAGCATGAACTGCTCTTTGGCATAGAGTTCAATGCAACTGATGCTTTAAAATGCGTAAATAACGCCCAAGGAATGGTTAAAGTTGCTTGTGCAGAAGAGTGGCAAGAAAGCAGGTAATAGCATATTTATTTGTGAGTTTTTTAAGTAGTATAGCTTGATGGGCCCTAAGGAATGCTTTTAGAAGCTATGTAATGCTTCAGATCTGATTTCCCAAAACTTCTTCAAATCTTATACTTGTCTGAAATTCTTTTAAAGCAATTTCTTATTTTGTTTATTTTGTCCCATCTCATTGACGCAGATAAACCATGTAATCCTTATAACACTATTGAGTTAAAGAGCGGTAGGCAGGTGCTACATGTGCACTAGGGTATTCTGAAGCATCTTTTGGAAATCAGTTCGAAGGGTTGCAGTTCCTTAATACATATAATCTATGTTTATGTTGTTCACTTGATACACGTGGTCTTGTACAAAAATAATTGTTCAAATACATTTGATTGTCTGAGGAAGAATCCTGATGAAATATCCAATATTTTGCTTCATTTTTGAACAGCTACTATCTAATCCTACTGTATACATGTTACTTCTAGGTGATTGAAACTGAATTTACTTGAAGGTCACAATGTACATGATTATAAGTATAAGCATAAAAGCAGGAAGAAGTGAAGGGGGCTACATTGCTTCTGTAGCCAACATTTTTGTGGGGGAAAATAAGATTTTTTTATAATAGTAAAAAAAATACTGTAATGCCTTACCACATTTTCTCTTGGCACATTAAATCTATCAGTTTACAGATGCATGTTGATTTATAGAATCATCATTGATGTATTTTGTAAAACAGATGTGTAGAAATACTTTTTTCCTGGTCCTGTACCTGATATGCTATATTTGTCTTTTCCTGTAGGTCTGAGCCCGAACACACAAAGGAAGTTGTTAAACCATATGATTGGACTTACACAACAGACTATAAAGGAACTCTGCTCGGTGAAACACTAAAGTTAAAAGTATGATTGTGATGGTCAACTATTTGCAAGAATGAATTTGTTAAACAGTTGGGGAAACAATTATATGAGAAAGAACATTTAATTTCTACTGTGTTGTTTTAGGTTTCTTCCACAACAGAACATATAGATACAGAGAAATTAAAAGCCAGGGAACAGATAATGTTTTTTGAAGAAGTGCTCTTGTTTGAAGATGAACTTCATGATCATGGGGTTTCAAGTCTGAGTGTCAAAATTGTGAGTCCAGTAATCTTTTTACATGCTTCTTCCATAATCGTATAAAATGCAGAAAAATACAGAACTGAGAGAATCACAGACCTATTAGTAATATTCCTTAAATTTGTTTCTTTTGGACATTTTCCTGTTTAAATTTCAAATAACCTTTTATTTAGTTGGAATTATATAATTAAATAATTAAATTATATAATGCGGATATAAACAAGTCATTGCAAAAATGCAGTAGATTGATTTTAAAATGATGCAGGAAACAATTTCTATACAAAAATGTATATCGTACACACACATGGTGATCAGGTTACATTTTATTTTGTAAGGCTTTTTATTCAGAGTGAGCATAGGATAGTTTTTAATTTTGTGAATATTTCTTTTGTAGGAAAAATCTTTCCTTGTACAAGAGAGCAAGATTTTATGTGCTTTATACACTACAGGTAGTCCTTGACTTACAAAGGGGTGTCAAACTAGTGAAGACAAGTTGTTTCGTGACATATCACAACTCCCCCCCCTTTGCTAAAATGGGTGGGTGTGGCCAATGCATGATGCATCTAGGCTTCAAGTTTGACACCCCTGAATTAACAACCACAATTGAGCCCAAAATTTATGTTGGTAAGTGAGAAATTCGTTAAGTGAGTTTTGCCCCATTTTATGACTTTTCTTGCCACTCTTAAGTGAATTTACTGCAGTTAGTTAGTAACATGGTTGTTAAGTGAATCTGTCAGAAGTTTGTAAAAGGGGATCAAATAACCCTGGGACACTGCAAATGTCATAAATGTGAACCAGGTGTCAATATCCAAATGTAGGTCTCATGATCACGGGGATGCTGCAATAGTCATAAGTGTGAAAAATGATCATAAATCACTTTAGTGCCATTGTAATTAAGTGGTCAATAAACAAATGGTTATAAGTCGAAGACTACCTATATACTAAAAATAATGTCTACATTGCTGACATTTTCCCAGACTTGTAAAAATATAAAACTGATTAGCTTACAGATTTTCCTGCACATATTTGTGCCTGCAGGAAATTAAGATCTATTAAGATTATCGTCCTAAAAATTATTGCAAAGTTAATATTATTGATTAATGAAGGCTTTTAAAACATTTACCATGTTTTTAATTACCTGTTAAATAATCTGTTTTAAATGTGTGCAAGTGTAAATTATTTTTGATATGTTTGACAGAGAGTAATGCCTTCCAGTTTTTTTGTGCTGTTGAGATTTTTCTTGCGAGTTGATGGAGTTCTTATTAGGATGAATGATACAAGAGTTTATCACGAGGTAAGAAAATCTTAATGTGAACATTTGGTTGAAAAAGTCATAAAAAATGGTATACTTTGATGTTTAAAAGTGACATTTTATTTGCTAATGCACGTATGCTATTGTCTCTAATTTTAAAAAGATGATAGTTGCAGCTTTGTTAGCTGTTTCTTTGAACAACTACTGTGTTTCCCCGAAAATAAGACCTTGTCATACATTTTTTTGAACCCTAAAATAAGCGCTCGACCTTATTGCCATGGCTCAAAAGCCTGATTGGGCTTATTATCAGGGCATGTCTTATTTTGGGGGAAACAGGATAGTTGAATAGACTTCTAAAAATCCCAAAGATCTTTCTGCCTTGTTCGCTGTACATGGCTTTTGTTAAGTAGACCTAAAAATATTAGAAATGAGATATGCAGCTATTAGTTTTTTAATTTATATACTGTCTGTAATACAATTATTGTAATACTGTGTACATTTCATCTGTACTGTGCAGAACAGTATATTTTAAAATACAAATATTCAATATATAGATATATACTACCCAAGTACATCCTGTATGGATCTTACCAAATTTAAGATGGCATGTGGATCTATATATGTTATATCCAGCATTTCCAGTATGAATGTAGTTGGCTTATTACTATCTGTAAATAATACTATATTTACAGTACCTTTATTGGATATCATAATAGGATTTTGTGTTTAGTGTTGCAATAGATTACTTTTGTACTACAAAAGTTTCATTTTATTTGAAACTATACGTACATATTAATCTGTTTCAATGTTATGAAAATACATTTTATCTGCTTTCTTTTTAATAGGCCAACAAATCATACATATTGCGGGAATATACCTCTAGGGAAAGCAAAATATCAAATCTAAAGGTATTAATATTTATTTAAATATTAAAATACAAATATATATTCTACCTGGTATCTTAAAACTTTTAATTATATTCTATCAAGATTACTCAGTGGGTCCATTTGTATGACTTGAACAATTTGACCATTTCCTCTTCCAGTTTGTTTACTTTTATGTAGTAACTGGCACGCCGTGTGGCCTCCTGCCCCATTGTGGTTGCAAGCAAGAAGTTCATATAAACTTAAAATTCATATGATTCTGTTTCTAGTCAGTGGTGTATATTGCTATTATGCCATTAATGCTAAATGTCGATTGCCATCACTGTTGCTTCGGTCTACTGGCTGTGGAACAGTGCATGCTAGGTATTGAGGCTCACTTCTGCTCTGAATCACCTCATAAAATTCCAGAAAAATGCAAGCCAGTTCTAGCACACCATTGTCTCTAGTGTAATAATTTGTTATGTAGTACAGTTGCATTCAGAGTTTTAAATGCAAGCTGGGAGACCATATGAAGAAGTAAGCAATTTCATTTCACTTTTCTCTAGCTGTCTAGTATTCAGAATAGAAGAAGAAACATTGGAAAACAAAAATCTGTAGTTAAAAGAATATTTCCCAAACATGTTAATGTAATGTTAACTTAGATTTATATTTAGATATACTTCCTCTTTTGCTGTTCTCTAAATAATGATCTCTCTCCTATTTCAAGCACATTCCCCCAACACTTTTCACGGATCCTAATGAGATTGCCCAGTATTTGCCTGTCAAAGAAAATATTTGCGAGAAGCTGGAATTTCCTGAGAACTCATGTGATGAATCTGCAGCTGCACCAGAAGGCACTTAATGAGATCAGCATAATCTGTTGAACTTGATAAAGACCCTGTTCTTATCTTCTTGGCCCTTAGCACTGAAGATGCTGGATGAAGATCTGTCTTGAGGTCTGGCTAAAATTTATGTAGCCTTGGGTGGGTGAAGCTAACTTGGAGGTTTTTCCTGTACCCTTCATTGTGTCTCTGTTTTGAATATGCTCTGATCTAATAGGAAATTGCTGTCACTGATATTGGAGAGTAATTCTCCAAATCAGGATCAGTTATATTAAAGTATGCAACATTTCAAGAAAGACTGCACAGATGTTCAAAAATCAAAACAAAGCAAGAGTCCTTCATAAGCGCAGTAACTTTTAAGGATGTTATATTAACATAGTCTTTTGTTATAAAAGGACTTGTGTTTCATATAGTGTGAAAGAGAATAATTAATTATGTTTCTTCTCTAGGTTAAATTTGATTACTTTGTTGAGGGATCATTGATGCTTGATCAGTTCATGAAATTTAATGTATACTGAATGATATTCTTAATAATATCTTGCTGCCTCTTATCAGATATCAGCTTTGTTACCTTCTAAACAAAGCAAAATCTTTCACTAATTGTAAAACAACAAGCTGCATAACAAGTTTACAGATAACAATAGGATCCATTTTTGCCTGATTCCTACCATTCTGTCATAAATTAGATGTTAATATGGTATCACAGATTGAAATTTTTAATGCTCCTTGTCAACCTGAAGTTACCTCCTTTTAAAAATATTGCAAGTTTATATTGATTAGATTGTTAACACAAATTAAATTCTTATAATATTTGTAACAGAATATAAAATCTTAGTATTGGGCTATTGCAACTATGACAGACACGCATACTTTAAGTTATCAGTATTTTTGATAAAAATGATTGCACATATATTTATAAAATAGTTATCAAACTGCATCATTCATATATTTCTTATAGAAGATAAATTGAACTGTTGTAGAGAAGTTGTTTCATCAGTTTATTTCTAAAACTCATTTTTAATTCTTACATTTTGGTATATCCACCCTGCTATTTTTGGCAGCAGGCAAAAGAATATTTGAGATTTTGGTAATAACAGCATAATAAATTTTAGGTTTGTTTTTATATATTATAGACTCATAAAAACTCAGTTTTTATGAGTCTATAATATATATTATATTATAAATATATACAGTTCTCTGATATGATTTTTATTATCTATTGCCTTAAGGGAGAAGAGTTTGAAAATCAGTAAGACTGCTTGTTTTGTCCTTATTCTGTGTTTTAATTTTCTTACTTGAAAAAGCCAAATAACCTTTCAGAAGTACTAAGATGAGGTAGTCTAATTCAGTGTCCATTGTATTAGCAACAAATTGCATTGGGCCTTATATATTTAGCCTTGCCTGAAACAACATTGGATATTTACTATTTTAACATAGTACATAGGTAAAAATTCAGTCAGGCAGGAATTTGGTTTGCTTTGAAAAAAAGAGTATGCTTTTCCAATACATACGTTGATTCCAGAATTTATTAAGAAAAATACATCAATCCTATATCTTGAGAGAGCTTTAACTGTATATACTGCATAGCTAATCATGATTGCTGGTTGTATAACAAAATAGAACTGATAATTAGACTACAGAAGTGATTGGGATAAAATAGAAGAAAAAACAAGAACCAAAAAGATTTTAAAAGCAAGGGCAAACAACACTTACAAATATAAAATTAGTCATATTTTAAAATTTCTTTCAAGAAGCTAAATTTATTTTATTTATTTGTCCTACAACAAATAGTTGCATATAACTGTCAAATTCAGACCAGAAAACTGGATCCTTATCCCTGTATCATGCATGTTCTACTTGACGTTTAACAGTAGTGAAATCTCCTGTGTGGGATTTGTTCTTGTAAACATTTCTTTGTGAAATTAACCAAATTCATACCTTCAAAAGGTATAATATACCATCAATATTTACAACTTTGAAGTTAATGGAAGCTACACTGTATACCCGATCATTTCAATAGCTCTTGTGCAGAACTATTTACTAAAGTTGTACTCTTGTCAGCATGAAAAAGGCTTACGTTGTTTAGTCAGAAACATGTAATGGTTTGTGTTCAGTCACAAAATAAAAAAGTTGTGTTTAGCATATCACTTTCATTTTAGATATTGCAATAAGAAAGGCCTTTTTTTAAGTGAAAAAATTTTTTTCCCTTCAATTTGATTTTCTTCCGATTTGTTGGCATGTAATTCCTGTAATAGAGAACCAGTTTGGTGTAATGGTTAAAGCATCAGGCTAGAAATTGGGAAACATGAATTCTAGTCTCAGCTAGGTGACCTTGAGCTGATCACTTTCTGTCCGTGCTATGAAGCAAGCAATGGTAAAGCACTTTTGAAAAACTACCAAGAAAGCTGCACGGACATGTCCAGGCAGTGTCTGAGAATTATATAAATTGGAATGGAAGAAAAAAAATTCTTGTAACAGTGGGGTTAATCTTTAGTTGACTTGCTTCCACGGTTGCCTATGGAGAAGAAACTCTTAACTCACAAACTTCTAAGGGTAATGATCAATATTATTTTGCTCACTGGATGTTCTCAACAAGCCTAGACAACTTGGTGAAAAATCAGTGATGAGGAAGGCCATACATTACTGCCAACCCGTGCCAATTCCAGAATGGTATTCTATTCCCTGGTTTGTCCATCATTTCACCTTGCTGGCTATAGTAGAATGGAGTTTAATATCCTCTGGAGAACTCTTGCTTAATTGTAGCTAACCTTCTAGTCCTACAATATTCAAAGAGTTATTGATAAGAATGTATACACTATATGAAGGTAGGTTACACTAGGTATGGAAAACCACAATACTTATTTCTTCTATACACAAGTCATGAATATAATTATGTTAAAACTATTGTTTACATTGAGGAAAACACACCAGTATCTTTGATTCAAAAACATGGATGTTGAAGGGAATCAATGGGATTTTAGCTACACAGTTGCATTTGAACATTGAAAGTACTGAGTGTTTTTCCGGTAGTACCGGTCTATCAGGGCAACTGTGTGTACCCAATTATGGGATGGAGCATTCTGCTTCTGCTTTTGCGTTTCAACCCCAATCCAGGAGCCTTCGCAGGCAGCTGCTTTTGCGATAAACTGTTTTTGTATTGAATTTGTTTACCCACAGAAACATTTGGGTTTGCATCCCAGAAGGGTATGGCTAGCTGATGAGAGTTAAATAGCCTGAAATAGTTCTATACTAGTCTCCCTTTACTTTGTCAGTAAACGTAAATTAAACATTGAAAGTACTGTACACATTTTATCTATTTTCCTTGGACTCTGCTTCAGTTTTCAGATAAAATTGAAGATAAAATCAGATAAAAATATGAAGGGACTCCATAGGAAAAATTCATTCTGTATGCGAGTAGAATATTAAAGTATATTAAAGCTAAGCATGGCTTAACAACCATGTGTTCTTACCTTCAGTAGGACATAATTAAATCCTGAATATGTAAAATGAACAATAATTTTGCCTTAGAGCCTAACCTTATTGATAATTTATAAGATAATCCAGCCATTATTGTGATCATCTCCAATGCAGGAAAGTTTTATATTGCAGCAGTAATGATGTAAATTTTTACTCTGATAGTCAAAGAATAATATAGATGTGCTCATCACATTATTCCCCTTCGGGGTTAATAATGTTAAGCAAAACACAGAAAAAAAAACAGTAGCAACTGTTTCTGTAATTCTGTCCCGTAATGTCCTGTCCCATTGCCTTTCCAGCAATATCTCCTGCCAAACCTAGAATAAAAGCCCTTTTCTATATACCTGCTCTGACATATTTTTAATACTGTACTTTAATTCCACCAAATCTATGTAACAGCTTGCTTATGATTCTCTAAGGAATTCATACGTTTTTTTTTTGCTGTAATTGCCTATATGCCTAAACTGAGCACTAGTCAGACCATCAAGGAGAAAAGCACCTTTGACTTTTGCACAGAAAAATCTCATGTCACACTGTCCTTCCACAATGCAATAAGAAAGAAAAATAACAACACTAGGATACCAGATGGTTTTGAACAATGCATAATCATCTTGAATTAAGGAGTTTATAAGCTTTGTCTAACCAAAGCAGTCAAGACAAATGCGCTCAATTATAGCCCAGAATATATCTACAGAACAGATTGTGTGTACCCGTTTCCTCTTACGAGCGAAGCCGCATGAGACAAACCATTGTTTCTCAACCTTAGCAACTTTAAGATGTATAGACTCCGATATTTAGAATTCACCTGCTAGCATGCTGGGACTTGAAGTCCACACATCTTAAAGTGGCTGACGTTGAGGAACACCGAGCTAAGCGTGTGAAGAAAAATAGCAATGTCTTTAGGACTAAAATTCCTTCTACGCGCGTAAGTGGGAAACACCCCAACTACATTTCCCGACCTGCAGCGCAGCGGCGGGACGGGATGAGTAGCTCTGAAAGGCACCGGGCGGAAGGCGGAAGCTTAAGGAACATCTGAATGTTCTGTCTGCTGGGAGCTGTAGTCTTGCGAAGCTAGAGAAGGTTGATTGGAACCGATATCGGAACTGGCGAAACTCGGGAGTGCCTGGACGAGGAGAGATGGATAAATTAAAGCGAGTTCTCAGTGGACAGGACGCGGAGGACCCGGGACCTCTAGCAGAGGTATGCTTCTCTTTATTTCAACAGGTTAAGGCGATGCCAAGTTACCACCTGCGTCGTCTTCTTCCGTTTAGGTTGTGTTTTCTTTTGGACTTTCTCCTTTGTCTGTTTCATCGTGTTTTGCTGCCAGTGCTCCGTGTAGTCTCCCAAGTGAGCTCTTTCTGCCCATCTCCGTCCTCCTTTTCTTTTCCCACTGATGTTCCAGAGTCTGTTACTTACTTCTTGATACTGACAGCTTTTCTAACTAGGCTGGCAGTGTGTGTGTGTGTGTGTGTGTGTGTGTGTGTATGTACATATGTATATGTATATATGTATGTGTGTATCTATTAATCTATCTATCTATCTATCTATCTATCTATCTATCTATCTATCTATCTAGGTCTTTGGTTATTCGGGTCTTCTCCCGCGTAGAATTGGATGTATCTTGGCGACGTTTCGACGAAGTCTCATTCGTCATCTTCAGGCTGGTGTTCTCGGCTTCATTGCTCCTGGAATGAAGCTGAGAACACCAGCCTGAAGATGACGAATGAGACTTTGTCGAAACGTCGCCAAGATACTTCCAATTCTACGCGGGAGAAGACCCGAATAACCAAAGACCTACATACAAACACCCGCGAAAACCTCAGAAAACATATATATATATATATATATATATATATATATATATATATATATATATATATATATATATATATATATATATATATAGTGTGTATACATACATACTCTGGCAACAACGGTCATTCTGGCCGAGGTTGGTGAAAGTTGTGATCTAAAACCTATTTACAGGTGTCATTTTCTTCATTCTGTAAAGTTCTCGTGCTTTAAACTCTAGGGTAATCATCCTAATTTTGAATAAAGGCACTGTGCTCCCACACATCATGACTGTATTAGCAGGATGTGTTTGAGCCATTAATAGTCACTTTTTAGCCTAGCATGCTGAGTAAACAGTTTTAGTTTATGCTACTGTATTGTGTAAATCCAGAAAATTGGGTTATGTGAAGGAATCATGATTAGGGTAAACATGGATGAGTCATATATGCACACCTTTCTGTCAGTGGTTAAGTATTTACTTGTTTCTTTATTATACTTCCAACATTTTTAGCCTTTGACATTACAGTATATATATATATATATATATATATATATATATATATATATTTTAAAGGAAGACATGAATTATTGCTTCTTAGTCTTAGAAAATTTGCCATTTCTCCTTTGGTACTTTGTTTTGATGAAATGAATGTCTTTATAGTTTCACAGACACTGAAAAAGTGCAGATGGGAAAAGTCCCGTTTTGATAGATATCATGGCTAGAGAATTAAAAAAGTGTTTTTAATTTTTACCAAATTTAAAATATGTCTCTGGTATATTTTGTGCTCTGAAGAGGTATCTGAAGCACTGAAAACAGGATAGGATCTCATGGGAAGAAATTATAAAAAGATTGTATCAGTAACAAGCAAATCACTCTGAGCAGTATTTGCAAAGCACAAGAATATAGGAACAAACAACAATGAAAGGCTTTGCAGATTAAATTGGTTATGAAAGTTATGGCTAAATTTGTGGTTTAATTATTCAGGGGAGTTGTTTAAAAATTAAAGCCAATGTAGAGCACTGATTAACCAGTTTGACGGGCAGCTGGAAAACCCAGATTTGAGTCAGCCTTCAGCTTTGGAAGCAGCATAAATGGCTTTGGGCAGTCTTATATGAAGGACCGCAGATCTTTTCATGCCAGGAATTAGAAATGAGTAGTGTTTTCTTTAAAAACAAACACAACAGCCTTTCTTTAGACTACTTCAAAATCCTGTACATTTATTTACTATATTATTAGATTTATATCCTACATATATTTATACCAAAGTGGTGTACACTGCTGCCTCCTATTTCCCCACTGCTTTATCTGGAAGATACTTTATTTTTCAATTAAAAATTAGAAACTCCAAAAGCTTATTTAGCAGGTAGCTTTTAGCATTATAAAAGCATGATTTTAAATTTAAGCTAAACCTGCAGCGGTTGGGCATAACATATAAGCAGTAAAATAGCAGAAAGAGAGTAAATTTAATGAACTTTGGTAGTGTATAAACGTTAAAATGTTAATCTGATAGCGCATGAGAAAGCGGGAGAGAAAACCCAGGCAACAATGGAGAGTATATTAGAACTGAGAAAGTTTCTAGTAAAAAAAACGCAATCCAGTGTTACCACCCCTTAGCATGGATGAAACTTAAAATGGAACCATTTTATTTAAACAATTTTTTAAAGAAGATGTTTGATACTTTCTGCTGTTACTAAGCTGCTAGGAAAAAAATAGAAAGCAACAGCTACTGTGTTGCTTGACACTGATCTTTGCTTATTTGCTTACAAAACTAAACAGAATCTCCTTGCTAATGCATGGAACGACTGAGCACTGTTGGATATACTGGGAAATTGAAAAACAATCCTGGAAGAAAACAGTGGGAAAACTGCATAATGCTGCCAAGAAAGCTTCATAGATGCATTCATCAAGAACTGAACTGATTTATTAGCATCTTTATTTTACCTTTTAATATTTCCAGATAGCTGATGCAACTACCTTAAGCTGGAGTACCAGACTGAAAGCCTTCATAGCTTGTTTTATAATAGGATTTCTGTGTTCTATTCTGGTAAGTTTTTAGTTTCTTCTATTCTTATCATAAAATTCTGTTCTTATGGGACACTTATCACCTGCAGTAGAAAATAGCTATTGATGCTGACATTTATTCTCAACTGCTTGTTATTGTACATGGATGTATCCTAACTGAAATAACACATGTGTTTTGCCGAATGGGTTTTGATTTATTCTCCGAACTACTCAAAAGTACTTTCTGTTACCAGTTTTCCAGAATTGGTCAGAACCTGCTGAAACCCACCTCTGCTGCAATCTCTTAAAGTAAGCATTCATCCAAAGGGTGCTGTGAAATCAATTTAATCTGACAAAAGAGAAAAATAAGGATTGGATAACACTGACACACAGACCCTACATTCACCCACCCACACTCCTATAACTTTTAGCCTTTTCATTAATTCATACTACACCATAGCTTCTATACATTTATTCATGAGTACCACTCTACAGAAGCAGACCACATCAAATATATTCTTGATCCTTGATATATATCCTCTTATTTTTAATGTCAACTATCTTTTTTTCTTTCTTTCCACTTTTTTTACTGTTTTCTACATTCTAATCTGCAATTATCATATAAAATAGTCAAAATAAAACTTGCTGATTGAACATTAAAAGACTTTAATGTTTAATGCCCTGGAATTAGGATCCTCTATAGAATGTTATTGCCCCAAGGGGCAATAAAGCACATCCTATGCTTATTTGTTGTGTACTGAAGGGTCAACAAACCAAAAAATTATAAGCAAACAAAAAATAAATTGTAGTTCAGTGAGTGTACTCCCAAGTAAGTATATTTTGCAGTATATCATTTTAGCATATTTTTTCCTAGCCGAACCATATCTCTTTGTTTCTTGAAGAAAACTATATTAATTGCCAAATAATTAACTGAAGGCATGAATCAAAGGCTGCCTGCAGAATATTTCTCTTCAGCCTCTTAGAGACACTTTTCCATTTCCTCCCTATTTGTGATTGCTGAGCAGGGTATACTCAGAGCTGAGTTCCCTCTCCACCCACTTATACATGGATTATTCTATTTTGGCTAAGTAAGGATTAACATTCAAGAAGTTTGAATTTGTTATAATATGATAATTGCTCCCTCTGAAAACAGGACTGTGCATTATACATAGTAATATTTGTCTTAATTGGCATATTTAATTGGCATTAAAGATGCCAATAAAGCAATTTGTCTTAAGTTGCTTTATTGGCATATTTAATGCTTTAAGAAACAAACTCTGAGAATTAATAAAATAATCTGAATTTAATAGCCCCTTATACTTCTATCTACAGTACAATATATACATTTTTTACAGGCTCCTTATTTCATTTGTTCCTTTTTAGGGTTCATTTCTACTATGGGTTCCCAGGAAAGGAGTTATCTTGTTTGGAGTATTTTACACCCTAGGGAATATCTCCTCCCTTGGAAGGTAAATGATTCTTATTTTGAACTTGTAGATGGTAAGACTTTCAAATGTGTTAATGAGATTAGCATTAGTAATACTTGAAATACATATCTCTGTTAATTTCTGCTGCTATGTGATTAAATCAAAATATTTTTATTCTATATCTTTGTTGAAGGTTATGTTAATTGTTTTCTTTTGCAGTACCGTCTTTCTTATGGGACCAGTGAAACAATTAAAAAGAATGTTTGAACCCACTCGTTTGATAGCTACAATTATTATGCTTGTAAGTCATTTCTCTTTTTCGTTTCTTAATGACTAATGAGAATGTTCAGTTCAATATTGTTTGTACAGAGGGGTATACATGACTTAAAAGCTACTTTTTTCTGGTCTTTAAAAACCTCCATTTCTAATTGCGCTGCAAAAATTAGAAATTTTAAAAAAGAGCTTTTGCAGAAAAAAAGCAAAATTGTAGTATTCAGTCTTTAAGAGATTTATATATCTGGCGTATCACCTCCTTAAAATGACAGAAAGTTAGTCCCACTACCCTATGATGCTGAAAAAAACCTCAGAGACTGGTTTATTTAAAGTTCATCTCTTTGCCGAAAAAGTGTTCCCACATTCTTTTAAAGAAGTTTAGATAAATACCATTTTGCTTTTTAAAAAATTGCTTTTGCTCATAACTATAAATGGATATAGATTACTCTAATTGTCTATTGTTCTTAAGGGTTTTATAATAAGTGAGACTTAATATAGGAACCTGTTAGAAAGAAATATACAATATTTAAATACAAGATACATACCACAGGAATCCAATTATTAAGAATAATTGGGATCTTTTATTTGGAACCTGAATTTGGGGAAAGCAAACTTGTTTTAGTTCCACCTATTTCATTTCCGATCAAAAGTTATTCCAAGAACAGGTGGTGGCAGTATCAAATCTTTTACTTGGGGGAACAACTTTTATCAATACACTTTAGAACTCTGGAAAGAGGAGGAATATATATTTTATTACAAAGATTTATATGATCACTCAATTCAAACAATGTGATTCTGAGTAACATACATCAAAATTAGACAACTTATAAGGAAAAAAAGAATGACAACTGTATATCATTAAAAAAATAACCCACATATGATATAGCTAACAATACACAACCTCTAAAGCAGGGGTCGGCAACCTTAAACCCTTAAAGAGCCTCTTGGACCCATTGCCTACAGAAAAAAAAACACACCAGTAGCCACAAAACCTGCGTGGCTAACTCGATGTCACTCACTCCCACCCAGTCATATGATCCCCTAGCCACCCTACCCAGCCATAAAACCATTCTCTGTCTCTCCCCCTCTCCTCCTCTCCCCCACTCTTTCTGTATCTTTGTGTCTGTCCCTCTCCCTATTTTCTACTCTCTCCCCCTGTGTCTCTCTCCCTCTGTATTGCTCTCTCTTTCCTCTCTATGTATCACTCTGTGTCTCTCTCTGTCTTTCTGTGAATCACTCCGTATGTGTGTGTGTGTGTGTGTATCTCCCCTCCCTTTAGGCGACCGTCCTCCTTCTCCTCTCCTCGTAACTCCCTGGCGTGGAACAAAGCGCAGCAAAGGCATGCGCGGTGTGGGCGGTCGCTCGCTTAGGAGGGTCTTAACAGGACACAGCTTCTCTCCTGCACTAATGCGGCCAGTACCTTGCTGTGTCCTCGCCCAGCCTGGCAGCTCTTCGGCTGAGAGTGGAGGGAGAGAGAGACAACACACATGTTTCTTTCCTGAGGGAGTAACTTTAACTCTGTTGAGGCAATTGAAAAGTTCATGTGGATGTGTAATAGTTGCATATTAGGAAGTCATGTGAATTGGCAAAGCAATATGCTACTCACTCTTATACAACATAAATAGTAATTACCTTGGGGATTTTTATTGCCATTTCAAAATGAGGAGTTTCCATTCCTGTCCCATCACTGTTTGGCCCCACCCCTCTTATTTCTTTTTTGGACTCCTCCCAAAGCAGCAGGAAGTGAAGGCTGCCTTGGGTGCAATGTGGTGCAAAGGCAGGTAAAGAGCAGCTTCGCTCCTGCACTCTCCGGCAACCCTTCTCCCCCTCCTCCTCTCAGGTAGTGTGCGCACGTGCGGGGAGACCCTCCTCAAGCGAGTGCCAAAGCTCAGAAAAGGAGCATGCAGGGTAGGCAGGGGCTTGCTTAAGGAGGATCTCCTCGCATGTGTGCACGCTCCTGGCTTAGCCACAGCCGGCCAGAGGGTTACGAGAGGAGGGGGGGAGGAGAGTGCAGGAGCGAAGCTGCCCTGTACCTGCCTTCATGCCACATTTGCGTGTAAGGTAGCCTTTGCTTCCTGCCACTTTGGGATGGAGTCCAAAAAAGAAATGAGGGGCAGAGCCAACCAGTGATGGGACAGGGAGCCATGGCAGAGGGCCCAAAGATCTGCTTGCAGCTCCGGAGCCATGGGTTGCCAACCCTGCTGTAAAGAATTAATTTTGCCACCTATGTTTTAGTGTGCAGCAGCTGCCAAAAAAAGCCAGTGTAGGCCTAGGCCTGGAAGGCCTGGAAAAAACTCAGAAAAATTGGGGAAAAAACAGGGTTTTTTCCTGATTTTTTTCCAAAACCATTTGGGAAGGAAAATGGGAAAAAAAAAACCCAAAACCAAAAACCCAGAAACAAATCTATTTTTCCCCAATTTTTCTGGTTTTTTCCCCCAGGCCTTTCCATCTTGATTAACAGAGCAATAGAATCAAGATCATGTGAAGTATTAATATCACTTTATAGTGACTTGGTAAGACCACACCAGTACTACATCCAACTTTGGTCATCACAATGTAAAAAAGATGTGGAGACTCTAGAAAGAGTGCAGAGAAGAGCAACAAAGATGATTAAGGCACTGGAAGCTAAAATATATGAAGAATGGCTGCTGGAATTGGGGATGTCTAGTTCAGGGGTATCAAACCGCAACAGGGTTGTGTTTGACCACAGGGGCCGGGGTGTGTGTGTATCCAGGGTAGGCATGGTAGCTCTAGCGCTCTGCAGCAAAAACAGGCTTCTGAGCTCCATTTCCGGCTGTGATGCAATTTTCTGCCAGGGAAAACGGAGCCCTCACAAGCTCTGTTTTCACTGGCAGAGGTGCCACAGGCCAGTCTTCAGCTGTTTCCGGGGCAGCCCCACAGGCCAGATCTAAGCACTCCATGGGCCTTGAATTTAATTAAAAGAAGGCCCACAGGTGACATGATAGCAGTATTCCAATATCTCGGGTTGCCACAAGAAGAGGGAGTCAACCTATTTTCCAAAGCACCCAAAGATAGGACAAGAAGCAATGGATGGAAAATAATCAAGGATAGAAGCAAGCTAGAACTAAGGAGAAATTTCCTGACAGTTAGAACAATTAATCAATGGAACAAATTGCTTCCAGAAGTTATGTATGTTTTAACACTGGAAGTTTTAAAGAGATCGGAAAGCCATTTGTCTGAAATGCTACAGGGTTTCCTGCCTAAGCAGAGAAGACCTCCAATATCCCTTCCAACTGTGTTCTTCTGTTATCTCTATAGTATTGCTGCTATAGTATGTGGACATGGGTTTTAATCTTTCAGGAAAAGGTGCTGAAATATTTTACCCAATAAGAACCTTATTTCTATGATATTTTCTAGCCATATATTGCAGCAGTATAATTCCTAATTAATTTAGAACTTAGAAAGAACATAACTTGCAAAAAATAAAACTTAGATTTTACCAGAACCAGAAACTTTTATGTTGTATGGGGATAAAGAACAATTATAAACACACCTGCTTTTTAACTGTTTACTTCAAGATTAACTATTAGTATTAAAGCAATGCTTATACACTTCCTTAAATAAATTAAATTTATTTAGCCCGTTTCTTTATTTATTTATCTCTAGCTATTAGTTTAGATAGCATTTCTTATTCAAAGACTTTTTCTCTGTATATTTTTTTTTAGTTATGCCTCATATTAACTCTGTGTGCAGCTTTCTGGGTAAGTAAACAAATTTACAGTGTGACTGAAATGTCTTAATAAAATCATTTGTAAATAATTGTTGTCTAAGTTGTAACTATCTTTTTCTTTTCAGTGGCACAATAAGGGGCTTACTATCCTCTTTTGCATTTTACAATTCTTTGCCTTGGCATGGTATGTATCACCTCATTTTCCTTGGCTTGTTTTCCTATGTACATAGACCTTTGGCAATAATTGGAAGTTCTTGTGCATCTAGAAACAAAAGCCTTCCTTGTATCTTCATAGACCTTGAATCCTTTTCACATAAAATATACTATCATGAAGCCAAGGTATTTTCTCCTAATCTCCTAGGAATTTTGAAGGCATTATCCTAAGTATCTCTTTTCATTGTATTTCACATGAGAAACCAGGCCCACATTTGCATATAATGCAAAGGCAGTGGTTTGCAGGATTGCATGAACATTTGATCTCTTATTTGATGAGATCTGACTCATTCCGCATCTGAACTCCTGGTTATTCCTGGCATATGAATCTTAGTTCTAAAGTTTTATTAAGAGTCAGTTTGAGTAATATTTAAAGACAACAGGTTAGAAACCAGGAGATTACTCAAACTTAGGTATAAAACCAGCTGGGTGACTTTGGGCAAGTCATTATCTGTCACTCTCCAAAACCCTATAAAAAAGGCACTTCCAGAATCTTGAGGGTGGGGGGAACCCTTCATGGATTAGTCCATAGTTTGTTAATTTAAAATCTTCAGTGTTTTCCAGTAAAACAAATAGTTTGTGGGATTCAGAAGGGGCCAAACTGAATAGTAAAGCAGATTTCAAGCAAATATATTAGCCATTTCCAGTAGTTAAAATGACAATAACTTGTTTAAGGTACTAAACCAGTTTGTGCCCAGGTTCTTTAAAAAAATCTATTGTAATCTTTATGCTACACTTATCCAAAGTATGCGTTTTTCTTGTAAACAGGACTCAGAATTAAACTTCTACCCTAAATCCTCCAAATATGTTTAGTAGACTAATAGGATAAAAACAACTCAATTCTAGCTAAAAAAGAAATCAGACCCTAACCAAGATATTATGAGGATCAAATAATTTTTCAATTATACTCAAACATTTTTTTAAAAAAAAATCACTTGAATACCAAAAAGATTCCCAGTGATATCACTGAAAATCCAGAAGATTAAAATTTCCTTTTTGATATGAAGATGGTAATTTAGTTAAAGAAAACAGTGGGTCTGCCAATCTCATAAAACTTCCTCAATTGCTGATCAAGCTTCTTAAAATACTAATATGAATTAACATTGGATTTCATATACCTGCATATGCATGTATGAAAATCAGTTTAGAGGCTGCATTCATTTTAACATTTTTCTTTTCTGAAAGGCTGCATATTAAGATATGCAGCCTTCCATACAAATATGATGACTCAAATATTTGGTTCAGCTCACCAAAGCAGTTTTTATTAGAATTAATATTTGAAGATATTTAAGAACATATGAATAATAAATCCATTCTTGCAGATTTTCTAAAACAATTTGGATATGAATGAAAACATATTATTTATTTGGTTGAATAACCTACTAATTTAGCAATGTTGAACCAAATATATAATAGCAATCTGTGTTTAATTCCAGTGTTTAATTCCAGATTTTCTTTGATTATCTAATAAAATAGGCCATAATTCCACTATCAAATTTTATGTGAATGAAGATGAATTACATTCATCACATAGTTTCTCATTCCCACTTAGTCTCTTTATCCAATATAATGAAAAATTCACATCATCTCTATAGAATGAAAATCTATGGAAAACATAGCTGGGATTGGGGGCATATAATACTTACATTTCTGATTACATATCCTTCCACTTGCAGTGAAATATGATATTACAAATGTACTGACATAGTTCATTTCTTGAATTAATTTATCTTCTTGATCAGCCATGGCCAAAGTGGTATAGAGAAAGTTTGGTTGCCCTTGTTCTCTAGAACTTCATATCCTGTTCCTGAGATCAGTCATTGCTACCCTAAAAGTCAGCCATATATAAATTGATTTTAAAATTAAAACCTTAATCTTAGTGTAGTTCAGCATGGCCTAACGTGGCACATTGCTACCCAGCATCTCCATTCAGCAGTGTATAATGTAGAGGGCTAACAATGTTGAATTATGAGAGGAAGGTGATTTTCTTTGTTCTTACTAATGAAGTCATTTGTGCTATTCCTTTTCTAGGTACAGCATTTCCTACATACCATTTGCAAGGTAATCTTGATTGCCCGCATTTTGTTCATGAGACAAACACATTTCTTCCATGGTTCGTATGGGTTGGAAAATCAAACTAACCTTAATGAAAAGCTGTTCTGTGTGCCAGAAATCCAAGAATTATTTATAAAAACTATATACTTCCTGGCAGGAATGACAGGTATATGATTGTTTTAGTGAAATACTGCCATCAGTATAGAGAGTTGCTTTACAAGTGAATGCTGAAAAGTTTTAATGTGAATGATGAAAAGTTTAAATCTATATTACGATGAAGGAAGATGAAGAAAGGAAAGAATATGGAGACATAGGTATGTGATTAATTCAGAGAGTAGCATTGGACAACTCTAATTAGTTTGAAGAAAAGGATTGACAAATATAGACTTATGATACTGAGGACTTTTTGTGTAATAAATATCAAGATTACTCCTTGTCAGGATTTCATGGGAGATACAAGTTTTGAGACAGGATTAAAAGGAAATATAACGAGAGTTTGTTTAGTGTGGTTGGTTTAAATAAGGCAGCTCCTGGGTTCATATACTGCCTTAAGTCATAATATGGATCATTGGCCTTAGCAAAACCCCCTCAGTTGTAGCTTTGCTAATGAACTGTACCTAAATATACTGTGTTGTCTAAATCTAGTCACCCTTAGCTTCATCAAGATTTTTTTCCACAGGGATGCTGTAAAAAAATGTTTTGCTGCGTGCCTCACATAACAGGTAAACAAACAACCTAATGACTTCCAGAAAATACAACGACTGGTACGTTAGAGTAAAATGGTTATATCCTTATTTTTAGATACATTCATCTTAATTTATAGCAAAGAAAAGGAATCTACAAACTTTTGGAAGGGCCTCAGAGAGATGTTTTGATATTCCATGCAGCATTTTTGAGATAGTCTGAAAATGGAAATTCAGAAGTACAGAACACAACACTGAGGAGAAGAAACCACGCGTATTGCCATACTCTAGGGATCTGATTTCCACTCCAGGTTGGGGAAGATAGGCAAGTCCTCATCAGTGTTCCTTGGATAAGTTCTATTAGGCAAAGTGGCCCTTTTCAGGAGAGCAGCAGAGTTGGGGAAGTCCATTGTAAAGGAGATGGAATGTTGAGGTCATCAGCTAATAAGCAGATGGAAGGTTGCGGTATTTCAATTTTTTACTGTTATAGTTCCTTTATTAGGACTTCCCTTGGGCTGTTCTGTTAGCCGGCAAGGAGGCTTCTGCCCTCTGTTTTAGGTGGGAGCTTTGGGGCCAGGGAGAGTCAATTTGGGTCTGATGGAATTAGGCTAAGAGAGGAGCTGGATTTGACTCTGGTAATGTTCAAAAGACAGGAAAGAAAAGGGCGCATCCTCCATTTTGTTTGTTAGTTATATTTTCTCCACTCCAAAGAAGTGAAGTTTAGGATATGTATAAAAAATGGAAAAAAAAATAAATTAATTTGGGAAATAGTCTCCAATTCACTGTGAGGATTAAAATGAATCCTAAAATAAAACATGTTTATTAAGGTGTAGATCCCTTTAATTAACCTCTACATAAAACAAGGCAGTTTAAACGATGTTATAATATCTATCTAAATGTTCCCATTTTCTTAATTGAATGCTATGGAATAAGCAATTGCAGATGTGATGTGGATATTTTACACTCATATGATGATGGGCAGTAAAAGCTATGAACTTTCTAGTTAGTAAGTTTTTAAAAAAAATTTTCAAAAGCTTTTCTACATGTGAGTTCCAGTCGGAGGACATGTATCAGCAGCTGAATTACAAACTAAAGAACAGATTGTTGGATTGTTTTTTTAAAAAAAGGAATATGCATTTCTGTTTATTCCCCAAAAGAATGCCTTCTGTTACTGCAGCTAATATATTCTATTACCAACAGTGTATTCCTGTTTGAAACTGCAATATACTTTTTAGAAAAACAGTTTTCTGCCTTCCATAAGATAAATCAGATAATTAATGGAGAAATTACTTATAAAACTTTTGGTTTGGCTACTGTTCGCAGGCTAAGTTGGCTATCTACTTACACTGAGGACCACAACACCTGCACAACCAAATGATTCTTGAAACAGCACACACCTGCCTAAGAACAAAGCATTAAGGTGTTAAGTTAACATGTGACTCAGAAGACAAAGCTACCTTATATTCACCTGAAGATAACACATTTTATGAAAATTTCAACATAAATTATGTCTCGTCTTCACTTGCAAAACTAATACTTAATGTTTGCCACAAAAAATCTTTGCTAAGTGTGTAGTGAATTTTTCTCCATAACATTCTACTTGCTATCAAAAGACCATTTCTAAATGTCTCTTTACGTTCTAAAAATCATGATTGCAAATTGCACGAGGGAAGTTTCTGCAATTAATTTGTTGTCTAACAGGATAGCAAGTATAATACCTTTCTTTAAATTACATGAATTAGTTTCTGATAAGCAGGAGAATCAGTAACTGGAGAAAAGTAGGAGTCATAAAAATAGATAAGATGATTTCTCCAAGCTTTTCTATTTATGGACTTTTACACATGTGGCCTTGAAATGAAATAAAATCCAGACTTCTGCGATTATTGGTAATTTATATTCTGAAAAAAATTATCCTCTCATTGATGCCATTGCAGTGCCTCTCTCATTTTTATTTTCATGTTAGTCAGATATGACTTCTATAATTCAAAAGTGTACCATAATCTAACTGGGGGGACAAACATCTCAGATTTTGAGTGCTTCTTTTCTTTCAATATTATATGTTTGGTTGTATAATCATATTATGTTTCATGCTTTGATTTTCCAAGAGGATAGTATCCTGGGATTATTTAAACTGACGGATGCTAGCATATTGGCAATTTTTGCTGCCTTCTTTTTTTCTCCTTTTTGCATTGGCATATTCCTTGGTATTTTTCATAAGAAATAAAATTAGTGTTAAGAATTATTTGAGAGCTTTTGCCCTTGGTTATCTTGATGCTGTGCTATGCTTATTTTTTTAAAAAATCCAATAATTTTGCCTTTTGTGGAATTCATGAAATGTAATTCCATTTATTGCCAAAAGAAAAATGATTTACTATCTATGTTCATTATTCTGCCTGTTCTGCTTTCTTTTGTCTTTTCAAAGAGACTAATACAGGATATCAGAGCACAGAAATTTTCCAGTGAGAACTAGCCACATTAACTCTGATTTTGTACACAATGGAACCAATGTTTGTATCTGACTAGTTTAGTTTAGCTTCTTTGATAAATATTGTTGGTAGTTTTACTCCAGAGATCTTGGAAAATTAATTGTATTGCACTGTTTACCAAGCAAACATATTTATAGATTTGTAAGTTTGATATTTGTGAAATAATTCACTTTTAATATAACTCTCATTATGAATGAAGCACAAAATTGTATACACTGATTGTGAATGAATACAGGTCAGACAACTCTAAGTAATGTATTAAAATTACGTCTGCAAGACCTCGGTTTTAAGAAATAAACAGATATGATTCTTCTACATCTACTTTTTGAAGGAGCATTTAAAATTATCACTGCTTACAATATAAAGCTGCCCAGATCTGTACATTATAAATTTTGAATATATTCTATAGATATTTAACTATATATATTTTATAGGTTTTCATAGTGAAGCAATGTGTAGTTCTTAGTGATAGTGGTAATTGCAGACTCTTTCTTATAGTAGATTGTTGTGGCAGAAAAAGGCTCCTGAAATACAAAAGTCAGAATTTAACTTGATGGTGTCTCTTCCTGATGCATTTCCGAAGCATTGAAAAAGATTGGGGACAACAGTCTAAAAGATACAAATCTCTTACTTGTTTAAGGGGTAAATTGTGATGAACGATTTAACTATAAACTTCATACATTCTGTCTTGGTTTTAAGATCACTTGAATATAAAGTGCTGAGAAATTATTGTATAAACTTAAAAGGATTTGGTGAAGCTTCCTTGATTCTCCCCTTGCGCCCCGCCCGCCCGGGATTTCCTAATTATATGACTTCTTTCTTTTGGATACCAGCTGGACTCATCTTACCCATTTTCTTTGTTAACATCTTCAGAAAATTGAGTTAAACGTAACATGCATTGTTGCTACTGATGTGCAATAATGCATCTTACATCTATTTCTTGTAGAATAATAGAAGGGTAGTAATAGAAATGCTGGAAGATGCAGACATCCACATTAAGAAATTTATAACTTTATGCCAACTACTGGATTGAATCCCACTGTGTCATACAGCTATTAGTTCCTTCCTTTACATCTTGCTGCTTCGTGTTAGCCTTCTCCAACTTGATGGTCTCCAAGTTGAAATGAAATCCCTTAACTTCCTAATCAGCATGAAGTCCTCATGGAATCGTCAAATTGAGAAACAGTGCTTAAGAATGGTAGCAAATGAGAAACGCAAAGATTTTAAAATCTTTGAAGAAATAACCTTTTGTACAATATGTCTGAAGTAGGAGAGACTAAGATAATTTTCACAAATTCCAGTTGCAATTATGTCCTTGCTTACAGAATGTGAACCTGCTAGGTCAACAGTAATAACTTGCCTTTTAAGACAAACAAATGTTCTGTCTTGTCTGACTCTTAAATTATTACAGTACATATCCAACACTAATTGAATCTGTAAATTCAATTTGAGTTACTTCCAATTTTTGACCTTGCTGAATTCTTGTTAGGGATATTTTTTCATATGTTTTAATATAATATTAATTAAAGGTATTGAATGTCTTGTAAGAATATCATCTCTTGAGTTACTGCTTTTCCCTGCTAAAATATGTATTAAGGAAACTGTCTTGATATTATTATATGGCCTTTCAATAACTTTCTCTCTGAGCCAATGTTAAGTCTTAAGGTTCTAGCAAATATAGAATAAGATAGCTTTTCTTGTGATTTTTCCCACCCCTTCGTATTGTAGTTTGTTAAATCACTTATCTTTGTGCATTATTTCTGTACTCTTATGATGAACCTTGCCTTAATTTCAGAGAATTGCTATTGCATTCTCTAAAGTATTTCTACTGCTAAATATAAATAATGTGAACTGTTTGAGTTATATATTTATTTGAGGGGGCATGGGAAATGAAGTGCCTACCTCTATAGTTTGACCCAGTCATGTTAGCAGGGATTTCCAAATAGAGTTGTGCAAAGTGTACAAAAGAGTTACTTTTGAAGAGTGCACAGAGTGCAGAAGAGTGCAAATGAATCACCCCTCTTAAACCGATTTATGCAAAGCTTAAAACCCTAGTTGGCTTGAAGCAGTCATACAAGGCTTGTTAAAGATACAGCTACTTTTAATAAGACAAAGACCGGTTCTTCTTTGTGTAACAGCAGAAAAAACACAACTTTGTTGAATATTTTGCACAACCCTTGTAATAAGCTATTGATTGTTTTTCGTTTGAAAAAATATTCCATTTTTGTACACTGGCTTTTGTAACTTTTCTCTGTGCTGGAAATTTTGTTTGCCTTAGAAGAAAATATCTTTTGAAAGGAACTCTTTTTCAGTCCTATGTCTCCTTTAATAAAAGTGTTTCCACAATGCATGTCTGTATTGTGTTTTTCCTAAAGTCAACTTTGTTGAAATGTTCAGAGTTGTGAAACTTGCTACTGACGCCATGTCTTCTGAGAACACATTGCTCTTGTCAATATACTATAATAGAGATATAAACATTCTTCGAATTCAACATCTATTTTGAAGCTGAAGTTTTGAATTTCTATCTTGAATTTGAAGTTAAGAAATGAAATGTAGAATCTAGAAGCAAGGAAAAAAAACCAAATAGTAGAACAGATTGTAAAAAAGAACAAAATGACTGTCATCACTGTACATTTTGTTCTTTTATTTAAGATTATAGCATATAATCTTGCTGTTGTGAAAATTGAGGTGAACAAATGTTTTAGAGTCTCTTGGAAATAGGGATATATTTTATGAAAATTCTTATTTTGTCTCTAGAGAAAAGAGAAACTTATCAAAAATACTGATTACATTTGTTTACCAGATCAGCTTCAGCCTCATGTTGGCTTTCATGTTTATGAGTTGGAATATGAATAGTTGAAATTATCCTGAAATTCCTAGTTCATAAAGAGGATTATGTGGGAAAATAGATTCCTGGATTTTGATTGTATTTTTAAAAATGATATACAAATATAATAGATTTTGATACAGTGTTAAAGCTTTAGATAAAACCTTTTCAAAATAAACTTCATAGTTTAACTGTCAGCTTTGGAAGCCATATTAGGCCAGAAGCTTCAGTGCTGCCACCTTCGCATGTATGGAAAAGTAGAAGGGGGGATGAGGGAGAAGGGTTGTTAGTAGACATAATAGCATTCTTCCTGTCGGTCAAGGTTAGGGTGATCCAGGATCTGAAGAAGGAGTGGTCAGGGTGCTGGATTGAGATGGAACGGACGTTGATTGGAGCATGTGATCAACTGGGGAGAAAGGAGGTGGTTTTGACTTACTGAAGGAAAACCCGGGCTTTTCAGATTTGGGTTTTCTCAGATGTGCCAGTTTTCATATTCTAGTAAAGAGAACTTTGGAAAAATGTTTGCTTCCGTGTCTTTATTTGGAGTTGGGGGTTTTCTGGAACGTGGACATTAACAATATTTCAAATCAACTTTACTAATCACATACAGTATAAAAGAGGTATAGATGAAGGAATTAAATGGTGAATTAAATTGAAATATAAGTTGTTGCCATATAAAATTAAACTGAAAATAATTGGACAACAGTTGGTTATAGTGCGAATTTGTCAGTAAAGAATAATGTTTCTGTGAAAGTATTCTACATAATACTTAGTTAACTTAATGCAGATATGTGTTAACTACCGGTAACAATATTTAAAAACCTATATTTAAAATGTGTGGCTCTAAAAAAAATTCTGAAATATTTAACCCAAAGCTCAGTTCTGTTTCTATATAATTGCTACTCCATGCAAGAGCCAATTTGTTGTAACCCTTAAGGCATCAGAGTAGAAACTGGAAGACTGTGAGTTCTAGTCCTGTCTTCAACATGAAACCAACTGAGTGACCTTGGGCTAGTCACTTTCTATCAGTCCTAGGAAGGAGGCAATGGCAAACCACTCCTAAAAAACTTGCCCAAAAATTGGAGAGATTTTTCTAGGCAGACTCGGAATTGAATACAATCGAAAGACTGAAAAAAAATGAACGTGTTGTGAACAAATAGGTCTCTTAATAGTTTACACTTTGAATACAAGAATCCCATCTTGATGTTCAGTTCATCCAACACAAAAGTGAGGTGTATGTGAAATGCGGAAAAATCAAACCCAAGCTCTGGCACTTTTATACACATGGCATTAGCCATGTAATTTATTTATTTTTGCCAACTATACAGAAGTGATTTGCCACTGCCTGATTCTGGAATGCTTTTCAATTTTCTAGTACTGAACCATTGATTTTCTCTGTTGTTTTGCCAAGTGCTAACAAAGTTTACTCTGCTTACCATCTGATTGCACCAATGCTCTGTAACTTATTATTATAGGATGAGAATACAACAAATGTGTACCTAGGATACATCCTATCTTAGTCATCCAAATTAGGTGTCTAATAAGATCTAAGCAGAGATCTAATTTGCAGAGGATTTTCCCCTATTTGATTTGTTCAACTATTTGTTATTCATATAGTTAGAGCACAAACTTGATATATGGAGTTTTATAAGTCGATTGAGGCAGAGAAACATTTCAGAAATGCGTTTTGCTTGCTTCAGCAGAACCAAGAAATAATCAATAAATCAATCTGAAACTCTTTGAAGCTAACAGCTGCTTACATACAGCAGGGAAAAAATTTTTAAACGATATGTTTCCTCTTTAACTGATATTTAATAGCTGTACTTTCCTACAGACTTTTCTACCAACTATAATAATATAATAGAAAATTCTTGGTCAAATGAAATCCATGAGAAGCTAACTCGTTCTTTCCATCTCCTGTCCCATTTGAATGGATTCTCTTCCCTGAACATTCAGTTCCAGAAGCTAGGAAACTAAATATCTATCTAGCCATGACATCCAATGCCGAGTCATAATTACAGAGGACAAAAAGACAGCAGGTTTCTGGTGTTCTTTAATCAAGGTTTGACACCATCAGTAATTATTGGACTTGAAGTGATTTAGAAAAGATTAGTCTTTTCATTACTTTAGCAGACATATTCAGAAAAAGGATCAATTAACTTCTGCTGGTGGCCGAGATTCACAGTCAGCAGGGCTTACGTACAGCAATAATGTATAGGTAAATGTTAACAGCATATAGAAAATTCTATTTTCACAAATTTCAGAGAAGCTGACAGTCTGGTTGAACCATCAATCCACTTATTTGCATAAAGTCTGGAAAGTTTGAGTCTTGCCAAATACTTTTGATTCATTCTGTTGTTAAGGAATACTTTATCCACTGAGCTCTAGAAATTACATGCTATTAGGTATCATACTGATAAGCCTAATTTAAGACATCCCATTAATAATGACAGGTGTTCCAGATGCCAACCAGAGGTAGCATCTTGTCAACCTTGCTGATTTCAAGAAGCTTAGCAGGATTACAACTGATTAGTACTTGGATGGTAAAACCATCAGGAACATGAGATCAGTAGGCTTGATCAGGAAGTTGAGGAATCATCTTGAAAGAAGACGGTAGAACACCATTACCACATTGTTCCAAGACACCTACATCATTATAGCATCACTATTGTGAGTGTAGTTTATTGCTATTCTCAGGAAAAATTATTTCTATATAGGTTAAATGAATATTGATTCTAAGATTACCCTCCATAAAATGTATGCCTAAGTAGTAAAACCAGTTATTAATAACAATATTTGATGCCTCTTCAGGAAACAGTTGTCCTACTCATTAAAATAATAATTGGTAGACTCTCTTAGTATTTTCGATTTAGTTTGAGGTATAATGATCAGAGCAGTATTAGGTGCTGCTATGTATTCATCAGGAAAATTATTTCTTTTACATGGAGAGCATGATTTCCATACAACATCCTTGTGAGCATTGGGTAAAGTTTTGGGAACAGAAATAGTTTATGTGAGGTAGATAAAAATACTTTGCAAACAGCATTCAGTCTATGAATCAAAGGCTCTTAATCCAACAGGTTTGTCAATTCATTTTCCTTAAGACCTGTTCACTTCACGTGGTTTATCATATTCACCTCCTTGATTAGATTCATATATTTCTCCCTGCTTGCTACTACAGCAAGCAGCCAGAAGCAGCATATTTAGTTAATGCCCTTCTGTACAGATATTCAATAGAAGAAATCCAGGTAGCTCAGAGTTGAACTGTATAGTCTGTCAGGTACAAAAGACCAGGTCCACACGTCAAGGTCCAATTAAACTGATTTATTGCTAAACAACTTATGCACAGGAATTTCTCAACCAACAGTTAGTAACTACTTGGAGTTAAATAGGGGTCTGTAGAATTGAGGGGAGTTGGACTTAGCCATTTATGGCTACGTAGAGATTCTAGGCTGATCCTTCCTTTAACTCTACCCTCAGGTTTTGACAATCCTACAGAGTCCTTGATATTCTCTGAGCTAGTTGTTTGCTTGCAAATATTTCATCATCTGACGAAGTAACATCATCAATGCTAGTGAGTGTAATATTTTCTCTCTCCTTATACAGAGTCACTGTATTAGTGAGATGTACAGCCTAGTAATTTAATAAATAATAAATAAATAATATAGAAAGCACTTGCATTGGGGAGTATGGATTCTCCATGATCAAGAAGAAAAGTGGTTCCTTCATTTTTCTTGGACCAGGAAAACCATACCCCCCAGCAACATGGAAAAGCATGATACTGTACATAAAAAGGGAGCAAATCCCATACTCACTAGCATTGATGATGTTATCCAGTCAGGTTATGAAATATCTGCAGGCAAAAAATCAAGCTCAGAGAGAATCAAGGATTCCACAGTCTACGGTGGTCAATATTCATTGGTAGACATCTATTAGTAGATGGTAAATAATTATCAATTTTGAATGACAGTATGAACAAGAAACACTAGAATATATCATCCTCTCTTCACCTCATTTTGGGGTTGGAGTCTCTGCCACATGGTCTATGAGCACTTTCTTTTGCCCTCTGTTAGCAACCCAGATCTCTTGGCAAGTGGCAGCTGTACTGTATATGCTGAATAAGTAAAATATTAAATTTGCAGAAACTTAAATTTCTCATCATTTTAGGTGGGAAATAAATGAAAACTGCAATGTAAATCAATAAAAAAGAGTTTTACATTTTAAAAAACATAGTAACAAGTTGGAATTCCTGTTAACCCAGAAAAAACAACATTATAGTCTATTGTATGGCAATATCCTATATACAGTATGCTTTCCGCCAAAGATGGTTCATAGTGTCCCTTACATTTCCCAAAGTACATAAATTGGTCATTGTCACCCTAGAATTTGGGAATTTGCAAATAGGAAACTCCTATGAATTGCTCCCCAGCGTATAAATGTAGTTCGATGATGAACATAAATGTTTTTCTTGACAATGATATAATGAAACACAGGGAAATACACTTGCCTCAAGAAAGGCTAATATTGTATATCATACAGTTTGCTTTTCAGTGCCATTTGTATCTCCCTTTTCAGTTTGATTTTGCAAATCTGCACAGATTTGCTTTCCATTCATTGTTTCATTTGAGACATTAAATCATTTTCATTAATGGAAATATAGTTCTTGAGCAGAATAATTAGACCCTCCTCAGAAAGATAAAAGCTTAACAAATTGAATGGAAGATTCGTCTTCAGAAGCAGCCAATTGCCTAATCAGACTGCCTCCCACCTGACAGTTGGTAATTAGGACATGGTTGTGTGTTCATGTTAAAACCTTAACATACAGGTGTCATCATCGTGTTGGGACGTAGTGGAGGAAAGAACAAGTCTGTGGCAAAAGGCTGAGGTGGGCACTTTTGTTCCATTGTGGCTAATTAATTAGTTTGGGCTTAGATTCAGAAGGGATTGTGAAGGCTTCCCTCTTTCATTTTTTAAAAAATAACCTGAGAAGTTTCTGACATTAGAGTCACCATGACTGATTTGGGCTGTAAGAAACACAGTGATTGCACCATCTCCAGGCTGCTCAATGTGGTAGAAAATGAACTCCTGGCTGGCAGAGACAAAGGAGACCCTACTGAGAAACAACTCCAGGTTATCTTGGAAGATTCTGCCTTGTGGCAGAGGTTCAGAGAAGTTACAAATGAGATGATTGTCACCAAGAATGGCAGGTGAGTGTTAACCTTCTCTTTTGCTACAGTGAATGGTGACATGAACTCACTACATAGAACTGCAACTGTGATTGATTTGCAGTTCATTGGAGATATTCTCCTTGAAAAGATCTGTAGGAATAAATAAAAACTATGAGAACGGAGTTATAGTCTCACCATTATCCCACTTCTTTCAAGTGAACATGGATAGTTTGCTGGCGGACTGCATCCTGAATATTTTTTATATATTTGTTATAAATAGCAAGCCCTTTTGGATATTAGTGGTTATTGAGAGATGCTATTATTGACAGCTTAGAAGCAAGTGAAATATCTTCTTTATTTGTATTCAATGGATGTTGATGCAGCTTATTTACATATGCAAGTATCTTAATAAAAGAAGCAAGGCTTCATCTTTTTCTTTTTCAAATGTTCAAGTTATTTTCTGAAAGACTGTGTCTTATGAGAGGGTCCCATTGGAGATCGTAAATTTCTTGTACCATATAAGAGATTAGTGTTGTGTATGTTAAATACATATTTGCTCTTAAGATGACTTAAAGCATTACAAACTTCAAAATGCAAAACCAACATAAATATATAAATGACATAATATAAACCAATTAAAATGGTTTTACTCGTCATACATGCAGATCATGAAAAACTCTGATTAGTTTCTAATGCATTCTTATAATGCATTATCAAAGATAATGTAATCTTTACAATGATAAAGTGGTTGTGCATGGTTCTTTCCAAGCATATTTAACATTGTATCCTGTTGGGCTGTTTGCAAGTCATTTCTGCTGGAAGACCTTCAACTCTTGATTGGCTTCTCTTCTAACCCTATCTTTCCCATTACTTGTTCCATCACTTTTCTTTCCATAGCAAAAACTCTTTGGGGTGAAAATATGGAACTGTGTCACAATCCGTGGTGGGATTCAAGAAATTTAACAAACGGTTCTCTGCCCTAATGATTTCTTACAACAACCAGTTTGCCAAACTGTTCAGAAAGTTAACAACTAGTTGTCCTGAAGTGGTGTGAACTGGCTGAATCCCACCACTGATCACAATCCATTTGTAACATTTTTTCTAATAGTGACTTAAAGCACAATAGAACCAGCCACTGCTGGAATAATACAATACCTGTGCTCATTACTGTCAGGTTGGCATAAGAATGAATGCATGAAAATAGAAGATGCTATAAGTCACTAGTGAGGAAATAGAGAGTGCTAGGAGCTCCCTATCTAAAAGAATCCATGAACTATGCCTTTCTAGTGGTTACAATAAGAGAGAACACATTATCTACAGATCTCAGTTCCAGTGGTCAGTATCATGTGAAGGCCAAATGTATTCAATACGTATCATCATCATGAAGAAAATCTATGTACATGATCAGTGGAAGTTGGTGGCTTGATGGTACATAATCCATCAATCAATACAATTTGTATAGTTTTGCTTATGTATACAGTAAACCCAATAGCCTGTATAGCTTCAGGAATAATGGCACAGGGAAAAAAACTTGATTTCCCCCCCTAATAGCTAAAAGAAAAAAAACTCTCCTGTGATGTGTAATCATAGACAGAGCATGAAACTGGGAACTGTCTTCTGTTCTGTCTCTCGTTATTCTTGGCAATCATATTTCTTCAATAAATAAATATTGAATCACCAAATTCAGTGCTATCTTTGATTCTTTGGGTTACTGATTCCCAAGTAATTTTTTTTCCCCTGTTGATGGTCACATTTTCTTAGAAGATCTTTTGTGGTCTTTATGTTGGGAGATGGAGACAGGGCTATGTACAAATGTGAACTCAACCAAAAAAAATCCTGTGACAATATACTGCAAGATCGATCATATAGTAAAGAATTATATTTTTGCATTGTCACACTTTAAGGGGAAAATTGAATAGAACGTGTTATATATCTGAAAAAATGCTAAAGAGAATATAACAATTATGCAAAGGATGCTTAAGGAATAATGTTTATCTGTGTGGGAGGTCTAAGAATTTCTTTAAGTTGCTAAATTGTAACATAGTATTTTCATTATGTAAAATTCTGGTTGGGTTTGCTAACAGTTGCATTTCAGCCAAATCAAACATTCAACTTCTGAAGTACAGGATTAAACATTAATATAAATTATAAAGTGAAAATTCACTCAGATTTTCCCCTCAGTTGATAAATATCTTCTTCTAAGAACAGTTCAGTTGACTAAAGAGTTATGAAATATTATGCCTGAGCAAGTATTGATAATATAATTGATAAAAAGAAGAGGGGGGGACCCTCAGGCAGTACAAAAGTCAATTACTTCCACTTCAAAGCCCTATTGTCATAGCCCATGGGTATGAAATTTGATAACTTTGATTTGGCTTCTGCTATTGCTCAGTGTTTTCTTTCTCTAATTTTATTTCTTTTCTGATTCACCACTGTTGCTTTTGCTAACTTGGTTCATTGTCAAAAAAGAATGCACAGATGAACTTATGAACCCATGCATAGCAGCAAAAGTCATCACAATGTTTTCCTAAGGATTATAAAGAATGATGTTGAAATAGGTAGTATTTTTTACATCAAGATTTAATACATAAATGAAGTTTTAATTTAAGCCAGTATATAGAATGCATCTGGGTTCAACCAAGCTGTCCCAAGAATGTTATATAGAGCTGTGATGGTGCAGTGATTAGAATGCAATATTGCAGGCTAATTCTGCTGATTGCCAGAAATTCAGCAGTTCAAGTCTCACCAGCTCAAGTTTGATTTAGCCTTCCATCCTTCCAAAATTGGTAAAATGAGGAACCAGATTGTTGGGGCAATATGCTGACTCTGTAAATGGTTTAGAGATATATACCTGTGAAGTGGTATATAAGTCTAAGTGCTATTGCTATATGTTATTATTAAAAAGCGACAGCAACCCATCTCAGCTCAAGTAATTCAAACCAAGCGAAGAACAAGTTTGATTATATCTAGGCAGCATTTTCCAATTTGGAGCTCTTTTGAAGTGCTAGACTACAACTTCTACCATCTCTGACTAACATGATGGAAGATTTAATCTCAAGATAGCACAAGGCTGAGGAAAATGGCCTAAAAGATCTCAAATCTTCTGACATTGAGTACTTTTTATTTATTCTTTAGTTTTATATCACACTTTTCCTCTGAAAACCAAAGGCAACATACATAGCCCTCTTCAAAAATTACCCCAAATAACAATTCTGTGTGATGTATTGCTGTAGGAGAAACAGCAGAATCCCAGACAGCCAGTGAGTTTTCATGACACATGATGGACTTGAATATGGATCTTCTTCATCCTCATCCCAAACCTGCTCCCAAGTATGGTTTAAGTGTTTTAGGTGGAGTAAGAAGATAAAATAAAATCCTCTAAGGAAGTATATACATAAAACAGATTAAACCTGTTCAGAAATATTACTAGGTTTTCCCCAAACTTTAAGTAGTGAATAATGGAACACAAACAATGCAAAACAATCCATTTGAAGATTACTAATATAGGATAATCAATGGACTAATAAAAATTGGAAAAAATTGGCATTGGCCATATTTATCCTGCCTCTTTCTTCTCTATGCTTTCAAGGCATAGAGGGTCCACTCCCCCCCCCCCTCATAAACTGGAGCCAGAAAGCAAATTGGTTGAAAGGCTGGTTGTTTTGGTGGTGCATTTAATTGAACCTAATTTTTTTCTCTTTTTCTCATTGGCTATTTAAATAAGTCATCAGATAAGATTTCTTATCCTATATTGTGCAAGTAAAGCCAAATGGAATTGATTTTTATCTCTATTTTTAGGTAACACACATATTATTCATTTTGTAAATAATGTAAATAAAAACATAATGAACAAGATCAACATCTAATAAGTTGGCCAAGACTCTCAACCATGGGAGGAAGAGGAAGAGAAGAGGAGGAGGAGGAGGAGGAGGAGGAGGAGGAGGAGGAGGAGGAGGAGGAGGAGGAGGAGGAGAAATAGTTTTTCTCCAGACATTATGAGGTTAAGGAAAGGAAAGCAAGTTGGGTATTTGGAAATATAGTTGCAAAAAAACCCTGAAAACTGAAATAAGTTGAGATCAGCAATAGTTGAAATAGGTCTTGAAAAATGGCTCACCTACACAATAATAAACACAAATAATATGAAAAATATAATCCTTTAACTCTCCAAATGTTGTTGCACTACAACTTTCACCAATCCTACTCACCATTGAGAGGAAAGCTGAGAACTACATACGGTATTTCAAAATTTAGATCATCCCAGGGTTCCCATGAACAGAGTATAAACAAATAAATGCATGTACTTTTCCATTTCCAAAATGTTAACGTCTCCAATTTAAACATTCTGAATACAGTTAAAATTGTCTTTTCTTCCTGCCTTTCAGTAAGTGCTGCTTAGGAAAGCTGTGAAAAAATTGTTCGTATCCTTCCTGAAAATAGAAAGTTAGCCTTTCAGTGCTTTAATATTGGTTCTCCTCTTTCTGCATTGGCACATAGAAATGAAAAAAAATTCAACATGCTACCCAAAACAACCAGCCTTTAGACCAATTATCATTATGTAGCATATCCTTGAATGTAGTTTTCGTTGGAGGGACTATTGGATAATGATCCAAATATTTGTGATGACTATGTTCCCTAGTCAATTGTTTTAGGAACAGAACATACTGTCTTGGTTGCAAGACCTCATACTTCATAGCACTATCCATGCAAAACAGAAGAGGAATGAGTGTTATCTGCCTCTCTTAGTGAAAAGATTTGGTGTCATTAAGTGACTCGTTAATATGTTAATTTAGAAAACAAGCAATACAAACAAATTATTCCCTAAATTTAAAAAGACTTAATTTCCCATATAATTGTTTCTCATACAGGCGGATGTTTCCAGTTTTAAAGATCAGTGTTTCGGGGTTGGATCCAAATGCTATGTATTCTTTTCTGCTGGATTTTGCTCCAACTGATAGCCACCGCTGGAAGTATGTGAATGGAGAATGGGTTCCTGCTGGAAAGCCAGAGCCATCCAACCACAGCTGTGTCTATATCCATCCAGACTCACCCAACTTTGGAGCACACTGGATGAAGGCCACAGTATCTTTTAGCAAAGTGAAACTTACCAATAAACTAAATGGAAATGGGCAGGTATGGCACCATGTTTTTTTTCTTTTTTGTAGGCCTCTTGGCTTGAGTCATTGGCTTCTACCAATCAAGAATGATCAAGGGTGCATTTATGCAATTAGAAGGGCCCTTAGAGGCCTCTTCACCCACAGATGCCAATTATTCCATGGAGTCCAAATGTAAACAGGAATAAACAGGCTTTAATTGGAGCTTTCAGATTTTAATGGACTCCTTGATGTCAAGAGAGACAGAGTGTGCTGTGGTTTAACCATCAGGGATTTTTACCTCCATAGTGTGCCTTCTTTGCTGAGTTTTTATATAGGGCTTCAGAGAAGGGGAAAATGATTGGGGTATTGAGCCTTTGTTTTCTCTCCTTTGCCATTTGGTGCGTAAGTGGGATGTTGGCAATAGTCAGGTACTCAAATAAAAGGCTTCGTCTAAATGAAATAATTACTGTGCTTGCTTTTGCCTCATGATAATTATCAATATTCTATTGAATCATCTTTGGCCTTTGGAATAATAATACAAAGTATGTACCTGTACGAGAAAATAAGTGGCATTCTCTCTGAAGGCCCTTAAAAATGAAAGAGGAAAGTTGGCTTTGTTGGCTTGTTTGTTTATTATGCCTCTAGAACTACAGTGATGAACATTTTCTTTGATTTATTTTGGAATGCAGGATTAAATCTGAAAGCAAATCCATTAGCAAGCAAAGAACAGATTTCCAGCTTTGCATATTATTTACATCCATTCTGACCTGTTTATGGCCATTTCTATACTTACCTGGGGCCCTCCAGAATTTACATGAAAAAAAAACTGGGAAAGTATGGACAGCAGAAACTTTGGTTTTTATAGGTAGCAATTATTTAATAGAGATTTTCAGAGAAAGATGCTTCACCATCACTAACAACAACAAAGCATTCAGATAGTGCCTAGATTTCTGTTTCTTTCTCAAACTGGAACACTGTAATTTTACTACAAAAACAATATGTATCTTCCTTACATTTCAAGGTCCAGAACATTCTAATTGTTGCTTAACTGTTAGCTCACATTAAAGAAGCATCCTCAACCAATCACCTAGTTGCTAACATCTAAGATACCCAGAAAAGGATTAGGGTGTCATTGTGACCATCATTGAATCATTTTTTCCAGTTCATATGCATACAGTTTCTCCTTTAGGAAGCCTAAAAACTGTAAAAGAATTGAACTATCTTTTTGTACTGACCCAGATCCATGATCTTTAAAAAAAATGAAAAGTTAAATTTCATTGCTTCAGTTATGAGTAAGTGCAATGCAATTCATATAATGCAAGATTTCATTGTTTTAACACTGAATTCAAATGGAGGGTCATTTCCACTACCATTCAAAAGGCACCAGCTATTTAATTTGGTCTTCCTTAACAAATTTTCTCTAGGAAAATAAAAGGTGGAAGAAGTGGCCTGAAAAGGCAGGAGGATTACATTTGAAGGATGTTGATCTCTGGAGCCTTCATAAAATCCTGAGAATAAGACAGGGTAATCATGTATTAAAAACCTATCCTAGAATCCTTCTTATTAGTTATGGACAATTTCTAGTCAACCTGGTTTCCATCTTTCAACCCTTCTAATTCTAATATAAAATGCATTCAAAATAGATTCAGTTGGCTGTTACTGTTTGCACATCTATTCTCTGTTTTATCTATTTTGCAGCTGCTTGTGCACCTACAGATGAAACTGATTATAGTTTGTTAGCAATAAACCAACTATTGCTGTTATTAGTTACTTATTTTCGCTCTCCCCCTTTTTGAGAATGGTGTGATGGGGAAAGAAGGCTGGTCAGATCCATATATAGCATTAGTCCTTAAAATGAAAGTTCCCTGACCTTGGAAATAATGGGCGTTTTTCTTATTATAGTATTGTTAATTTTAGATAAACATTTATTTGTATGGATTTTTTCTTCTCTTTTTCTTTTTCTTTTTTTTCTTAATACTTTTTTAGTTCTTTTTTCTCTTTCTTCTCTCTTTTAATTTAGAATTGAATATATAATAGTTCTCGCTTTTCGCTTTGTTATAAATTTTTGTTGTTTTTTTTTTTAAAAAAATGTGTAGCGGAAGTCAGGGGGGAGGGGAAGGGAAGGGGTGTGGCTGGGGGGAGGTTGGGGGGGAAGGGGAGGGATGGGTGGGGGAGGGGGAGGGGTGAAAAAGGGGAAAAATTTTGTATTGTAAAACTTTTTCAATAAAAAAAAAAAAGAAATAATGGGCGTTATGTTTGTTTAATTGCAACACTTGGGACACAAATTATTTCATTACCAGGGGTCTCATCTTGCATTGAAACCAAAGTTACTACAACTTTGCACAATAACTTCCATATGTCACATGTTTTTGTAGAATACAAAATAATATCTCTTCAATTATTTTCTCATTCTAGATTATGTTGAATTCCCTACATAAATATGAGCCTCAAGTTCATATTGTTCGAGTAGGAGGCCCACATAGGATGGTAATGAATTGTTCTTTTCCTGAAACTCAATTTATTGCTGTGACTGCCTACCAGAATGAAGAGGTAGGTGCCTATCGTACAAAAGCAATTTATTTATTAGTTGTGGGAATCACTTTAAACTGCCCAGATGAGCATCGGTAAATTTTGTGATCCACTGCCCTTTTTAAAGTATTGTTTGATCTTATCAAAAAGGATGTGTTTCTTGCATGCTTGCTATTCAATAACCATGGAAGAGGCATTCATACGACACCAAAAGTTATCTTGCTGGCTTGGAAAGTTAGTTTCTTTCAGCTGCAAAATCAAAGCTTCTGCTTAAGACAGAAATTGGCTAGGCTGCCGGAGAGGACAACTGAATGTCCATAGCAAGCAAACCGTATGCAATAACCCCAGCCAAGTTGTGTCACTCAGTATATTGCTTCTGATAGTGATGGATAATATAAAATCATTATGTGATTGAGTGCTTTCCTTTTTGAGAAAATTGCTTAATATTCTTTTAAAGTTAATGTTTACTGTCATTAACAAATTAATGTTTATTGTCACATCTAAATAGTATTCAACTATGAAATTGTTTTAAATCTTTCTTTTAACTTCCTTAAAAGGTACAAAATATCTTCCTCTCCACACCATGCATTGTTTACTAAATCTTAGAGCTCTATTAAATTATGTATGAAGAAAACTTTCTGCCTTTCACATTTTGTGCCTTGCCTTTGTATAACTTCTTGGTATAATATATTTGATTGTGAATTGTCTGTGGCTAATTAAAACCTCTTGAACCTTATGTGGGTAAATGATCGACCATCACCTTTAAAAGACTTAACAGAACCCTTCTTTCTTGAATCTCAAGATAACAGCTCTCAAAATCAAATACAACCCTTTTGCCAAGGCATTTCTGGATGCAAAAGAAAGGTAAGATCAGTTCTTCATCAAATATATGAAACTTGTTAGTGATAGAAGAATACCAGTTAGTTTACTGTTCTTCATTCTTAGCTTGTATTCTGCATTAGAAATATAATAAACACTAATCTAATGTATGCATTATGACTAGAGATCATAATAATTCTTTTGCAGACAAAGAATTTAATGACCAAAAATTTAAGAGAGCTTTGTGAAGTTTATTAGACTTGTAAATAATAAGTAACACACAGAACTTCAGGATAGGATAAACAAATGTCATTGGAAGAATAATTTTACCAGAATCAATGAAACTTTAATCTCACTATCCCTCAGAAACTATTCCAAGGATGCTCCAGATATTGTCTCTGAAAGTCAACACATGACATATTCTCACTGTAAGTTATATAATAGCTTGTTGCTTATATTAAATTGATAACATGAGTTTACTGGTGACTATTGCTTTTGTAACATCTGTCAGTGCACAGTATTGGATAGTTCACAGATGGAAAAGTATTTTGAATAATAGGCAATAGTATGAAACAACAATGTTTTTTTTCTAGTTTCCTGCAGCTATGATTAGGGTTTTAGTTAAATGTCCTTATTACCACTTCTGTCCATGGACATATTATTCTGAGCATCTTATTTCAGGAAAGGCAAAGTTATAATATCACTGCCATGTTGAACCTGCCTATGTAAAAATTGCTACCATGATGGTCATGGCCAAAAATAAAACACTTATTTGGAGAAAGCAAACTGTGGTGATATTGCCTCATTGTCCCTCCTTGTATACATCCCTTTTTTACTTTCTCTTACATCACCTCACATTTATCTTTTTTTCCTGGCCAAGATAGGCTTCCTTTCAATAATGTATTGAATTATGCCAACTCATCATTTTCATTTTTAGGAATTGTAACTTTATAAAGCTACTGACCAAAGCATCTAACTGTTGTTTGTCTGTTTAGTATTTGATTATGATACTACCAGTTTCCAATGACAAACAACACAAATCTCAATGGGAAAACCTTGTTCGTCTTTAAAATTTAAAAGTCTATTGAAGTCTTTTTACATGTGCAGCATAGATGCTTACTTAACAAAAGGTACTTACGGGACCGCCTTCTGCCACCTATTGCCTCCCACCGGCCGGTTCGCTCCCACAGAGAGGGCCTCCTCAGGGTGCCGTCAGCCAGACAGTGCCGGCTGGCGACCCCCAGGGGGAGAGCATTCTCTGTGGTAGCCCCCACCCTCTGGAACGATCTCCCTCCAGATCTGAGAACTATTGCTGACCTCCGGACTTTTCGTCGGGCGTTGAAGACCCATTTCTTCCAACTTGCCGGACTTGCCTGATCCCTCCTATTTTTAAATATTTTAAATTTTAAATTATTTTAAATTATGTAAATTTCTAGAGTTTTAGTTTATAGATATATTTACAGCCTAAATTTATATGGACTTTTAGAACATTTTAACTTACTATATTGTTATTGGTTTTAAATTGGCTGTTCACCGCCCTGAGTCCGGTAGGAGAAGGGCGGTATAGAAATTCGATTAATAAATAAAAATAAAATAAAAGAAAGCTGTAATTCAACATTTATCTTTTTCTCAAAGATAAAATTATTACAAAATTTACATTACTTCAATAACAATAATAAGAAATATTGTATAGCAATAACAAAAATTTCTGAAGGGCGGAAATACTTAATTTCTGTTATAGAAAGTTCATTTATTCTTACTCATTATTAAAAGATAAGTTTACTTTGAATCTAACTCAATTATTGCTAATTTTGTGATTGGTCCATGTAGTTTTCTTGGCAACATGATGGGAATAGTGTATCATTGTATTCTTCCATGGTATAGTTCTAGTATTCCTTGGTAATTCCCCATTCAGATATTAACCAAGCATCCTCCTGATTAATCTTTGGGCCTAAATGAGATCATTTAGATATTGTCATTTGTAAATTGTGATTATGGGTCAGTGACCATTCTTTTTATACACAGAAATAGCATATACATATGGTATAAGTATATGTATATGTATATGTACTGTACATGTACATGCACATGTACATATCTACTTTATTATTTTATAAGTAACTTAAGGTGGCCAACAAATACAATACCTCCTTCTTCTATTTTCCCAAAGCAACAACCTTCTGAGGTGGGTTGTGCTGACAGAGTAATTGGCCCAAAGTTACCCAGCCAGCTTTCATGCCTAAACCAGGACCAGAAATCTCAGTGTCCTAGTTTGCAGGTCAGCATCTTAACCACTAGACCAAACTGGCTCTCTGTATCAACTTCCAAGGGATTGCTAATTTAATCTGGTGAGGGAAATCTGTGATTTCAGAATAAGTGATTCTGATAATGATGCTACAAGAAGCTTGTACTCCTAAAAGGGTCACAATTGCTAGTAAGATCATGAGAGAGTTGAAGGAAAGGCCAACTATTACAGATATAGGGCTCTATAGACATGAGAAAAGCCAAGCCATCTAGACAAAGGATTTCCAAACTCAAACCCAGAAGAATGCCAATGGCAAACAATTCCAGCAATGTTGCCAAGAATGCTATGGGTAAAGCTGAAACATTTGGACAAACCTAAGTACTAAATAATTTGACACACACACACTAGTTACAGGCACTTTGATTGCTGAGGAAGAGCATTTCATTTTTATGAATAGATTCTGAAGTGATAAAATAAATAAACCTCAAGGAAGTTTGATCACTGATTGAAATGTAAATTCATTATTTTACAAGGATGCATACAATTAAGATTTAAATTAGTCTATTTACTGCTGGGGTCAGGGATAAAAGTGAACTTAAATATATAAATTATGGATCCCAACTATCTATTAGTCGTATAGGTAGAGTTCTTGATGAGAAAATGCTTGCTCAATAGGGACTTGAAGTAATGATGATGATGATGATGATGATGATGATGATGATGATGATAATAATAATAATAATAATAATACTTTTATTTCTATACCGCCCTCTCCCGAAGGACTCAGGGCGGTGTACAGCCTGATTAAAAGCACAAAGACAGACAAGATTTAAAAATAATTAAAAATTATTAAATAATTTGGCTCAAATATAAAACCCCAATTTAAAATCCCACATTTAAAACCAATTTAAAATCTTTACATTGATAGCCCGGCCTGGTGGAACAGCAAGGTTTTGAGGGCACAGCGAAATACACGGAGGTCAGAGATCTTATGCATTTCTGGGGGCAGTTCATGCCAAAGGGCAGGGGCTCCCACAGAGAAGGCCCTCCCCCTGGGGGTCGCCAGCCAACATAATTTGGCCAATAGCATCCTGAGGAGACCCTTTCTGTGGGAGCGGACTGGCTGGTGGGAGGCTACTGGTGGCAGAAGACGGTCTCGAAGGTACCCAGGTCCAATGCCATGGAGCGCTTTAAAGGTGGTAACCAACACCTTGAATCGCACCCGGAAGACCACTGGGAGCCAGTGCAGCTCGCGCAGGAGGGGTCACATGGGCACAATGGAGCCTCTGGGTGCTTTTCAAGGGGAGCCCCATGTAGAGAGCATTACAGTAGTCCAGTCGAGAGGAGACAAGAGCATGAGTGACTGTGCACAAGGCGTCGCGATCCAGAAAGGGCTGCAACTGGCGAATCAGGCGAACCTGATAAAAAGCCCCCCTGGCCACGGCTGTCATATGCTCTTCTAAAGACAGCCGTGCATCCAGGAGGATGCCCAGATTGTGAGCCCTCTCTGTGGGGGGCAAAGATTAACCCCCAATAGTCAACGATGGCACCAGCTGACTATATCGCGATGCTGGGAACCACAGCCACTCAGTCTTGGAAGGGTTGAGTCATAACTACACTGCTGACAGAAAATAAATTCCCTTCCAGTCTTCTAATATCAATGTTTTTGCTAACAAAGAAGTCCATTTGTTTCTGCTAATTTCCAAGTTTTTGGTATATTATGCATGGAAGGAAAAAATGTACAAAATAATTCCATCTTCCAGAATAAAATTAATTTGTGAAAATTTGAACATTTCTAATTAACTGAACCATAACCATTAACTATTTCTAATTAACTAAACCATTAACAGTAATTTTACTGATAATAAAATATGTAACACTTACTTTAGAAATTTTAATTTAGAGTAGTCAAACCCCATTCATAGATAATTATTATTATATGGCTATTACTCTGTAAAAAGAAATCATGTTAAATCCTCCAATATTTGAGGGGATGTAAAATACTGACACCTCTGCTGGGGTGGTGTTTCCTTGCTAATTTTGATAAATCAAAGCTACTCATTCCACATTTAGGTTTATTAATAATGTATTCAGAGTATATAATGTGCTGCAGGCTATCAATTGATTTTATTGATTTTAATATAGAAAACACCAGTATCATATACAATACAATTAGAGGCACTTTGTGATCCTTCCCTATATATATCAAACCATGAACTTCACTGCTGTGCCTAATTGTCCAAGGAGAGAAATCTTCCAGTAAAAAGGATTTAGATTAGATGGTTCTTATTTCCATCCTTTTTCTTTGAGATGAAAAGATTATTTAGTTATTCTATGTTTTTTGAATATTTTAGTCTGCACGACAGACTAAAAGATATATATTGTGTGTGTGTATATGTATATATGTATATGTGTATGTATATTCCTGTTTCCCTACTTCAGTTTTTTTTTTTTACTCAATTCTCAATATTTCTGTAGTGGGTGGTTGGTTGATTTCCAATCCTGATGCTGTCTGTGCAGCAGGAACTTCCAATTATCCATACACGGGGAGTTTTTCTCTGCCTGCTCCACATTCTCATCATGGCTGTGAACATTATTCAGCTCTACGAGGACACAGAGCCGTTCCATATCCTGCTTCGTACATGCAAAAAAATAATTATCCAGGCAAGTTCTTGTCATGTTTTCCATTTAATTTATTTATCAATAGGTAATGCCAAATTACATCACATGAAATGATTAGCAAGTGAATCACAGCAAAAAGATTTTGAAAGGATAAATGAAGATGCATAAGTATTCTAGATGTCAGTCAATAAAAAAAGAAAAAAAAGAAAAAATATATTGAATAACCACAGAAGGGAAAAAAATATTAATACATAGAATGCTCTTCTTTTCTGTATTATTTTCCTTCACAGATGAGAAAGAGATATTAGTGGATCTTGGCTGATCTTTTTCAAAAAAAATAAGACAGATTAGATTTGATTAGTATTTTGATGGGAACTACCACCTAGAAATATTAGGACTGTAAATTAAGTTGTAAAATTAAACAGACATGCACACAGAATGGAAATGATGTCTGTATTTTGCCAAGAAAATTATAATTACCAATGATATCCCCAGGTGTCAAATCAGATTCCAAGGAGACTTTATTTTTAGGCAAAATTAATCAGTGAAGCTTCTGCTTGGAAAGATAGTATGCATTTCCTCATGCTTCCCCATGAGGCTTCCAGAAAAGCAGCTCTTTAATGGCAGAAAAGAAAAGAATGGAACAGTTTTCCTTTTCTTTGACAAATCATTATGATTTTTGGGGTAAAAAAGATTAAAAAGAGTAAAAAAACATGAGGCAAGATTTGATACTATCAGGAATCTCATAAAATTATATGAAGAGAGAAAGCCATATAGTAATATAAGCCTCATCTCTAGGATGCTGAACATGATGCAAGCAAAGTATGTACACTAGAACAGACCTATAATTCCTTCCTCTCAAGAAATACTGGAATATTAATGGGCAGCAAGAACATAATAGTCCAAATGTCTTCTCCCAGTGCTGCTCCATTTAATAGCAATAGCAATAGTACTTAGAATTATATACCACTTCAGAGTGCTTTACAGCCCTCTCTAAGCAGTTTACAGTCTCAGCATATTGACCCCCAACAATCTGGGTCCTCATTTTACTGACCTTGGAAGGCTAGAAGGCTGAGTCAACCTTGAGCTGGTGAGAATAGAACTGCTGAACTGCTGGCAGTCAGCGGAAGTAGCCTGCAGTACTGCATTCTAACCACTGTATCGCCACAGCTCATGTAAAGGTGCCTTCTTGTGTCCCAGTTAGCAGGAAACAGACAGAATAAACCAGGAACTGGCAATGCACAGGCTGAGGTCCCTTGACACAATTTTGATAAAAAATCTTGCGTTACGCTAAATGAAAATAAATGAAATTTAAAAAATCTGAATATGTTAAACCTTAGTTGTTTGTTACTCTTGAATTAAATGTCATAGATGAGATTGCTGATATCTCACAAGATCCTGGGTGTTTTTAATATCTTGGTTTATTTATTTCATTATGGGCCCCAAACCATAGTTGAAGGATAGTTCAACAACTACTGAAAGAATCATATTCTCATCCAAAGTGAAAAGACAAACTGCACCTTTTTTTTTATTTATTTGATTTATATGCCGCCCTTCTCCGGAGACTCAGGGCGGCTTACAATGCGTTAAGCAATAGCCTTCATACTTCTGTATATTTATACAAAGTCAGCTTATTGCCCCCACAAACTGGGTCCTCAATTTACCCACCTTAGAAAGGATGGAAGGCTGAGTCGACCTTGAGCCTGGCTAGGATTGAACTCAGAGAAATTACAGGCAGCTGGTGTTAATTGCTGCCTTTAGTAGGAGGCATTAGCCCTCTACGCTACACAGCGTCATGATTTTGAACATATCAAGGAGTGAAAGAATAAAGGCTGTCCATTCAGCTCAAGGTTCTGCCTTTTTCTGGTTTTGCTTAATTCTCAGCATGATTTGATAATGTAAGCACAATCTTGCAATGGTGTTGAATCCTTTGTGTTTCCTATTCCAAAGTGAATCTGACAGAAAATGCCAGTAGTGATTTCCAAGTGTCCCCAAACCACGAAGGTTGGCCTACAGGTCCCTCCAGTCATCACAACAACCTGCTCCCAGTGCCACACAATAGTGGTACTACCGCTCCAGGGCCCAGGTAAGCAAGCATCTCTTCAGTGTGCACCAATACCTCAGCAATCCCAGCAGTCCTTCTTGTGTACAACAAGGAAAAAAAATAGGTCAGTTTTTACTATACACCACTTTTCCTCCTTTAAATAAATAAAATAAAACAGTTATGTTAACTTCCTATATGACAAGAGGCAGTTTTAATTAGGAAGAATGATTATATTTTGCTGATATAAATATTAGGTGAATTATATTTAAGTATTTAATACAATTAAGGCCACAGCCAAACTACTATTTAAGACTGGTTTGTCTCTGATGGTGCAATTTAAAACTTGGTCTGGGCTCAAAAGCAAAACAAGCCCTGATTAGTCCTTGGATGAAAAACCACAAGAAAATAGAGGGGCTGTAGACTATCGTTGGAAATTGGGGGAATAATATTTTGGAAGATGATAGCAAAATATTTCCATAGTGTTGCCAAAATAACTGTCATGAAGTCACTAGGCGTTTGACTCAGTGATGGGATTCAAGTAATTTAACAACCGGTTCTCTGCCCTAACGATTTCTTCCAACAACCAGTTTGCCAAACTGCTCAGAAAGTTAACAACCGGTTCTCCCAAAGTGGTGCAAACTGGCTGTATCCCACCACTGGTTTGACTAGATTCAAAATACACTCTAATTGTTGCAAGAAGTGTTTTACTGAGAGGATCATACAGCTGTGCTGTAAATTATAGCCTCCATTTATTTTCCAATCCAACAAAGGGTGGGTTTGGGTTAAGTTCTCAGATAATAAGAACTATGGATAAAACAAAATAAAACAAGTTAAAGTTGTGAATACTATATTCCTTTATTCCAAGTGCAGACAATCATGTTAAAGGCTTCATGTGGTTTCTAATTTTTTAAAAAAAATCTTAGAGCTTTACTAAATTGTCTCACCACAGTAGGCTGAAGCACCTACAGCTGCAAGAAACTCTCCCCAATCTCTCCCTAAGTTAGAAAGAAATGAAAAACGGGTGCTATATAACTTGCATAAAATCATAATTCTGGAGCCCTATTTCTTTGCAAGACAAATAATGCATTGAATAAAGAAATACAATTTTCAGCCAAAAATATGATTATCTGTTCCTGTCATACATCAAGCAACGATAACGGTAGCTGCAAATTTCAGTTGTGGTTTTTGTGTGTGTGTGTGTGTTTTGCTTTGTTGCAGTCACTATCCTTGCCTCTGGACTGTCAGTAACAATGCTGTCAACGTTTCTAACCTGGCAAGTGATGTAAGCAGCAGTTCCCCATTTCTGCGAAGCAGCATTGCGTTGCCTGCCACATCCTCATCTGGTTTATCAGGCACAGTTGCCAGCAACATGGACACACAATTGGAACCTGTTTTCTCCAGATTAACTGATTCAACCTGGACACCTGCCACCTCTCGTTCCTTCTAGTGGGCTGTGGTAAGGAGCACATGATCACCCAACAACAGAATTGGAGTCTGCCATAGCATAGGAAAAAGCCACATCTAATAAGAAATTCCGGTTTTGCACTATCTGTTCTTTTTGTTAATGAAGGAATTAATCAGTTATTATAACATTATTCCTCAAGAGTACATAGGTAAAGCAAGCATGAATTGGTGAAGTCTTCACGTTCATTTCATCTCTTGTAATACTGTATAGAAAAATATTCTTTGTGGCACAACATGTTGCTTTGAGATTGTGGCAAATGTTCATTTATGTGCAAGATGAAATTGGAAAACCAGCAGAGACTGATAGCCCTGTTTGTTATAGCAGATACACTAAGAGTAACCAAAGAGAAGCAAGTACAGCCATCTTTTCTGATTCTAACCCAGTCACTTCTGTCTTGACATACCTTTTTTTCTAGGTATTCTTGCCAAAGGCAAGAATTTAATCCCCCAAAGCTTCCTTGTGCCTGCACACATGCAATTTGTCATGCCAAGGAAGAGAGGGAGAAAGAGGGAAAGACACAGGGCGGTTACTGATTTCAACTTATTGCAGGATACAGCAATTCAGTTTAATTGGATTATTGTTCAGGACAGAGAAGATATTATTTCTCAGTATTTTTCTTAAATCTTCATAAACGGAAATTCTCTTTCTTCAGAACGTTTATGGTAAATTATAAGAGTGTCCAAAGTAGTAACAATATTTTTCTTTGGACTAATTCATTGGTGAAAAGCTATCCACTCCATCATTATCTTTTTTTTGCCCTTCCATTGTAGACTGTCAATTCTTTAGTAGTGATGATAAGTCTAAACTCTACCCAGCATCTCTATTGGCATTCAATAAATGTGTAGGAATAATCATTAAAAAAGGAATATTGTATTTTTGTTGAATTTTCACCGACATCCAATGAGATTTCATTTGATCTATTTGCTGGCTGAAAGTTCTTGTTGTTTCACATTCTTGGTAAATATTTTATGCTGTAGTTTTTCTGTGCCGTTTTGGCTTACCTGAATATTGCTCATATAAACAATTGTGTATGTGACCCCAGAATGACAATTGACATTTCTGTGACTTAATCATTTCTGAGAAAAATAAACAGAAAAGGTCAGCAAACACATAACTGAATTAAAAATGATTAAATAAAATTAATCATATGGATTACCTGTGTGATTCTTGTAATATGTTCTCATACAAAAAGGAAAAAAGCCTGACTTAGATTCTTCTTCAATGTTACTTTGTTTTCTGTGTAATGTTTATTAAAAGTACCACCCATAAAATTGCCACACCACTTCAACATCAAACATGAAACATAAAACCAAGAGATTTTATGTGCCTTAGTGGTCCTAATCTTGATTGGAAGAAATAATTTTAAAATCAGTTTGGGATTATTACATTGATTAATTACACTCAATTTTAACACGAATAATTACAGATAGTCCTCAGCTTACATTTGTTTAATGACCATTCAGAGTTATAGTGGCATAGTGACGGGAAAAAGTGACTTATGGCCAATTTTCACATTTATGACCATTGCAGCATCCCCGTGGTCACTTGATCAAAATTTAGGTGCTTGGCAATTGGCATCTATTTTATGACAATTGCAGTGTCCTGGGATCATGTGATCACCATTTCTAACTTTCCCAGTTGGCTTCAGACACGCAAAGTTCAATGGAAGAAGCCAGATTTGCTTAATGACCTCATGATTCACTTAAAAACTGTAGCAAAAAGGTTGTAAAATGGGGCAAAACTCACTTAACAACCATCTTACTTAACAATGGAAATTTTGGTGATTGTAAGTTGAGGAATACCTGTATTCATTTCAATTTTCCATTATTTACAAGCATAGTTCAAACCTATTTTAATGCAGGAACAGTTCTAGTTCCAAACTCAGAGATCTACCAAGCATGATTCCTCCCATTTCTTTTAATATTTCCTTTAAACAAATGTGCTGCAAAAGGTACAACTAGCTGGCTCTGAGAAGCAGTTCCCCTTCCTTTTTGGGGAATTAATAAGAAAAATGTCCTGCCTCTAAACTGATAAGAAATCCACTGCTACTTGTGGTAAAACACCAATAACCATACTGATATACAGACACTATCACACGAGTAATTATAAATAACACTAAGCTATTGAACTGAGTGAGATTAATCTCTTTGTGTCCTGCAGAGGGTCAAAGTAACTTCATTAAACGTGCAGCTTATTTCTAAAGCTTAGTACAGCATGTATTTCAGTAATCCAACCCCCCTTGCAAAAATGGTCACAGGAACCACTATTTCTGCAGCTTTTCTTTTCCCCCTCACCTTTGCAATTCTTTAACTTCATCATTTAGTTCCTTAGTTCATTATTCAGGGATGAACCTTGTCCCATCTGGCCCAATGAGTCCAATTTACTTCCTCTCCTCTCCTTTGCAACCGACCACATCTATGGCACCATTCCAAAATGTTGATATCTTTATACTAAAGATAAATTTGTATACCATCCTGAGTCCATAAGGAGAAGGGCGGTATACAAATTTAATTAAATAATAATAATAATAATAATAATAATAATAATAATAATAATAATAATAATAATAATATACTGATTCCATGCAGTCTACCAGCAGCCCTTTTATTGCCCCTAATTTCTTATGGGCCTTTATAAGGCTCTTCCATCCCATCAACCTTACAAACCGAGATCATCTCAACAGGTACTGGAGGGGAGTTGCCAAAGAGATGCCCAGAACACCAAATTGGACAATGTGACCTGTGACCATGAGGGAGGGAATTATCTATTCTTTAATTATACTGAAGCCACAGGGAATATTTAGAGCTGGTTTTATTTTCTTTCATGCCAAAATGATGTACTCAATAAAACAGCTCTTTGAGAAAGCTGAAAGTGAGTGCTGAATTGGTTGGGTTCATTAGTCGGAACCTTGATACTGGGTTAGTGTGAATCAAGGCTCTCCAATCTTGGCAACTTTAAGACTTGTGGACTTCAACTCCCAGAATTCATCAGCCAGCAAAGCTTCTGGGAGTTGAAGTCCACCAATCTTAAAGTTGCCAAGGTTGGAGGCCCTGGTATGAACTGTTGTTCAATAAACACACCTTTCTAATTTGTCCTCTTTCCTCTGCTGATGAGGATATCCAGGGTATTGTTTTCTTCATCCGTTGTGAATTTCCTTTGACGATGTTGTTGATTGTTTTAAATGTTTTCTCTAGAGTATGTAGATGATACTTAGTCATAAAAAAGGAACAACAGCTGAAGCCACAATGAGGACAAAATACACCAGAGTTTGCAGCAATTGGGAAAAACCGTCATTAGGCTGTTAAATCCACTTATAAGAAACAGTGTTTTAGATAAAGAAATATAAGAACTCAACCTAGCGCATGCTATAAGGGAAGACATAAAAAGAAACAAAAGGGACAGACAGATATCTTTTGGAAAGGATCATAATAAAGCATGAGAAAAATTCAATATAGATATTAAAATGAAAGATAAAAATAAAAAATACTAATAAAACAATAAAATTATTGAAATTATAGGCAAGTAGAACAATTGCTGTAGTAAATCAGTATGGAAATATAACCATAACCATATACATATTTATTTAAATATAAAATATATACTCAGCTACAGAGAAAGAGTTGCATAAATTTTGATAGTGTAGTTATAAACATAAGCATTAGAACAGGTTCAAGGAAAGACAACAAGTATGACCAAAGGCTCAGACAAACGAATCTTAAGAAGAGAGACTGAAAGAGAAAACAGAGGAGTGATCTCAGTTTTTAAATAATATTACATGGAAGACTACATTGGAGGATTTCTACTATTCAAATGTTTAAAGATAATCTCTGAAATTTAGCGGCTGAAACCTAGTGGTATGACTATTCATAAAGTTTCATTTCTGCAGACAGAAAGTGAAAATTGAGATATATTATGGCTGGTTTAATTTTTAATTAGCATGGCTGATTGACGGGTGGGTTCTAAAATTTTTTACTACCGGTTCTGTGGGCATGGCTTATTTTGTGGGTGTGGCTTGGAGGTCATGTGACTGGGTGGGTGTGGCTAGTTGGTCATGTGACCAGGTGGCCATGGCTATGTGTATTCACAGGACTGAAAAAAGTCATTTCTGACAGGTCCTCGCACTTATGACTGGGCCTCACACTTACGACCATCCTCACATTTATGCCCGTGCAGCATTCTTAACGACATGTCACTCATTTGACAACTGCTTCTCTTCACCACGGTGATAAGATAGGGCAAAAAATGTAAAATGTGAGGACAGTCGTAAGTTTGAGGACTGGTCAAAAGTGCGAGGACCAGTCAAAAATAACTTTTTCAGCCCTCTGAGTAGTCCATATGCACAAAAGGACTACCCAGAAGGCTGAAAAAAGTGATTTCTGACAGGTCCTCGCACTTTTGACCAGTCTTCGCACTTATGACTGGTCATCATTTATGCCCATTGCAGCATTCTTAACAACGGTGTCACTCATTTCACAACTGCTTCTCTTCACCTTGGTGACAAGATAGGGCAAAAATTTAAAATGTGAGGACAGTCTAAGTTCGAGGACTGGTCAAAAGTGCGAGGACCAGTCAAAAATAACTTTTTCAGCCCTCTGAGTAGTCCATATGCATAAAAGGATACAGCAATAGAAAGGGATGAAGGAAGGGAAGGGAAATTAGAGTAGGAGTGAGGGTAAGAGAGGGAGGAAGAGAGGAGGAGAAGGAGAAAGGAAGAGGAAGTAGGGAGGAGAAGAAGAGTGGGGGAAGAGAAAGTAAGAAGGAAAGAAAAGAGAGAAGTGGTAGGTTTGAGGAGAAAGATTGGTGTACAATAAAAAAGATGAAAGGGAAGAAAGCCAACCCCAAATAAATATAAAGATATTAAGATGAAGAATGAATTGTTAAACTTTAAAGAATAAAAGAGAACAAATATGAATAAATAGCAATAATTGGAAACACACATACAAACATACAATGTATTTTCTTTGAACAGGGTATTTGGCCGGTTCACAAATTTAAACAGTGTTTAGTCATTTCAATTAAATTCACAATTTCTATATTTTCTTTTTGCCATATTTATTCCTCATCTATTTTTTAAAAAAACCAATATTACCCTTCATCCTCATCTCTAATCTTAATCAAATTCAATTTTTCCTTTCTATTCTATATTATACCCCTTCCCATTGTCATCTATTCTTATATCCATCCTCACGTTGGTTAATTATGTAATATTACAGTTGTTTAATACAAATTCAACATTTTAATATAAATCAGTTATATAAGTATATTTTTGGATATTAATCAATATGAACATGAATATTCCAATTATTCAATCCAATTATGCAATCCAATTTTTTACAAATCAATTAATTATATTTACCAATAATAACAAACCAAATAATTTCCCCCATATATTCCTCCAAACCACAACTTAACCATTTCTGCTTTCAACACAATATACAATTAATAGTATCTCAATTATTACAATTCCCTAGTTAAATAGAGCTTTTTTTCTTTTGTGTTTTAATATCTTGAACTTTCCTCTTTTGCCCTAAATTTCCCATTGTTTGCAGTTTTGCACCTACTTTTTTTGGTGAGGAAAAAGAAATCTCTTTCTGCCTCATTTTGTACCTTGCTTTACTTTCAGTTTTGCTTTTTCAGCATAGCTAGGGGAAAAAAAACTGTTCCAGCTCTCTTTGCAGCTACAGAGCCCTGAGCAATACAGCTGAGAGCAAATCAGCTGAGAGTCGGGATGCCGAGCTAATCAACTTGTGGTAATTAATCTATGCTGAAGCTGAAAGGGGCTGTTTTTTCCTATTTTTGCAGGCACCAGTATACCCATTTGTTTTCTTTTAACACTGATCAGCTGTAGGGCGGCCCTTTGAAGCCCCGCGGCAAGAGTTTAAACAATTTTTTTCCCTCTAGGCATCAGCTGGGACTCAGGAGGCAGCAATAGATTGGGAGTGGGCGGGGTAAGCGAACACTGACCGGGCCGGGAATGGTTCGGTGGAGTGGCCAGTCAATCTTATTACCAGTTCTCCGAACTATTAATTTTTTTTACTATCAGTTCTTGCGATCTGGTGCGAACCGGGAGCCACCCACCTCTGCTGATTGACTAGTTATGTGATTTGTAAACAATTTGATCTTAACAGGTTATTCAAACTAAGATTTTATATGTAGTTGCTTTTTACCAACTACTGGTTCTATTGATATACGAATTATAAAATGGAAGTTCTTTGTAATCTGGGGCAGTGGTGGGTTGCTACTGGTTCTTCCCAGATCAGGCGAACCAGTAGCAGTGGCAACGGGAGCCTCCACTCACCCACCCGGACGTCTCTGCACATGCGCAGAAGCTTCTGCGCATGTGCAGAAGTGTTGCAAGCATGTATGAGCGTGCACGCGCCCATGAGAGAACTGCTAACGACGGGATTTGAATCTCACTACCGATCCTGGGGCCTAGTCTCACTCTATACTACCGGTATTTCAGAGATGCTATTTTAAGGAGTCTTTCACATTTTATGGTAAGATTTTGGACACTAGATGGCAACCTTGGATTAAAAAAACCAGGAACAATGCTCTCATTTAGTTAATACAATTTTTCTACACATGCCTTGATAATGGGTTCCTTTGAAGAATTAATAACTGATTTTAAAAGTTATTATTAATTATGTATTAATAATATTAGTTATGTATTATTAAAAACAACTACCGGACATATATTATCTAGTTTGTCTTCAGTCAGGAAAACAGATTGGTTATTTTTTGGACTGACCTAAACATTTGCTGTATTTTGAAATGTTTTCTGTGGCTCTCATATTTAACAACAGGCTTTAAAAAAAAAACGCTTTAGCTGAAAGCTGTCTTCATTGGTTGATTTTTGGATCTCATTTGTTCCAGATGTAGAAAGGATAGGCCAGAATAATACCCGATAATGGAATGTGGGAATTACCTTGAGAGGCAGGTGGAAAAGCTGCAGACTAGAACAGTGGTCTAGTAAACAAAATTTTACTCCACAGAACTCCACAGAAAGAATGTGGGCATAGCAGACTTCTCAGAAAGGACTGTAAAGGTGAAGGGGGGGACAGAGATACTTTCAAACTTGCAAGGTTAATGTCAACATTGTAAGGTAAACCAGACAAGAAAAACACCCAGGAATGCTATCTCTACTTTATTATAAGATTTATTAACAGAATTTGAGTCTGAAAGTACCTCTTTTTCCCACCACTTTTACAAACTTCTTCTGGGATGGGAGATGTTTGCCATGCCTTCATTCCTTCTGCAGACTCAATTTCATTTATTAGATGTTGTCCAGGCTGCGGCTCCTCCATCAAGGACATGTTCACATACCATGACACAGCAGAATGAGATGAGAACAGTCAAGCCAAGAGGGTGGGATATAAGGGAAGGCACCGCACAAGGAAGGAAGGCATGGAAAACATCTTTCCATATTTGCATAGGACTCAGTTGGGGTGGAAGGCAAGATCACAAAACTGTCTCATTTACTTTGGCCATGTCATATGGGGAATTCACTGGATAAAGCAATTATGTTTGGAAGAGTTAATAGTAAAAGGAAACCAGGCCACCAAAGAACACCATCAAAGCTGAAATCAGCCAGAGCATAAAATAACTCAAGAAAGTAGTACAAGATCAGAAGATGTGAAAAGACCAGGCCCATAGAATTGCCAAGAGTTGAACACAACTGAATGGGTAACATCATCATCATCATCATCATCACCACCAACATCACCATTGAAAGGTGGAGAATGATTCTATACTTACCATTTCCCTTGTTGCACAATTATAAAATGCCCAGAATCTTGTATCTTGCTCAACCTGTCCATTTATGCCCAGAATGGTATACTTCTTAGGTCGATTACACGGAGCCCATTTTCTCTGAAATTTCTATCATTCTTCCTCACTATCCAACTCTTCTTGGAGAATACAATAACATAGCTTCTAGCACAGGATATCTCTTTTAGATTAAAATTTAACTTGAAGACATATTATGAGTATCAGGACAATATGTCTGGAGATCAATCTTCTCACCCCCCCACACCCCGCCCTCCATCCTCCACCCCACACAATATGGGAGCAATTCAGGATAATAAGCAATAGATCACATCACAAGTAAGCATCACAAATAAAATCATTAAGTCTAAAACTTTATGCTTTTCCTCAAAGCCTTGATATACCAATGAAAGCATAGAGTATCTCTTTGGATTCATACACCATTAATTCTAAGAGGTGGTCAGCAAGGATGAAACCATTGTATGAACTATGCACCAGCAAAGTGAGCTCACAGCAGTATAATCAATGGCCAAAAGATAAGAGCTGAAAGGTCTTAAAAGGACCACTAGATAGAAACAAATAAATACTGCAGTTCACCCTTTGGCTGTCATCTACTGATTATTTGGAATACTGAAGTTCAAATCTAATAGCCATTCCCAAGTTCAAATTTGTTGTTAGCATACTGTAATATGCTATAATAACATGTATTTTGCAACTCCATCCAACAAGTCAATAAACTCCTTAACTATGAGATATACACAGACAGACAGACGATAGAAATAAGAAGAGTATCTATTATATTCTTGTTGGCTTTTATTAATGCAAACTAAATAAGTAAAAGAAACATACAATTACCCAAACCTGCAGGATAGCTCTAAATTCAAGGAGGAAATATGCTATCAAAAGCATTGTGGCTGCTAGAGAAACCAAAATTATCCCCTCTGGGCCATGGTATAAGAGGAAATGGTTCAATAAAGGTTGATTCTAAATGAAAGAGCTCTGATGGTTTAAATAAATTGGAATTTACTTCTGGATAAACATTTCTTGATATCTTAATGCTTGTGTTGTGTGATATTTAAGGGGAGTAGAGTGCCATATTTAATACTGCATGAGATGATAAAATTAAGCCTCGGTCTGGGTATGTGCTGATGAACAGCTGCCAGCAATATTAAAAATCTTTATTACAGAAATGCATTTGGACTTTGGAAAATGCTACATATACTCAGAACTATCTTTCATTCTCTAGAATACAAGTAGGATATGTATACAGTCTAAACACCTTAGGAAACAAATGGTTTAATGTATTTGGGGATACTATAAAATGAAAATTTTGGCACGATATTAAAATAAAATTTCAACATTTAAGAAATCAGGCTTGACATATATGCAGGAATGAGAAGTCAAAAGACAAAGGTACCGACAGATTCACTAATCTCTAATTACAAAGCACGCTTAAACCACACATCTGGTTTTATGATCAGTGCCTTTATTGAGGTTTACAGTATGTAATTTGCTCTCTACACAAAAAGCCGGCTTCATTTCATGCTAACTACCCTGAGTAACCTAATGGAAATGTGACTTGTAAGATTGTAAAATGAGACCACCCACAGTCTGGAAAGATGACAGATGAATGTAGGAGCTTCTTGGGGTGAAGGGGCTTGAAGGAAGATTGAAGAGGAAGGAGGGAATGGAAAACTTTCATGTGTGGGTATTCTGAGAATGTTGAAAAGTAGCGACAACCTCAAAATGTTGGTAGCCTTTTTTGCAGGGTAAAAAAAGTTCTAGCAGAAGGCCAGGTCCTCCTCCTCTGACTCTCTCATGCACCAACATGGAGAAAAAATTCACAGGTTTACACTGCCTGCCCCCATTAATTTCCTGCTACACCATAGGTTTTCAAATATTTTTTTTTAGTGAATCTCCATTCATGTGCAAAAGACAAAACAACCTAGAAAATATGATGATTTATTTAATGTTTTCCCCACAATTTATTAAATTATTTTAAAAACAACCTTGCCATAAATAAATAAATAATTCGGGGGGGGGGGGGGGAAGTAGGTTGCCCAGTTAGAAATATGTAAGTCTTGACTGTGAGTTTGCCCATGCTGTAATTGATAATCTCAGTTGCACCTCAAATGTCTGACACCCGATGTTTATCAGCAAGCCAGTTATGATTCATCCTTCAGTTGATTCCTAGTACTGATCAAAAATAACCTTTTGGCTATCTGTATGAAACTCAATTCTTTATACACACACACACATATACAGTATTTAGCTTGGATGCCAGTCACGAATGATCTACTTAGTACTCCTGGATTGTTGTTGATTTCTTGCAATTTTCCTCTCCCAGTATACAATTCTGTGTGCAAAAGCAAAGGATCTGGAAGAAATTTTGCTTCTTTAAATAAATCACCTTTGGAAGGGCAGAGGCAAAATGGTATTGCTGTAGATCTGCAGTGCTTCCAACAAAACTGCATTGGATAATTTGAACAGAAAATATGTGGAGAGAATAATGGCTGATGCTTTGCTTGCGCAGTCTGCACTGCTAATGTATGACTCATCACTGTCCAGAGAGATTCCTGCAGCAAACAAATGGAACAACTGAGAATTGCAATTGGATTACCTTCACTTTAGCAACCTTATTTCCTTCTATGTTTGTAGGGGAAAATGGGTAAAAATGGAAAAAAAGGAGGAGGAGGAGGAAGAAGAGGAGGAGAAGGAGGAGATCCAGCAAAATCAAACCAGTCCTGATACTAAAGAATTAATATATCACAGATAAAAAATCATTATGTCTAATGCCTTTTACTATGATTGCAATACATTCAGTGGTGGGTTCCTCCCAGTTCAGCCGGGTTGTCCTGAGCCGGTAGCGCTGACCATATGATGTCACTGAACCAGTTCTGACCCCCCGGCGCCCCCGGCGTCCCCCCACCCCCCGCGTTATTCTTACCTTTTATTTGGCCCCACCCCCAATCTATTGCTGCCTCCTGAGTCACAGCCGATGGCTAGAGGGAAAAAGCTGTTTAAACTCTTGGGGCCACCCTACAGCTGATCAGTGTTAAAAGAAAACAAATGAGTAGACTGGTGCCTGCAAAAATACATGAGTAGATCAGTGCCTGCAAAAAAAAAATGGGTAGACCAGTGCCTGCAAAAAATAAATGAGTAGATCGGTACAGTTCTGCAAGCAGTTAAAAGCCTGATAGACCAGGACCTCTGCTAAATCCTAAATAATTGTCAGATGACCATCAAGCCACGCCCATAAAATATGCCACGCCTACAGAACTGGTAGTAAAAAAATTTAGAATCCACCCCTGGATACATTGTTCTAACGTCATCAAAAAAGCACAACAAAGAATGTTCTTTCTGTGCCAACTCATGAAGCTCAAACTGCCCAAGGAGCTGCTGATACAGTTCTACAGAGGAATTACTGAATCTGTCATCTGCACTTCTATAACTGTCTCGTTTGGTTCTACAACCCAACAAGACAGACATAGACTTCAGAGGATAATTAGAACTGCAGAAAAAACGATTACTACCAACCTGCCTTCCTTTGAGGGAGGATGTATACTGCACGAGTCAAAAAGAGGGCTGTGAAAATATTTACAGACCCCTTGCATCCTGGACATAAACTGTTTCAACTCCTACCCTCAAAACTATAGACACTGCACACCAGAACAACTAGACACAAACATAGTTTTTTTTCCTGAACGCCATCACTCTCTTAAACAAATAATTCCCTCAACACTGTCAAACTAGTTACTAATTTGTAATAATTAGTAATAAAGTTACTAATGCATACTACTAAGTCTGCATTACTATTAATCTTCTCATCGTTCTTATCACCCATCTCCTCCCACTTATGACTGTATCCTTGTTGCTGGTATCGTTAAGATTTATATTGACTGTTTCCCTATGACTATCATTAAATGTTGTACCTTATGATTCCTGACAAATGTATCTTTTCTGTTATGTACACTGAGAGCATATGCACCAAAACAAATTCCTTGTGTATCACACTTGGCCAATCACACTTGGCCACTAAAGAATTCTATCCTATTCTATCCTATCCTATCTATAAAGTTTAGACTTACATTTCCCTAGAAAAATGATATATCAGTCTGATACAAAAGAGAAAAGAAATGTCCTGCTTGGTGAAAATAGTAATTTACCACGAGCTGCCTTCCTTTGAGTGCATGTGGACACAACTAATAAAAGATGAGTAATTAAGAATGGTTCATGTCTGTTTAATTTATTTTGTGTTATTTATTTTTAACAATCACTGATGCTACTAGACGACCCATGCTCTATTTGGTCATCATTTCAGAGACATTTCTTTACCTAAACAGACAATCATAATGAGCACAGTGGGCAAAAGCAGTGGAAATGGAAACGACTTTTGATTTCTTGCGGGTTTCTCCATTGACATTCCTTGTAGAAAACTGCAAGGAATGATGGAAATGATGATCACATGATCTTGGCTTACTGGAGTAGCACAGTAGATAGGTAGCATGGCACCATTGCAGCAGCCACAATTTTGCCAAATTCAATCCAATGAGATTCATGTGTCCCAGACACATTCTTTAAGTTAACACATTTGAGGTATGTTGAGCCAAAAATTGATGCCCTATGATACATTGTTTCATCCAGTTGAAGGTTACAAACAATCAGACACGAGCGTTTTAGTAGCTATTGAGCTATATCATAATTATGAAAAACACTACCCAGAACAATAGCTATAGTTTGGTCCGTTATAGATTTTTGTTACAGCAACCTAGATAGAACTAATTTTTTCTCTTCCATAATAAATGTCCAGCAATACATTAATAATATTATTATGAATAACATTATTAATTTGATTTGCATGATTGCATGTAATCATGTGAGCGATTCTGGGTGACTCAGATTAAGTAAAAACAACAATTCAATATAAATCAGGTGAAAAAAACAAATATACTGTACAAACAAAAAACTATCATTCATTTTCAAACAAAATTAATCATGGCCAGAGGCAGAATCCATCAGCTCAACACAGACACTGTAAAAGCTTCCTACCAGTGCTGGATCCTAAAGGCCAAAAAGTTTGGTTCTAGGTTCTGGGGGTGCCACAGCAGAAAAGGTTCTTGGATCCGGCCAGAGGACACTGTTTCATAGACAGGGCCTATAACATTCATCTCCTGCTGTTCCTGGTGTAACTAGGGAGAGGCACTACTTCAAAGAACCTGTCATGTAGGTCATTCCTAGCATCTTGAATTAAACCTGCTGGCAATCAATACAATTCACAGATTGAAGGGTGCACATAACTGCCTATACATTTTGTACTAGCTGCAGTTTTTGGCTGAATCCCATATAGAGTGCATTACAGTAATCCATTCAAGAGGTGATCAAGGCATGAGTGACTAAGCAGAGCCTCCCGGACTAGAAATGGCAACAACTGGTACACAACAAAAAACTCAGCTCAGGTTCAGTTAAAGCCCATGCACACCTTGATGGTTTCCAGACTTTGGGACAAGACATTAACAGCATTAATTCACCGGGGTGGAGAAAAAACATTAGCATATTGATGATACGTCATCTCATGGCAAAAGTTGATGTCACCCAGGGGCTTCATATAAATGTTAACCAGGAGTGAACAGTACTGCAGAATCTCACAAAGCAGAGGACCTTTCCATCCTATTCAACATTGACTAGGGTCACATGCAAAACATGCTATTAGCAGTCTTTACTTCCTATGTCCTTAGATAGCCAAAACATAACAGTCACCCTTAAAACATATTCAGCCTCTGTTTGGAGAGACCAGTAAAGTTTTGCCCTACTTTTTAAGGTAAATAAAGTAAGTGGAAAATGTTTTCTAAAATTGAAACCCTGAAGAAGCCCAGTAAATGGGAACTGACCGTTCAAAGGTAGAGGGTGGCAAACCCAAGAGGAATAGAATGAAGGACCCATTGAAAAGAGCTTTAATCCATCCAGATATGCAGCCAGTTGTTTCTATAATGTAGATTCTCCATCAACAGAAGTCCTTCAAGTCTCTACAGTTTCAAAGAATCAAGATTTCCTTGATTTCAGGTCCTTCATTTTCAACATTGACTCAAAGTAGAAACTAAGCGTGAAGTTTAAAAGAGAACACCCCCATCATCCAAAACAAAATCTTTAGTCTTTGCTTCTTGAAATTTCCATCACCCTTTGAATGTTTTCATGCCTTTTTTTTTTCTTGTTACACTCCAGCAGATGGTGACAGGTGGCAGTTTAATGACTCACACTCTGGTTGACGAGGAAAGGAGATCATTCTGGCAATAACAAAACCGAGAGACATTCATGTGAGGCTGTTGGTTTGGCAAGAATAGATGTGAAATATAGAAGATGATTCAGGCAGTTTAATTCCATTATTTTCTTAATCAAATGTATACTGTATATGGCTACTTAAGCATACCACTATGTTTACACTGATAATTATAGTTTTATATTATAGAAACAGGCTGCCCAGCAAAAGAATCGTATAAAATTCCAGTGCACTAAACATAGGCTAGCATGCATATTATATATGTGTGTACATATGTATACAAACATAGAAGTCTGAGAGAGATTTACATGGACTTGAAAGCCAGTTCCATTACATTCCAATAAGTGTATATGTTAAGCAGTAGCATATCAGTTCCTGATATTTATTTTTATTTGATTTTGTTCACGACACTTACCTGATGCTTAGTTTGTAGTCAAGTTACCTGCATGGAATTTCCATGTCCAAAGACAGCATGGGCCAGTGATATTGCTATTTGCAGGAAAACAATGGTGGAATAAGGAGACTGTAGCTTACCTTGAGGGCTTTTTGAAGGCATCTGGTTGACTTTTGCAAAAGCCCTTTTGATTGGGGTTAAAACTGCCCCTCCCCAACAAGTATAACTAGTTGCATTATCATGCCATTGTGCAATTTTCCCTAACCGGATATTTTTCAAATGTTGTAATTCAAATTTCATAAACTCCAATAATTCAGGATTATTGGAGTTAAAGTCCAACACATTTGCAGATATATAATAGTTTCTTTGCAGGTAGTGTATCTTCTAATTTGGAATTGAGTGGAAACAGTTGCTTTCACATTTGCATATGGAAGGAAAACAAGCTTTTTTATGGTTGAATTGCTATAATGAATTTATATTGGTGGATAAAGGACATACAGAATTTGATGAAGCAGACTAGAAAAGACAATTGCTTAATCATAGTTAAACAAAATGCATTAAGGCTGATTGCGCAATTCAGCTCAGATTTCATATATTTTCCATGGAGCATTAGGAAAGTAGTTTGCTAACATTCTCCAAAATGTTGTGAGGGAGGCCATAAAAAAAGAAATATTCCTGAAAATAAGGCAATTGTTTTTTAAGGAATTTCAGCCACTTTTACAATCCTGCTCATTAAAAAAACAAGCAGGACAGGGAAATTTCTTTTCTGTCTGGTTCCTCCTTAACTTGACTTCTTAAGACACTGTGATTAGATTACATTTTTGTCTAAAACAGGGATCTCCCACCTCCAGACCTTGGCTCACTACTGGGACTTGAATTGTTTGGAACTGGACTGCAGAAGTGGTGCGCAAGCATATGAGCATGAGCACATATCCACTTGTGCGAGCAGTGAGTGACAGCATGTAAATACATTTGATGCATGCACACGCTTGTGTGGAAATAGAATGGTACGTATCTGCATGCTTGCCCACCGCTGGCATGGAACAATCTCCTTTCCCCCCCCTACCTCCCCCCACTCCCCGTCTGCAAAGCCGGAAAGGTTGGGGAACTCTGGTCTAAAAGATTTAGACTATACATTAAATATAAAATGAAATATGAAAAGTCCTCAAACTGTATTATTACTTTGTTGTACGTTCAGTCAGTATGATACAAAATTTAGGTGTTTTCAAATGTTGTATTCACTTTCACATTGAATTGTGGGTACAGTAAGCATAAAACATGAGAAAGCATAAAACTGGTTTCACATTAAAGAATTAAAATGCCATTTATAATATCAACCTTTTAATATTTACAATGTGGAATAATGGGATGATTAAAAAATTGAAATAGCAATCTACACACACGCATATGAATAATTGGTTACCTGATTTATGAAAGCATATTTTTTCTGATGAAGTTTCGTATGTGTCAAAAATGAAAAAATTAGTCTACAAGACCAATCCTGTTTACCAGGGATTCTCGTACTGTGGATTAGGATTAGTCCCATGAACTCAGGATTAATGTGGGGTTAGGAATTTCATGACCTTCTCGCTTTTCCTCCCCCTCTCTCCTGTTTTGGATACAAACTCAAAGGCAGAGTGGAAAAACAGTGAGAAAGAAAATAATTTAACACCTTGCCCCACAGTCCTCCATTCAAACTGGTAGTATTTTGTGGTTGACGTTCATTTAAAAAAATGGTTTAGGAAAATATTACTACCTATTAGCTTGGTCCTTTTCTTCCTAGAATTTCTCTACAATAAAAAGCAATAAGCAACATGATCCTGGGCCAATCTTTCATCATTTCATAAATTCTTTCGGAACTAGAAAAGTAATTTTTCAAGGAAACATCAATTTTGTCCCCAATAAAAGCAGGCAAATTGAACGATAGCATTCATTTTAAAATATAAATCCACCCACTTGGCACATGATAATGAAACTGAGGTGGGCTTTTGCTTCATATGGAAGACCAAGCAAATGTTCTCCCCTTTTTATTTTGAAGAGTATTACAAAACTTCTTGGAAACTTTTATGCAGAATCTGGCTGAGTCCTACCAAACAATCAAGCAAAGATTTATTATTATAAAATAACTTTAATAGAACATGTTCTGGAAGCACATCTCCCCTCCAGTCACATGAAGAAAAGTAGATAAAGAGAGACCTTTAGAGAGAGTAAGTAGTGTGGTTGTTGAAGATGATATTTATAGCAATAACAAAGTTGGAAGTGACCTTGAGGTCATCTAGTCTAACCCCCTGCTCACACCGGAGACCTATACTAGGGATTCAAACTGCCGAACTGCCGACCTTTCTGATCAAGCTCAAAGTCTTAGCCGCTGAGCCACCTAGCATTTTGTTGTTAACACATATTGTTGTTCTGATATCAGCATAGTCATAGTTACAGCAGGGGTGGGTTTTAAAATTTTTTACTACCGGTTCTGTGGGTGTGGCAATTAATCAGTGGAACAACTTGCTTCCAGAAGTTGTGAATGCTCCAACAGTGGAAATTTTTAAGAAGATGTTGGATAGCCATTTGTCTGAAGTGTTGTAGGGCTTCCTGCATAAGCAGTGGATTGGATTAGAAGGTCTCCAAGGTCCCTTCTAACTCTGTTATTCTAATTTATTCTATCACATATTTTAGTTCTTCCACCTGCAGATTGGATTCTTATCCTAGCTAGCTAAGCAAAACAGTTAGGGAGAAGACTGGAAGATAACTTACAAATAATTTTACTCAGAATGAGGGAATGGGCAGGATGCCAGTCGGATTTCTCCAACTCCTTATGGAATCAGGCCAGCAAAAAAAAAAAAAAACTATCATCCTATCTCTAGCTATCCCATTCTTTAACAAGAAGCTAGACTGAACTTTGGTAGTGGGGATCTCCAGAGGCTTTTAAAGGGATTTTTTCCCCTACATCCTCTTCGACTGAAGAGGTTGCAGAAAAAAATGCTTTCAGGAGCCTCTGATGATCAGGCAACTCAGCGGGGATTGCCAGAGGCTTTTAAAGGCATTTTTTTTCTGACAAAAATGCTTTCAGGAGCCTCTGACAATCCCAGCTGAGCCACATGATCATCAGAGGCTCTTTTTTTTTACTTTTAAAAGCATTTTTTTCAGCTGAAGAGGTTGTAGAAAAAATGCTTTTAAAAGTAAAAAAAAAAAAAGCCTCTGATGAGGTAGGCAGGGTAAGCGAGCAGCAACTGGGCCGGGGACCGGTTCAAGGGCATAGCCAGCCAATGTTATTACCGGTTCTCCAAACCACTAAAAATTTTTACTACTGGTTCTTGTGAACCAGTGTGAACCGGAAGCAACCCACCACTGATTTTCACCCTCTTTTTTGGGGGGGGGGGAGTGCATCTTATACTCTGAAAAATACAGTACTTTGGTTCAACACCTATTGCCCTATAGTGCACAGTTTCATTTCCTTCCTTCCTTCCTTCCTTCCTTCCTTCCTTCCTTCCTTCCTTCCTTCCTTCCTTCCCTTTTATGATGAGATGCTAATCTATATCTATGGGGCTGGCATCTCAGGAGTTGTTAAATCCAGTAGTGATGTCATCATAACAGCATGTGTAGTCTGAATGAACCTGTTGCAGTCTTAATAAAAAGAAGAAAGAAAAAAATTCCTGGTGTAGAATTTGAAGTAGCCCACAGCCTGCCTGGCATGTTTTAAATGCTTGGTAGGAGTTCTCTGACTTGGCTGCATTATCTACCCAGCTCACAGTTTTATAGGACCTTTGGGCAGACAAAATTGATCAGCAGCAAGAGGAAAATTGCTGTTGCCTCAGCAACCAGTAGATGACTCATCCTAGGTAGCAAGCAGTTGAAGCTGAGAGGCTGCAGTAATTTTCCAGATGCTTAATTCAGCCTTTTGCTTGCTTCATTTTCTCTTGTTCTAAAAAGCAGGAATCTCTTATCCACCTTTCCTTCCCTTAAACCTGCACACTGTGCATTCTTCTGGGGTGCAGCAGGCAAATCCTTCACTGAGGTCAACTAGCCACAAGGTCACAGAGAAAAGCTGAATAACACAATAGTCTCAACAGAATTTAAAAATGCCCAGGAGGTGCTCAGTTCTCTCCAGGCCAGCAGTGTAATGTTTCTAATAGAAGATCAGACCAATCCATCTCTTAAAGACACAATTATAAAATAAAAAAAAAAACCTGCCTCTGTTGACAGAAACTTGGCAGCAGGGGGTAGATGTCTAGACTAAGTAGCCTATCCTGAATCCATTAAGCCATTGTGTTGCCTTGAAGTGGAAGAGTGGTTCTGACCCACTTCATGTACTGAAGTGAGGTTCATAGAGAAATTGAGTTTGCATTTCTAACTGTTGTTTACTATCTAGGACTGTGGTGAATCTTGGGTTCAGGGTTTTGATTCAAAGGCAGTATGATTGATTTAGCCCTTTAAATCAAAGTTTAGAAGTGAACCACTCAATAAATTCAACATGTTCAACCACATCGAATCAACTCAAAGCCTCAATGGACTTTTGCAAAATTGAATTGAATTTTGGAATGAAAATGATTGCGCAAATCAACTTTTTGAATTGAATAAATTTTTTTGATTGGAGCTTGGCTGATCTGCACGTCCCTATTTATAAAGTTCCAGCCTAATTAGGATTAAAAAGATAGTTATACAAAAAGTCACCTGCCAACTATTCTGTTATCAGTGAAAAACTCGCCTACTTACTGGATCACAGGAATACTATAAGAAAGAAAGAAACTAATTTTGTATTGCATAATGTTTGGGGAAAAAACTGTACTAAATACTTCAGTTGCTGAAATTTATATTAGATTCTTTGGCAGTTGCCTTAAATGGAACTCTCCCACCCTCTCTCCAACATTTTCATGAAGCTTTCTTCAGCCACATTTATTGAAATGTAGGGGATGGAGATTATAAGAATTACGAGTGAAGAGCCTACAGATAGACTTTTGGATATAGTTTAATCATATGCTTGATAAAGAGAGATTCAAAGATTGAAAAGGTAAATGGCAGAGACAAGAAACAGAAGGAGAAACAGAAACCAAACAGCTGCTTGCATAGAATAGGAAAGATCCTTCCAATATCCAGTGATTTAGCTACTACTTCACTATGAGCAATAATGTCAGACTTTCCTATTTAGATTTTCTGTTCTATTAATTATTCTGTTCTATTAATATTCAAATGCAGAGACATTCACCGTTGATTGTACAATATTTAAGAGCCTTGGTGGCGCAGTGGACTAAAGTGCTGTTAATTAGCACTTAGCTGCCAGCTGCCCGCAATTACTGTGAGTTCAAATCTCACCAGGCTCAAGGTTGACTCAGCCTTCCATCCTTCCAGGGTAGGTAAAATGAGGACCCGGATTGTGGGGGAAATAAGCTGACTTTGTGTGTGTGTGTGTATGTGTGTGTGTGTGTATTCTTATTTTTCATAGGTTTTATGTGTGTTTTTCTTTTAGCCAGGTTTTTCCCACATAATCAAGATTTTGGTTACTGAGCTAGGGCTGCAGAAAAATCTTGGTTACGTAGGAAAAATCTGGCTAAAAGAAACACACACACACACACACACATATGTATGAACACTGCTGGTGGAGGGGCTAAAGCCCTACTAAGCAGGTATATACGAAAGTATGAAGGCTATTGCTTAACGTATTGTAAGCCGCCCTGAGTCTCCAGAGAAGGGCAACATATAAATCGAACCAATAAACAATAAATAAATAAATATTTCACAACAGACTGGTTGCTGCTTTCCACTGCAAGGGCAGTGGTGGGATTCAAATTTTTTTACTACCGGTTCTGTGGGCGTGGCTTTGTGGCCGTGGCATGGCTTGGTGAGCATGGCTTTGTGGGTGTGACAGGGGAAGGATACTGTAAAATCTCCATTCTCACCCCATTCTATGGGAAGGTTAGTGCAAAATTCCTATTTCCTCCCGATCAGCTGGGATTCAGGAGAAAGAGAATAGATGTGGGTGGGGCCAATCAGAGGTGTTACTTACCGATTCTCCGAACTACTCAAAATTTTTGCTACCGGTTCTCCAGAACTGGTCAGAACCTGAGGAATACCACCTCTGAACCCTAGGGAAATCTTTTTCTCCCTGTTATAGTTCTAGCCAAAATAATTTCTCTAAAGTGAATTCAAAGGGAAAATCTTATTGGCACTATCGGAGATTTTTCTTGTAATATATAAAAATTTCAAAAAGGTATTTTTGCTTGGGCTTTTCCAGACAAAGAAAGATGGATATTCCTGTTTCACATGCCATATTTAAGCTACCCTGGAAACTGTTACTTATACAATATATAACCCAACCCAACACATAACATCATTGATTAGCTGGTTTTTCTTTTTTGCAATTTATGACACATTTAAATCACATGATTTATTCTTTTTAACTAATTAATTAATCTGTTTAGCATCCATGTAACCCTGTAAATCCCCAATTTGTAAAATCTAATTGCCTTACACTTTTTCCGTTTCTGCCACAGAGTTTCTATTCCTATTTGAATTGATGATATGCTAATAGATTCAGTATGGATAATGGTGTGTGTGTGCGTGTGCGGGCGCGCACGTGCTTGGGAGAGAGAGAGAGAGAGAGAGAGAGAGGTGAGAGAGAGAGAGAGAGAGGGAGATATTTCAGCAGCATCTGTAGGTTGCAGGTTACAAATTGCTATGTAATCCTTTTTATAGAATACTTTATTTGGCCAAGTGTGATTAGACACACAGAAAAAAGAAATTTGTCTGTGGTGCAAAAGCTCTAAGTGTACATGCAAAGCAGTTCAATAATAATAATCATAATAATGATACCAATAAGTGGGGGAGTGGTAATAGAGAAGATGAGAAGGAAAAATACTACAGGCATACCACATGGTAATTATACTGAGAGATAAGACAGTACTGTGGGAATTACATGTTCGGTAGAATGACAGAACGAAGGAAAAAAGTATCTCTGTATCTAGTTGTTCCTTTGAAATATAACAGGTTTGTATAATTTTGATATTGTACATCCAAGCTTGGAATACAAATTAATCTCTTGCATTAATTCCATTTTCCCTTTACATTCTTTGCCATTGTTTCTCCCTGATTATTGTAGACTTTAAGCTATTTTAAAGCAAAACAAAAGAAGATTCAGGCCCACATCTTAACTAAACAGTTTTTTCTCCACCTACAGTTCATTGATTATGAGTATGTATACTGAACATCATGCTTGTAATAATAAGCATCACCGCAGGTTGTATAACAGATGTGAGAAGATCTGTTTTACTGTAGCCACTAGCAGAGGTGACATTTTTCAGAGTTGGCTGGTTTTGCAGCAGTATGAAAGCAGGGACCTAACAAAGCACTTTCAGGATCACAATAACATACATTTTTAGTTGTCCTTGATAGGCACAATGTTCACAATCTCTTTTCTTAGGGAAAGCTGAACCGATGCCTTTCTTCCATGCAGTAATATGTTTTAAATTAAGCACAGTTTAATAACTATGCTTAATTAGATGGGTGCAGAGCTGGTGTCTTTCATGCTGTTCATGAAAGTAGGTAGGAAAAAACTGGAGGGGAACAAAGAGAAATGATACCTGTAACATTCCTTTAAGAATTCACAGGCTCTCCCCTGCTGTAATTTTATGCAATCAACGACATAGCATTTGATCATTGCAGAATCAATAGATAAGAAACTCTCTATAGAGAAAATCTCTATTGTTCAAAGTCAATGACTCCCTCCTGGGGAGAGAGGATTTAGAGAGTTACCTGCTGGGTTGCTATGAGGAATATGGGAGGCATCTTTTAGATAAAGTCCTCCAAGTTGGACTCTAGCCTTGAACCAGGTCCTATGGAGTTTACCAAAGTACAGTCTAGCTTCTTGCTAAAGAATGGGATAGCTAGAGATAGGATGATAGTTTTTTTTTGCTGGCCTGGAGGCAAGTTGTTCCACTGATTAATTGTTCTAACTGTCAGGAAATTTCTCCTTAGTTCTAAGTTGTTTCTCTCCTTGATTGACTGATTTTAATGGGGTTTTAACAAAATTTGTCAATTGATTTCAGGGGTTTTAAATTGGGTATTTTAATGGGGTTGAGACTTTTAATTGAACGCCAATGATTTAATTCAATTTTAAAATTCTTTTAATGTTTGTATTATATGTGTTTTAAATTTGGTTGTTCACCGCCCTGAGTCCCCCTCCCGGGGAGAAGGGCGGTATATAAATTGAAATAAATGAAATGAAATGATTAGTTTCCACCCATTGCTTCTTGTTCTACCCTCAGGTGTTTTGGAAATTGACTCCCTCTTCTTTGTGGCAGCCCCTGGGATAATGGAACACTACTATATATCATATATAGTATATATAGTATACAGGTCATCTTCGACTTACAACAGTTCATTTGGTGACCATTTAAAGTTTCAAACAGCACTGAAAAATGTGACTTATGACCAGGGCCGGATTTTCCTATAGGCTAACTAGGCTTCAGCCTAGGGCCTCAAAATCAAGAGGGGCCTACATTCAAATTGTTAGCAAAATTAAAATTACACTATTCTAAAAACAGTGAACACTAAAACACTGAACCGAAAAAAATGGGAGGTGAAAGGGCCTCATAAGTGGAATAGCCTAGGGCCTCTTTTCATCTAAATTTGGCCCTGCTTATGACCACTTTTTGCACATAAGACCATTGCAACGTCCCTGTGGTCACATGATCAAAATTCAGATACTTGGCAATTGGTTCATATTTATGATGGTTACAGTGGCCCGGGATCATGTGATTCCCCTTTTTTTGCGATCTTCTGACCAGCAAAATCAATGGGGAAGTCATTTAACAACTGTGTCACTAATTTAACAACTGCAGTGATTCATTTAACAACTGTGGCAAGAAAAGTCATAAAATGAAGCAAAGCTCATTTAACAAATGTTTCACTTAGCAACAGAGCTCAATTGTTGTCCTAACCTGAAGACTACCTTTATACAAGGTATAATCTAGGGTAGATAGGGGCTAATTAGGTTATTATGTTTTAAATGCATTTCTCACAGATCATCAGCCTTCCAAAAAATGATGGAACATTTAAGTCAAATGATATGCTATATAATGAAGAATAATACAATTAACATGTATTTGTTATACATGGAGAACGGTAGACAAATAGTTCTTCCTGTCTGTAGATACATATGTGGAAATTTTTATTGGAATTAGCAATATGCTTTTGAAATAACCTTTTTTCTTTTCTTTTCACATTTTTCTCTGAGTGGATTGATGCCTTAATGATATGCCAAAGAATCTGAAAATCATATGGCAAAGATTCATTAGAAATGAAGGAATAATTGGTTCTGTTTTGTGCATCTGTAAAACATTTCTTCATTATGTCATATCATATGTAGATGGAGTTTAGCTGACTCCACTACTACTCAATATTTTTATCATAATTTTTTGAATGATTTGTTATTTATCACACATCATGTCATAATCACACAGGCTGCTTCATTCAAGTCAAGATTTTACCTTGATTTTTATAAGGTCAAGGAATCCTGACAAAAAGGAATCTTATATAATATCTATTATTTACTTTATGAAAAAGTCTCAAATATTGCTTTGCACTACACATAAAACAGTTATTCATTTATTCCCTGGGAACAAAATGTTCAAGGATAACATATAATAAGCAAGTATCTAAGTTCCAAACCTGTTTGTTAATCCTGATCCTAGTTTCTAAGGGTATAGTGATTGTCATAGTATTTCCTCCCAATGCACATAAAAATAATATTTAAGCCTCTAAAAAGCTGTTAAAAATTCTATCAACCTTGTTATGAAGTTTGGAATTGAACAATCTGTCAGTTTTTTTAAAAGACCATCCTTTCTTCTTGGATTACAAAAATATTTTAATTGCACATTTTGTTTTTAATTTCTTTGCTTATAAAAATAAAATGGATATTTTATCCATTATCAGCTCCACTGCCACGACCAACCCAACTATGCAAAGGTTTTTATTAAGAAGAATGAAAGGGTTATTTGATGGAAAAGATTTAGCTAATTCTCTTGTAGAAATTTCTAATTATTTGAAACTCCATACTAGTGCATAGCACAATTCTTATGTATAGCAGTTCTATTTTAGTCAATATGGGTTTGCTAGGAAATTGGAAAACAATTCATAATATAATGATAAAAAAAGTCCAAAAAGACTAGTTTATCTAACTATAAAATGTTTCCAAATGCATTTGTCCATGGATTTTTTAAAAAAACACATTGATAGCAAATTAGGAGCTAATATAGTCCACTGCATAATTCTGAAATGGCATAAAGAAGTTTAAGAAAAAAAATGCTATCTTCCAAATCTATGTTATGAATGTCTGATAAAGGGAACGTAACCAGCCTATGTGTTTAACAGCAACATTTGCTTACCACATATTCTAGTTTAAAGCTGGGGTTGTTTTTTTTTTCCATTTTAGGAGAACAGCCATCAACTGCTACCCTAAAGAAACTGAATTGACCAAAAATCCAAGCTATAAAAATTGATTTTCAACTAAATATCACAAATTGGGCCAACCATGAGGAAAATAATCAAAAAAGTCTGCTCAGGAAAAGTTGGATTTTTTTTGAGATGAGTAGAATAGGACCAAAAAAATAAATAAATAAGGGAATTGTGCTGAGACTAACCTAATCCATCTTCCAAAGCTGGCGGTCCAGTACATTTGTTTATTTAATTTAATCATTCTTTCCTAACTTCCTTCTTTATTACAATAATTAAACACTGGTCATAACTATTGAAATACAACACAACAATCCATAAGTACATAAGTTAGATGGAACCAGGAAATTAAATTCAAAAAGAAAATTATTGTACTCATGGGGAAAACACAGACCAGATACAATATGAAGCATACATTTTATCAAAATGTTATATGGTGTCTGACTACGGTTTTTTTTTTTTAAAGTTTAGCAATAACTTTCAGGTATGCATGTGTAGAAGGGAATCTGAGAATTTATAAGCATGTTTTCTGTGTTTGTTGAAAGTTAAAACTACCAAATTTTTTAAACACAGATGTTTTATGTACTGTTTCCCACAATCATGACTTTCAAGTAAACCTAACCTTACTCTTTCTCATAGCATTTTTTTGGCATATGGATGTTTTTGGAGAACACAACAGTTCTAACGAAGAGACAGGCTTCTTTTCTCTTTAATCTGCTAATCATAACTAGAACAATAACTAGAACTAGAACAATTTTATGTTCCTATATTGTCCCTTTGTAGCTTTGTCAATCACTTGTAGTTTCCTAGTCTCTGCCACCATGTTTATTTTCTTGCACATCTGAATTTAATGAGCACTTACTATAAATATAGAACAGCTGACAATATAACAATCAGTTGACTCATATGGGGGAAGGGAGAGAGAGAGGAAGGAAGGAAGGAAGGAAGGAAGGAAGGAAGGAGGTCTGAAAAGATATAAGGGATCAAAACCTCACTGTGCCAGGAATTGCTTTATAGAATTGGCATTGACATATCTTTAAAAATCTTGTATAAGGGGAGAAGACCATCTGATCAGGTTAAGAAATACGCTTGTTTATTATATAATTTTATCAAAAACATTGCTCAGTCCTCTAACATACTGCTAAATGAGCTTTTGATTGCTTGACTATCATGTGTGCACTATCCAAACAATGTTATTGATGTTAATGACTATTAATGTTAATACCATTAGTAAGAATAATAATAATACACTGTTTAGGTCCTACTCAGTATTTTAATTTTTCTCTCCACTAAGAAAAGTTACTACTTCAATCCAAACTGATATAAAGAAAGTACCTCTTAAAGCAATGTCTGTTTCTTAGATACCAAACCAGTATGCATTTGTCAGTGGAAATAATAGTTGACATGGAGACCATTGAGAAAAATAACTGAGTTGGAAACAACCAAATAATGGAATGATCTGCTGTATGTAGATTCAGAGATCAGAAGAAAGTGACCAGTAGTTCAAGCCAGTATTCAAAAAATAAATAACAAATTCTTATTCAGATAAGAAAATGAAGGGCTTTGAAAATTGATTTATTTTTATTATAGCCACTGTTATCAACACAGGAAAAATATCATACATATACAAATTGTACAATATTTGAAAAACTCATAGTAGGAAATATTTCCTGAATTTCTCTATTTTATTGTGGAATGTAACTGATAACCAAATTGATCTAAATTAAATGCATACTCTTACATTTTTCTATATGTGGTTAAATTAAAACAATAGCATATATATGTTATGGAACCCGGTGACAATGGTATGCCAGATTTGAAGTTGTGTTTTATTGGTGTGGAAGAATTCCCTTCATCCTGCACAATCTTCTATCAATTGTGCCTTACATCCTCACCCCTATGATATGTCAGTACTATCCTTTGAGCATGTCGTGGTACTAAACAGATGTGATCTCTGCTTAAAAAGCTGAACTGTGATCGGATTGTCAAAATGCTTCTTGCAACAATCTATATACTGTGCTGCATACCCATCACTCTATTCCTTTTTGGGATAAGGAATATTAAATACTGTAAGGAATCACAAAGAGAAGAAATTAAAGGCTTATCATAAGAATAAAGAAAATATACTTAACATGAAAACCACTCTCTGCATCTCTTCTTATCCTTCTGTTGTCTGCAAACCATTGGTGTTTACATCATAACCATGTATTCAATTCACATTCATTCATTATCTACCTGCCCACCGATATCTCCCTCCCTCCCACCCTCCCTCTTTAATTCTATCTCTATTTTATTAAGGAATGGTTATGGTAATTCTAGAATTTGTATCCCATTTCTGTAATATAATTTACATCTATTGTGCTAATCTGCTTTGTGTCTGCTTATCTGCTATCTGATTGTAATCCATGCAGTGGTTCAATATCACACCATTAACAATGCATCAAGCTTGATTTGGAGATTTATTCAGTGGTGGCTTGCCCCCGGTTCGCACTGGTTCTATAGAACCAGTAGTAAAACTGGCAGGAGGCTCCACCCATTGACCCTGTGCGCTTGCACAGAAGAGCACAAGTGAAGCGAACGCGCCTGTGTGGCCCCATTGCGAATTGGTAGTAAAGGTAAATAGAATTGGTAGTAAAGGTAAATAGAACTGGACTTATTGTTTTCTTACTGAACAGTATTTCTTCTTATATCCTATTTGTTCTGTTGCTTACTATTTTTTAATCTTTACTTGAGTTTTGCATAGCACTGTGAGCACCAAAATGGAATGGCCCTGTTCTAGGCCACTAACAGCACCTTAGTGCATCAGCTGTATGCTAGGACCCTTAGCAACTGCAAATGGTTTCAAAAACAAACTGGTTAAGCAATAGGTGCTGATCATGTGAATTTTTAAACAGCCATAAATGCATGCTAAATCAAAAGTTTAGTTTCTACAAAAAGAAAGGAAATGTGATTACAACACTGGGTACATAATGTTTAATTTATTACAGAAACACAGGTGGCTTTCCTAAGTTGTTTTTTTAAAAAGAGAAACATTGTAGTTGTAATTTTTTTGTACTCCCCTCTCCCCCACTTAGGCTCAGGATCCGGCTTTTTGCAAAAAAAACCCAAACGGACTTTTCCTCACATGATTTTTCCTTAAATACATTTGGTGTTAATGTGATGCCTCTATCTGAACTGAGGCTTCTGTTGGATCAATTTCTAGAATCTCTGAGAAATTCAATAAAACAAGAGCTATCTTCACTGTGAACATCAGACAAATGTACAATTTTACAACCTAACAGCAAAAAAAAAAAAAAAAGAAAAAACTTTCAGTACTGAAAGAGAATGAAACAGGGAAAAAACCCTATTAGAAATCAATATTTAGTTTCTAAAGTTGGAGATTGTGCCGCACAATTAGCCTTTAGCTTCTTTCTTTCATGCACACACATTTCCAAAAGAACCACAAACATTTATAGGATCTTGCTGATTTCATCATTCTGCCCCCACTGCCTTCCCCTCTGCCGTAATTGCCATTAAAATCAATTTTCTGTTCCAGGGATGCCTTTGAAAACTGACTCTGCTGCAGGTTTTCAGTGTTATGAGCACAGTTTATGTCAAATAGGCTACACTCTTTGGAGCCAACAGTCCAAAATCCTTTTTTCTTGGTGGTCTGTCTTGTCCATGATGCCTCCATCCTGATTTTCTTGTCCAATTTGTTTTATTGTTCTATGCGCTTCTTCTTGACTCCTCCTGAACCATAATCTCTGCTGGTTCTGTGACCCCTATGTTGCCCCCCCTCTTTTGCAGTGGAGAAGGCATCCCTGTTGGGTAGGTTTGTGTAAGGAAACACCCTCTGCTTTCTCCCTTCTTTGGTTACTTGATTTATCTGCCCTAATAAACATTCAAGAGGCCATTATGTAAAAACTAGCTAAAAGTCACCAGTGAAAAGTCCCACTTGTGGGATACATTACACAGAATAGCCTTTTATTTTGGCCAAGTCTAAGATCTTTATAAAGGGGACACAGTGGCTCAGTGGCTAAGATGCTGAGCTTGTCGATCAAAAGGTTCAAATCCCTAGTGCCACGTAACGGGGTGAGCTCCTGTTACTTGTCCCAGCTTCTGTCAACCTAGCAGTTTGAAAGCAAGTACAAAAATAGGGACCACCTTTGGTAGGAAGGTAACAGTGTTCCATACACCTTCGCCATTTAGTCATGCTGGCCACATGACCATGGAGACATCTTTGGACAGCGCTGGCTCTTCAGCTTTGAAACAGAGATGAGCACCGCCCCCTAGAGTCGGGAACAAAAAGCACATATGTGTGAGAGGAACCTTTACCTAAGATTGTTATGGTTGGTAATCTTAATACATTTTTAGAACCTTTATTGGATTGTAATACTACCTCACCTATATTTATTTATTTATTTATTTATTTATTTATTTATTTATTTATTTATTTATTTGCCGCCATTTTTCTGAAGGATTCACAACAATAAGAAACAGAAAATACAAAAGTTAAAAGACAAATTAGAACAGAGTATCCAATAAATAAAAAACGTGGGAATACCAATTCAAATTTAAGATTTAAGAAATTACCTAAACGTAATTCTCACACATAGAAAACATTATTAGATTTAATCTGGAGTTTAATCCATCCAAGATTTCCTCTGTGAGAGAAATAGGCTGTTTCTAAATATGATAAATAAATTAAAAATAATAATTTGCTGAACCTGTAGGGACCTTTAGATATTTTGCTATAAGAACATGCAGACACTGTGATTACTCAATAATGGTAATTGGAACTGGAATGGTAAAAGAATCAGGTTATCGTCAATGAGTGAATCACTTTGGATCATTAACCAAGGGCCTCATATGATTGTGACTTTCACTTTCTGTTGCTCTCCTATTGACTTTGCTTGTGGGAAGCTGGCAGAGAAGATGGATGCCAGGCAATTCACAATATAAGACCAAGAGACTGAAATCCAAGCTGGTGGCTTAGCATCTGGATTGTGATCACATGACTGTGGAGGTGCTATGACAGCTGAATCTTAAAGGACTAGTCATAAATATCACTCGTTCAGAGACATCACATTTGAATGGTTACTGAACAAGTGATTGTTAAATGAGAACCCCCATGTACTTTTTTCAGTTTTATGTTAAGTTGTTCTTGATTGTATAATTTTTGGATAGCTTGCTTCTTAGTTGACATGTAATATCAGTCTGATATTAGATCAAACCCCAGAAACACTATCAATTCCTAGAAGGAATTGATATTCCTGTTTTCCAGATGGCATATATAAATAATTTTTTAATGGAATCACTTTTTATAAAACAGATGCAACAAAAGTCTGAAAGTTTTTTCTTTACAAACATTCTATAAATTTATAGTTTTTTGGATCATATTTTTGCTTATTCTTTGTAAAAAATAAAAGAACCTAAGAACATCTGTGGGAAAAATTAAATAACTTTAGAAAGCATCTGCAAAACAATCTGTACCAGAGATGTGTCATTATACAATCTATCATCAGAATTATGCAATGTTTTTGTGAGTACTAATCAGGAATTCAGTTCTCTTTGGGAACAAGATATAAGACATATTTGTTAGTTCCTCTTGTCTAAAGCTATTGCAGCAATAACATTATACTGGTAAGAATCCCCAAGGTAAAATATTAAATAGTTTAACTCAATGAATCATTTAAAGATATTCTCAACCGTAAAATAGTAAGTCAAACAGAACACAGGAACAAATTAATTTTTAAATATTACACAGTTCTTGCTAATATTATGCACAATCTGTCTTTTAATAAACATGATTAAATTCATAAAAACTGGAAAAGGTTCCACTTTGGATGGATATCATGTTGAATTGAATAAAAATGTACTCAGCTCTTTGTCCCAATGTGTTAGAATCAATAAACTTTTTTTAAAAAAAATTCGGACCTCTTTCATTGAGACATATATTTTGAAGGCTGGTAAAGATCCTTCTGACTGTGTAAACTATTGTATCTGGTTTTTTTTTTTTTTTTTGTTAAACTAACATAAAAACATTGAAAGCAACCCTGATGGTATCCTTGGTTGTAAAATATTGTTCAATAAAATATCAATGTACTAATGTAGATTACTAACTGATATTCTGGACATGCTAGGAAAAAATGAAATCAGTGTAGTGGTTTCATTTAACGTGCAAAGGATCTATTGAAATTGTGCAGTGGAAATTTCTGAAACAAAATTTGAATTTTGTTCCTCAGTTAAATTGATATTTCCTCAACTATAGTTTTAACAAAATTAAAATAGTTTAATTTAAGTAATTCAATTTTAACAAATTGAATTACTTCCTTACTTTTTAAGAAGTCTCATTGAGCTCATCAAGGATATTCCTTATCTTTTCTAGTATTGAAACTGATCTATTTTATTAGACCAATCAAGAACATTTTGGCTATAATCATGACTGAGTTTAATATAAACTGTTTCTATATACTGATAATATATTAAATGTCATTGATTGCTATATATTTTCTGTATCTAAACACTGATATAATGCAGTTTTTGTAATTATCAAGTTATTCAGTTAACTAAAATAAGTCCCATAAAGGTGTCATAGACTTAAAATATTTTTATAGGCATTTGTAATAATTAATAATTGGGATTTCAATTGTTCGAATTCTTTAAAACATGTCTTCACTTGTGGCTATAAATATATCAAAGATTTTATCCCAAATGAAATTGATTTAAGTGAGTTTACATGGGAAGATGATTATAGTAAACATGAGTATTACTTCACAATTGATGCATATACTTAGATATATTTTTATGTTAATAAATAAATTATTCAAGCAGTGATAAGATGTTAAAAGATTGTTTTATTGGAAGGAAAATCTACATTTTCTTTATATAAATGATTGTTATCATATGATGATGCAAGCTTCAACTTTCCCCTTTCAGCTTTAGCAATTTTGACTTCCAATTACTGCCAATTTTCTTAGGGTATGTTTAATATTTTAACTGCTATTGATGCTGGCATTACTATCTACAGTTTGTAATCTCTGTCAGCAGCAAGGACACTGTCTTTTTCTTTCCAGATCAAACAATTGAGAGGAAGCAAAATTCTGCAAAATGACAGCCACTTCATCACTGCTATGCACAAATGTACTGAGGAAGGGACACAAAATACACTGCTCAAAATAAAAAAAAATAAAAAAAAAATAAAGGGAACACAAGACATCCGAGATCTGAATGAATGAAATAGCCTAATTAAATACTTTGTTCGTTACATACAGCAGTTTTGTGTTCCCTTTAGGTGTTTGAGCAGTGTATAAACTACTGTATGTAAAGAACAAAGTATTTAATAAGGCTATTTCATTCATTCGGATCTCAGATGTCTTCTGGTTGTGTTCCCTTTATTTTTTTGAGCGTTATATATACCTACCATAAAAATATAGACATTAATAGGATCATGATTACCAGTCTTGCTATCAATGGTTTACTTCTGTAACCCTAACTCCAACCTCTGGGAATCCAAAATCCAGGGTTGAAAGACTCCTGGTTCGGACTGGATCGCCTGATCCAGTAGCGATGGCAGTGAGTGGTTCAGAGAACAGGTAGCAAAAATCCCTGCCCCACCCCCCATGCCCAGCTGAACTGTGCAATTAACGTTTATGTCCTGAGACTGGCTGCAGAATGAGTCAGAAAAGTTATGCAACAACTGATGGTACCATATGATTTTTTTCTGTTCTTACTGTAATGATCCTTCTAGCAAGCTGAGGAGACAACACAGTCTAATTCCCATTTTATGCATGGGGCACATAATATGAAATGGAGTTATGTTTTATGTAGAATATGATAAAAAAATAAGTTTGTGCAAGGACAGCAATGTACAAATATCTTGTTTCATTAATTTTCAACCTTGATTTTTAAAATTAAAAGCAACATTTATATGGTTCTGAGAAAGCGAGAAGAATGCAGCGAGAAGAACTGCTAAGAAATAAATGGGGAGATCTGCAGACAGGAAGATACATAGCTACATATTTTCCTCTGTATAGCTTACTGAATATTCTTCAGAGTATCACCATATGGCAGGAGCTAGCTTTTTGGAATCTTTTAAATTTTTAGAATAACTTGATATTGGGGTTTGATACAGCATATGAGGCTTCTCCCCACTTGCATCTAACCATAATATGAACATACCTTGTGAACCATATTTATCCTCCGGGGTCCTCACAATGTTGCCGTCATTGGTGACTGAGCTGGCCTATTCCACAGAACCATAAGTTTTCCTTACCTGCTCTGGTGTCACCAGCTATTTTATTGATAGTGTGCCAGGTCATTCTTAGTGACTGGGAGCAACTTAGCATTTATTGGGCACTTTAGGCTGGGTTGTGCTATGAAGAAGAAGAGAGAAAGAGACCTTCTGCAATTCTTCCAAATCCTTGTTGAGTTTATAAACTATTGAGACTGAGCCAGACTTCCTGATGAAGATTGGTTCATAGATTTGGTGGGAGCCTTTTTTTCTCTTGGCCTACCATTCCAGTGACTAAGGCTACAAATGGGGAGAAGTAGCAGTGAAGAGGGAACAATTTCTTACAAATGTTTAAATGTGCAGGTTTAGTAGTCTCTCAAAACTCTCTCATCAGTGGTGTGATTGATGGCTGGTTTTCCTGCTGGTTGGTGATTTTGAAAAGCTGTAAGGGAGGCAGATTTCCTGAAAGGCAAATAAGGAATGAAGCTTGACAAATGAGTTTGTCAATGCAAGAGCAAATATCTATGCCAATTTAATTTTTCTGCTGGCTCACAGATAAGAGGGGATTGCTGAGTGGTACAGAAAGCTAACAGAGCTGATTGGTAACCTACATACAAATTTGTGGCATTATTTCCCACTACCGATTTTAATTTGGTCTGATAAAAATAATTTGCTTTTAAATTAGAACAAAATTTTAGAGAATTTTTTTTATGGGTGGAGTAAAATGTTCTGGTGCTTATTTAGAGGTCAGTTAGAGGTATTTGAAATCTATCTATATGTTAAAGCTGTTTTCTTAAATTGCAGTGTTTGCTGTCACATTGTGTAAAAGAGGTACAGTGGATGGAGCTCAGGTTAGGGTTTCCCCCCCCCCCCCTAAATACCCATTTGAGAGGAAAAATGAAACAAGGGAAAACATGCATGGTTCAGATAAAGAAAAGAAGAAATATTTCTTGGCATTTCAAGAACTATAATTAATGGTTAATTATAACACAACATAAAGAAAATTTAGGATGAGCTATTTGCTCATTTCAGAATTTTTCCTGAAGTTGACTTTATTACTATACTGCTGGAGGTTAAATTTTACACTGGGCAATAGCTACTTTTTAATTACTCTTTGAAATCCTCCAGTTCCTTTATCTCAAGGAAGTTGAAATGCATCAGGCCAACAAGATTTGCAGGAAGAAAAGTAACCAAAAAAAAAAAAAAACCCTAGTAAAAAGGCAATAAGACAATGATTGACCCGGTGAAGCTGCCAATCACTTGGGAAGGGCTTAAAGAAAGTTTGAATCTTTACTGCAAACAAGTGTACTGAAGCCTTTCCAAACAAAGAATAAAAATGTTAAATAAATCTGAATAATTTATCATTCTGAGTCACCCTGGACCTGTTTGTGCTGTTCAACATTTTTGTTGAGTGCTATAACAAGATTATTTCAAGAAACTGCATTTGGGTTAGCCAAACATCTTGTATATTGGATATTTTGCTTCCCCCCACCTTCTTCTAAGGTTCTTAGAGTTATTGGTATCATAACAGTTAGTTTGTTTTTGTTGAAATCTGCACCTTAACCAAATGTATTTCCTGATATAACAACCATGTGTTGCTCAGAATTAAGTCAAGAATAGCTTCCTCACCTATCTCTGTTTCCAAGAAGCAACACTTGACAAATACTGAGAATTATTTAATTAAAATCTAAAAATTAAAAAAAGTGGGAAAGTATTTTTAACCATGCTTCTACTCCTCCAGCATGTTTTATCGTAATAGTTATAAAGAAACTCTTAAGTACAGTAAATGAGGTTGAAACAGAACATTAGTAATTATCTGACACTTCTTTGAGATTACAAGTCAGACATAATAATTCTTAATCCATTGACCCTTGGTTCTACTCAAATTTATTCTCTCTGAAAAAAAGTCATTGACCTAAACCTTGCTGCTTCTATAATTTTTATGACTCTGAATTATAACGACTCTACTACAGAACATACACTGGAAACAATGCTCTTCTCAAAGAACAGCATCGTTCTCCAGAAGTGGTGAGTATCTGGGTATCTTCATAATGTGTAGAAACTTTACAAGACAGCATGATTAATGCTAAGAATTTGGAAAGCGGAAATCTAACATTTTGCAGTGCCGTAGTTGGGAAATACTCTATATTTTTCAGGTGCTTCCTAATTCAGAATGGGAGGAAAATTTTCTCACAAATGAAGTTGAATATTCATGCCCCAAGATAATATTTCAGAATCCAATCTGGGACAGTCACCAGAACCAAAGGTTTTGTCTTCTGAGATTTCAGACTCGTGCTGGAGCCCATCCTCATGTAACTTCTCTATGTGATACTGGACTCCATTCTCCAGAGAAGTATCACATAGAGAAGTTACATGAGGATGGGCTCCAGCAGGAGTCTGAAAGCTCGGAAGACAAAACCTCTGGTCCCAGTGGCAGACCCAGGTTGGATCCTGGTAATTTTTCTGTTAATTTTCAGCAACTATATGGACTTCCAGAGCCTATGTGGCCTTGGGTTTTAAAGTAGCCTTTTCCTTGGCATAGTGTGAAGTGTACAATAAATTAATTCATAATCTGGAGAGATAGTAATAGCAATTCAGATTGATGGAATTATCAAATCTTTATCAACTTTGTGAAAACTAGATGTGAAGGGGGCATTTCAACACAGATTTGGATGGGCAACAGTGAGGGATAGAAGAATTTTATGAGACCAGAACATGTAACTATTTCATTTAAAATTAGTTTTAATTAGTTTTCCTTTCCACAACTAAATCTGGAACTTATTGTTATATGCTCATTTAATATAGGGAGAATTCTACAATATCCAGCATCATGACTTAGGTAACTTCTAAAAAGTTGCTTTAAGCATACACATCCAACATGAATCAGAGACTTCATCAAGCAAACAAAATACAAAAATGAAGTTTAGATGAACATAGATTGAGGAGCTTTGGATTTCCAAATTCTGACCCAAAAGGACCAAATAACATGTTTTCTGGTAATAGCAGTTTTTTAAAAACAATAAAACACTCATATAGTTTCAGATAATTTTATTTGATTGATTTTTATTCTTTCTCTTTCTCTGTATCTTACTTGCCAAATTATTTTTCTGAGGTGGAAAGGTTTATTTGTAAATTTAATATAAATAAATGAGCACATTTTTAAAAACTTATTTTATGCTTTTCAGTGTGATAATCTAGTTGATAAGGTGTTTGAAGACATCGTTCTAGTGTTCGGGTGACATTGTCTACTAAGGAAAAGCTGAAAGATCACAGCAAAGGACATCTTCAAATGTCAAGTCCAAAGAGATATTTTTATATTGACAGGAACAGAAATTTAATGTGTACACTATGAAAATATTTTTTTACACCAATGTATGCTGTTGTTTAAAAACAAAAACAAAACTGTAATACTGAGGGTACATTGACTTTTTCATGGTTAGGACCCTTCAGGAGATTACATTATATTGATACGTTGTTGTGTTTGTGAAGCTGAGGTTTGTGTCTGTTTTTTAATAAGGCCATTGTTCATTGCTTATTCTATAGCATAAAGGATTAAGCTAATCATTATCAGACCTTAAGCCAATGATTTTTCAAGGTTATTGTGAAAGAAGGTAGAAAGCATGAAAGTGACAATTATAGCTTGACAATAATATATACAAAAACCGTAAAAAAAAATTAAAACATTTGGAGAGCAAATGTATAAATAGCATTATATATTATGTTTAAAATAGATTCTACATTACTAGTGTTTATGCTTGTGATTCCACAAAACTAGGAATCAACCTTAGCTGACCATTCCTCAAGACCTTGGAAAAATATTTATCATTCCTAGATCTATGTTCAAAGTGATTGGTTTGATAGGTGGCTATTTAAATCAGGGGTCTCCAATCTTGGCAACTTTAAGACCTGTGGACTTTAAATCCTAGAATTCCTCAGCCCGGTTGTAATTTAGCTGGCTGGGGAATTCTGGGAGTTGAAGTCCACAGGTCTTAAAGTTGCCAAGGTTGGAGAACACTGATTTAAAGCACCCATCTATGCTAGCTTGGACCCTGCTTCATCACACATTAAATAAAATAATTATTTATTTTTCCATTTTTTAGATAATTTCCTTGAAAGGAAAAAAAGGCAGGAAACCCCACCAATTACTTTCTTTGATTTGTACAGGCAGCACTCTAAGTGGCCTTATTCCTGAAGGGCTCTGTCATTGGATAACAAATGATATGCCAGCTTCCTTTTCTGTCAGCTATGCTGCACTCCAATACAGTCATTTAGTGTGACCATAAAGATCTTTCACAAGATGACTGAGTGCTGCATTGTTCCAAAGATGATTATCTTGTGATGTTGGTAAGGCTTCCATAAATGCCATTAACTCCACTCACCACACACACATTGTTCCTAAACAGCCTTTTCTGATCTGGTGTCCTCCCGATGGATTAGACATCAACGGCTACAGCCTAACAATAATATGTGTGTGTGTTTTTAATAAAGTACAATTTGCTAAGTCACTTCAGCCAGAAGTAACCACAGTTTTATTTAGCCCATGCTAGTTCTTGGCTGTATCTCTCTAGGCTGATATGAGCATATAAATGCCAACCGGCAAATGCTGAAATCTATATAGATCAGGTCTGCGCTTGTGACCTAACAGTTCTAGAAAGGAACGCTTTTAATCTAATTAAAAGAAAGGAACAAAGTTAATGAGGCATGTCTTACTTTGAAACTCAGCTCCTCTGCAAATATTTTTTTAGGAGGGGCAAATAATTCCTGTGAAATAACTTTGCTTGAGAAAAAGAAGTGAAACATATTGGAGGTTTCTTGAAAGGTGATTACTATGTTGAACCCACTTATGAGGTAAAAGAGGAAGAGAAATTATATTCAGTTTTCTTCCAAGATGGAGATCCTGGCCAAATGTATGTGTGTGTCTGTGTGTGTGTGTGTGTGGGGGGGTGTTACCTAATCTTTTATCAATCTCTGTCACAGCATCTGAATGGCCAGTGCTTGCTCAATGTTTGGAAGCTTTAAAGGTCTGGATGGGAAGAGGCTGGCTGTGACTCAACCTAGCAAGATGGAGTGGTTGTGGTTCTTGGATTCCCAGAGTCAGGAAAATAACATTCCCCTAGACAAATTTGGTGTTTAGTTTGAATATTTTTCTTGATTTATAATTCCTGCTGGAAGAGCACATGGTGGCAGCCCTGGCTGGATGGGTCTTTGCACAAATTCATTTTGTGTGTCAGTTGCACCCATTCTGGACTAGGAGGCCTTCCTCATGGTCTTTCATGCTTTAGTCACCTCTTAGTAATGCACTCTACATGGATCGACGAAGCTACAACTGGTCAGAATTCAGCAGCAAATGTAATTCTGCATGGTCCACTATTCATTCAATTATACCACTGCTACATGAACTGCCCTAACTCACAGCTGCTTTCTGGATAGAAATCAAGGTGTTGGTTATCACCTTTAAACCATATGTGGCATATGGCCAAGTTATTTGCAGGAGTGCCTCCCTGTGAGGCCATCTGCCTGTCCTGCAAGGTCAGATAAGATGGGCAGATTTCAGGTCCCATCTCATAAATGCCATCATTTAGTGGGACATTGGTCTATCTGTAGTTGCCCCAGCCCTTTAGAATAACCTCCTACCTGAGATTTGAGGATATACCTTGAAGATCTGGGTCCCCCCCACAAATGTTGGGCTAGGAAGGGATTTTTATCAGGAGGCTACATTCTGCATAGTCCGGAACTTGGTGGGAAGAATTGTTCTGTTTTTATGCTTGTTTTTACTTCTTGTTGTGAGCTGCCTAGAATCATTATATGACCGTGATGGCGAACCTGTGGGATGGGTGCCACAGGTGGAACGTGGAGCCATATCGGTGGGCACGCGAGCTCAGCTCCAACACGCATGCGTGCACCAGCCACTTTATTTTTGGGCTTTCTGGGCCCACCAGAAGTCAGGAAACACACTGTTTCCGGCTTCCAGAGGGCCTCTGGGGGGGGAGGGGTGAAGGCTGTTTTTGCCCTTCCCAGGCTCCTAGAAAGGCTTTGGAGCCTGGGGAGAGCAAAAAACAGGCCTACCGGGCCCATCGGGCCACGCCAAATGCAGGGGGGGGAACATGGGGGTGGGGCACATAGAATTATGGATGTGGGCACGTGTGCATGTGACCCCACCACGCTCTCCCTGCTTTTGGCACGCGATGGCAAAAAGGTTAGCCATCACTGTTATATGAGATAGGTACTATATAAGTTTAATCAATCAATCTCTTTTACTTTTTACTTGACAGTTTTCTAAGGATGAGAATATATTTTTTTAAAATAGTTATTTTAACTATATTTCATTTCCATCCTACATTTGGGCAAATTATAATTAAAATTGAAAGCTATGAATCATAGGCAGACTTCTAGAATTGTTGTGGAAATATGCCAAGGCCACTAAAAACTACCTTCATTGTTCAAATTATACTTCAAAAAATTGGAACATAAATATGTAAGTGCATGAATCTCTATTTAGATATTTTCCATGTGATTGCAGTAGTATAAATAAATGAATGAAAGAAAGAGAAGTTACAACTTTAATAAAACATGTTTCATAGCTTTGTTTTCAATATTGCACATTTTGTTTTATGTTTAGTTATGTCTGTACTCTTTCTGTTGCTTACTATTCTCTCCAGCACAGATATAGGTGTTCCAAATCACCATATAATTATAGTGTTATTTGCAATAATTACAATGTTCCTGATTTACTAATGTAATAAATATATTATCATTTGATTCACTAACTGATTCAGAAAATGGAGAACAAAACAAAATTGTAGCTGATTAATCTACTTTATTCTTTTAGTCCAGGAAATTGCAACTTCCCTTTTAAGTCAGAAACTTTTGCTTTCTGATTTATGGAACAGCAGCCATGTTAAATTGGTTTCATGGTTTGCTTTGCTAGACTATTATTTGAAGGAGCTGAATTTAGGCAACTGGATGTTTGTGAGTGATGCACTGGAAACTATTCTTCAAAATGAGAGTAAGAGCCATAAGAAAGAGCCACCAAGATAAACTGAAATGTGATACAACTAAAATGGACTTAAATAAAAAAAAAAACATTAATCAGCAGAGGAGCACTCCCCTTTCAAATCATAATTCTCTTTTGTTACAAGAATAATTAGAATTTAGTGATAACCTTTGAAGAGGCTTAGATGGTATGCCAGAGCTCTGAGTGCTACAACTTTTTTGAGTGTATAGTCCTCTAATTTGAAACAGTTGATTTGTCTAACATTTTGTGAAAGAAACCATACTTTTAAATGAAAGAATCTGAGGGATACCATCAATCTACAGAATCAACTGTTTATGGCACCTACAGAGAAAGTTCAGAACCAGAAAGAACACGTTCACTTAATGTGAATGTCAGAAATGGCACTGTAATAAAGCATTCTTTAGAAACTACAGATGACTGATAAATGGAGGTCACGTTTGCAATAGGATGATCACCTGAACAGCAATTTTAAGATAAGCAATAAAATTATTTTTGTATAGTCACTAAAATAGCTGAGAGTCAGATGAGTCATTGAGCAAATATCCATTCTCTAGAGGTAGTTTGTCTGGTTGATTAATTGGAGCTCATTATTAGGCCTAAAATTTCCAGAATGCCATTATGACATTTCCAGTAAGAAGCATCTGAATCAATCTACTATTGACTATTGATTAATAATAGGGGGGAGAATATTTGATTAGATAATTGTAACAGTAACAGTAACAGAGTTGGAAGGGACCTTGAAGGCCATCTAGTCCAACTCCTGCTCACACAGGAAATCTATACTAGGGATTCGAACCGCTGACTTTTCTGATCGACAAGCTCAGTGTCTTAGCCACTGATCCACCTAAGGAGCCACCAAAGACTTACCCAAGGGCTCTGAAACACAACCAATATTACAAACACTTTCGTATTATTTGGCAATTAATCCAGAATACTAGCACTTCATTCTATATCCATAAATGCTGATACAGTTTACCCATAATTTGAAAATCATTACAAAACCAGAACAAGATCCCCTAAGCTTTGTAACATGTAATTATTTAAAGCAGATCAAATATTTTAATTGATTTACATAAGATCTGACTTAACTTTTGGAATAAATATATAAAGTTGGTATGGCTTATCATTTAATGGAATACTTTTAAAAATGAATTATTATACTTCTTATATTCTTGTATAACATCTAACGACTTTTATATTTAACTAACAGTTCAATAAATATAATCAAAAATAATGAATATATGTAGTTTTCTTATTTGGATTGTAATGGGATTGGTTAGCTATTATTACTGTGGTAAAACAGGTCCTTGGAATGCAGTTAAAGATTAAAAATGTTAATGTTTTGTTAACTTATCTCTCCCAAATCTGGAATCTTTCAATCTTAATGAAATTAGTCAATTCCTAGCCTTCAAATATAGGTAATCCTCAATTTACAACAGTTTATTTAGTGACAGTTCATAGTTACAATGAAACTGAAAAAAGGGACTTATGTCCATTTTTCACAGTTACAACCATTGCAGCATTCTTGTGGTAATGTGGTCAAAATTCAGATACTTGGCAACTGGTTCATATTTATAACCAGAGCTGTGTCCCAGAGTCATGTGATCCCTTTTGCCACCTTCTGACAAGCAAAGTCAATGGGGAAGCCAATCAGGTTACTAACTTATCAACTGCAGTGATTCATTTAACAACTGTGGCAAGAAAGGTCATAGAAAGGGGCAAATCTCACTTAACAAATGTTTCATTTAACAACAGAAATGTTGGGTTCAGTTGTGATCGTAAGCTGTGGACTACCTGTAAACTTTATAATGAAGATACAACACTGAACAATATGAATTTGATTATCTGGGTTTAATGTATTTCTAAATTGAATCCTAATTGCTCTGCCAGGAGCGAGGTCAGTAACTGAGGTGACACGGGCAAGTCACAACAAAACTCTTTATTCAGCAACAATTTAGCTAACAACACTCTGGACTCCGAGTGAGTCTGACAGCTCTTTTATTTATTTAAACTAATGATGAAATTGAAAATTATACTATTTTAAATTATCCATCCATCCTTCCATCTACTTATTCAAATGTACTTTATAGGCTACCCCCAATCCTACAATTTGCACATAGATGCTATAATGAGTGCAGTTCTCAGAAGATAAATATGATGCTACTGAAACAGCTCTCACTACCAACATATCTGTTGCCTCATTCTGCACCAACTTCCAAATCCTTTTCAAAGATAGCACATTATAGCAGTGGAATCTTGCCATGATAAGGGTGTGAGTCACTGTGTGGACTGCTGTTTCAAAAAAGGGCTGGAAATGGCTTAGAAGTCAAAGCTGGTCCAAGACATTCTTGGCCCCAGCCTCCAGCTTCACCATTTTAATAAACAACAGAAGGGTGTTTTCTGCTTGTGCAAGATCCAAAGTGTTTTTGAATCATGTTCAAAATGCAAACAGTTCTATTATGTGCACTTGTGGAGAACATTTACAAATGTGAAATGGAAATCTGATTATCTGTAGAAGCAATGCTTCCAACTGTTTCTTCTTGGAGAATGTAAATAATTAAGTCCGATTTTGAAGATCAGTGTCAGAGATGTTTTTGTATGATGAAAAACATGATATAAAACATTTCTTGAGAATTTTTTTTCTTTATTAGTCAGACAAAAATCTACTTCTGGTTTAAGCAACACTCCTTATAAATATTATTTACAGCTAGAATAAGCTTAGCTCTAACTCTCCCATTTTCTCCAGTCTATTTCTGTATTAACAGGAAGGAAACCAAGGTTTGAGATTTAAAATACACTATGTAAATGAAACTCTTTCACTCTAAATGAACATTATATTCTCCAATAGTATATATATAATCTTGTCACATTGGTTTAATATGTATGTACAGTATATGCCCCACTGTTCTAAAGACTGTCTATTTAGAGTTATGGAAAAGGCTAAAGATATTGACCCATAATTTTTTCTCAGGTTGATCTCGGTTCAATTTCTGACTTGTGAAATTTGGTTTCTGTCATCTTGTATCAAGGTTCTCTTCATAGAGTCCTTTGTGCCAGGTATATTCTGTCTCACATTTGTTCCTACTTTTCTTTAGTGTACATCTGTGTATTGTGCCCTGCTACAATACTCGTGATGTGTATCAAATTTGCTCAGATATCTCAGGTTCACTGTCAGCATTGCTTTTACCAAGAGGGTTTTTGACAAAATCCAAGCAAGACAGACAGCACTGCAGATTTGGAGACTTTTTCCTTCCTTCCTTCCTTCCTTCCTTCCTTCCTTCCTTCCTTCCTTCCTTCCTTCCTTCCTTCCTTCCTCCTTCCTTCCTTCCTTCCTTCCTTCCTTCCTTCCTTCCTTCCTTCCTTCCTTCCTTCCTTCCTTCCCCAAGTGATTCTGGACATCTTAGAATTCTAAAATTATAAAACAATTTAAAAAAATATTAAAACAATAAAAAGATTCACAAAATAAGTAAGTACAAATAGCAGCCTTGATGATTAATCATCTAACAGTAAAGACAAGTAACAGGGCCCTTAATACGTTCCAAGCCCTAGGTCTGGATACATAATAAGTTTTTAAAGCTTTGCAAAAAGCCAAAAAGGTTGGGGCCATTTTAACCTCTGAGGGGAGAATATTCCAAAAGGCAGGAGCTACAGCAGAACAAAACCTATCTTCTAATTCTCATCAATTGACAGTCTTTAGCTGACAGGATCTGCAACAGGCCCAATCTGTTGGATTGGATTGGATGAGTAGAAAGTCTTGGAAAAATACAGTCCCTCAGGTAACCTGATCCCAAGCCATGTAGGGTTTTAAAGGTGACAACCAATATCTTGAATTGTACCCAGAAACACACTGGCAGCTAGTGCAGCTCAAGGAGTAGTGGTGTTACATATGCCATAGCTGGCATCATTTATTAGCCATGCAGCTACATTTTGCATCAATTGAAGTTTCTGAATGCTTTTCAAGGGCAGCCCCCTTTAGAGTATATTATAGTAATCTAAATTTAACAAGGGCATGGTATTAGAGAGCAGGGCCTCCTGGTCTAGGAATGGGCACAACTAGTCCACTACCCAAAGGTATTCAAAGGTTCTCCTAGTCACAGCTGCTACTTGGTTTTCAAGTAGGGGTTGTGAATCTTGGATGTTCCTGGACACACAGCTTAACCATTGGGTGTGTCTGGGATAGTGCCATCCCATCCTGAGCTACCGATGGAAGAAATGTCCAAATACCAACAGCCATTCTATTGTGTTAGGGTTGAGTCAGAACCTGCTTTACCCTATTCAAACCTGAACATCCTCCAGACTCTAGGATAGGATGTCCACAGCATCTGTCAAGAGACTTGGAATAGTCTCTTGGAATAAAGCTGGGTGATATCCACATAGTGATTATATCTCATTCCAAACTGATAGGTCACCTTATCCAGTGGCCTCATGTAGGTATGAAATAGGAGAGAAAATGAACTGAGTCCTGAGGCACATCACAAAGTAAGGGCTGCAGCCTAGATCTCTATCCACCTGTCAACACTGGCTGAAACCAACCCTGGACAAAGGAGAACCAGCACTGGCCCAGAAGGATTTGAGGGGTCAAGAAGAGCCAGGATGGATGCACTACGTCCATTCCAGCCCCACCAGAAATCATCCATGAGTATAATCAATGCTGTCTTAGTTCCAAACCCTGGCCTGAGTCCTGAAAGGGGTCTTTAGTTTTGGATAGGGTTGCTTTTCCCTAAACAGGACCTATATTTGTTTGTTTATATATTTCATATTTTTTAACCATCCATCTGCTTCGGCACATCTTATATACCAATTATGCAGCTTTTTTGGCTTGCAAGGCCCTTTTATGCCTTGGATTGGATTGCAAGGCATCTTTTATGCCTTGGTCCACTCCCACTTTGGAATGCATTCTACATAAAATTTTCCTTGAAGGCATCCAAAACGTTCCAGTCGATCCAGAATGTAGCAGTGCAGATAGTTTTCATTGCACCAAGATACTCCCATGTTATACTATTCTTTTGCAAGCTATAGTGGATTTTCATAGCTTCAGTATGCAATTCAAGGTGCTGGTTATCACCTATAAAGCTCTTCATGTCATATGAAGAGCCTTGGTGACCCTTGGTAGCGTAGCAGACTAAAGTACTGTTAAGTAACACCAGCTGCCTGCAATTACTGCAAGTTTGAATCTCACCAGGCTCAAGGTTGACTCAACCTTCCATCCTTCCGTGGTAGGTAAAATGAGGACCTGGATTGTGGGGGCAATAAGCTGACTTTGTATAAAAAAGAACACCGCTTTGGGGGGGCGGGGGAAGAACTACTAAGCAGGTATATACAAAAATATGAAGGCTATTGCTTAATGCATTGTAAACCGTCCTGAGTCTCTGAGAACGGCGGCATATAAATCGAACCAATAAATAAATAAAATAAATAAATAAATTTGGCCTATGTCAAATTGTTTCTGATCATTCCACAAGATTTAATACAATGGACATATTTTCCTCTATGAAACAATGTTATCTCATGGGATCCAAGAAGTTTGTCTTGTCTGTCATCATCCCTGACCCTTGGAATGGTATCCTTCTGAGGTTCAGATGGCTCTAGATCTGTTGGCTTTCCACAAGGCCATTGTTTTTTCCCCATTCACATTGGGCTGGGATATTGGACATTGGGGAAAACAATTTTGGAATTAGGATATATTGAAGCTTGACCTTAGTTATGTTTTTTCCCCAGGCTATCTTTCTGTCGTCTTTTATGTGCATTGGCTATATGGTTCTGTATTTATAAATTCCATAAATGAATAAAACAAACCTCCAATAGCTAGCAGTGTCCATCCTAGCCATCATACTTTAACGTTATCACCAGAACTCCTTATATATTTTTGAAGTAATTCTTTAATTGAATTATAAGATTGAAGTAATGGATTATAAACAGAACATTTGTAGCTCAGTGTTTAACTGTGGGATCCTTGGTGCTTTCTGAGCTCGGTTGTTCTCTTGCAGATGTTTTATTATCAAACTAGATAACATCACCAGTGCTACTAAGGTGTATATCTTTAATCTGTACATGGAATCTATTTTTAAGACTCTGCCTTCCTTTGTTAGCTCAGCAGCCTCCCCCATCTGTTTCCCTTAAGAAACTTACTTAACTCCTGCTCCCAGGGTCTACTAAAATAATCTCTTAAAAATAATGTTTCTTTGAGTGTCTGAGCTTCCTTCCTGTCTCTATGACAAATTTACAAGGAGGTATGGCCTCTCATTTTATGTATTGGTATCTTCCTCTGTCAGTGTTGATGGGAGTAATTTGGTAGTTCCATGATTAAGCTACTGTTTACTGTTAGCTTTCTAATTTTTATTTATTTATTTATTTGTCAAGAACATATTAGGTAATAAGTGTAAACATGGATTGGATACATAAAATAGATACAAACAGAGGACACGCTGGTGCTCTTATGCACACCCCTTACAGACCTCTTAGGAATGGGATGAGGTCAACAATAGACAGTGTAAGGTTAAAATTTTGGAGGTTTGGGGATGGAATCACAGAGTCAGGTAGTGCATTTCAGGCATTAACTACTCTGTTACTGAAGTCATATTTTCTGCAATCGAGTTTGGAGCAGTTCACTTTAAGTTTGTATCTATTGTGTGCTCGTGTATTGTTGTGGTTGAAGCTGAAGTAGTCATTGACAGGTAGGATGTTGTATCAGATAATTTTATGAGCTATGCTTAGGTCATACCGAAGGCAGGGTAGTTCTAAGTTTTCTAAGCCCAGAATTTCAAGTCTGGTGGCATAAGGTATTTTGTTGCGAGCAGAGGAGTGGAGGACTCTTCTTGTTAAATATTTCTGGACATGTTCAATTGTATTAATATCCGATATGTAGTGCGGGTTCCAGACAGATGAGCTGTATTCAAGATTTGGTCTAGCAAATGTTTTGCATGCTCTGGTTAGTAGTGTGATATCACTGGAGAAGAAGCTACGCAAGATTAGGTTTACAACTCTTAATGCCTTTTTGGCGATGTTGTTGCTTGCTTGGTAATACCTTTACTGGGGTACTGTTTGCTTCTTGATTGTTGGCCTGCTCTTAATCTTGATATTAATCTTGCTCATCTGGGTGTTGAGTGCTGTTGAGGACTTTTTGTTTTCTTTTTGGCTTTTTAATTGTCACTTCATAGATGTTATTAATGTCTAAGTGACTGTTGATGGTCTATTTGTCCGAATGCCAGGCTTCCAGGAATTTTCTAGTGTTTCTGAACTTGGCTTGGTCTAGGATGGTCAGAGTTTCCCTATTGAAACTATGATTAAGTCTGTCCATATGTCTTGAAATTAAGGAGTTTTCATCATGTCTACTGACTGCTAGGTGATGTTCATGGATGCACTCTGCTGATCTTCTGCCTATTGCTTGAATTATACAATTAAAGTTGAGTGTGCTATTGACAGACAATTGCAAAATGCATTAAATTGTCTTAGAATATAAAAAAACATTTTGATTTGAGCTTAATGAGATCTTCACTATATTGTTATTTATTATTGTTTATCATTATACAAAACAAAAAGAAAGAGAAAGGGAGTTAAATATTTGAATTCTGATTTTCTTCTTCTTTATATTCCAACCAACTTGCAGTATTTACAAACAGACTTCCTTAGAAACCCTACTGTGATTTTATCTACCTTGCTGGATGATGCATTGTGTATATATGGAAAAAAAATATTGTCTAAATTTGTTGAAGTTTCTATTTTGGATATATGATGTTAGTTTTGCCATTATGCATGTTCTCCAAGTTTAAGTTCCCTGTCAGATATCAGCATTGTAGCTTTCCTACAATATTGGAAAAAGATTATTTTCACAGCCATGAGTGTTTATTTCAATAAATTATGCTGTTTCTTGTTATAAAAATATATTCTGAAATTAAATCTAGTAAAAGTGTGATTTCATTTCAGATTTAATTTCTAAAACTCTCCAAATAGTGCTATGCTATTTTAAACTTTAAATACTTTAAAGTTTTCTGCATATCTACCACATGTGGTAAAATGTTCCTTCTGTTTCATGGCATTTCCAACATTTGTTACTGTATGATATTTGTATCTTGGAAATTATTGGCGAAGTTGTGCTCCATCTGTAAAACATTTTATGCTAATTTTGTTAATATTATAACTTAGATTGAATTTTGAATGTTACAGATTTGATCTATAGTTCCTGTTTTGACCCATCTTTGCAGAAGCAAGAAAGAGACTCCCCACAAAGAAAAATCCCTCTTTATTTACACATTGGGAATTAACTACATTCACCAACAGAGAGTCCAGGCAAGAGTCCTGTAAGAAGTTAACTGAAGCAATAGTCCTTATCAGCTCGTTATGATAAATGCAAGGTTGTGAGTTCCCAGCCGGGAAGCTGCAAATTAAGTCAGTTCAAACAGAGAAATAGACAAACCTCAGTTCTGGCAAGGCAGTCTTTGTCGCACGAAACACACAAGGAGCAAACTTTCCAGAAATGCAAATGGTTGTCTGCGACCAATCAAACCACTCCCCTTTCCTCCTATTTATGCCCCAGCCAGGGAGGGGCCAGTCAGTGTCCATGTTTGTTTTGCTTCCCAAACTGGCTTATTGTTCTCTGTTGTTTATCTCTCCTGTTTACTCTGCACATACTTGCATCTGGAACAGGCCCAAGCTGTTCCTCCTCCTCATTCATCTCTGACTCCAAAGGCAGCTGCCTCTCTGCCTGGGAAATGCCAGATGGCCCTGGCTCTATCTCTGTGTCCAATGCTGAGCATCCATCAGAGCCTTCCCCAGGCTCCAGAACTGGCCCAAGTTCTTCCCCAACCTCCTCATCGTTTGAGTTTGCCATCAGTTCAGCTGGCAGCTGGCGGGCCACAACAGTTCCTCTCATTGTTTCTCTAAAGTTCTGCATCAGACTGAATGTCTGTTTTATCAGACATTTTTTATTCCTCCTCATCAAAGTTCAGTAGGAAGTTATATATCATCCTAAGAGTTGATGTTGATTTTTTAATAAGTTTTAATGACAGTTTCATTTGAAATGACAGATTCTGTCATTTTTCTTAATGGCCCTAACAAAGGCCACTTAAGAGTAGATATCATCATGAGCATTCTTCATACCTCTATGATAAATTTACAGAAGGTATAGCCTCCTATAGCTTGTCTTACCCAGTTTCAAGTATATTTACTAGATATGTGTTTACATTAAGTAATGTGTTTAATTACTTAATAAAGTAATAAAGTAATAAAGTAGTGAAGAAATCAAGCAAGTAGACAGTACATAGTTGCAGAGTCATAGCAACTTTTTCAAAAACCTAAATATGATTTTTCCCACTCTGCTGAGTATGGCCAATTATAAATAAATATAAATCAGTGTTTAGATTTCTCAGGATTCTGAAAACATTATCAGGTTTGGTGTAAGTTTAAAAATCAAGTTTCTATTTTCTCTCCTATTTTCAGCAATTCTAGAGTGATGTTGATGTGAGTTACAAGACTTCTGCTTCCACCAATCAATTCTTTTGATCTAATAGGACATTTCCTAACGGGGTGGGATGACTCAAAGACAACAAATCCAACACTTTAGATGTCTGCCATTGTTTGCTGCCAGTTGTTGAACATCTAATTCCTCTTTCTTTGTTAAATATGGAAGTAGCTTTCTAGCATAGAATATTGCTGCAGACAGAAATAATAACAACAAAGCTTATAGAGATTAGTACTTATTTTTATTAGTAAAAAGCCCAAGAGCAATGGAGCAAAAAGTTATTAGCATTGCCTTACCATGTAATCTTTGTTACATGAACTGCAAGTTACAAGTTGGCTTCTGGGTAGTGCTGGGTAGTGCTGGTTGCTGTATATCACATACAGAACCCTTCCTGGCCATCCTTCTCTTCCATGTAAAGCCCTTCCATGTAAAGGACTATCTTTCTCCTATCATGCCAGTCCATATTTTAATAACTAGCAGAGCCAGTATGCTTCAGAATCAATCTATCAAGCAATGCTATCTGATATGAACTAGGAAACAATTCAGGGGTGGGTTCTACTTACCTTTACTACCGGTTTGTAGCGGAACCGCATGCTCTTCTGCGCATACGCAGAAGCATTTTGATGGTGTCAGTTTTGGTGGGCGGAGCCTCCTGCCGGTTTTACTACTGGTTCTATAGAACCAGTGTGAACCGGGGGCAACCCACTACTGAAACAATTGCCTTTTGGAATCACATTCCTCCTACTCTCATTTAGACAAATCTTCCTGAGGCACTGAGCTAAGGAATTGTTTGAGGTCTTTCTGTGATGGTTTTGTTGACATTTATTTATTTTCTGGATTTATATATGTTTTTTATTTTATATAATCAATGCAGCACACATAATGTTGCCTTTCCTATTTTCCCAACACAATCCTTCCAGTATATTTGGCAGAGTGTGACTTGCCCAGTCACCCAGGTCACTTCCATATTTAAGAGAAGATCTAAACCTCTAGTTTCTGGTCCAGCACCTTAACCACTACATCAAATTAATTCTTACTTAATGTGTTTTTTGTCTTAGCCATCTATTCTTTTTTATGGTTTTGATTATTGTTTGACATTATTATTTTAATATCTACAGTACCCAATATTCCGAATGATTAATAAATGAACAAAAGGTCATGGAATCTACTAGTTTGTATAAAATGAGGCAAAATATCTATTTCATTACCAGTGGAAAAACATAACAAAATCATGGAAACTGACGGTAATGACAGTTCTGAGAATATTAGTCTAATCAATGAGAAGCACATTGTTGTTTTGTTTAGTTGCTAAGCAATGTCTGATTGTTCAGAACCCTGTGGACCATAGCATGCCAGGCTCCTTTGGGCAAACGTTGTCTTCCAGAGTGTGCCCAAAATCATGTTCATTGTGTTGATGGCACTATCTTACCATTTTACCCTCTGTCATCCCCTTCTCCTTTTGCCTTCAATCTTTCCCAACATCAAAATCCTCTCTTCTCAGAGGTCAAAATATTTGAACTTTAGGTTCATATCTGTCCTTCCAAAGAACAATCAGAGTTGATTTCTTTTAGGGTGGACTGATGCGATCTCCTTGCAGTCCAAGAGTCTTCTCCAACACCACAATTCAAAAGAATCAATTTTTCGGTGCTCAACCTTCCTTCTGGTCTAACTGTCACGGCCATACATTACCCCTGCAAAAAACAAGCGTCTTTTAATTTCATTGTTGCAGTTACTATCTGCAGTGACCTTGGAGTCCAAAAAAATAAAATCTGTCACTTTTTCCATGTCTTCCTTTTCAATTGCCAGGAAATGATGGGACCAGATGCCATGATCTTTTTTTTTTTTAATGTTGAATTAATTTTTTTAAAAAAAATTAAAAAGTTTTTTTAATGTTGAGTTGATAGGCACATTAGGTAATGTCAAAGAAGGAATGGAAAGCTGTCAAATAATGGGAATCCTACACTGTCTTGGACTACATATTTTGCATCTAATAAGCAAATGTTGAGAAAGCACAGTGAGACAATCTATGTACCTCCCAATATTAAGCACAAGTATTTTTGTTAAGAAGAAATTGTAATGATGGAATATCCATTTGGAATGTTTTTGTCTATTGTTAAAGTTACCAATTAGATCTTTCCCCCCCTACATAGTTCATTTATGTACTTAGCACCTATATCCATGATGGCGAACCTATGGCACATGTGCAGAGGTGGCACGCAGCCATCACCCCAGTTCAGCTCTGCCACGTATGCTCGCATGCCTCCCACTGGCCAGCTGATCTTCGGGTCTCTGCCTTGCATGACGCGTGTGGAGGGCATGCACACGTGCACGGAGAGATGGGGTGCATGTGGGGGCCGCATGCATGTATGCATGGAGGGACGGGGAGCATGCACAGGTGCAACACATGCATTGCATTTTGGGGGTTTGCACACATTTGCAGGTCCAGAAAACGTTAGCCATCACTGACCTATATGATGTAGCTGAAAATCCTTTTTTCCAACTAGTTCTTAGTTTAGAGGAAAATTTTATCTACAGCAGACTTAGGACACATGACCCAATCATATTGGCCCACATACTAAATTAAATGTACCAGACTTCATATTTATTTATAAAAATGCATGTGATATCTATAAAGGAAAAGTAAATACCTGGGTTATTGCAGCGTGATGCTGTTTTTGCAAGTATGTTCACAGGAAAAAAAAAAAAGAAAATGGATAGTTGACAGAGTCCTGGAAGGAAGCTTAGAAAATGTGACAGGGAACATTATCACTTCTGTAGTTTCCCATCTGGTGTCTCCTAATATGACATTTTTTGAGCACTAGAAACAGTAGGCCAAGCATTTTATGAATAAGGATGCCTATTTATGGCAACATTTTATTATTTTATTCCAACTTTATTTTAAATTTTAAATGTATTGGTTTAAAATTTTTGCTTGTCATTCATCTGTTCAAAGTTTGCCAGTAAAATACCTTCTGAAGGTATTTTGGTCTAAATAGAAAGAAATCATCACAACTCTGGTTGCAGATATATGAATAACTTCATATCTCAGTAAAATTCTAAATCATGGTAAATATAAATATAATTTAAATATCTGATATTATTGTAATCTGTAAAATTTTAATAACTCTTACAAACCATTTTAATATAGCTTTTCACACAATAGTTTAGTTGAAAAATAGCATAGAATAGTTCCCTCCTTGAAAACCAGTGTGAGGTTAGTTAGTTGCTCTTTACTTCTGTTTTCCTTTGTGATTTACAGAGGAGAAGCATCTTAATAGTTCTTAGTAATGTTCTCATTTCCTCATATTATTTGAGAATAATCCAGGAACCAGACTAACAGATTCAGGCCATGCTCAGCTTGTTCTGGCCTTGCTGTCTGGTTTAACCATAGTTTAATTAAATAACAGTCATCGTTAGCAATTTGTAAAATCACCCAGGCATTGCTATGATTATACAAAGCTGTCTGTATTCATAGTTTATTGCATCAACAATGGATGCTATAAATTGTTAGCTTGGATAGGCTAAATAAAAGCTTCTGAGCTCTTGAACATAAGCATGACAGATGAAAAATGGAGAAAGTGCTTGAGTTTGAAACTTGCTGCAGTTCATAAAAGGAAATTGTGGTTTCCACTTAACTTTAGGCACTCTTATAGCTTTTTTTTTAAAAAAAATACTTAAATAGTAGCTTCACATTATCTCAACTTTATGCCATGTTGCTCCTCTTTTGGTTTTTTCTTTATCTTCTTCAGCTATCCTAACCTTAACATCTCCATCTACTAATTGTTACTCTTTTTCACCATTTTCCACTGGTAAGAAAGAGGGAGATATGGGTGAGTTGTGTACATATGCAGTAGAATTGTTTTTGTGTACCAATTTAGTTGGGCTATTAATTAATTGTAATTAATCATTATCATTAATCACAATGATTTAATTAATTAAATTAATATCATTATTGTAGCACAGCTCTTCCTAGCAGTGCAGCCTGAGGCAACACTGTAATGGTATATGGGAATCACCTTGGGAGACAGGAAGAAGAACCACAGACTAGAAAAATAAAACAGATATTTTAGCCCAGAGAAGGAGAGGGGGTAACCGAAGTATTTCAGATGAGATCCTAACTACTTTTCTGGAGAATGATAGTAGAGGCAAAAATACTTTCAGTCTTGCAAGAGTCTGTTAATATAACTTTACAATGAAGATAATATTGGTACAAATACTTTATACTTTTTATGTAGACTGCCTTGAAGGGCTCACAATCACAGACATCTCTGTCTGTTATATACATGATTATTGGAAAAAAGAAAACTTCAGCATTGATTTCAACTGGAAATATATGTGTATGTAATCTCAATCTCCCCTCCACCCAAACTAGTTGGCATGCAGCTGCCAATCTTTCTAAATGACTGGTGACATAGTATATGAAGTTAATAACTTATGACTTCAATTGGGATCAGAAGCTTGGTTGTTGAGCAAGGCAGTTGCTAGGTGAGATGTCACTGCTTCTTCCAACAATTGTAATATTGGTGTTCAAAATTGTGGTTGTTAAGCAATCTTGCAGATTGTTAAACAGATGGAGTCCCAGGTAAGGAACACAGGGTGCCTTGGGATGGATATCTGAGAGAAATCCTATAAGGCCAGACACAGAACACTAATGGCTTTCTCTCCACTCAGGTGGTAAAATCTTCCCCGCTGCAATCCAAATAGGATTATCAGTCCCTGATCACATAGATAGCAATAGAACTTAGATTTATATACCACTTCACAGTGTTTCACAGCCTTCTGGTTTATAGAGTCAGCATATTGCCCTCAACAATCTGGCTCCTCATTTTACTGACCTCGTAAGGATGGAAGGCTGAGTCAATCTTGAGATGGGGATACTCGAACTGCCAAACTGCTGGCAGCTGGCAGTCAGCAGAAGTGGCCTTTAATATTTGTGTGTGCCTTGTATTGGGTCTCCCTAAACCTCCCCTACTCTCTGAAATATCTTGTGCACCTTACCTTATTATGTTGCCTCTCTGCTCAGGGAGAACAGATCATATGATGACATTCTGTTTGAATTTCAACTCTCTGTGTTTGGGCCTCCGGGGGTGGGGGTGGAGCCTGGGAGGGTGAAAAATGGACTTAGCAACCATGCTATCATGTGCCAAAAGTGGGGGGAACGCGGGGTGTATTTGTCATGCATGCATGCAAGGGGGGGCTCTGGGCACAGGACATTGAATTGTGGGTGTGGGCATGTGAGCGCATGACCCTTCCCCCGTGTTCCCCCTGCTTTTGGCAAGCAACGGCAAAAAGGTTAGCCATCACTGGTATAGTCTTTCGTTGAACCCACTTTAATATTACTCCTTACTGGAGAGCTAATTCCACATAAGAAAGAACTGCATCAGTGAAAGTCAGGTGCAACTCTACTGTGAGTATGATAGGGACATGTGGACTAAACCTACTTCACTGTTTTATCAAAACATCCAAGTCACTCAAATAACAGCGGTTTCCTTATTCTCAGATCAAGATGTAGCCACATTACATCCAGCCTAATATGAACAGCAGGGTCTTTGTAATAGTTTCTAAAAATAATGATTTTGTCTGCATGTGATTATGAAATAATTAATATCCTACTGTTTTAGTACTGTCCTTGTTTTCCTCCATCTTTTATTTAAAGTTTCTGTCTTGTTTTATCACATTTTAAAGTCTTTAATTTGCATCATCTCTTTTATTTAAATACAGTAGTTACAGTGAGGATGGCATCTCAGTGTCTGCTGCTTCTTCTCTTTCTCATAGGAAAATGGATTTCTATAGATTCAGTGATGAATTATAGAAGCTAAAGCCCAACCTTTTTAGAGAATGCCAGCTGGATGAAGGCTGATGTATGGAATAACTCAGAGGTGGTATTCAGCATGTTCTGATAGTTCTGGAGAACCAGTAGCGGAAATTTTGAGTAATTCGGAGAACTGGTAAATACCATCTTTGACTGGCCCTGCCCCGATCTATTATCTACCTCCCCAATCCCAGCTGATCGGGAGGAAATGGGGATTTTGCAGCATCCTTCCTCTGGAGTGGGGAGGGAATGGAGATTTTACAGTATCCTTCCCCTGCCACACCCACCAAGCCACACCCACAGAACCAGTAGTAAAAAATTTTTGAATCCCACCACTGGAATAACTGAACCCCATCTGTACCTCAACTTTTCAACTTTGTTAGATACCATACTTTTATATTGTTACCAGGAGTCAGAGAGGATTAATCATGCAATCTGATTAGTGTCTTTTCTTAGAAAACCAAAGACACACTATATCTTTGTTTAAAACAAATATTCAGATGAGAAAAATATGATATTAAAATGAAATATTAAATAATATTTCTTGGATTGAAAAACAGGATTTAGCGATAGGATCTCTCTCCCTCTTCCTCCCTCCCTCCCTCCCTCCCTCCCCCCTCTCTCTTCTAACATCTATCTCTTACACTAATATTGGTCTGTTGTAGATGAGCAAAACAGAAGAGCCATAGGGTTACTTAGATCTTATGTAAAATGTTAATGTGACTTCAAGGGAAAAGATTGCTTTATAACGCATGAGAAAATAACATAACTAGAAAAGGAGACATGGGAATAAAAACAATGCAGATACATTCCTTGAAAAGGAACATAGGTTTGACATATGACTTGTGCCAAGGCTTTATCTGTTATTCTAAGAAGCTGATTCTGTACTTTCCTGAGAAAGGAGAGCCATAAGGAAGAGTATACATTCTTGAGTATACTGCTTCTTCTAAAGGTATGAACTCTGATATAAATTAATCATTAATAGGGACAAAGTAAATAATTGACAAAGTAAATAATTTTTTCTTGTAAATGTGCTACAATTTATATACATGTATATGTATGTATATCAGGGGTGAAATCCAGCAGGGTCTGACAGGTTCTGGAGAACCGGTAGTGGAAATTTTGAGCAGTTCGGAGAACCGGCAAATACCACCTCTGGCTGGCCACAGAGTGGGGTGAGAATGGGGATTTTGCAATATCCTTCCCTCAGGAGTGGGGAGGGATTTTGCAGTATCCTTCCCTTGCCATGCCCACCAAGCCACACTATGCCCACCAAGCCACGCCCACAGAACTGTTAGTAAAAAAATGTGGATTTCACCACTAATGTATGTATGTATGTATGTATGTATGTATGTATGTATGTATGTATGTGTGTATATATATATATATATATAGTATATACAACAGGGGTGAAATCCAGCAGGTTCTGACAGGTTCTGGAGAACCAGTAGTGGAAATTTTGAGCAGTTCATACCACCTCTTGGCTGGTCCCAGAGTGGGGTGGAAATGGAGATTTTGCAGTATCCTGCCCCTGCCACACCCACCAAGCCATGCCCACCAAGCCCACCAAGCCACACACATGTAACCAGTAGTAAAAAAAAATTGGATTTCACCACTGATAAAAAATATATATTCACACATACACACATATATGTATAGATAAATATAGATGTAGATGTATGTGTGGTATTATATTTATATAAAGAAGAATATGATTACTATTTAACCTAATCTGGCTTTATATGCTAACTCTCCACAATCTCAAAGTATTAATTTTTCTGAGACTGTTCCTAATACTCTAGAAATGTATGGCATCTTGAGTCTTCACCTAGCACACAAAAGAAAGTATGTTGATCAATCAAAAGGCCACCAAATTTCCTTTTTACCATTGTCAAGAATACAATACAATAAAGCCTTGAACGAAGTTTAAAGCTTTGCTTTAGTTCCTATATGTGAAATTAACAACTACTCTGGCAATATTCAATCTTTCCTGTTTGTACATTTCCTAATCTAGCCACGCTCTTATCTTTCAGGAAATCATTATCCAGCATTCAATCTAACAGTTAATTTAGCTCTGCTCAGTCTTACACTGGTTATTATCTGAAGAAAAGGTTAAGTTAAAGCATACCAGTCATAGATGTTTATCTGTGTGAGAGCCCCTTTGGATTCATATGTCAGTGTCTGAAAGTCTTGGCTGGCACATTCTATATTAATGCCATTGTGCTTTTTAAAAATATGAATTATATTTTATCCTGAGTTTTTATTAATAAAACTATTAATAATTTTGCATGTTTGTTTATTCTGGTGAACAAATTATGTTTTTGAGCAATCACAAGCTTAAAGGATGCTAATGGCTACTTCGTCCCACCCAAAACCAAGCATGCACAGGTAGGAGTTTTGATCCCCTTTTGACAATTTAATCCTCACCCCTTGCCTAAACTTGTTTTGTGACATGGAGAAGGTATTTAAAAGAAAAGAAAAGCATGTTAGGTCACCAAATCAACCACTCTGGTTTTAGCAAGAGAGAGTGCATAGCTACAAAAAGTATGAATAATTATATACGTTTTTACTCCAGAAGCATAAGGTAATAGAACACAGAATACCAATGCAAAATATGGTGGAATACAAAATGTTCTAGCACCGCCCCCCCCCTTCAAATTTGAGTATCTTTTAATTTTCTAAAACATAGTTTGATTACTTTTAATTAAAATTGCAGTAAGCAAAGCAATGTGTGAATTCAGAAGCAACAGCCCAGCTATAGGGAAAAACTTCAAAAACAATAGTCTGATTATAGAGAAAAACTGATCCTACCAGTTCTACCCACTGGTTTTTTATCACAGGATATCCAAAGATTGGCACAGATGGATTGAGCCATATTTAACATTGCACAATTGTTCCTTTTTCTAAAAAGACATATGACAAATTGGAGGTGTATATGTATCCGGAACTGTAAAGGGAAAAAGGACCTGCCAACAACTGTTCTTCAGTCAACTCCATATGGCTTCTCTAAGATATGTTTTGTTAACCAGGCAACTTCAATTGCTTATCTGAGAAATGTAATATCATATTTATGGCTTATTTATTTGCAGAGTCTTTCTCCAAGAGTTTTTCTCTTCATCAGCACTTTCTGATGACCTCACAAAATTGTTGGTCACTTGAGCAATCCAGGAAGCAGAACAAGAAGAAAAGGAGATTTGTATTAAAAGTTTCCTGGCTGCTGAGAACAAAATGGATCTGAATATTGCTTCATTAAAGCAGACAGAAAAACGATTTTAATACTGTTGAGGGAATTAAAAATATGAAACGAATAGAGGGTACTTTGGGGCAGACAATATCACCCTTAAGGAAGACTAGGAGGAGAAGTGATATTGCCTTTAAAATTTAGTTTTTAATTGTGGAACCAATTCATTGTTGAAATGATGGATATAAGTTTTTTTTAAAAAAATTCCACAAATAGTAACATGCAGAGAGATTAAATGTCAAGACACAAATTGGATGTTGGTGACTAAGTTCACCATAGAGATGGTATTGCTGGAACCATGTGCATCAACCAATGAATTGCTGGCGTTAACCTCAAACCAATGAAAGTCTATCAGCCAAATAGGAAAATACTACTTTGCAAGTGGAGTAGGAACTAGAGGTTATATTGGTAGTGGCTAGGGTTGGGGCAAAAACAGATGACTTCTGTTCCTGCTCTTAAAAAAACAGTTGGTGGTCTGCACTGGCAATGGGTAATTTGGCAGTGCAGATAAGCCCTTGGATCAGTGTTTTTCAAACTTGACAATTTTAATATATGTGGAGTTCAAGTATAGTATAGTATAGTATAGTATAGTATAGTATAGTATAGTATAGTATAGTATAGTACAGTACAGTACAGTACAGTACAGTACAGTACAGTATAGTAGTATAGCCCAGGGGTGAAATCCAGCAGGATTTGACAGGTTCTGGAGAACCGGTAGCGGAAATTTCGAGTAGTTCAGAGAACCGGAAAATATCACCTCTGGCTGGCCCCAGAGTGGGGTGGGAATGGATATTTTGCAATATCCTTCCCCCAGGAGTGGGGAGGGAATGGGGATTTTGTAGTATCCTTCCCCTGGAGTGGGGTGGGAATGGAGATTTTGCAGTTATCCTTCCCCTGCCATGCCCACAAAGCCCACTAAGCCACACCTACGGAACCGGTAGTAAAAAATTTTTGATTCACCACTGGTATAGCCTTTATTGTTATTGTACCAGTGGTGGGTTGCTCCCAGTTCGCATTGGTTCGCAAGAACCAGTAGTAAAAATTTGTAGTAGTTCAGAGAGCCGGTAATAACATTGGCTAGCCACGCCCCCAAAATGGTTCCTGGCCCAGTCGCCGCTCGCTTACCCCGCCCACTTCATCAGATGCTTTTTAAAAAAAAACTTTTAGAAGCATTTTTTCTACAACCTCTTTGGCCGAAGAGGTTGTAGGAAAAAAAATGCCTTTAAAAGCCTCTGGCAATCCCAGCTGAGTGGCCTGATCGTCAGAGGCTTTTAAAAGCATTTTCTTCTGCAATCTCTTAAGGTTGTAAAAGAAATGCTTTTAAAAGTAAAAAAAAAAAGTTGGCCATGCCCACCCAATCACATTACCTCCCCACCAAGCCACACCCACAAAATAAGCCACAGAACCGGTAGTAAATTTTTTTAGAACCACCCCTGCATTGTACATCATATATACAACGAAATTGGTTTAGCCTCTCTGGTGCAATCCATAACAGAAAATACAAAACAACATAAATAGTATAGAGAATAATCCCTATACAAGTAACTGGGGGGGAAAAGACAAGTCATACGTTTCCATATGTATGTAGAGTATGTGATTGGGTTTAAGATTCTGACAATCCATGGGTAGAAGCTGTTTTTAAACCTGTTTGTCCGGCGGGCTATGCTTCGATGTCTTCTGCCTGATGATAGAAGTGAAAAGAGACAATGGCCAGGGTGTGAATCATCCCTAAGTATCTTCCTTACTCTGCTGAAACAGCGAGACCTGGTGATGTCATCTAGTGGTGTTAGTGGGCAACCAATGGTTTCTTGTGCCGAATTGATCACTCTCTGTAGTGCCTTCCTATCCGCAGCTGTTAAACCAGGATACCATACTGTTATATAGTATGTGAGAACACTTTCTATCATAGACCGTTGTTCCACCTGATTTTTCCACAGGACTCTAAGGAAATGAAGTCTCTGTTGAGCCTTACTAAACACCAGGGACGTATTGTTTTTCCAGGTGAGATCTTGACTAATGAGCACTCCAGTGGTGGGTTTCAATTTTTTTTTACTATCGGTTCTGTGGGCATGGCTTGGTGGGTGGCATATCTTGGTGGTGTGGCTTGGTGGGCATGGCAGGGGAAGGATACTGTAAAATCTCCATTCCCACCCCACTCCAGGGGAAGATTACTGCAAAATCCCCATTTCCTCCCGATCAGCTGGGACTTGGGAGGCAGAGAATAGATTGGGGCGGGGCCAGGCAAAATTTTTAATACCAGTTCTCCGAACTACTCAAAATTTCCGCTACCAGGTTCTCCAGAACTGGACAGAACCTGCTGAAACCCACCTCTGGAACACTCCCAAGAATTTAAAAGAGGAAACCCTCTCCACACAACCCCCCTCAATATACAGTGGGATAGGGTCCTCTCTGTGCTTCCTGAGATCTAGCACCATCTGCTCTGTCTTGCTAGATGTAAGTTGTTTTTTGAACATCATATGGATACCTTTTGGACTTTTTCCCTGTATGCTGCTTCGTCCTCTCCAGTTATAAGCCCCAACACCATTGTGTTATCTGCAAACTTTATCATTGTGTTAGATGGACTCCCAGAATTCCCCAGCCAGCCAGGCTCCATATATGGGCAATCTTACTTCATCTAAGACAGTGTTTCCCAAAGTGGGGTACGCGTACCCCCAGGGGTACGGGAAGAGTTTGGTGGGGGTACGCGTTAAACCGGAGTTTAGTGAGGATCACGTGGGAATATCCACTGTACCGTGCTTAGCTGCGCCCACAGAACAAAGAAAGAAATAGGCGCGTATCGCAGTTTTTACACGGGAACTGGGAAACTGGGAAACGGGAACAAAATAACTTTCGTTTATTTTGTGTATGTACCAAAAAAAGAAAAAATAAATATATTTCGATTTTTATTAAAGCATATGTTTTTTATGAGGGGTACTCAGCATTACAAAATTATAGAAGGGGTATATATGTTAAAAGTTTGGGAAACACTGATCTAAGAATTTGAATTGTTTGACATTTGGTTTTAAAATCAGCCTCTGCTGATCCCACCTTTTTCTGACTTTTAATGCTATTGTTAATGAGGAGCCTGAAAGCTTTCAACTATTACAAAACTCCAGCTGAACTAATAAGACCACAGTAGTGGATTTTGGATATTTTTTTTTGCTTCAAAAGTAGTTCTTTTAAAGATATTGAAAAGCTATTTTGTTGCATGCTACATCAAATTAAACATAAATCATCTTCTTACATAGTTTCTCCCTCCTAAAGGGGAAAAAATCCTTCCTAAAATGATAGAGCAAGGCAAGACTATTTTTTTTTAAAAAAATTCGAAATCGATCATTGGAAAGCTTTCAGAATGGAACATCACAAGACCTTGTGTGTGTATGTGTTGACCACTCTGGAGGAATGCTTCTCTGTAGACGAAACATCATGTTTTCCTTACTATACGGACAGTGAGGGTGAAAAAAAGCCCACTGAAAGAAAAAAAAAACCTGTTTCTTTCTGCAATGCTGAGCAACGTCATCTAAGAAAGAATTACTTGCTCTTGGTATAATACACATATCTCTGGCCAAGCAGGATGTGGGTGTTAAATGCCCAGAACACTTAAGCCTGGGGAAAAGGCAAGGTACACCATAGCACAGTGTGGTTAGAATGTGTTGAAGTTCATTTTATAACACATTTTAGGTTAGGCGTACAGTACTTGGAAACACAGAACAATTTGTAAAATTTGGGTGGCTTTGTCAAAGTTCCCTGCTCTCGCAGGTCCTGGGCCTGCTTTATGTAAATGTTTTTGTGACTTCATGTGTGATCGTAACCAGTGTGTCCTTCTCTTTACTAACAAATAAAAAAAGTAGAAAACCTCTGCCACTGCCTTTGATAACACACCAGGAGATGAATGAAATAGAACAGATATAGAATAACAGAGTTGGAAGGGACCTTGGAGGTCTTCCAGTCCAACCCCCTGCTTAGGCAGGAAACCCTACACCACTTCAGACAAACAGTTATCCAACATCTTCTTAAAAACTTCCAGTGTTAGAGCATTCACAACAATAAATAAGCACGGTAAGGAAAAGGACAATGTCTACACTAAGCTTTGTAGTTCTTGAGTCTTTGCTAAGAGAAATAAACAAGGCTACATTGCTATGGTGTGGAAACAGGAAATGCATTCCAAGATCTTAACTGAAAATTAAGTTGTTTCTGAAGTAGAGAAGATTATATAGCGAACTAAAAAGTGCCCAAAGAATTAATCCCTTGCAAAATGTATTTCTGATCGTGTTCTTTTAATTTCTTTTTTCTATGGCCCTCTCATTTACTTTTTCTCCCATTACTGACTTGCAAAGATGAAGCTAAGCCTTTTCCCCAGGATTAGATGTGTTGGACATTTAACACCCACATCCTCACTTATCTTTTACATAAATGATACGTTACACTAAACATAAGCAAAATATTTCACATGTTAAACCATTGGCGCCCAAGAACAGTATTAAGAGACACAGGTGTTGAAGGAGAGAAGTAGCATCGCCTCTATGAGATTTACCGATTCCCTGAATCCAGGTTTCTACCAGAGTGACAAAAAGAATTCATGCCACTGTTCCCACTTCCTGGTGCTGCGCCACTCCTTTTCCTATAAGTGATTCATAAGGAGGGAAAGACGGAAATCGGGGTCACCATTATAGGTTCCTCATTGTCAGCCAACAGAGTCAATCTAACAAATCTGGAATGCAACAGTTTGAGAAGGGTTTAATGATTTGTTGCAGAGTTTATTTTAAAATGTGATACTGTTATTAGGACTAAGAAAACCTGAGTCATTTCAAGTTAGTCAAATCCTTTCTTAGGTTTTTATTGTTATTGTTGGAATGACATTCTATTCTTCCCATTAATATAATATAATAAATATAATAAACATAACATAACATAACATAACATAACATAACATAACATAACATAACATAACATAACAATTAGTATAGTATAGTATAGTATAGTATAGTATAGTATAGTATAGTATAGTATAGTATAGTATAGTATAGTATAGTATAATAGTATTGTAACGTAACGTAACGTAACGTAACGTAACGTAATAATAACAGAGTTGGAAGGAGCCTTGGGGGATCTTCTAGTCCAACCCCTGCTTAGGCAGGAAACCCTACACCACTTCAGACAAATGGTTATCCAACATCTTAATAACTTCCAGTGTTGGAGCATTCACAACTTCTGGAGGCAAGTTGTTTCACTGATTAATTGTTCTAACTGTCAGGAAATTTCTCCACAGTTCTAAGTTGCTTCTCTCCTTGATTAGTTTCCATCCATTGCTTCTTGCCTTGTCCTCAGGTGCTTTGGAGAACAGCTTGACTCCCTCTTCTTTGTGGCAGCCCCTGAGATATTGGAACATTGCTATCATGTCTCCCCTAGTCCTTCTCTTCATTAAACTGGACATACCCAGTTCCTGCAACCATTCTTCTTATGTTTTCGCCTTCAGTCCCCTAATCATCTTTGTTGCTCTTCTCTGCACTCTTTCTAGAGTCTCCACATCTTTTTTATATCATGGCGACCAAAAATTGAATGCAGTATTCCAAGTGTGGCCTTACCAAGGCATTATAAAGTGGTATTAACACTTCACGTGATCTTGATTCTACCCCTCTGTTTATGCAGCCTAGAACTGTGTTGGCTTTTTTGACAGTTGCTTATTTAAGGAATTTACTAATTCAGCCATGTAAACAAGGGCCTGAATGGATCTTTTGGGAAGTTAAACTGATGAAGACTGGCAAAAATCCTGGTCCTGATGGTTATCCTATGAATGATATTAAACATATATTGCTTTTTTGGCTCCTATATTATTGTAAATTTATAAAGATACTTTTTTGAATTGTTTTCCCAATGTTCTTCAGTAAGTGTTATACTTATAACGGTACACATTTATAACTGTGATCTTAAAGGTTGGTCAATTTCTCTGCAACTATTATTTAATCTCTATATTAAATACAGATGCTAAATTTTAGCTACAACTCTGGCACATAACATTACAGATGATATCAACCTTGATAGACCATCCTGGCAATCTGGCTTTATAAAAGGATGGTAAGCTTGAAACACTATTGGATTAGTGGTTAACAGTATGTGTATACTTTCACATGAATTGGAATCAGTACTTGTAATTTTCTTTGGCTGCAGTAAGAGCCTAAGCTTAGCTGTAGCTGAAATTTATGGAGCAGGTTTTGTTTAAAAATGAATTTACTCGTTTATTAATAGGATTAAAATGTGGTATTCTAAACCTTCATCTACAATTAGTACAAAAAGAATCATGTCTTCATCTATTAAGATATTTCATGGAATTTGTCAAGGATTCCTTTTATTTTCTCTTTTATTTAGCTTGATATCTGAAACAGAGGCACATCTTTTTAAGGAGAAATCAAATGAACAAACAAGGGGAGAAAAAAAAAAGAAAAGAAAAAAGTATCTCAGAAATATATTATCAATACGTGGACATGATAATTCCTGGATGGGATGAATGAGATTTTAAACTACATAAGAACTCTGAATTTAATGGGCACGTACCAAATCAGATTGTTCTGTTAAGATGGATATACTGCAACATCGCAGATTTATAGTGTGATGCCTTTGTACTTTCAAGCTTATTCTCTATCAACAAAATGGAATCCATATAATTCTGTCTGCCCAAGGATCAATGTTCTTGTAGGGGCATGGCTGAGCCTGCAGTCTAAAAGTTTGGAAGTCTCAGCTATAGTTGGAATTGCCCTAAATGGATCAACATCACGTAGCTCTCACTTTTTGCCTTGTGGAACAACTTGATAGTGATCAGAAAACATAAGATGGAGGCTTCAATTTAAAACTGAATTAATTATTAAAAATGCAGTATGTTAATATTTTTTTCTACTGTTTCTTTTTTTACCTTGGTTTAGTTTGTTTCTGTTTGCTCTTCTTTGCAATTTGTATTTAAAAAAAAAACTCTTAATATTAAATGATAAAAACCTGTTTAAAGAAATGCTAATATGGGAGCATCATTTATTGAATATTTAAAATGGGAATTCCTATATAATCTTTGCAGGTGCATATCTATAAATAAATGATATATCACAAAAATGCCCTTTCTTTGGACAAGGCTCACAGAGATGTGTCACATTCCCTAAACATGAAGAAGGTCTCAAAATATACTTTCCTTTCCCTTGGTAGTAAGTTAAACTGGGAAAATCAGGGTAAATATAAATATAATATAAATATCTGATATTATAATCTGTAAATTTTTAATATCTTACAAACCATTTTAATATAGATTTTCACACAATAGTTTAGTTGAGAAATAGCAGAGAATAGTTCCCTCCTTGAAAACCAGTGTGAGGTTAGTTAGTTGCTCTTTACTTCTGTTTTCCTTTGTGATTTACAGAGGAGAAGCATTTTAATAGTTCTTAGTGATGTCCTCATTTCTTCATATTATTTGAGAATAATCCAGGAACTAAACTAACAGATTCTGGCCATGCTCAACTTGTTCTGGCCTTGTTGTCTGGTTTAACCATAGTTTAATTAAATAACAGTCATCATTAGCAATTTGTAAAATCACATGCACCACCAAACAGCAACTTATACCACATTTTTCAGTGGTGCATTATACAGATATCCAACAAAGCCAAGAATCCCTTTGAAGATCTGTAAAGTTGTAGTATTTCAAACTAAAGGAAATACAACCTTTTGCCTGTTCCCCAGATGAACCACATTTTGTGTGGTCTATATCCGGCCTGCTGATGCTATAATTAAATGACAGATCAGTGACTCATATTGATGATGTGTGGGTGAGATTTGGAGATTCTTCATCTTTAGTTCTGGATAGAATTGCAATTCTCCAGATCAGCTAGGATACCATAGCTCTTGCTTGAAGAGCAAGTGAGAGCTGTGACCAGGACAGGTTTTGTGCAACTCCTAGCCTGGGAAACCCTGCCCATAGTCATTTGTGTTTTGATCACCTCCTGCTTGTACTATCGCAGCAGGGTATTCTTGAAGACCCTCTGAAAGTTAGAGTTAGTTCAGAATGTGTCAGTGCTGAAAGTCATGTGTGCACCACAGTATAGCTATGTAAAGCTACTGCTTAGTAAACTGCAGTGGATTTCCATAGGTTTCAGGATACAATTTAAGGGGCTAGTTATCATCTATAAAGACCTTCATAGCATGGGGCTATTTGTGGCACTGCCTACCTTCAGTTATATCCAGAGGTGGAATTCATTTACCTTCCCTACCTTCCCTCGCAAAAATGAGAGCGCACGCAGTAATCATGCATTACATCCAGATGGGTGGGTGGAGCCTCCTGCAGTGGCCGCTACTGGTTCGCATGATCTGGAGAGAACCGGCTGAATCCCACCACTGGTTATATCTGCCTAGCCAATAAGATCCAACAGAATATTTGTCTATTTCCCAAAGGACTGAAGAAATTTGCAGAGAAGTTGCCTCCAATATTCAGGGTTTTTCCCCTTCTCCCTTTCCCAGTCAAGTTGAAATCCCAGCAATACATTTATAATATATAAAGTGGCAGAAATTGCTCCTAGGGCAGTTTTTAAAAATCCTCTCATGCTAGGAACCAGAAAAAAAAAAGAAACTATTTCTGCCATTTCTATGGAATTTTAGTGTCAGTCATTTTCACTACATCATTTCTTAGAACAAACACTCTGTCTCCCATCCTGTTTCATTGCAGGTGCCTTCAACTGGTCCACTGTATTCCTGAAAATAGATAAATATGTAGGAGTTGTCTCATAGTTCAGTGTAGTTTCCATAATGAGGTGTCTCCCAGACTATTCAGTATATGGCTATGGTTACAGAATGGAGGAACTGGATTTATCATTTAAAAATCATCTTCATTATTATTATTTTTATTTTTATTATTTTTATTTGTATTACCCTGTTCCCCCCAAATAAGACATCCCCTGATAATAAGCACAATCGGGCTTTTGAGCACATGGCAATAAGGCCAAGCGCTTATTTCAGGGTTCAAAAAAATATAAGACAGGATCTTATTTTTGGGGAAACATGGTATTATGTTGGCTCCTCATTATATAAAGGTCAAAACTAAAAAGAAGCTGTTAGTTTTGGTGTTTTTCTCTTCCCTTCTTCCTTTTTTAAAAATTTTCATACCATGCATTTTAGATTAGCTAACCCTACAGAAAGTAACATATTGGATTAAATATACTAACAAATAATATTTTTAATGATATTCTGGGTACCCATATTGTCCTTCCTTCAAGCAGTTCAAACACTAACCATGAACTTATGCCATTAAATATACAAAATATGTTTGAAAGATTATTTAGATTGACCTAACCCTAGGCTGGGATGTGATGGCTCAATGGCTATGATGCTGAGCTTGTAATTTGAAAGGTCGGCAGTTCAGTTGTTCAAATCTCTAGTGCCGTGTAATGGGGTGAACTCCCGTTACTTGTCCCAGCTTCTGCCAACCTACCAGTAGCAGTTCAAAAGCACATAAAAAATGCAAGTAGAAAAATAGGGACCACCTTTGGTGGGAAGGCAACAGCATTCCATGCACCTTTGGCATTTATTTATTTATTTATTTAATTTTATTTTTAATTAGATTTATATGCCGCCATTCTCCCAAGGGACTCAGGGTGGCTTACATACAGCTATCAACAATACAAACCACAGTTTTAATTCAAATTAAAATTACAACCCCCAATAAAACAATTTAAAATTATAGCATTGTAAATCACCACGTTCTGGTTATTGTTGGAACAGCCACGTCTTCAGTTTGCAGTGAAAGGAGAGGAGGTGGGGGGCTATCCTGAGCTTGGTGGGCAGACCATTCCACAGGGTCGGTGCTCCAACAGAGAAAGCTCTCCCCCGGGGGCCGCTAGCCGACATTGTTTGGCTAATGGCACCCCGGCCTAAGCCATGTAGGGCTTTATAAGTAAGCACCAGCATCTTGAAATGGACCTGTAGAGCAACCGGCAGCCAATGCAGCTAGCGCAGGAGAAGTATAACATGGGAGTAACTAGGAGCCCCCGTAACTGCCTGGGTGGCCGCATTCTGGACTAGCTGGAGCGTCCGGATGCATCCCAAGGGCAGCCCCATGTAGAGGGTGTTACAGTAGTCCAACCGAGAAATAACAAGGGCATGAGTGACCGTGGGGAGGGCATCTCGGTTTAGGAAAGGGCACAATGGCACACAAGATGCACTTGTGCGAAAGCCCCCCTGGTTATGGCCATCAGATGATCATCTAGGAACAGCCGAGAATCCAGGAGGACACCCAGATTGCGAACCCTGTCAGAGTGGGTAAGAATCTCCCCTTCGATCACTAAAGATGGTACCTCTAGATCCCAAGATGCCAGCATCCACAGCCACTCAGTCTTGAAAGGGTTGAGTCTGAGCCTGTTCCTTCCTATCCAAGCCCACACTGCCTCCAGGCAACGGGACATCAAAGAAGGAGCATCCCTAGGGTGGCCCGGGGTGGAGATATAAAGCTGGGTATCATCCACATATTGGTGATACCTCACCCCACGAATGATCCCATGAATGATCTCACGAATGATTTCACCCAGCGGCTTCATATAGATGTTAAAAAGCAGGGGAAAGAGAACTGATCCCTGAGGCACCCCACAAGTGAGGGAGGATCTCTGACCCACCGCTGATACAAACTGCGAGTGGCCCGAGAGGTAGGAGGAGAACCACTGCAACACAGTGCCTCCTATCCCCACAGTGCCTCCTATCCCCACAGTGCCTCCTATCCCCAACCTACTGCAGTCGCTGCAGTAGATACCATGGTCAATGGTATCAAAAACTGCTGAGAGGTCAAGAAGGGACAGGATGGAGGAACAACCCCCATCACGGGCCTGCCACAGATCATTCACTAGGATGACCAATGCCGTTTCCATGCTGTGACCGCACCTGAAGCCAGATGGGTAAGGGTCCAGGTAGTCTGTTTCCTCTAGGAAATGAGGGAATTGCTGTGCCACCACAGTCTCAACAATCTTTGCTAAAAAGCAGAGGTTGGAGACTGGATGATAGTTGTTAAGGGAGTCCGGGTCCAGGTTGGGCTTCTTAAGGAGGGGTCGAACAACCGCCTCTTTGAGTGCAGAGGGGATGAACCCCTCCCTCAGCGAAGCATTAATAGCAGCCTGGATCCAGTCTCCGGTCACCTCTCTGGCTGCAGAAACAAGCCAGGAGGGACATGGGTCCAATGTGGAGGCCCCCAGCTGACCCATAATCCTGTCCACTTCATCCAATGAAACAGGCTCAAACTCAACCCAAGTGTCCCCACCAAGACTCCTCAGTGGACTCTGCCCAGTCAGAGTGCAACTCGGTCTGGATCTGAGCAATTTTATCTTGCAGAAACTGGGCAAAATCCTCAGCTCGGCCCTGCAAGGGGTCCTCCCTCGCTCCAAGGTTAAGAAGGGTGTGGGTCACCCTAAACAGGGTGGCTGGGTGGTTTTCTGCAGATGCAATGAGAGCAGAAAAATATTGTCGTTTTGCCGCTTCCATTGCCACAAAATAAGACCTAATATATTTATTTATTTATTTATTAGATTTATATACTGCCCTTCTCCTTACGGACTCAGGGCGGTGCACAGCCAATTAAAAACAAGCACACAAAAGTTAAAATTTCATAAAAAACAATATAAATGGCCATAAATTAAAACCATTTAAAGATAATAAAAAACTCTAAAATGATAAAATATTTACAGGAATCAGGCTAAGCCGGCAAGCTGAAAAAGATGAGTTTTTAAAGCCCGCCGGAAGGTCGGGAGGTCGGAGATTGTTCTTAACTCTGGAGGCAGATCATTCCAAAGGGTGGGTGCTGCCACAGAGAAGGCTCTCCCCCTTGGGGTCGCCAGCCGGCATTGTCTGGCTGAAGGCACCCTGAGGAGGCCCTTTCTGTGGGAGCGAACCGGCCGGTGGGAGGCGCTTGGTGGCAGAAGGCGGTCCCGTAAGTACCCTGGCCCTAAGCCATGGAGCGCTTTAAAGGTGATTACCAACACCTTGAAACGCACCCGAAAGTCCACCGGCAACCAATGCAGCTCACGCAGGAGAGGTGTCACGTGGGAGCGTCCCGTTGCTCCCATAATCCCCCGCACGGCCGCATTCTGTACCAGTTGGAGCCTCCGGGTGCACCCCAAGGGGAGCCCCATGTAGAGAGCATTGCAGTAGTCCAGACGGGAAGTGACAAGAGCATGAGTGACCATGCGTAGGGAGTCCCGATCTAGAAAGGGTCGTAACTGGCGTATCAGGCGAACCTGATAAAAAGCCCTCCTGGCCACGGCTGTCGTATGATCCTCTAAAGACAGCCGTGAATCCAGGAGGACGCCCAAGTTGCTAACCCTTTCCGTGGGGGCCAATGATTCGCCCCCAATAACCAGCGATGGTGTCAGCTGGCTATATCGGGACGCCGGCAGCCACAGCCACTCGGTCTTGGAGGGGTTGAGTCGAAGCCTGTTTCTCCCCATCCAGACCCGCACAGCTTCAAGGCACTGGGACATCACTTCCACGGCATCGTTGGGGTGGTCTGGGGTGGAAATGTACACTGAGTATCATCAGCGTACTGATGGAACTCCACCCCAAAACCACGGATGATCTCACCCAGCGGCTTTACATAAATGTTGAACAGGAGGGGTGAAAGGACCCTTGTGGCACCCCACATACCAGGCGCCTCGGGGTTGACCGCTGCCCCCCTGTCAACACGGATTGCAACCGGTCGGAGAGGTAGGAGGAGAACCACCGCAAAACGGTGTCCCCCACCCCCAGTCCCTCCAACCGGCGCAACATGATACCATGGTCGATGGTATCAAAAGCCGCTGAGAGGTCTAACAGCACCAGGATAGAGGAGTACCCCCTACCCCGGGCCCTCCAGAGATCATCCACCAATGCGACCAATGCCGTTTCGGTGCTGTATCCAGACCTGAAGCCGGACTGGAGCGGGTCTAAATAGACAGCTTCATCCAGGTACCGGGGGAGCTGCCGCGCAACCACACTCTCAACAACCTTCGCTAAAAAGGGAAGGTTGGAGACGGGACGGTAATTAGCTAAAACAGCTGGGTCCAGGGAGGGCTTCTTGAGGAGGGGCCTCACCACCGCCTCCTTCAAGGCGGTCGGAAGGGCACCCTCACTCAAAGAAGCGTTTATAATCTCCTGGAGCCAGCCTCGTATAACCTCCCGGGAGGCCAGCACCAACCAGGAGGGACACGGGTCCAATAAACATGTGGTTGCGTTCAGTCTTCCCAGAATCCTGTCCACGTCCTCGGGAGCCACAGGATCGAACTCAGCCCAGATAACACTCTCAAGACCAGGCTCAGTCACCCCGCCTGAACTAACCCAGTCAGCGGCCAAGTCATCCCGAATCTGAGTTATTTTATCATCCAGATATTGAACAAAATCCTCAGCACGTCCCTGTAAGTTCTTAACTGTGTTCGGTCGGATTCAGATCCGGAGGACCTCTAACCATCCAGGCATCTTTGGTCTGCCATGTGATTACAGAGATGTCTTCAGACAGTGCTGGCTCTTTGGCTTTGAAATAGAGATGAGCACCGTCCCCTAGAGTCGGAAACTAGCACATGTGTGCGAGGGGAACATTTACCTTTAACTTTAACTCTAGGCTATGTACAAAGCCTTATGGAGAAGCATGAATCTCCAAACTCTCTTTATTCTCTGTATCAACTGGTATAATATGTAGGAATTTGGTGAAGAAATATAATTTATCAATAATTCAGCATATTTTGAAAATATAACCATACATAGAGATACACATACACACACATATTTTAATTTCATATTGGTAATGTTTTATTCATTTAAGGTTCCTGAGAAAATAATGCCTGTGTTTATGTCTCTCTAACTAGCAAATTTAGATTACTATACACTCAGGTCTTCTGATCTAGCAGTTTGATTTCCTGATTTGTGCAGTGCGTTGTAAATCCACAGCTTAATGTTAAAACCATAGTCACACTATTGGTTTCCACTGTGGACAGAAGAAAACTTTCTTTTAGACTTAGAATAAAACCAACAGTGACATTCTTGCAGGGGTAACCACATTGTGGCAGGAAAAAGCTCATGATTGGGGGCTCATGATAGAAGGAAGGTATTTTCCCCCCTCCTTCTATCTTAAAATATGAACAGGTGGGGTTTTTAAAAATATTTTCCATCTCTCATCTTACCATGACACCCCTTGTTCTGAATGTCCAGAGAGTACATAAGTGAATTGAAATGAGCCTTGAAATATTCATCTTCCCATCGTCCTAAGGAAAAGATCAACCATGAGACTTTACTTGGCAATCATTCTAGCTATTTCTTTTCTGGAGAACTTCAAAGTCCTTATTATCAGAGGTATGTTTTGGTTCCGCCCCGCCTTTTCAATTCAAGAGTAGCATCTGAATTGCTATTCCTAACTGGGATAATATTTGTACTACATGCTCTTCTAGAAGTAAAATCAGTTTCAATGTGATATGAATTTCTCTCTGGATTTCTGCTCCATTTTCTGTCAATTTAAGAGGTTAAAACTTTTATAGATGTTTTTATAACTGTATAAAAGAGTTGATTTGAAGTCTTTAATGTCTATTAAAATGGTGTAATCTCATGGAACTATTCTCCAAATAGTTCTGATAATTAGCTGTGCAACTCCTTTGAAGTGTGTAAAGTATTAAATACAGCTTTAATATTTTTCATGAATACAATCTTGCCATTAGGCTCTATGCCTTGGTAAAACATTGTAGTGCCAATTTTCATATATGTGCACAACTCCTTGAATGCACAGAAAGCTGTGTAGATTTATCACCAGTTTTGCAAGCAGGTCCTTGATTTTTTTGGTTGCAAATGGATACCAAAAAAGGCACCTGAATAGACAATCAATTTCATTTGTTTGGCATCTTTTTGTCTTCTTTTTCTTTCTTCCATTAAATAAAGTCATCTTGGAATTCAGCCTCCATGATCATGAAATAGAGTGAACAATTTTTATCATTCATAAGGAAAAGAATCCGTTATGAATCAGAAGAATGTCTTTTTGATCCTCATAAGTCCGTATATGACTAGGGGTTTGATCCTGTTACAATTATATTTACAGATCATAGATAAAGTATTTCCATTTTTATTAGGTCTCAAATTTGACTTAAAGGTTTTTGAACTATTCATTAGGCAAACTATACATGAGCACACATGAGATACAAACTTAAGGTAAACTGCACCAAACTCAATTGCAGAAAATACGACTTCAGCAACAGAGTGGCCAATGCCTGGAATGCACTACCTGACTCTGTGGTTTCTTCCCCAAACCCCTAAAACTTTAACCTTAGACTACTGTTGACCTCACCCCATTCCTAAGAGGTCTGTAAGGGGCATGCATAAGCGCACAAACATGCCTACCGTCCCTATCCTAATGTCCCCTATTATTCGTATCCATTTCATGTATTAATAATCATGTTTATACTTGATTATTTATCTAATACATGCTTGACAAAATAAATTTTAAAAAATAAACTATAATGGATGTTTAAAATTTAATCATTCCTATATTGGAAAAGCTTGTATTTTAGTTTCACAACTGTGCTCTCACTAGTTCTGATTCAGTATCTTGGATATGATTTACTTTTGCCAATAGGTATAGGAATCTACTTGTGTGGGTATAATCTCACTGTGTTTATTCTTCTTTAAATAAATTAAAGTATTTGTCCTGCATTGTTGGAGAATTGGAAAGAACATTCTGCAAATTAATGCCAAATAATACCAATTATCTACAGTAATTGGTGGCAATTGCAATTAACAAGCATTTTTTTTTTTGGAAAATAAATGTTCCTATGCTGCTAAACTATGATTATTAAGAAGTATAAGATTATCTATTACATATATGTGTGTGTGTGTGTGTGTATATAATATATAAAATATTATATCCATAGGTATATAAGTACATTTAAGTTGCTGTTCAGATGTAACTTTGATATCTGAAGTAGTATGTATACCTATGTGAACAGACAGAATTGAAAAAAATGGGAAGGAAGGAAGGAAAATTACTTCTTTCAAAGAACTAATTGATTGAAATTATTGGATAAATAATGAAAACACCTTCAGGAATTAGATGGTACATGTGTAAGGTTTGAAAATTTGACAAGAATAAAATATTTTCAACATTTTTTTTTAAGGAACCTTAGGTAGTCAACCTCTGGCACTTAACTCCTGTAGAGACCTGCATACAGAAGAAATAAACATTAAACAACTTGAAAATTACGAAATACATTATTATCCCAGAAAAGTTGTGATGTGAGTATCTAATCTTCAATTGTAGGCCTGGAAAAAAATAAAGTTGCCAAGGTTGGAGACCCCTGATTTAGAATACACTATATACTTCTAAAGATATTTGAGTACAACTTGGTAAGAGGAAGCCCCATTAGTTTAAGGTACCAAAAATCAGGAGGAGATTGTAACATATTTTCTGATTAAAAAGCATTAGCTTGTGAGTTGTAGGTCCTATTATCAGATGCCACTCTATGCATTTGATGAATAGAACTTCAGCTTACAAAAATTTATTCCTTTTAATAAAACATATGTCTAGTAGCAGAAAAGGTGCTACTAGAGTTGTTCAAACTATTTTAGTACACCTTTATAAGGTATTTCTATGACAGATCAGCCAAATGCTCCTAATAATTTAAGAGCTGACAGCAAGGGTGAAATGCTACTGGTTCACACCGGTTTTTGCAAACAGGTAGTGATGGCGGCGGGTGGTTTGGAGAACTGGTAGCCGTGGCAGTGCAAGGCTCCGCCCACCTGCCCAGTCACTGTTTTTTACCCTCTGCGCATGCGCAGAAGGCTTTGCACATGCGCAGAGGGTCCAAGAGTGCATGTGATGTGGCGCATACACTTCTGAACCAGTAAGAAAGGTAAGTAGATTTCACCCCTGGCTGACAATAAATATTAAAGGCTTTTTTATTTATCTCTAGTACCTGGTGTTCACAAATACATTTTAAATTACAGTTGTTATCATCTCTAATCACAGGCTATGCTTACCTAAGTTTGTGAGTTAGTGCTCAGAAGGAGGAAGCTAGGTTAGCTGCTATGTTCTTTAGTACTTGCCAGCTCCATGCTGATAATATTTAATTCAGCCAGTTAAAGTCTCTGTCAGCTGCCAATGTTGTTCCCTATAATTATGATATATAACCACATATATACTGTACAGTGTACCTATATCTTTGCTTATGCACCCTTTAATCTGTACCTGGTATCATATATTGACTTTAGGGCTGAAAGTTTACCTACATTCTCAACAAACCTCTTAGTATATTGAAGTGCTTTTCACTGCTTCTTACTTTTAGGAACTAAGTGAAGCTAGATAATAAAAGTAAAAGTCTAGTCAATGTAGGAGCCAAGAAAATGTACAGAAGTTGGTAGGCTAATTTCAGGCTCATACAGGATAATAATTCAGCCATTATTCAAATCCCTGATATTTATTACAAAATCAATATTGCTGTTTTAGTCTCATGTGTAATAAAACAGCTGTGAAACTATGCACTAAAATGTAATAATTATCAGTCCAATTCAGGTTGTTTGAAAGTTTGTAACTTGTCATAATTTGGAAATTTTGCAAGTAGTAATGTGGCAGGTATGAAAGGAGGAAGCAAACTAGGTGTCAGTGACAGAAAGTTGGAATATTAATAACAGCAACTCTTAAACTGTGTAAATCTTTTGATTTAAGTGATTATATTAATAATATTTGAAGTCTCGATTTTTTAAAGATACTATTTTGTGGCATTTTAAAGATGAATAAATGTATTATCACATAAGATTTTTAAGGATTTAAGTAAACCCTTCACAATAGAATAGAGGCATGAGTATCCAGAACAAATAAAAAAATAATGTTTGAATGAATGTGAAATACTACCACATGTAGTTGATTCATATGTACTATTTAATATCCAGTCACTGAACAATGAATATATGATCAACAGCAGAAGCTAAAATCAGAAATTTTCATCCTATTGGTTTCCAATAATATTACCTTCCACCACAATCTAGTGCTGGTATAGACCAGAGGGTGGGTTCTACTTATCTTTGTTACTGGTCTGCAAGGGGGCTGCAGGAGTGCTCTTCTGCACATGTGCAGAAGTGTTCTGATGACGTTGGAGTCGATGGGTAGAGCCTCCCGCCGGTTTTACCAGGGGCAACCCATCACTGGTATAGACCTTAGAATATTACTTCAACATTCTTTTGACTTGATTTTTATTTTCTTGTAGTTTAATTACCAGAAAAGGAATCAAGATCTGTGTGCCACATGATGCTTCCTGGGTGAATACTGCCATCAGAATATTGAACAAAAGAAAGCGTAAAACAAGAAACTTAAAAAACCTACGTAGAGCTAATAATGGAACAAACAGAACAACTACATAATGTTTGCAAATTACTTACAGGAAATAAAAATTCAAAACCATTAAAAATTTTACTGGAATAAATTCACTGCTATACCCAGAACTTATTGATTTTTGAGCTTTTGGTGCTGGACGTGGACTTAATTACTTCAGACTTGTGTGATTTATATTTATTATGTAAACCAAATCAGTCACTATTATCAGAACTTTTTCTAGATTAGATTCTTAATAGGATTTTGGTTCTTCCAGCAGATTCATTAGCTAAAGCATTATTCTGTGTAGCTTTCATGTTTCGCTACTGGATAATCTCAAAGGTTCCCACAATTAGAGAGCAATGGAATTGATGGAATACCCATTTTTGGCAGAATAGGAAGAAGCCTTGGAAATAACGAGAATGTCACACTTAGAGAATGATGTGAGTCTTTAAGGAATAGGTCCATTGCCAAACTTCTTTCCGAGTTAATATCTATGCCATATCACTATATCACCATTTTATATAGTCTATCAGTAAATCACTGCTTTTTTCTTAGCATTCCAATTATCAGAATAATTTTGGTATTATCAAGGTTGCAGATAGAAAAAAGACTCAGGCATTGGCTGCTGTTCAAAAGCTAAATGGAAGAAAGCAGTATCAATAAAAAGTTTAAAAATAAGTATGTGTACAGATATGTACATTCCTTTTGCTAGGAACATTTCATAGATGATAATACTACATGAATCTATATCGTGTTTTAACCATGCTATGTTGAATAACCCATTTTACAATAAGCTAGATCCAAGCAAATTACCTTGTTTACCACAATGTATGATTCAGTCATTGCCTGTGACTGTCATTCTTTTCTGATATATTTTTTCAATCCTTCAATGTTTAATGTTAACTTCCTTATCAATTGGCCCTTAAACTAGGATTTTCATTTGTGTATTACATTAATAATTTAATATTTAATGTTAACTTACTTATCCATAGTCCAATTTACTATTACAATAAATATTACAGAATTGAATAAATACAATGTATTGGGGATATTTAAAGATATTAAAATCTTGGTTCATTGATGAATTATGTTTATTGTAAATCAGTACAAAAACATTCACATGAATGTATTTTCATTTAATTCTTAATTTTACAACATCTAAGGGTAATGTACTTTTGCCACGATTTTATTTTTATGCATTTAATTTATGTACTTTTATCATGCTTTTATCATGCCTTTAAATAAAGCTATTATTTTATAGGCATTTAAAACTATATATTTTATAATATAAAATATTACGTTGTTAACAGTGAGCAGAATTTATGGGAGGATCTGCAGTAAAAACCCTTTAGACACAAATAGATTATTCCTACCCCCAACTATGGTTTTATTTTTTTTAAGCTCAATTTTCGATTATTTAAAGCCTATTACCAGGAAAGCAAAAGATGGTATGAAAAGCAGTTTTGATTATTTCTAAAAGTACACTTCTCATCACCAATCCTACCTCATAGGAATCATTCTTCCAATAAGCAAAGAAGTAACATTATTCCATATAACTCAGCCAGCCTACTAAATATTCATCTCCACAAGTGCCTTAAACTGAATTGAGCCTGTTCTTTACAAGTTAATAATTTTACCCAGTCTGTCCCATTAAGAGTTATAATTTGGGAACAATCATCAGATGGGCTAGGAAAATAAGGCTACTAGGACCTGGAGTTGTTTCAGGGGAGCATCTCTACTTTAAAAGTAGCATCCATTAACTTTGCCAAGAGTAGAGAGAGTAATTGTCTCAATGAAACATTTCCAGGTAGCTAAACATCAGTTGGTATGCAGCGACTCTGTCTTGATACTCATCTGTGTTTAATGCTGCCCTGAAATCTTTGAAAAGCACATGCCTTGTTAACTGTGCAGTGCAAGCCAGTTTGAGCCAACATGGGACCAGTTTAGTTGACCTTTGTCAAGTTCTTCCTTCTGAGGAAAAAGATTTGAGTTCAGGCAAGTAAAATGTAGACTTTTGCCTCCTGAAAGGGGCTTTTTAAAAAATGAATGCCTTACAGGCTTTGCACACTCTGTTATTTGTATGAAGTGAGTTTGGGAATTAATGAAAGAGAAAAGAAGCTATTATATCTCACCAATATGGGATGAGGTAATATATCTTGATACCATTTTCAGAGCTGTTCTTTTGAAAAATAATTACCAGGAATAGCAAAAGCACATTGAAAGACAGCAACATATTATGTATGTCTATTCCAGTAGTTGGTTTCAAATTTTTTGACTACCGGTTCTATGGGTGTGGCTTGATGGGCATGGCAGGGGAAGGATACTGTAAAATCTCCATTCCCTCCCCAATCCAGGGGAAGGTTACTGCACAATCCCCATTTCCTCCCAATCAGCTGAGAGTTGGGAGGCAGAGAATAGATGGGAGCGTGGCCAATCAGAATTTTTACTACTGGTTCTCCAAACTAGTCAAAATATACCGGTTCTCCAGAACAGATCAGAACCTGCTGAAACCCACCTCTGGTCTATTCTCAGACAAACTAAAAAACAGAATAATGAAAGAAAAATGGAATAACCGAGACCAATCATGCTATACTTCATAAAAAAATGTTAAACACCCTTTCATCCTGGATAGGTTTATCTTATGCTCTGGCCCAGCCTCCCAGGAAAGAATAATTTTTCAGTGCCTTGCAGAAGACCTTGGGGCAGGGAGATTTATATGTTCCCCACCTCCTGGGTCTTGCCAAGAACATTGTTTTGTAGAAAGGACTCAAGGTATGTCCTTTGAACTTGGTCTGGGATGTAGATAGACAATCCTGCAAATAACCAGTAATCAGCACCTTGAATTTCCCTAGACATCTATAGAAAATCATTGCAGCTTTTACAGTAGTGGTGTTAGATAGGCATATCAATGTGCATCCTATAACTACTCCAGCCACCATGTACTGGGACAATTGCAACTTCTGGGTGGGTTTCAAGGGCAGTCATATATATGTAGTTTTGCAATAGAAAAGGGGATGTGACCAGGCTACAGAAAGAACTTTGATAGAAAGATTTGCTTGGCCTAGGTAGAGATAGCTCTCTCTCTGGATATCATCAATGTACTGTTTGTAACTGACCCTGTGTGAAGAATGACCTTACTACTGTAAGTGGCTTCATGTAGAGGCTGAAGTAAGAAGGAGGTTTAGAAATTGAAGGGCGGTAGTATCAGGTGTTTTTAAATAAAAGGTCTTCAAACTAGGCAGCTTTAAGACTTGTGGACTTCAGCTATGCTGGCTGGACAATTCTGGGAGTTGAAGTCCACAAGTCTTAAAGCTGCCAAGTTTGAAGACCTCTTGTTTAAACAATATGAAACAATGAAAATGAAGTGTAATAACTATGAGTAATAATATTAAGTCTATTTGTATCACAATGTATGATACCCAGGTATCGCACTAATCACACATTGATATGTATAAATAATACAAAATAAAAACTTGAAAAAAACCACCAAGTGGAATTAACTCTAAAGGAAGGAGCAGAACCATTGAAAATTGTATCCCCCACAGTGACCTGAAGTTGTTCCAAAAGCACAACATGACTGATTATATTGAAAGCCATTGAGAGATTAAGGAGAGCTAGAATGGATACAATACTCTCATCTTAGTCCTGCCAAAATTCACCTCTACGATCAATGCCATCTCAGTATTACGTCCCAATTTGAAATCTGATGGGAAGGGATGCAAATAATTCATTTGCATCATTTGCAATTCAAGATTTGAGAACAACAACAACAGCAACAACAACAACAAATGCCCAGTACAATTGGATCCAGAGATGGCTTTGAGGGATATGGAAACAACTGCCTTTTAAAGAACTATAAGGACCACTCTGTTTTTTAAACATGCGTATAACCCTACCTGAATCCAACTACTTGCCATATCCTGGGAGTCCTTAACTTAAAAGGAGAGACATGTATCCAAACACAGGTGGAAATAATCACAGGACTGAGGACCCTGTCTGCTTCCTTGAGGCAAATAGATTTAATTTCCCCAGTTAGCTATACTAGACTGCTTCCTAGTCTCTTCTAATGCAACTGCGATCTTAATTGACAGATGCCTAGAGTAGTCTTCTCAATGAGCCTGTCTTCTTTTCTCAGGAGAGGCTGGATAAACAAGGTCACTGGGTGGCTTTCTGTGAAGAAATTAGAGTACTACATCTTACCACTTTTATTACCTTTTATAAATTATTTTATTATTGATATTCTGGGTGTTTTTTCTGTCATCTCATCTCTCAGAGTTCCTCAGAAAACCAGGCAGCTGCCTGGTTTCTATGGACAGAGCTAGTTAGCATAGGAACAATTCAATCCAAGGTGATGGTGTCCCCTCATTCTAAATGGTGCCCAGGACCAAGTATCAAAGCCTTAGGAAAAATCCCAAGCTCCCTATGAAACCCAATAGAATCAGGAAGCAGAACATTCAAACATTCCTTTCTTCTCTGTAGTAAAGAATAGCTGCAGAGAACTTTAAGGCTAAAAGAGAGTGCTCTGACTGTCACAGGTGATTGATGATAATATACCCCAATTCCAGGTCATATTTCTGTGGTCCTAAAATAAAAATCAGTGTAACTACAGTTGGGAGTCAGGGCCATAATATATTGGATCAGATTCGTGGTGGTCTGAACTACTGCTTCAACAGCTGCATTCAGTGGAGATTGATTCAAGTTCTCCACTATTAGTGTGGCAGACTCCACTGCCAACATAGTTATGGCTTCCAGCAAGTAAGGAGACTATGCTACAGCAGAGAAGTTGATATCGTAGCAGCCATCCCATCTGATTCCTAGAGGCTAATTTCATATAAAGAATATATTTGCATGAATATGTGGATTATTTTTAGCCCAGGAACCCAGGAAGAATGTGTCTAAATCTAATTTGTGAACCGTAAAACATCAAATTAAGCCAATTAAGGCAATTTTGTATAGATTAATATGAATTTTTTATCTGGAATGTTTGTCAATTATATACATTTTTAATACTTTTATGTTATACCTATGATTGTCACCCTATGTGAAAGGATTAACATTATAGTTACAATAGTAGGCTCAGTCTGCTGAATCAGGTATTTTACAAGAACATATGGTAAGTAAAGCTTTAGTGGATCATACCAATATCTTGTATTATGACAAGCTAATTGTTGGCCAACCTGCAAGCAAAATATAATCCTCTTCCTTTCTCCATTGCTCTCCAATAATTTGTACTGAAACCTAACCAATGGTGAAATCCATTTTTTTTAATACTGGTTCTGTGGGCGTGGCTTGGTGGGTGTGGTGTGGTGTGGTATGGCTTGGTGGGTGTGGCAGTGGAAGGATACTGCAAAATCTCCATTCCCACCCCATTCTGGGGCCAGCCAGAGCTGGTATTTGCCGGTTCTCCAAACTGCTCAGAATTTCCGCTACTGGTTCTCCAGAACCTGTCAGAACCTGCTGGATTTCACCCCTGAACCTAACCCTTGATAATAGTAGTGTTTTCTCACCCATTCAGATTAAAAGCCAATTGAAAATAATACAAGTAAAGAAATCTGATTGGTTATTTGACATTATGGTATCATCGGACTTATTATATGTTTCCTAATAATTGACTAAGATGAAGCAGTGAAGGAAAGAATAGGAGGGGAAAAAACACTAACAAGGGAACAACAGAAAGATAACCATGATGCCTACATGCCCAATTGTGAAAAAAGCATGTTGGATTTTCCACCCATTCTAAACATGCTATTTCTGAAATGAAGGGCAGGGATTCTAGGACAAATGTCACGTTTCAAGAATGCTTGAACCCCAGAGTCTCTCCTTTTAAAAATTAAAGATTAACCTTTGCCACTAAAGAACTTGATATTCCTTTACCACAGGAGTGCAAGAAGTTTCTTATATAAAACTATTATACAAGAAGCTGAACATTGATGATTCAGAACTGGTTTTCTTACTCATACTCATAACTAGCACATGTACTTCGCTTGATCTTTTGTGTGTGTGTACATGTATATGTGTAATTAATACATAAGCTCTTGAGCACATTAGTGATGCTTCACTGCAGTAACTGAACTTTGCATTTTTCAGAGTCCTTTACAAAAGACTGAAAATGTCCTTGGTTTTAACCCACAATTCCTTTGCCAATTGATGTTTCTGGTAACAGTTTGGTATCCTTTGTTTGATGATTCATTTAAAGGTAATCACATACACTGCTGCTAATTTTATCCTGAAATATATTTACCATGTTGCTGGGATTTCACTGATAAAATTGATAAACCTAAGCAGCTGAAAAGAAAGAGCCCTGATGATCTATTCATATCATGGGAAACACAAAGGCCTCTAAAAAGCCAGAACTCTTCAGCATTATAGAGTTAACACCCCTCTACTTTCTGTAGTTCAGAAGCACAGAGAACCATATTTGACAAGCCAGCAATGTTTCGAAAGATGATCGAGCATGCTTCAATTAAAATTTGGGAGCAAAGTAATTGCTATGACCACCAGAGGGCATATAGTCACTTCCTTAGCAAGGACAAGCGGGATCTCTAGATGTGCTCATAACAGATTTAAAAAGTATCACAGTGCATGGCTATGTATATATTTCCTCAAATTCCTTCAGATAAAGTGGGTTTGTTTCATATACTCAAGTAAATAAAACACAGTATCCTTGCTTCATTGTAAAAATAATGAACATGATTATAAAAACTAGGCCTGCCTGAATCCACCTTGATTTGAAATGAATATCTGAGATTCAAAGAGGGCTGAAGAAGCAGGATGGATAGTGTATACTGTGCCATAGAGATAAGTGAGTCACAAAGAAAGACTGGCAGTGTGGTCTTACTGTACTATCCTTGTTTTTAAAGCAATAAAAGTTTGTAGTAGATACTGTAGTTTAACATCTATTCTGTCATTATTAAGAGAAATAAATATGCATGACTTCTTTGTTGGTTTTGACCCAGGTTTCTAGTCTGTCAAAATAATAATCTCAGACTTTTATTATATTAGATATCTGTTCAGTTCTGATAATAATCTTCACTGCAGTCATGAATGAAAATATGGAACAATCCTTTGGCTTAAAATAGAACTTTCGGTGGTATTTGATTTGGGAACTAACTAGATCAAAATTTCTCAACCTTGGCAACTTCAAGATCTGTGGACTTCAACTCCCAGAATTCTCCAGTCAATATTCTGAGAGTTGAAATCTACACATTTTAAAGTTTCCAAGATTGAGAAACTCTGATCTAGGGTTTAGCAAAAATAGTTGGATACCATTGCGCAAGCATATATATACTAAAATAACATAATCATCGAGCCGTTCACTGACCATCTTTAGCAGGCTAATGAACTGGAATCCTCACAATTTGATGTCTGCATTGACGACATGACTAATATAATTTCCATGATTTCAGCAACTGAAAAAAATATAATTGTTCATTCATTGTTTCACTCAGGCAGTTATTCTGTATGTGCACTGTGTGAACTAACTGACCTAATGACAGTGTGACATATTCCTGAGGCAATTGAGTAACATCTCCCAGCTAGTGTAAATCAGTACAGAGATAATTGTCAGTTCACATGCAAAAAATAAAATATAATTAATGAAGGAAATCTGGCTGGTTCTTGTTCCCTGTGTTTCTTTTTAAGTCTAGATATATGTATGTAGACAAGACATTTATCAACATGCCTTTACAAATCTTATAAAACTTGTTTTCTAAAAACCAACTAATTTTCAATCACTATAATACACAGTTTAATTTCCACCGAATTGCTTTCTGAATCAATCTATTGAATAGATTTACACTAGACAGTTGTTGCTACTCTAAATTTGGATTGGCATCTCTAGGGCGAGGTCCCTACTGTTAATTTGTTCCTATGGTCAATAACAGTACAATGCTGTCATCCGCTGTATGGCACTTTACATTATCTCCCCTGCTGATGTAGCAGAGCTAAATATAACATCTGCAGAAGAGTTCCTTTCTATATTTAGAACTCCAAAAGCCTACATTCAGCACAAAACTCAGTTAAACTCTGCTTCAAGGGTCAGATTTCAAAGTGCTATTAGGAAGGTACCCTTATGCCGGAAACCAATGCAAGCATGTATGATAATGAGAGGTTGTGCCAGGCCTAAATTATATTGTTTCCCCACATGGGCTTGCAGAATTCAATCAAAATTCTTCCTGAGATGGAGGAGATTCCCAGCTTCACAAGGGTATATGACGGGCTTTCAGGATGCCAGAGGTTAAGCACGTCACTCTCTGAACACAATGAAGTATGCCTGGGGAGATTGGCTTCATGTCTCTTGTGTGCACCACAGTGTTCTGCTTATTGCATGAACAACTTCATCCTCTTTTCTCTACTTCTGGCCTCTGTTTTATCATTACCTATGATTATGCAAAAGTCAAGTTGCTGATTACTACTGCGGCTTGGCCCAACTTCCCACTAATGTTTAACAAGGAGTCACACTATCACATCACAGTTTTTGCTCTTAATATTCTTACATATAATTATTTGAATAACCGGAATGCACGTATAGTTCTTAAAAGTGAGTGTTTCAGATATTTGAACAAGCAGCCTCAACATAGAAGTATAGAGGTGGAAGGGACCTTTGAGGTCTTCTATTTCAACATCCTACCCAATGCAGAAATTCTTCAGCCATTCTGGACAAATGGCTGCCTAAATAATGTCTTTTCCTGAAAACCACCAGTGATGGAGTACCCACAACTTCAGGGGGCAAGCTCTTCACTACTTAATAGTCTCATAGCCATGAAATTCCTCTTTAGTTCAAATTTGGATCTCTTGCTGTAAATCTTCTTCTCACTGGTCTTTATCTTATCCTGTAGGTAAAAATAATATAGGGCAAATGCAGGATTCATCTGTTTGCAACTTTACATCAGCATTAGCATATAAAGTATTTGCTGTGTTGAAGCTGCAATGGTCACTAGACTTCATGCTAAGCTTTCAAACTTGGGTGGCATTATCAGTAATGTGGGAGGTATGTTCTATTTATATATTTATTTTAACAGTGATGCTCTAGGAAAGTAAAAGGGACACTGAAATAATCTGTTTCTGCAAAGTTTACATAATTGGGTGGCACATTAAAGATTAAAAGATTTATTGTAGTTCACACATGCATAGATTTTCTCTGTTGTATGAAGTGTTATTTTCCCTTGGAAAATATATATAAATAAGGAAGCAATACTCCAAAGAATGCTTCGAAGGAGCTACACTTCACTGCTGTTTCTAGCAGTCAAGAAAGAAAGATGGGACAGAGCGATGGAAGAAGATTGGGAAATAGGGAAGAAAATTATTGATAATCGGAAGTGTATTCATTCTGCCATTATTCTGCTGGGAATTCTAATCCAATCTACACTTTTTAAATTTTAAATCTTCAAGGAAATGGGCTTTCTCTGTTGCTGCACCTATCCTTTGAAAAAGTTCTCCCCAGGAACTCCATGTGGTGCTTCTCATGCTTGCCTTCATGTGGTCTCTAAAGACCTGGTGTCCGAGACGGAGTTGTCTAAGAAAGAAATAACGTACCTCTCACATTTTGATAATAAAGGAAAAAAAACCATTTATTTATTAGAACAACGTCCTTACGAACGCATATGCAGCCAGGAAATGACCTCTGCTCCAAATTCCCTCCCTTTCCTGGCTTGTTCCCTTATTCTATTGGCCATTCTCTAAATCATTCTACTGCAGTAATTTAACCCTCCCTTTACTATGTCAGCCCTGAATGAAATGCAAGTTGAGAGGCTGACACCTGGGTTTCCTCCTAGAACTTGGACTGGGAAGCTTTAGCCTCCTTCGCCCTTTTAGTTAGGGGCAGTGGTGGGATTCAGCCAGTTCGGGCCAGTTTGGGTGAACCAGTTGTTAAATTGCTGGCTGGCCCCTCCCCTCCCATCTCTGCCCCTTCCAGGAGTCCCCCCTGCCCCATTTTTGCTCCCAGGAGGCTGCAGGGAGGCCTACTAGGTCCAAAATGAGGTGTAAGGCGATGCAGCGCCCCCCACGGCCTGTTTTTGGTCTCGGGGGTGTGTGTGCATGAGGCTGAGTGCTGCCTGTCACACCCCTGGCCACGCCCACCATGGCCATGCCCACCCAGCCAATCATTAGGGCAGAGAGCCAGTTGTTAAATTATTTGAATACCACCACTGGTTAGGGGGTGATGTTGGGATATATGATATATTCACACATCTGTTGTGTTTTAAAGTATATAATGTTGTATACTCCTTTTTTATGTAGCATCCTTGGCTTTTAAAAGCTGCCCATTTTAGAAGTGGCTGGCCTAGAATTTAACAAATAAATAAATTAAACATGAAGCCAACCTAAAAGTCTTGTTTGGATTGGAACACCCCCCCCTCCCAAAGAATAAAGGGTTTTGCCGTTCTTCCTGTCACTTAGATAAAGAGAGAAGCCTTTTACCCAGTTAAAAAGAAAGGAAATGAAACAAAACAAAGAACCAGCTAGAATCTTCACTGTTCTACTATTGAAACCATTTCCCTTCCACTCAAAAAGGGTCTAGCCACTCATGATACATAACTCAGTGCCATGTGGTTGTCAAAGGCAGAAAGCATGCACCAGGCACTGGTGTGTGTGTGTGTGTGCGCGTGTGTGCGTGCGTGCACGCGCGTGCTTGTCAGAACTAAGAAAAACTATTACATTTTTACAAATGAAATATTTCCTTCAACCAGTGAATAAAAGAAATAAAAAGGAAAAAAGAATCAGAATAAAATAAATATGCATATACAATTGTACATATCCATAATGTCCATATGGATTATGGATTGTGCTTGAAAGAATACAGTCCAGATAATTGGACTACAGACATTTGGGTAAGATGGAACAAAATGCAAAAGGTAGCTTGGATTGCCTGCTTGCACCAGTGAAAAGCCCTACCTTGGATGAGGAACAAGAAAACTCAGTTGGAGGTTGCCTACATTAGACCAGGTTGAGGAAGACATCATCCCTATCCTTTCTTACTCTTAGGCAAGCAGGAAGTAAGGGTCAGCCCTGAGCAAGGACTTCCAAAGGTGACTGATGTGTCTGGGTAGCAAGTGTGCCCAAATAATACATCATAACTTCCTACCCACCATAGAGTAAAACATCTCCCTTCCAAATACAAAAGAAGTAGCAGGTTAGTCACTACATAACACATCTATGGAAAAAAGATATTGCTTGACAATTCTTGGTCATAATATGTTATTATTATATCTTAGTAGATTCAATGAGATAAGGGGTTACATTTATAAGGAACTCAACTAATCCCTGCCATTTCTACATATTAGATAGCCCTTAAAGCTTTTTCTTATTGTATTCTTTTTGCACAGAAAATACATCCCTGGGCATAAATTAAAGATTTGGATGGTTGTTGAGATGGCTATATGCAACAACAAACACTGGACAAAACTAAGTGTTTGTTATTGTGAGTCAATTCATTAGTTTTTCTAAAGAATTTTCTGTTACTCAAATGAATTCTGAAGTATAATCTGTTACTGCCAACAGTTGCTCAAGTGTCTGTGAGGGGGGTAATGAATTTCCTTGTCTTAGTTTGGCCAAGGCATTTCTATTTTAGAATGATCAGAAAGCAAGTAAGAAAAAATATTTGTAATTGTTGTACTATTACTAGTATTATTATCTTTTATTCATTAAACATGAAACTCAGTCAGCTGAACATTTAAAAATGTGTCACAAATACCATTGACTGGTGCTAATGGTTGATATGGGTTGCTTCCAGCATCCTAGGTATCAACCAAGTATCTTCTTAAAATATATGATGTTCTGAGTAGTGCAGTTTTTTGCAGTTCTGCTGGTGTTATTGCAGGTAGCTGCAATTTCTTGATGTGTTTTTTAAAATTCTTGGACATCGTACCAAGTGCCCCGATGACAATGGGTATCACTGTTACATGCTTAGTAACATTTGATGATTTCTCGATTTTCTTTGTCCAAGTTTTGCGCTTTTGTCCCAGTTGCTTTATAGCTGCATGCCCTGGTACCCCAGCAGTAGCAACTGAGTCCTGTAGGCCATTTTTCAACAGATGTCCAGGAGCCATAGCATCTGATGTGGTCTTTGTTGACCTGGGCGATGACGGATCCAGTATGGAATTTTGTTGATTTCTTCTCATCATTGGTGATGGTAGGTACCTGGTTTGGTTCATGGTGGCTAAGCCATGACCGATCCAAAGATCAGCAATCCCATAACCATAGGAACTGCACCCAATACCGTCCAGGCCCAGCCATGAATGAATTTCCTTGATTTAGATCAGTCAAGGCATTTCTCCTTTAGAATGATCAGAAAAGTAAGAAAAATTATTTGTAATTGTTGTTGTTTTACTACTACTACTATTACTACTACTACTACTACTACTACTACTACTATTATTATTATTATTAGTAGTAGTAGTAGCAGCAACAGCAGCTTTTTCTGTGCTGACTTTTAATATATGCATGGAAAATCCTAAAACCAGCATTCATATGTATCTTATTATGGTTGCAAGCTTGTATACTCTTACAAGACTTATCTTTATAATTTCCATGCAATGATATATTATCATTGGGCAAATGGTCTTTAAAATGAGAGGCAGATACTGAGGAAACTATTGCAGATATCAGTTGTAACTCCTACTCTCCCTCCTAATCACTTGATTGGACTTCCTATTGCAGAACTTCCAGTCCTTGCCTCAGATTTTCCACTCATTCATCTGCCTTCCGGCAGACTTTTTGCTCTTTATGAAGTGGGTTATAAATATTACTCCCAATCAGAAACACTTCACTGGCACTATGGGCACCGTTTTTAGTCACCCACTTTGCACAAGTAGGTGACCGCATTGTGTACAAGGCACCATCAAGACTCTGCAAACACTGCAAAAGATTCTGCTTGCTGCTTTTTGCTTTCTTTTGAGAGAGACAAATAAGCTGCTATATAACTGAAACAACTGAAAAGATAAGGATATCATGCACTTTCCATGGATGTTCATCAAAAGAATAACAAAGGATAGTAGTTATGAAACTAACCACTCTAATCACAATATACTATAACATTTTTATTTTATCCTTTGGTTAAAAGTGATCACTAAAATATTCTACAAAGCTGCAAGGCAATGGGCGGGGGGAGACTAAAATATTTCTTTAAAAAAGCAAGAAGACAAGAAGAAAAAAAAGTGAATATAATTGGACAGGAAAAAAATGTAGGATTTACATAGGGAGTCATTTTGGAGGATATCAACCCACACAATGAATGTGTGAATGATTTTCAGATCAATAAAACAACAAACTGGATCTTAAGGGGAAGGTAAGATATGGGTGTTTGACAAGGATGCAACATTTTGTCCACATTACGGTAACTGTTCTAGGCCCTCCACCTCTTAGTCATCCTGACTGGATAGATCCTATTTAATGTGAAGTTCCTGAAAGGCAAAGCTTCCATTCCTAGTCCCCAGTTAACCACAAATCATCTTCCAATGTGCTCTGTTCTCTCCATATCTCCTCTGGCTAATCACATTGACAGGCCATTTGGAGCTTCACCTGTGTGATAGTTAAGGTCTTCAAGTTGCTGCACACACCGCTTTCTTTTTAAGGCAGGGACCCAGAGATCAAGAAAAGACAAAGTGCCCTGGGCAGAAATATCAACCAATTTGTGATGAAACCAGCTATTCTTGTCCCAGCAGATTTTTCTACCCTAAGCCGCTAACAGAATACCATCTGACGTATATTACATTTCTTTATTTGCACAGAACAGTTTGACTGCAACAACTATTAGTAGCTGCTGTGGCAGGAAGAAGTGGGTGGAGGGAAAGAAGTCTCAGTTACCTCCCTCCTGTGGTTATTACACAAACTGCTTTCATCTGAACAGTTCACGATCTGAGTGTTGACACAGAGAGAAGCTGAGAAGCAGAGAAAGTCCTCCTCGCAGCACTGAGCAACTTGCCTTTGAGTACTGGTCCTCAGACTGACCTTCCTCTACGCCCATCTTTTTCCAGAAAGAGTAAAGAACAAGCCATGAGTCATCACCAGGGTGCTGGTGCTGACTTATATTTTCACTTAAGTAAAAGACTGCAGAGATGAGAGTGCTTTCTTTTTCTACTTTTCGTCCTGGTATAAACACAATTCCTTTTCCTCGTATTACTTTGCTTCTCCCTGTCCCTTCACACCCTTTGAAGCAGTCTTTTATTGATACTGTTTACTATACCACCAGTCATCCAGTTCTTCCTCCTTAAACCACCATAATCCCAACATAGTTAAAAGATATATAGATTTTGCAAAGACTTCTTTCCCCTTCAGGGACTATAGTAATGTGACCTTCACAGCCTTGGTTGTTGGTTGGTAAATATTTTCATCCAGGTAACACAGACACAAAGGGGGGAGTTTAATTGGGTAAGGAAGTAGTTTAGGAAGAAGGACAGAATAGGCAAGCTGCCAGCTTTTTATGCACCAAACCATGCTCTCAAAGTAGTCATCGGATCACCAGGCAGACAAGACGGTTTGTTAGTCATAAAACTCCTTGCACAGAGACAAAAAAGAATTAGGACAATACAGTGTTATGTCATCAGAACATTATGTCACCCTAGCAAGGACTGGGTTCTGCTAATATTCACCACAGCAGACAGAGACAGCTGCTATTCAAGATAAAAGCAAAGGTATTTTCCATTTCTATTCTCCATTTCTATTCTCTGAATACAGGGTCTTTTAGTGCAAGCCATGTGTCTTGCTGCTTAGGCCAAATAATGTTTCAAATGAAGGCCATGAATGGGTTTTCAGGGCTAGTTTGAGACAATTGCTTTTCAGATAACTAAGAAAAAATATCCAGTTCTATTCCACATATAGAAGACAACCTGCTTGGCTGCTAACTTAAATGGGCCAAATAACTAGGACTGAACCTCAAGCTACAATCAGAGAAACTACTTCCTGGATAGGGGTGCAAAGGCAAATGATCAGGAAATAGTAAATAATGAGTGGATTAGAAACGTGCTCTACGTTCAACCAGCACCAGGAAATAAAAAAACCATGTCCAGTTTCATGGTGGAAAAGCATGGACAGTCCAAGGCAATGCTGGTCAGAGCAGCATTCTTTCTTTGGATGTTTGAACACATCTTATAGTCAGGAGTTGGCTTACTAGACTTTCCTGGGGGAAAAAAAGTATTTCTGGGCCATAAACGTCTTTTCAGTGAAAGAATAATGAAAAAAAAAAAGAATAGTGGTAATTGCATCTGGATCTACTTGCATATATATACCAATATATAGAGTAAAGTATTAAGACCTGAGTATTTACGAGACCGCCTGCTGCGACCAATAGCCTCCCACCGGCTGGTTCGCTCTCACAGAGAGGGACTCCTCAGGGTGCTGTTGGTCAAATTATGTCGACTGGCGACCCCCAGGGGGAGGGCCTTCTCTGTGAGGGCCTCTGCCCTCTGGAATGAATTGCCCCTGGAGATACGTAAGATACCTGACCTTTGCGCCTTCCGCCGTGTCCTCAAGACCCTTCTGTTCCGACAGGTGGGGCTGACCATCTAAATGAATTTTAATTGGTATTTTAATTCTGTGTTTTTAAATTTAATTGGGCCAAACTGTTTAATAATTTTAAATTTTATATTGATGATGTTTGTGTGTTTGTGTTTTTATCTTGGCTGTCCACTGCCCTGAGTCCTTCAGGAGAAGGGTGGTATAGAAATATCAATCAATCAAGCAAGCAAGCAAGCAAGCAAGCAAGCAAGCAAAACTGGGGAATCTTTTACCCTCATAGTCAAAGGTATAAGCAGAACTGTGCCATTCCAAAATTAAAATCTCTTGAGTGAAAGGTGGTAGAAATGGAAGCTGTGGAAGGATTTTCCTAGCTTCCTAGAATAAAGTTCTTAAGAAAATCAAAGTGCAAGGGACTAACTCCAAGCAAAACAAGGAGAGCAATTACTCTGAACTTAATCAACTAGAAGTGGAAAATTGTACAAGGTAGGAATAAGCGATCCTATCATCTTTGTTTTTTCTCAGGGCTCTTTCTTTACAACACTTTCTGAGATGGCAAGAAAGCATTTCTACCCCTATTCATGATTCCTATCCTGCCAAAGGCACAATGCTGGCAAATAGTGGTGTTCTTTTATGGTGTACAATGTTATATTTAGACTTGAGATTGTTGGATTTCTCTAGTTTTGCTTTCCTTCTCTACTATTAAATAGGGTGCTTTCAGCCAGTGGGAGGACATCTCCCAATCAGTCTTGATAAAATGTAATGGGGATTGAGAAATGCTCTGATGTGTTCAAAGGGTTTATTGGCTGATAGTCTCTTTTGGGACAATAAAACTATTTTATTTTCCTATTAAATAAGGAAAATAATAATTCCTATTAACTAAGGAAAATAACAAAAGATAGTCTCTTTTGGGACAATAAACCTATTTTCAAAAGTAGCCCTTACATCAAACAATAAGTGCAAGGAGAGTTGTGCTTGAAGCAAACAAAAGCTAGATGACTCTTCTCTCCTGTTCTGGTATGCTGTTCCTACCACCACCACCACTGATGTTCAGCTATGATTAGATTAGATTGATCTGGCCTTTGAACTGATAATTAGCTTGGAAACCTGGATACTACTGGGGAAGAGCCCAGCTGGAACGTATTTAATTATCCCATTGGCCAAAGCAGGATGGCCTGGAGGACAGTGCCCAGGGGTCCTTACCAACCTTAAGTGTCCAATAAATACTCCCCCATTCTTAGACTCCCCTGACTGCAACACCAACAGTTATAGAAATACTTAAGGAATAGAGTTGACATTTGGACATGCTTGCACATGGAATCCTAAAACAAAATCCTTGGAAACGCTTGTGTGGTCTGTCTGTCTGTCTATCATCTATTTATCATCTAATTATTTATTTAATTTTTATGCCACCCATCTCCACTACAAAGTGATTCTTGGTCAAGGTGATTCATGATACATGTTACTTGGTAGTTGATAAGAAGTTGATATTGGCAGTCTACCTGATGCCCAAAAATTATAGAAAAGTTGAAACTTTCCCTTGCAGACTGCCCCAAATCTATAAATAGATGTTAAGAACATCAGATTTAATTTAGGTATTTATTCACAGTATTTTTTAACTCTGCCTAATTTAGTGACTGAGCATAGAAATTCTTTACTTTATAGCTTTAATTGTTGTAAGTTGTTCTTGAGTGCTGAAGCTAAATATTTTACATTACATTACAATATTTTTACATTATCTACAGATGGTCCTCCGCATTTTCAGTGAAGAAATTAAAAAATATGGGGAAGAAATAATAACAGTGAGGTTAAGCAAGTTTACATCAGTTTTATTTTCCTCCTTCAGCTGTACATTTTAAACTTTTGTAATATGAGTGCAGCACATGGTGACTAGTTTGAACAGCTGTCATGCCAAGGAATAACTGTTCTCCAACGTGTATTTTTAAAGTTCAAGGATCAGAAAGAAGACCAGGTAGAAAAGGATCCAAACAACCAATGTTGTAATGTAAGGTCAGAGTTACTATTTCAGGCAAGAAATCCTTTTGCTTCATGGAAGACTGGATTTGATCCTTTTGTAGTGCAAAATGGCAATAATATTATATTATTATATTAATAATATAATATTAGCACTAGGTAAAAATGATCTTTCAATTTCTGCAGTAAGGAACTGGCAAAGGTGTACAATGGAAGCTAAAATGGTAGGTAAGTGCGTAAAAGTAGGCAGTCCTAAATTCAAACTGATTTGTGTTTCTCAGCAGCTTTAAGAGGCTACCTTCTAGGGGCTGTAGTATGCACATCTTAAACTTGTGAACTTGAAAAATACCAGAGTGGAGAATTCTGGGAAAAGCTATTCCTTAAGCTAACTCAGAAGTATTAAATACTATTTGCCATAGTAATGAGAATAATGCTACAGATTATTATTTGCCTATAAACCAGCTTTATAAGAAGCAGAAATCAGCAATCAGATAATAGCTTAGATTTTCCATATAGATAACTATGGAGATATACTATGGCAAAAGCAAGCAAGCAAACGAACAAACAATTAAAAAAAAGTCCCACACACATTTAACAACTCTATTTAATAGCCAGTCCAGATCAGGTTTTATTATGTAGTACACAGGTTTCAAACTCATAATGTCACGTTGTCATCATGTGACATATTGTGACATTCCCCCTTTGCTAAACCGGGGGTGGTCAGCATATGACACATCCAGCCGGTGGGCTGCGATTTTGATACCCCTGACGTAGTCTGATAGCTTGCACTGTTATTATTCCTACTATTGTATCTTCATCCTTCGATTTGTAATTTTCTCCTACTTAATAGAGTAATGCATAGATATAGAGTGGAATAGTTCCACGTTGATGCAGTACCTTAAGTTTGTTTACTAGATACTAATTCCTGGGAAACTGTATAATCTATAAAAGGTGATAGGAAGTGATTTCAGATATCTGCAGATCAACGAAGAAAAATAAATAGAAGTTTTTCTACACAAAATGGAAATATTGTGGGTGAGAAATCTATTAGCTGGACAATCAGTTTCATTTGATATTGGATGGAGGCTGTACAGTCTCAAGGGGTCAACTTGGTAATTTTAGAGTACTTCTTTATTCAGCAGGAAAAAGCAGTTATCACTGACTGCTCCCTTTTAGAACTTCGATTATCAGATAATCAACTGAAACTCTTTTAGGAAAAACTAACCTAACGTTTTGCAGAGTTATGTTCTATCAAGATTGAGAGTAATGGCTTCTCAAATATTGATTTTTTTTGCTATTTTCTAGTGGGTTTTCATTTATTTGGAGATGAATTCTTTTCAACTTCAAATGTTTAAGTATGCATTCTCATTCTGCTAATTGATTGTTATTAAAATTGTGATTGTGCGATTTTTCTATACAGGCATAGAACATTATTAAGGACACTTTGGAAAGACTGCGTTCATAAAAAGGCATTAAGAACTGTATCAAACAAATAAATAAATTGCTGAGATGTCAAGGTGATTGTTCATTGCCAACATTATCAGTACTGAAGGCTTCCAGAAGATGCTTGCTCCCAAATGCTTAAGAGGCTGCCAAAAGCTTTGCATTTCCTGGCATATCTGCAATAGATCGAAATAGCACAGGACCTTTCTGCAACCAAAAGCATGCAAGACGAAGAAAGATCCAGTTTCTATATTTGGAGGGAATTTTGTAAACAATAGGCACACTGTCTACAAAAATGAAAGGAGGATTGACAGGATGTGTCCCCTTTGATCCATATCAGCAGTGGGTTTCAAAAAATTTTACTATGGTTCTGTGGGTGTGGCTTGGTGGGTGTGGCATGGCTTGGTGGGTGTGGCAAGGGAAGAATACTATAAAATCACCATCACTAATCAGCTGAGACTTGGGAGAGCCAGCCAGAATTTTTCCTACCAGTTCTCTGAACTACTCAAAATTTCCAGTTTTCCAACCGGTTCCTATCTGTTTCCGGTTTTACTACCAGTTCTCCAGAACTGGTCAGAACCTGCTGAAACCCACCTCTGATCCATATGGTATAAGAAATCAGCACTTCACAGTTTCTGATTTAGCCTAAGTGTCTCCAACTGGGAGTTTATATTGTGATTAATTGAAATCACCACCAAAGGAGGTATTTGCCATGTTGTCTTCTATTAAAAAAAAAAAAAGAAATGAAATAATATAAATAGGGTAAGGTAATTGCATTACCTATTTTATTTTATTCTAGTCCTTTTATAAATATGCTATTTAATTCTAATGATTACGTATCCCCTTTTTCCATTCCCTGTGAACAAATGACATTCTTAAGTGAAAACAATTTTCTGTAGACCAATTTTTTTTTTTTTAATTTTTAATTTGATTTATATGCCGCCCTTCTCCGGAGACTCAGGGTGGCTTACAATGCGTTAAGCAATAGCCTTCATACTTTTGTATATTTATATTTATACAAAGTCAGCTTATTGCCCCCACAAACTGGGTCCTCAATTTACCCACCTTAGAAAGGATGGAAGGCTGAGTCGACCTTGAGCCTGGCTAGGATTGAACTCAGAGAAATTACAGGCAGCTGGTGTTAATTGCTGCCTTTAGTAGGAGGCATTAGCCCTCTACGCTACACAGGCTCCAATGTAGCAACAAATGTCTCTCAGCTTTTATGCAACCAGGACAAGTCTCACCTTGGTTTCTATACATTAAATTTTTGAGTACACTAGTGTCATCCTTCTCAGGTATTCCAGATACGAAATGAATCAGATGAGTTCCTTTTACTTTATTGTAAAGCTACATTAACAGAATCTTGGAAATCAGAAAGTACAAATCTTCTACCATTTTGTTTACAGCCTGACACGTTAGGGAGGATCCTTTCTGAGCTTCTCTTTTCACTCATTATGTAACTGCAGGCTGTGCCTCTCTTATCTTATCGTTTCCTAGGCTGAATCTCTTCACCCTGTTGCTCAAGGACTTTCTCACTCACCCTTACAATTAGTCAAGTAATTGCACAATATACTTCTGGATTTTTCCTACCATCATGTAAGATGAACTCCCCACCCCTAATTTTCTATTGCCAAAGATCTTTAAAAAAGAAATATTGTTTATTGTTGATTAGATTTATTAATAATGATTGATAGTTTAGGTTTATAGCACTGAACATATTCCTTACTTGATTATACAGACTGCCAAAAGTATAGATAAATACTTTGGCAGTCTGACTGTAGCCAGTGAAGGCTAAGTTCTCAGTTTTGCATCTGGTTGGCAAGATAGAGCTGTAGTGAGGCCTCCAAAGGCTGTGATTTTGAGTAATGCTGATGCTGTTTTAAAAATTAGTACTGGTACTTACTTTTCCATCTTTTCCATCAAATTGTGGATTTGAAAACAGATCACAAACCTTATGTAAATCTTCAGCTCCTGTTTCATTCAAAAGAATTGTAAAAAGCTGTCTTGAGATTTCTCTTCTGAGTGAAGAGCCTGAAATACTGTGATGAAAAACTAGAAAACAGGTTGCTTTTAAACCTCAATAAACTGTAGTTAAACCTTTGGTTTTTGTGCTCTCCTCCCTATTCCACTTTTGGTACAGGTAAACACTGTGTTCTCTTTCAGTTTCCAATAACTACAATTTATATATATTTAGACCAGGGGTGGGCTCTTCCCGGTTGCTGGGGTGTGTGGCCATGGTGGGCATGGATTAGACGGTCTCCTGCACCACAGTGAAGGGGAGCGTTTTTGCCTTCCCTGGGCTCTGAGGCTTTTGTCGAGCCACCAGGAGGGCAAAAATGGCCTTCCCAGCCTTCAGAGGCCCTCTGGAGGCCAGAAACAGGCCAGTTTCCAGCCTTCCCGAACTTCCGGTAGCCCGTTTTTTGCCCTCCCAAGCCTCCGCATGCGCTCTGTACTTACCTGCATCCAAAACGGGCTGCGTGAGGACTCCTGGGAAGGGAGGGGCGGGGTGGGCAGGGCCAGCCAGGAGTGGGATTTGGGGGTTCTCTGAATGGCACTGGATCTTAGCTAGAGGTTCTCTCAAACCCCCAACAGCCCACCCTGATTTAGACCCTAAATTGTGCTTAATGTTAACAAAGAAATTATTTCCTTCACTATTCATATATGTATTTATTAAAACAGTTATACCTCAATTTCACAATAGATAGTTTCTCAGAGTTTTATTTTTTTAAAAAAAAAGTTCCTTTAGGATATAAAAAGACAGTAGTCCTGCAAAAAAAAAAAAATTAAAAAATAAAATAAAATCTGTCCCTCATGCTATACAATTCTTGTAACTGAAAGCAGCTGAATTTCAAACAGCTGAAATGGGAAGCATTCAAAGGGAAGAGGAAGCAAAAAAATAAGTAAACTTGTAGAATGGCTCTTTTTTGGTCTTTTTTTCAATCTAGTTCTACTTCATTTCAATAAATTATTTATGGTTGTCTTCTAAAACCGAGACATACCTTCCAACTTTTTTCTGGCAGCATCATAGGAGATGGAGTACACTAATCCAAAGGCCAATGCAGCTTATTTTTTCATTATGGTGCACAGTGGTATATGAATGAGACTACAATCACAGTAAAAGTAGTCTATTTTTTAAAATCACAGAAAGTTCTTCAAAGGTATTTGTGCATATAGAACTGTAAGTATACATAAATTACAAATAAAAGAACATAATGTTCTTCAGCAGTATCAGATGTGATTCTTGTACCAATTCAAGCTTAAACCTGTGTAGCATTTACAAATGAGCAATAGCTTTTAAAATAAGATAAAGTACTTTGACAATTTTTTTTTTGCAGTAAAAATGCTTATCAGCTGGGTAAAATCATACAATGCTGGAGAAAGCAGATCACAGCAGCCTCTGAATGTATTGTATATTTGTGTGGGGGAGGGTATTTCAAGTCACTGTTGACTCCCAGTGGCAGCTTGGATAGCTTCAATTTTCTTGGTAAGGATCTTGGAAGTAGTTTGCCGTTACCTCCTTCCTAGGCTGAAAAAAAGTGATTGGCCCAAAGCCACTTAATGGGCTTCATGCCTAACGAATGACAAACTTATGATTTCCCAGTTTCTAACCTAGTACCTTAATCATTACATCAATACGGTGTAACTGAATGATTGTTCAGTTATATTTTCCAAAGTAAAAATCAGACTCAACATTGTTCAAAGAAAATCTAGGTCTGCTACTAGCTCCTTTAAGTTACATTCAACTCTTGGTGTCTTCATGCCTGTGCCCATGCAGACTTTGTGACAGCAATATGATTTGCCACTACCTTCTTCAAGGATGTCTAGCCCACCACCTCCTTTTTTTCTGGGGACCATCCAGCCAATGCTAACTAGATTCAACCATGATCAGTTTTTAAGACTACATAGATGGCGCTACCTGATGAAGTGAAGTACCAAACAATACATACACCTTTCTGGATCGGGACTCCCTACGCACAGTCACCCACGCTCTCGTCACTTCCCGTTTGGACTACTGTAATGCTCTCTACATGGGGCTCCCCTTGAGGAGCACCCGAAGACTTCAGCTGGTCCAGAATGCGGCCGCATGAGTGGTTATGGGAGCGACTCGTCGCTCTCAGGTAACTCCCCTCTTGCGCGAACTGCACTGGCTCCCGGTGGTCTTCCGGGTGCGTTTTAAGGTGCTAGTCACCATCTTCAAAGTGCTCCATGGCTTAGGACCAGGATATTTACAGGACCGTCTTCTGCCAATGAATATCTCCCACCGCCCGATACGCTCTCACAGAGAGGGCCTCCTCAGGGTGCCGTCGGCCAGACAATGCCGGCGGGCGGCCCCCAGGGGAGAGCATTCTCTGTGGGAGCTCCAGCCCTATGGAATGAACTACCCCCGGATATAAGAAAGATTCCTGACCTCCGTGCCTTCCGAAGAGCCCTGAAGACTCTACTGTTTCACCAAGCCGGTCTGACTTAAATTTGCGTTAAATTTTAATAGGGTTTTTAGTAGGGGTTTTAATTTTTCGGCCAAACAGTTTAATTATTTTATTAGTTTTAATTTATATCTGATTGTTTTAATATGGCTGTAAACCGCCCTGAGTCCCATTCGGGAGAAGGGCGATATATAAATGTAATAAACTAAACTAAACTAAACTAAACTAAACTAAACTAAACTAAACTAAACTAAACTAAACTAAACTAAACTAAACTAAACTAAACATGTTCTTTCTTCCACATATATCAACACTGCTGACCACTTGCAACATAACTGATGTTTGCCTGAGATTTCCCTGTACAGCTTCTGAGTTAAGGCCTAATTAGAGGTGGCTGTGACTTTGGTTATAAATGACAGTGGGTGTTAGTGATTTCATTCATTCATTCATTCACTCACTCACTCACTCACTCAATTTCTATAGCTACCTAACTCAACCATTGTGTCTTTCTTGCTATATCTCTCTGAATAGGTATAGCAAAAGATGTGCAAAATGTGTAGTTTTGTATGATCTCACGCAGCATTTCTACACTGCTTGGCAGCCATAACCACCCATAAACTATACTAGGATGTGTAAATTCAGTGGCAATGTATTGCCTGGACACTTATCTTGAAATGGATAGCTATATCAATCTGTTGCAGGGGAAAAAAACTACAGGAATGTTGCAGGAGATTAACAAATTGCTTATGGCATCAGCATTTTTAGGTAACATGCTGGTATATGCACAGAGGAAGAGTGATCAGTTGCATCCCTATTGGTGATCTAGTTTTGCCTCCAGATCCAAGACCTTACATGCAATCACTAAAATGTAGATCAAATTTGAATTAAAAAGTTCCATTATAAGGGTTCTAAGATTGGTTAGTTGGTTGTTTGTGAAATATATAATTAGAATAATTTTAACATACTTGCAATTTACATATATCATGAAAACTCATTTCCTATGCTATATAGTCACTTCATGTCATTTCATCTCTAGCTACAGTATCCCCAGCCTTTGGCAAGATTATATCTATTTAATTAAATGACAATATTGATATCAAGCCTATTGCACTCCAGGATCTTATATCTATATTCATTATGTTACCTCCTAACTGAATGATCTCTGTTCTTTTTTGAACTGTATATTTATTAACAGGTCTGGTTTGTTCATGAATTTCTTTTTGGAGCTTTAACTAAGAGATGATAACATGATACATAACTCAATGTGCTCTTCAAAGAGTTGCATAAAATCCAGATTCAGAAAATTGACTTGCTATGTTTCAGCAGTATTTGTCAGATCAGATACAAAGGCTACCTTGGAAATGTTACATTAGCCAAGAATTTCATGTACTCATTCATATCCTAGTCACCTCCTAATATACATCTCCAGTGTAGTCTGCCTAAAGTTGTCCTTGAAGAACATCTGGAAGCTGCAATAACTCCACAGTGCAGTGGTATATATAGTTATGCTCACCCCTAGTTTCCCCCATGTTACACCTTTGCTCTATGTGCTTTACTGGCTACCAGTACAATTTAAAGTGTTGGTTGTCACCTTTAAAACCCTTCATGGCATGAAGCAAGGTTATATGTAGGGCCACCTTTGTCTGATTGTCTAATGATATGTGGGAATTACTTTGGGAAAGAAGAAGAAATACTGCCTAGGGTATGGTCAGAGCATAGTGGGCAGACCAAGAGGTTAAGGAGGGACCCTCCCTAGGTTATCAAGTTGTAAAGGTAATAGTGGGAGTTGCAAGATTCTGTTAATGTAACTTTACAGTAAAGTAGAATTAGTTTATCTAGTTGTGTTTTTTGTCTGGTGTACCTGGTAAGTGACAAATTACATCTACCTGCCCTGCTAGACTGAAAAGAAGAGGTATGCTTTAGTCACATAAACCAGGGTATCATCTAACTGGACACAGAATGTGGCCTTTGACCATACTCTTTCAGATTAGGTTAGTTCCAACCCTTCTGGCTATTCAAAAAGATTTAAAAATCCAGATTGTTCCCGGGCATGGCAGTCCGCAGATTAGTGAGAGCCAGTGAGGTGCTGTTATTCTATTATCATTTGGTTTGCCCTTGGTTATCATTACAGATTTTAGTAATGTATTTTGTTGGTTACTTTGTATTGTATTTTTTAATCTGCTGTTAACTACTCAGAGTTATAATGGTGAAATACATGGCTATTTAAAGTGAATGAATGGATGGATGGATGGATGGATGAATGAGAATATAGACAAGATCTTCACTATCTTTAAAACAAGAACAGAGACATGATGATTGGAGACTGGGATTGGTATTGTGGAGATCATGGATATGTCTCATGACAAACACATCTCTGCCCAATTTAAGTTCTGTATCTTTTGGGGCCATGCCATACATAATATCTATTATTCAAATTGATTAAATGAACATAAACATGTAATTTTTTTATAGTCATGGAAATAGGTTGCCTTTCACAGGTGGGTTGCAGCAAGTTCTAACCAGTTCTGGAGAACCGGTAGCGGAAATTTTGAGTAGTTCAGAGAACCAGTAGTAAAAATTCTGACTGGCCCACCCCCATCTATTCACTGCCTCCCAAGCCCCAGATGCTAAGAGGGGAAATGGGGATTTTGCAGTATCCTTCCCCTGGATTGGGGAGGGAATTTATTTATTTATTTCAATTTATATACCGCCCTTCTCCCTGGGAGGGGACTCAGGGTGGTGAACAACCAAATTTAAAACACATATAATACAAACATTAAAAGAATTTTAAAATTGAATTAAATCAATTTTATGGAATGGAGATTTTACAGTATCCTTCCCCTGCCATGCCCCGCAAGCCACGCCCCCCAAGCCATGTCATGCCCACCAAGCTGCACCCACAGAACTGGTAGTAAAAATTTTTGAAATCCACCACTGTCCTTGTTGCCTTCTGAGATGACCTACCAGTGCTTGTCAATTAACCCAAAAAGAACTAGCAGGCATGGGGCATGTTTGGTATACAGTATAAAGTGGGAGAGATCCTTCCTATTTTACTTTTGTGCCTCACACCCCACCCCCCTCTGCCTGCCCCATAGTTTTAAGGACTACTTTAAACATAGGTTTTTGAAACCATAAACCATTCTAGAATAGCACTATTAAGACATGGAGCCTCACTATGGCATGCCGCGAAGAGGGGCTGAGGTTTTTTTTAAAATTGTCTTTAGATATTCTTTTAAGGGGTGTGGGGGGAGGGTTATTTGGTGAGGGAGGGGTATAGGCCAGGCCCAGCACAGGGGCAAGTTATGGGAGGTGCAGAGCGGGGCGTTGGGGGGGGGCTAGGGCTGGTAGGGAGGAGAGTGATTCCATCGGGACCGTGGTTTGGAGGGGCAGATATGGTGGGAGCAAGGGGCCAGATTGTGTTGTCAGGGCATGCACCCGCTGTCTTCAAGCGTGGCATGCCTTGGCCCCCAAGGCTCCTTTCATTCCCTTGGTTGTCCAGATTCTCAGAGCTCGAGCCTTAGGCTGATGCTGTGCAATGCCAGGTCCTTGGTTAACAAGGCCCCTCTCATCTGTGAGTTAATTCAGGAGGGGGGAGCGGACCTGGCGGGTATTACAGAGAGCTGGTTGGGCCAGGGGAGGGCCCTCTGGTAGAGTTGTGCCCACCAGGTTTCCACGCATTTCATCAGCCAAGGGCCGAGGATAGGGGTGGGGGGGTGGCAGTCATTATAAAGGAAGGTCTTGATCCTAGGGAGGCCACTGTATCTCAGATAGCCAGATGTGAGTCTCTCCTTGTTAAGTGGGGCCATGGGATGCAGATGGGCTTGCTGATTACGTACCTGGCTCCCTGCTGTGTGTCAGTGGCCCTGCCTGAGCTCCTCAACATGATAGCCGGGGTGGCGGTTGATACCCCCAACCTTTTGGTTATGGGGGATTTCAACCTGCCGTCCATTCGGCAAAACATCTGAGATGACTCGGGAGTTCATGGCCTCCATGACGGCCATGGATCTGACTCAATTAATTCATGGCCCTACGCACACCAGAGGACACACTCTGGACTTGGTTTTTGTCTCTGGGCAGTGGCTGAATGGACTGAATATAGGGGATATAGTTATTGAACCCCTGTCATGGTCAGACCATTCTCTCCTGAAGTAGACTTTCTGACCACTACACCCCACCAAAGGGAGATGGAAATGACTAGGTGGTTCCGCCCCAGGCGCGTGATGGATACTGATAGGTTCCAGATGGAGCTTGGGCCATTTCCTGAGACTCTGGCTCGCGACTTGACTGAAGACCTGGTGGCCGCTTGGGATAGGATAGCCGCCGGTGCTCTGGACTGACTCGTACCTTTGCGACCTCTGACCCAGCGCCGAACCTGCCCGGCTCCTTGGTTCTCCGAGGAGTTGAGGGAGATGAAGCGCCAGAAAAGATGCCTAGAGAGTGGTTGGAGGGCTAGTCGCTCCGAATCCGACCGAACACTAGTTAGGTCTCATATTAAGACCTATTTAGTGGTGATAAAAGCGGCAAAGCGTAATTACTTTTCTGCTCTTATTGCATTGGCTGATAACCGCCCACCTGCCCTGTTTAGGATGACCCACTCCCACCTTCATCTGGGAGTGCGGAAGGACCCCTTGCAAGGATGAGATGAGGATTTTGCACAATATCTGCATGATAAAATCACTCAGATTCGGGAAGGCTTAGACTCTGACTGGGTAGGCTCCGGCAAGGTGTCCGAGGCGGGCCTTGAGAATGTTATGTGGGATGAGTTTGACCTTGTGACTCCTGAGGACATGGATAGGATCCTGGGGAGGTTAAACGCAACCAAATGTTTATTGGACCTGTATCCCTCTTGGTTGGTGCTGATTACCTGGGAGGTTACACGAGGCTGGCTCCAGAGGATTATAAATGCTTCGTTGAGTAAGGGTTTTTTGCTTTCCGCCTTGAAAGAGGCGATGGTGAGGCCCCTTCTCAAGAAGACTTCTCTGGACCCAGCTGTTTTGGCAAATTACTGTCCGGTCTCCAACCTTCGCTTTGTGGCGAACGTTGTTGAGAGTGTGGTTGCGCGACAGTTCCCGCAGTACCTGGTTGAAACGGTCTATCTAGATCCATTCCAGTCTAGCTTCAGGCCTAGGTACAGCACGGAGATGGCATTGGTCACATTGGTGGATGATCTCTGGCTTGGGATAGGGGTTGTTCCTCTGTTCTGGTCCTATTAGATCTCTCAGCGGCTTTTGATACCATCGACCATGGTATTATTATTATTATTATTATTATTATTATTATTATTATTATTATTATTTCAATTTATAAACCGCCCTTCTCCTTGCGGACTCAGGGCGGTGAACAGCCAGAATAAAACATGGTATACAAAAGTTAAAAACAATTAAAAATATTAAATATTATTCGGCCAAGAATTAAAACAACCCAATTTAAAATCAATTTCAAATTTAAAAACGGAGGATGGGATCAGGCTACCCCAGCTAGATGGAATAAATGGGTTTTAAGGGCCCGACGAAAGGTCCGGAGATCTGAAATCCTGCGTATCTCCGGGGGTAGGTCATTCCAGAGGGTGGGCGCCGCCACATCATGCTGCACCAGCTAGGGGAATTGGGAATGGGAGGCACCGTGTTGCGGTGGTTCTCCTCCTATCTCTCTGACAGGTCGCAGTCTGTGTTGGCAGGAGGGCAGAGGTCGACCTCAAGGCACCTTGTTTGTGGGGTGCCACAAGGGTCAGTCTTCTCGCCACTCCTGGTCAACATTTATGTGAAGCCGCTGGGTGAGATCATCTGTGGTTTTGGGGTGCAGTGCCATCTGTATGCCGATGACACTCAGCTGTACATCTCCACCCCGGACCACCCCAATGATGCCCTCGAAGTGATGTCCCAGTGTCTGGAGGCCTGCAGATCTGGATGGGGAGAAACAGGCTCCGACTCAACCCTTCCAAGACCGAGTGGCTGTGGCTGCTGGCGTCCTGATATAGCCAGCTGCTGCCTTCGCTGGCTATTAGGGGCAAGTCTTTGGCCCACACAGAGAGGGCTCACAACTTGGGCGTTCTCCTGAACACACGGCTGTCTTTAGAAGAGCATATGATAGCCGTGGCCAGGGGGGCTTTCTATCAGGTTCGCTTGATACGCCAGTTGCATCCCTTTCTGGATCAGGACTCCTTATGCACAGTCACTCATGCTCTCATTACTTCTCGTCTGGACTACTGTAATGCTCTCTACATGGGGCTCCCTTTGAGGACCACCCGGAGGCTCCAACTGGTCCAGAATGTGGCCATACGGGTGATTATGGGGGCGACCTGGCACTCCCATGTGATATCTCTCCTGCATGAGGTGCACTGGCTCCCAGTGGTCTTCTGGTGCGCTTCAAGGTATTGGTTCTCATCTTTAAAGCGTTCCATGGCTTAGGGCCTGGGTATTTACGAGATCACCTTCTGCCACCGACAACCTCCCACTGGCCAATATGCTTTCACAGAGAGGGTCTCCTCAGGGTGCTGTCAGTCAGGCAATGTTGATTGGCGACCCCCATGGGGAGAGCCTTCTCTGTGAGGGTCCCGCCCTCTGGAACAAGCTACCCCCAAGAATACAACTGATCCCAGACCTCCATACTTTCCATAAGGTCCTGAAGACTTTTCTATTTCAGGAAGCCGGGCTGGCTTAAAAAGATTTTAATGGGTTAATTTTAGTGAGGGGTTTTAAATTTGGGGAAGCCAAAAAGGATTTAATTGTGTTTTAAATTATTTTAACTTTTATACTGTTTGTATTTTAAATTATGGCTGTTCACCACCCTGAGTCTGTCAGGAGAAGGGCGGTATACAAATTTAATAAAACTGAAACTGAAACTGAAGTTATTAGCTGATTCCTTTCGAATGCAGCTATACAAAATACACAGTTTTGACAGATGGCCTAAACTTGTAATTCTATCATCTGTCATCTGTCAAAACTCACTTTCTTCCTACATTAAGGTGAATGATTGGTGAATGTTTTTCTGCCAGCCAGTGATGTTTAATGGGAGGGGAAATAGTGGTAGGGAATCTACCAATCATTTTCTTTAGTTCCTCCTCCATCAAATCTACAAGGCCCAGCTGTCCTCCTTAGTGAGGCAGAATAGGGAACAACAACTGAAGTAGAGAATTTTATGTCAGGATACTTTTCTGCCAGCTCAAGATCTGGAGGAATGCATATTAACAAGTGGAATGGATGATGTAGCAGGATCCTGTTCCATACTATCTGAATTTCCAATATGTTATTAGTTGATACCAAAGTAGCTGTTTCAGAACATATAATTCAGTTGTTTAGATGCCAGAGGAGAAGGTTGATGAGCTCATCCTTTTTATAAAGTTGTTTTGCTTCAACGTGAACCTCTTTGATATTTTAAAAGAAACTTTATACCATCTCCATGCCCTTTCAGTTTCCTGTGATTTTTATTCCACTTGGAAGCTGGTGCCTCTGGGACAGGAAATCTGAAAAGTCCTTCTGGATCAAGGACAACACATATATCCACTCCCATGTTTTGGATTTTGCAGCTGTTGTTTCTCATAATCACAAAGGTGCCAAAATCTTTATAGGTCACACTGAATGAAAACGAGACTCCCTCAACTTTTCTGATTTCTAGCAAGGTGAAAGAACAGGGAGATGATTGCCAAGGGTGGACGGGAACAAGAAGAATGTGAGCATGGAATGAAGCCCAAGATTTTCAGTGGAAACTGCCTGAAGGAAAGAGTGTTGAGGTCAATACAGGAGGACTGAGGTTAAATGGGTTCAGGAAAATGCAGAGAAAAAGAAGCAGAGTTTGCAATGAGGAATTGGAAGAAACAGTTCTGAGGTAAACCACTTCTAAAAGCAGGCAATCACTGGAATGATTCTGGTAAAGAAACTCAAAATATTTATTTATTTATGTTTGCTTATTTATTTATTTATTTATTTATAAATTTTGTTTATTTATTTGCCAACTTCATTATTTTTTTAAATAAATCAAGGCAGCAAGCATACTCAATATTCCCTCCTTCTCCTATTTCCCCCACATCAAAAGTCCTGTGAGATGACTTAGGCTGAGAGAGAATGTGAATGACCTGAAGCCACCTAGCCAGCTTTCAAACCTAAAGTGGGCCTAGAATTCACAACCTCTTGGTTTCTAGTGTGGAGTCTTAACCACTGTACCAAACCTCCTCCCTCCCTCCCTCCCTCCAATGGCTCACATGCAAACGTTTCTTCATTGAAAACAGAAGTACTATCAGGAAGAAAGGACTTCTGCATTATTTTATGTAAACTTTTTTTCTCAGACAAAAGGGATGCTATCTCATTTGCTTCCTATTGATGGAGTTCCCTTTACTATTTCTATTTCTATTACTATTTTACTATTTCCTTTCACCATTTTCTTGCCAGCATCCCTCCCCCCCCTTTTTAAAAAATTTGAGGCAGCGTCTTTTCCTTTTCTGGCACAATTGCTACCTTCTGGCAGAGCTAAAAATCAGTGTGTCTGCCAAACAAAATTTTACTTGGAAGGACTTCACCAGAATAGAAAAGGAAGAACATAACAAATCAGATGCTATTTTGAAGGATGTGTGGTCAGTGAGAACACTAAAACAGTGAATATGTTATCAGAAAGAAGATACGACTAATTCAATAATAATGCAATTGAAATCATGCCTGCAATAAAAAAGCAACTACTATGCCCATTTCAAAAACCGTATGATACTTATATTTCCTTTACTGTCCTAAGAATTATTTATGTGTTAGTTTATTAGCTAACTTTAAGTCATTTATGACTGAAATGATCAGTTGATTTTCAAGTTTAGATGGGTTAATTTATGAAAGCATTTCATCTTATTTAATTTTAAAATTTACATTTCAAAACTATTCAAAATTAAATAGGGAATTTAAAACATAGTTTTCCTTCATTTTGCCTAGTTTTGAATATATTTTCTCACTAAATATGTAAATGTATTTATTGTAAAATAAACTGCATATATTGCAAAAGTACTTTGCTTCTTATTAGCTTAAAACTTTACTTACTATTATTAAATAATTGTCTTCCCCCACAGTATCTCACAACTTAATGCCTAATGCCAACAGGCGATAGCAGTTATGCAATAAATCAATGAAGGTATGCTTAGTGAGAAATTTTTCTAAGAATTTTTTCTTAGCAGTTGAATGAATAAAACAGGAAACAAGATTAAACAAAACATTCCATTCAGCCAATAATTGATATCTGCATTGCTCTTCTAATTGTAATTCAAATACAGAGAATACCTGTCTTCCAAGATGAATGGAAATTTGCAGTCATGATTGACTCTCATGGAACTGTTGCGATTTATGGGAAGCCAACCAACTGAAATAAAACTTGGATGTATATAGTAACTAATACCATTGGACAAAGTAGAGATATTTCCTGCTCTATGCATGCTCCCTGGTTGGATTTCATGTTTTGAAACCCTTGTTGGTGAGAGATTTTATGAGATAGTTTTTGGCTGGCTAGCTGGAAGAAGAGACCTTAAACAAATGTTATTTCCAGTATGCATACAATAGCTATTTGAATAGCTGCTAAATAAGTTGGGGGAAGGAGGAAAAAAAGAGAACATGACAAAGAGGAATAAGAAAAAGAGAAAGAGAAAAGGTATATGAAATCATTCATAAATAGAAAAGGTATTTTGATCTTATTTTATTTTTTGTTGATATAATTCTTTCTTTTTCATTGTTGGGAAAATACTAAGATATTGTACTCACCACAATATTTAATACTATACTTCAGTCAAAACATTGAGTAGCAGAAATAAATTCTTCCAATTGGGTTCTTCTTCTGTTTTACTAGTAGATTTTATGTCTGGTTTTTAAAAACACAACAATTATTGAATTTTCACATTATCGCTGACATTTTCTTTTTTTTCTTTTTTAAAATAGATCTTTATTAAATACTTAAATACAATAAAATTAACACACAATAAAGATTGGAAAACAATATAAATGATGAAATGTAGAAACACATAAACACAAGACTAAAATGAAACAACAAACATAACTAACTGAGAGTTAAGCTCACTCTCCAATTAATAATAAACAATGTCGTCCAAACCAAACATTTCAATACAATCAATTTCTATTAACTATCTACAAAACAATTTCCTAGGTTTAACCTTCTATTGAGCCAGACAAAGCATCTGTCCCAACTTCTATTATATATTGAATCTTTCTTGTCTTTTAAGATATATGTTAACCTGTCCATCTCAGCACATCGAAGAATCTTGTTTATTATCAGATGGTCGGGGGGCGTATCTGCATCTTTCCACAGTTGGGCAAATGCCATTCTCGCCACTGTTGAGACATGGACAAATATATACCAATCCTTGTTCTCAATATAGTCTGGTCTTATTCCAAGTAAGTAGAAGTCTGGATGAAGGGGAAAGCTCACACCTGTTATTTCCAGCAGCCACTGCTGTATTTTCCTCCAATAGTGTCTAGTTGACGGACAAGTCCACCACTGATGAAAGAAAGTACCCTTGGCCAACCCACATTTCCAACATCTATCAGAGGATCCTGGGAACATCTTAGCGATTCTGACGGCGGGGAGATACCAACGGTAGATCATTTTATAAAAATTTTCTTTGAATGGGGAAGAAAGGGTCAGTTTCATAGTTTTGTTCCATATGTTTTGCCATGCATTAAGCTGAGTTGTTGTTCCAATATTTCTCCCCCAGGCAATCATCGTGTCCTTTACAATCTCCTCCTCCATAAAATTGGACAGAAGAAAATTGTAAACATTGGAAATACATTTCCTTCGGCCACCTAGGAGAAGCTTGTCAAAAGTTTGTAAATGAGGGGAAATACCACGTTCCTGTTTATCCCTAGCGAATCTAGTTTGAGTTTTCGCATAAGACCACCAATCTATATCTTATCCTCTAGTTTGGAGATCAGTTCTAGGTCTAAGTCTCCCGACTTCATCCAACAAGTCACCATAAACCCAGTTCCTCTTTGTGTTGTGCACAGTCGGAAGAGTCACTGCCTCTACTGGAGACACCCATTTAGGAATCTGTGTGTAAACTTGCTTCTTCACCATTTCCCAAACCCTTAATAAAATTTCTCTAATATAATGATTTGTAAAATATTTGACTTGTTTGTCTTTCTGAGACCACAAAAAAGAATGCCATCCCTGCTGCAAATCATATCCTTCAATTGTTAAAATGCACTTTCTTGAGAGGATCACCCAATCTTTTATCCAAACCAGGGATGAAGCTTGGTAATAAAGCTCCCACATAGGGAGCCCCAAGCCACCTCTTGTTTTGTGCTCTTGCAACATTTTTCTTTTTATACGGGGTTTTGTACTCTGCCAAATAAATTTACTTAGAGTTTGGTCTAATTTCCTAAAAAAAGATTTTCCAATCTTGCAGGGGCCGTTTGAAATAAAAAGATCCATTTCGGTAAAACATGGGCTTTTATTGCGGCAATTCTACCCAAAAATGAGATCTGAATATGCCACCATCTCTCCACTTCATTTGCTGTGTCTATTAATAATTTAGAATAATTGAGCTCTTCAATAGAACATCTATTTGTAAGCCAAATACCTTTCAAATATGTTGCCAAGTATTCAGTTCCAGAGTTCTAGATTTCTTCTTAATAATGATTAGATAGAGTGCTTTCCATCATACAGATTTCCTATCCCAAAGAAGGCTTTATTCAATATGCATATGTATAGATGCAGGATGGCAGGTGTGATATTAAACCAGCTAAAAGTTCCTTTTCTACACATTTATTAAAGATAACAGGGCCAATGTTCTATGAAGGATCTAGTTCTAATTTAGAACCACACAAATCATATAAAAATTCTGATTAAAAGTATACTACATCAATTTACATACAGAGTAGATAAATCCAGAGAACAGCCAAACTGACAGTTTATGCTGTGGCTTATGCAGGTCAGTTTATGCGATGCTCTAGTCCAGAGTTCTTCAAACTTGGCAGCTTTAAGACTATGCTGGCTGGAGAATTCTGGTAGTTGAAGTCCACAAGTCTTAAAGCTGCCAAGTTTGAAGACTTCTGCTCTAGTCTATGTTACTCACACCCCATCCCCAAAAATCTTCTGACAATATTTACAGATGAGAAACACTTGTGCTGAGACCAGATTCATGTCAGGAAATTCCAAATACACGTAGAGCAGATAACAGACCTGTCACCTGCTCAAAGAATGAATCATATAATAAACAAAATTCCCTTTTAGTTTAGCTTTGTTTAGTCTGGTTTAAAACTGGGAGTTTATTCTTCTGGTTGGCTATCTACTTTTTTTAATGTGTTTTTCCGCCTTTTATTTGTAAAGCGGCCCAGAATCATCACAAAATTAGATGTCTTCCAAAGTAAACTAACTAACTAGTTAGCTAGCTAGCTAACTAACTAACTAACTAACTAACTAACTAAATAAATAAATAAATAAATAAATAAAAATACATTCAAAAATACAAATAAATAAATAAATAAATAAATAAATAAATAAATAAATAAATAAATAAATAAATAAATAAAAATACATTCACATTCACTTAGACTAGGTGCTAAGAAGGTTTATGAGCCATTTGTGTTAGCCTTGCCTGTCAGTGCATTCCACAATCGTATTTTTTTATATATTAGAAAAGAAGAAATATTTCAGAATTTCTATACAGAGGAGATCGATGTATATTTATTATTAAATTGATAATGACAGTCCATTGAGACACTTTTAGTGAGGATTTTCTTAGGGCTAAAATAAAATAAATATATAAAGTTATGTTTATGAACAAGGGAGTATTTTTTGAATGATTATGTGCAATCATGTTGGTATCAGATTTTAATAATCACCCAGATAAACAATCTCTTAGATGATTTCTATCCTGGTCCTTCAGACCTTTCCAATAGTGTACACATGGGCATTGTAATCCATTTACTCTCCTTCCTTTCATATCAATTTATATGGCCAACTTGTTGCTGGTCTTCTCTTTCCCAGCATGCTGGATTTCTCAAGAGAGTTGGATCTTCACAGAATGTAACTGAAACGTAACAATCTGAGGCTGGTCATTTCTTCCTTGAATGATAATTCTGGATTGGTTTGTTCTGTGATCCATTTTGTGTAAACTAAACCTACATTCCACTGAAGTTAAGCACAAGGGGAAAAAGTTGTTGGAATTTTGGATTAAAAAGTAACATTGCTGAAGGAAATTTCAGCAAGGTTGCTGAAATTTACTGTGGTTGCTTCCCCCCACCCCCCAATATATGCACTACCATAAACTTAATAAAACATGTTGGAGAAAAAAAAAGACAGAAATCTTGGAATTCTTCTTTAGCCATCTGCTCTTTCCCTACTTTAAGAGTGTAAAAATGAGAAAGTGGCCAATAGAACAGCTGCTGAGTGTCATATCACATTGTTGTAGCACAGATACCTTATAAACAGCCTGACATCTGCCACTGCTCCCTCCCAGTTGTACAAGAGAAGCTGAAACACCCACTAATTCAGTAAGACAGTCACCAAGAATCTTTCCAAACATTTGTTTATAGCCCGAAAAGAAGGTGGGGAAAAAAACTACATTTTTCTTATTTCTAGCACAGCATCCAGATTTCTTCTTCTAAGGCTCTGCTTTGTTGAAAGGGATTCTTGGTATTTTCTTTGATTGGAAAGAAAATGCAGATCCAAATTATTTCAAGAACTGTACCATCATAACACAAAGTAGTACTTCTGGCTTCCCGCAAATGAAAGTTGACCAGATGAGTGAATTTTAATTTAAAACTAAAGACAGGAATGCATGCTCCATTGCTCCTGACAGCAACAGCCTGCCTATAAGAGCAAATACAGAGAAAGTCGGCTTCCAACATGTGCCCACATTTTCCTGAGTCATATCATTTGCTCCCTTGATAGTCACCACCTAACTTTGCCTAGTGTGTCTGGGGTGGAGGGATGTAGTGGAGTAGACAATCACAGTCAATACTGATTGGTAATATTTGTTTGGTAAACTGTCTTCATTTCTTCAGTTGAAGCTGTGAAGTTTGGTTGAAAGAGAAAACAGTATTTGTGAAATTCAGCTTCTTTGCTTAGAGCTTGCTGTGGAACTGAATGTTGATAGTACCAACAAGAATATTAATAGTGATGGGTGTAATAGTAAATTTTAGAAGTTGGTATGTTATAATAATGCCATAAATTTGCACGATGTTAAAACATATAAACCTTATATAGACAACCAATGGATCATCACATGAACTTATTTGCTACAGGTTTCCAGCAAAACCCACCACAAAATTACCATTTACAAGCAAAACTTACATGACACCTGCATTTGTTCAAATTGCTTATCAAAGAGACTGAATTTAAATCCAAAATTTCTCAAACTGTGATATTTCAGTGAAATTAAACACAGGGCCATACTGGTTCCCAGGAATAATCTACTGGAGATCAAGGTTGCACACTTAATGTTTTCTTCTCTCATTTTCCTCACAAGAACTCTGTGAAATAGGGCAGGCCCAAAGTCACTCAATGAACTTCCACAATTGGGGATAGGCTTGAACTTGGGTCTCCCCACTGTGAGTTCAACCATTACCCTGATGTTCAGTCATCCAGTTGCTTCTGACTATTAGCAATCTAGCAGACATTAGTTCATCAGGAGTTATCCATTAGTAACTCCTTCAGTTTAGTGAGCATTCTTGATCATTTCCCCTATCTTCACTTCCCAAAGCCACATTCATCTTTCACACAACAGTTGTGCTTAGAGAGCACTCTATTCTATATTCCTATTTATGCCTGTATTGCATATCCCAACACAGTGATAAACACAGTGGTCTAAGGAGTTGGGCAATGCAGGATAAATGAAAAAAAATTGTACATCATGTTAATACATGGCAGACTTGGACCTTTATCTACATATGTATAACACATAGTTCCACCATGATATCATGATGCATTTGGTATTATGGTTACGAATTGACAAATTGATTTGATTAAGCCTAAACTGATGAACTGGCCTCTGAGTAATGAAAACTTATAAGAAATCAGCAAGTCTTTAAGGTGCCAAAAGATGCTTCTTTGCTTTAGTCTAAAGACAGGAATCCAGATTTCAGAATAAAGTTGTTTAGGATTTGACAGCTGGCAACTAATGGAATATTTTCTATAAATTTCTTTTTCCCCCTACTTTTCATTTTAATATAAATTTACCCTTTATATTGACAGAAAGGGTGAAGTCTTGAAATGGAATCCTCCAGTATGATTCCCCATCTCCTGCTGAATTTAATTAAAATGCCTTCTGTTTTCTTCACTTGATTCATGCACTGAAATTAAAAAGTAGGGGAAAGAGAGCAACTAGTTTTGACTCTGATTTAATGTGTACATGGGTGATTGTGAAAATGATGGGAACTGTACATTTTTCTAGAAGCTTCTCAGTAAGCATCCTTTATATCTGCATTTAGTTTTTCTGAGCTGTGTAATTATGTGTCAAAGTGCTGTTTAACCAAATTAGTCATAGTCATCTATTCCAAATATTCTCTCAGCTCCCAGACATGCTCTTCTGGCTTGATTCGTGAGTCTACAGAGTATCAATATAAAATGCAGGATGGGCTTAACTGCATCACCCACTTATACAGAAAAAAATATCATTCTCTTGTGATGGATATGGACACCAGCATGTCCTAGAGAAGAATAATTCTGTTTAAACAACAGGGAATGCTTGAATATTTAACACTGCACTCTGAAGAGACCCAATCTTCATCATGAATTGAAGAGATGATTATGCCTTTAAAGATAATCCAAAAGCAGAGCCTGCTATTACAAAATACAGCTGGTTACTATGTATTTGGATCACATTACTAATATTGTACTACTACTAATAGCATACTACAGCATTTATCAACCTTTTCGTCATGGACTCCCTTTAAATATCTTTTGTGGCCATGACTATGGCCATGGATCCCCAAGACTTAAGTCAAGATTTAAACCATAACATTTATTCAATCTTCGCAAACCCCCTAAAACAGTGGTGAAATCCAAATTTTTTTACTACCGGTTCTGTGGGCATGACTTGGTGGGCATGGCTTGGTGGGTGTGGCAGGGGAAGGATACTGCAAAATCTCCATTCCCACCCTATTCCAGGGGAAGGATACTGCAAAATCCCCATTCCCTCCCCACTCCTAGGGGAAGGATATTGCAAAATTTCCATTCCCACCTCACTCTAGGGCCAGTCAGAAGTGGTATTTGCTGGTTCTCTGAGCTACTCAAAATTTCTCCAGAACCTGTCAGAATCTGCTGGATTTCACCCCTGCCATATGATGACATCACCCCTCCCCGAGGAATCTGCGAACCACAGGATGAGAACCTGGCATAGTAGATGAACTGTTTGCTATTCATTTTCAGGCTCAATTGAAAGGGCTAGACTTGACCTTTAAAATCCAAAATAGTTTATCAATTTACCTTTAAAAAGGTTATTTGAATTTGTCTGGGCTTTAAGATTGGCATTAAAGATCCTGTTGCATGATTTAAGCCTTTGTAAGATTTTCAAAGTTAGTAGATAGCTTCCTACAGAAATGTACATTGTTTTATCCGTATTGATTTATTTTATTTTGCTTTATTTTCTGAATAAAAACTTTTGTATTTAGGCCAGTCTTAATGCTTCCATTGATGTAATGCCTTTTATTGCTTGTTTTTGGATTTATTGATATGCGGGTCTATATATTAATATCCAATCCAATAATTAGACTAGAAAATGTATTTATGGCACCTATCCCTTCCCTTCCCTTCCCTTCCCTTCCCTTCCCTTCCCTTCCCTTCCCTTCCCTTCCCTTCCCTTCCCTTCCTTTCCTTTCCCTTCCCTTCCAGCAGATGAGCGGCTGATGGTGAAGTAGGAAGTGAGGGATTGCAAATCTGGCATAAACCATTAAAATGAAGATTATGTCACCACAGCAACACCCAGAAGAACTGAAGCAGCCACAGCTTCCCCAAATTTCATTCCCTCTAGAGTCATTTGACCTGGAATTTGGATACATTCTGTAGGTTAGTTCCTATGATGCACTATTTTGCTCAGTTAATAACGACAGTTTAGTATTATGTAGAAGATATATAGCAAGATCAAAGTCAGATAAAACAAAATCAAGCATGTAGGGGGTAACAAAATCTACAGATATTGTTCAAAGGTAAGTGAAAAAGGATGCTGGGAATTGTGACTCAACAACATGTGCCGTTAGCATCTCTACTTTAGATACTTTCATTCCCCACAAGTTCAGATAAATGCCTTGCTTGAACATTAATGGAATCTTGGCAGCAATGAAATCTGGTACATTCCAGTGTTAAAGTCTAACAATACATTAAGTATTTAAAGATATTCTCCACAATGCTACACAGCAATGGAATCCAATTGGCTTGGGTTTAAATCTCTAACCCAACTGTTGGATCCTGTCAATGCCAGTACTTGACTAATTGGATTTTTAGAGCAGAGATTCAGCTTTCTGGAATGTGTTTGGCCAATGTTGCAATGGAAATTTCTCTAATTTTGCATTTTTAACTGATACAAAATAAACTAATCATCTTTCAAAATCTCACTTTCCAGAATTTTGTAATAGTTTGCTAAGTAAAATAAGTATATTAAAGAAAAGGCTGTAGAAACATGCATACCTTTGTGTGTTAAAGTAAGAATAAATAAGTTAAATAAAAGGCCAAGAATAAAGATAATTTTTGAGGAAGTGTGCACCAAGCTACATAGATCTTTTAGAACGTTTTTTAAAAAATTGATCAACCGAACTTGACATATTCACAATTTGGCAACTAAGAAAACACAAACCTGTCCAGTTGTATAATGAAAAACTGAAACGAATGGAATAGAAAGTGATAAATATGCTTTTCCCAGAATGCAAACTTTGAATAAATAATTCAAAGGAAAGAAAAGGAAGCTAGCTGGTCAGAATGGGTGTTGTAATACTTTTTCTTTCATATTAAAATGTCTACACACAGATTTCAAAAGGATAACTAAGGACATGATTGAAATGAAGAAGGGTCATCTTATATGGGCAATTGTCAGCTAGGAAATGTCTGCCTAGATCTTATTTTATTTATTTATTTATTTTATTAATCGTATTTCTATGCCATCCACTCTCCGAGGACTCTGGGCAGCTTACAACAATCAACAGTATACCAAATTGCATATTGTCCCCAACAATCTGGGTCCTTATTTTACCCACCTCAGAAGGATGGAAGACTGAGTCAACCTTGAGCTGGTGAGATTGATCTGCTGATCTGCTGAACTAGCGGTCAGCTGAAGTAGCTGCAGTACAGCACTCTAACCACTACGCCATCTCGGCTCTTCCCTCTTCCTGTGGGAACTGTGTTAGCTGCTAAACCAAACAATTTTACACCTATATACAGTATCCCAGTGGTGGGTTTCAAATTTTTTTTACTGGCTCTGTGGGTGTAGCTTAGTGGGTGCGGCATGGCTTGGTGAGCGTGGCAGGAGAAGAATACTGCAAAATCCCCATTTCCTCCCAATCAGCTGGGACTCAGGAGACAGAGAATAGATGGGGTGGAGCCAGTCAGAGGTAGTATTTACCAATTCTCTGAACTACTCAAAATTTCCAGTATTGGTTCTCCAGAACTGGTCAGAACCTACTGAAACCCACCTCTGCAGTATCCTCAATGAAGCACAATTAGGATATAGAGAATTACAGTGAAGATATGTTAAACTTAGCTTCAGAATGGCTTACTAACCTGTTAATAGAATTATCCTATAAAAGAGAATTAATTGCTTTAGATATAGAGCTGGAAATTTGCATCAGTGCAGTGTCTGGAACTTCTTTTGTTCGATGGATCTTGGTGGTCTCTGAGCTTAGTTGTTTTCTTGCAGGTTTTAGTACCCAAACTAGGTAACATCATCAAACAATCAAAACACCCCTAATTTCAGCCCTAAGTTACAGTACAAATATTTTCCTTTACCAGTACTACTTTTGTTTATTGACAAGATAAGAGCTGTGGTGGTGCAGTGGTTAGAATGCAGTATTACAGATTAATTCTGCTGACTGCCAGCAATTTAATTCTCACTGGCTCAATGTTGACTCAGCTTTCCATCCTTCCAAGGATGGAATGAGGACCCAGATGCAATATGCAATATGCTGACTCTGTAAACCACTTAGAGAGGGCTATAAAGCACTGTAAAGTGGTATATAACTCTAAGTACTATTGCATATGTCTTCAGTTTTTATTCAGATTCCTCCAAAGCATAAAAAGAACTGAAATTATTTAAAAGAGGCCAGCTGGAACCTTCCACTGATATGATCCATGGTAGAAACAGGTTTGTTGTTTACTTAGAGCCAACAGAGACCTGAGGGCCAGGACTTTGCAATCAAGTCTTCTCCTGAGAGCCAGCTGATGATCTGCCAAAGGCTTCCTAGTGCCAGGAACTCTTTTCTTTACAGCTAGTTACAACATCTTACTATAGTGACTTCTTGGCAGTCTTATCTCAAATCTCAACATTTCGAATGCTGAATTGGAGGAGGTCCCAAACTAAATCTTTCTACGACTTATTGGTGAAAAATGCAAATGAAAGCCTCCTCTCTATCTTGATAGAAGCAAGCATTGTGATCATTCTGTTTCATGTATGCTGTCATTAACTACAATTGGGGGTGGGGTGGGGAATCATTCCATGATGTCTGACTGAAGAGAAGGCCAGCAGCACTGATGGATGGAATAATACTTAAGTATGGCCTCTCAATCTCTTCCAGTTATTGCCATCATTGAGACCATTGAGTTTCCTGGAAAGTTGAGAATGAAGGTTACTTTTTTTATTCTCTGACCAAAGAGACATCTAATCTGTTTGATTTACTGACAAAGAAACCATTAACACCAGAAGGAAAAGTAGAACCTTAAAACTGCCTATGAACAGTTAACAATTCTTAGACAACATACGGGATAATTTTGAGGCAGCAATTGATATATTTCTCAACTTCCTTTCTTCTATGCAACATTATCTGCTAGTAATTACCAATTATATATCATGTGGCAGGATTGGGGTACTTCAAGTGCCACCTTCCATCCCATAGTTCTAAAAAGGATTTAAAACTCTGTGTGTGTGCGTGTGTGTGTGTGTGCGCGCACGCTTAAGTAAACTCCCAGACATGTTAACAGAGTTTAGCTCAGTTTTTCTGCAACTGATTACAAACTGAACGTTTGTAAGAATCAAATATCAGCAGGCCTTGCCTTCTAGAGAAGGCAGGTTTATAGCAATTTACATTAAACATACCATCATATCAATTTACATTAGATAAACAAAATTGAAAAGAAATTGCAGGTCATTAATTTAAATTAATTGTGGGCCATTCAGTGAGAACCTGTATTACTATTATTCTTCTCTTCCTTCCTAGTATCTATCTCTTCCTAGTTATTACTATAACCATGTTGCTTGTATCTTTCAATTATATTGTTTTTATTTGTTTCCTAATACAATTTGATAGTTTATTAGTAACCTTGACTATCACTAAATATTGTATCTTTTTATTCTTGATGAATGTATTTTATTCTCCTTATGTACACTGAGAGCATATACACCTAAGACAAATTCCCTGTGTGTCCAATCACTCTTGGCCAATAAAGAATTCTATTCTATTCTATTCTATTCTATTCTATTCTATTCTATTCTATTCTATTCTATTCTATTCTATTCTATTCTATTCTATTCTATTCTATTCTCATTTATATTCATATTATCAGAGAGTGGCTTGTTACATAAGAGTAGGGATATCAATTTAGGCTCAGTCATATCTTTCTGTCTCCTACTGTATATCTCCCTGGCTACAAAGGAATCCCGATCCACCCATCCAGCTATTTTTGAAAAAACTAGTTTGCAAGTCACCATGTCCTTTCAACTGCCAGGCAGTTCTGGGTCTGCCTACAATCTCTCTAGGGAGAAGAGGCTCATCATGAGCTATTTCCAGCCATCGGTGGAAGTAAAAGATGACAAAGTTCAGATAAGATGTCTTCAAACATCAGTCACTTATCTCGCCAATCTTTCTGATCCTTTTCCAGCTTGTTATCTGCCAGCCTTCTATCACAGTGTCTGGATTTTCTAAGAAGTGCCTTTTGTCACTTCACTGCAGTTTTGCACACTGGAGACATATCAAGCTAGGAAAGTTCCCATAATTGGGTGCAGCATAGTTGGCTTTGGCTGAACTAAGAGAGTGCAAACTGTAACTGCTGGTGTTTGAGGCATTCTGAAATAAAGTTATCATGGAAGCTGTTGGTCTGTTGCATATAGGAGGAAAAAGAAGTATTAGAAAAATATAATGTAAAAATAATAAAGACAGGATAAATAAAGAAATGAGGGTAAGGTGGAACTGCTTAACATCTTTTTTGTCTTTTCTCAAAAGAGTGAAAGTGCCTTTCCTAATATGACTCATCAGAGAAGGAAAAACACACTTCAGGATTGATAAAGGTATAGTAAGAATCCAGTCTGCAATCTTAAATGATGTCTTTTCTCCAGAGCCAATGCAATTATATCACAAGATATTGAAGAAATGGTCAAAATCTTTTCTCAGAACTGCTGTATGCAACTTTTGATGGAAACTGAGTTGGAGAAGAACAAGAATATTGGAGAAGAGACAGTCTCTTTATTCAAAAGGGGAAGTGAAAGGATTCAGACAGATCAGTTTACCTTCCCTTTTACTAAGCAAGGAATGAGAAAAGATGTCATTTTGCAAGCACTGTTGCTATTGTTACCAGAATGTGTTGTTAAGAACACATCATATTACACCTTACCTCTTCTTATGACAGAACGAGTTGCCTGTAAAGCTAGGAGAATATTCTAGGAGTAGTGATTTTCATCTCAGTCAACGTCTTGACCAAATGTATGATGCATTTCTAAACAAGAGGCATATAGACAGATGGTGCTGCAGTCCAGAGAATTTGCAATGGTTGAACAATTCATAAATGATTCTGCTTTGTTCTGGAAGGCGCAGTATCAAGTGGGAGCCCATCAGATTTTAGGTTTGGTGATATGCTAATAGACAATTTTTAAAATGAGAATGGTACTGAATTGCTGTTCATTAAATTTTTAGATGACATCAAGCTGGGGGTAGGGGTGGGTGTCCAATACTTTTAAAGGACAAAATCCTATTAAAAATAAACTACAATGGAGAAACATCTTTTTAAATTCAGGGTAACACTCAGAAAATAAGATGTATACTCCCCATACATGGTTGAAGAACATTTTTTCTTTTCCTTTGACATCATCTAAGCTATCTTCTCTTGTTACAGCACAACCATTTTCAGTAGAGTGGCATCAATAAAAATTACATTATAGCTTTTTGCAGAAGCATCAAGAATATCTAATATTTATGGCAGATCACAGTAGGGAGCCTCTTGGTAAACAGCTATAGACATTGTAAAAGTAATTTCCATTGGGCTTCAATTTCCAGTTTTAAAGTCTGCGATGGGGAGAATCTATGTACATTAAAATGAAAGAAAGAAAGTGCATTGCCTATAAATAGGCACAAAAGAAATTATTTATTCAAGCTTACATTTGTCAAACCTTAGCACATACTGGATCAGTGAATCACAAGACATCTTTTCTTTAAATCACTCCTCTGTCTCTGTCTCTTTCTTTTTCTCATCTCTTTCTTCAGCTGAGTTAAAGTAATACAGGTAATCTTTGACTTATGACTTGTCATTTAGCTACCATTTACAATTTGGATTCCCCAAAACTATTTATGACTTATTTTCCAAATTATGGGTTCTAATTTTTTTTTACTACCAGTTCTGTGGGCATGGCTTATTTTGTGGGCGTGGCTTGCTGGTCATGTGACAATTATTTAGGATTTAGCAGAGGTACTGGTCTACCAGGCTTTTAACTGTTTGCAGAGCTGTACCGATCTACCCATTTATTTTTTGCAGGCACTTATCTACTCATGTATTTTTGCAGGCACTGATCTACTCATGTATTTTTGCAGGCACTGATCTACTCATTTGTTTTCTTTTAACACTGATCAGCTGTAGGGCAGCCCTTTGAAGCCTCCCCCCAAGAGTTTAAACAGTTTTTTTCCCTCTAGCCATCAGCTGGGACTCAGGAGGCAGCAATAGATTGGGGGTGGAGCCATATAAAAGGTAAGAATAATGTGGGAGTGGGGGGGTGTGGGGGAGTGTGGGGGGGCAGGGAGGGCAGAACCGGTTTGTTGACGTCATATCGTCACGGCTATCAGCTCGGGAGAACTGGGCCAAACTGGGAGGAATCCACCACTGGATAGCCCCTTATAGACACATGATCCCATTTTGGGCACTTGACAACAAGCTCATCTTTATGGCCATTTGCAGGGTCTTGTTAGTCACAGGACCGCAATTTGCAAGATGTTTTTCTGGTTTCAGGTAGTTGCTTCAAATTTCTGGCAAAAAATCCCCTGTGGGAAAAATTGGTTCACTTAATGATCACCGTGTTCTCTTATTGTTGAAAAATCAGGTGCAGTCACATGATGTTTGACTTACTATCACAATGACTTGTGGGCATAATTCAGGCTTGATTTCAGTCATAAATTGAGGATTAATTGTATACACATGGAACTGGTAAAAAGCTATGCCAGCATAAAATATGTTGCCTTCACTAGTCCTACATATCCTCTTATAGACACAATGACAACAAATGCAGTTGTCCTTGATTACAATTTACAGGAAATGTCAAAGCCATTGGTGTATTTCACATCCCTTCCATCAAACATAATCAGCAGGAAAGCCTATGCCAATCATTCTTGTTAATGTGGATTGGATTTGAAGCTTGTGGAAGAGGCAAATTTTGACATAAGCCTAGACTAATGAATTTGACTCTCTGCTAGAATGCCCTCTGTTTTTCCCCCTCAAATGCTTTGGGCAGATTCATGCAAAGGGAATCTGGCTTTCAGATGATGTTAACTGATAGCCAACTTTCTTTTGGAGGCAAGTTTAGGACTATTTCAGAAGAGTACTAAAACCTTGTTCAAAAGCACTCTGAACACATCTGATGGCAGGAGGGTTGCACCATGAAACAGTAGAAAACTGTGCATCCCACGCCCTGCTACCATTGCAGCTGCTGTTCAAGGTGTTCCAGGCCAGAAATAACTTCAGAGAATAATAGGTACAGGGGAGCTGCACTTTTCTGCTACATAAAACAGAATGACAAACAACAGTGCATATAGACTAAAGGAATGAGGCCCTAAAATGTCCAATAAATGCCAAGCTTATTATTATATCCCTTTAAGAATCACCTGAGCGAATCAGCTATGATCTTCCTTTTTATGAACCCCCTGCTGCTACCCATAAATAAACTCCCAACCTTCCAAGTAGGAAGCAAAGTGTGGGTCTGTTCTTTCGGTGTTCGGGTGAAGAGGAGAAAAAAAAATTGGGTCCTTTTGTGAAGAGGTTTGTACTTGCTGCGTAGCTTCAATAGAAAGTTTTTTTTAGTCTTTTGGATAATGATTGGTGCTGTTTTGTTAAGGATATGGTTAATGCATCAATCTCTTGTAAAGATAATTGGTTCAGGTTCAAGGATTCCATGTTAGAAAAAATTATTCTTTGATTTTAAACTTTACAAAAAAAATTCATAGACCTGAGCAATAATTTCTCATCGTCTACTACCATTTGTCAGATACGTATTGATAGTCGTGCTCATTCGGTTCTATGAGAAGTTATTTGGCCAATACAACTTCAGGTTCCAAAAAGGTTGTTTTAATATTTACAAAATATATACATGCATACAATATTGAACAGGGTGTCCTGTTGCATTTTTCTTTTACCCTAACCGTATGACTCAGATGTTGAGAGGAGAGAGAACTTCACTTGTTGTTTTGTTGATAGATGAGAGAAAGAGAGGGGAAGATATCCAAGTGATTTCTGGGTAAGAATCCAATAAGAGAGTTCATAAGAATCCAGTAAGAGAGTTCATCACATGTGACTATAGTCACATGTGATGTCTGTAAAGACTTAACCCCTTCTAGTCTCTGGTGCATCACATGCAGGCAATATCTGACAACACCACTCAGCGAATCACCTATAACAGGGATGTCAAACTCAAGGCCTTGGGTTGGATGCGGCCCAAGGTGTGCTTAAATCTAGAAACAGCAAAGGACTGGCCCATGGTGCCTCTGCCAGGAAAAAGGGAGCTCAAGTGGGCTACGCACTGCCCTCCCAGGCTCCATTTTCAGTCACAATGGCCTCCTGCCGCTCTCTGCCAGTGAAAATGGAGCTTGGGGGCCCGTTTTCACTGGCAGAGATCTCGGGCCACCACAGACGCACGCAACACAAGTGACATCAAGCTGGCCACACTCACCATGACCACACCCACCCCTGGTCAAAAACCAGGGGTGAGTTCTACTTACCTTTACTACCAGCTTGCAACGGGGCCGCATGCATGTTCTCACTTCACTCACACATGCGCGCTCTTCTGCACATGCACAGAAGCATTTTGGTGACATTGGGGTTGGTGGACGGGGCCTCCTGCTGGTTTTACTACCAGTTCTATAGAAGTGGTGAGAATCGGGGACAAACCAACACTGTCAAAAACAACCCTGATGCGGCCCTCAGTGAAATCAGGTTTGACATCCCTGACCTATAAAGTAGTTGCTTAAAAGTGTCAGAATATCCATGGGAAACCTATGTCACAGTAATATAGCTGGTACCATTTCAGCTAAGGATGATGATTTTAAGACTGATTCATTTAAGAGATGGTGATCAGATGAAGGCAACATCATGAAGACACAACAAAAAAATTGTTGCTGGGGATATGTGTGCCATATTTAGATATAAATGAGTTCTGAATCACCCACCATTACTAAATGTTTGCATGCACGCAGTATCAAGAAGGATTGAAAAAAAACCCTAAGAAGAATTAGTGGGACCTGCATCAATATTGCATATATACGTTGAGAAATTCCCAAGCTCAGCCTCTGCCATTTGGAGTCAAAAATATTACAGACAATAAGAAAAAGTCTTATCTAACTTCTTGCATAGCAATGACTACAGAAGCTAAAATTAAGCACATATGCTAGATACCTTTCCAGGGAATGATAATAAAGCTATGATTTCTGTAAACATATACTCTATGAGTTCTATTTCTGTTTTGGTTCTTTCAGAGAAACATGGCCTAGGAAATACTTTTCTTAGTGGCAATTTCTCTGGCAAATTTCAGAATTGCAGCTTTTGTAGATAAATACTAGAAGGCTTTCTAAACATTCCTAGCATTTTTCAGTTCAGGAGAATTCTGATAAAGATTAGATCATAGTACTATTGTAGGAAACTTGGCACCAGACAGTATCCTTTCTTGTTTCATAAATATATCTTAAATGAAGGTCTCTCTCTCTCTCTCTCTCTCTCTCTCTCTCTCTGTGTGTGTGTGTGTGTGTGTGTGTGTGTGTGTTTATGTGAACAAAATACAGTAGATTTTTGCTTTGCAAAGATCATAAACTTCCATATAGGTCACCCATCCCTGCATATAATTAATACACCATTAATATTCAATCTTCTGCTTACTTCCAAGAAATTGTTCTTGTGATTTACAATATCACGTTCCTCACAAAAGATTCCACTTCAGAGGAAGATCTACTGGTTCAGCCAAGTTAATCTTGATTCCTCAGGAGAGTTATTACTAAAGCTGCCTCTTGAAATGCAAAAATTCTCATAAAGGGAAATAGATCCTAGTTTTGAAAGTTTTCTTTCTCCTGTTTTGACATGAAAAATGAAGCATATTGTTCAAGTGTTAATGGGAGTATGCTTTTTAGGCTGCATTAGTTAATGGATGGGTTGATCCATTAATGATATAAAATTATGCCCTTTCCTGAATTTCTACTTTTGCTAGATACAAGATATTTCACTTTCATTCTTTCTTGAAAGGATGGAATTGACTTCAAATGCCTTTTATATAACTTATTCGTATTTTAAAATTTTTCTAATCCTTTTCAATAGAGTATAATTTTAGTACTTTCTTAATGAAGTGAGACCAAATCATCTGTATCTATTGTTACATAGATACAATCATCTGTTATCTATTGTTTTTGAATATAGCAGAACTTTACTAATTTATATTAAGCATTTAGTAACAGAATCTGTACAGTTAATTTGTTCACCATTATTAAATGCACAAACAATTGTTGAAAACTGTTTAAGCTACTGAACTGCCATATAATTTTATTTATTTTATTCATTTAATTGTAATAATTCATAATATATTTCAATAATAGATACCGGTATTTAGAATAAATTGCACAGCATTTATTTATATTTGATTCTTAAGTAATTCCCTTTTACATTATTCCTCAGTGACTGCCTTCATAGTTAACTTTTAAACAATATTCAACAAAATTATATTCACATTTGAGTTACAATGCAAAAGCCACTGGAATATAATCAGTTTTTGTACACAGTTACACAATTGTTATTGCTCTTTTCCATGGGGCTTTAATATTCTAGCATTCATTTTGATCCCTAATTACAAGAGAAACAACACGGATATATAACAGTTAACAAAAGTAATCTGATACCATTCAAAATGGAGATATTAGTCCTCAGAATGTACTTTATTTCACTTGAAGTGTAAACACTCAAACCATTAAAAATGTAAGTGAACAATCTTTAAAAGTGACTGCTACCAACCAGCCTTGCTATTAACATGGATACAATATAATAATAATACGGTTTGCAATTTCTTTTGCTAATCTCAGCAGTGTGAACAAATATGAATAAAGAGAGCTCTTTTGCAAGTAAGTAAGCGGATGCAGTGAGTATAAAGTTGCAATACAAAACTAAGCTGTAGTTGTACAGAGTAGCTAAATAACAAAGGAAGTCACTTTATCCAAGTTTAAACAAGTAAATATCTACTTGTAACTGTTTAAAAAAATCAGGAGAATGAACTGCCCTCAAAGACTGCCCTCTGCCCAGCAGCTACGCATATGCCCAGTTAATAGTAGTGACACATGTGAGAATTGACACCACAATAAGGGTAAACGTTTCACTATTATGGGAAGAGAGACTGGCCATACATACTCCCAAATTAACATTGATTCTGCAGTTGCAACTGACCAGGCGTATGGATGGAAAGCAATGGAAATTCAAGTACTTTGCACACAGGCTCTGCAGAGATTATGAGATCAAAGGCAGCAAATCTATTCTCTAATTAAGAATTCACCTATGAATTCACCTGCAGAAAGAAAAGCTGAACTCAATATTGTACTTACCAGGCTTTTTGGAATACAAGAGTCAAACCTCTGTAAGAGGTTAATGCATTTATTACTGAATTGACTTTCCTGTCTTTTTTTCCCTTTTCCCTTTTATTTATTTACTACCCAAACTCTGTGTAGCATATATTCAGAATTTTTAAGCATTTTGAAATTGACAATCATAATTTGTCATCCTGCAGACAATAAATTTCCATTGACGATCTCTGCAAAGGAAGAGAAATAAAAAATGAGGTTTAATACATTGTAAATAGGAAGACAATACCAAATATGTTAAGATTCTGATTTAGATTTATTTACATTAGATTTTTAAAAATGAACTATGGTTTTCTAGCAAAAGAAAAACAACCATGAATAAATATTTATTCTTTCCTTCCTTTAACAAGGCCTCTAGCATGATTTTGAAATATTTGGGCCTAAACAAAAGTTTTATACTTTATCTTTTTTATCTCATAGAATTTTCCCAAAATGCAATTTTATCCAGAAGCAATGCTGCTTAGAAACAAACTAAAGCAAAACATATTGTATTGAAAAAGAGGGAGCAACAAATTTTCTATTATTAAAAATGGGCAGATTTTATAGCTACGGTATATTCTTTTAGCTCAGATGCAATGATTAAGTGGAGTCAGTTTGGTGTAATGGTTAAAGCCATCAGGCTACAACCTGGAAAAATATGAATTTGAATCTAGGCACAAAGTCAGGCGACTTTGGACCTGTCACTATCGCTCAGCTCTAGGAAAGAGACAATGAAAAATTACTTCAGAAAATCTTTCCAAGATAACTGCAGCAGAGGTGGGTTTCAGCAGGTTCTGACCAATTCTGGAGAACCAGTAGCAGAAATTTTGAGTAGTTCGGAGAAAAAAATTCGGTAGTAAAAATTCTGGCTGGCTCCGCCCCATCTATTCTCTACCTCCCAAGTCCAAGCTGATCGGGAGGAAATGGGGTTTTGCAGTATCCTTTCCCTGGAGTGGGGTGGGAATAGAGATTTTACAGTATCCTTCCCCTGCGGTGCCCACCAAGCCATGCCACATCACCAAGCCACACCCACAGAACTAGTCATAAAAATTTTTGAAACCCACCACTGAACTTCAGGGATTCATTCAGGCAGTTGCCAGGTGGTAATCATCCACTGAAGGCACATCCCAAAAAGAATGATTTACCACAGTATTGATCGCCTATCGATCTGAATTGCTTTTTATCTCAAGAACGTTCAAACTAATTTGAAAGCAAATGTACAGTTTGCTTGATGTTGTTTCTTTTTGCTCTCAGATGTTAAGTATGGTCAAGAACAGGCCCTGTCATAAATTGATTCTTTCATTATAATGTTAATGAAATAAGGAAGGTCATCCTCTCTAAAAGTTTACAGCAAAATATCAGGAATTCAGTTATAGTTTCTTTTGATCTTACAACTTTAAATTGTTACATTAAATTGTTTCAGTTTTTAAGGAATCTTCCCTTAATTCTGCAAAAGGTATAGAAGCCATTTCGGTCAAATAAGTACAGTACTGTAGATCTATATTCTAAAAATACTGAAATTAATATCTTGAATTACTATACAATATCAATATCAGTATTTAATATATAATAAAATCTCCTCTTCCTCTTAATGTCCAGTGCTAAGCACTTTCTACACTTAAAGTATTTGTTTTGGATTTGCCATTACTGAAAAGGAGTCTATTAAGATACTGTTGTGAGATAAAAAGAGGTTGATATAAGTCTGGCTGTTAGCTAATTGTAAACTGTTAAAAATTCATTATCATTCTGCCTCAGAAAAGTCATCATGCTTTCCATTATGTCCATTGTTCCTACCACCACTAGGCAATTATTTCATCTTCATCTTTTTTTAAAAAAAATGTTTCACAGTGCAATCATCCATTTGCGTTGAGGCAAAGGTTCAGCTTTCAACAGTATTTCTGAATCTGACCTTTCTACACCAGAGAACGTTGTAGTTGCTCCACGGATATAATGATCATAGGTGTACAACATCATGTCCATATCTTCTCCATAGTGCTCAGGGTGTTCTGATGTCATCCTTATAAGTCAGGAAAAAGAAAATAACAATCATTTCTCTATTTTGTACAGTAATAATAGTCTATTTCAAACCCCATTGATAGTTGACACTCAATTCAGATAGTTGAGCACATGTTTGATAAATCTCAGAAGACCTGAAAAAAAATTACTGTATTTTTCAGAGTATACGATGCACTTTTTTTCCCTCCTAAAAGAGGCTGAAAATTTGGGTGTGTCTTATACCCCAAATGTAACCCTGCACGGTGCCCAAAATGGCTACCCGGAACAGCTGTTGCCTTCTCTTACCCCTTCCGCCTTTGCCTGCTTTCGTCACTGGAGTTCTCTCTGAGGATCAGCTGTGCTTTTGAAGCTGTTTTTCAGTCCCAAAGCAAGCAAAGCGATCTTACATGCTTTGCTTGCTTTTCTAATTGTTGCTCTCTCTGACAATCAGCTGTGCTTTAGAAGCACAGCCCCAATCAGCCCCAACCTCAAAACCAGCGAGTAAACTAATGTGTTCAAGCTGACACCCCAACCAGCCCCATCCTCAAAACCAGCGAGTGAACTAGTGTGCTGATGTCTTAAAATGTGATAGGATCCAATTTGAGTGAGTCACTGGGACCCGAGGCCTAGTCTTCCAAACTTTCAGACTCATGCTGGAGCCCATCTTTCTCTCTCTCCAGAATGTAAAAATGTGATCTTTAATCTTAAAATATGATCTTTAAAGTGGTATTTTAAGGTCACTAGTCATAACTAGCTAAAGGAATGAGTTTTGCATTAAAACTAGAATAAGGAGTTTTAAGTCCTTACTGAATGCAACGATATATATTATATACTACACTATTCAAAGCCAATATATGAATGCAATGACCATCTTGATCATGGAGAAACTTCATCTGTCAATCCACTATAGGCTTGTCCTTTTTCCCTTATACTGTATATGAGTCAGAGCTTGGAATGAGCCTGAAGCAGTTGTTTTCAGAGTAATTGGCTTTTAATCCAAATAGGTCAGAAATGTATGTAGTCCAGAACAAAGTAGATACTGTTCCAGAAAGATAGATGAGTTCAGAATGACTAGGAATACCTAATCCAAATCAGACAAGGTTTGAAATTCAAAGGAATAGGAAAAATCAGAGGCTACATTTATAGACCAAAATTGACATAAGTTTACCAATGATAGTTAAACACTCAAATGCTTATTCCTGTTAATTCCTATTCTTATGGATCCAGATGACCGATCTTTGCATCACTTCATGCTTCTGATTCAACAATTTAAATACAATTGGGATTGTATAGATTATTCTATTTCTATATTTATTAGCATGTTTGGATACTTTAGGAAAAACTGAGAGTTAATCAACATTTGCTCTTTAGAAAAATAGCGGAGGACAGAAAACTATCCAATCAGGGCTTCTAGAGAGAAATGAATGCCTCAGTATATCACCTTAGTTTCAAACTAAAACATTTTATCCTTCCCTCTTGTTTTTTAAAAAAAATTAAGAGAGATTAAATGTGACGTTGTAATACAGTATTTAGGGAGCAAGTTTCTTTCTTATGCTGGCTTGATGACAATCTGTGCTTTAACCTACTATTACTCAAAAATATGATGGGGAGATATAGTAAAAACTCTTTTCTGAAGTAGATCAGTTTCATTCTTCTGTTTCATGAAGCCTACCAGGATATTTATTTTTCTGACTGTAATTTTTTTAGTTAAAAATAATGAAATTGGAAATTTCTACATTGTATCATCTTTGAGCATATCTTCATTTTGCGGATTGCTTTATCTACATTCTTAGAAAATAATAACTTGGGTAGATAGCAATAGCACTAGCAATAGCAGTTAGATTTATATACTGCTTCATAGTGCTTTACAGCACTCTCTATGTAGTTTACAGAGTCAGCATATTGCCCTCAACAATCTGGGTCCTCATTTTATTAACCTCAGAAGGATAGAAGGCTGAATCAACCTTGATTCAGTCAGGATCAAACTCCTGGCAGTGAGCAGAGTCAGCCTGCAATATTACATTCTAACCACTGTGCCACCGTGGCACCTTACAGTCGATATAGTCATTATTTCTTACTTGTTGAGAAATAAACAAATTAAGGGGTAGAGGTGGTATAGCAAGATATTTAAAAGTTAGAGGAGTCAGCAGGGTATAACATTACCAGTTTCTCTGCAGAACAGTGGTCAATTTTTGGACCGTTCCTATGGCACATATGTTGTAAAAAACATATATGCCATGGGAAAATTCCACATAAACCAACCATCCCAGAGAGTTGTATATATTTATACTGTTTAATAAGATGACATAGGAAAAACTTGTACATTATGGCAACGTGCCCAAAGTGTTAACAACAGAAATTAAGAATGTGAAGTTTCATTTTGTTAGTACAATGCAGTGGCGTCTATCTGTCTATGCCTTCCTAACAATTACAGAGAATAAAATTACTCTGTATTTCTCCATAATGAAGCGTATATGCACCAACATTCTTGGGTAAGTTTACTTTTTCATAAACCCAGTGTATGTGATTTAATTACTGGTTGTTCTGCTTTTTTCTTTATTTTTCAAAAGACCATTCAATGCATTATCTAAGCACTAGTTATAACAGAATAACATTTCTTGGGGAGTGGGGGTAGATTTTAAAAAGCACCATACAATGTACTCTAAAATTCTGGAACTATTTACAATTCAGACTGATTATACTATGTCAGGAATTTTCAGTTTGCCTATGCAATACACGTGGAAGCAATAAAATCTAGGCAAACCTTTGTTCCTTATTTGATTAAAATTGCACACTGTTCTCATCACCTTATCCAGGTCCCCATATACAAAGAATAGAATAGAACAGAACAGAACAGAACAGAACAGAACAGAACAGAACAGAACAGAACAGAATAGAATAGAATAGAATAGAATAGAATAGTTGGAAGGAACCTTGGAGGTCTTTTAGTCCAACCCTTGCTCAGGCAGGAAACCCTATATCATTTCAGACAAATGGTTGTCCAATCTATTGTTACAAACTTCCAGTGTTGGAGAATTCCCAACTTCTGCAGGCAAGTTTCTCCACTGGTTAATTGTTCTAATTGTCAGGAAATTTCTCCTTAGTTCTAAGTTGCTTCTCTCCTTGATTAGTTTCCATCCATCTTGTCCTACCTTCAGGTGCTTGTCCTACCTTCAGGTGCTTTGGAGAATAGCTTGATTCCCTCTTCTTTGTGGCAACCCCTGAGATGCTGCTTGCAGTGGCTTGTCCTTTGTCAAGGCAGACTCAGGAATGTGATAGAGGGAATATTTGTACCTTTTCACCATTTTGTATAAGCCATTATTTCAAATTACATCCACAGACACACTAAGTGCAATCCTGAACAAAGTTTTTCCACCTTTCTAACAAACTAACAAAAAACATGGGAATCCGAATCTGGAAACTGACACAATAATTTGCCTGAAGGAACCTTGAAGTTGAACTTGAGAGGAACAAAAACAAAGGTGAAAATTAGTTTCACCTTTAGTGACAATTACTTTCCCGTTTCAGCAGATTCTCCTGCTTTTTTCAAAATCTGCTCATTTTGTTTCTGAGAATCCCATTAAGTGTTAAGCTTATGTCATGTAGCAACAGCAAGATTTTTAGAGGTAGCTATGGATAGATTTTTTTTTAACTACAAATAGTCTAGTTATAAAAGAAAGACTAGTAGTAATAAAATGTAAAGATAATATAAATTATGATAAAAGAATAAACACAGTGCCCACAAAGCTGGGCATTTCTATGAAGCCAAAGAATATTGTGCATAAAATTTCATCATAGTATGTGCATAAAAATTTCTCATATTTTCTCAATAAACTGAATCAGACTGAATCAGAGTTGAGTGAGAAATCCATAATGTGTATACAGACCACTACATCACTGTAATGCCCCTCCCCCTTTTTGTGCAAAATGATATGTAAATCAGTACAATGCAGTGGTTAGTTTTACCCTTGGGAGCTTTTTGGGCACATCTTTTATGGATTCTATCCATAAATTACTTGGTGAACAATTCAGTTATGTAATGGATCTAATAAAGTCACTTGGATTTACAAAGATTTAATGTAAAATACATCATTACTGAAAATTTACAGAAAAGTAGCTGCTAGATAGATGATGGCAAAGTGATGACACGTGTTGCATGCCATGTCGTATTTGGTGACATGCTACCATGTCCCATTCTTGCTTAGTTTTCTGAGATTTTCTGAGGCTGCAGAGGCTGCACAAGAATGTGGGGTGCCATGCTCCCATGAGGCCTCTGGAGTCTTCAAAAATCATGTGAGAATGAGGTGTGCTTTCCTGCTCATTTTAGAAGCTATAAGGCCACACAAGAGAATTTTCCAAAGTTTCCAGACCTCATGAAACCAGGAGCTGCCTCCAATAGGCATTTTTTTTCCTGAGGGACAAAGACAAATTGAAAAATATTTCCAATTATGTATGTTATATGTTGTTTCTCTTGTGTCTTTGGAAGGAAGAAGGTGATATTATGCACCAGAAGAATCAGGTTAGGAATTTTCTGCAGTTTTGATACAACGAGCCCAAAAGGTTTGGCATCACTGAGCTAGATTGTCCTGAATATGCATCCTAGTAGAGATCTTCTAAAAGTAGGGATACAGTGTTTAAAATGTGATAAGCACCAAAGAACCCAAACACCTGTTTCATATTAAGCAGAGTTCTTCATGATAGGCTTCAGCAATAATATTAGCAAACTACTTTTCATAATTCACAATTGATACCTTAAATGAATATATATCATATGACCCTTGAAGAATGTTCAGAGGTTTAGTTTGTTTCAAGATTCCTTGATCTTCCAGTTCTAGGCTTATTTTTATTCAAGTTCATACACGCTACAGGTTCATGAAGATTAACAGATGGTTAGATAAAGGCTTCAGATCAACTACTGCCTGAGTCTACCATTGACACTTCATGTATGATTTAAGGGCACTTCTTCACTGCTGTCTTAACTGCTCCAGTCCTGTGATGATGCCAGATGGACTCTAAGTTCCCGTAAGAACATTCTGTCCAGATTGGGCTGCTTTAGTATGGTTGCCAGGTGTTCAGTTTGGACTGCCAGCAATCATTGCTCCCATTGGGCAATTTACCTGCTGCTGAATTTTCTAATTTTCCATGCCAGGAAAGTGATTGCCAATCTCGTTCCTTTCTGTGGGCAAATCCTCCTAAAAACACTTACTTTTCAGAGAAATATGCTGCTTCCAAATTAAAAGCATAAAATGCACACACAACAATCAACTTTCTTGCATTTGCCAGGTGTGTCTTCCTAATCTATGATACAGCTATTGTTGTAAAAATGTCACAGCAATACAGTGCTTATAATACTTATCAAATATGCAGAATGCTGCTGGTTTGGAGTATGGTTGAAACATGTTTGTAATCAATATTTTTTTTCTCTGAGTTCCTACATTATTATTTGTGTTTACACAGTGTGAAAGAAAAGTTTTACCCCAGCTCCTGAATGGTCAAAACGGACGTTGCTTACCTGAATGTCCCTTCTGGGTGCGCTGCTGGAGAATCCAAAGCGTGGGATTATATCATTGGGCAGCATTGAAGCCGAAGTCATTGGGCCACCGTAGCATCAACAGATGGGAGATGCAACAGGTCTTGCAGGATAGGGGCCGAACAATAGAGCTTCTTTCTAGGGCGTTCGGCATGGGCGAGGAGCCTGGGACACCCCATGGATGCTAGACCACCTTGGGGAATAACTGTGGGCATGGTATGAAGTTCTTTTCCGCCCTTGGAACCGTGAACAGACCATCATGCGGACGAGAAGCATCAGAAGGTTCAGGTGGTACTTCAGGGGTATCCAAATTGGTCGAAACCTTGGCCTTGTGTAGCAAGGATTTGAATAGGGACGGTCGGAAAAGCCTGGTTATAGGAGGTATGTCAGACGCTAGACCCTCGTCCTTGGAGAATTCCATATCCCTATGATCTTCATCGTCCCAAAGTGAGTCCTTGCTATGGACAGAATCTTGATAACTAGAGGATCTGTTGCGACAGGCGTAGAGGTGGCACTTGAGTGGTGTGGCGCCCTGGAGGTGGATACTGGCACCCCCTGTAGGCTTGATGGTTGGGTAGTTTGCCGTGCTAATTCAAATTGATGTTCCAGGGCCCTATGCCTTCGTTGATCAGCCTTATTGGTTGTTGTTTGCTGATTGGAGGCATGTGAGGCTTGTCGGACGTGCGCAGATAGAACGTGCGTGGCCCGTTTACCGGCACCCTTAGATTTCTTGTGGGGGGATGTCTTTGACAGGGCTGTCAAGTTGCTGCAAATCAGAGGACAACTCAGGGTAAGCCATATTAATGCTGGTGGACAATCAAGATGCGGTATTTATTGTCTCACCCTCTATATTTAAATATATATATCAGAATTGTTTATTGTTTATTTTTATTTTTTTAAATAACTATTTACAAGTTCAGACAAGTCTCCTAATCCTAGGAGATCTTCTGTGATATGGGTGCATAAGATACCACTTGAGACAGCACTCACAGTGCAAGGTCCAACAGCCTGCAGATTGATGCATTGGATAAAATGTCTTGGCAAGATGGCTGCCCAGTGTTCAGGCAGCAACAATATCCACCCAGACGATCACTTCAGGCCACAGAATTAAATTTGCTCCAAAAAAACAAACACAAAGTCCAATTGCTGAAAACTCATCGCACCCAGAACAGGTGAGGTATAAGGCGGCTGGAAGTAACTTGGCATCAGGTGCACTCCCTCCACTCCGCAGACAAACCAGCAACTTGAAGGGTCGTGATGTGGAAGGATTCGCTCCTCAGCACCTTCGCAGTCAAATCAGCAATTTAAAATGGCACCAGGCAGGAATTCGTTCGTCAGCGCCTCCGCAGCCGGATCGGCAGAAATTCAAGATGGTGTAAGGTGGGAAACTTCCCCCAGTGCCTAAGCAGCTTGACAGTTGGCAATAACGGTGCGAAGCAGTCCACTCCGCAGCACCTACGTGGCAGGCTATTCAATAATCACCATTGCTGCAGTCAGAAACCTGTCCTCAGATTCTCAACACTGTCTGCCGATAATAATGCTGGGCGCAGGTCGGTTGATCAGAATCTAGCGCTTCCGAAGCCAAGTTAATTAGTGTGAGCCCACTTGACGAAGCTCTGAGTGCAGCAAACCCAGCAGAAACATCAGAGTGTGCCCTGACAGTTGGCAGTGACTCTGGAGCTGCCAAGATATCAGCAGACGGTTGTCAATTCTGGTGGTGATGGTTGTGCCGGCAAGCTGGTGAACCAGCACACACACCGGCAGCAATAAGGAACAGAAATGGCCCAAGGGGGACAGAGCTCTGAATAGATGGCTGACACAAATCAATGCTAGGCTGGGGAGCGGGCTGGAGCCCCAGCGTGACTCACCACCTCCGATAGCTGATGAAGTTGAAACACGATGTAATAAGTCTCTATAATGGAAAGTTCAGCAAGAGCTGCTTCCTAATCAAGGTAGTAATCCAAAGCGTGGATAATAATTAGTCTATTTGCCAGAGCAAGCCAAAAAACAGTCTCTTCAGTTCGACTGAGTGAATAAAACTGACCTCAGCCGAGCACAGGAGGCGTGACCAGAAAAATTTAAAGGAACATACACTCATTCTCTGGCTAAGAATAATCCCACACTTTGGATTCTCCAAGCAGCGCGCTGGAGAACAAATAAGTACCCCAAAAGATGTTTTACTGCATTTACTGTATTTAAAAAACAGGAGGGGGAGGGACTCCAGTTTTTAGCAGTATAACTGAATAAATAGTTCTATTTGTCTAAGTAATTTGAATAGTCTTTGTTCAATCAGTTTAATCATTTGTCAATGTTCCTCTTAACAGCACGGATAAAATGTGGATCATAGATTCTCATAAGCACAGCTGCATTAACAATCAAAATGCAAATTTATGATGTGAGTGATTTGTTCAAGGTTTCAGAAAGTGGTGACTAATTGGCAGAGTTGTCTATGTATAATTATTTTAGAATACCCTCTCCTCAATTCATTGGAACCTATTTCTGAGTAGCCATATCTACCTACAAAGGAGCAACTTCTCCCAATAATATCAAAAGTAATTTAGTACAAAATAAATACTTTCATTTACCTGGGATGAGTAGACTGATCTTGAGACAGATAATGAAATAAAGGAGTTCAAAACAGATTTTTGTAATAATGAGTGATTTCAATCACCTTTACAATAAAATGGATAAATGTATCTTATGATCCAGAAAGAGAGACAACATTTCTGGGTTCCACAAATGATTATACTATGAAGCCAACCGAAGACAAGATGAACTTGATTTATTATATGTTATGAAATGTGAACTTATTTGAACAGTTTGGAAACAATGAGCTATAAGTGTAATTTATGTGTATATAGTAAATTACCAAGTCAAAAATTATTAATAATTTTATAGCTGGATTTTATATTTCTTGTATTTTTATCCTGCTACCAGTACTTGGAGAATCTTTTTATTATCTCAACACTTGCTAGGATCCATCTTGCATAGAAAAGCCTACACTTATCTTTCCTATAAAACAGAAAAGTAAAATATTTGTAAAAGGCATCTGTTGAAGCTGCCTTTTCCTAGAGTAAGCATCTGATCTGATCTGCACCCTAGTCCTTCCAAGATCATCTGCCTGCTTATGCAGATATTCTTAATAACAAATTTGGATTTAAAGGATAATATTTTAAACCCTGTACTAATAGGAAATGAATTTTTATAAGAAAAGATGAAGGTCAAATTTATAATTTTACTTAGGGTGGAAAATCCTTTGGGAAGCCATGATGCAAAGTGAATCAGACTCTGACCAACAAAGTATGTCGACTGGCGACCCCCAGGGGGAGAGCCTTCTCTGTGGGGGTTCCTGCCCTTTGGAATGAATTGCCCCCAGAGATACGTTTGATCCCCAACCTACATACCTTCCGCCATGCCCTTAAGACCCATTTATTTCAACAGGCCGGGCTGATGGGAGACTGATTTTAAAGGGGTCTTTTAATTTTGGGTTTTTTATAATAATAAGGGCCAAATTATCTAATCTGTTTTAATTGTTTTTAAGTTTTGTGGTGTATATTGGTTTTTAATATGGCTGGGCACCGCCCTGAGTCCTTCGGGAGAAAGGCGGTATAGAAATTTAATAAAATTAAATAAATAAATAAATAAATAAATAAATATTGGCAAAGTCAGAATTTTCAGTTTCTTAAAGGCTTGGAGTATGTAGCATGGAGAGCATTTGTCTATAAAGTTGCCAAGAGTCAGACACAACCAAACAGTTAAAACAACCACAACATGTATTGTGTGCATCTACACACATACAATATACCAAGCCTAACTTAGCATTTTTATTGTAATTTTAATCATATCAATGACAAAATTGTACAAAATAATGTCATTGATCTGAGCATATTCTCTGGAATTGTTCATCTCTGCCATTTTTTCCCTCCTTTTGTGTATTTGCCATTTTGTCTGCTGAAGATGTAATGCTTTGGACAATCGTTTTCCAGAGCTAGTTTCTGATCTTGAATTGTAATGACATGGATTAATATGGATAGACAGTTCAGTTTTGTGAACTCACCAACATGAATATGGACATCTCCGGCTGTAGCGGCAACAGTAAAACTGCCACTCTCGATCAAGCACAGATGGAAAATATTGGCTCTGGAATCCTGCCACTAGCCCATTATTTGAACATGTTTGATACCTGGAGTGGGGGGAAACCCACATTTTAAAACACATAAACATTAGGAAAATAAAAATCATAACTACAAGCCCTTCCTTGCAGATTATTAGAAACTAGTGGCAACTGATACAGATTAAGAGACTTGGAAGAGACCTTGTAGGTCATCTAGTCCAACCCCCTGCCCAAGCAGACCCTACACCATTTTTGTCAGATGGCAGTCCAGTCTCTTCTTAAAAGCTTCCAGTGATGAAGCTCCCACAACTTCTGAAGGCAAACTGTTCCACTGGTTGATTGCTCTCACTGTCAGAAAATTCCTCCTTATTTCTAGGTTGAATCTATCCTTGGTCAGTTTCCATCCATTATTCCTTGTCCGGCCTTCAAGTGCCTTGGAAAATAGCTTGACCCTTTCCTCTCTGTGGCAACTTCTCAAATATTGGAATACTGCTAGCATGTCTCCTCTGGTCCTTCTCTTCACTAGATTAGCCATGCCCAGTTCCTGCAACCGTTGATCGTATGAGAATTACTAATGACCAGATTCTCATCAATATTTCTTCTCTTAAAGAAACATAAGAAAGGAGATAAAATTGTGACTGTTGAACCTATCCATCCATCTGGTAGGGGTTTTTTTCCTGTTTAAATTAAATTATTGTTTATTTATTTTTTTAAATTTACATCTGAGCTACAAATTAGTATGTGCATTACTTTTTGTTTTGAGAAAATGGAAGTGACCACCCTAAAGCCAGTATAAAGAAATTCTGTACAGGGTTTTCTTCCTGCTCCCTTTCTCCATTTCATTTTTAACAAGTCTACTAAGTCAAACTTCTAACAATGTGAAATATTTCCTCATATTGCCACTCTTATTTCCTGAAAAGCTATAGCCTCTTTTGTTTTTCGGGAAATAGACGCCAAACCATGTTCTTCTTCCATTTTTTAAAAAAATGTAATGCATGAAAATCTTGGCTTCATCCTCTGCACTGTTTGACTTGGAAGAACAAAAATAGATATGCAGATACATATCAGCATATTCTCCAGGCACTTAAAGCCCCTGTTTTCACTCTCCAACCCTTTGGAATCATTTTGAAAATGGCTTGTGCTTATCCTCACCACAGCTATCTTTCAGATGTAGAGGACTCAGGAGGAATCAGTCAGCATTCCCCATCATTAGGCAATAAGGAGTGCAGAAATCAACATTTACCACCCTAGTTTATTATTCTTATGTCATACTTTTTTCTCCTGAGCAATTAAAAACAACCAGGATTGCTTTGAAGATAAGTAAAGCCATCTTTAAGACCACATTGATTTAAGAAAATCATTGTGAAGATATTATAGTGTGGTGGTAGCTAATTTTGCATGTGGAAGAGGAGGAGAAGCCAAGGTAAAATGGAAATTTCCACCAAGAAGAAAATGTCCAATCAGAAAATCCAATGTTTCTGATAAAATACAAACAAAATTGTTTTCTTCTTCTTATTTCCCTTTGATTATCTCCAACAATGAGGAAGGGACTGTAGAACACAGACTTTTTATTTTGAAAGCTCCAGATTCAGTCCTTGAGATTGCCAAGAAGTCAGGAAGAATCTCAGCCTGAAACCCTAGACAGCTATTACCCTCCAGGACTGATATGTTGGAATTGATGGATTAAAGATCTGACTCAGAGTAAAGCAGTTTCTGAGGTTTCTATGGTTTTTTAAACAAAATTAAAGGCGACATAATAGAAATACTTGTGTTCCACTATCATATCTAATTAAGCAGCTTTACAGGGCAAAAATAAACGTCTCTACTATGACTCAACCATATGGAAAAGGATGATATAATGGAGACAGAACAGGCCTCTGAAATCATCAATCCCTTATTAACCTTTGGAAGTCCTGGGTACTTTCTTAACTTACAAGGTTTTTGTGAGGATAAATTGTTCAAAAATACCCTCTGTTGTGGGATACAAGTGAATATTCATTGCATATATTTAATTGTTTGTATCTATTTTCATTTTAAATAACCCTCATCCAGGTCTTCCTTAACCAAAAAAACTGTCACTCCCATTTCTTAGCAGCCTTGGTACCAAATCAATGGAAGTTTCAATAAACAAAGCCCAAAGACATATACAAACATAAATACCATTATTTTTATAGTAATTTTATTAAGAATTATAATTTCACAATAAAAACTAATTCAAAACAAAAAAGCTAAAAGAATATTTTTCTCTATTTTTTTTTCTCTTCTGCATTTTCTGCATATAACATAAATACTATTGTTAACAGATGTGAAAATGTTTTGCATTTAGATACTGTAATGTTTTCATTTAACCTGAAATGCTAAGCGACGGTGAGATTGTTTCTTGTGGCATTTTACATTTCAGCATTTTGATAATCAGAAACGTAGAAATGTATGACTAAACAGGATTCCACACAAATAACTTCCTCATATAACTATGGCAAGAATGTCATTAAGGACTTAACTATGGAATTCTGAGGTAGGTGGGAAACGTGGACTACAAGACTATGAGGCATGGTGTTCTTTGCCAAAGTGAACTAAAACTTCCTTAGTCTGATAAGTACTTGGCATAATAACAAGATTTTCAGGTTTTATTGTGATAAATGACAGATTGTTGTAGAAGTCAAAGAATCAGGGGAATTAATGAGTTCAGCAGAGGTAGAAAACTTCCATCAGGTAGAAGTCGACGCTGGTCTGTGTTATTTCCAAAGTGGGTCCAATTAGAAGCCCAAATGTTGATGTTTCTAAAAAATTTTAAGGACTAAAATAGCCTCTAAATTATGTTGCCGTTCCCCCTAAATAAAATACATAAAAATAATATGCTGCTGCAAAAACACCATGCGCTCTTCTTTTTGCATATTCTCATAGTAGAGACTAGCTGTTTTTTTTCTTTGTTGGAGTTCCTATTTCATGCTACACCCCAGGCAAGATAGTTAAAGCTATGCATTGCATTTCAGTTGGCTGAAAAGCCTGTGAGGATTATCCCACATCAGTTCTTGGGGCGGGCGGGGGGGGGGGTGTAGTCCATATTGTACTGGTAAGGAAGAGTCTAGGGAGGATCTCCTTTCCCTTGAAGCCCTCTGTACACTATCAAATTTATTTCAATGGGAGGATATATTTGCTTCAGTAGCACTGAAGTAGCCATAACTTCCCCAAATTTCATTCCTTTGAGAATAAGAGATCCCAGATTTTGGACACATTCTATAAGTTAGCCCTTTTGAGGTACCTTGCTTCAAAGACTGTTGTCCTATGTTTCACCCAGTTAAAGGTCATGGCAAAGAGCATTTCACTAGTATATACATTTAAAATGCCATATCAGATAATGATTAAAGTTCTTTGCAAGAAACTGGGAAATCTTGAGCTTTACCACAGAGGTGATCTGGGTTACCCTGGGCCGGTCACTCTCTTTTTCAGTCCAATCTACCTCACAGGATTGTTGTGAAGGGGAAATAGGAAGAGAGAACATTACATACCATATATTGCCTTGACTTATATAAAACAAAGGCAGGATGTTAAGGAAATAAACATAGAAATAATTAGATAATTCCATTATGCAAAAACAGCAGTTTTCACTTAAGGCTTCTTTTTATCACAGATAGATTATTCTTTCGGTGTTCTCTTAAATATTTTGCACATTAATAATATAATTCAATTCCAAGTCCTTGCAAATATACACATTTTAAAAATATAATTACTTTCTGTTTTCAAAAATTAAAGGAAAAAGAACTGATGACATTGGGGAATTAGAGAGGTATTTAATAGTGACACATACGTGATTGTTTATATACAGACATCTTTGTTCAGAAGATTTTTTGGCATCTGTACAATTTTTCATGGTTGTCAAATGTGAATGGTTACTTAAAACCTCAGACTGAAGTTTATTAACTGTCAATTAAATAACTGAGTATTTGTTATCCTGTGATGTCAAAACCAGACATGAACCAGATCTGTGATTCAACCCCAGTACTACCAGCTATCCCCATGTTTTGAAACTCAGTCTTTCATGGGCCAGTCCTTAAAATGCCCGAAGAACAATATTTGTTGCAGACAGTTAACTGTGATATCATTAAAGCTATAGTTGCTTATAATGTATATATTTAAATAGATTTATTTTTATTCTACCATAATGTTTTTGTTTGGCTATTTTTTAAAAAGTTTCACAAGCACCACTTGCAAAATATGTTTGGCTAGAGCCAATAATGGAACAAAACACGGGAATAACTACGTGACATTTTCTTCTTCTCCCCACAAAAAACAATAACAAAAATAATTCAACTTTCTGTCATTAACATAATTTCTTAGAAAGATGAAATTTTTTAGAACAAATTCAATAAATTTAGGAACTAACAATTAGTTAATTTAATTAGAAATTAATTAAATAAGGGCACTCCATTTACCTCAGAAGACAAAGAAAATGTTACAACTGCTTCATATATAGAAATGAATAGTGGTATCACTACTACAGTACACAAAGCTGATGATCCTAATTTAACAAATTATTATGGTGTTAATATGCAGTTTTACATCCATCATCTGAAACATTGCATCAGCCTAACCACACACGACAAGGAATCTAAGTTTAAACTTGGTTTCCTACCATTGCAGTCCAGCTCTGTTGATTTCTTCCCACCAACATTCAGTAGGCTCTCCAAGTGTATCTGGAGTGGGCATACAGGCATAATTCCACAATCTATCAGACCCTTCTTTCTTGCTGAACATGCTCCTCACAGCTACAATTACTTGCCCATGAGGGCACTGGAAGTTGAAACCCTGCCGGTACACATTAACCCAATCATCATTAGCCCTATAGTCATCATAGGAATGGTAATAGTTCCCATATTGGCCCCATGCCACTGTGAATAGTGGCATGGACATGCAGAGAAGAATAAGGTCCATGTTACTTGAGCTTCTGGTTGCAAAACGCCTAAGTGGCGTGGTTGTACTGACTTTTTTATAACCATCTCTAACATTTGGATTCCAGATGTGGGATAACTAGCTCCAAATGTTATGTGTCACTGTTTAGATAAGATTTCTGAGCAAAAGAATTGGCTGCAGATGCATTTAATTAGTTTTAAGGTGGAATTTTATAAGCATGCTATCCTTTGCATAATCAAAACTGGGATAACCTAGGACTATAAATCATTTATAATCCCAGATGTAAGGAATTTAATAACATATGTTTGCACAGTAGCTAAAGTGGGAGAAGAAATAAGCCATTTCAATTACTATAAGTAGTGCAATGTTGGAATTCTTGGAATCACAGGGAAATATCAGGTTGCAATTTTTTGTGATGTGATAAAAGCTGTTTTGATACAATCTCTGATTTTATTTATGTTTATATAAGCTGGACACACGACCTCTGTCAGAATACTAATAGTTTAGTGGGAAAGAATAAATAAACAATAATAAATAAATAAACAGGAATAATGGACTAAGTCCAGGTAACTTGCACATACAGTTGATAAATGCACTTTCTAGATCACAGGAGGATTTCCCTCTCCCAGGAACGTTTCAAGATGTTCCTCACTGACTGAAGAATATATATGTGGAAATCTGTATTTGATTGAGTAGAGAACCAATCAATGAGAGGACAGAAAGATTATTTGATCTGACTCTCCAGCTCAAAGGGGATATCAAAGCATTGCCCCCTCCTTTTTCTTTACTGTACCAATTCAAATGAAATCTGGGTCATATTTACATGGTATAATATTTTTTTGGCTATGGTGCTCAAAGGCTGTAAATGACTAGATAAAATCTCATAAGAAATATTATTGTGGTTATTTTTTATTCTTCTTCTTATCTGAGGTACTTAAATCCCTAATTGCTACTTTATTGGAATGATTTTAACTACATTAAACATGTTTTTGTGCTGAACTGGTTGATATGATAAATAAAGAAATGAAAAGTCCATCTATTAGAGAAAATAAAGCATCTATTTTATACATATTTAAATAAATCCCTTAACTCTAAAACTTCACAGAAATATAAGTATGTAAGGTAATTCTATGATCCACATTGTCTGTAGTTTTGGTTTGTAGCTCTCATATGGGTCTGACATAACCTTCAGCACTTACAGTAAGCACCATTGCTTGCTTGTTCCTAAAGAAAGAAAAATTTATGTAGTAGAATTCAAAATGAAGAAAAAAATAACCACATTTTTCAAAATTTTATGTCATTTTTCTGAATGAAGACTTATTAGATTGCTTTTTAAAAGTATGGTTTTGCTGGTTGGTAAATTTTGGAACTGATGTCCACATATCTTAAATCTGCAAGGTTGAAAAACACAGGTGAAGAAAATATGTGGGACAACGCCCACTATCCATTCCAAATGTTCAGCACAAAGAATGTCCAGAATGCTTTATGCATGCTCCATCTGATCTGAACAACTTTTCTGCTCCAAAAAGTCATTAAAAGTATTACATGAGCAAAACACAAACAAATTTGCAGCCTGGGAAATAAAATAATTTAGGTTGATTGTAAAGACAATGAATCAAAAGCACATTTTTGATGCTCCAAATGTCTGTGGAAGAAATATTTCCATGTCATATTCCAGTTTCATACATGGTCTGTACAAGGGGGAAATGCACTTCATTTATTAATTTTTTTATGTTGACGGTATCATATTATACTTATCTACCAATATGTGTTAAAGCAATATCTCAGTAAAGGATGATTTAATTCATTGGAGTGAGAAATCTAAAGGCTCCAATTCCATATACAAGAGGCTCCTTGTGGAGGAAATTCCTTTCAGTTGGCGGAGATTTCTGTCAAATATTACTGGACTGCTTATCCTCAAGTATCAACAAGTATAGCCATCTGTCGAGAATGTGTTAATTTGAAATCCTGCACTGAGCAACATTTGGTCTGCAGCCATGGCAAATATTGCTTTAAATTATGATAAAATTTAAAATTATTAGCTGCCAATGCAGCTGAGCAACAGCATCATAGCCAGTCTCCGTGGCCATCTTATTACTCTTTAGAAGAAAATGGAGAATGTATCTAACGAGGCAGCAACCACCAAAATCTTCCCAGAGCAAAGAAGGCCTTTTCTTGTCTCACATTCAGGGTGAAAGTCATCATGCTTTGATAAATTTGTTCCAATATTATAATTATTTTATCAGAATTTAAGCATCTTTCAGAAATCATCCTCATTCATAGCATTTCTATACCCATAATGTCATTTTCTCCTGCAAGGTGATATTTGATATATTTTATCCAAATCTCAGCTTTTATTAGAGTAGCCTAGGGCGTGACTGAATGATCATAATAACCTGTAGGATAATTCTGAAACAATCATTTTTAATAATTTTCTATTGATTCACAGGGAGAAAACAGAAGTCAGGACTTGACTGATATTCAAAATGAACATAAACTTTTAGATGGTCAGGCTGGTCATGAGAATGAGATTTTGTGCGGCTCATTTGCTGAGCATTTCCCAGCCCAAGTTACTGTTTCATATATTTCAGAAGGTTTTGATGCAGGCATAGGGAGAAAATCAAAGACCAAATGGACTTATTGGATCCATTAGCATCTTTATGCCACTGTGTGGTTTACATGGGAAGAGGAAGGAGAAAACATTTTTCTAAATTCATCACGATTTGTTTATTGGGGAAATAATGTGATCTATTATAAAAGTTCACATATTAATTCCTTTTAGCTTCTAGTATCACATTTTAACAATAGTGATATTTAATGTTTATATACTTGAGATCATTATTTGTAAATGTTGCCAAGGGCCACCTAAAATTTGTGATTGAAATGAGACTTCCCCAATCATTTTTTTCTCTGTTTCTTGAACATTTTTTTCCCTGCCTTCCAGATTATGACATTATACTGCAAAATTCAAGGGTCCCTTCCTTCTCCATTCAAAATCTACAATAATAAATGGAACTGATCAACTGAATTTCAATTTAACAAAGAAGAAAGTAGGGTAGGAAATATGAGTGTGATGAAGAAAAGTACAAAGTATTAAGTATTAAGGCTTAGATTATCCTTCCTTTTATATTTTTTTTAAAAATATTAGAACCCATCAGCTCTCAAATGAAGTGAGTCAAGAAAGATAATGATTCTGCAACTGCAGTGGAAGGAAATTTAATTTACAACTCCTTATAATGCAGAAACACCAATTAAGCACATATTTTCTACCCATTGATGAAAAAATATTGGAAGAAAAATCCCCATATAATTTTTCAAGGTGTCTTTCCAGAATGGTTAACATAGATGTACCATTCCAAATTATTTTTTTTTCATATACGTAGTTTAAAATCACTTTCAGAAGTAAATATACATGGACAATCAATATTACCATGTGTGTATATCTGTGTTCAACTTTTAATATCAGCAAAAACTTTTTAAAGAAAGCAATTCAAAACAAAATAGCAAAATTTGAGTTCTGGGGAATTGCATACTTCAAGCCTTTTAAATATTTACAGAAACTTTATGTGAACACAATTTCTATTGAACACTATACGTGATTAATTAAATGATTACCAAGCTACAGCAGGCTTATTTTACACGCTGTCAGGGACAGAAAATTAGAAAGAGTCTAGTAATGTCTTTTCCAATTAACACATTTTATTAAAAAGCATAAGCTTTTAAGGTGTTACTAAACTCCTTATTTTTAATATCAGAGGTTAACACTTTTATAAAGCTTCAACAATAGGCAGTCCATGAAAGAAAGAAACAATACCTAAGCTATGGTCTCTTAGAAGAAGCCTACCATATTCAAAGAAAGCAAGTTGATATAATTCAAATATAGAAAAACTGTACTCAGTGCACTTCAATAATGAAAGAAATGTATGAGCAAGTTGCAGAATCTATGTCATATTTTAGAGGAATAAGAAACTTAAAATTAATTAACATAGTTCTGAGGACTGGAGACACACATCTTTTTAATTGTAATGTTGTGAATTATGACATATTGTATTATTTCATTGCTAATTTCCATGCACTGATGTTTAATTATTAACATTCTATTATTTACAAAGCTTCAAGTATTGAAAATAAAAAGAGAAAAGTAAGAATTCTATCAGCATTAATTGCCATGAAAGATGGCTTGAAACCATGGAAACACCTGCGCGAGTTCAATAGGAGGGGAAAAAAATCTTTTGGAATATACCTGGAATATTGACTAGAAAACCTTGTGTATTTGTATTTGTAGTTCTGGCAATAGCTATAAAGTATGAACATGCATTACAATAACTAATCATGTAACTGCTGCACAATTGTACCAATTGTACTGAAACAATCATACTGAAAATAATTCCTCTTCTCCTCCAAACTTTTTTCTTATAAAACCGCTAATCATTTTTTTTCAGTCAATTATCATAAATAATACATTATGCACCCTGTGCCTAATTTATCCCTAATGTGGCTTTTGGGAATGTAATGTACATTTTGAAAGACAAAATTATTTTTAGAATGGCTTTTCAACAATGATGCTATCAGGGTAGAAGCCAGATGCTAATTTATAAGTGTTTACATGAGCCTTTTCCCCACCCCCAAATTCAGCTAGTATGATAAGAAAGCATACATTTTCATAGTATATGCACATCTTAAGTTATAGAGGCAGCTACAAATTCTAGACATGGTTCTGGTCATATACATAGAAATACATTATGGTTTACCACATTAATGAACCAACTTGGCCCTTGTATGGTATATCTGTTGTAATCTTCCTTTCATAAAGTAAAGGTCCACAGGAATGATGAAGCCATTGCATGCACAGCTACAGTATTTATACAGAAACTTTCATAAGTGCAAAAATTCTGACAGCACAGCATTCTGCTTGTGTGAAAATACTTGGACCTGTGAAGTTCTGATAAGAGACTAGCATTATATCCATTGATTTCAGGGGAGAGACATAAGCATGAACATTAAAATGGAGCTGCCCATTTCACTCTGTTTATGTGTACAGTTTCCCTCTGTTTATGAGTTGAGTGTCCTACGTTTCAGGCTGAATATTGGGCAAGGATATTGATATAGATCCCTGCCATGAAAATATTTTTTCTCTGTGTAGAATTGCATTTTCATGAACAATAAGTGTTTTGCAGGTTCATTGAAATGAAGAGAGAGGATCCATGGGTTGAGAGAGAATGCCTGCCCATAGCACCACAGCTGGCTTTCATGCCTAATGCTGGACTCTAACCTGGTTTCTAGGCCAGTAGCTTAACCTATACCTCATATCTCTAAAAGAAAAATGGCTTAAGTCAGGGGTATCAAATTCACATCATCATAGCAGCATCACATGAAGTATTGGGACTTTTCCCCCCTTCACTAAACTGGGCATGGGTGTGGCCAGTGCATGATGCATCTGGCCCATAGGCCAGGAGTTTGACAGTCCTGGTTTAAATGGAATTCTGAATGAATACATGCAAAATTTGACACAACCAGCAATAAAATCGGAAAGGACTCATCCATCCACATTCATTCGTGGTATCTCCTGGGACTGCTTCACTTTTTTCTTGCAACAATCCCATGAAGTAAGCTAAGAAAATGTCACTGACTTGCTCACTGTAAAACAGTGTGTTTTCACAGTTAAAACTGAAGTATTCTTGATCAGACCACAGCAAAATGCAAAATTTACACAATAAAATTAATCATTATGAAATTGGTTACAGAAAGAGGAAAATGGGACAGATCAAAATGAGGCATATTTACATTTACTCTAAAAAAAGAATGGAACACATTATTTAGGCAGGAGATGCAACCCAATAAATTTTGTAAGCACCAATTTTGTGAAGTGGATAAGTCATTACCGGTAGTTCTTAGCACAGAGACAAGATAACCCCTTATCTGCTCAATAAAACTAGACTGTTTGCTTCTTGGATCAAATAATTTCTGAAGCCTTTTTCTTGTTCCACCTTAAAGTTTCAAAGCATTTGACTCCATAACATTCAGCTGGAGTGTTGCCTGGCTCGACTTTGGCTTACTTGATTCTCTGGGTTTCTGCCAATTCGACATGTTCACTATTTCAGTTACTGTATTAGAGATGTGGAAAATGTCTCATGTATGGCTCATGTATGATCATGGCCATAACTTTAGCACTTCATCTAATGTCCATTCAGGGAGGAAAGTTTTCAACACAGATCAAGTTATTGTTATTGATTTATATAACTCCAGCAGACCCTGGGCAGCATGCAAAACTATATATATAAAAAAAACCTCCACATAAAAACAGCTAAAAATATTAAATCAAAAAGATAGCTCATACCAAAACGCTCTAATAAACAATGAAACCAACAACAACAACAACAACAACAAAAACAGAAGCCATTAAACAAGTATTAAATATCAACCCAGGCTTGGTTTTCAAACTTTTTCCAGAACCCTAAAAGAGAATGTATCATCCTAGCGGCCACAACATATAAGGCATGCTTCCTAAGTCCCACAAAATGTCAACATTTAATGACAGGGACCTGGAGCTTACCTTCTCTGCTGGAGCACACTAGACAGGCAGAAAAGTTGCTACCTATGTGGTAGATTTCAAAATCAGTTTGCTAATATTCAAGATGACAAGGAAGTAGCTCTAGACAGTGTGAAACACTTTCTCATGATTCTCTGTAGCTGGTTCTGTTCTATTATATATTAATGTGACAGTCAACACAGCGTGGCATTTTTTTCCATTTATATATTTAGTTAAAGTCTGCAAAATGTTGGGGATGGATTGGCAGAGTCTGAATAAATGAAGTCAAGCCTCCTTGTGAAAGAACTAGACATCTAGTGACATCATAAAGCTATCTACAATTTTCTTGGCAGCAATATCTAAGTTGTTCCCCTTGCTTTTTTTCTAGGGATGTTTTTAATTTTCCAGTCTAGCCTAAGCAAAATCTTGCTGGGATTTTCTGATTATCTCACAATGAAGGACTAAATAGGTCCAACTCTGTTTAGTTTGTTGGGATTAACAATAGCTGTGTAGGCCTGGGCTATCTTTTGAGAATTGTGGGTCAAATCTAATAAACAGACACATTTATTACTCCCCCTACCCTTGATACACCTCCAGGTAACAGGACAAAAGCTCTTTCTACTGTTTGCAGTAGCAGTTTGATGCTCCTGGCTATACCAACTTATCTATAGAATAATAAGATCCTGGGGGCAAAACTGTATATTCAATCGTTAAAAGGATTTATTATATATTCTGTGCCAGAATGTTTTAAGCAAAATAATTTTACAACTATGTTATTACCTCCTTTGAAAAAAAACACATTTCCTTTTTGCAAGGATCCTACCATTTCCTGCACTAATTCTACATTGTGAGAGGTAGTTGGTCCCAAGACGGCAATCTGACCCAACATAAATGCAGCTGAAACCGTTTCCTAATTCAGTAGGAAGGCTTGTTAAAGAGGCAAAAAACTGGGACACAACCCATTATTCTACAATTTGTATTTTAGAAGAATGAATAAGAAGATGCTTAAAGATGACTCAATTTTTCTAGCATAATCATGTCAGTAGTATTTAAGCAGCAGCATGGACACCTGTACTGAGCCATATGGAAATTTCTGATGCGTATATATAGCTCCTGAGTTACCCATCTGGATTCCATTCAGGTCATTTGTTGTGTAATCTGCTGGCAAAAACCAGATGGTTGTATAGGAAAAGGTGCTTAACTAGAATAATGTTGCATATGATAGTGTAAGCTTTTCTTGGTATAGCACATGTTATAAAACTATAGCAAATTATTTGAGAATAATTGCAGTATGGAATTCACTGTCAGCTGGTGCCACCAGCGTGGATGGTTTCAAATGGGGATTGGACAGTTCATAGAGGATTAGGCTATATTTCTTAAACCATCAGTACTGATTTAAATAACATAACTGCTAGGGATTGTCCATGCTCTGTGACATAGGTACTGTGTAACAAATTATTCTAAAGCAACAGATGTACTTTAGGTCTCAGCAAGTAAGGTTCTTGGGATGTTCCTAAACTGCTTGGGCTATACTAATAATATTAGCAGCAGTAATACTGCAGTTGTTACAATATTGTTTTCTTGCTTGTATCTTCATTTCTATGGTGCAAAACTGACAAGTGAATAACTAGGTCCACAGAACCTTATCTGTAAGAAAGAATGACTGAATATATTTTAGTTCAGTGGTATACCGTCACCATTGTGATGGAAAAAAACACAACTCTAAACAAGTAGAGTTGGAAATCTTTAAAGAAGTTACCGTGATATTCTACAGAAACAACCCAAGCCTACTTGCTATATTTTATGATGATATACTCCGATGTAGAAGTAGAGATCTGGCATAACATTTGCTGTAGGAACATAATGTGTTCCGGTACATTATGTGAGTTGATGCAAAAGCAGTGATTAATGAACCAGTGAATTATGGATCATGAAGTCTTCACTACTTTAAATTTCTCCTTTGTCCCAAATTGATAGATCTCGTGACTGTGTTCCCTTCTGCTCTTTTGCCCTGGAACCAACAAAAAATCATGACACCCTAAATCTTGGGGCATTAATTGCTTACAGTACAGACTTTTTTAAAAAAAAATTGTAATTTTATTAAAACACATATTGGACATTTACACAACATACAACATATAACTTATCATATTTAAGCATTGTTTCTTAGTGGTTTTCCAGTTATTACTTTGTTCTTCTTTCCCTTTATCTTAATCTATTACTCCGTCTTTCCCACTCCTTTTCCTCTCCCCCCCCCTTTTTTTTCCTTTTTCCCCTATAGAGAACTATACATTTTAGTTATCTCTTTACTATTATACATTTCTACCTTCATGTTATATACATTTTTATTCCACTCCGCACATATGATATATCTCTATTTTGTACTTCTATTTTTCTCTCCTAATAGTTATTGTTCTTTACTGTTAGTCTTAAATCAATTATACCATTTATTCCATATTCTATAATATTCTGTCTCTTCTTTTTCCTTAATTTCTTTTGTTAATCTGTCCATCTCAGCCCATTCTAAGATCTTATTTATTAGTTCTTCCTCTATTGGAATTTTTTCCTGTTTCCAGTTTTTTGCATATGTTATTCATGCTGCTGTTAAAATGTGTAGCATCAAATATTTTATTACTTTGGAATATGGTTTTGTAAAAATTCCTAACAAGAATGTTTCTGGTTTCTTTTCTTTTTGTTGTTTTGTTATTCGTTCTATCCATTTTTTAATGTTTGAACAAAATTTTTTTGCTGCCGGACAGGTCCACCATAAATGGTAATATGTTCCTTGGGATTTCTTACATTTCCAACAAATTGCACTGTTGTTTGGGTGTATCTTTGCCAGTCTTGTCGGCGACAAATGCCATCTGTTAAACATCTTCAACTGATTTTCCTTGTATGCCGCCGATAATGTTAATTTTGCATTCACTTGCCACATTGTTTCCTACTTCTCCAAATGTATAATTAAAATTCTGCGCCCATTTGATCATTTTATTCTTCACTGCTTACAGTGCAGACTTAATGGGGTTGTTCTGTGCTGCTATTCATACAATGCATAGTACAGAAGTCCTTGACTTACAACAGTTCATTTAGTGATGGTTCAAAGTTACAACTGAAAAAAGTGACTTATGACTATTTTTCACACTTACAACTTTCGCAGTATTCCTATAGTCACATGATCAGAATTCGGGTGCTTGGCAACTGACTCATATTTGTGATGGTTGCAGTGTCCCAGGGTCATGTGATCACCTTTGGTGACCTTTGGTGACCTCATGTAGTGATCGTGTAGATTTGTGCATCTACTGGAAAAATGTTGTTGATTACCCTTATAGCATACAATGCAGCAAAATTGTATTTGTTTATTTAAAACATTTATATAGCCTCCCAGCTTTCAGCCAACTCTGGATGGCTCCCAACCAAAGATGAAAAGAGATACAAAATCATTTTAAATGCTGTTTAGCAGCATGTAAAGCCAGGAGGATGCTTTTGCTCACAAGTTAGCAAAGTAATTTCTCTCCCCAGTTTCTGTTCTTCATTTCTGTATGTGTTTGCTTTCTTCTGATATAGGCGACTGCTTGTGTACAGTATGTATTTATGATTAAATTTGTTTTCTGTACTACCTCATACCCACATACACATTTTATTATAAAAATATAAATGCCTACCATATCTTAATCTCATTCTTAGGCCTGGATTCCCAATGATGGATCGGTTAACTCTTTAATGCTGGTATTTAGTGCTAGTAACAGTTTGTGTAAGAACGTTGAAAAACTGGATTTTGAGAAAGGAATTAAGCTGAAGGAAGCTTTTTGGAAGTTGTAACATGGGGAGGGGAGGGAGAAGAGAGGAGAGGAGGCAGCATTCATTCAAATTAGACTTTCTGTTTCATTTCTTAAGCCTGTTTCTTGGCTTCATATGTCTAGATCAGAGAACTCCAGCCAGCTATTCTGGGAGTGGAGGTCCACAAGTCTTCAAGCTGCCAAGTTTGAAGACCTCTGGTCTAGATTGACCACTCAACTATCTGTTTTAAAAAGAGATGCAGAAATTGAGGTTCATTTATATATTTTATTCATTTATATTTCATATTTCCTAACTGCCCATCTCCCTTGGAGAGGGTTCCAGTTTCCCTCTCATCCAGAAGAGGTTTGCAGGAGAAAAAGTTAGAGACCAGATGGAACAGAGTGGCCCCACTGAAGTCAGCAGAACAAATTGGAGCAAGACATTTACTGATATATAACGTATTTCAGGCCACTTCCCCCTGAGTATAAACATGCCCTACACTGGTATTATGTAACATCTATAATTGGATATGAGGGTAAATTGAACTTCTAGAGCAGAGCGTCTAAAGTTGTTCATAGGCTGATTCAAATGTGAGTGGATGAGGAAAAACAGGTGTGGGCATATGGCCAGCCTTTCTGGAAAAAGCTAGTGGACTATCATCAGACCAGGGTAAGAGGGTTATATGCATTTTGTCATTAGAGGTAGGGGAACTTGTAGTTTTCCAGATGTTGCTGAACTAAAGCTTCCAGCATTCTTCACCACTGCCCATAACAACTGTAGCTGTTGGAAGTATTTCAGCAATATTTAGAGAGCCACAGATTGACTACTTTTTCATGAAGGTGTTTTTTTAGCCACTCACTTTCAATTCTCTTTGCCACAATATGAAGGGATAACAATGATTACGGTATACTTCCCCTGGAGTTGGGTGGGAATGGAGATTTTGCAGTATTCTTTCCCTGCCATGCCCATCAAGCCACACCCACCAAGCCACATCACACCCACCAAGCCACACCCACAGAATTGGTACTAAAATAAAATTTGAATTTCATCACTGCATCAAACTGAATGATTTAATAGGATTGAAAAGGAAAATTATTAATACACATTTTTTAATAATGACCCTGGCAAACTACAAAATTCCAAAAAGATATGAATCCCTGATCTTTATAAATATTAGTCACTTGGAAGTAATAATGATCTACAGTTCAGTGCTAACTCTGGGTTCCAATTACAGTATGTTCAGGCATTCCCCAGAATGTTCCATTTTCTCAAGAACATTTGGATCCATTTTTCAGGAATATTTTATTACCAAAACAAATAGTTTTGCCATCTCTGATTAGCTCTGTTAATGTGATTTTTAAAAGATAGTAACACCTAACAAGAAATGGATCAGTCTGAGACAATAATTCCCAGAATTCCAGTTCTTTGACCATGCTGAAGCTTCTGCATCCCAATAAGATTAAAAAGAAAAGAAAACGTCTATTTTGCTATGTTCTCAATCTACCAGACATCATTTTTAACTTTTGTGATTCATCACAAAATCGTTTGTTCACTACAGCAGCTGGGTGTAGTGAATTCATCTAATCTGGGCGACTTATACTTCCCAACATACCACGAATTATTTCCATAAACAAAATGATTTTTAAAGCATATAATTAAAGTTATATGAGTCATATGGGAAACTTGCCACATGATGTTTATCCTCAAAGAATTTTAAAAATTTACAGAATCTTGCTCTCTTATAGGATAAGGCAGATAAGGTCATACTTGTACAACACCAGTAAACAAATAAATAGGGAAGGAAATTAGATTGGGAATATATAGGAAGGGAGCAGAAAAGTCTGATCATATCTGAAAATGAATGTATTTTATTTATCCCAGATTTTAGCGCATCAGTAAAATTTCCAGTACCGTCACTTGATGTCGGATGCAGTTTCCAGGAATGTCAACTGAAGAATTTGGTGGCAGCTTTTGGAGTTTCCAGTAGATTCAAGTAAAAGTTTTCTCCTGGACCAAACACAGCTTTGAGGTAGAGCTCTGCATATTGGACCATGATGAGAACAAAAGGTTGAACCCTCAATTTCTTATAATCTGATGCCTTATTGGTGCTCAAGACCAAGCAGAAGAATTAATAAAAAACAGCACTTTCTGCCTCATCTTTTGTTGGGTCTTACAAAAATATCAGAAATAGAAGATGATATTGAGGATCAGCTCAGTAAATAATAAGTTCCACTTTGCTTTTTTTTTTTGTTAGAAAATCCTCATGAACATAACTTTTAAGGCCTTTTCAAAGATTTCTAAGCTTAGTTCATTCTAAATGAAAAATCATTGTCGTGATCAACTATCTCCTTTTCATAATGAAACAGTTATCATTTTTTGCTTTTGATCTTGATAGGATTAATAACATTCATCAAACCAAGAGTTGTTTGATTTACTGTATTTTTCAGAGTATAAGACGCACCTTCATTTTTGGGGAGGAAAATGAGAAAAAAACTGATTGGCAGGTGAATCGGCCTCCCAGAATACCCCCAATCAGCTGTTCCCAGAGGTGAATTTTAGCAACATGTTCCTTGGTTGTGAGCTCTGTGCCTTGCTTCTTTTTTTGTTTTGTTTTTTCTGCCTCTGAAACTCCGTTTCAGAAAAAACATTTTTCCTGCTTCTGAAAGCCTCCGAAACACAGCTTCAGAAAAAAAGCCTCTGAAGCTCTGTTTGGGGGCTTTTTTCCTTGCTGCTTCATTTCTGATGCTTTTTTCAGCCTCTGAAACCTCCGTTTGAGAAGCTGGGCGGGGCTATATTCGGAATATAAAGTGCACCCAGATTTTCACCCTCTTTTTTTGGGGGAAAAAGGTGCATCTTATACTCCAAAAAATACGGTATCTGGTAAAAACTGAAAAGAACATAGAATAGAATAAAATTTGAAAGGTAAATATGTATTTAATCCTCTTTTGTGCGTTCTCTCTCTCTCTCTCCCCCTCTCTGTCTCTCTCTCTCTCCTGCTTGCCATGCATGATCTAAAATTTGAGGACAAAGCATTTCCTTGAGAATGCTTTGAATGCACTTTCTTTCTCTACAATTTAGACAACATTTCACAGTTTCATTTTCAGCCAGAAAACAAGATAACAGGTGCACAAGACTATTTTTGGCACCCTGTTCCAAATGGTCATAAAGAACAGTTCAAGGTCATTATGTTGAAATATTATGTTGATATGGGAGGTGTTATGGAAAGAGTTGCAAGTGAGACCAGTTCAACAGAATCCACAGTTGGGCCAATAAGATGTAGAAGAGACATTGGCAAGCTTTAGTTAAGACCAGTGGCATTCTTAGGGATTAAAAAGATGATTGGCAAGAAGCTAAATGTTCTAAGAAAGCCAATCCCTGACCTATAAAGAAAAATCTTACCTCTTGGTGGTAATTAACAGCCATACTAACTTGAGTTAAAATGTCAAGAGAATACTGATAAAACAATTGGCATAATGACAATTTAGTTCCAAATTAAAATATAGAACATATTCTAGAAATCAGGGGTGGTTCATGCTTCTACCAAACGTAACAGGGATAAAAAATGATTTTAAACTCCCATGCTTTCTCAGGAGGTAAAGTCAATTCAGGTCCTGAGTAGACCAAGCTATCCATCCATAGGTTGCAACAAGCTGTTCAGGTCTTTACCATAAGGAATAGCCACATCTAAATGGGAATACTTCTTGTTTAAGTTACAGAAGCTCTGGTACATTATATGGAGAAAAGACTCCATATATGCTGCTGATGAAGCAAGACCTGACCAGTCATTATCCATACATGTCTTTTTCTTGCTATTCTGCCTTTAAAAGAGGATTAGGAAATATTTAATATAGTTTGGTAGATTGTACTGGATTTCTGGGCTCCATCCTCATCATTTTCACTATGAAAGTTTCTCCTTAATGCTTGCGCTTCTTTTAAAAGGCATGGTAATGATTCTGACCTTTGTGGTAATTTAATTCTGTCAAAGAGTTATCACAGCTGAGCTTCAGGCTGTATTTCTGAAAAGCAGCAGCAACAGAACAAGTCATTTTACTTCCGGAATCAAAGGAGTGCTTTTTGGACAACACCATCCAATGAGATTTTAAATATCTGGTTATCTTTCTTCTTTGGCCGACACAGTTATCTCTCTGTTCTCTCCACTGGTCCTGAACCTCACATCCAGAGACTGATGCAAATAACAAAGAAAACCTCTGTTGCCAAGCTGAAAGCATTCAACATTTTTACTTATTTTCATCCTGACATGTAAACATTGCCTGCCATGACATAAATTAATTGCAGCTCCTGCCTTATTTTTAGCCTGTTCTCTTCACATTTCAAAGGTCAAATAGGAGCAAGCGGGTGAAAGTTTTTGTTAATTTGGTTGGCTGGAAGCTTAATGCATACTTATTTGGCTTTTATTGTCACTCGTGGAGAGAAACTGTTCTTGGGGAATGCCGTAAATGGTAAGTAACATATAGTCAGTAACATATGGTCAATGGCATCCCCAGGAAACAGAGGTTCATTGTCTCATTTCAGCAAAACAAACTGAAGAGTGCTCAAAGGAAACAGAGGACAGGGGATACTCCTCTGTTCTGGTCCTCTTGGATCTTTCGGAGGCTTTTGATACCATCGACCATGGTATCTTGCTGCGATGGCTCGAAGGGTTGGGAGTGGGAGGCACTGTTCTACGGTGGTTCTTCTCCTATCTCTTGGGCCGTATGCAAGCGGTGTTGGCAGAGGGGCAGAGGTTGGCTGTGAGGCCCCTCACTTGTGGGGTGCCCCAGGGTCGGTCCTCTTGTCTCTCCTGTTCAACGTCTACATGAAGCCACTTGGAAAGATCATCCATGGTTTTGGGGTGCAGTATCATTAGTACACTGATGACACCCAGCTTTTTATATCCACCCCAAACCAGCCCAGTGATGCCCTTGATGTGATGTCCCGCTGCCTGGAAGCAGTACGGACTTGAATGGGGAGGAACAGGTTCCGACTCAACCCTGCCAAGACCGAGTGGCTGTGGGAACCGGCATCTTAGTCCGATCAAGATATTCCATCATTGACCATCGGGGTTGAGGTGTTAGCCCCTGTGGATAGGGCTCGCAACTTGGGTGTCCTCCTGGATTCATGGTTGTCTCTGGAAGATCATGTAATGACCGTGACTGGGGGGCATTTGCCCAGGTCCGCCTTATGTGCCAGTTGTGCTCTTACTTGGACCAAAATGCCCTACGCACTGTTACTCATGTGCTGGTCACCTCCCATCTTGTCTACTGCAACACCCTCTACCTAGGGCTGCCCTTGAAAACCACTCAAAGGCTTCAGCTGGTGCAGAATGCGGCCGCACGGGTTGTGATGGGAGCATCCCGACAGTCCCATGTTACACCCCTCCTGCACGACCTGCATTGGTTACCGGTTGCCCTTCGGGTGAGGCTCAAGGTGCTGGTTATTACCTACAAAGCCTTTCATGGCCTAGGCTCGGGATATTTGTCGGACTCCCTGCAGCAGCCAACGACAATTCCCAATCATCAAGTGCGTTCCCACAGACAGGGCCTCCTCAGGGTGCCCTCGGCCAGACAGTGTTGGCTGGTGACCCCCAGGGGGAGAGCTTTCTCTGTGGGCACACCCACCCTCTGGAACCAACTTCCTTTGGAACTCCAGATGGCCCCTGACCTTCACTCATTCCGCTGCAATTTGAAGACCTGGTTGTTCCGCAGCCTGGACTGATGGAGGGTTTCTTAATGAATTTTAAATCGTTTTAAATTGGAATTTTAATTTTATATTATCTTTAATGAGGAACTGTGCATCTTTACCATTGTGAGCTGCCCTGAGTCCTTGGAGATAGGGCGGCATATAAATTGCATTATATAAAAAAAGAATGGCTTGCCAGACTTTGAAATAAATCAAATAATGCATATTACTTTTTAAGAGACACTGTTATGTCCAAAGTTTATAATTATGTAGACACAAGAGGGTAGAATCACTCTATAAAGCCTTAGTAAGGCCACACCTGGACTACTGCATCTAGTTTTTGTCATCACATTAGAAAAAAGATGTTTAGACACTGGGAAGAGCGCAAAGAAGAGCAATTAAGATGATTAAGGGCCTGGAGACAAAAAATATATGAAGAACGATTGCAGGAATTGGGTATGGCCAGTCTAAAGAAAAGAAGGAGTAGAAGGGACATGATAGCAGTATTCCAGTATTTCAGGGGCTGCCACAAAGAAGGGGGGGGGGTCAACTTATTTTCCAAAGCACCAGAAGGCAAGACAAGAAACAATGGGTGGAAACTAATCCAGGTGAGAAGCAATCTGGAATTAAGGAGCAGCTTCCTAACAGTGAGGACGATTAACCAGTGGAACAGCTTGCCTTCAGAAGTTGCAGGTGCTTCATCACTGGAGATTTTAAAGAAAAGACTGGATAGTCACCTATCTGAAATAGTATAGGGCCTGCTGCTTGAGCAGGGGGTTCGACTAGAAGACCTCCAAGGTCCCTTCCAGCTCTATTCTGATTGATATATTGATAAAAAGGCTTTTCTTGGGCTTTCAGCCACACTAAGCCTTTCCAGGGAGTCTACTAAAGGGAAAAATAAGCAGGACAAGAGCACTAAATGTGATTTAATAATTAAAATTAAAATTAAATTAAAATGCAAAGAATATAATTACACATCATGTAATCCTTTTGTTATTATTAAAAATCCATTTACTGGCACCTTTTGGAGAAGGTTTGTGAGCAATACCTTATGAGAAGTGAAAGTAATCTTCTGCTTCAGGTTGTGGACACCGAATATACATTATAATTTCTGTACAACAGGATTTCTTAGTACAATCAATGTAACTCAACTTTATAAAGATGGTATGTGGGTAATTTAAGCGTACTTTGAAAATTGATATGTCCTGATTCTATATATTCACTTTATTTGCATTGAAGCTGCAAATCTGTGGTCACTCTTAGCGTCGAAGAGGCTAATAGAGGTTTTGGCCTAATTTAGAATGAGACAGTTGACCTTGGATTCTCCTTTTATCCTCAAAGGAAATTTTGGAGACCTTTAGCACTGAAGCTTTGGAAGCAAAAATCCAGAAGTAACAAAAAGAGGGTGGTTTAGAGAGATTGTCATAGATATATTGTGGAAGGCAAGAGTTTAATAAAATCCAAAGATATTTTGATAGCCAAGAACCATTATCTTTGCATCATGAAACATAATTTCTTTTCCATTAGTTTCACTGAAAAGAAAATAATCAAAAATAAATAAATATATTATCCCCTCAACCCCAAATCCTGTGCTCTCCATAGGGCTAACATTCTTCTAATATTCCTGATATTATTAGTAGGATTATGCTCTTTCTTTTATTAACCGTTAAGTATGTCATGAAAAGAGGCTGCAGATCACTCATGGGAAGCTACAGCAGTCTAGAAAATGGTCCCAGGTTGAACTGAATTTTATTGCAATGTTATTGTGATTTTAAACATTTGTATATATACTTATGGTTTTATTTTGATGTTGTAAGCTGGCCAGAGTCATCTTCCAGTGAGAGGGATGGCAAAGAAATTTAAATAAATAAATAAATTACAGATATTGTTGGAACATCAGGTTAAATTCCATGTATGTTTGACAGTATGCAAAATCAATAAAAAATTCTGAAAAATATCTTTATTGGCATGCTGTATATATTGCAGGCTATATTTCCCATTGTTCCTAGAAGCTCTGGACTATACGCATTTTTGCAGGCCAAAGAAATCAATGGATACACTACTGCCATAATCCAAATCATTATCTCTATATAAGGGAGATTATCTCCTCATCATTTTGGCACAGAATAGTTGCCCAATGCTTTCTAGAGCTGAGGCATGTTTTGAACTATTTTGCTGAACATTTTAGGGGCATAAAAATCTATGCTCTTTCATATCTTTTTCTGTCAATGGGATGACCATCACAAGTAGTAGTTGATATTCAGTGACAGATGGTACGTTTCATTATCTTATAAACAAACCTGTACACAAAAGCTACAGTTGTTTCTAAAAAAATATAGTAGTTGCATAGATGAAATTACGAAGAGTAAGAAAAGCTAATAATGTATTTTATTTTTTTCTCTTCTAGTTTTCAAAATTAGCCTGTGCTTACACTAAAACTGAGGTTTCGTATTTAATTTATCTTGTTTTTTAAAAAATGTGCACATACCTTGATTTGAGTGATTCCGTTGTGTAGTGAACAATGTTTGGGGCTGAGGGGCACAATCTTGTGTATCCACACACAATCTTGTTTGGATACGTACAAGAAAAATAGGGATTCTAAAGAAGGAATGCTTGGGGCTAGATCCAAAAATCCTGATATAAGCGAAAATCTATAAATGGATGTATGAATAAATATACTGCCTTTTACAGTGGTCAGATAAATGCTAACAAAAAGCTTTATCAAACATGATTATACTTTCTGCACTTTAGCACCCTTGCCTAATGGCTCTAATCAGGGGTGAAATGCTAACGTTTCGGACCAGTTCAGCCGAACTGGTAGCGGTGGCAGCACGTAGTTCGGAGAACCAGTAGCGGCGACAGTGAGAGACTCTGCCCACCCACCCAGACGTCATTACCTCCTGGTTTTAAACAGGAAGTAGCCTGTTTTTGACATGTTTTTGGTCTGTTTTGCACATGCGCAGTGGGTCCAAGCGCGCACGTGATGTGCACACTTCCGCACTAGGGTAGGTGTAGATTTCACCCCTGGCTCTAATACAGTGGTCCCCAACCTTTTGGGGAACAGAGCTCAGTTCTGTGGGAAAAGGATTTTCCATGGACCGGAGTGGGCATGCTGGCTGCATATCACAGATAGGACTTCGCTTGTTTGCCTGCCTGGTTGCTGGCAGGCCGCAGACAGGTGCTGTTCCATGGACCAGGGGTTGGGAGTTGGGGACCTCTGCTCTAATATATCTATCCTTATTATTTTCTAGAGCAGTGTTTCTCTTTCTCAGCAATCATCTTAAAAAGAGAAAAGCCAAATCTTCTTTATATGCTGACAGCCTCTCTAGCTATTCTTAAGGCAAATTCACAGCTGATTTATGGAAGGTAATTCACAGGATACAGAGAGCACTCATCTTAATCAACTTCCCAGAATTCCTCAGCCAGCATGTAATCTATCCCATTGGCTCATGCCATTAGAAAGTTGGCATTAAATTTCCTGTCATTTCCACTTATTGGTTCTACTCTTGTCCTCTGCAGTAACACAACAAATTTGCTCTCCAAGTTTACTAATAATGTAAACTTCATTTACTTGATATTTTAATAAAAATAAATATATTTTGCTCTCTCTATCCTGTGTATTACCTTACATAAATCAGCTGTGAACTTGCCTTGAGAATAGCCAGGAAGGCTGTCAGCATAGAGAAAAAGTTTGGCTTTTCTCTTTTTCTTCCCTCTTAAAGTCAATCTAGATTGCCTCCCCTAGTTTGCCTAATCTTGCTATTTCACTGAACAATGGAAAAATCCCTGAACATTTAAACACATATTGTTCTCAGTAAAACATAATGTTCAACTACTTTGGTTGCCTTAGCAACTTCCACTTCTAAAAATACAAAAGACATAATCTACAAAATAAATGATTATGTAATAAAGAGAATCTGTGGGAGAAAATGCTTCCTTGGTTTAACCTAGAGCCTACACTTCAGTAAAATTACTGACTTGGAACAATATACTTGAATAGGTATAAAAGACATGAGAACTAGTCCTTTTAGTTTGGAATTAGCATGTCAGCCACGTCCTTCTTGAGTCATATTTGTGCTGCATGCAGTTTGTAGAAACTAAAAAGAGGATATTTTAAAGTAAATACCTAGTCCTCATATTTTGCAGAATTGTTTAAAAATGAGTTTGTTGGAAATTGTAGTTTATTAGATGTTCTAGTGGCTTTGTGGCTTAATTTTCCTGGAAGTATGTTTATACAGAATGTTCTTCTACTGAGCTACTGTCCTGATCTCCCAAATCCATGATAATGATTTTGCATTATCTCATGACAGTCTCTACTGTACTACTGTTTAGAGTAAATTCAAAGGATCGTGGCAAGATACCTCAGGATTTTGACAATGGAAGGGTGAGAAGACTCCAAGACCCAGGATTGAAGGTGGACAGGGCTGTGTTTACCATAGTTCCAAAGGAAACACTGAAAACTGTCTTTATGGCACTTCATCTTGAGCAAGAATAAGGATAATAGAAAAAAGTACGTATTGTAGCTCAGAGTTGAACTGTGCAGTTCTTGGTGCTCTCTGAATTTAGTTCTTTGCCTGCAGATGTTTCATTACCCAGTAAGTAGTGATCCCTTGGGTGTTCTCCTGGTTTATTGGTATCTTTGTTCATCAAACTGAACGTAGATACTGAGGCAAATCAAGGTGCCACCAGAGAGAAAACCACATCTCCACCAAAATGGACACAATAAATTACTATATTTTAACAGACAGCAAACCCTACTGATGTTACCTAGTTGAGTAATGAAACGGCATCAAGCAAATAACCAAGCTCAGAGAACACCAAGAACTCCCCTTTGATATAATAGTTCATTGTGTCAGTTTACTGATCTCATATTTTACACATACATTGCCCAGCCACAGACAGTCAACACAAACATGAAAGATTCCTTTATCCATAAATACATTCAAGTATATATATATAGCTATAAACATCCTTTTTTTCTTTTAAATGCCTCTGACAATCCAAGCTGAGTTGCCTGATCAGAAGAGGCTTTTTTTCTTTTAAAAGCCTCTGATGATCCAAGCTGAGTTGCCTGATCGTCAGAGGCATTTAAAAGAAAAAAAGCTTCTGCCGATCAGGCAACTCAGCTGGGATCGTCAGAGCCTTTTGAAAGCATTTTTTAAAGAACCTCTTCACTGAAGAGGTTGTAGAAAAAAATGGTTTTAAAAGTAAAAAAAAAATTGACCACACCCACCCAGTCACATTACCCCCCCCCTCACCAAGCCACGCCCACAAAACCGGTAGTAACAAATTTTAGATTTCACCACTGGTATCACTGTTACATGTTTCAACCATAGCCATGTAGTTTCAATGGCCAGGTCGTGATATTTCGTGATTTTTTTTACAGTTGTTTTTCTTTGACTCTGGTGACTCCTGGTACAGCAAAGTCAATAAATTGTACACGTTGGCCCTCAACCACCATGATATTTGGTGTGTTTTATTACAAATGACGATCCATCTGTAATAATAATAATAATAATAATAACAGCTATTATTATTATTATTATTATTATAATTATTATTTAATCTGTAGTGAGATTCACAGCCTTTGAGGCTGGTTAATAGCTCAGTAGCTCAAGTCCTAACCAAGGACCTAGGAACAGTTAAGGTATCGTCGGAGGATGTAAAGTGTTCTGAGTAAGGTGTTTTTTTGTAGAGTCAAAATATTCAAATCCGGTAAATTTAGAATTTTTAAATAGCGGGGTAGCTCTTTGGCTATTGCTCCAAGGGCTCCAATTACAATTGGAACAACACACGATTTCTTTTTCCACAGTCACTCAACTTCAATTTGCAAGTCCCGGTACTTTGTGATTTTTTCTTGCTGCTTATCTTCAATCCATGCATCACCAGGTATTGCAATGTTAATGAACCATACTTTTTTCTTTTCAACTATTGTTATGTCAAGCACTTGTGGACCAAGTGCCTGTCAGTCTGAATCCTAAAGTCCCACAAGATGATGATGATGATGATGATGATGATGATTGATGGACCTTTGGATAGATGAGCCTACCTAAGCATTGGTTGTCCTGTTTCTAATCACACATTTTACAGCTTACTTTCCAGACCCATCTTGAAACTTGCTCTATGTCACCAGTGCCCATTACCCAGCCATCATGTAGGATAGATTATAACAAATCCTATCTTTTATAATAGATTAATGGCTTGACCCTGGAACACTGAATGTAATTTCTACAGCCCCTACCAATATTTTCACTAATATAATTTTAATGTCAAATTTATCAGATTCATAAAAAAGGAATCATATTAATTCTACTCAATTTAATTAAATCTAAATATATAGTAAATTAATTTCAAGTTAGTTTTTATTTTGCTCTCACTCATTTCTTCTAGGCCAGATGTGATTCAATAAAGGAACAATTTGTATGAAGCAAAATTGGTGTAGAACATATTTGATTAAATTGTATGGAATTTGTGCAGGCTTATAAAACAATTAATGTCTTGGTGACTAATAATAAAATTATAATGTAATGTAATGTAATGTAATATAATATAATATAATATAATATAATATAATATAATATAATATAATATAATATAATATAATATAATATAATATAATATATAAATATTATATTATATTATATATAATATATATAAAGACTAAAAATTAGAACAAAATTTAAAAGTAAAAATGGTTTAAGGTGCTGCTGTATTAAAATTAGTTAAAAAGAGAAAGAGAAATACTAGAACATTAACTTAAGACTGACTGTTAGAAGTAATTAAAGAAAATTCTTTAATTTTAATTAAAGAAATTCTTGCAAAAATAGTAGCTATGGAGAAATATATATAGGCCTGTTATTAGATCCTGTCAGCCAGATTTTTGATTAATGTTTCTATCTACTAGACAACACAAATAAAACACCAATAGTTTCAAGTTGATATGTAAGGCAAATTAGAATTGGAATTTCATTTTGAAACCTTTCCTTCAAAGAGCCAGATCAACATAGGAAACTAAATGTATGTGGCATATTGTGGCATGTATAATCTCAAATTTAGAGCTTCATAGAAGACAACAGGGTCCAAGTATGATTTTATAAAAAGATTTGCTAGTTACAGTAGCTTCAATATTTGAAATCACTAACAGAACATCTTCTTTTCATTCACGGCAATAAAACCAATCTGCAAAAATATATTCCCAAGAATTATTTCATCAAGTAAGATTTACAGACAGACTCCAGTTTCCATGGGTCATGAGGGCAAAAACATTACAATTCATTAACATGTAGTAGGAAGTAAGTATAGTAGGGCCTTATGCTGAGCTTTCTGGCCCAAACATTCCTCTTAAAAAGGCTCCAACTGGGTACATGAATCAACCTCCCTTGTTCTCACACTATTTTATTTAAGGAAGAAAGGGAAGAAACAAACATGGGCTTGTGTCTAACTAATGACATTCCTTCTTTCTTTCTTCATGAGTATTTTAATATGGAAGAAGCTACTAGTATGATGTAATGGTAATTCCACAAGATCTACAATGTTCACACAATTTTCCTGAAAAGTCCTACAGTGCTCACTTTAAAGTTGGCAACACTTCATTTGTTTCAATAGCTTCCTACTGGGAAAGCTTAGGAAAGAGAATGAGTTTATTCATAGTTATATTTTAGTTTCAAAGTTATTTTGTTGTTTTTTCAAATTTGCCTTTTGGACACCATCCTAGGTAAACTATGGAGTACAACCAGGAGGGGAAATAGGAAAAGAGAAACAGACAATTTTCATTTTATTTATTGGTTTTGTTTCGTTAGCCACCTAGGTAGCTAACAAAATTAAAACTCCATAGAAACAAACCAAGAACAAGAACAGCCAATAATAACAACAAAAAGATCATCCAATTGCACTGAATGTACATAGAATGGCCACAAGAGCAACCACAAACATTATAACAATGCCCACCTCATGGACCCCCTTAATTCTCCAACTGTCATGCCTGGAACACTACCATATTTTAAAGTCTTTTAAATAGGAAATTAGGAATAGGAATAGCTGGATTTTGAAGGTAGGATGTTCCAGAGGGCAGGTACTAGAACAGAGGGCAGGTACTAGCTATATTTCTCTGGATATGTTTGTATGTATATATGTATGTATTTATCTATTGACTGTCCATGAAGCTTACTTTTCACACTAAAAAGATTTATAAATCGAAATAAAGAGGATGTATACAATATAAAGACTCCAAGGAGAATATTTGTAGCTCAGGGTTGAGAGTAAACTGAGAGGGAGCACCAAGGACTCTTCAATATAAAGACTATTCTGTGTTAGCACCTCAGAATATGAGGTGATCAGCTACTGTAATACTGCTACAGAAGATTAATGAAAAACGTACCTTTAATTTTCTTATTGATGTATAATGCTGCCAAAAATATGACTCTAAACCAGTGTACAACAGTGAATTAAAAAGAACAATCAATACGTACATAAAATACTTACTGTTAAAAACTTCAAAAAATTATTTAAACCTAATGAGCAAAAAGGATTATGTTAGCTATATGAAGGGAGCCATTCCAGGATCTCCCTGATTCCCCAGGATTCTCAATTCTAATGGCACAGCTGGGACTTGAGTGATTTTCAGAATAAGGAAAGGGAATGGAACTAGCCTTACTTCTGGGGGAAGAAGCTTCCATAATGTGGGTACCACAACAGAGAATGTTCACCTCTGAAGTGTGATTCCCTAACAGACAGGGTCAGTCTTCTCTGCCAGATCTGGTGGGACGAGAAGATATATTAGAGCACCATTATTCTGCTTTGGTATTCTGCCAACCTTTTCTTTTTTTTCTTTCTACCCTGGGAAAGTTACCTAATTCAGAGCAAGGGAATCATTTTCCACTGTGCAGCTTCTCCCACGGACCTGTTAAATCCGGCTATTGAAAATGAATTTAATGCTCTTTTGAAATAGTTCCTAATCTAGAGGAACACTTGACATTTCATAATTAGCAGAAAGAATAGAAAAGGTTGGTTTAAAAACCAGCATTTTCTGCTGCCTATACGTCCTTTGAAGTAGACCAGGTCAAGAAACAGACAGCACATGAACTACCAGAATTCTACTTTATTGTTACAGAATATAATAACAAAACCCAACTGTTATTCTCGCTATCCTCTCTTATACAAAAGAAAATCAAGACAGGACTATCTTGAGTTATTTTCTCACTCCCGTCTGTCTATCTGGGCTAAACTGATGTTTATTTTAAAAAGTCTCCTCCTTTACTATTTCTGTACTTCTCTACATTACCCAAACTAGAATGGATATAGAAGATAATTCTCAGGAGAGCAGAGGAGGGGAGGGGCATGCTCTTTCTATTTTGAAGTGGCCAATAAAAGATGGACCAATCATACTTCAAGAACATTGACTGTGGTTCTGACCATATGATTGATACAGCATTTCAGAGTATATCCATGGCAAAACATTGCTTTAACATCAGTATAGCTAATTGTAAATCAGCATTTCTGATTTAAAGATGTTTCAGATATAGGCTGGAGATGAAAGGATTACGAGAAGGCAGAAAAACACAGATAGAAATGGATGAGCTCTGTAAAGCTGCTTTCCTGCAAATTATCTGTCATCTATACAGTAATTAATTATATCAGGAAAATGCTATTTGTGTTATACTTTTCTGATCGTTATTTCCATGCTGTTTCTGGTTGTTCTTTGCCAAATATTCTCCCAAATGCTTCTTTAAATGTCATTTCAGAATGTTTGCTTCTGTTCAATTTGGTAATCTAACTGGTAATGGCTTCACTTCCGCCCCAGAACAGATTTGCCCAAAGTTGTTTAAGCATCTCCAACAATAAGGTTAAAGTTGGCAGTGGCAAGTTAGTGAAAACAAGATCTCTTTGTGAAGAATTCTTATAGGGAAATTCCTTTAATCTCTTTTTCTCCTTCCTAACCTTTAATCTCTGCATTTAGCAACTTGAATAATTGCTTTCTACTATTGAATGCGGAAGAGCTAATATCTGAGTTGAAATTTGAGGTCTGCACTTTCTACTCAGTGAGATAATCACATATAGCTGAATAGCCTTCTTCGGCCTCCAGCCTGAAGCCTCTAACTGCATGAATGTCAACTCCAGTATTATCTGTAGTAAAAATATAGGATTATTGAAATTGTTGTATTGTATCTGGAGGGTGCTTCAGTAAATGGCCGCAGCTGACCAGCCTTGTCTGGACTTTAAAGCAAAGCAGAATTGAATGTACAGATAGTCTTTGACGTATGATCGGTCAGTTAACAATTGTTTGAAGTTATAGTAGACCCCCCAAAAGCTACTTATGTCTGGGTTCTGAAGTTATGTTCATTGCAATATCCCCATGGTTGTTTGTCCTTACAACTAACCAAAAAATGCCACTGTGCCCCCTGCCTCCCCCACTCCCACCCCATCTCTTCCCAGGATTCCACAGTGTTAGACTTTCTTGCAAAACTCAAGATACACACAGATAACTGATTCAGCAGGATTCATTCACTTCTATTTATATATATAATAACAGATGAAGTAAATTTTACAATACCGATAGCAGAGTTCTTTCAACCCAGTGACAAGTAGACTGGTTTCAGTTTTGTTTCTCTGCACAGACTCAGAAGCTGCAAACTAAGACTTGCCCTGGCTCCAGTCTGTCTCATCTCCCATTGGCTGATTTAGTTGCTATGCCTATTCATTGGCTGACCTTGTTACCATGTCTCTGTTAGTTTATGAATAATGACACACAGGCCTTTCCCTTTCTCATGGGTTCAAGCAGCCCTTTCTCTCCCCCACCACATCCCAATTGCAGGGACCAAAGGATGGGGAAAGAGCACAGGGCACTACCTTGGGAGGCAGAGAGGAGATCCTAGACCTACACTAGCCTTCCCCACCCCTGAAGCACCCAGTTCTCTGCTTAGTAACCCAGGGAGAGCAGGGGATGCGGGTCATTATTGTGAGGCTATTTCACATAACAGCTATCATGACATGCAACCATAATGGGTAGGCTCCATTACAGTTTTATGTCGAGGATTACCTATAAGCTAGGAAAGTGACAAAGGAAGATAGTAAGAATTTTCTTCTATATTATGTCCATGAAAATGATGGACTGTTAAATCTATGAAATGATCACTCATCTTGAAGTGGTCTTTTATATTTGGAAAGAACCAGATTTAGAAAAGCTCTTGTAAGAATGGTTTAAACATCATTTGAAGGAAAATCTGCATATCCTTGAAAAATGTTTAATATATTCTACCATTCAGGTTTGTCAGCTAGCATTCTGATGGCCAACTTTATTGATCTTTAAATGCCATGCTTATGCTTAAGATTCAACTGTGCATCTAATTATAATTGGCAGAGTATTTTTATCTTATATGGGAAATTGTACAAATCTTTTTTTTTTTAATGTTCTATTCTCACCACAATTAATGGGAGGACAATTGTTTAGAACAAAGAGCATGGCAATGGCCTGGAAGGGTTTGGAGTGACTTAATTTCCCTTGGAACCAGAGCCCCTTTTGTTCCACCTTTTCTTCCTTAGAAGAAACGTGCCTGAAATTTTTCCGAAGCTGGAACTCCCTTCCCTCAGGAGATATCAGTCACAGAAACTATATTGTAGTATCAAATTAAGTTCACAATCTCCGACTGTATAGTCTCACATCTTTTCTGTTTTTCATTGAATGCATCTCCTCCATTGATGGTATCTTTCCATACAGTCTCAATTAAACTTGACTGACATGTTTCATTCCAAATTATATCAACCTTGCTTTTAACAAAATATTTAGAATTTACAAACTGAAGCCCCAAAATATTTGCCCTTCCAAAGATTGCCAGAGAAATTGTTTCATATTATGATTAAAAACACAGCGGATAATAAATGTATTGATAATTGCTATATTTAAATTCAAATTGAATTCTATTCCAATAATTCAATTTTGGCTTCTTCCTGGCTCCATCCAATTATGGTATGTAGTTTCTGCAAATAACTCAAAGGACAGATCTGGCATAAAAGGTACCCTTTTGCAGAATTCCACTTAGCACCTCCCAAAAACATTATTCAATAATCAAAATTTATTAAAAATAATTATTATTATGGGAAGGCACGCTGGATCTCAGGTATAGGTTCCATCGCTTGTTTTGATGGCTGAGTGTTCATAGAGAAAGTTGGCAAACTTGTGTTGTTGATTTATCTTGTCCTCCTTTCTCAAAGAGCTGTGTGTTCTCCATCTTACATATTCTACTCAGACTACAAATACTGTAACTCTTTTTTGGTTGCATCGTGGCATATATTGGTCTGAAATATCTGCCTTTCTTTCCTTGAACATATAAATAATTAGAAGTGCCTAAACACTTTATTCCCATTCTCAGAGTTATCTTTCAAACTGAATTCAAGACCCATCTGTTAAAGACCCTTCTTCTTTGCAGATGCATTAGAACAGAGTTTTTCAGCCCCAGCAACTTTACAACAGTGGTGGGTTGCCCCCGGTTCGCACTGGTTCTATAGAACCGGTAGTAAAACTGGCAGGAGGCCCTGCTCACCACCCCCGATGTGACCAAAATGCTTCTGTGCTTGTGCAGAAGAGCGTGCGCGTGAGCGGCCCCGTTGTGAACTGGTAGTAAAGGTAAGTAGAACCCACCCCTGCTTTACAATGTATGGACTTCATCTCCCAAAATGTCTGGCTAAGGAATTCTGGGAGTTTAAGTCCACAAATCTTAAAAGTTGTTAAAGTTGAGAAGCAGTGTGTATAAATCCTACCACCCCTGGTTACTGGCCAGCTGGCGGACATGAGCTTATTAGGTACCGCTCTCTCTTAAAGCACAAGTCAGGGCCATTACAAATCTGATATAGATTCCTTAGAGCTGACACTCTCCTAGTATTGAAAACATTCAGGGAAATGCATTAAAAACGTTCTCCAACAAGTTTAAGTTAGCCTGTCTCCTGGATGTTCAGGGAATAATTTAATTCCCATTAAACTATTGGTTAGAAGAGGCTAAGTAGAATTACTTACTTTTTTATCTTCAACTATTATATATCATTAGCAATGAAAAAGACAGTTGGTAACTCTTCTAGGGTGTGTTGTCACAGAAAAACTATTAAAGAGTCTTCCTGCTATAGCAGGGCTGTCAAACTCATGGCTGCAGGCCGGATGCGCTGGCCATGTCCACGCCGAATTTAGCAAAGGGGGAGAAGTCATGATATGTCACATGATGCCACAGTGACACCGCAAGTTTGACATCCCTATGCTATAGCATTCATTATCACTCAGCATCTAGATTCTCATGTTATAACCGTCTTTTAATCCTTTCCCTGAACAGGTTTGTTGGTTTTGAGGTCCTAAGTTCTTATATTGCAAACAGAAGGAAATCCCAAAGGTTTTTTGGTTTTTCTTCAGCTCCAAGAACTGAAGAAGCTTCTTGGATGAGAAGTGAAACGTCTTCAAAGAAAAACCAGAAAGTCCAGTTGTCTTTTGAAAAAGCACGTTTGGGACAACCATGACTTGAATGACTGAGAATCTCCATAGAGAAACAGAAGGAAACATTAATTTTTAAGAACAGATTTCTCATAATTAAAATATAAATGTAATACTATTAAAACAAGGGTGTTGACATGAGATAAAATTGGAAATATCATCTTCCATTAAGAAGAGAGTAATAGTCTAATTTACAAATTTTATAAATAATATCAGTATTTTAGAAATTCATATTTTTCAGATACATTGGATTTAGCTCACTAAAATGAATATAATACTAGAGAAAAGCAAAGACTTTCACCCACATATTTGCTCTAAAGGAGAGATTCTCATGCTATGTTGTGCTGCAATCCCCATATCCATGACAACCATGAATGTGGGAGTTGGACAACTATTTGTCTGAAATGTTATAGGGTTTCCTGCTTGAACAGGGGGTTGGACTAGAAGACCTCCAAGGTCCCTTCCAACTCTGTTATTCTGTTAAACAAATCCATGCAGTAACCTGTCCCCCATAAAAGTGATGATTTCATTAAAGCTACACAAGTAATAAACTGCACATTCCCAATAATAAATGTTCAATCCAAAAACAAATACTTGGTAGAACTCTGCCAAAGACCTTGTCATTGGACACAACAAGAAGACAATCAAATTCAAAAACATACCTCTTAGTTGGAAGGATGAGCTTGCCCAGTCTGTGAAATCCTTGGTCTACCTTGGTCCACACCCATAGCAGCAGCTGCAGAAACTCTCAGTCCTGTTACTAACCTATCCAGGAAGGCCATGAGTAAACATTAACAATGATTCAGCTACAGAGCAGATACTGGATCCCTTATAAGACCATGAGGAACAATTCTAGATGACACTCCCATCTTGTCTGGCCAAGTATCTGTCTGGACAGACTGGAAGAGAATTCTAGTGACAATCTACCTTGCTTGTTCAAGCCCCAGACCCCAAACTTTGCACCCCCCTCTCAATTTTTCTTGGGACCCATCAGTTAATCAAATCTTTATTATAGTCAAAGATCAGGATAAGGATCAAAGATCAAGATAACTGTCAGTTGAAAAGCATAGAAAATATACTGGTGTCTAACAGATAGAAGCATTAGATCATTGTAGGAAAGTATAAGATAAGTATGTGGCAAATTAAATTGCTCCCTGTATAGAGCGCTTTAGTATGACAAGCTGGATAATCATTACGGAGAGTTTGTGGCACAGGTCATCTGATGGATGTTAAATGCTACTGCACAAAACCTGGCAACATTATTTGTTGTAGCAGAAATAACATCTGAACGCAGCAGGGAGATTAGAATTATCCTGTACGTATTTATATTTATGCAATAAGAGTGAGATGAAGCTAATAAGAATAGTTCTATAATACAGGCACTGGAGAAGCTCATGCCCCGTTGCTTCTCTGTGTTCAGAGTCACAAGAGCATTGTTTCTCCAGGGAAACATTGGTCAATGTAGGAAACATCTTCCTACATTGACCTTCTACATTGACAGCTGAGGGGTGGCATGACATCATGCTAGAGTAAGGGCCTTCGGTGGTTATGTTCTTTAATATTAGTCGGGCATGGCAAACGAGAAGCAGAGTACCAGTTGGATTCACTGGCAATAAAGGCTGGGGACCTGCCTAAGAGCTCTGGATCTGTTACACACTGTTTAATGACAGTTTTGGCCTGATCATATCCACATAGGCTGAAAATCATGGCTCATATTTAATAGGAAAACAGTTAAGTCATGAAATGCAGCCATGAAAGTGACTTCATGAACCCTGTTTCTAGTCTCATGGTGACCTTTGAGACACATTTTGGGATGCAAAGGTCCACTCTTAGAAATTTAGATTGAACAAATTCTAATGGTACAAAATTGGGAAAGTGGACACTATAAAGTGGGCACTGTAAAGAAGTTGTGACCCCAGATCTAAAAATTGTGTCACAGCATCTGAAAAGAATGAAAGAGAGAAGAGTTGAGTGGGTGTAGGAAATCCATCTGTCAAGCCAGACTATATTAACAATATACTTCAAATTCACCCTTCTTTCAACTATTTATTTGATGTGCTAGACAGCTCATTCATTTTTAGCATCCTCACCATAGCAAGATTTAGAAGATGAGCACATTGTTATAGGACTACAATGGAAGAAACCATCTCTGAAAAATCATGGGTGTTTATGTGATTCAGAATTATTACAAGCAGAAATCACAGTACTTCCTTAGCCGTGGAGTGATCTCAGCTTCTTTCTGGCTTCACCTACTGAAATGGTAGTTATACATAACAGTGACTAACATTCTGGTTCAGCTCTCGGACTCCCTCCCCCACCCTCCCTTATGTAAACATCTTCCCTCCTTAAACCCTATCTCATACATAACTCAGTTTCTCTTTTTTAAATTGTGGAAATTATTGTTCAATAATTTTGTACTCTTTTTAAAAAATGTGAAAAAGCTACTTCTACCTTCTGCCTTTTTTTTCCAGAGAAAAAGCCTTAGAGTATATATCTTTAAATAGTGAAATAAATATGGATGTCAAATATACCAGTATTGAATCCTTTGATTCCTCTTCTCCTACATGGCTATTTTCCTGTCTTCTATCCATGCCATTTTCCTATCATCATTGCAGGTACTAGCACCCAGCTCTTCTAATCATTTTAAATCACTAATTGATTATTATGTGCAGAACCAAAGGCTGCATTTTATGTACTGTGAAATGTTGTTGAGGCTGCATGGTACATAATGGTGAATTTCAGGCACTTTTTAGAGTTATTTTGGAAGAAAAGGAAGGAAGTATTAAAGTAGGCATGATAATTACTGTATCACCTCAGATACAGCGCCTCAGAGGGAGACCACAGCTGTGATATAAGGATATCTGCAAGAGGGACCTAAGGCCCTGGGAATGGACATTAACAACTGGGAAACCTTGACCTCTGATCGTTCAGCTTGGACGCTAAAGATGCAGCATGGCCTTCTCCAATGCGAAGAGACACTTGTTCAGCAGGCTGAGGCATAGAGGCAGTCCCAGAACCAGCGAAATCTGGGGGCTGGGCAGGGGACAGAATGTATCTGCCCTCAGTGTGGAAGGGATTGCCACTCTCGAATTGGCCTTTCTAGTCACACTAGATGCTGTTTTAGGACCTCTTTCCAGAACACCATACCATAGTCTCTTGAGACTGAAGGAATTACTGTATAGTGAAAATTTAGCCTATTTTACCACTTAGATTTTAAAAAGGCTAAATAAATTGCATTGCTATAAACCAACTGTTTGTTACCAAAATGCAAGTGGTATGAACCAATGAAATAGAACGTATGGATTCCAGGCTTGCAGAAAAAATGTCTGAAGACCACTTATGAACTATACATGAGTCATGAAAAGTATTGTGCTACTCATCAGAATCTGAATCAACTATTAAGTTGCAATTTTATTTTATTTTTTTGGATTTATATGCCACCCTTCTCCGGAGACTCAGGGTGGCTTACAATGCATTAAGCAATAGCCTTCATACTTTGTATATTTATACAAAGTCAGCTTATTGCCCCCACAACTAGGTCCTCAATTTACCCACCTTAGAAAGGATGGAAGGCTGAGTCGACCTTGAGCCTGGTGAGTTTCGAACTGGTGTAACTGCAGGCAGCTGGATGTTAATTGCTGCCTTTAGTAGGAGGCATTAGCTTCCTACACCACTCAGGCTCTTCAATAAAGAATGTATCTTCCGGTTTTGCAGCATATCACTGGAAAGCAATTCCAGGTATAGAAGAATATGAACTACATGGTTGCATCATAACTGACAGACCTCTTTTACTGATCAAAGAACATTAAAGTTAGTGATATGTTCTTCTATTGCTTGCTTTACTACCAGAACAGCTAATGAATGATTGTGCAAGAATTACAACATACTGTATAGAGGACCGCCCAAAATAATTAAGCAAAAATCAAGATCTAGCAATATTAATTATAACCATATACATTATATAACTCCATTCTAAGATAAAGACCTTACAATATTTAGAATATTTACAGTCTGCTATGGTGGCTTTCATAAAAGCAAATAACATTTGTTATCACGTACAAGAATGCTTGGGTTATCCACTAGTACTGGCAACCATGGAGCAACGAACACCTGTATGTCTGCAAGTGCTAGTATTTATTGGTAGTAATTCTGTATTTGAGTCTGCAATTTCTGTATCTCTCTTTTCTTGTGCAATGTGTTGTCTCCAGTGTTATCAGGAGCAATTTGAACAGTATAATAAAGAGATCCTTTGATCTTTCCAGTTCTCCACTTACACTCTTCTTTATTCTATCATGGTAATCCCATGCTAGAGAATTTCAGTATGAGAAGATTGTTTCACTTGTTCTAGTTTTTTTCTTTAAAGCTACTTCTGATATTAGATTTGAGAAGGTGCAGCCTTGAATGTAAGGTGCAATCTAAGAACCATATTGCAGTATTGGGTTTTGATATTGTATTTAATGCAATGCTGTATGCAGATATAAACTTTGAAGATTTTTAATTTAATGTGCTATTTTCCCTAGGCAGTGCTCCAAAGCTTTCTTTCCCAAAATATCTCTGGTATTTGTAATTGTTATTGAATTTAAAATATTTCTGGCCACTTTGAATATGCATTTCTAGGGCTAAAAAGGTAATGCTTTTAATGCTTTGCCCATAATGCATTTCCATGGGTGAGGTTACATGATTTTCTACAGCTTTTGGAGAAGTTGGCAATCTGAGCAACTCAGTCCAATCTCTGTGAACTACTGAATCTTCCTTATCACAAAGAATGAGTTTTCATCTTTACTGCTTTGAGATGCCTAGCGGCTAATTCTTTCAACACTTAAGCTTTAACTCTGGATAGTATGACGACTCAGTTTCTTCATAATACATTTCCTGTCATGTGTAAGTACATCGTGGCACTGATAAAACGGATTTTTTTTTGCTTTGTGCTTGAACATTCTGGATTGCTTGACGTAATGCAGGCATGCATTACATGAAGCATTCTGGATTGCTTGACGTAATGCAGGCATGACATAGCTGTGGGGGTCTCTTTTAGTTTCTCTTTGAAATATCATCTCAGCCACAATAGGAAGAGTTTCTGTGAGAAAAATTATCACGAAAATCCACATGTAATGCACATTTTCAGAATTTTTACTAAGGGTAAATGAGAAAATCTGTCTGCATTTGTATAGGTGTATATTATTTTGAATTCTATTTTGCATGTGTACTGTCCAAAAGTGTTCAACTAATATAGTATGATGGGTAAATTTGGGGGAGGGGAGAGAGAAGATTATATAATTAATGATATCTAAGAAGGATCATTACTGTGACAGCTATTCTCACCTCAGGACATTCCCAGCTGATTGAATTTTCTCTGCACACTTTTCTTTTGCATCAGTGGTAGAATTCCAACATGCAATGCTAGGTTGGAAGAACTCACGTTTGTTGTGTCATGCTCAAAGGACATAATCTGTCAATCTCTGCCAAGTTACCTTGAGATTTTGCAAATACCTCTCATCATTTTTCAAGTGGCAATGATGTTATCTAAATAACAGTGGATGTCTAGACAGCTTGTAGTAAGTACTTTGTGCATTACTATTTGTTAAGAGCTAACCCAAATGCTCTTATATGGTGAGATACCTTAGAATCTTACCTCCATTTACCTATGTAGATAAATCTCTGCAGGTTCTGTTCAATTTCAGTGTTAGAGTAGCAAAATGTTCTTGCTTCTAGGTTCTTGCTTCTAGGCTGTTCAGCCTATAATAATGTGTCAATTAAATTAATGTCAATTAAATTTTCCTGACAATTCTATTCTGTGGGTTCAATCAACTTTTGAAAGAAAATTCTGTCATTTTCATCTAGTCTAGTTCAGTTTCTACCACTTTACATATGTAATATGGAACTTTGTAAAACTTGAGGGTGGTTTTGTTATACTATTATGCATTTGATGTTTTTGATCGTACTGATGCCATGTTTCAAGACAATATCCTCCAATATCAGTATGTTTCTTTATGTTCTCTTTCACAGTATACAAAATTTGAGTTGGTTATATCCATGTCATGGTATTAAGGGAGATTCAACTTTCTATTTTCATTGTGAAGCATTTTTAACCCAATAATTCTTTTTTCATACTCTAATAGATTACATTGAATAGACTAACAATAACAATTAATAAAACTAAAAATGTTTCTTGAAAATTCTTATTTCAGTTCCAGCTACCTTGGCTTTAGAAATAAAAGTAAACTCAACTCAAACATTAATTTACAGCTTACATTGGTTCTGACAAATGATAAATCAATTGTGACAAAAAAAATATTCTACAGCCAAAGAGTTTGGGGCAAATTTTGGAGAAAAGTTTACCACAATTTTGCTACTGGTATATGATTGAAGCTTATGGATATTCCACAATGATAAATTACCTCTTCAAAGGACTACATACTACATACAATTTTCTTTTTCTGTGAAAACTGAAGTAAAATTTACTCGCATTGTGAAATAAATTGTAGTTAAAAAAACTATATAAACATATGTACAAGAAACATAAAAATTATCAAATAGTTATTGAACTCAATAAATTTATCCTGTGATATAATAACCATTTTTTCATGGACTTTACAGAAAATGACCACAGCTCTTCCAATACAGAATCACTACAGAATAGTACTGTATTTGTCCTAAATACTGCATTGTGAAAAGAACTGGTTCATCATCGATTGCTTTGCTACTGATCTTAAACAAAATCGACAAAAAGTGAACAGAAAGAAAATCATTGGAACAGCAAGGTTCTGCCAATGAAACAAAGTATGTTAACTTTCCCAAATCAAAAATCAATAGTATGTGATAACTAACAAACTTGCCATTTCATTCTAATTATCAATAAAAAGTCTTTATTTATTGATAATTAAAATGAAATGATAAGTTTGTTAGATAAGGACAATAACTTATCTTGTAATAGAAACTAGTACTGAGAGCTGATCAATTTTGTACTGTTAATCAAACCAAATCACCTCAGTTTTTTCCTTTGATTTGTCACAGATTCAGTTTTAAGAATATTGTATGGTTTTAAAACCTTTAGTTACAACTTATACCTTTTAAAAGGCTGGTGATATTAGAGTTTCAGCAGACAGCTGTGAATACTGAGGACACCTATTTTTCTCACTGGCTAGGTGCTACCTATTCCCTTCACCTCTCCAGCACTGATTTACTTCTTAGACTCAGAACAAGGACATTGCAGTGAACAATAACTTGTTATGTGCTCATTGCTGTCAGAAACAGCTTGAATTTATTAGAGGGGAAACTGTTCCTGTTGGTAGACAATAGCAATTTGCAAAGAACTGTTCTAGAATTGGCTAAATATCATCTTGAAATATCAACTTCAATAATTGTTTGAAGATTTTTCACCACACAACAAAAGTGCAAAATGTTTGACCTATGTTTGAAAGCCTCCATTTAAGACTATCAGAGTGGGCGAAGCAAAATATTTTACTCCTTTTATCACTGAAGCAGACATTGGGAAGAATTTAAGGGGTGAAACAGATGCCTTAAGCAGCTGTTTTAGGCATCCATTTCACTCCTTAAAACTTCAGAACTCCCCTTTTACATGGAATAAGACAGGCTTCCAGCCTCTGCCCACTTCTGCCTTGTAGCATTCAATATGTCCTATAAAGTCTATTGTGGACCTTGACCCATAGGCTGGTGAAATGAATGCAGGAACAAATTCCAAGTGATAACTTTATATTCTGTTATAAGTATCTGGGGTCTTTATTTTTATCAGCTTGTTTTCCTACATTTCATATATATTTGTGCTGAATAAATACTGGTATGTGATCACCTACCAAACTTCACTGAAAGAGACAAATTAAGGCTTCTGCCAAAAAAAGTTATAGGTATATGTCCTTTTGTTCATGTGTGACTCTAATGCATATAGCATTTCATTGCCAATATAACAACTAGCAAGTATAATATACAGTCCAAGGACCTTTTACAGCCATAATCTTGAATACTGAGTTAATATTTTCCAATGGTTTTCTCATTTATATATTGCCATCTACCTAGGTTCCTTGCTATATTATTGATTATGCTTGGTTAACCTTTGATTTTATTTATTTATTGCATATAATTACCATCCAAAGAACTCAACCAAAGGTGTTCTCCATGGAACCTCACATAAAGTTGATTGAATTGAGGCTGATTTAGCTACTTAACATAAGTATAAGCAGTAAGCTGTTTAATCTGGCAACAATTAAAATCAGTCTCATCTATAGCTTCCATCCCTATGTACCCCAATGTGCTAATTTGCAACAAATTATGGGACTTGTTATATCTGTAATAATATTGCACAGAGATCTCTAGGGAAGTTAAATGCAATTTAAGACTATTTGTAAATCAGCACACAGAAGTATTTTACTTAGAAAATATTTTATTAGTCTTCTGTATCCTGGCATAGAAGGAAAGAAAATTGGCCATGCATCCTACAGAGATATGGTACAGATTCATGCCCGTATTCCCAATCCATTTTTCTGCACACTGAATCGTAAACTAATTGTCTTTATGGTGGAGGTGTCACAGATACCATGGCCCAGATTCTTATTTAGTGCCAGCTCTACAAGGATATTCACTTTCAGTGGATCACCCCTCCTCTCTTGTTTAAATTTTAGTTGAGCTACTGTATTTATTAGATGATAATTTTATTTCTTAAATGTTAAAAAAAATCTGCCACTTTTATGCCAATCAACTCTTCCCATAGATTGGTAATAATTGTCAGTCATTGTTGTTCTGAACTCTTTAATTTACATTGTGTTGGTCCATTATTATCAAAATAATGGACCAACACAATGTAAATTAAAGGGTTCAGAACAACAATGACTGACAATTTTACAGAATGCAGTATGCCATACTGGCAGACCTGGATGGGATCTTGGAGGTCTTTTAGTTGAACCCCTTGCCCAAGCAGGAGACCCTATATCATTTAGGACAAATGGCTGTCCAATGTCTTCTTAAAAATCTGCAATGTTGAAGCACCCACAGTTCTGAAGGAGAGCCATTCCATTGTTTGTTCTTACTGTCAAAGGTTTTTTCCTTAGTGTTTGGTTAGATCTCTCTATGATAAACTTCCATTTGTTATTTGTTGTCTTGCCATCAGGTACTTTAAAGAATAGGTTGCCCTGCTTTTTTTTTGTGACAGTCCCTCAATTATTTCATATCGTCCCATCTTTGTTAGACTAGACATAACCAGTTCCTGCAACCATACAGTATATCATATGTTTTAGCTTCCAGCCCTCTAATCATCTTTGTTGCTCTTCTCTGCACTCTTTCTAGACTCTCAACATTTTTGTGTGTATCATAGTGACCAAAATTGGATGCAATATTCCAAGTGTGGTCTCACCAAGGTACTATATAGCAGTAAAAATACTTCATGTGATATTGATTCCATTCCTCTATTGATACAGTCTAGGGTTGCATTGGCTTTTTTGGCAGCTGCATCACATTGCTGACTCATACTTGAGTGGTTGTCCACTAGAACTTCTGGACCTCTCTCACAGTTACTGCTGTTGAGTCAGGTAGCACCTATTCTATACTTGTGCATTTTTTTTTCTTCCTCAAAACCTTTCTTTTCTGGATATTAAATTGCATTTTGTTAAATAGGGTCCAGTGTTCAAGTCTGTCAAGACCTTTCTGGATCTTGACCCTATCTTCTAAAGCAGGGTGTCAAACTAGATTTTATTGAGAGCTGCATCAGAGTTGTGTTTGACCTTGGGGGGCCAGGGTGGGTGTGGCCAGGGTGGGCATGACCAGCTCAACGTCAGTCATGTTGGGGGGGCTATGGTGGCCCAAGTGCTTTGCCAGTGAAAATGGGCTCCTGAGCTCCATTTTCAGCTGTAACAGCCTCCAGCAGCCCTCTGCCAGTGAAAATGGAGCCCGGAAGGACTGCCTGCAGCCTTCCCAAGCTCCATTTTTGGTGTCAGAGGCACCACAGACTGGCCCTTTGCTGTTTCCAAGATAGTTCCATGGGTCAGATCTAAGCACTCCATGGGCCGGATCTGGCCCCCAGGCCTGTTCTAAAGGGTTAGTTTTAGCAGGCTATTTCCCCTAGTTTGGTGTTATCTGAAAATTTGATCAATTCCCCTTCTATTCCATCATGTATATCATTTATAAAGAAGTTGAAGAGTACTGGTCCTAAGACAGAATTTTGTGGTACTCCACTGCATACTTCCCTCCATGTAGACATAGTTTCACTGAGGACTATACATTGAGTGTGGTTTGTCAGCCAATTATGAACCCATCTCATAGTGATGCTGTCTATTACACATTTTTCTATCTTACCAAGAAGTAGGTTGTGGTCTACTTTGTCAAATGTGTTATTAAAATCCATGCATATTATATCCACAGCATTTCACTGGTTCACTAATTTAGTCACTTTGTCAAAGAATGAAATAAGATTTGTTTGGCATTCTCTGTTTTGACAAACTCATGCTGGCTTCTAGTAATAAATCACTTTTTTCAGTGGCATGTAACTTCAAACAGTTGCTAAATGAAGGGTTGCAAGTTGAAGACTACCTATAGTTAGTAATGGAGGAAGTGGAGGAAAAGTGGCTTATATATATGGCTTTGTATTGACCAGAAAAAATGATTGCGTAGAGACAGCTTGCATGGTCGGTTATTATTTATTATTCATTAATAATTAATAATAACTTCCTACCCACCTAGCATTTCTAAAGCATGCAAATGCAAGTAGATCAGTGGTGAAATATAAATTTTGTTACTACCGGTTCTGTGGGCATGGCTTGGTGTGTGTGTGTGGGGGTAATATGACTGAGTGGGCGTGGTCAACTTTTTTTTTTTTACTTTTAAAACCATTTTTCTATAACCTCTTCAGCTGAAGAGGTTGTAAAAAAATGCTTTTAAAGCCTCTGATGATCCCAGCTGACTTGCCTGATCAGCAGAGGCTTTCTCTTTTTTAAAAAACCTCTGACGATCACAGCTGACTTTGCCTGATTGGCAGAGGCTTTTTCTTTTTTTTTTAAACCTCTGACGATTGCAGCTGACTTGCCTGATCGGCAGAGGCTTTTTTTTTTTTCCTTTTAAAAACATTTTTTCTATAACCTCTTCAGCCAAAGAGGTTGTAGAAAAAATGCTTTTAAAAATTAAAAAAAAAAAAGCCTCTGATGATTGCACAGCTCAGCTGGGCAATGGTGGGGAGGCAGGGATTTTGCTATCGATTCTCTGAACCACCCGCCTCCATCGTTACTGGATCGGGTGATCCGTCTGAACCGGGAGCATTTCACCCCTGAAGTAGATAAATAGATATCACTTCTGTGGGAAGGTAACAGCATTCTGTGCACCTTTGGTGTGTACCCATGCTGGCCACATGAGCATGAAAATTTCTTCAGACATTTTCATGGTCATGGCTCCCTCAGACAAGAAATGAAGATGAGCAGTGCCCCTAGAATCAGACATGATTGGGCAGGGAAACCTTTATCTTTTTATTCATTAAATAATAAATCTTATGGTTTGAGAAGACATTGATTGCAAATCTATTTTGCTAGGACATATATGAAGACTGCCCATTTAAGATCTGAATGATCAAATATACATCACAGCATAAGAATAACATTGCAAAGAATGCAATACAAGGCATCAGGCAACCTATTTCTGATTCTGAAATGTTGTCATGTACTGTTTGTTCATGGAAACAGTATCCAGGTTAAAAATATCGAGAAAGTGGCCATGTAGGGAAAAGATAGGATGGCACTGCTTGTGTGCCACTGAGAAGTACCATTTCCCAAACTATAAAACACTTGTTTAATTGCTCTTTCAAGAACCAGTTAGAAATTGCAGCTTTAGAAACCACTGTGATATATTTAACATAGAGAAAATGGTGCATTTGAAAGACCCAAAGAGACCAATTCAATTGGCAAGTTTTCTGAAAATTAAGTAAACAGCCTAATTATAAGATGTTCTTGCTATGAAACAATCATAGCTCTAAATGTTTTGTACACCTTCAAATATTTCACAAAGGGAGGCTCTAACCAGCTATTATAGTAGATATTAAGACTCAGATTTCTCTCTTATAATCAGAATATACCCAGTGATTCCAGGAAAATATTGCATTGCTATGTAGAGTCCTAGAGTGAAGAAAAACTCCTGCTTAGTCTTGCACCTATGGAATATGAAAGTTAACACAGTTATTAATGAAATAGTATAGAATGATTGATAACTCTGAAAATAGTAAAGCAAGATTTATAGAAATAGTAATGTATTTATGCTTTATGGCGAAAGAAGAAATGGATTAGTTGAATCCTTTTCAGTCAGGAATCAGGTCCGGTCATGGAGCAGAAATGACATTGATCATTCTGGTGGATTATTTTCATTGGGATTTTGATATGGGAAACACATCCCTCTTGGTCCTATTAGACATCTCAGTAGCATTTGATACCATCAACCATGATATCCTTTTGGATCAACTGGAAGCAGTGGAAACTGAAAACATGGTTTTACAATGATTTTTCTCCTTTTGAATGGATGGCTCCACTTGGTGGTTATGCAAGGGAAGTGGGCTAATTAATTAATTAAATTTTGAGAGTGCCTGACTTTTTAATGACTCTGGGTATCTTACAGAGATGAAATGGCATACATAAGAAAACACAACCAACCAAAAATCTAACTCGGTACCAAAAGAATGAAAATCATAGGGAGTTCCTAAGTATCCTACCTCTGTTCTGGAGAATTCTTCCTCTGGAGATACATGAAACCTTCATTCACCTTGCATTTTGGAAGCAAGTTAAAAGAGGCATTGGTCCTACCTGATATGCACCTTCTCGTTGGGTGGAGACAGCAGCCAGGAATGGGTGTTCTCGCCTGTTCAGCTTGAAGGACTCAGTCTGTAGCAAAATTAAGCTCCACCCTTGTTGCTGGGAATATCCAGCTTTTTTTTTTTTTTTATTGAAAAAGTTTTACAATACAAATTTTTTTCCATTTTCTCCCCCCCATCCCCCTCCCCTACCCCTCCCATCGTCCCTCCCCAACCCTTTCCCTCCCTATCCCCCCCCTGACTTCCGCTACAAGTTTAAAAAAAAAACAAAATTTAGAACAAGGGAAAAAGAAAAAGATTATTAAATATTCAAATTCTAAATTAAACAAATTTCGAAAGAGGAAAAGAAAGAGAAGGAAGAAAGAGGGCAAAAAAGTAAAAAACAAACTAACAAGAACAAACATTAATATATTTAAACAATATTATAATAAAAAAAATAGTTATAATTAAAAACACCATTATAGTTCTATCCTAACTACACCCTTAACTAAAGAGACCCCCCCCCAAAAACATAGAACACAAAGAATATATATGCATATGTAGTTATAATCATACAGTTATATCATAAAAAAGATTATCTTTTATTTAATTCATTTCTCAGTCTATATAATCCAAATTTCGATCTTCTCTTCAACTTGATTGATGTCAAATATATTTCCTCTCATAAATCCGCTTCAATAATCTTCATCTTGCCGCTGCCCCCATCAGCAAAGTAAAACATTTCTCCACACAACCCCCCGAGTGACTTTATATAAGTAAAATCCAACCGCGAAGATATTCACTCCTCTAGGAAAAAATCATTCCAACTAGCTTATACTATACCTAAAAATAGGCTTTTGCAGCCTTTCAAACAAAAGCTGCATTCCCAGATGTTCCTTTGAAATTAGTTCAAATCCTGCCACCCTTTGCAATTCAACCCTTCGGGTTATAAAATGTTTTCAAGTTCTTAGTCTTCTTCTAGACGATATGTTCCACCAAAATATATAATTGGGTAACCAATGATCGCTGCTAATTTTGCAGCAATCTATCAAAACTCAGGATATAATGTCCAATCCAGGATAAACTTCATAGTAAAAGTTTTTATAATCCATTTTAATATGTGAGTTTAAAATTAATCCAATTTCGAATAAACTTTTAATCAGTTATTGTGCTTAATCCATTTTTTCCAAATCTTTCAATGCTTTCAGATTCAGTATCAAACAATTCACGATGCTCTTTGAATTTATCACCTGTGGTTTCCAGTCGGATTTCTTCGTTAAATTCTAATTCCTGTCGATTAGCATCAACCCCCATGTCTTGAAGAGTATTGGACCTCTGCTGCTGGTCATCTCGATATAAAACTTTGTTTTTTGAATCTTCCTCCAGCAGTTCAAGGTCTTGTAATCCCCCAGAAACACTGGGGCATTCAGTTTTCTCATCCAAAAAATCCATAATAGAATCCTCTGGACAACCACCAAAATCTCCTTTTACTTTTAACACACTTTGATTTTCTTCTTTCTTTTCACATTTTGCAAACTCTGTTTTTGACTTTTTATTCTTGAGATGTTTCGGTGCTCCCTTAAAAATATTTTGATAAAAATATTCTGCTTTTTCAATAGTATTCAAACAATGTCTCACACCTTGATATCTAAAAATTATACCAGTTGGAAAGTCCCATCTAAATAGGATATTACTTCTCTTCAATTCCTTGACCAAAAAATCAAAATCTTTCCTGTCTTTTAAAACCTTCGAAGGTAACTCTTTGAAGACCCTGATTCGTGTGCCAGCTACCTGCAGTCTATCAGAATAAGACTTTTGTAGAATATCATCTCTCAATCTTTTATCAGTGAAGTAGACAACAACATCTCTAGGCAAATTCCTTTGTTTAGCCAAACGTGAGTTAACTCTGTAAACTTTCACAATAGAGCCCAAAATTAGTTCATCTTGTAACTTTAATAATTCTGCAAAGGCCTTTGCACAAGTTGTCCTTAGGTTTTCTCTGTTATCTTCTTTTATCCCTCTCAATCTAATTGCAGATTCCATAGACTTAATTTGAAGCATAATAACATCATTCTGAATATTATGGTTATTGGCCTCTGCTTCCAGGAGTTTCATTTGTAACTCTTGTATTTGAGATTCAAATTTACTACTCATCTCAATCATTTTCTTCCCCATTGCAGCCAGCGCTGTTGAAAAATCTGAGGCTACTTGAGCAATGATTTGATTTAATTGGTCATATTTCCCAGAAACCAGTTCCTCAAGATCCTTCTGTGAACCTTTTATCTTATCTACCACACTCTCTAAGGACCTTGTAATTAACTCTTTTAACTCCTGTTCTGTAAGTCTCTGCACATGAGACATTTCAACTTTATTCATCTGATTCAAAGGGGAGCCCCCCCTTCCTTTAGGTTTAGGCATCTTTACTTTTTTTTTTTTTTTAAAAAAAACAAAACCCAAGAATCTTCCTTGCTTCAATAGAAAAAAGAAAAAAAAACAAAAAGGGGTAGAAAAAATCTGTTTAAATCAGCCTCTATTCCTTTAGGTTCTTTGTCTATAACAGGATATTCCTTTCAAGATTAAGCTCTGCACTCCATTTCCGCTGTCACTTTCGTTTCAGGCAGAGCCTGTCGCCATCTTAAAGACTTTCAAATTTCTTCCTCTCCTTCCCCCTTCCCCCCCCCTCTTCCGAAAGAAAAACTCCGTTAAAGAAAAAATCCATACTTGCTTGAAATTTTCTTTTCTCTTTTCCAGCCTGTTCCAAATGTGATTTCAATTGTGGTGTTGCTCCCACGTCTGGCTCCGCTAATTAAATAATTAGCGGAGGATCCTCTCGGCGCGGAGCATACCCTGGGGGTATGGAGGGAACCATCCCTCTGAGCCCTCCCCAGGACATGGAAAATTCCTGGGGGGCTCAAAGAGGTTCTACCTCACCCCCAGAAGCTCTGCCTGCTCCTCCCGTCGAGGAACAGGTTTTTCGAGCCGCCTGCCAGCTGTGAGGCGGCTCTAACGCGCCGGGAGACCGGCGGGCATGAAAAGCCCGCCGCCAACGAGGAAGGCGCCACCGGAAGTCGGAATATCCAGCTTTTGACAAAGATGACAAACAGCCTCGACATCTTGGGAGAAAGAAAGAAAGGTTAACAAGGAAGATCAGACAGTCAAATGGTGGGGCTGGCTGCTGTCTCCACCCAACGAGAAGGTGTGTATCACGTAGGACCAACGCCCCTTTTCCATTGTGGGTGGAGACAGCAGCCAGGAATGGGACATACCAACCTAGTGTCCCAACTATGGGTGGGCCCCAGACCGGTCCTGAGTCTCCGTAGCAGAGTGAACCCGCTGTAAAACCCTGCGGTCAAATGCCGCCTCTGCCGAGGCAAACTGGTCCAATTTATAGTGCCTAACAAAGAACAAAGAAGACGTTCAACGACACCTGCATGGCCCAGGCTGCAGAAATAGCTGCACTGCACATGGAATGTGCCATCAGACGTGATGGCCATGGCAAGGAATTCAGTTTGTACGCCTTGGCGATTATCTGCCGAATCCAATGGTGGAGGAAGAGACCTTGGAACCTAAAAACACTGGAATAAAAGAAACAAACAAGGACTCTGTCCTGTGGACGTCAGTGGTCCTCTTGAGATAAATAAGAAGGATCCTCCGAACATCCAACACATGCCAGCACCGTTCTAAAGGGTGAGCTGAATGTGGACATAAATTTGGGAGGATTAGTTCTTGCATGTGATAAAAAGTCGTACTGACCTTTGGGATGAAGGGGAGATCCATATGAAGGACTACGCGGTCAGAGTGAAAAATGCAGAGGTTACTTCGTACAGAGAGGGCGGCAATCTCGGAAATCCACCTGGCAGAGGTAATTGCCACCAAAAAGGTGACTTTGCATGACAGCAGATGGAGGCTGGCCATCCTCAAGGGTTCGTGCAAGGCCCCTGTAGGGAGTTCAAAACAATAGACAGGTCCCAGGTGGGATATCTGTGAACCATGGGGGGACATAAGTTAGTGGCCCCTCACAGGAACCTATGTATAAGAGGGTGTTGGGACAAGGAGGTAAGGGACCCATAAGTCAGCCCCATAGAGATAGCTGCCACCTGTCTCCGAAGCATATTGGGCGAAAGTCCCTTCTCGAGTCTGTCCTGGAGGAAAATCAGGATGTGGACAATTGAGGCCCGAAGGACAGAAACCCCCATACGGTCACATCAATCACAAAAGGCCTGCCAAGTGGCCATATAAATGCGGTCTGTGAACGGTCTCTGAGATGCTTGGATGGTCTGAATAACCCTGGAGGGAATGTTGTCCCTACTCAGTGCACACCGCTCAAGCAATAGGTGGTCAGTTGAAGCCACCGAAGGTATGGGTGGACCAACGCCTCTTGACTGAGCAAGTCCACAGTCTGAGGGACCCTCCAGGGAGAGGCCACCAACAAAGATTTGAGATCGTGGAACCAAGATCATTGGAGCCAAGACCGTCGAAGCCAAAGAATGACCTCCACCCACTCCAGAATCTTCTGTACCACCCTTTCGGCCAATGGCAGCAAAGAGCATCTACTCCCTCTGCCCGAGGAGCTGGAAACCGAGCATAAAAGTGGGGGAGCTGGGCATTCTCCAGGGTAGTGAAGAAATCCACCTTCAGGAGGCCGAAGAGATCTGACATGTCTGGAAGATGGAAGGATGCAGGCACCATTCCACGTGGTCGATAGTCTGGCAGCTGAGCTAGTCCACCTGTATGTTGGAAGCCCCCAAGATGTGCTCTGCTGCCAAGGAAGGCAGATGACGCTCCGCTCATAGATCCAGGCTGGAAGCCTCCAACATCACAGCCGAGGATCTGATGCCCCCCTGGCGGTTTATGTCGGCCTTCGTGGCCACATTGTCGGTAAGAACCAACACATGTTGATCTGAGACAAGCTGGCAGAAATGTCTGAGGGCCAAATAGACTGCATGCAGCTCCAGCCAATTGATGTTCCAATGGTGATTGGGGCCCCACCATAGGCTCTGAGCAAACTGCATCTGAAGATGTGCCCCCCAATCAGAAAGACTGGCATCCATCATCAATACCAGATGGTAAGGCTCGTGGAAGAGCCACCCTTTGGAGATGGCTGGAGAACTCCACCAGGTTAGGGACTGCTGACACTGGGGGGAACCTGGACCCTGGCTTGAGAATTGCCTTTGCCCGCCTTGTGTAAGGGCAAGAGAAACCATTGAAGGCTCCTCGCATAAAGGCAAGCCCATGGGGTAATGTGGATGGCTGAAATCATCTTATCCAGTAAGGTAGACAGTAATGCCAGGGGAACCTTACGCTGTTTCTGAACTTTACTTACAAATTCTTTAAGACTGACCTGTCGCTCCTGAGAGAGTTAGACTTTACCCTCTAGGGAATCTATCACCACCCCCAGATGTAGAATACGTGTCAACAGGACCAATTGACTTTTTGCTATATTAATAGAGAAACCGTGTCCTCTGAGACAATGCATAGTTATTTGGAGATCCTCTAAGGAAAGATGTTCAGAAGAGGACTGAATTAAAATATCATTCAAGTAACATTGGACAAGGATAGGGGTGGCTCAGAGATGAGCCGCTAAGGTGGCAAGTACTGTAGTAAAGGCACGGGGAGCAGAAGACAGTCCAAATGGTAAGGCACGGTACTGATAATGCATACCGGCATAATAAAACTACAAATATTTGCGATGAGGTGAGAAGTGAGGAAATCGCCCTTATTGATGCCAGCCAAAATAGATTGAAGAGATTGCATTTTGAACCATTTATAAACAACGTAGCAGTTCAGCCTTTTAAGGTCCAGAATCAGTATCCACCCTCCCAAGGACTTGGGCACTAGAAAGAGTAAAGAATAGAAACCTTGGCCCATCTGATCCTCTGGCACCTGCTGGATTGCTCAAATATCCAGTAGGTGTTTCACAGCCAAATCCATGAGGACCTTTTTGTGCCTGTCTTTAGAGATGGGACAACGAATAAAGAAACTCGGAGGGGTAGAGAGAAATTCAAGGGATAGACCAGATCTTACCGTATCCCTGACCCAAGAGTCCAACATGAGAATGTCCCGTCGGTCAGCAAATAGAGCTAGCCTGCCGCCGATGGGGCCATTGGACATGCAGCTATTGTTGATGGCGGAAAGGACAGCTTCCTCCCCCTTGAAAGGGCCACCTGCCAGGGAGTGTTCTACCTCTGTATGACCTGTCTTGGGTCCTCTGCTGTTTAGGTACAAAGGACCCCTGAGAACGGGAAGTTCCAGCACCCCAATCAGATCCCCTCACAGGAGGCCTGCGAAAAAAGGGAGAAAACTGAGTGTCAGTTTTGCGCTGCAAATAAGGCAATATTTTGCATTTATCTTTTGACTAAACAAGGAAAGGTTCCAGGGAAGAACCAAACAATTTGCCTCCCGTAAAGGGGGAAGATGCCAGACACCACTTATGATAGGTGTCCGCCTGCCAATGTCGAAGCCAAACAAACTGGCACACCACCACTGTTGAAGCCATAGACTTCAAAGTGAAGCAGGCAGAGTTGAGGGTGGTGTCTGCAGAAAACTGGACTGCTGCGATGATTTTGTTTAGATCTTGCTGCAGCCTGGAGTCCTCAGGGGGCAATTTGCTTTGGAGCAGACTCAACCAGAACAATGTTGCCCTGTTAAAGAAGGAAGCTTTCACAGACGACCTTGTCTTCTTCATAGAAAACCCAATAGAAACAACCCCGAAATTAATAGAAGAGATCGAGAAATTCGAAAAGGTAGCAGGATTAAAAATTAATAAAGAAAAGACGAAAATGATGATGAAAAATATGACAGTTAAACAAGTAGATAAATTATCAAAAGACTCAGGATTACAGGCAATTAAAAAAGTAAAATACTTAGGGATAAATTTGACAGCCAAAACTGTGACAATAAAAGAAAATAATTATGAACCTTTAGTCCAGAAAATAAAAGAAGATTTAAATAAATGGGGAAAATTAAATTTAACCTTGTTGGGGAGAATAGCGGCGATAAAATTGAATATACTTCCAAGACTCCTTTATCTATTCCAAATGATTCAAATAAAATTAGATAAGAAATTTTTTACCAATCTGGATAAAATAACTACAAAATTTGTGTGGAAGGGGAAAAAATCAAGAATAAAATTAAAGATATTACAAGATGATAAAACGAGAGGGGGGGTTGGGTTCCCGGCATGGGAAAAATATTATAAGGCGGCAAGTTTATCATGGATCAAGGAATGGATAACCCTAGATAATCAAAGACTTTTGAATCTGGAAGGACATGACTTAATGAAGGGATGGCATGCCTTTATATGGAGTCCCGGAAATAAAACATATAAACATTTCAACAACCATACCATCAGAAAATATTTAATAAATACATGGCAACAGATTAAATCCAAACACTATATGAAAATCCCCGGTTGGCTATCAACAATAGAAGCAATAACCCACCCTAATACACTAACAAAGCATAAAATTCTAAGATACAGAGAAATATTAGATGTACAGGGACAACTGAAATCAAGAGAAGAACTTAATGATCAAGGAATAAAAATCGATTGGTGGCCCTATTCACAAATAAAGATAAGATATAGAAAAGACCAAGAGGAAGAAGGAATTGACCTAAAACAAAATCAATTGGATAAATTACTAGAATCTAAAGAAGCGAAATTAATCTCAAAAATCTACAAATATTTATTGGAATACGATTTGGCAGAAGAATTGGTTAAAGGTCAGATGATAACGTGGGCGAGGCATAATATACAATTAGAGGAATGGGAAAGGGTATGGGAAAGCAATTATAAGATGACAAAATCAGTAGCCTATAAAGAAAATCATTATAAAATGTGGTATCGGTGGTATCTGGCTCCTGTAAGACTAGCCAAAATGTTCCCAAATGTAAATCCAACTTGTTGGAAATGTAAAAAAACACAGGGGACTTTCTATCATGTTTGGTGGCTCTGCCCAGTAGTTAAGAAATTTTGGAGTAAAATAAAAACATGGATAACAGAAATAACAAAATACGAAATTGAATTAGAACCTGAGGTTTTCCTATTAGGCATGATTAAAGGGAATATTAGAAAAGATATTAAGTATTTAATTTTACATATAATCACGGCGGCTAGGTTATCGTTAGCGCAATTGTGGAAAAGTGATCGCTTGCCAACAGAACAGGAAGTAATACAGAAAATATTTTCATGCGCAGAAATGGACAAATTAACTTTACAACTAAAAGATAAGGAGGACTCAAATTATTATATTATATGGATAAATTATATACCAGTGGACAAATCAGAGGAAGAGGAAAAATGAGTAAAGATGGAATCTAGAAGAAATTAAAGCAATTAAAAACAGCACTGTCAGATGGATATAGTTGGAATAAATTATTGGGTGTATGTATATATGTATATGTATTTTAAAAAAATATAGAAATTAGTCAATATGTGAAGTTGAGTATAGTATAAGTATATTTGTCCTTTGTTTTTTTTTCTTTCGTTTGACTAAGAAATTTGTGTTTTAAATGTTTGTTTTTAAAGTCTTAATAAAGGTTTGTTTTTAAAATTAAAAAAAAAATAAAGAAGGAGTCCGTGGTGGCAGATTTAATTGCCCAAGCTGCTCTGACCAAACATTGGAGGGTTTTGGTCAGAGCGGCATTCCTCAGGATGAAGAGTTTCATCAGGTTCGGCTGGCATGGCAGTGTGAGGCAATAAGGCTGCAACAGGGACATCAACCATGGGTAGTTGGAGCAGATTAGCCATGTTGGGAGCCACATTAAAGAAACGCTTGTCCAGGGAAGAAGGAGCTGGAGCAGAGCCAGGCGATGACTACTGGCGCTGAATAATGTCCAGGAAAAGTGGAAGAGTTGGAATAGAATCGACAGATTTAGTTGGCTCAGAGAAAAGGGGGTTAAACGATCTTTGGGGTGTTGGAGGGACTTCTCCAGTAAGTGCTGGAGACACTTTAAAGAGTAAAGATTTAAAAACTGCCAGAGGGAAAAGACCAGTAAAGGCCGGTTGTTCTGGCTCAAGCCCCTCATTATTAGACAGGTCTCATTCCAGGTGGTCGACCTTGTCAAGTGTCACTAGACGGGTCATGTGTGAAAGAGCCGACAACACCGATTCCAGACAGGATAGCAGATCATCCTGTATGTCCCTCACAGGAGAAGCATGGATCACAGATCTTCCAGAACGATCTCCACCCGAATAAAGGTAGCCAGCTTCCAATGACATCTGAAGAGCCCTGGAAAAAATCTGTTGGAGGTTATCAGGGAGCACACATTCTCTATTGTGTGTCGGAGGAACTTGACCTGGCACGGCCTCTGCAGGTTCCTCTAGAGGAAGAGGAGGAGGAGAAGAAGCTGAGGCCATCACAGGTCTCCACAATCCAGAAGTGGAAACAGAAATGGGACAATCCCTGAAAGAGACCTGATCAGCTGTCACCACAGAGGGAGGAACCTGGGGAAACTTCTGTGAGGTAGGGCCCTTACTCTTGCTGGTCTTATTGTAGATTTTCTGCAAGGCCTGATCACTGCACCTCTTGTATCTAGTGGCAGCTGAGCTGAGGCAGCAAGGGGCATGATGGGAATGAGAGCTTTTGCCCTTGGAGGACACTTCCAGGATAGAAGGTGTCAGAGAAGTACCTGGGTCTGTGCCCAAAGGCATCCTATCTGACTGGTCAGTAGACCCGGCCTTCCGGTCATGTTTTGATTTGGAAAGTGCCGTAGGCATCTATCTATCTATCTATCTATCTATCTATCTATCTATCTATCTATCTATCTATCTATCTATCTATTTATTTATTTATACTTATATACTGCCCTTCTCCCCGGGGGGACTCAGGTCAGTGAACAGCCAAATTAAAACACATATAGTACAAATATTAGAAAAAAATTAAAATTAAATTAAATCATCGGTGCTTCAGTATTAAAATCTCAAATCTACAAATTAAAATACCCAATTTAAAACCCAAAAATCAATAATATCAAAATTTAAAAACCCCCATTAAAACCAATCAAACTAGGCTGGCTTGTTGAAATAAGTAAGTCTTAAGGGCCTTTCAGAAAGTGCGGAGGTCCGGGATCAATCGAATTTCAGGAGGTAGCTCATTCCACAGGGCGGGAGCCCCCACAGAGAATGCTCTCCCCCTGGGGGCCATCAGCTGACATTGCTTGGCTGATGGCACCCTGAGGAGGCCCTCTCTGTGCGAGCATATTGGCCGGTGGGAGATTATCGGTAGCAGCAGGCGGTCTCGCAAATACCCCGGCCCTATGCCATGGAGCGCTTTAAAGGTGAGAACCAACACCTTGAAGCACACCTGGAAGACCACTGGGAGCCAGTGCAGCTCATGCAGGAGAGGTGTCACGTGGGAGCGCCCTGTCGCTCCCATAATCACCCGTGCGGCCGCATTCTGGACCAGTTGGAGCCTCCAGGTGCACCCCAAGGGGAGCCCCATGTAGAGAACGTTACAGTAGTCCAGGTGAGAGGTGATGAATGCATGGGTGACTATGCATAAGGAGTCCCAATCCAGAAGGGGCGCAACTGGCTCATCAGGCGGACCTGATAGAAGGCCCCCCTGGCCACAGCCACCATATGCCCTTCCAAGGACAGCCGTGAGTCCAGGACGACACCCAGGTTGCGAACCCCCTCTGTGGGGGCCAATGACTCACCCCCAATAGCCAGCGATGGCACCAGCTGGCTATACCGGGACGCCGGCATCCACAGCCACTATGACAAATATAAAAGGCTCTGCGCCCTTTGGGACAAGGCCTAACAATGGCAATGACCAATTGGCTCCCTAAAATGGCTGCCCAACAAACAGCAAATTGCAAATGTCCACCTCAGATTCAAATAGGCACTCGGCAATTATTGCTGGAGAGTCAATTCAATGGGAAAAACCCTCAGCTCCAAATACAGAGGCCCACTGCAAAGCACAAGCGTGCTATTAGAAATTGAGCACAAGATGTCAAAGGAGTCCAGTAATAGACCAGGGAGGCCAAAACTTCAGAAGGTTACAAAATGATGCCCAACGGCCAGGCAATGGAGCGCGAAGCTCCTGAATAATGAAATGGCGGCCAACAGTTCAGCAATGGAGCATGAAGCTCCTCATGACCAAAACAGCATTCAGCAGCCAGGCAGTGGAGCGCGAAGCTCCTGAGGATCAATAGTGGCTAGCCGCAAGCCAATGGAGTGCGAAGCTCCTGGGACAGCAAACAACACAGTTGCCTGTGAGATCATTGCCGACAAGCCAGGAATGCTCGCTGTGGAGGGCTAGCTCCTTTGATAATTAGGCAGGCAGGAGCGGTGGAAACAGCAGCTGATTTTCGTGCCGGACGGCCTTGTGCACGATGGAATTAGCAATGGCTGTCTGCGCAGTCCTCAACGGAGCATGAGGCTCCTCACCAAATCTCTGGCTTGCCACATTCACCACAATCCCCCAGGAGAAAAGCCTTCATGGCGCTCTGGAACGCCCACAAGTTCAATGGAGCAATGCTAGCTGGTGAAATAGAGGTGTGGGGAAGTCTCCTCCCAAGCAGGCAAGCCTGTAGGAGAAAGGAACCAAGTCCAAGGAAGACAAGGTCCTCAGCCACTCACAGTTTGATGAAACTAAAAGAATCAAAGTCCAAAATGCCAAAGACAGCAACCGGGAAAGGTAGAAAGGAAGGTGGTAAAGAGACACAGCCCGAGATGTCTGTCCAGTCTGAAGGACTGAGAAAAAAGCTGGATACTCCCAGAAACAAGGGCGGAGTTAATTTTGCTACAGACTCAGTCCTTCAAGCTGAACAGACGTGAACACCCATTCCTGGCTGCTGTCTCCACCTACACTAGAGAACAATACTTTTCTATCATGTCTTTGGTCTAAACCGATTTGATCAGGGGTGTCAAACTCATGTCATCACAGTGGTGCCACGTGATGTATCGGGACTTTTTTCTCCTTCGCTAAACCGGAAGTGGGCATGGCCAGCCATGATGCATCCGGCCCATGGGATGGGAGTTTGACAGTCCTGGATTAGATGATGCCATTTTAAACATAGGATTTTATATTTAATGAATTCATTTTTATTTTCTATACTATATTTTCAATTTTATTTTCTCATGTTGTACATCACCTAGAATCCATGGGATTGAGAGGATTAAGTTTCCTTAGTGTTTGAGATGCCATAATAAATATATAAATAAACTTACTAAAGTGGATGGTAGCTCTGTAAGGTGCTTTCATTTCTATGAAAAAAACCCAACTAGTTTTTTTTTTCCTCCTAGCATTTTTTCCTTCAAGTATAGGATCTGGGTTTTTTTTTTCAGATCAGCCAGGAGCTGATTCATTGGTTGCAACAGGAATTGATCAACCATCTTGACACAGAGAGAGTGATGACCTAAAGTCATCCAGCTGACTTTCATACCTAAGGTGGAATTAGAACTCACAGTCTCCTGATTTCTAGCCTAGTACCATAACCACTAGATTAAAGTGGCTCTCTACAAAATCCAGTTAGATAGAAAGTCTACAGTTCTAATTATGACAATAGAATAAGGGTTGTCCAAATCTGAAATTAGTAGGCTAGGTCACCAATAAGCAATATGGCACTTGCAATTTTATCTTGCATGATACCGTGCTGAGACAGAAATACCAGAAATCACAATTTCCCCAGCAAAGATTGTCCAAGGCTGTTGCTTCACTCTGCCTACCTCCTTTATACTTAGCCATTATAGCTGACAGTGATATAAATTAGAGTTGTACTTATGTTAACTGCAAGAGAAATGATGCAGTGTGTCTATAAAACTCTTCTCCCATTGCTGCAGCTTGTGTTTTACTGTGTTGAAACTATGATCACAGCAACTGAATATGAGGCTGCAAAAGTAATAGATCAGTTTTGTTATCTTTGAACAAAGTTATTTGAAGTATTAAAGTTTCATTATATACATTCCTGATGCTTTTTTGTCCAACGTTCAGTTCTCTAGAGTTTTACAGTGTCATTCCTTCTTCCTTTTTCTTGAACTTTTTCTCTCATTTTTGTTTCTTTTCCTCCTCCTCCTCTGAGGGAGTTGGATAGTACATAGTTGTGAAAAATAATTCAATAAATAATAATAAGTCTAGGAAGGGTTAATGAGAGGTAAATAATTAGCACAGGGGTATGCAGATTTTTTTAAAAAATCCACTTAAGATACAGTTTAATTCTTAGGCAAGAAAAACTTTCCAGGCTGACTGGTAACTCTTACAGTTTTATCTACTGGGTTATACATTAGCTTTATTACTATTAACCAGGTGTGGGATTCTACAAGTTTGGACCGGTTCGGGTAAACCAGTAGCTCTGACGATCAGCTGGGAGCAAACCGGTTCACTCCGATGATCAGGTTGGCCTGCCCATCTACCCCTGCGGTTTACTTACCTTTATCTTCTCAGCTGATTGGCACAGCAGAGCGGATTGCCGCCCCTCAGCTGTGTTACTCCCAAGTGGTAACACAGGTTAGTATTTCTAAAACTGTGCACACACACACACAGCGCGTGTTAGGCATGTGTGAACATGCATAGTGCGTGATCACCGAACTGGTTGTTAAACCGGCAGCATCCCACCACTGCTATTAACCACTGTTTTATTATTTCAAGTGGATACTTGCACTGGTCTCCCTCAATGCAAGTTTAGCCCCTGATCAGGAATGATATTTTAACATAAGGGGTTATCCCAAAGAAAAAACATCCTGGTTTTAAATTAGAAATTGGTCATAGGATTTCAGCACCTACCTTATTTCAAAAGCAATATTTATATTTATAAAGTAGCCTGATAGTGAGATGGGCAGCATGTAAATTACATACATACATACATACATACATACATACATACATACATACATGAAATGAAAGATGAAGCTGCTGTTTAGGGTTATGCCAAAGTATAACACTAATGCATGTAAGCTATGAATCTGGAAAAAAAAAAACCAGGGTGAATTCCATTTGATTTGTTCCCTGTAATTTAAATACTATCTCAGTGGCCAGCCTGAAAGAGTCACTTTTTTGGCTGGTTATTTATTTTAAAAATACCCACTGTCATACTTCCATACTTCTGCAGAAGATTTGATCTGCCAGTAACATCATAGAACAGGCAGTACTACAGCAAAAATGAAGCATTAATAACTTATTCTTGCAAACGTTCCAACTTACAATCGCACCCTTTCAGAATATTCAGGACAGGAAGGAAAATATTGTTTTTATCTTTGTCATAATTGACACCCCCCCACACACAAAAAAATAGGCGGACATTGATACCCTGGGTACCCTATGTGGCCATTACTCTACAGTACAGATGTGTGCAGCCAGATTCTTTGTAGATGGTAAAAATACAAGTGTCCAAAAAAAAAATCTGTCCTCGTTTTCCGTGTGAAATGGAGCTATTACAGAAAAAATATTTTAAAAGCAACCACACTTTAGATTGCTTTCTGGTCTTGGACGAATAGACTGAGAGATTTTTAGGACATTGCTGCTCATGTAGTTTTTTACATTTGTACTTTGACCTAACAATAACAAATCTTGAGGCACAGGTCCATATGGACGGAAATAGCAATAGCACTTAGACTTATATATGGCTTCATAGTGCTTTACAGCCCTCTCTAAGTGACTTACAGAGTCAGCATATTTCCCCCAATAATCTGAGTCCTCATTTTACCCACCTCGGAAGAATGAAAAGCTGAGTCTTATGTTTGTAGTTAAATTGGAAATTGCCATTGATTAATCATTATGTGTCATATTTAATTTTATGTATTAACTTAATTTTAATATAATGTGATGCTACATTTCAGTTTTGAGGCCACCCCGATTCATAATTAAGCTGGGCGGTTATAGATTAAAAGAGAATTAAAAACAAAAACAACACGCATGAAGAAAAGTTACATTGACTTTCACTTCTGTTTGGTAAATAGATCCCATCCATGAATTCCAGAGTTTATATAAGTTGAAGAACTTCTATGTTGATTATGCCACATGAGCCTCATTGTATAACAACATCCCTGTCAAAATGTCAGAATCAGAAATAGAGAAATGATTTATTTATTATTCTCCATACAGTACATTATAACATAAAAATTATGTTATAGCCAGTCGATAATCTCCCCTCCTTCTCTCTCATGAAATATTTGGCTCCTAAACCATAAGGAATAGATCAAGCAAAGGTTTAATAGGAGGCAGAAATAATGTTTGATCTTCCCATAAGACAAGACAAGTTAAGAATTAATGATAGGAAGCTTTATTTAGCATTATAGTAGAAATCTTCTCCCATGCCCAAATCAATCAGTATGACACATAATAAATTAGAGCTGGTTGGTTTAGGATAAGGCCTAAATCAGAAAAATTTTTCAATGTTTACAGAATCTGCAGTTTACTGTGGGCCTGTAAATCCTAATTGAACCTTGAGAGTCTTCAAAGATGATCAGTTCTCCAAATCTGATATTTTGCTCAGAATTGTAATCCATCATAATAAAAAGTGGAAGAAGTAGATTGTTTTTGCTTTTTAGCACTAGGATGCTGGATAGTATCTTGTGAAATGCACCTTTGTTTTCTTTTCCGTTGAAAAATAATAGCAAAAAAGCTTAGTTTGTAGTTTACTGAACTGATCAGTTTTCATTAAATGACAAATTGTACTGCACTGAAAAACCTCAGAAAACCAGTGTTCTGGCCACTTTCTGACTGAAGGTAGGCTACATAGATTGATTTTAAAAATACATTATTGCTTGAGGACTTCCAGAGGAGAAATGGAGAAGTAAAGACAGTTCTCTGCTGAGTCTAGATCTGACAACTTCAATGGAACAAATTGCTAATGAATAGACAGACTCTTCAGAATTCCTCTCCAGATAAGTGCTTCACACAGTTGCTGCCCATAAGGAAGCTAAAAAACAGCCATCTCTGGCATTGTCTCTGGGAGGCAATGAGAAAATTAAACGATTTTCTGAAATGAGTTTTATCTTGCTCTGCTGCATTTTGAGCAAAAGAAAATAAAGCCTGAAAGAATTTTTTTTTAAAAATGTCACATCATCCTGAAGTTTAGTTTACTGTCATAGTGTCATACTGAATTAAATGGATTACAGCCTGAAGTCCCTTTAGATATATGAGATGTTTAAAAAAAAATTTTTTTTTTAAACTTTAAGTGAGGAAGTTGGAAGGTAGGCTGAAATTTTGACACACACAGCATACGTGGAAAAATTGTAACTTTTGCAATAGGAGGCAGAAATTTCTCAGGAGAAATGCTTACTGCAGAATGGGACAACTTGCATTGCTGTCTTACCCTGGCCAACTCACTGCAGGACAACCTGTTGTGAGATAACTCAATGCAGGATAACTTACTGTAAGAGAGGGACAAGTAATTGCAACTCACCTCCTCAAGGTCTTCTAACTTCAGAAGGTTCAAACCTAAATGTCTGTGGAGATCCTGAGTCATCCAGGTCATGGTGTTTTGTTTTTTTTTAATTTGATTTATATGCCACCCTTCTCCGGAGACTCAGGGCAGCTTACAATGCGTTAAGCAATAGCCTTCATACTTTTGTATATGTTATACAAAGTCAGCTTATTGCCCCCACAAACTGGGTCTCAATTTACCTACCTTAGAAAGGATGGAAGGCTGAGTCAACCTTAAACCTGGCGAGATTTGAACACAGTAATTGCAGACAGCTAGTGTTTAATTACAATGCTTTTAGTCTGCTGAGCCACCAGAGTTCTTTGTCCCAAAGTTGCTGTTTCAAGAGGCAAGTGGACTTTCTGTTTTTCTTTGAAGACATTTCATTTCTTATCCAAGAAGCTTCTTCAGCTGGGAGCTGATAATATCCCATAATTAACTTAAAATACTTCCATAATGGCTTTATCCAAAGCTAAAACATTCCAAATACTGCTGTATTTCCTCAGTAAAATAACTGCTTTTTGTTACTTTTACAAATATTTTCTAAGCTGAATTGCAAAAAACAAACAAACTATCTAATGTATATTTTACTATGTTTGCTTTTATAGATTGTAACAGCTTTATGAATATCAACTAAAATCTAATCCCTGGGGCGCGGGGAATTTAATTAATAAAATTGATCTGAGCTTTTCTACCTGGCACTCTGATAAATTTACTTGTTGATAAAAATGACCTCTCCATTTGTAAAAGCAGCCCAGGAACATGCATGATCTAAAGCAAAGAGCAAAGAAAACAAAGGCCAGCTCTTCTGAGAAGTTGTTTGCATTAGTTTACTGCTTCTAGCAAACTTACTCCCACCTGGGCATTGCAGATAAAATTTACTCTCCTACTATTCTTCTAATGAAAAGAAAGGTAAGGTGTAATTGCCTACTATTGGCTAGCCTTTGTATCATTGGAGCTGTAATCATTTTAGGGTAGAATGCCATGAAGGAATTTATGTCTAGTGGCAGAAAATTGATTTCTCCTCTCTGTCTCTCTTTCTCTCTCTCTCTAACACACACACACACACACACACACACACACACACACATGAATTTACAGTTCTATTTTTTTAATGCAGAACTGAGAATCAGTTTAGTGGTCACATAAGGACAAAGAAAGTCATTTTTGAGAATATTTGATATGTCCAATATAGTATATTGTGCATCGGAATTATCACCAAGAGAAACATCCAGCAGCAGTTCCCAATGACAGAGAAGAAGAAATTTTTTAGATTGGAGTGACATATCTTTGCTGACATGATTCAAGTTCTGGCCTGCAAAGGGAGGAGAAAGGAAATAAAATGCTGATACTCAGAACTCACCAAGGAAATTTGGCTAGCTAAGGTGAAGGAGAAAATGATATCTTCACACATTAACTAACAAGAATGCAGAAGACCACACATCAGTGAAAAGACTATCATAGCCTGATTTCTTGATATTCAAAATCTGTGTTTCACTATGCAGTTTTATTTTCTCTTAAAACCAAAACCGCAACTTTACCCAGTCACTTGCTATGATTGCACGCTTCTTTAAAAGAGCTTCTGCTAGAAGTTATCATCTACATCTTGTACTTAGTAGAAATAACAATAATAAGTACTAGCAACAGTTTTGCTTGTATTTGTTTTTCCATTTATTTTAACTTGGATATGCTGCACAGCACATCCAATTTAATTCATTTGGATTATGGAGCAGAAATTGATATTTCTAATATACAACAGAAGACCTTCTCCCTTTCTATTGCTTCTGGGTTTTTTAAAATATTAATGAAAAGTCAACTGTAATATTGAATAATCATTTAAATAATATTCAGCTAATCTCAAATGGCAATGAACAGTCAACACGAATGTAACAGAAATACATAATTTAATTTATCAGCAACTGTTACATGAAATCTGATAACGTAATAATATATTTCCAGACTATAGCTAGTTGCTACACATTACTCTCTATGTACTTAAAGAGTTCCTTTATTTCTTCAGCAACCTTTTGTATCAAAATGCATGTTTTTTTCATTGTTGCTTGCATGCTAACTCTATTTCAAAGTGAAGTAAAATTCCAGCAGGGAAGTCCGGCTGCTGATTGCAACTGCTTATGGTTTATGGCATTTAACATTTCTAGTATTGTTACATAATTTATTGCTTCAACTGTACTTCCATTCTTCTTCCAATATCTGACACTGCTGGTGTTCATGTCTTTGTAGAACAAGTGAAATTTTATTATATTTTTTGGAGTTATAACTAGACTAGTTCAGACTCCACGCACTACATGGTATTTTGATAATCTAATTTACTTTATTCATGTCAGAATCATTTTGATAATCTAGTGGTATACTCAGTTATTTACTGCCTTGAAGTAAGCAATGAGAGGAGTAAAGAGATGGAAGCTGAATCCTCAATGTACATTTCTAAAAACCTAGAGTTAGAAGAAGCCATTTATAATATTGATCTCACCTCATACTCACCAAAAAAGTCAAATAAAAAATCATTGATAGATGGCTATCCACCTCTATTTGGATCCATCAAGAGACTCTATCACATACTTAGTGTGATGACTAAGTCCACTCTCAAGTTATTCTTACTGTTAAGATGTTTTCCTAGTATTCAGCTAGAATTTCTCTTCCTGTAATTTAAGACATTTACTTGAGAGGCTGAGGGAGTGTATTCTGATGGAGATCTGCAGGAAGCATTATCCAGACAAGAGGGGCTGAAATATTTTTTTTTAAGTACAGAACAACGAGATAACATCTGAAAGCAACTCAGGTGAATGTCTCCCTAACTTACTGGTGTACAAGAGTGAGTGGGGGGATAATGCAAAGAGACTTACAAGATTGAAGTCAATCCCACCAGGCAGACCAGATCAGAAAATCCACTCCACCGCAAAGTTAAAACTACTTTTATCAATATTGGTTATAATAATAGAATTGTGCAGAGACCATATTCTAAGAGAAGGACCAGAAGAAAGCAGTTATTTAAATTAATAACTCATCATTAAAATTAATTTCCTGTAGAATAAATTCACCAAATTAATTTATTTCTCCATCTACATACATCTTCCATTCTGTGTCTGAAATGCCAATCACAAATCACAAATGAACACACAGAGACATTTCTCTCCCTTGTTCCAACAACAGAAAAAGAAAATCACAAGGATAAAGAGGGTAGGGGGAAAGGGATTGAGGCACTGGGACAAGAAAGAGAAAGGAAGAATTATTAGCCCACCAAATGAAGCTAACATTTGTAAGAGAGGGCAACAATAAACCATGCATCATGGTTCAGACTTCTTATGTACCTGTAAGCAATGTTGTAACACAATCACAAAAGAGCAGAACTTGTATCATGATGTCACAGCACATCTCATTGGTTTGGCATCATCATGGGTAGGAACAGATGCATATGTAAACAATGCTCCTGTGTTCTTCTCTCTAATAGCAGGGACATTAAATGATAAATAATTGCTGGTTTTAGCCAAGGAAGCCTGCCAAATTGTCAAGCCAGCTTGACAAATTGCTTTGATTTATCAAAGTAGGTTGTTTTCTCCTTCGATCTGATGAGACCCAGTCGCTGCTTACAGAGAGGCTGCTTCTCATATTTTTTTCCATTATTGCGCAGTATGATTTCTGATTTGAAAAGAAAATGTTAACCCTTTTCCCAGGAATGATTAATATTGTGGGTGTGCTGTGTACAATTTTTCTTAGTTTCAACAAGTTGCTGAAAATCATGATCAACATAACTCAACTGCTAAGTACAAAATGAATGAGATTTTAGAAGAGGGAACAAAGGAACTCTCAGTAGAATAAAAAATAATAATTATGAAAAAGAAAATCAGGTTTTTGGTCATTATTTATTAAACAGAATAATTTACTCATGCACATTCTCTGCATAAATTAAGGGCATCTATATGCTGCAATATCATGTAAGTATAAAAAGTGCAAAATAAGGAGAATTGATCCAAAATCTGACTTCCTGAACATCTGTGATTCTGTTTTTTAACAAAGTCATTTGCTATCATGGTTGTGAATAAGACATAAATGCACTTGAAATAGGTTATCCAAAAAAGTGGAAAATATCAGAAAAGAAAGCAAAAGATTGGATTGTGTAAAGGTACACATGACAATATACCCCAACCAAATAAGGAAGACTGTGTTTTGTGGCAGGGCAAGCTATTTGTCAGTGATGGTTAACCTTTTTGGTGCCGAGTGCCCAAAGTGCATGCGCGCACAAATGCACGCTTGTGTGCCCAAACTCCCAAAATGCAATGTGAGTGCCCCCCATGCAGGCAGGTGCATCCCCTGCGCATGCAACTCCTGCATGCAATCCGCCATCCCACACCCCATTTTTGTTTCCAGGTTGGTGCAGGCGGCTTTCTAGGCGTAAAACAGAGCACAGCGAGCCTCGTTTTGGGCCTGGAAAGCCTTCTGCACCAATCTGGAAGCCAAAACAGGGTGTGGGGGCACAACACGAGGCCCCCCATGCCCCATTTTGGGCCTTTAAAGCCTTCTGCACTAGCCTGTGCATGCACCCTGCCCCCCTGCACATGCATGTTCCCCGCATGCGCCCCACGCATGCACAGCAGAGACCCGAAGACCAGCTGGCCAGCAGGAGGCACACGCTCATGCCTGGTGAAGCTGGGCTGGGGTGACGGCTGATGTGCCCACAGAGGGCTCTGTATGCCACCTGTGGCATGTGTTCCATAGGTTCGGCATTGCGGCTATATGTGCTTGAGTTTTGTTTCAGCATGCCAGTTTAAATCTTGGAGCTGTTTCTCCTTCAAAGAATTCTAGCTGCCCTCATTTCTCTGTGACATGTTCTAAAAGCAAGTCATAATTTTGGTTGCATAATAAATAGTTATTGGGGATAATGTGTTAGACCGGAGGGCATTTCACTCTCAGTTGTTTCTCTGATGTGAAAGGAACACATGCCTGTTTTCCTTACCTCATAGCAGTATTTTTCCACTTCATTGTGACATAGCACTCTTGCTCTAGGTGCTGTGCAAAAAGGATGTTACCTCGGGGGAAGGCTGAGATGTGTGGAAATTGAAACTGATTCCATCCCAAATTAGATATGTAAAGCAAAGTTCAACTTATGTTTCTTCTCCTTGACAAGCTAATGCAATGGTTGTTACTATAATTTTTCTTGCTGTACATTTTCATGAAAATAATTCATTTATATTTATCATTTATATTTATTCCCTGTATACTTATCATGAGGAGGCAATTATCTAGCCTTCATTAAGTTGGTTCCTTTAAAAGATAAAGGTTCGCCACGCACATACATCTAGTTGTTCCCGACTCTAGGGAGCAGTGCTCATCTCCGTTTCAAAGCCAAAAAGCCAGCGCTGTCCGAAGTCGGTCATGTGGCCGGCATGACTAAATGCCAAAGGCGCACGAAATGCTGTTACCTTCCCACCAAATGTGGACCCTAGTTTTCTACTTGCATTTTTTACATGCTTTCGAACTGCTAGGTTGGCAGAAGCTAGGACAAGTAATGGGAGCTCACCCCGTTACACAGCACTAGGGATTCGAACCGCTGAACTGCTGACCTTTCGATCGACAAGCTCAGCATCTTAGCCACTGAACCACCACATCCCTATTCTTTTTCTTTTATTGGAAAAGAATATTTTATTGGATCCTTTATTGGACTACAATTCCCATCATGACCATTGACATGCAGTATTTCATTTCAAGGTGGAACCAATTTGGAGACAACTGAATTAATAGTTTCATGCTGCTTTCTCTTAGCAGTTGCTTCTAACCAGGCTAGCTAGAAATTTGGGAACTGGTCCCAACACAACAGGAAGGTGATAGAAGGTAGCATTCATTACTTGTGTCAGTGCTTGTTCTTTTATAAATCCAAGTGGAGTAGCTCTGCCAACTGGCAGTTGACATTCATTTCAGTTCTGTGTTGGAAACTTCTGTGATGAATGGTTTTCTGTTTCTACTGTCAGAAAGTGGAGTGAGAACATTTAGACTTTTTATCTTAGACACACAGGAGGACCTGCCTCACAATCTTGTTCAACAAAAGACACTGAATGTAGCTTTCTTTTTTTGCAAGGATCATAAAAGCGGTAATATAAACAATAACAAAAGACTTCATGACATTTGTGATGCTTATCCAGAAATTTACTTGGATATAAAATGCCACCTTTATGTATTTGTATTTGTAATCCATTTTATGAATGTTCTCTCTCTCTCTCTCTCTCTCTCTCTCTCTCTCTGTCCCATCTACATAATCCTTACCTCAATTATAAATGATAACCTTCAATCAAGGAACTACAGTCCATGGTAACTTGGTGATATGGAAGTTCTATTTTCTAAAGATAGGGAAATTATCTTTTGAACAAGAGAATTGGGACTTTTTGGGAAAGCAGAAAATGTGTTTTAAAATGCAGGTAACCCATTTACAATGATTAATATTAGACTGCAATTTCCAATGTTCAAAATAAAGTAAGCAGATAGGATTGTGTCCAGATTTACTTAAAGGTGACTTCAGTGGTGGACCACTGAAATTAGTTGAAACTAATAATTCTAAAGCAGTGGTTCTTAAACATGGGGCACTGACTTCCCAAGGGGTAATTTGTCATATTCTGGAGTAATGGACAATTCTGAGTTGAGGATCCAGTTTGAAACTGCTACTGCTGAGATGTTCATGCAAAGCAACAACTCTATTATTTTTGTCAGATAATGAAGGCATTATTTGAGACTGGGAAAAAGGGTAATTAGGTCAAATAGATTAAGAACTACTGCTCTAAAGCCGAAACAGACAATCCACATCCAACTAATTTTCAGGGCGGCATCAGGTAAAAGCAAAATAACATTCTTGAAAACAGAATGAATTGAAAAAAATAGCATATTTTTATATTAGAGTATTTTTAGTCTCCCAAGTTTATGGACTGATCAGTAAATGCAAGGGAAAGGAATTCTTTGGATGTAAAGTTGGTTCCTTGTTTTTTGCTTGCTTGCTTGCTTGGTTTACAATCCAAATTCTCTACGGACAAAACCTAACTTTGAGAGGATTGAATTGATCGGATGTGATTGCTTTATTTTTAATAAAATTTAATGAAGTATACCCCAGGAGCAATGAATTTACCATTATAATTTATCTGTAGCACATTTAACAAATCTCTAGATTACTTTTATCTCTATCTATCATCTCTTCAAATTTTTTAATTAGGTGTCTCCCAGAAAGAGAATCACAATGATTGTTCATGCACTGATGACAAGCCATATGACAACCTTCCATCGTAATTTTGAATCGTAATTCTGATCATTTCTAGCCAGCAGGACTCTAACAAGTGAATTGTGATCCATATAAACTCATAATAATTGTGCTAAATATTAAAGCTTAATGTTTCTATAATAGGAGATTAGATTAGAATGCCTCCATGAGAGCTTGGAAAAACGTTCCTCTTTTCCACAGCACAGTAGACTCAGATTTCTGATCCAAAGAAACATTTGGATTTTTAAAAATCTCTCTCATCTGTTCCCTGCTTTTAAAAAATGCTTTGCATCTAAAGCTAGAGGTTTCTTATTATCAAGTTGAAAAGAAAAAATAACTAATTCCTAATCTGTAAAGTAATAAAATGCACAGAGACAAATTAAACTGACAGTTTAATTCTCTATGTTGAAAAGATGCAAAAGATGACAAAGGAGCTGAACTCCCAGCTCTTCAGAGAATATTGAAGTTGCTGACTAAAAAGATTTTTGTAATAGCAATTGGCTTCCACTCCAATTATTCAAATATCCCATCACGAATACCAGTACTTATTATGTCCCCTAAAATGAAACGCAAAGCTGCATATTCTGCCTGTCATTCCGCCACCTTTAAACTAGAAATGGAAACAAACATCAGACTATTGCTAGTCACACACTATGAATTACCATAGTTCTATTTATATTATGTTATTTAAATAGTCTTTAACTTATAGCTGACAATGTAGTTAAACTGAACATTTATTGGATTTATAAGGATTTAAGGACATGGGAATGGCAAGCATCAAAATGATATTCCTGTAACCTTCAGATAAGCTTGTGGATGTCATAATCAAGAAAGCGTTTTTTGTACCCTTATTTGCAAGTTTGCAGAAATTGTTGGGCATGTTAGAGCCATTATATGAAAACTTTTGCTCCCGTTATGATTCTACCTGGAATTGGAGGAAGTGGCAGCATACTCTTGTAACCTTACAACTGGACTACTCTGTCTTTGAAGACTACTTGAAACTTTGGTTGATACAAAATGCCACAGCTGATGAAGTAACAACAGGGGTGCTATTCAGCAGGTTCTGACAGGTTCTGGAGAACTGGTAGCGGAAATTTTGAGTAGTTTGGAGAACTGGCAAATACCATCCCAGAGTGGGGTGAGAATGGAGATTTTGCAATATCCTTCCCTCAGGAGTGGGAAGGGAATGGACATTTTGCAATATCCTTCCCTCAGGAGTGGGGAGGGAATGGGGATTTTGCAATATCCTTCCCCCAGGAGTGGGGAGGGAATGGGGATTTTGCAATATCCTTCCCCAAGGAGTGGGATGGGAATGGGGATTTTGCAGTATCCTTCCCCTAGAGTGGGGTCGGAACAGAGATTTTGCTGTATCCTTCCCTGCCATGCCCACCAAGACAAACCATGCCCACAAAGCCACACCCACAGAACCGGTAGTAAAAAAATTTGAATACTACCACTGAGTGACAGAAACATACTAATACTGTCCAACTATGTAGCACCAGAACTACAAGAGCTACTGATTTTGTTTGTGGGGTTGTCATTTTGTTTTTGGCTACCAGTCAAGGCAATCATAGCAAAGTTTTTCTTATTAAGTTTTTCTTTATAAAGTTTTTCATGGCTTGAGGCTTGCTCCAAGTAGAATCTGCCAATCTATGGTGTGCTTAGAACGCATGCTTAGTCTTACCATTTGCAAGCTGTTATAGAAGATGTGAGCATACTTTGCTGGGAATCTCCTCCTGTGGAAAGAGTTACCTTCCAAAAATAAGATCAGCTGTTAATATTTAGGAAGCTCACTGTTTACATGAGCATTTATGGATTGAGAAGATGATGAAATGTGCATGACTGCTGTTTGATTTATTTTGCTTTGCTATTAATATTGGCTATTAGCTAGACAAACAAATATGTACAAATATGTACACACACACACACACACATACACACAAACTAGGGAGTCAGAAAAAGAAATTGGTGAGGCTCAAACAAAAGCTAAATTTAAAATGAAAGTGTAATTACAAGTGTATTAAATTAACTGTGTATAATATGTTTGTTCTCTATATATTTCATAGTTTTTTCCCTTCAATAGCATTACAAATTATAATTTTCTACACTGTTTGGAGGGTGCTGATGGCCTAGGGCTTTGGAAGAATCACGGGATGTTGGGGCTTCAAAATGCATCCTGTTGGTATACAAGTAGTCCTCGAGTTACGGCCACAATTGCACCGAAACTTTATGTTGCTAAGTGAAACAGTGAGTTTAACGACTTTTTTGCCACAGTTGTTAAGTGAATCATTGCATTTGTTAAGTTGGAAGCATGGTGGTTAAGTGAACCTGGATTCCCCACTGACTTGGCCTATTAAAAGGTCGCAAAAGGGGATCACTTGATCCTGAGACACTGCAACCGTCATAAATATGAACCGGTCGCCAAGCATCTGAACTTTGATCATATGACCATGGGGATGCTGCAACGTTTATAAATGTGGGAAATGGTCATAAGCCACTTTTTTCAGTGCTATTGTAACCTTGAACGGTCACTAAATCAAATGTCATAAGTCGAGGACTATCTGTACTGCATGTAAGTCACCCCAAGAATGACTCAGTGAATACCAAGGGCATCATAGCAAAATGAGATTTAAATCTGGAGGATTTCCACTTTGCAATTCATATTATATAATTATAGGCCCATTGTTCCATAATAAATCATACTGACTTCACTTGTTAAAGGAAATAGGTATGATAAGTATGAACGGAAAGAATTGCTTACCACTGTGCCACACACTTAGGGTATGTAGCACCACTGAGAACAAAACAAGGCAGGCTATTCCTACCTTATATTATTCCACACTGCAAGAGGCAAAGGAACAGTTTTGCATAGACTATCCATATGCACATTGGTAGATTTGTTTATAAGGATAAGAAGGAATACAAAGATAAGATTCACTGTAGGCACCATATCTGTTAGTTTGGGAGGGGGAGCAGGGGTGGGCTTCAAAAATTTTAGCAAGGGGTTCCCTGCCCGGTTGCTGGGTGGGCGTGGCCATGGAGGGCGTGGCCTAGTCGGCCTCCTGCACTACAGTGTGGGGGATGCTTTTGCTCTCCCCAGGCTCCGGAGGCCTGTTTCCGGTCTTTCCAAACTTCCGGTAGACCCATTTTTCGCTCTCCCTGAGTCTCCATGTGCACCCTGCACTTACCTGCATCCAAAACAAGCTGCATGGGGACTCCTGGGATGGGTGGGGCAGGTGGGGCCAACCATGAATGGGATTTAGGGGTTCTTCAAACTGCACAAATCTTAGCTAGAGGTTCTCCCAAGCCCTCACGAACCACTAGCAGCCCACACAGGGAGAAGAGGGGAGTCTGAAGAGGTTTGTGAAACAAAATTTGTTTCTCCACTACTCTACTATAGATTTCATCTGAGCATCAGAGAATGGAACTTATATTATTTATTATGTTCACAAATGAAAGGCTTTGGATATTAATACCAATGTTACTGGTATTAATGTCTACTCATAAAATCACTAATATGGAAAAATGCCTTTGAGTGGCATTTTTACCAAAACATTAATTAAATAGCTTCAAAAAGATTGATGTCTATGAATGATAGTTGAGTTTCGGGTTTGAGTACAGTACTGAAATGACACTTATCACACTTGTTGACTTATCGTTGTAGTAGAATGGGGGAAGTGTATCTATATTGGCCTTTCTTGATCTTTTAGGTTGCCTTTGCTACCATTAACCATACTACTCTTCTGCACTAGCTCAGAGGATGAGAGCCATAATTTGTGATGGTTTTCAAGGTCAGTTCCAGTTGGTAGTGTTGACGTCTACTCCCAGGTCCTTGTGTTGTGGGGTGCCACAAGGTTCAACAACGTTCCCCTCTTCTGTTTAACATCTGTATGATGCTGGCCAGATGGGATTATCCAGCAACATGGAATTAGGTATCTATCATCAACACACTAATGATACCCAGCTCTTTATCTCAATCTTGGGTCAAGTGATAACATCAAGATTCTGTTTCAGTTTCTGGAGACTGTGGTGGTTTGGAGAGGGCTGGGGGGAGGGAAAAACAGGCTTAGGTTCAATCCTAGCAAAACTGAGTGGCTGAGGATCATTGTGCCCCTTGAACTTGGAGATCTTCCTATTTTAATTCTGGAAGAACTAGAACTAAAGTCCCAGTCAGAACTGGTTGCAATCAGGTCTGTACGCATGGCTCCTGCAATAAGGTGGTAGCCATGACCAGGCACACATTTGCACAAATTAATCTTTATATATCAGTTGCACTTTATGTATCAGATCTTTCTGGATCAGGAGGTTCTGCTCAAAGTAATTCATGCCTTGATAAGGTCTTACTTGGATTTCTGTAGTGTGTTTTTACCTGGGGCTGCCCAACCACCTGTAAGCTACTACAGGTCAAAAATGCAACATGGAAATTACGGGTACACTCACTACTGTGCTATACTTCTGGATGCAATTCAAAACAATTATTGTCACCCGCAAAGACCTTCATGGCATATGACCAGGATATTTGATCTGATTTTTTTCCAGCCCTCAAATGAAATAAGACAAAGTTTACATATTTACATGTTCCTTTGGTGAGACTGAAAGTGTGCCTTTCCTGTCACTGTGTCCATCCTGTAAAAGAGCTTCCCTAAGATCCAGGTGTTTTTGACTCTTCTAGCTGTTAAGAAAACTTGGAAACCTGACTTTCCTCTCAAGCATTGGACGAAGGGGCTGCATGTCAATACATGGAAATACATAAGAACAAAATGTTGGTCCTGACACTCTAGGTATCTGTGTTCTTTTGTGTGATTTTGATTTTATGTTTTTCTCTATTTGTATTGCATTAGCTATTTTTATTGTTAATCAATTTCAAATAGGTAGCCATGTACAGTAAATTAAATAAATAAATATTAATTGTAGGACTTGCTTATAAAGATCTGAAAAAGCTGAAATCAATTATTTGCACGTGTTTCTCCCCACTCTTGTACCAAATATTCAAGGTAGCTTACCATAAAATAAATAAATAAACACAAATGCTTAAAATATATGGAACACAAACAGTAAGGCAGAAATTCTAAATGAAGACATATTGTAAAAGACAGCTGCCACACAAATTCATATTAGAACAATATTCTGTAAAAGAGAGAAGCAGAGATAAAGTAAAACATCTTCAGCACTTGATTAAAAAAAGTTATGAGGCTAGATGGAAGCTAGATGGAAAAAAACAATCCAACCTATCAAAAACAGCATCACAAAAAACAGATTAAGAACACAAGTTAAAATAGGGAAGAAAATGGTAAGTGAATACCTGTTCAAATCACCAGGACCGGATGGATTATACCCCTAGGTTCTCAAGGAACTGGCAGATGAGATCTCAGAACCACTGAACTATATCTTTCAAAGATCCTGGAGCACCAGAGGACTGCCAGAGGACTGGAAAAGAGTTCATGTAGTTCCCATCTTCAAAAAAAAGGGGTAAAAATTGATCCAGGAAACTACAGACCTATCAGCCTGACCTCAATACCAGGGAAGATTCTGGAAAAGATAATCAAGTAACGAATCAGCAAACACCTAGAAGCAAACAAAGTAATAACCAAAAACCAACATGGGTTTGTCAAAAACAGATCATGCCAGACTAATCTTAGTCTTGCATTTGACAAAGTGAAAAAATTAGCGGACCAGAGGAATACTGTCAATATAATTTACTAGGACTTCAATAAGGCATTTAGTAAAGTAGACCATAACCTACTACCAGATAAAGTAAAAAAATGTGGGTTAGATAGCATCACCACCATATGGATTCATAACTGGCTGACCAATTGCACTCAGCATGTAGTCCTCAATGGAACTGCATCTACATGGAGGGAAGTATGCAGTGGAGTACCCCAAGGTTCTGTTTTAGGCCCAGTACTCTTCAACATCTTCATCAATGACTTGGACGAGGGGATAGAGGGGAACTCATCAAATTTGCAGATGACACCAAACTGGCAGGAATAGCCAACACTCCAGAAGATAGGCTCAAGATACAGAATGATCTTGACAGACATGAACATTGGGCGCTATCTAACAAAACGAAATTCAATGGTAAAAAAAAGTAAGGTTCTACATTTAGGCAAGAAAAACAAAATACACAGGTACATTATATGTGGTACCTTTCTCAATAGTAGTAACTGTGAGAGGGATCTTGGAGTCCTAGGGGACAACCATTTAAATATGAGCCAGCAGTGTACAGCAGCTGTCAAAAAAGCCAACACAGTTCTGTGATGTGTTAATACCACTTTATAATGCCTTGATAAGGCCACACTTGGAATACTTGGAATACTGCATTCAGTTTTGGTCGCCACGATGCAAACAAGATGTTGAGACTCTAGAAAGAGTGCAGAGAAGAGGGACCCAAAATGGAGGTTTAGAAGCTGCATAACATTCTTAGGAAGCAACATGGGAGAGCAAGGCTACTATTGAACCTTCTAGTGCTTTTATTTTTTCCCTGTGGGTTAGAAACAAGTTAGATAAACCATATAATATGTAATCAGTTTTCTCTTCTTACAGATTAAAAATTGCAATTCAAATACAACATCAATACAGATGCAATACATATAAACATTTGAATAGACCCCTAGAACCAACTCAAGGCTTTTGTGGTCCCTGTTATGTATCACTGTTATGTTTGTTAATTTACTCTCCACAAGCTCCAGGAGAGGCATTCCTTGTGCTCTTTTTTTCAGATAAGAATTGGATTAGGACACTCAACTTCTGCAACTGCACCCTATCATAGAAGGTTTAGAGAATATACTCAGTCTTATTTATCACAAAAAGACAACAAAGTTTAGGCACTGATTTACAAAAATATTGTGCATGATGAAATCTATGTAGAGATGCAAATGTAATAATAATATCCATAATTTAACTGTAATAATAATCACAATAGTGGAGTCTGAATACTGTACAATCTGCTGTCCAGATACTAACTGTACAAGTTCAAGGTCCCTGGCTTTCCCTTCATTGGGCTTGTTGATGTTGTTGTTAGTTGCAAAGTCATTTCTGACCCATCGCGACCCCATGGACAACATTTCTCCAGGCCTTCCTGTCCTCTACCATCCCCTGGAGACCATTTAAGCTCACACCGGCTCCTTCAGTGACTCCATCCAGCCACCTCATTCTCTGCTGTTAATTTCTTCTTTTGCCGTCAATTGCTCCCAACATTAGGCTCTTCTCCAGTGAATCCTTCCTTCTCATTAAGTGGCCACAGTATTTGAATTTCATCTTCAGGATCTGGCCTTCTAAAGAGCAGTCAGGGTTGATCTCCTCTAGGACTGACTGGTTTTATTGTCTTGAAGTCCAAGGTGCAGGAGTCTTCTCCAGCACCATAGTTCAAAGGCCTCAATTCTTTGATGCTCAGCCTTCCTCGTGGTCCAACTTTCACAACCATACATTGCAACTGGGAAAACCATAGCCTTGACTATATGCACTTTTGCTGGCAGGGTGATGTCTCTGCTTTTTAGTATACTGTCTAACTTTGCCATAACTTTCCTGCCCAGGAGCGTCTTTTAATTTCTTGGCTGTAGTCATGTGTGGTGATCTTGGAGCCCAGGAAAATAAAATCTGTCACTACCTCTGTTTCTTCCCTATCTATTTGCCAGGAATTGAGAGGGTCGGGCGCCATGATCTTCGTTTTCTTAATGTTCATAGGGCTCTTTAACATTAAATATAATTAACAAAGCTATTTTGAATAAAAGTCCCCTTCAACAGAGGAGTTTCTGGCAACTTTCCAGATAGAGAAGTATGATCTTTAAATAAGGATACATCATCCTAGGCAGGAAGCTAAACAATTATATCTTAAAAAATAAAACCTTGATTTATCCAATCAAGTATTATATCACCAACACCCTAAATTAGAATTACTAGATCCAGAGGGACAAAAACCCAGGGGAACACTAGATGGCACCAAATTTTCCATATCTCTTTGCTGTCATTTAGACATGGTTGAGAGATTTGCCCTTCAGTCTTGGAAGTACTAGGCTAAGATGGAAAAAACACCTCTCTTCACCTATTGCCTACACATTCCATCTGAAAATAAGATGAACATAAGGTCAGGCCAACCAAGGGACCTGTCAAAGACCTAACCCAGTACATAAAAGTTATGCAGGCTTGAATGAAGAAAAACAAACTTGGGCTCAATACTGAAAAGACTAAATAGCTTTATTTTGATTTTATTTTTCACATTTTTGAACTGCCCATCTCCTTCAGCTTTGTTTGTTTGACACCCACCTCCTTGGCCTAAGGACCTTCCATCTTTAATCTGCACCAGTACAAGCAGTGATGAGACTATCACAGATGCACATACAATATGTCCCAACATCTTCACAAGCTCTACTAGTTGCCATTTGGCTTCTAGCTACAATTCAAAATGCCTGTAACCCCCCTCATATGTGGTAAAGGAGAAGTTGAAGATATCTCACATGTTTTATTGTACTGTGAGTTATATAGAGTTTATAGGTCGGTATATTTTCTCCCCTTACTAGACAGATTGCCAGGGAGGGCAGATGATTTTTATGTAGGCTTTCTCCTCCAGGATTCAAATCCGGCTACCACTCATGCAGCAGCAAAATTCTGTGTCACTGCAATGTTCACAAGAAAAAAATTACAGAATTATAGCTGTCAACTTGTGCCAATATTTGGAGATATTTATAACAATTTTTGGATAAATATATTATTCACATACTTATCGGCTCTCCACTCATGTATATTAGGGAGTGGCCCTAACGGTTTGAGATCATGTATTTTCTTTACGGAGATTTTATTATCCAATATTATTGTTGTTGTTGTTGTTGTTGTTGTTATTGTTATTGTTGTTATTATTGTTGTTGTTGTTGTTGTTATTATTATTATTATTATTATATTATTTATTGTATGCCTATTGCTGGTCGATAACCGTAATAAAGTTCTATTCTATTCTATTCTATTCTGTTATCCTCCTCTGCCTGGGACAGAGCCTGGTTACTCAAGGGACTGCCTATCTCCATATTTTTCCATCTGTCTATTAAGCAGGATCATCTTACACACAGGACCTAGGAAGGCCTTTTTGCCCCTGCCCTGTGAAATGACATCTCCATGGAGATTCATACTCCTCCTATATTTCATACTTCTTTCTTCTGATTGTTTTGCTGGCATTAAGCAAGAATGGGTACTAAGTCTCTTTGGTTGATTATTGGAGGCTTGACTTTTTAGAGTTTAGTTTCCAGTCAGCTATCTTCTTTTTTTCCTTTATTGTTTTTGTTTCATTTGAATTTTTATCTGCATACCACCCAGAGTCACAATGGAGTTAGGCAGCCTTGAAATTGAATGAATTAGGGTCATGGACATAGCAGGACCAATACCTTCTGGCTTTGGGAAAATTTTTCTTCTTTCTTTGCTTGAATGTTATTTTGGGAGGGGGGGCAGTATTATTCCAAGTAAGAAACTATGCCACCCACAAAAATTGTCAGTGAGATTATTTATCTTGGGGGTGAGGAAACCGGACTTCAAATTGCCCATTTATTGGAGTCAAATATAAATAAGTGTTAGTCCTAGCACTGAATATTTTAGGAAACAACATACACAGTGCAAACTTGAAAACCATTTGCAAGAGCATAGCAAATCATGTCCCAAGTATCTCTAGGCCTTCACGAATTCTTGAGTCCTGGATCAGAGAGTGCTTCTATATAGTTTGTACATAAATAAGGGGGGAGAAAATAAAGAAAAACAGCTTAAGCAATAATCAGTTCATCTCAGGAATGTAATTATAGTTTGCTGATGCCAGGTGATGCTAACCGACAGACAAAACATTCTTTAAAGAAGGATCAGCTCTTATAATATACATTCCTTTGGGTCTTCATGGCTTTTGCAGTTTTCCAGTGCCTGGAATTGTTTATTTTTTTTAAAAAAAAATGTTTTGCTTTCTTAAGGCTGAAGGAGACTTCTTTGCTAGACACATTCAAATGATAGCTTAGTGACACAGTCTAAACTAAAACAGGGAGAAAACTATCCAATCCAAATGCAAAATGCCTGCACCTAAAAATGATGCAGGATGTCTCAAAAGTTACTTTGATTGCTTTTTTCTCTTCACGAAATAAAAGTCACTAAGAACAACCAGAAGATAGAACTTGCTGAATATGTAATCTCAGCCATGATTCATAAAAAGAAAAGAAAAGAAAAGAAAAGAAGGTAGGGTGAAGGATGAAAACATAAATTTGAGTTAATTTAAATTTGAGTTAAATTAATTTAATCCTGCTAATAAAATTCTTTGCCATGAGTGCTCTTTACCTGTTTTTTTCCTACTTCCCATTAAAAGTATAATCTGGTAACAACTTTCAGAGAGCTGCAGGCCCCACCTTTGAAGAGTTGCCAGCTGCCAGGAATGTGGGTGAAAGGGCCTTATAAAATCAGCTGGGACTGCAAGGTGAACTCCGTGTTTAGATGAGAGAACTGTTGAAAGAAATGCCTAAAATACTTATGTGAACATTTTACACAAACACATTTTGGATCACCCAGGTGATTTGGAGATGAACAGGCAATCTGATATTCACACTTTTCAGCTTGTTGTGACATTCACAAGTCAAAACATGCAAACAAAAACACATATGTTTTTGGTTACTATAAGTCAAAATATGTGATATAGGAAAAAAACAGGTAAAATGGCATTTGCAGGATGTACAGGGGGGAAGTAAGTAAAAATAGGTAGATTAGAAGTGTGTTTGAAGTTATTTTTGAATATTTTCTTTGCCATGTTTCTAAAAAGTAAAGCCAAATAAAACTTGTGGTTAGCAAAATTATAATTCTGGCTTATTGAAAAAGTTGTATTCTATTCATTATTTCTGTGGAAACTCTAATTCTCTAACGTAAATGTTAATTTTTGGTTCCAGGTTCAGCTTGTTTATATAAATGGTTATAGGATTAATATTTTTAATTATGCCGAGACATTTGAGAAAAAAAAACTCATTTTAATAAATAATTTTACTTTAATAGGATAACTCAACAAATATTCTTGCCATCTCATAACATCAAAGGGTCAAGGTATTCAGGGCCCATCTGGTCTGATGCAAACAGGATGAGATTAAGGCCAAAAGACCATTGTACATTGTTAGTCAGTTATTCATCTTACTTTTTTTAAAAAAAATTTAAACAAATGGTTCTCCCTGTCCAGATATTGGAAAGGTCATGGGGTAGGAAGCAGTAAATCGATAGCTTTATATTACATATTTCTTTCTGGTCTCCAATTTGCCTCTTTTTCATCCTAATAGGACCACTTAGAAAGAGCTTCCTTTATCAATTTTTTTTTCCAAGTTGCATCTGACTCCAGCTTTGGAATAGAAAGTATGAATCCAATGCATCCAGGGACATAGCACTAGAGTAGACATGGACTTACAACCACAACTAGGACCAGAACATCTGTTGCTAACAAGTCAGTTGTTAAATCAGATTTTATTACCCTTTTTTTGCCATGGTTGTTAGGTGAATCACTGAAGTTAAGTAAGTCCTATTTACTTTGCTTATTGGAAGCTGGCTGAGAAGATTGCACATGGCATTTATGTGACCCCAAGATACTGCAGCAATTGTAAATATATGCTGGCTGCCAAATGCTCGAATTTTGATTACAAGATTTGTGGAGATATTGCAACAGTTGTAAGTTTGAAGACCAACTGTAAGTCACTTTCTTCAGTGCTGTTGTAACTTCAAATGGTTGCCAACCAAATGGTTGTAATTCAGTCTTACATACAGCCTTACTAAGTGACTGCATAATGTGTGCTTGTTGTTTATATCTGTCTACTGTGTATGGCTGTTTGTGTCACAACAGCAACTGTGGATGGCCAATATGGTATCAAAAAATTAAACATTACAAAATATACATAATAGAAACTGAGGACAATTGTCATAAATTACATACTTTGCTTTCCTCTTTCAGTCTGTTTATCTACAAGTCTATGTGCCCTAGTTAAGAATTTATGGTACAGAAAAGAGAGGGTTCTTCTATTTATTTATTTATTTATTTATTTATTTATTTAATAAATAAACAAATAAATAAATAAATAAATAAATAAATAAATAAACTTTATTGTCATTGTATGTGTATACACAGTATACACATACAACGAAATTTACTTGACACCCAAAGACCAGGTCCAACACACATAATCCCCAAACACACTCTCACCCACCACAGTTCCCCATCCCTAAACCACCCAAATATCCACACAACAGACAAAGTAATACTGTCCAACAGTTCACTAATGGTGGCCCTTTCTTGTCGGTTGTGCCTGAACGTGCAGAGCATTCACTAAAAAATAGACAAATAATAAATTAATTAAAAAATACCGATCTCTGGAGTGTCGAGCTACTGCATATACATGCGCCGCCATCTTAGAAGCATCATAGAGATGCTTGCAAAGACTATTGCTCCTAGAACTCCATTGGAGCCATTAATTATCTTATGCTTAACACGCCTGCTTGTTGCTTTAACTGTCTTATAGGCAGTAAAAAGTCCAGACTTCAAAGTCCGATAAACAGGCAGATAAAGTGATTTTAGATCAAGGTCCCAAGTAATACAGGTGGATTGAACTGCCTGTCTTTAGGTAGACTCCCCATTCATAAGGGATTTCATAGGTAAAGATGACATGGTATAAAGTAGGATGGCTTTTCACCTTCTTTTGTTTTGTTTATATCTTCTGCAGACATTCTGTGCAAAGCTGATCTAACAGGCGGCAGCACATTTGTTTATACAGTGGTGTCTCCCTTGACAAAGAAAAAGACAAGAAAAAATGGGCATATAGCCAACTGAGTTATATTATAGAACACCTTCTTTTTAAAATCTAGTTGTCATGGTGTCGTCTGCTAATGTGACATTACAAAGTCATATAAGTCTTGCCTGCTTTTAAAAATAAAAATGTTCCAAATCAAATGAAATTTTAAAGTAGAAAAAACTAAGCACTATCAAAGAACTCGTCATATTCACAACAGCAGTTAACTTCTACATAGGAATTGCAGAGTGTGTATTATTAATATATTTACATCTTGACACACATGTATAATTTATAGCACTTAAACAAAGCAGTTCAAAACATTTTGGGTTGTATAAACTTGCTTACATGATATGGGATGAGCATTCTCACAGAAATTACCCTCATGTGGGCATGACCAGCCATAAAACACTGATTTACCAGGAAAAAAACCAGGTGAGACTGCATCCCCTCACCCGCCCTGAACAGCAGATGTTCCTGCTATCTCAGCTTACCTCAGTCTTTGTATGGAGGCAGAAGATGATCAACCAGTAGATGAGGCATTAGATTACCGCTACCTATCATTTTTTATTTGCTATGAATTCCCCAAAACCCAAGAAACCTTCTCATAAAACAAGTTTTTGAGTGGGACTCATATTTATTTTCCAGCACATTAAACTTACCATTTATTTTTTTAAAGTTAAAGTATTTTCTTTAATCAAATCAGGTGAGAAAGCAGGCTAATAGGCTCCAAAACAGGTATTTGTGCTACCACTGTGGGAAACCAGATCTTAATGTAACATGTGCTTTGATTTAAATAATACATTACATTCAATTAACACCAAATTATGTTATTTTTCTCTACAACAAAAACTCTGGGAAGTAGATGGTGCAAAAAGAACACAAGTAGCCCAAAATCAACCAGTGAACTTCCATAACTAATTTGAATGTGGGTCCCCTCAGTGCTTGTCCAACACTATAACCACCAGGCCACAGTGCCTGGAATGCAAATTTATATAATTTAAGACTTTGCAGTTGCAGCAAACTCCAATTTGCAGTTTGCCAATATATGCAAAATGGTACGTGTTCATGAAAACAAAGTACCAAAATGATCTAAAAGGAGAAAATGTATATTAAAATGTTTGCCTTAAGTAAAATGACAAAGAAACATTTACGCTCCACTACATGGTACCTGATATACGTGCATTATACAAACTGCCACGAAATCTCAAGTCTCAGATATTAACTTTAACTTTAACTTTATTTGGATTTATATACCGCCCTTCTCCTTACGGACTCAGGGCGGTGCACAGCCAATTAAAAAACAAACATACAAAAGTTAAAATTTCATAAAATAACAATACAAATGGCCATAAAATTAAAACTAACTTCATATTAAAATAAAACTCTAAAATGATAAAATACTATAGGAATCAGGCTAAGCCGGCGAGCTGAAAAAGATGGGTTTTTAAAGCCCGCCGGAAGGTCGGGAGGTCAGAGATTGTTCTTAACTCTGGAGGCAGATCATTCCAGAGGGTGGGTGCTGCCACAGAGAAGGCTCTCCCCCTGGGGGTCGCCAGCCGGCATTGTCTGGCTGACGGCACCCTGAGGAGGCCCTCTCTGTGGGAGCGAACCGGCCGGTGGGAGGCAATTGGCGGCAGAAGGCGGTCCCGTAAGTACCCTGGCCCTAAGCCATGGAGCGCTTTAAAGGTGGTTTCCAACACCTTGAAACGCACCCGAAAGTCCACCGGCAGCCAATGCAGCTCGCGCAGGAGAGGTGTCACGTGGGAGCGTCCCGTCGCTCCCATAATCCCCCGCACGGCCGCATTCTGCACCAGTTGGAGCCTCCGGGTGCACCCCAAGGGGAGCCCCATGTAGAGAGCATTACAGTAGTCCAGACGGGAAGTGACAAGAGCGTGAGTGACCGTGCGTAGGGAGTCCCGATCTAGAAAGGGCCGCAGCTGGCGAATCAGGCGGACCTGATAAAAAGCCCCCCTGGCCACGACCGTCGTATGATCCTTTAAAGACAGCCGTGAGTCCAGGAGGACGCCTAAGTTGCGGACCCTTTCCGTGGGGGCCAATGACTCGCCCCCAATAACCAGCGATGGAGTCAGCTGGCTATATCGGGACGCCGGCAGCCACAGCCACTCGGTCTTGGAGGGGTTGAGTCGAAGCCTGTTTCTCCCCATCCAGGCCCGCACAGCTTCAAGGCACTGGGACATCACTTCCACGGCATCGTTGGGGTGGAGATGTACAGCTGAGTATCATCAGCGTACTGATGGAACTCCACCCCAAAACCACGGATGATCTCACCCAGCGGCTTTACATAAATGTTGAACAGGAGGGGCGAGAGGACCGACCCTTGTGGCACCCCACATACCAGGCGCCTCGGGGTCGACCGCTGCCCCTCTGTCAACACAGATTGCGACCGGTCGGAGAGGTAGGAGAACCACCGTAAGACGGTGACCCCCACCCCCAGTCCCTCCAACCGGCGCAATATGATACCATGGTTGATGGTATCAAAAGCCGCTGAGAGGTCTAACAGCACCAGGATAGAGGAGTACCCCCTACCCCGGGCCCTCCAGAGATCATCCACCAACGCGACCAATGCCGTTTCGGTGCTGTACCCAGACCTGAAGCCGGACTGGAGCGGGTCTAAATAGACAGCTTCATCCAGGTACCGGGGGAGCTGCCATGCAACCACACTCTCAACAACCTTCGCCAGGAAGGGAAGGTTGGAGACAGGACGGTAATTACCTAAAACAGCAGTCATAAACATAGTCATAAACACAAGAAACAGGAAAACTGAAGTTGGGAGATTGCCTGTCCACCCATCTAACTAATTTTTACCATCCAATAGGACCTTGGAGGCATCTCTTCTTGCTGGTCCTACAGCCCTTTGGAACAGCCTGTCACTGGAGTTCCTTACCTTTTTAGCTTTCCAAAGGGGTGTGAAGATTTGACTCTTCCCCAAAGCATTGGGCAAGGATGTGGGGGGTGGGATGAGTTATAAGACTGTTTGGCACATGGGGGGAAGGATATGTTTTCAACTATATTTATATTAGATAGGTGACCATATACATTGTATAATAAATAAATAAATTAGTTGACAGGTTCACCCATTCATGTTCCAGTTATTCCAATGCAGCAACGCCTAGAATCCTAGCCAACATCCTATTAGGGAAATCTGGGAATTGCAGTCCCAACATACTTGGGACTGTTTGAGGAAGCTGCTGCATGGTTTTCACGCATCTTCAAGCAACTGAAATGGGCAGCCCTTTGCTTCCAAGCAGTATTCAGTCTGCCCTCCAGCTGCCAGCAGAGGGAGAGAGTTTTATATCAACATTAGAGCCATTTTCAAGTGATCCTCTGAGACGGCAGCTTTATTTCTTTGCCTAGCGATGGTTTCTTGCAGGCCAGAGTAATCAAGTTCTAAGCAAATATCTCATTCCAGCTATAAACATCTCAAAGATTGTTTGACAAGCCTTCTTTCCCAGGAGCAGAAAAACAAAACAAGACAAAACACAATGAAACCACACTGTTTGGCATTAATTATATTAATGACTTGGACATTCTCACTGAGTTCTTTATTAGCCTTGCCAAACTTCTTTCATAAGATGAATGGCAGAAAGAAACACAGCTATCACAAGGATTTGCATTTCCAGAGCAATTATTATTATTATTATTATTATTATTATTATTATTATTATTATTATTATTATTATTATTATTATTTAAAGTTATTGTTAACCTAAAACCCTCCAAAATCTACTTTTTCATTAATCTCTTATTCAGAGAAAACACTTCACCATCAATCCTACATGTTTTGACCCAGGAGGAGGAGGAGGAGGAGGACAAGGAAGGAAAAAAGAAGAAGAAGCAGAAGCAGAAGCACCTTGGGTGCAACCCCAAACAACCAGAGCACCACTTGAACACCATTGGCATTGACAAATTCGCTATCAGTCAATTGCAGAAGGCAGCTTTCCTTGGAACAGTTCCATCCTAGGACTATATCTGTAACCTCATCAAACATCCAGGTCTGCCTATATCAGGTCCTTGGTAAAGACTCAATAGGTAGACAGAAATGCCAAACCCATTCTGAATATCTGGCTGACTGTGTGATGATGATTAGCAACAACAACAACAACAACAATCACCAGTCAACTGTATTTGTGATACATTTTTAAATGTTCAGTTGACTGAGTTTCATGTTTAATGAATAAGAATAATAGTAACACAACAACAACAACAAAACTTTAATAAAGTTTTATCTGGCAATAAAACATGGCATACTTTTGGCAGATTCCAAACTTAAAGAAGCATTAAATAGTATGGAGACAAATAGCAGAGAAAATGTTCTTGATATTTCCATAATCAAAATCAGTATTTTCATAGTCAGAATCAGTATTTCTCTAAAGATCAACAAAGAATAGATGTAACATCAACTTTTTGAATAAAAGTATTACTAGTATTATTATGGTTTATTGCATAGTCAGTCAGATGTTTAGATTGGATTTGGCATTTTTATCCATCTATTACTTGGTAAGTCCTTCTCAAGAACTTGGGATAGGAAGATGTTTTTTTCTTGGATGGTATTAAAGGTATTGACACAGAATATAAGATGTTCTGAGTAAAACTGTCTTTTGCAATTGACTGCTTTTTATCAATGTTTTATCAGTGTTCAATTGGTGCACAAACTTTTGGGATTTTACTTAAGGTATCTCTTACTACCTTAGGGGCAATCCCAAAACAACTGAAGTACACTTGAACAGCATAGGCAGTGGTTGTTGTTGTTATTATTGATTTAATCTTCAATTCGATGTAGAGTTTGGGACTGCTAAAAACGTAACAGTTCAAGTCCTAACCAAGGGCCTAAGAGCTCTTATTATTGTTAGTATATTATAATGATGTATAGAATAAGAGATGAGAAACATTATTATAAAATATTAAACAGTATATTAAAATAAGAAGAAGATGAGTAGGATACAACAGCAACTGAATTGTAGATAAGTGAAACAATTGGATAATGAAAATTTTCATTCTGGTTTTTCATTATACTGGCAAAATATAAGTTTGTAGGCAAAGAATGAAAACAAGAATTCCATCCAGGATTTTAAATGTGCAACAAAAATTTATTTCTACTGAGGCAAAACAACCTTTTTAACCACATTCCATGCATCCATAATGGAGGACAGATGGTGACATCTGCATCAGATGCTATGAGACAAATATATAACAGTGGCTTTTGCATGTCTTATGCCATTGTATTAATGGCATCATTCTGGCATCATAGAGGTTTGCTGCAGACAATGCTGACTCTAGCACTGATAATTCCAAAATTCTTCAAAAAACAATAATTTCAAGTTGCCAGTATATAGTTCAACATCACATTGATTGTATGTCTTATATTTCCAAATTATATGAATATTAAATCAAAATTGGACAACCCTAGTAGCAGTCTGTTTTGCATGTGATTTTCAAGGATGATTTAGTTGTCTATTATGGAAAACAGTATATTTTAATCTCCTTTGTAAATTGGCTAGTGCAACATCAAGATTATGGAACTCTTCTCATTGAGAAATCCCCATCTTTTAAGATTTCCCTGTGCTGCCAGGAGTTATAGCTTTATTCCTCTAGATCAGGGCTGTCAAATTCATGGCCCACGGGCCAGATGCGTCATACGCTGGCCACGCCCATGCCCATTTAGCGAAGGGGGAAAAGAAATCCCAATACATCACGTGATGGTGCCGTGACGATGCGAATTTGACAGCCCTGCTCTAGATACACCTTTAATGTGAATTAATGTTTGTTTCTCTGCTATGGAATATTTTGTTCAACTTCTTCTCTGCTACTGCATATTTAATTATATTTCTTGCTTCTTTTGAGTGTAATTATTAAGTATGGAAGAACATTTTAAATAAATGATATGTTGAATGTATAATCCAATCCTATTGTCAATAGTCGAATCATACTTAGTATTAAGACAAGAGTTTCTCAAACTGTTCTGCAAGAATTTGATGGGGTTCTGTTCTGTGAGATTACTGCAAAGAAAATGTTCACTCCAATACAGCCAATTTTTACAACTTCTTCTCTTGATAATAACCGCTTCAGTGGCCTGAAAAAAACTGAGAACCCCTCACTAAGTCATAAGTTGTTTAACCACTGCTTATTGAACAAAGCACATGACTGCCTGGATTTACACAATCTGTTAAGATGTAGTCCATACTTTAAAAACAAAACACGCCATGCCTAGATTCACATCGTATATTAAGTTGAAATCAAGCAAGCAGAATTATGATTTAGAACCAGTATGAGAATAGGCTTTTTACTGATCTCAACATTGCTGTCTCCAGCAAGCTGTCTCTAATGGAAAATGTGAAAATATTTTGTCCAGTTGGTTGTGCACATGGACAGCGTTTTCCACACTTGATCTGCAAGTATCCTAGCCAGTATTTCACAGTCCAAAAGAACAAGTACTCAGTGAAAAAAAGTGATTCTTGGTATATTGCCCGGCTTTGATTTACAGTGTCTATTACTGTACAGCTTACCTTGCATGTCCCCATCCACACAGCCTGTGACAGGAAAGTTACACGTCACAGTTTCTTCCATTCAGGGCATGGCTAATAGCTGCTTGTCCTTCCCAGGGATCAGAGTCTTTTTTCTTAGTCACCTGCAATTTTTATCTGTTGCATTTCCCAATGATTTTTTTAAAATAATAATATTATAAAGGGAATAAAAAGATTCCTCAACCATTTGATTGCTAATTTGTACCCTATGACTATAATTACTGTTGTACCTTATGATTCTTGATGAACATAGCTTTTCTTTTATGTGGACTGAGGGCATATGCACCAAGACAAATTCCTTGTGTGTCCAATCACACTTGGCCAATAAAATTCTATTCTATTCTATTCTATTCTATTCTATTCTATTCTATTCTATTCTATTCTAGTCTAGTCTAGTCTAGTCTAGTCTAGTCTAGTCTAGTCTAGTCTAGTCTAGTCTAGTCTAGTCTAGTCTAGTCTATTCTGTGGGGTATAATCTATGACTTTTCATCTTCATCGCAGCTATTAAATTTCCCCTTTTAGATTCCACATTCATTCACCCACTCACATACCATGAAAGAAATGGAAGGTAATTGTTCACTTAGGGAAGAGCTAAAGCTGAAAGCTGCAGTCTTTCTGCACAGCACAACTTGTGAAAGAAGTACGGTATCTTTGTCAATTTGTAAAAATTGTGACATTTATGGAAATTTTATCCCTACTGTATATACTACCAAGTTTTAATGTCTGGGAACGGGGAGGGCCTCAAATGACTGATCTCCTGAAATGACCTTAGAACAAAGCCACAATTCTTTGGATAGTTATTTAAATCAGTGCCAGGGTTTTTTTTCCCCCTTGACAATGCTTCTAAGCTTTTCATACTGTACTTGCAAATGGATAGACAGCAACTTGTGAAATATTTTCTACCACCGCATCTCTCTGCCAATAAAAGAAAGTTGACATTTTCTTAATGCATTTTAAGTATACCTTGTCTTTCTGTCATGGAATTCAAGCTAATATGAATAAGAATTCCAGAGTCCAGACCAATCGCAATCTAATTAATTTCAGCAAAATAGCTGTGCTATCTAGCCATAGATTATGCCACATACATGCTATGTTAAGTCCCATTGTAGGGCCAAAGAAAATCATCTGAACATAAATTGCTTGAGTTCATGGATTGGTTTCAACCATAATGTGGTTAGTTTGGTTTTGCCTTGTCATATTGCATAATCGAGCCAATTTGGGCTTTGTCAACAAAGCATGGTTAAACAAATTAAGTTATGTCACTCAGAGATAAGCCTCTTTGAACTTAAATAGCTCTACTTCTAATTCAGGGGAAAGCAACTTGATGCCCCCACAAAGTTCCTAGCAGCTCCAGTTAATGGTAAAGGATTGTGGGAGTTTTAATTAAAAACAACTGGAAGGCAGCAAGTTGCCTAATGCTATTCAGGTTCAACATGGGTCAAATCATACTGTATGACTTACAGGTAGTCTTCGATTTACGACGACAACAACTGAGCCCAGAATTTATGTTGCTAAGAGAGAAATTTGTTAAGTGAGTTTTTGTCTCATTTTACAACTTTTCTTGCCACATTTGTTAAGTGAATCACTGCAGTTGTTAAATTAGTAACATGGTTGTTAAGCGAATCTGGTTTCCCCATTGACTTTGCTTGTCAGAAGGTCGCAAAAGGGGCTACATGACTCAGGGACATTGCAACCATCATAAATGTGAGTTGGTTGTCAAGCATTCAAATCTAAATCATGTGACCATGGGCTTGCTGCAATGGTCATAAGTGTGAAAAAAGGTCGTAAGTCACTTTTTTCAGTGCTATTGTAACTTTGAATGGTCACTAAATGAACTGCTGTAAGTCAAGGAATATCTGTATTCATGCTAGGTTTCGTTGTACTTTGGTTTCATAAATAAATAAAATAAAAATGCAAGACTCAACCCTAATCTACACTGAGTGTATGTTTCTGTGTATCCATGTGCATGCATGTATGTGTATGAGAGAGAGAGAGAGTTGCCGTGCATTTTCTATTTATTTCTCCAATGGAAAAGCTAATATTTAGATTGTTGCTTTTTGCAATTATTCTTGCGTGAGGGACCTGCCCCATAAACCTACTTTTAATTCTTTCCACTCAGTAGAATCCTGAAAAGAAATTCTGTAACGGGTCTGGGACCCTGCCTAGCTGTCTGTTTTTCTGGCCAGTTGCTAGCAAGTAAAACAAATGAACCTGATCAAGTTGGGTTCAGCAAAGAAAAAAAATCCCTAATGCTTTCCCCTGTGAAATATAGTGAAACACAGTTTAAATTGCTGCCAACTTCTTCATTCTAAGCCACTTGCTCCCCCCATCACATGACTTGGATAAGTCCTATTATTTAGAGGTTAGAAAGAAGCACAGAAGTCATTCTCTGCCTGTTTTTTGTAACTTGTTTCACATTTGACATCCTTCCTCACCCAGCTTATATTCTTCTTCTGTCTTACATTTTTAACCTGACAACAACTTGGTAACATATAATCAATCAGTCAATCAATGAATCATGGAATTATAAACCCTGCCAGAGTTTCTTTCTTATATCAAAGAGAATCATGGTAGGATTATTCTTAATTTCTTTCTTATGCCTTCCTTTTTCCTTGGACAAAAGGCATTTTTCTCTTAATATTTCATCCACTTCTTCTTCAAAGGTATCTGCATAATCCTTCACAACAAGATTGCCCATCATATATTACATTCTTAGGTAGCTACCCTAGTTGCCGTCTCCCATTAATGGAATCCAAGTACTTGCTTAAAATTGGTCATCATTATTAGAATTGGTGTTAGTGGACACTAGGAATCCTTCATATGCAATCTGCATTGCTCCCAGATCAGCTATGTCTGTGTCTAGTCTCATGAACACCAGTTTATCTGTAACCAAAGCAAAGTTGAACTTTTTTGTATGTTCCTTTTTGCAATGTAGAAGCTTGTTGGATTTTCAATTAACTTTGTTCTGTTTATCACAGACGTAACCTCCTGGATGCAGGGAAGAAACACAGACAAGCTCATCAAGTGAATCCTTGCACAATATGAATCCTTGTAGGGAATTCCTCATCAATTTCATAATCTCTCAAAAAAGAAAAAAAGTTAGTTTGATTTTCCCTGTTTAAAGGAGGATGTTAAAATCTTTCTTAACTCTCTGGACCTGGGAAAAGCATTGCTCTGATCCTGCATCTCCTCCACTCCAAGTACAGAGCATCAACATAGCAACCAGTAACCAGGTTTGGAACTAATGTGAAAAATGCCTAGTTACAGAAATGATGTCTTCAGTATCTCAGTAAGTAAAAGCCTTTTAACAGAAAAGCAGGAACAGATTTTTCACAACAAGATGCTCTCTTTTTCTTTGTATAATAACTGCTTTAGTCTTCTTTAAATGATTAAAAAAACCACACACACACACACACACACACAATATACACTGGAAATTGGAGGAAGGTGCTTGTAATTTTTTCCCCCCATCAGTGCTGCTGCTCCTGTTGGTAGTGGTTGTATTTTGTGTGGCAATATCATGCTGATCTTTTTTTATTTCAGAAGCTAAATAGGACCAGGCTTTTTTTATCATCAGATGGGAGACCACCAGGAAATCCCAGCAGAACTGCAGATTAGACTGAGAAATTTAAAAAAATATTCCAGAAGGTAATAATAAAGTATTTATATATTGGTGCAAAAAAAAAATAGCTATGTGAATATGTCTATGAAATTATCAGGAGTCCAACTTAATTTTAAGTTGAGAGACTTTAAAGTAATATATATGGAAGTATGCACTCCCGAAGTTGCAATTGTTCAGGAAAGAAACATTATTTCATTACCATATTTGAATTCTCTTTTAATAGCCAGTTGGAAATCAGATTGATTCTCTTGTGTCCCCTGTCTGTTATTTCAGACTTTTAACTTTGTTAGAAATTAAAATGATTGAAAGTTCATTTCAACCTGCCTGGTAACAATACAGGTAAGATATTGGAAATATGGCTTCAATGCACACTTGGAGGTGTGTGGAAGAGAGTCATAGAGCCAGAAAACCATAGAGTTGGAGATGACCTTATGCTAATTCTATTTCCTGTCCTGTCCATAGAGAAAATACAGTTGTGGAGCATTCCCAAGAAATGACTCATAAAACTTTTGCTTGAACCTCAACTAAAAGAGATCCCACTGTACCATTAGATAACGGTACTATTATTATCAAATTTCTTCTAACATTTGTGTTGTTACATTCACCAGGGCTTATGGCCTATTAGACAGAGTCCTGTTCTCTGAAGACCAGAGGACAAATAAATGATCTCATCTAATATAAAAAGATTTCAGGTTTTTGAAGAGTGGAATTATATTTTCTTTCAGTTATAACACCTTCTGAGGATGCTCTTTTTTTAAAAAAAAGTGTTATTGGTAGATGAACTTGTAGATTCCTTATGGATGGAAAAGTAAAGTAGAAATATGAATAAATATTCTGATATTCTTTGAAATTGGAGAAGTAAAACTGGGAAGTGGGATATGGCTGTATTATTCCATTGTAGGTTCTCAATTCTTCATCTCCAGTGACATTTTTTTCTTGGGCTGAAGTGGAAAATAACTATCCTTAGGAATGTGTTTACAATCAACAATACCCCACTATACTACTTACTTTATTACTCTATTATGATGTATTATCATCTTGTCTCTGTGAAAATAAGGTCCAGCACTACTGTCCTTTCCAATTAGCTACTTTCATGCTGTTTCCATCTTGAATGAGAAAAACCAACCAGTGGATCTCTCTTTAAATGTAAGAATTCTTACCAAATTGTAATATAGTTGCCAAACAACGAGTAGAATTCCAGCTGTAGAGACAGAATGAGTGAAGAAGGGATCGGAAAGTTTTTTCACCCGCTATTGGTCTTCCTTTGGTCCCAGAATCTGTGAAGTGACAGATCACAGGAATGAGCAGGAAACTGGAGAAGGATTGGGGATCCACTTTTCCTACCATACTTCCTCCTCGTCCCGTCCCCGCACACACTCCCCCGTGCGATTTCCAGAAAGCCAGAACAGAAGCTAGTTTAAATGTCTTTTACACATGATGCTAAGGATACCTTTTAATTTAAAATTTATTCTTATGACTCTTTTTCACTTCAGTATTGTAGATAATATCTTTTCTTTATATACACATATAAAAAAGCTCTATTGTTTTCAGTGTGAGTTCAAAACTGCAATTCTTTTGTCTGCTTACCCAAATATTATAACCAGTTGTTTTATGCAACTTAGTAAGAACCAGGCACATTGATTGTTGGTCTACTTATGTAACATCTAGAAGGTAACCCAAGCTATCGAACCTCTTGATCAGTGGTCCTCAAACTTTTTAAATAGGGGGCCGATTCACAGTCCTTCAGTCTGTTGTGGGGGGGGGGGTGGCGAACTGGCTGGGTAGGCGTGGCTAGATGGTCATGTGACTGGGTGGGCATGGCCAATTTAACAGTCCATTTTTTTTGCCTTTCTCCTTCCTAAGCTCCTGTTTAAATTGTTTTCAAAGACTTTTAATTTAAAGCAGTAGTTTATAAGGCCAGAGCTGGTTTTCAAGGCTGCACCGGTGAGACCACCCTCAGCTGGCCTTCCAGCTGATTCACTGGAAGATAAGATCCACGGTGAGGGGTGGGTCTTAATCACACCACTCCGTGGGCCGGATACTTTGCATTGGTGGGCTTTGTATCCAGCCTGTGGACCATAGTGTGAGGATGCCTGCTCTTGATGATATATGCTAGTGTCCCTTCCAACCAGCCACAGGAAAATTGAAAGAAAAATGTTTTGGGTCTTCCAAAGTCCCGAAATACAGATCTTTAACAATTACCCATATATTCAAAAAGCTGCTTTGTGGGGGATTCCCAAGCTCCCTAGAGTAGATTTTAAGGGCACACAAAGAAGGGGAAAAAATCCTATTATAGCATGGAATTCCACTTGCTGTAGCTTTTGTTCAGTATAAACGAAGGATTAGCAGGGCATGTTTCAATTTCCGCTTATTTTTATTGTTCTTTAGTTGAAAAACCTATTACACTGAAGTTTGTTTTTTCTCTTTTAAAGAAACTGGCCAGTTATCAATTGTCAACAAGAAATATTAGTTAGCAGGATTAAATTTAATGCAGCAAACATTGACATACAGTCATGTGAAAAAGTAAGTACACCCACTTTGAGTTCTATGGTTCTACTTATCAGGACATACTAAAAATCAGCTTAGCAGTTCTTAAAAGTAGGTAAATAGAACCACAGAAGAACAACACATATTATACTATGTCATCATTTATTTTACAGAAAGAAAGGTGAAGAATCCATGTGTGAAAAATTAAGTATACTCATACTGCTTCCATAGGTATGAAGACGCTATGTAGCATCCAGATCAGTGATGGGTTGCTCCCAGTTCACACTGGTTCTATAGAACCGGTAGTAAAACCAATGGGAGGTTCTGCCCACCGACCCCGACATCATCAAAATGCATCTGCACGCGGCCCTGTTGCGAACCGGTAGTAAAGGTAAGTAGAACCCACTCCTGATCCAGATGCTGCTAATCAAGTGACTTTGATCAATTTATCATCAGCTAGTGTGACTACTTGTATAAAAGCCAAAGTTTTAGGAGTTTGCTGGTCTCCAACATTGAGGTGTGTGTTAACACAATGCGAAAGCTTTCATTCAGCAATAATCTTAGAGAAGCCATTATTGCTGGCCATCAATCTGGGAAGGGTTATAAGGCCATTTCCAAACAATTTAAATTCCATCATTCTACAGTGAGGAAAATTATTTACAAGTGGAATCATTCAAGACTGTTCTAATCTTTCCAGGAGTGATTGTCTTAGCAAATTCATCCCAAGGTCAGACTGTGCAATGCTCAGAAAAATTGCAAAATTTTTTTTTTAAAAAATCCAAGAATTATGTCTCAGATTCTAGTCCTCAGCATGTTAAATGTTAAAAGTTCATAACAGTACAATTAGAAAAAGATTGAACACTATGGGGCTGTTGTTGTTTTTGAAGGATTGCCAGGAAAAAAGTCTCTTCTCTCTAAAAAGAACATGGCAGCATGGCTTAGTTGCATCTGAATAAATCACATGACTTTTGGAACACTGACCTTTGGACAGACAAGACCAGGGTGGAGATTTTTGGCCATAATGTACTGAGCCACATTTAGTGAAAACCAAACAGAATGTATCAGCAGCACAAACATCTCATACCAACCATTAGACACGGTGATGGAAGGGTGATAATTTGGGCTTGTTTTGCAGCCACAGGGCCTGGGAACTTTGCAGTCATTGAATCGATCATGAACTCCTCTGTATACCAAAGTATTCTAGAGTCCATGTGAAGACATCTATCTGACAGTTAATGCTTGGCCAACATTGGGTCATGCAATAGAACAATGATCCCAAGCACACCAGCAAATCTACGGCTGAGAAAGAGAAGAATCAAGATGTTGCAATGGCCCAGTCAAAGTTCAACCCAACTGAAGTGCTGTGGCAGGACTTCAACAGAGCTGTGCATAAAGAAATAACCACAAATGAACTGAAGCAGTGTTGTAAAGAATAGAATAGAATAAGCTGGAAGGGACCCTGGAGATCTTCTAGTCCAGCCTCCTGTTCAAGCAGAAGCTATACCAATTTAGATAAGTAACTGTCCAAACTCTTCTTAGAAACATCCAGTGATGGAGCGCCCATGATTTCTGGAGGCACACTGCTCCACTGGTTAATTGTCTTCACTGTTAGGAAGTTTCTCCTTAATTCCAGGTTGCTTCTCTCTTTCATTAGTTTCCAACCATTGTTTCTTGTCCTGCCTTCTGGTCCTTGTGGGCCAAATTCCTCCACAACAACGTGAAAGACTGAGCATGTCATACAGAAAATGATTACTTCAAGTTACTGCTGTTAAAGGTGGTTCTACAAGCTGATGAATCATAGGGTGTACTTAAGTTTTTCCACACATGGCATCTCCATTTTGGCTTTCTTTTTGTAAAACAAATGATGATGGAGTGTAATATGTCATGTGTTGTTGTTAATATGTGGTTGTATTTACCTACTTTTAAGAACTGCTAAAGTTCAGATGATTTTACTATGTCCTGATATGTAAAACCATAGAACTCAAAGAGGTGTACTTACTTTTTCACATGACTACACAGTATATGCTATTTTATCCATACAAGTCAGAAGAAAAGAAAGGACTTCTCAGCGGCTACATACTTAAATTATAAATCCTTAACTCCAAGTTAAATTTGGAATCCTTTTTGATAGCACTTCAGCATATGAGAACAAACTTATTTTTCCAAGCATGTGTTTTTCATGCTTTGTATTTTATCTGCAATGAGGATATGCTTATTACTGCCATGATATTTTCTTTGTTTTGAAATGACATTATACTTTAGAATTAGATTTCATTATGCTTAGCTGTCGTGTACAGTACAGGAATACTTAGAGAAGCAGACTGTATTTTTAGTTTTGTTTATGATATGTCAAAATGTCCCTATTTGTTTAATTTTTAAGACAGCGAACTCAATCTTGATTCTGAATAGTATACAAGAATGCCAGCACTACCAAGCCAAACATACCACAAAACTTTCACCACCAGCTCCAGTCTAGGCCTGGAATAAGAGCCAGGTTTAAAGGGTCATTTAAATAAGATCATGGCAGGCACCATATAGATCTCTGGGGGGGAAATCATTTCTGGAGCAAGTGCTGCAAAAAAAGAAAATCAGCTTTTTGGATCCCATCAGGTGACATTCTCTAACTGATGGAACATAAGGTATGTCAACTCTACTCTATAGGATGGGCAGAAACCACTGAATAGTGACAGTGTATCCTTCAAATAACCAGGCCCCATGACAGGAAAGACTTTATATAAGTCCTTTTTATAAGTGATAACCAGTGTAGCTCATGAAGCAATGGCGTTACATAGGTATACCATAGTATGCCCATAATTGCTGCAACTTCTTTAAGGACAACTCTATGTAGTCTGCATTGCAATAGTGCAAACATGCACTAATCAAAGCCTGCATGACTGTCCTAAGGCCTTCTCAGGCCAATTAATGGATGGAATTGACAGAGGAATTTCTGCAAAGGCCATCTGCAAAGGGATAACTGTCACCTGCTCTTTCAGTAGGAGCTGTGAGTAGATAATCTCCAAATTGTAAACTAGTCCTGCTCCCATTCCATGAAAACTGACTCAATCTGGCTACAGAGAACAGATGAGAATCACCACAGAACCACCGTGCTTCCCATTCCATAACTGAATCATTATTTATGAATTAATCAAATTGCCTGATTTACATAGCAAATAACACCACTGGCTAAAATTCCTCATTCACTCACAAACACAAATTAATCAACCTAGCAGATTGTGTGAACCTGTTCTCTAATTTCCAGTTTCATTTCCGATCACCAGAATCACTTGTCTAAAGCCAGAAATCCATACAGAGAATTCACACTCTGAGCCCTGTAATAAAGTTAATGAGTTGGCAGGCTAGCAGTACAGTGGGTTGCTTATATATGGTTTCATAAGATGCTTCATGAAGGAATACAACCTTCTGAAAAGCTCATGGGGTTTGTCCCAGCAATTTATCATATGGGTCTAACAAGTGAGCAGAAATAGTGCCACATTTGTTCATTGCTTTCAATTCTGCTCAAAAATTGGCAGGCTGCTTGGGACAAAAAAGTTCACTATGATGTGAGACAAATGTTATTTTACCCTCCCTGACCAGGTTTTTTTCTTCCACCAATGTTCTGAATTTGCTAATTCAAAAAATATCCCTCATGGATGTTAGTAGCTACGTTCATTGTTTTCAGTCTAAACATAGGGAAATACATGCTCCTCTTGAAGTCAGTCATGATAGCACATGAAGAATGATCATTACAATTTCGACTCCTGACAAGTCCATCAGTTACTTAGCAGGATATCTTCACTGCAATAAAATGGAAATTCTGATCCAAGGTGACTGGATAAAATCTAAAGAGCGCAGAATTGAAGAATTCTTGTTTGTCTGCAGTGGGAAAGCAAGTAAAGGGTATGCTTTTACCAGAATTAGTAAAGATAAACAGCTTTTTTCATTGTCATTCTATAAACCACTATAAATATCTTGATGCAGAGGCCTATGACATTGTTCAAGGTCAAATAAGGAAGAAATACCTTTTCCTTCTATATTTCTTCCTCCTAGGCTTGTTCTCAATTTATATTCTGCCAATCCAGCTTTTGAGTATGATTCTTTCTTTCCCATCACCATATAATTTCTATGGTTTCATTCACTTTCCCCAACTTCTTGCAGATATGTCAGATTGCCATATTTTCTCCACACTTCCAGTCAGCTGCCTTGAAATGTTAGCAGGTGTTCCAATACAAACACAGTGAAAGGTTATGCTGGCATAGCGTAGAACATGCATTGTTCTGCTCTTCTCTGTGTGTGTCAGTAAAGCAGAATGTTACCAGGAGCACACAAGATATGGCAGAAGAATTCCAGCTAGAAAAACAGTTGTAAGAACTGTGCCCACTATAACCTAGCGCCATTTCCTTTGCTCAAGTTTCAGGCATTCTGCTGGGGTCTGTGTGAAAAGGGCAAATAGCAAATATAAAAAAGGTGATGATTTGCACAAAGAAAGCTTGTTATTCTCCTAGTCTTTAGCAACATCTTTTTCTCTGGTTGGCCAAATCTGTTGTCCTTCACCAAGGTGGTACCACAGTGATGTTTCCCTCCCACCAAACTTCCCTCCTGATTCGGTGTTTGTTCTCCTCCCAAGGTAGCACTTCGGGTCTATAGTAAAAGACAGCAGACCTTCAAGAACCTGCCTTGCATCCATAACCCAGAACTGGACTTGCATTAACTCCCTGCCCCTTGCAGGCTTCGCTTCGATAGCTGCTGGAGAAAGACCTCTCTGCAGCAAACAGAGGTGACAGTAGCTCCAAGCAGCAGCAGCAGTAGTAGCAAGTTGACCTAGGGAAGGGCATTCCCAGGACAGAAAGCTGCAGGGATGACGTTGCAGGGAAGGCAGGCAAGCAGAACAGCTTCACCTTCGGAAGCGGGGAGGACAAGAATGGGAGGAAAGCCCGGGGCGCAAGGTACATTTGAAAGGATGGATGTTTGGCTCCGGACTTGAAGGTCAATTCGCTTCATCTTTCTCTACAGCCTTTTTTTTTTTTTTAAAGACGAACGATCTCGGCACGGAAGATTCAATTACGGGCACAGCTTAACTGCTACACCGCCTCTGATTATGCCAGGCGCGCGTACCACTCTCTCTCTCTCCCCGCACCACAATATTTGTTAATGCCCTTTTTGCAGTTCATGAATGTCAGCCTAACGCAACAACCAGGAAAAATCTCGGATGCAAACAAACCGGCAGTTTTCCCCGGCCACGTTTCCTGGTTCTCCTTGCAGTTACTTTGGCGGGTGCGGGGGGTGGGTGGGGTGGTCCCCTCCCCACCCATTTTTTTTTGTCGTTCAAAGCTGTTTGCCCAGCTGCGCCCAGGTGCGTGGAGCACGCCGGCCTCTCCCTAGGCAGGCCGTTCAGTTTCTTAGCCAACCAGCTAAGCGTCCATGAAAGCTTCCTTTCTGGTCTCCTCAGCCCCGCAGCCTGCGCGAAGCGGCCACCTTTTGCCTCCACTCCACTCCCCTCCACGCCCGCCGCTTGGGGGGCCGCCGAGTTCCCGTTTCGAGTTGTTAATCTGGAGAGATCAAACTCGCTTCGGTTCCCGGACTCTGTCCTCCGGTCACCCACCCCCCCTTTATGCGCAGGACTCCCGCTGCCTCCCCCTCTGGCCTAAGAAGGAATTGCAGGGGAATTTTTTTCTCGTCTCTTTCGCCTTCTTTGCCTGCGCGCAACAGTGTGGCACGAAGCACATGCCGAGGCGGCAAGAAGAAAGGCCGGCAGAAAGGGAGGGGGGGGGAGAGAAGAGAAATAAAGAAGGAGAGAGAAAAGGTGGGGTGGGGGGAGAGAGAGAGAGAGAGAGAATCTGCCGCAGAGAATCTGCTCCTCCAACCACCCGGCCCCCTCAATCTCCCGCGCCGCGCACCCTGCTTCTCTTCCCCCTCCCCTCCCCTCGCCTCCCAAGCTTCGCTCCCTCGCCTGCCTGGCCACAATTCTAATTGGCTACCGGCATTTGACAGGCGGAGCTCGCCTCGGGACGTGGACAATATATCCAGCACGAGTGGGAGGGCACAGAGCTAATTTCTGTCCCTGGGCAGAGCCCCGTTTCTTTCTTCCCACCCCTTGGCTTCTTCTCACCCGGGCACGCTCGCTTGCTCCCTTTTTCCTCTCTGCTGCCTCCTCGCCACCCGCTTCCCTTGTTTTCCCGAGCGTCCATCCGTCTCTTAAGTGAAACCGAGATACAAGCCGACGTCTATCTCTCTTTCTCTCTCCTGACAAGGATTTATTGAGAGGTTGGCGCCTTTCGGAAGGTGGGACGCTTAAAGCCGGCACACAAAGACCTTCGCTTTTCCTCTTCCCGAGCGCCTACCGGCACTTCAAGCGGCTACGAACATCTGTACTCTGGATTAGTGGCGAGCGCCGAACGATCCCGGTGGGCAAGATCCTCTTTCCCGCCCGCCCCCCCGCGAAAGCTTTTTCCTAAGGCGAACGAAGGAAGCTCCTGATTCATGGCTCGCGGGAAAGCCAAGGAAGGGGATGGCAACTGGAAGAAATTCATCTGGAACTCGGAGAAGAAGGAATTTTTAGGGAGGACCGGCGGCAGTTGGTGTGAGTATCTGCTCAGCCGCGATTTGCTTCTGGTGTTAAAACACGGGGCGCGCAGGCTCGAGGCGCGGTGTTAGTGGATGGCGTGGGAGGGAAAAGTCCTCCGTCTCGCGTGCCGGTGTGGATCGTCGGTCTCCGAGCACCTGACTCGCGGCAGCCGCTTTCCTTACCAGGCTGGCAGGGCAGGGATGCCATCGCCGTGGTGTAAATCTTGCGGATCGCTTTTCTTGCTCGAGATGGCTTGGCTCGCTTCCCTCGCTCCCCGCCCATCTTCCGTGCTGTCCGGTTTAAAAATACACACCAGACCTCCTCCTTCCCAGCTTTGAAAAGAAAGAAAGAAAAAATCAAACGTCCAGGAGGCTTTGTATGGGAGGTGAGAGGGATGAGCAATGGTCTTGTGCCCCCAGGGAGACTTTCCAGTATGGCAGAACCTTTCAGGAACTATGACAAACCAAGGAGGGCTGAGGGTTATTTTTAAGCCTCATATGTGTGAGTCAGTGGCTGAGTTCATGGAACATGCCAATTTCCCCACCACCACCACCAGCCAAACCAAGGCTAAGGCTAACTGCCCTTAACATGTGAACACGAACTGTTGTGTGAACACTGCCATCATTTGCTGCTTGTGCATTGTGCTTGTAAACGGATCTGATTGATTTCTTTTTGGGGAACGAGCTTAGTGGTGTTGCTATGGCAGACTTTCCTGGGAGAAACCTGGGACTCTGATTGCTTCTCTTTGCTTTCCCCAATCTGGGGTCCTCCAGATGTGATGCCAACATCCCCAGGTGGGTTGGGCAGGGTGATCAGAACTGACATTCGGTATCCTTGGAGGGCCTTCTGATCTGGGAAGGCTGGCTGCTTTGTCACCTTGCAGTGGACTTTCATCTCTGTGCTGCAGCCTGTTGCCTCTGCATTAAAAGAGCAGCCTGTGTTTCTTTTCATTTTCTCTTTTCCTCCTTTCCCCCCCCCCACCCCACCAAAAAGGTCACACTGAAGGGCATTGATAGACACGAACGCATCGTGACTGCGGGCAGGGCAGAGTGGGTAGGTGCCAGGAGAGAGGGGGCACCCTGCTCCCCCTCCTCCCACTACACTCCTTGTCAGCATAGCAGCCACTGCGGCTGCCTTTGCCTTGCTCAGGAAGGACACCACACAGGGAGAAGGACACACCAGCGAAGGGGCCTGGTATTTTCCTTTTGCTGTTCTAAAATGGCTACCAGAATCCTTGGGAATTGGGAACTGAAAAAAGAGAAGGCTCAGACTGTTTTCTAGCCCATCAACTCCAAAGGGTTAATAATGCATCAGAGCTCAAGGTTAGTCAAGGTGATACCTTCTGAGCAAAGAGGTAATGGCAGGCTTGTTTGATCCCTGGGGAAGCAGAGCAACTGCATTAAGGAGAATCCTGAATTGGCTTAAGAGAGGACCCTTTGGATGGACACACATCTCTTGAAAATCTGATTTGCTGGCTGTCCGTATACCTTCCCTGAGAGAGGAAGGTCTAAAGAGCTGCAGAGGTAGGAAAATGAGACAGAGGGAAAGGTCAGGTTGGAAAGCAAAAGAAGTTTAGAAATAATAAAGTCCTTGAAGGTTGTCTCTTAGCAACTAAACCTAGGCTGAATGGGATTTGAAGGTTCAGAACACACGCAGGCAAAAATGATTTAGTTTTTCACCCTTCCTCTTTACACTCACTCTATTTGCTGCTTGGTTTAGACATCCTTGCCTCAACCACCCTCTAGGAGTGAGGCCCTATTCATGGGCTCACCATTGACTCTGTGTTGCACAAGTCAGCTCAAGTACAAAAGTCATTTTCAAAGACTTACCATTCAAAAGTTCCACCTACTCCTCTGTCAATTTTAACAATTTATAAAACAGTATTAACTTCAGAATAGGCACTGTTGTCTTTCCTTGCTTCCCAGGCTTTATTTTAAATAGGCTTTTTGTGCCAGCCAAGAAGTGCTAAATGCTATTTATTTTCTAGTCGTTTCCAAGGGAAAAAGTCTGACAAATTTAATGTGGATTGTGCAGAGCACATTCAGGGCCTCTTACATTACAGTAATATGCTAGTTATGACTGTCCTTGAAGGAAAGGATAGGTTGCCCTTGAATCTCATCCTACCACTGCTGGAGTTTGAAACTTAAGTATCTCTGTAGATCCTGCAGAGTACAGTATCTAGAACATTCTAATCTCTTCTAAAGTTTTTGTGCAAATTAGAAACATCAACTATAACCAGAAGAAACAAATAGTTCTACGGAGTAAAAAATATATGTTTGTAATGAATGAGAATAGCTGTATGAAATAAGAGTTTAGAGAGGAAAAAGAAATGGTTAAGTGCATATCAAAATAATCCACACGTTAGTTTAAGAGTTCTAGTTAGAGAGCTATTTCCACCTGCATTTGCTGCCTGGGTGCCATTTCATGTTATGGTTGAATCTAACTAATGTCATCTTGGAAATGGCATATCCAAAATTTCTATGCTTAAATCCTTGAATCCGCATAAAAGGGAGATGAAAAATGGTTTGCAAAACAGTATTATTCCCATCATCACAAACTACGGCTTAGTTCTGACTGAGTTGATCTAGTTCTATTATTCCTGGGGTACTGGACTGTCATGTGATGCCCAATTACTGAGGGAACAATAAAATATCCCTTATATCCCTTATATCAGAGGAGGATCTTATCTCTGTACTAGATAGTACACTGCTCGGTTGCTTAAAAAATGCCATGTCTTTCCTTTTAGAACAGATTTCTTCTGTAGCCCCAGGAAGACAGTGGACCTTGAGGTTGTGGGTTACTATTAAGATCCTGATTAGGAATGTCATCTAAACACATGTCCCTTCACTGCCCTCCATATGCGCCACCCGTAGCACTCTGCTGTCAGCAGGTTTTCTCTAGTTCATTTCAACAGCACCTCCTATGACTGTACTCTGGAAAAAATGCTCAAATCTCTCTGACGTCACAGTTATTTGCCTACTGCTGCCTAGTTACTATAGAGTGTGTTAAACCCAGGAGTGCTAAAACTATTGTGCTGCTGGTCTCTCTGGATTACTTTCATTTTTCCCTTCTTTGGTGGAAAAACACCTTATTTTAATAGGACTTATCTCTTGCTCTGGCAGCTTGTAAAAGGAGAAAATTTTCTGTATATGCATTACTTATTGCTGCTCTTTTACAGTCGTTCTGTACAAATGTTGGTTCCAAAGATCGCTACTTTTAAAATGTAATTTGTAGTTTCACCGCCCCTTTTATATTCAAGAGCTGGATTGCTGGTAGGTTTGCGCTGAGAGGCTTTAGTACAACATGTAACACTGCTGCTAATCAGTTGAGATAATCCCTGTAAACTAAAAACTGATAAAACCAGATTTCAAAAACTGAAGTTCCCTGAAGTGGTATTACAAATAAAGTTTTACTCCTCTTCCTTGAAAAACAGCAACAACTTCCCACCCTCTCCCTCCCCCCCCCCCTGTTTTCTGTTACAGTGTTTTTTGGCATTAATCTGGCTGATTACAATTTGGTAATCTAAATGAGTGATTAATATGGAATAGCTTTCTTCATAGATTATATAAAAAGCAAAATATGAGGAAGCTGTTGAGAACTGAGTCTTCATAAGAGGATTTGAGTCCAAATAAATGTTGGGAAAGAAATTTTAAAAAATTGAAAACAAGGTGTTTAATTTAACTGTTACAGCGAGTTGGGTGTGAGTTGAATGTGATTAATGTCAATAGTTGTCTCTTATTCCTTCATTTATTTGATTTATATTGTGCATTTTGTAGAGAAGTACTCTATCCTCCTATGTTTTCCCACAACAGCTATTCCATGAGGTAGGTTGGGCTGAAAGAAAATGGTTTGCCTAAAGTCATCCAATAAACTTCCTGAAACTCTCCATGCTTGGTCCAACACCCTAACAGCTACATCACCTTGTTACTATATTTAGGGTTTATATTCCCTATCTCCCAGTGGTCCAGTTTTGGAGTATAAGTCATTAACACTGAGTTTACTAGCAGAAGGAGTTATGTTGGAGCTGGGAATACCACTGCTCCCGCGTACCTTTAAGGACACAGATTTAACTATGCATCATTCTGGTTCTAACAATATCAGTCTGTCTTCCTCAACATTATACTTTTAGATGTATTGGATTATAATTCCCACAATATGCAACAAGCCTTTCTAAGTAAATGTATTTAGGATGGTAGTTTCTATGAGAAGTAATTCACAACGTTAAAAAATTATTCTGTTCTGATCTCTTTAAATGTAGGTGCCATTGCTTGAATTTGCTAGCTTTTCTTCATAACAATTGGCTTTAATGCAGGGGAGAAATTCAGCAGGTTCTGGAGAACTGGTAGTGGATATTTTGAGTAGTTTGGAGAACCGGCAAATACCACCTCTGGCTGGCCCCAAAGTGGAGTGGGAATGGAGATTTGGCAATATTCTTCCCCCAGGAGTGGGGAGGGAATGGGGATTTTGCAGTATCCTTCCCCTGCCATGCCCACCAAGCCACACTCACCAAGCCACACTACGCCCACCAAGTCATGCCCACAGAACCAATAGTAAAAAAATTTGAATTCCACCACTGCTTTAATGTTAATTTTAATGGGACCTGTGCTAATAATCTTGAAAAGATGATGTGTATTCTAGTGGCCTATTAACCCTTTGTCCTTAATAGCAGTATTTGTTCTGTCTTGTCACAGTTAAGATCCTCCTCTTCTACCTGATCTTCTATGGCTGCCTGGCAGGCATCTTCATTGGGACCATTCAAGTCATGTTGCTCACTGTCAGCGAATTCCAGCCCAAGTATCAGGACCGAATAGCACCCCCAGGTAACAATGAGAAGATGGCTGGGTAGACTAATTACATGCCCCATTGCAGTGGGATGGATAAGGGTTTGCCTTTGGGGCTGTGCAGGGTTGTAGAGATAGGACAATTACTTTTTAACTATCTCTTTCAAAAAAATTCTGATATTCTCTATTGAAAGAGAGAGAGAAAGAAATCATAAGAACTGCTAAAACAATTTTCCCCAATCTTGTATTATGTAGACATACTGGACATTCTATCATCATCATATTGCTAAGAATAATGCTAAAGGAAATGTAATATATTTGAAGCATATCAAAAATAGATTTGAAGCATGCCAAGTTGAGGAAGCTGGTTTAAAGTCAGGGAATTATTTAACAGTTAGATATCATCCTGGAAATATTACTTTACCTTCTGCATCATAAGGTAAGTTGTCCTTCCAGTTCTACGTTTTCATCTCATATTATTCTACATTTCATTCCCAGGCAGTGTGCTTAAAAAGTCACAGTTAAGACATATATGAATGACTGCCAACAATTCAACAGTTAATTACAACCTTATTGTCCCTCCTCCTGCTTAAATGTTATACAAGTCCCTTCAGCCCACTCATTTAATCCATATCTTTCTTAATTTTGAAATCCATAAATCATCAATTCATTTCTATATAAAATAGTCAGCCTTTTAGAAAACGTTTTGTTTTTTTCTCTGACCAAATGGTCGGTTTTGCCATTTCTTCAAATTCTGACATTTTCACAAACTATTTCTCCATTGTGGGAATTTTCCCCATCATCATACAATTTACCATGAGATTCTTTTCCTAACATTTGCTTCTTCAACTCATGCTATTTTTAAAAAAAAAAAAACCAAGCACCTTCTATAGATTTCCTGTCCTGCTCCTAATTTGTAAAATCATTTTCTATCCAGGCTTCCAACCATATTCAGGAGAGGGAAAACATTTTCATTGCTTTATCTGTGGAAGAAAAAAGAACATATTTTTCAAATTCAGTACTTCCATAGTTCTAAAGTGGCTAAAGGGGAGCTGTTCTTTGCCATTGCAGCATTCTGTAAGGGAGAGATATCAAACTGCTTTTGTTTGTAATTTACCATACTCCTGTATTTTTTCCATTTTAATCACTTAATAATCATTTAATCATTTAATAAACATTAAATCATTTAATCATTTAATTTTAGATCATTGGTGATCTAAAATAGAAGATTGGCTGGAGGCTAGGCAGTTATTGTTATCTAGCCCTACAGGACCTAAGTATTTTACAAAGCCTTTCCCCCCTCTCTTCTCTGGATCTACTTCTCTTCTGTTATCCTCCAGATATATCTAATTATATCTGTCTGAATTAGAATCTGAATTTGGTGCAGCTCAGGTGATTTAAAAAAAACACACACCACATAATGTAAACTTTTAATTAGGAAACATCTTCTCGTTTCTTTTCATATTATTAATTTGTACCATACCTAAATGGGAGAAACTGAGAATGATGTCAGTCCTATTCTACTCCTGCTTCGTTACTCTGATTCATAGAAGTTTTCCACCTGGCTGATAAAGTGAAGAGGATGGTAACAAAAGCCAGAGAGTGCCTCTAATGATTGACATTCTACAAATGTAAACAATGGATTTGGGTAGGAAATTTCAACAGAAGCAAAATAGGGATTTATAATGTAAATGGCCAATTGAACAGTAACACTCAGAGTTGCTGTGAGTTAGGCAGCGTGTATATTTCATAACTAATAATAAATTAACATCTTGAAGGGGTGTTTCAGAGGACCTCTGGAGAAGAAAGGGCAAACTGAAGATGGCTCAACTGAAAGTGGAGCCAACAACAACCACAGCAGAATGAAAAGCTGGCAAATAGTCTGTCTCTTTGTAATTCTTCTCCGGACAAGGAGAGGTCTTAAGATTGCCCACAAGTGCTCCATACAGTTGCTCTTTGCATGAGCAGTCTCAGGAAGATTTAGAGCTCTAGGAGAAGGGGGCATACACAACAAAGGAATTGAACAGTCAGTACCTTCTAAAGGGCACTGAGTTTGCACACTTCTTTTTCTAATCATGCTCAGAAATGTTAGAAACCTTTGGATTCGCAGGTTTTACAGCAATGAGTCAGTTTCTTTTAATACTTAGCAAAAGAAGTTTTAAATATACATTTGAGGATTTACGTACTCTTCAGAGTATTAGACACACTTTTTCCCCCCTAAAAGAGGATGGAAATGTTGGTGTGTCTTATACATTGAATACAGTCATTTTTGGCCTCCCAAAGCCCTGCCCCGCACATCCCATTTTTGCAAAAAACGGGCCTGTTTTTTGCAAAGCAGGGCGTGCAGAGGCTTTGGGAAGCCTGCAGAGTGCTTCTGTGCGCTGGGGAGGGCAAAAACATCCCCATTTTTGGCTTCCCAAACCCCCCACGCATCGTGTTTTTGCCCTCCCTAGCCCCCAGGAGCACTCTGCAGGCTTCCCAAACCCTCTGCGTACTTTTGCGAAAGGGTTTGGGTGCAGAGGGTTTGGGTGGCCTGCAGAGTGCTCCTGGGGGCTGGGGAGTACCTTTCTTTGCTTACCTCTTCAAAATCCTGGTGCATCTTATACACCGGTGCCTTATAGTCTGAAAAATACGATAATTATTTTTTTCCCTTTTTGGAATAAACAGCAAATGAGGAATTAGAACTTTGATTTTGAAAGTTACAAACTGACTAGATGTACTTGAAATAAGAGTTTAGAAATTAATCATCAGAATACTTTGTGTGAAAGAATGTTTAGGTTTTGAATTTTCTTTTTAAAAAAACATGATAGGCTGAGACTTTGAAGGTTGGACGTTAGAGGGAACCAGAAGAAACTAGCGTACAATTATAGAGGAAGAACACTTGAATTTGACTTACTAATAAGAACAGTTCAAAATATTTTAACTGCTAAAGGATATTTTTGAACAATGGTCCTAGACGTTTATTTTAAAATATCTGCCATTATAGACAGACTGTATAGCAGAGATGTTATGGAAGAGGAAGACATTTTACTGAACACGATTGAGATAGACACAGAGAACTGTTGGCAGAAAAAGATCTAGCGGTCTGCCTTTTGAGGTTTTTATTTTTAAATTTTTGTCAGACGATAAATATGTGTTTATCCCAAGAATGTTTAAACTCAGTTCCAGATCCACCACCCCTTCTGGAAGTTAGTTTCAAGCTTCTCTTACTGTTTCTGTGAAATAATATTTTCTAGCATTACTCTTGTCCTTCCTGTCAGTTTGAAGTTATGCCCATGTTCTTGATTTTTGCTTAATATTGAAAATTATTCCTTATATAACCTATATAACCTCATTCAATATATTTAAAGGTTTCAATCATGTCTGTCCGTCCCCTCACCCCCTTCATCCATGTCCTCAAGGCTGTGCATATTCAGTTCCTCCAATCTCATCTGATATGTTTGGTCCCACAGAACTTGCATCATTTTTGTTCCCGTCTCTGGACTCACTCAATCTTATTAATATCATTTTTAAAGTGAGATCTCCAGAACTGGACACAGTATTCCAAATGAGGTCTGACTAAAGCCCTATATAGTGGGATTGAGACCTCCTTTTTCCTGCAACTGATCCCTCTAGTGATGCATCCTATAATTTTGTTTGCCTTCACAGCTGCCTGGCCACACTGTTTGTACATTTTATAGTCAACTTCTATGAGCACACCTAAATCCTTTTCTTCTATTGTTCTGTCTAACAACACTGTATCCACAATGCTATACCATGCCGGAGGATTCATTTTCCCCAAGTGCATAATCTTACATTTAGAAACATCAAACTGAAGTTTCCACATTCTTGACCTATGTTCCAGCAATGCCAAGTCATTTTCCACATTATGAATACCCCAAAGGAACATGAACTCTATTACCCACTTTGTGTCATCAGCAAAAAGACAAATCTTACCTAACAATCCTTCTGTTAAATCCCTTACAAACACGTTGAACAGAACAGGACCTATGGCTGAGCCTTGTGGTTCACCGCTTATGACGGGTCTCTATTCAGACAGTGTCCCATTAATAATCACACACTGGGATCTATCCCTGAGTCAACTTCCTACCCACTGAACTATCCAATGGGTAAGCCCTAGCTGAGGGGTCTGCAACCTTAAATACTCAAAGAGCCATTTGGACCCATTTCCCACAGAAAAGAAAATACCGGGAGACACAAAACCTGGGTGGGTGTGGCCAACTCAATGTCACTCACTTTCACCAGTCATATGACACACACACCCCAGCCATGCCTACCCAGCCGGTCATTAGGGCAAAGAACCAGTTGTTAAAAGACACCGAGAATCATAAAATCCTTTTGACATCTCGTTCTCTCCCCTCCCTCTCTCTCTCTTCCTCTCTCTCTGTATTTCTCTCTCCCACTCTCTCTGTATCTCCCTATCTCTGCCCTGGCCGCTTCTCCATCCCCCACCATCACCCTTACCTTCTCAGGCCAGGTAAGGAGTGACTGGGAGGGGAGGGCAAGGGGTGGAGCCAGCCAGTGGTGGAATCACCTGACAGGGAGCCACAGCAGAGGGCCCAAAGAGCTGCATGCGGCTTCAGAGCTGCAGGTTGCTGAACCCTGCCCTAGCCTGTACAACATTTTATGAGCTCCTTATGTGGAACTGTATCAAATGCTTTGCTACAGTCCAGATGGGCTATGTCCACAACACCATTTTCATCCAAACATTTGTGATTTAAAGAAGTCAGTCAGATTAATTTGACATGATCTCTCTCAGCAAAGCTATGCTGTTTTGGGTTCATCAAGTTGTGTGCCTTTAAATGTTTCTTAATCCTTTTTTTTCAGGAGTGATTCCAGTAACTTCACTACTATAGATGCTAAGCTCACAGATCTATAGTTTTCAGATTCTTCCCTAGCTCTAATGGATAAGTACAATATTAGCTGTTCACCAGTTCTGGGGAACTTCACCTGTTAGAAGAGACTGGTTACACAGATCAGTAAATGGTCCAGCGAGCACACTTAGAAGTTCCCTTCAGATTCTGGGATGATTATCATCTGGACCAATTGTTTTATTAAGCTTTCAGTAGACTATCTTAGCTGCCACCTCCACCTCTAGGAAAAGAATCTGTCCTGCTAGGACTAGTATGATCCTCCAACCTGTTTTTGTTCCTGGCATCTACTTCTGAAAAGCCTGAGCAGAAGTATTTGATTAAGTGAGGGGTGTCAAAAACTCGATTTCATTGAGGGCTGTATCAGGGTTGTGTTCGACCTTGGGGGGCCGGAGTGGGTGTGGCCAGGGTGGGTGTGGCCAGGGTGGGTATGGCCAGCTTGACATTACTTGTATCGGGGTCACCTTTGGAGGCCTGTCAACAAAAATGGGCTCCCAAGCTCCGTTTTCAGCTACGACGGCCTCCTGCAACCCTCTACCAGTGAAAATGGAGCTCAAGAGGGCTGCACAAAGCCCTCCCAAGCACTGTGGGCTGGTCCTTCACTGTTTCCAGGGTAGCCCCATGGGCCAGATCTAATCACCCTGTGGGACGATCTGCCCCCCCCCCCCCGCCCCCAGGCCTTGAGTTTAACATCCCTGGTTTAGGTAGTTTGCTACAGCCAGGTTTCCCTTAAAATAAGAATTGTTTGCATTTTTGAATTTGGTGATTGAACTGTTTTTTTCCTCCTTCTGACATTAATGTACCTAAAAAAGGTTTTGTCTCCCTTTTTAATAGTTGTAACCAGTTCCTTCTCTTTCTGTGCTTTAGCAGCACTAATAACTTTTTCGGCTTCCTTCTATAGCTTCTTATACACCACTCTATCAGCTACATTTCTGCCATTCTTATAATTCCATATGCTGATTTTTTTTCTTCATTACTATCCTATGTACATCTGCTGTGAATCAGAGTGGGTTTCTCTGTCTTTTGCTTTTAATAATGTGCCTCTTATAGAAACTAGTTGTCTTGAAGATGGCAGATTTAATTAGTGTCCACTTACTGTGTACCAAGTACTGATTTCTGTCACTTTATGCTACCCTTCAAGTTTATGATTTAGATATTCTCCCATTTTAGTAAAAAATTGTCTACTTAAAACCTAAAACCTTAGTTGTAGTGTATGTTATATCAGTTTTAGTTTTAATGTCAAACGAAAGGCACTGGTGATCACTGTAAGCTAATTTTTTTTTTACTCTAATCCAATTTGTCAAAAAATAAGTCTAGAATATGGTCCCCTGTTGTTGCGCACTTTACTAACTGTTTTAGAGAGGCATTATTTAATGTGTCTCATTTAATACTCCTAATATCTTTGCTCCTCCTTGTAAGTGCATTTGAAAGATTCCAGTTAATGTCGGGCACATTGAAGTCACCTATGATTATAACCTATCTTTTTATTTCCATCTGAGTTATCTCCTCAACCAGAATGCTATGATAATCCTTTGAACGTCCTGGAGCCTATATATGATACAATCCTGATTGCTGATCACTTTTTAGCTGTAAGCAAACCCAGAAGGTTTGAACTAGATCGTGTCTTTTCTGAATTACTTGGTAGAATTACTGGTAGTATTGCTTTTATGCCCTTCTTGACAAATGGCAACTAACCCCCCCCCCTTTTTCTAGCCTGTCTTTTTTGTATAGTAAAGCCTTTTTGTATAGTAAAGCCTGTTATACTTATATCCCAGTCATTGGAATTCCTGAACTCTGTAATTGGAACAAGATCCAAGTTATTCTTGTATATAACATCTGTTAGTTCACAAAGTTTGTTACCTAAATTGCAAGCATTAGTGCACATGATATGGCACATACTATCAAAAGTTTGAGTTTCTTAATTGAGATTGAGATTGATCTCAAAGTGGATTGAAAAATGACAGGCTGCAAGCATGATATAAAAACTGGACATACAAATGAAGTCAACTGATATCTTAATAGTGAAAGGAGATATAAAAATAACAAACAAAACGAGTGACCTGGATAACTTTCCTATATTGGATTTACAAAAGAGACTTGTTAAAGCTTTGAAGAATTTTATGAGAACAGGTTTTGAAGAGACCAAAGATCAAGATTGTTAAAAGTAACCAGAAGGCATATAAAGGTGGTTTAGTTGATCAGGGTTAAAATAGATATGTTATTATCTCTGGTATCCCTTTTAGCTAATCAGGATTAAATTACAATGCTTTAAGGATTTATTTATAGATAAAAGATGGAATATGAGAAAATGAGATCATTTATTGTATTTTAAAGAAGGTAATAAATTATTAAGATTGTTTATACTCATTGTGATAAATGGGAAAATCATTTCTTCATCTATTTCTTTGGTCTTTTTTGTCATATTCTTTTTTCTACTTTTTTTCCTAATTTTCCTTTCTTTTCTGTATGTTCTGTAATTTTTTTTTACTTGTGACCTAATGCCTGATACAAATATGCCTATGATGACATTTGTTTGATAACATCATTAAATATCACCCCCGACCTTCATGGATTACTATGCTTGGTTTTTTCCATCCTCCAAGTAAAAAGAAAGATAAACAGGAGCTGATAGGGAAATATAGTAAGCAGCATATTGGCAAATAGATGTTCCATGTGGTTTTATCCTTTCAGTAGTTTTCAATGAATACCACAGAAATTGGAGTTTTAAAAATATTCTGTACATTATATTTAAATAGTGTTTGAAACTATTCATAATAACTGTCTTGACATTGTGTGTGTGTGTGCGTACACACACACACACACACACACACACACACATCAGGGTCACTGATGCTGCAAAGTTTATCAAAACCCAGGGAAAAAATTTCAAGACAGAATTCAGTTTCCTTGTAATATCAAAAGTCATCTTTATAAATTCTAAGTATTTTATTTCTATTGTTTTTAAGATAGTGACAAGAAATTAAAAAAAGAACACTGCAAAGATAAAAATACATATATTTTATTTATTTTCATCCTGCTTTTTTTTTTGATAAATAAGTCAAGATGGTGAATAAAAATGAAAGAAAAGCAGAGCATGCGGAAATGTTTGCCTTACGATTTTCATCAACTAGTCTATTCTATTCCTACAGTTATCTACTGTTTGCATCAGTTCTCTTTATTTGGAATCAATCAATTCATGCTTGTAACCACTGCATTTATTAATAGAATTATCCATCGAAAGCTTTTCACTTGGTTTCATTTGTGACTCATGGTTCTTGAAACAACTAGGAAGAGAAATACTCTAATCCAGAGATAAAACTCACAGACTATCTATCAGTTCCTGAATCTAAAGCTTGCGTAGAAAAGTTGTCAAGTTAGACTAGAGCCTTCTAGGACTGTCTCACCCTGACAGAAGAATGAGTCTTTTGTTAGTAGAACCAATCTGCTACTCTATCTGATAAATATTCTTTAATTCCTTCAAGCACAGAGTATGCCTTACACATGCTGCTGTGTAAGGTGCCAACTCCAATCATATGGGGGACGAAATCAGGCAAGATTCACAAGAAATATGTAACAATATGCTTTTAATTTTAATTTTAAATAGTCTTACAATTTTGAACAGTCAGTGTGTGCATGTGTGTATGTAAATGTATAAATTTGATTTGCACTGATTTGAATGAGCTATTGACACATTATTTATTTCCTGAATTCCTTCTCAACATCAGTGTAACTTTCTCATCCTGTTTCTGACCACATACCCATTCTGCATTGTTAGCTTATGATTACAGAGAAGGGTAGGGCTGCTGGAAGGAGTTATTCTTGTTTGCCCTTTAGCAGTGCCAAGCAAGAATTATTTGTTTTTGTAGCCGTAGCCATGTAAAGCAAACTTACAGAAGGTAAGAAATGAAGAATTAATTTGCTAAATTTTAGCATGAGTTCACTTGACAAATAAATTACATTGGATTACTGTTCTATGTTTAATAGTCAGGATTTTGTCAAGCACTCAATTTGTTCAAATTCATTTCATTATTAACAAAATGTAAGTTTTATTCTAATGTATGAATCACAGAATGAATTCTTTTACATCAAAGGCAGCCACCCCACTCTCGGCACAGTATTAAGTTGTAGGTTGGGGACAATGAAGAGGTTGTGATGTGGGTTGAGAAATGTGTGGAGGTTTCAAGAGGTGCTGCATGGATCAGGGAAAGTCACAGGAGGAACACCAATTGGAAAGAGTGCATGGGGATGTGTGAGAGATGGATCAGGGAAGGCACGGGGTTGGGTAGCACAGGTCAGAGGAGTGCATAGGTGACACAGGCCGGGAAAAGTTTGTGGGGTTCATTCATCCCTGTTCCTCCCTTCCTTTTCCAGCAGGCAAGTAAGTGGCTGCTGCTGAGTGCTAAATGAGAGAGGAAGCAAGGGATTGTCAGACTGACTGGGAAACTGTCACCAAATATTGAAAATGAAGATTACATGACTACAGCAGCAGCCCAGCAATAGTTAGTAGCACTGAAGCAGCCACAACTTCCCCAAATTTCATTCCCTTGGGAATGATAGGTCTAGGATTTTGACACATTCTCTAAGGTAGCCCCTTTGAAATAGCTTGGTTTGTTGACTTATGATGCACCGTTTTGCTCAGGTAAAGGTTATGACAACAACAGTTTTAATAATATAAAGAAACACAGCGACCTGGGTTGATTTGTTTTTTCATAATGCAATAAATACAGACTTAGCTAAAGTAGCTAAAACTATATTTATTGCATTTCTGAGAAAAAGGAGAATATAAAGCAGCTTCTCCGGTCTCGTGTCATGTCTTTCTATATCTCTGCCATCTATGTCTATCTGTCTATCTATCTATCTACCTCCTACTTACCTACCTATCATTAAAACTCTGATTTCACTAACCTTTAACTGTGTGAAATGATGTACCATAGGACTATGGGCTATCTCACAGAATGCATCCAAAATGCATAACCCATGGCTCACATGGAATTCAAATTTGGCAAATTTTATAAAACATTTTATGACATAAACATTACCATAAAGTAATTTATGACATAAAACATTTCCTGTGGTCAGCTGGTGATGTTCCAGTGTGCTATACAGTTCAACATGGGATGCTTTCAAGGCAGATGCATCTCTGAAAACCTTCTTGAACTTTTTTTTTTTAAAAAAACTTTTCTATTATATTAGAAACTGCAATTTTTGCAGGCATTGAGAAATCAGGTAAGGAAATCTCTCTGAATGGGTGACCCAATGGGGCATGGGTTATCCAGTTGTATATACAATATAATCTCTAGCTATGGGACTAATGGGAGTTGTAGTCCAACCCAATAAGACAAGTGTAAAAAGAATGTGCCAAGTATATTGTGCTTTTCTCCTCCCTAAATGGAAACTGAGAGTCCCAGACAATATAGAGTATCCAGGGAACTGACTGGCTTGGACAAACAATATTACATTTGTATCTGGCCAGCATCCAAAACAATCCAAGTGTAAAGATGAGGCCATCTAGTTTCAACCTCCCCCTCCCCTCCAGTTGTCTCAGTGCTTCCATTGGTCACAGGTTTGCATGTACTTGGCATGCAAAACTGAGTTGCATCAGGTGCCTTCCTAGCTGGAACACAGAATCAGTTCCTTTGCAAAAATGTAATTCAGAGCCAGCCACTATGCCAGTAGGAAGGTACAGGTCATCCTCTACTCCCTCCTATACTTCCAAAGAAATTACCCATTAAAAGAAAAGGTATACATTGGGAGAAATAATATGCAAGAAAATGTAGCCAGAACAAAATGTAGTTTCTTACCCTATATGCTGGAATTTCAGTTCAAACTAGCTTTCATTGCCGGTTGCATAGACAGAGATCTGGCTGGGATAGGATGGGACTGGAAGCTATGCGCTGAGTGCACTGAAATGCTGGGAGCTGAGATGTCATTGGCTTTTGCACAATTTGAGCAGGATTAGAAGACAGTCATTGTGGTAATAAACTTAAACCATTTTACTGAAAGTCCCTAGGATTGAATCAAAAATCAGTAGTGTGGGAAGCTGCTATTTCTACCTTATGTTTTGCTAAATCGCATTCAAAAGAGTGCATATTTTGCACTCTTTTTTATAAAACTAAATGTTTGAGGGGAATGTATATAAAATTACCATATGCTTTGTTGTGTGACTGAGGCTGATGTGGAAACAGAGCAGTACAGACATAAATCTAAGAAATTTGACATTCATAATTAGTTTTACTTCTCCCAACATCCATCTGAAGCTTAGGATGGTAGCAAAGGCTGGCTGGTTGACTAAATTATTGGCACTAATTGAGTGTCTGAAACCGAGGCAAATGTGAGAAGTCAATAATATGCTAGCATTTCTCTAGTCTGTAAAATACATTTGGAAACTAGAATGTTGTTGTTCCTTAGTAAGACCATACCTGGAATACTACATCCACTTTTGGTCACTACATTGTAAAAAAGATGTTGAGACTTTGGAAAAAGGGCAAAGAAGAGCAACTAAGATGATTAAGGGCCTGGAGATAAAAGGGTATGAAGAATGGTTGCAGAAATTGGGTATGGCCAGTCTAGAGAAAAGAAGGACTAAGGATGACATGATAGCAGTATTCCAGTATTTGAAGGGCTGCCAAAAGAAGAGGGGGGGTCAACTTGTTTTCCAAAGTACCAGAAGGCAAGAGAAGAAACAATGGATGGAAACGAATCAAGGAGAGAAGCAACCTGGCATTAAGGAGAAACTTCGTAACAGTGAGGATGATTAACCAGTGGAACAGCTTGCCTTCAGAAGTTGCAGGTGCCACATCACTGGAGGTTTTTAAGAAAAGACTGGACAGTCACTTGTCTGAAATGGAACAGGGTCTCCTGCTTGAGCAGTGCTTGGATTAGAAGACCTCCAAGGCCCCTTCCAGCTCTATTCTGATTGATTGGATTATAATTTGAACTACAACAATATTTACTGTTATATTGTAGAAGATACAACAGCAAACCATGTTATAATTCAAATGATCTCTTACAGTATGTCTGGCGTGGTACAGGTAGTCCTTGCTTAACAGCTATCCTGTTTGAAGTTATGTTGGTGCTGAAAAAGTAAATTTACAACTTGTTCTTGCGTTATGATAGTTGTAGCATTCCTGTGGTGATGTAATCGTGTAGTGGTACTTTGCAACTGGAGGGTATTTATAACCATCTCCTTGGCCTGCAGTCATGTGATCACCATTGGCGAGCTTCATGGCCAGCTTCTAACAAGCAGAATCAAGGAGAAGCTCCCAACCAGCATGGGGGTATACAAAAACAGAATGTTCTAGAACGTGTTTGCTGGTTAATTGCAATACAGGAAAGTCATGAGGGGTTGTAAATAGGAATTAGCAAATAAGATACCGTAGTAGTTGTTGTTATTATTATAATACCCCGTTTCTTTTCCTCTATAATCTTTCAGTTATGCTTCCTTTCCCCACATCAAACCCCAGTCTACTAACTGCTGTATCTGATGTTCTAGCCAAAAATATATTCGATGTTGGGATGCATGTACAAAGGGAGGGATGGATATTTTTAACATTGCTGTTTATATCAGTTGCCTATACTCATAGAAAGACTTCGATTCTAAAAAAAAATAAGACTCAGAAGACTCATATACAGCCTTTGCCATGCATTTAGCAACCTAATCCAAATGCAAAAAAAATACCAGGTAGTCCTTGACTTACAGCTACAACTGAGCCCAAAATCTCGGTTGTTAAGTGAGAGATTTGTTGTGAGTTTTGCCCCATTTTATGACTTTTCGTGCCACAGTTGTTAAGTGAATCGCTGCAGTTGATAAGTTAGTAACCTGGTTGTTAAGTGAATCTGGTTTCCTCATTGCCTTTGCTTGTCAGAAAGTTGCCAAAGGGGATCACATGATCCTGGGACACAGCAAAGGTCATAAATATGAACCAGTTGCCAAGCATCTGGAGAGCCTGGATAGCTCAACAGGCTAAAAGCAGACTAAAGCCTGTTATTAACATCCAGCTGTCTGCAATTACACACGTTCGAATGTCACCAGGCTCAAGGTTGACTCAGCCTTCCATCCTTTCTAAGGTAGGTGAATTGAGGACCCAGTTTGTGGGGACAATAAGCTGACTTTGTATAAAAAATATACAAAAGTATGAGGGCTATTGCTTAACACACTGTAAGCCGCTCTGAGTCTTTGGAGAAGGGCGGCATATAAATCTAATTTTTAAAAAAAGCATCTGAATTTTGATCACATGATCATATCCTGGGAATGCTGCAAAGATCGTAAGTATGAAAAACAGTGATTAGTCACATTTTTCAGGGCTGCTGTAACTTTGAATGGTCACTAAACAAACTGTTGTAAATCGAGGAATACCTGCATAGTGCCTCTTTTCAAAATTTCTTTTCACATAAGGACATTTCCCTGAAATATGACAGATATTTCTGAATCACAGGCTATATGGCCAGAATCTCTATGTCAGGACTTTGTGGACAAGAACAAAAAGGCAGTTTTACTAAGGAAGAAGTAGATTTAAACACTCTGGATCTTCGTGGATTGCTGGTTATCAATCAGTTGTTAGAATATAGTTTACATCTTTCTCTCCTGTTCTTGGAAATGCTCCATTGCCACAAGTCCTATTAGTTATCTTCTCTTCCTGTAGGTTAACAGCTATTTTTCTTTTCTTTCCAGGATTGACAAATATTCCCCAAGTCCTTAAAATGGAGATTACTTTCAACCCTTCTGATCCAAACTCATACAAGCCATATGTAACCCAAATTGAAAAATTCTTAAAGGACTATGAGAGTGTTAATCAGCAAGACATCAATTTTGAGAATTGTGGCAGTGAGTAGATGTTATTTCATTTGCATATATTTTTATTTTGTTTTTGTTTGATCAATCTGAAAGTTTGTTGATGGTCTTAAAGCTGGCAGTCTCTTTTATATCTAATATTCCAAGTGTCCTTGAAGAAGCTTCTTTGTAAAAAGACAAGGTTCCTATAACCTTCAAGCCAGGGATAAAATGTTCCTGGTTTGGACCGGTTCAAGCGAGTAGGTAGCGATGGCGGTGGGCAGTTCGGAGAACGGGTAGCAAAAATCCCTGCCCCCGCCCCCCCATGTGATCATCAGAACCTTTTTTTTCTTCTAAATGGCTCTGACGAGCCAAGCTCTGATGACCCCAGCTGAGTTGCCTGCTAATCGGTAGCAAAAACCCCTCCCCCTCCCCCCCCTCAGCTTGCTTACCTTAGCTGCTGGTCGCAATGCCTTGCTGTAAACCCTGCAATCCATTGCATCAGCAAGCAACTGAATCTCCCTGCCTGCAATCAAGCAGGCAGAGAGTTGAAGTCTGTAAGTCTTAAAGTTGCCAAGGTTGGAGACCCTTGTTTATTGGGTAAGTTTTTTTCCCCTTTGGGAGCTTTAAAAAAATAGTTAATTGGGGGTTTGTTTTAATTGTTTTTTTTAGACCTAGCCATTTAAAGTTTAGGAAGTTTTAAATTTAGCTGCTTTTATAGAAAAATAAAAATAAAATAAAATAATACTTGTGCAGCTTTCTGAGATTTAGTGTGTTTCTGTAGTGTTTCCCTCTAACTACACAAACACACAAAATCTCACAAAGCTGTATGAGGAATTTTGTGTGTGTAAAGTGTGAAAGTTGGTTTTTTGGGCTTTTTGTGGCTTTGTGAGGTTCCTGCTTGTTGCAGAGTCCATTTTGGGTCTAGCACAGCTGCTTTTATACTGTGGGTGAGCCAGTTGTGTTGTGTTGTGTTGTGTAGGTTAAAAAAGGGCAAAGAAGTGACATTGACTTGGCCACGCCCACCTGACCAAGCCATGCCCTCCCAGTCACCTTACCACCAAGCCCCGCCCACTAATTAAGCCACACCCACAGAACTGGTAGCAAAAAAATTTAGATTTCACCCCTGCTTCAAGCTGCTTATTTCTATGTGCAACCATTTTTAAATATACCAAGACTGAGAAAAATGTATGACCAGGAGCATTATATGCTTTGGTATCGGTGTGTGTTGTGATGCAATTGCTGACAAAAATGTACCATTTGAAGAGATGCAAAACTGTGAAATACATATTCCACTGTTATTCTTATTAAAAATAAAATAGAGGAGGAGATCTGTTACTTTCTGGGTCTTAAGGCAGTAACCATTATACATTAATTTAAAATTTTAATTAATTAATTATTTTTTTAAAAGGTGGTATGGACTACAATGTGTATAGGTATTATTGACATCTCCTTCTTTCTCCCCCAATCCACACCATCAGCTGAACCTGCTCCTCCCAAAGACAGAGGACCTTTTGATGGCTCTCAAGGTGCCATGCCGTCTTGCAAGTTCTTTCGCAGTTGGCTGGGAAATTGCTCTGGCATAGATGATCCTACTTTTGGTTACGAAGATGGCAAACCATGTGTCATCGTCAAACTTAACAGAATCCTGGGTTACATACCTAAGGCAAGTATTACTTTTCTTTTTATAAGATGCGAGATAAATGTAGGCAACATGATTTCATAGGAAAATAATGTATCTCTGCTTGGACAAGCTTGTTTCTTTCTCTCTCCCAACTGAGAATTGTTCATCCAATAGTCATCCAGCAAAGCAATAATTAATACAGTCTTTGAAGAAGTTGGAAATCTTGATAAATAAAATGGTAGTGATTCTATACAGTATTTTCACTGATCGATCTCTTAAACAAAAAAGAAATACTTCTGGAAATAACTGCATCTATAGTCTTATTTGATATTTTTACAAATTTTAATATGTGCTGTAATGTAAACAGATATTCTAATACAATCTGATGTCTAGACCATGGTCACTAAACCCTGAAGCCCAACATTGCCCAACTTCTGGGTGTTTCAGCTAAAACCATCCTTAGTCTTGATCATTTGATTTCTGCTTTTTCAAATGCCCTCCTACCCCAATTTTCTGATAGAAGTTAGAGCTACCTGTGTAGAACAAGAGATTGGCAGGTTTGACCACAGAATAGCAGTGATTAGGAGCAGCAAATGCAGAGATAAATGCTATGTATCTTTCTCCAACCTCATGTAGATTCCTTTCCTTCCCTTCTCTTCCCTTTCCTTAGCAGCTTCATTTTCAAACTGTTAGTTAAACAACTGCCTATAGAGGATATAATATATGGGAAATAAATATATTGGATACAGGAGTTATTTAGTAGCAGCAACTTGGAAATTAGTTAAAACTTTCTTGAAATGTGTTTCTTTTCTTCAGCTTCCACAAAATGATTCCATCCCATCTGAGCTGCTGGCAAAATATAATCCCAATGTCATTCCCATTCATTGCACTGCTAAGGTAAAACAGTTAATCCTGTTAATGAAATGTGTTGTCTGTAGGATCTGTCTTAAAGAGTGTCCTGGTAGTTCAAATATTACTGCTAGCTTTGATCAGGCATTAGAATCATATTTATTATTAGTGCTAAAAGACTGTGATGACTCCTGGGTTGTGCCTTAAAAGTTTTCATTCTTAGCTATGGAAACTTTCTTGAGATGAAATTGAGGTACAAATAACTGTTGCCTTCACATTAGTCTTCAGAGGCATTATGGCGATGTCATATAGGAGCTGAAATCCAACACAACTAGAGATTACCATAGTGATTTGCTTCTAGGAGGTTCTCCTTTGGATGTATACATCATCTAAGGTATAGAGGCCATAAAAAGACATTTTCTGGCATCAGATATGAGGAATACGGTCTCTGGGTTGGTATATAGGTATCCCTATTTTGTTTGTAGCCCTGGTAAACCATTTGTTTAGCAACCATTCAAAATTATGTGGTGCTGAACAAATGCTAGTTATGATTGTTCCGTGAAATCACAGCCAATGCAGTGTCCCTATGGTCACCTGATAAAAATTTGGATGCTTGGCAGTCTGCCCACATTTATAAACTCAATATGCACTTCAACACGCAGAAAAGAATGGGGAAAAGCGCTGATGGCAGATTACAGACCATTGGATGCCCTAGCTGAATTCCCAAGGCAGTCATGAAAACATCTACCAAACAGCATGAAATCTTTTATGAATAATATTTATCAGGGACTTGTAGTGCTCAGGTGCTTCAGAGTCCATAGGAGAGCAAAAGTAACATTTTTCTACACTAATATAAAAGAGCAATGCTATCTTGGGAAAAGATGCAACTGCTTTAAGACATTGCTAGTTTGCTGCTTTGTGCTTTCCTTCCAGCCAAGAAAGCTGGATCGGAGTTTAGGCTTTGATTTATCTAATAGTTTCTTCCCATGCTTACATACAGCAATATGCACAATATTTTGATTTGAATGGCACTGAAGTTGAAAGATACAGATGGAGCAAAAGCAACATGCCCCCTTCCCATTTTAGATATATATTATCTGTGAAGCTGGAAATTTCATTTAGTTAATGATTGCTAGTTTTTGAAACATTTATTCTGCATAATCCTTCAATAATTCTCCTTTTGAAAATAACCTATGTTCTGATGACACATTCACATTCACTGAATACATGGACAGAAGGACTAGGTTCTTATTTTTGGTTCTATGACTAGCCAGAGTATTCAATTCGATTTCTGCACAAACTGGCCTTTTCTTCATACTTTGTACTTTGAATTTTTATCTCCTAGCCAGGTATGCCTTCTAGGAGTTCAAGTCCAACAATTCTAGAAAGAATAAGATTGTAGGCACTAAGGAGTATAAATTGATAGGGCTATATGTGCACAATCAAAAACTAATGTTATATTTTATGACTATTCATTCTAATTTAATGGTCTTATTGGAGACCAGCTATGTTGCATTGGGAAGCTCATGTTTTAAGATCTATACTGATTGTGGCTCTGGATTATGCTCATTGTTAGTCTAAAAAATCTGGAACAATAGGGATTCTAATGGTACAAAAACTTCTCCACATATTAGTTTCAGGTAGACATTCTCTTTGTTATGTGGGTAGATGTTTCTCACTTTTTTGTATCATCCATGTTATGTAATGTGTGAAAAGGATGTAACATTTTAGGTATTCAAATACTGTACCATGGAACCATATTTCAAGGCAATTAAGGTTGAAGACATGACTATTTTAATGATTACAACTCACTAAAGCAGGGGTATCCAAGCTTGGCAACTTTAAGACTTGTGGACTTCAACTCCCAGAATTCTGGGAATTTAAGTCCACAAGTCTTAAAGTTGCCAAGGTTGGAGACCCCTGCACTAAAGTGTACTGGAAAGATGCATAATTGGATGTTTACTCTACTAGAGATCAAGTTAAAGTGGAGCACAGGTCAGGAAAGATATTTTTTTAAAAAAATGTTTCATTTATCTCTTCAGAAAACAGAGGATTTGAACAGAATTGGCTCTGTGGAATACTATGGTTTGGGGGGCTATGGTGGCTTTCCTCTACAATACTACCCATACTATGGCAAGCTCATTCAGCAGAAATACCTTCAACCTCTTGTAGCAGTACAGTTCATGAATGTATCTACTGATATGGAAGTGCGTATCGAGTGCAAGGCCTTTGGTCAAAATATTGGCTACAGTGACAAAGATCGTTTCCAGGGACGTTTTGAAGTGAAATTTCAGATAAAAAGCAGCTGATCACAAGCAGTTTGTTTCTTCTTTTTTCCTCTTAGCCATTTAAAAAGTATAAAGAGAGACAAAAACTACTAGTCTTGAACAAAACTCATACATATGGGACCTACACATAATCTATATGCTTTACACTAGCTTTCTGCATTTAAATAGATTAGAATGTAAACCTAAAAGTGTAGCAATAGTGACAAAGATATTTATTCTATTGTAAATGATGAAAAACAGAATTGAGCCTTGGGATACGCCCATTTCTACTGTAAATTATGATTCCATAACTGACTTATAAGTAAGCAGTGTTTCTGCCCCCTAAGTATTGCTGCCATGTGAATTTTATTTAGTGTACAGTACTTTAGGTGCATTATTCTGGTCATTTTTCAAGCCATGTATTATTGTACTGTTTTCTACTTTCTGTGAGCACAGATTTGCTGCACAAGGTGTAAATACTCAGTGGGATTAAAACTGGCACAGTACTTTTTTCATTTTTTAAAGTTTTTTTTATCCTGCCTTTTTTTTTTCATATAAAACTCAAGGCAGCAAACATACCTAATACTCCTTGCTCCTATTTTCCCCACAACAACGTCCCTATGATATGAATTGGGTTGAGAGTGTGACTGGCCCAAAATCACCCCTCCAGTTTTCCATGCCTAAAGTGGGACTAGTCCTCACAGCCCCGATTTCTAGATCAACACCTTAACTACATCAAACTGGCTCTTTTGTTTTGAAAAGGTAAAGGCCCATCTGTGATTATTCAATAGCACTCCATGAAGCCTTCCCCAACTTCTATTCCTCAATCGTTACTAAATTTAGTGTGGTGGCAGGGAAAAAATTACTTTAACTTTGAAGCAAAGCTATGGAGTAAGTGATTATGTACTGTGCTTTGTAGCAATTGGTGTCTTTTTCTTTATCTTTCATCCTATGTTTTAAAATTGTGTGTGAGACCTATGTCAGCCTATCAATTTCACTAGTGATAGGAATAATTATTTTGCTTTGTATATTCTCTTCTTTTCCTGTGAGAAGCATCACATGCTGTGGTGCTGTCTTTATTGAATGTTTTAACCATTTTCATGGTGGAAGAATTTTATATTTATGCAGTTGTACAATTTTTTTTCTGCAAGAAAAAGGTGTAATGTATAAAAATAAACCAAAGCCACATGTCTGAAAATAAATTTTTATTTTGAACTTGGAGAAGCAATGCAGTTATCCCATCAATTGGTGTTAAATGTTGTCTAAAGTGCGAAACTCTATGTTCTAATATATGTAATAGCCAGGAGTTCAGTGCTCTTGTGGGCCTTGTATTTCATTCAGGTTTAAACACTGGACAATAAATGAATAAACATACATTTCCCATTCTGCAGTTTGTTTTTTCTAAGCAGTTTTACTTCACAATGTTGTGTTAGCTGTCTAAGATACTGAAAAAGTATTGCACCTGCAAAAGAAACCAAAACAAGGTAATTGTAGAGCATGCAACACATTGACAAAATCATAATTTGGTTCTAGCAAGCTGCCATTCTATCCATCCCTTTCTAAGTTTGCTTGGGGGAAAAAATGAACAGGAAGGATTGGCTGAAACCCATCATAAGTTTTACTTATACACTGTGGAATTTATGGTTTTGATTTATAATAGTCTTGGAGAAATAATTATTTTTTAAAAGTTTATTATATATGGCTTCACATTTCATGCTAAGCTGCACATGTGGGTAGTCCAGGGCCACATCAGAATTTTTAAGAGCCGGCAGCAAACACAGTGTTAATGCACGTGATTATGAGAAAAAATTCCTATTTGTCAAATGGTCCCAGACTTCTCAAGGCTGCCTCAACACTATATGAGAATACCTCAGAATGGAGCAAAATTGTGTAAATATGGGGTGACCATTTGAAGAACCACAGCAACTGCTCATATTCTTGTACGGTACTCTCTGATCATTGTACCCATAGTTAAATAGCAGGTAAGGGCAGATGCTCTATCACATGAAATCAAAAAATAACACATTTTTCCCAAAGTATTTTCTTTCATAGTTCTGATATCTGACTCCTGTGTTGCACTCCAATATAGAAGACTACAACAAGGATGTGAACTTTGCATAAATCAGGCAAAAATCATGCAAAAAGAGCCATCAAAAAGGTCACTGAGGAGATTGTAGAACGGGACATGACTTGCTATGGAGAATCCTTAACTGGCAATGAAAGACAAAATGTATCAAGGCGGAGATCCAATTTGCAAATCTCTGAATGGAAGGCCCTTTGTTTGGAGAAGAGTTGCTTTCTTTCCAGGAGAAACTATATCCAAACCATGGAAATAATGCTGAAGTGATGTAGCAAAATGTAGGCCATAGCAAAGACAGATTGAGGTGAAATGCCATTACAGTTTTTTAAAAGTGTAATTATTTTGTGCAAAACAGAAAAGGTTACTACAGTTAGGCATGATGATAAAGCCTGGGGGCTGAAGTAATAACCAAAAAGATAACTTTAAAATGCAATAATTAGAAGTATAAAATAGCTACAGGGTCAATAACCTTGTTGACAAAGAAGAATAAGGACTAATAAGGGTAGGGCAGTAACAATTTAACTGGATGTCACAAGTTCAAATGCTCCTTAAGGACACATTTTCTTTCTCTCTAAGGAGGAGAGAAAACATGGTAACATGTACATGCAATTCCAAAACAGCTGCCAAACTCATTCACAACTAAGAGGACTAAGGCTAACACATATTCAAATACTAGCAAGAGGACAAGTAATAGGATTTATATCCTGAAAAAAAATGAAAGAAGAGTACTTGTCTGTTTCACCTTATTACACATGGCAGGTTCCCTGGAATTAGAATCTATTATTTCTTCAGAGAAGCTAAAAATAGGTCTGGTTAAAGTATCAATTCTACCAAGAAAAGGAGAGCTGGTGAAACAGAAGGCAAATAGGCTACTAGCCACTTATATAAAAAACAGGTTTATTTCCCTAATCAAGAGATATTTGGATACAGTACTCAAGTACAGCACAGTAATATTAACCATAAGGCGTCCTAGTTAGGAATGGGAATGAAGGGAAGCATAAAGGGCTTCATCTGGAGGAGGAGGAGGAAGACATTTCCCAGCCCTGCTGAAAAAAATACTATTATACCAGTGATGGCTAACCTTTTCCAGACCAAGTGCCCAAAGCAAGCCCAAACCCCCAAAATGCAACATGCATGCAGTCCCCACACGTGCCCCACCCCCATTCATGCGCACATGCGCACATGCCCCCCACATACTCCACCCCCACACGTATGTGCCCCATGCATGTGTGCACTCCCATCCCCCCATGCATGTGTGCACAGCCGCACGCCCCCCGCCCCTGCATAGAAGACACCTGACGACCAGCTGGCCGGCAGGAGGTGCACATGCATGCGTGGCGGAGTTGAACTGGGGACACAGAACGTGTGCCCACAGAGAGGGTGCTGCATGTCACCTGTGGCACATGTGCCATAAGTTCGCCATCAAGGTAACATTTTCCTATGATGCAGAGTTCTATTGTCAAGGAACTCCATTACACATATAGTGACCAAATTACTATAGAGGGCATCTACAGGAACTGCCAAAATAATAGTATTTTTAACCTGGAGAGTTGAAACAGGACTAGTTGTCTCATTCTTTTAGTCAAGAATTCACGTCATCACATTTGGTAGCTGTTAATTGGAAGCATCCTATGCAGGATGACTGTACCTCTTTAAATACCTTAATGCCAGGTGTGAACAACCAGATTCATACTTAAATAATTCAATAACCTTTTTATTGCTCAAGCCTATGGACAATAAACTTCTCAGACTGACAGTTTGCACCTGTATAAGACTAGATAAGGTTCAACAGCATTCAAGGGGGTCAGACTTTGCCCTTTTGTGCCCACACGGAGATTCCAAACTAATTCCCCATTTGATTCCTCTGCCTGGCTTGGCCAGTTTCTTTTAAATACCCTTTGAAAATCTGATCATCATCAGAAGAATAGACTTCTAATATATAATCCAATATATTTGGAAGTCATCAAATTGGGTTTAAAGCAATTACACTCAATTTTAAAATACATACAGCTTCTTAAAAAAATACTGTATGCTATCTTGAGTTTTATATAAATAGAAAAGCAGGATATAAATTTAATCAATAAATAAAAATGGGAGCTGTACTATAATCTAGCTTTTCAACAGCTATTCACACTAGCTCAGGAGTGGTAACCTTTGCTTTGTCTTTTAAGTTCCCTAAGTCATATCAATAACTAGTATTAAAAACTGACTCCCACCACTTTGAAAGAAAAGGAGACATATAAAAAAGCGATGAAGAACTAGATGGGGCAAACTAAGCTCAAAATAAATCTTAGTTACTGTTTATACAGAAGCAATTGACTCTATGATAATTCATTTGATAGGTCATCTTCTTCCTGGAGAAACAAGTTTGTGGAAGTTCTGGGTTTCTACTACTAGAACCACAGATAGAAGCCATGGAAAAAGGCAAGGCCTTTACTTAGCTTGCTGTGACGTACCAGCTCTGCACCTAGCTGGATTGAGAACCCTTGGTAACCCTAGTATTAATCATCATTCAGACTACATCTGCCTTTAAACCAACCCAGGAAATGATATGAGGATTGATACCCAAATTAAATAGCAATTTAGCTGCATTGACACACAAATATACATGTCTATGGTTACAAGAAATCAGGGGACATTGACCCAAAGGCAAGTGTTTCATGATGGCTTCTACACTCTGAAATACCTTACTTACTTACATCTTATTTACTGAACTTGGATGGTTATGAATATTCCCTCTTTAGACAGGTGTTCAATTTTTCTATAACTTGATTATTAATGCTGCTGTAGAGATTTTATGATGGCCAGGCATCAGCTGGGCTGGATTCCACTGGCATTCGAGTAAGGAGGTTGTTGATTGTTTTAATCTTGTATTGTAAACTGCTTAGAGTCTTGGTGACATATAAATATGAACTCTGTAGTATGAGCCCTAAAGTAAGCTTGTAAATTGAGCTTAACTCTCTGGAAATATCTATATTTATTCCTTGGCAGTAATACAAAAGCCTTTTTCCCAAAAATATTAAGGATTTTTAAAAAATTCAACTCCCCAATCTAACCTACAAACCTTCAGATTACTTGATAGATCCAAAGCACAGTCTCTTTCATCTTGTTTAGCTAAGGTCAATTAGGTTTTTCTGCCTGTTCTGATAGAAACAAAGAAAATATTTCAGCAATTTGGGGGAAAGGAAGAGCCTCAGTACATGGTGCCCAAAGTGGGGAGACCCATGCCATTAGCAAATGCTGAATTAATCACGGGAACTGTGACATTTATAGTAAATCTAATTTTAATCTCTTGTATGCAAACAAAGATTTTACTTATTTTTAGTTCCTACTACCAAAATTAGAAATTATCTCTGCATCATCTCTGCTGAATTGTCTGTTTTTACATTTTTCTAAAAATCAAATGTGATCCCCCCCCATTGAACGACACAAAGCAGTTCACAATAACATATCAAAATCAATATAAAACAAGAAGATTGCATTGTAATCACAACAATACAAATAGAAAAGCCAAAAAAAAAAAGCCCAAATGCCACAGTGAAATAGAAATCACAGAAGCAATTAGTGAAAACAATAGAATGGGAAAAAGTTTAATAGTAGGGATATTGAAAAGGGAGAGTTGTGCCGAGTCTGACACTGCCTTCAAGAGCCCCCAAAGCATTTGCTCTTCTCTCTGAACATTTAAAGCGCTGGACATAGAATTATACCGCTCAGTTTCAGCCCTTGATGAAAGGCTGAATTGCAACATCACCAGATGACTGGAAAGTACAATGGCCCTTGTTATTAATTATTTAAAGGCCTCTGAAAGGGGAAATGTGGTACGAAGGAAGAGCCCATGACAGACCGGGCATTGCTTCACTTCACATGATTGATTCTCTTGTTTTACTAATAAGAATGCACTGCTGAGGAAAGAAGAATAAATTCCACATTGCTTAAAGACTCGGTTGCATACTTGCTCCGAAGTTAATATGTAACAGTACCCTTCAGCTGCAATCCTAAACCCACTTACCTGGGTGGGCATAAGCCTCACTGAAGTCAGTGGAGCTTACATCTGAACAGACACAGCACAGCACTAAGAGACCTTTGTTCAGGATATGACATAATGGAATGCTAGGCAAAGAAAGTGTAGGCTTTCAGCCAGTTGAAATTTTGGAGAGTTAATCATTTACACACTTCGTTATCTTTATATAAAAGAAAACTGCAGGAAACAAAAATGATTTCAATATTTCTTTTGATGTAGTTGAACTCACTTGAATCTTCATTTTACATAAGGGCTTAGAATCATCTTAAAATTATGCCCAACAAAAGTCATCATTCTAATCTGAAATCTGAAAAAAGTCTTCCTGCCTGTCTAATTGATACACAGGGAGGGCTAGATCAAATATAATGCAAACAGATTTCTGCTCATGCAGCAAGGGAAGACTTTTGCTCCCTCAGCCCCCCACCTTGTAATCAGGACCTCTCCCTTTCAAATCTGTTCAAAATTAGAAGTGCTGCTCAAATAGTTCATTGTGGAATGTGATTTTCTCCTACTGAAAAGTTGTTCCAACTTTCTTTTGAAAGCTGCTTTTAAAATCCCCTTCAGCTTTAAAAGCCGTTGCCATTTTCCACGCAAGGCTACTGTGAAAGAAAAGCAAGCCTTACAACATTTTGATTTACATGGAAAATCGTAGTTTTTTGGATTCAAGCTATAATTTCAATTTAATCATGAATTTAAAAAGCTTTGTCCAAAAGATTTACAATTCCGCTTTGCAAGCAATATCCCAGGGGATCAAACCACCTCAGTATTTTGGGTTCACTTCCCTGCTTTTCTATTGTAGTTCTTATACATGGTAACTTAGAAGTTGTGCCCTACAGATTTCAACAGAAGTAATTTTCAGATATATACGTAGAGCAGGCATGAGGAACTTAGTAAAATAAGTGCCAATACTGTCCTAATGAAAGAATTTACGTAAGATGCCCTCCCATAGTAAATACTGAAATTTAATGTCTCATCACTTTTCCAAAAGAACATAAAAGGACTAGAGATATCTGATATTATTTTAACAAAGCTCCTTATTGCTCCACAATCCTTCGAGTCCCACATCTGGGGTTCTGAAGTGTTAAGTAGTTCTAAAACTCACGTATGTATTTATACCAAAACCTCCGTGGAGAAGGATAATGTTGGATTTTTTGTTCATGTTTGTTGAGAACCACACAGAGAGCACTATTATTAAAATGGCAAGAGGTTGCCACAGATCCCTCCCCACTGCAAGTTCCCAAACTAACAAGGAACTGAGATTCAATAGAAGAGAATATATGTAGCTCAGGGTTGGACCGTAGAGTCCCTGGTGGATTGATAGTTGGGCAATCATCTGTAAGTGAATAACCAAGCTCAGAGAGCACCAAGGCCTCCAGAAGGAACTGAGAGCATGATTAGAAAACACCTTAAAGTGGAGATCCACAAGGAAAACCCCGAATTGTGGCAAGAAGCTAATTAGCTTTCCTGCATTGGTAGAGGCAACTTTTGACAGGGGCCTAGAGAATCCTTGATGCATTTTTTTTTTGCTAATAAATCTGAATCTAAACCAGCTTCAATTTTTTTTCAAGATATCTCTATAGCAGAAGAATATATCATAAATCCCATTGATCCCATCAACACTTACACGCACAAAAATCGGGCAAGGTTATATCTGAACTGACAACCTCCCCCCCCCCCCGTTTAATTTCTTTTAAAAAAAATATTCTGCCAAAGGAGTTTATTTATTTGATTTCTTTAGTTGCCCATAATCACCAAGTGATTGGACAGTGTCATAAATTGATCCATTACATATGGAAACTTAATGCTTACTAAAAAGTAAATAGCTAATGCTAAAGAAACCAAAGAAAAAAGGCCAAAGCACTGTCAAAACAAAGAAAAACTGTGAAGTATAAAAATTATGAAGTGTTCTCTTTTTAACACATGGGTGCCTGAGACGCTGAATGCTGTTCTATAACTGCAAAAAAAAAAAAAAAAAAAAATCAGTTTTTTTCATGGTAATAATTATGTCTTGGCATTTGTGCCTTTCGGCACATTTCTATTTGTGTATATTCGCTAATCGTCCTGCTTCTGTTCATCCCTAACCCCCTGAGTGACTCTAACACTGAATGCATTGAGTCCTCATCAGTGATGGGCTGCAACTGGTTTAACAACCGGTTCTGTGAGTGCGCACTTCACCTGATGCGCGTGTGTGCAGCGTTCAAAATACAGAAATTTACAGCAGCCCTGGTAAGTAGAACAGTGGAGGCACAGAAATCAGCTGTACTGCGCGAAGCAGCTGAGCCAGAAAGAAGGAAATATAGGACAGGATAGGGTGGGGGCGGGGCCAGCTGATCATCAGAACTACCGGTTCACTCAAACCGGTCCGAACTGGCAGCACCCCACCACTGGTCCTCATCCTATTCTGAACAATTGTGACGACAATAAGTTAATGTACTTGGTACTTCGGTCTGAGCTTCAGCCATGATTCAGCTGGGCATCTGATGTTGTCTTGGACCAAGTTGTAATTTTGAGAAAATATGTACAAAAATTGTTACCACCATATCAAAGTAACTATATAATATTATTGATATCTACTTTCTTTTCAACAAGGATGAAGTCGTACTATTATAGAATTGGAAATGCCCATTTAGTCCACTAAATCCAAGCCTGTAATTTAATTTAATTAGGAATCTAAATTAAAGTTTCTGCAAGAGAAGACTGGTAGTCATTATTTGACCAATCCAGTGAAGGTGAGTATACATGCTTTCAAGGTCCCCTTGCTAAGGAGACTTCATTTTCCTATATTCAATTAGAATGTTTTCATAAAATTTCAGAATTCTTTACTCTGTGAGCTAAAACATTTTCTGGGATGATGCAAAGAAATCTGAGAGGGATCTTAAAGGCTCCCTTAGGAGCAATGTCTTCTCTGGGATGGCAGAAAGAACATCCAACTGCTTCCCCAGGCCCAGATGACTAATTTTCTCTCAAAGAACCATATTCCACATCAGGATTAAAATTAAAAGGATAATCATTTCCCTACAGTACCAGTTTATTTTTTTATCTAAACAATTAATACTAAGCCTTGGAATATTCTTGTATAAGAAGGTAAGATAAGCATTTTATCATCTAAACTGATTTATTATATAGAGACATTTTTACAGATACATATAAGAAGATACTTAATATAGTTTCATAACCCAAATATTACTACATCTTTTGAATATTTCAAGTTTTAAATCATCTGTCATTTCTGGAATCTACATTGACTTCAAAATGCAATTAATGACTTTCAACTGAAAATGTTATCTGAAAGATATTAAGACTCATATTAACTATAATCTTTGATTCAGTAAGCTAAAGTTGATCTAGAAATACATGTGACATTAGTGTAATGAGACTAAAAAAAGAAAGAGTAGCAATTCAATTTTTATGAATGAAAATGGTTTAATAATGAGAACGCCATTAGCATTTTAATTCCTGCTCCTATTTTCCAGCTCAAATAAGTCATGTGAGAGTTATTTATTAACTTCGCTCTGCTAAATGAAATCATTTTCACAAGGAAAAAGCCAAGAGTTCAGGGTCAGACTATAATGAAGGCTTTGCTGATGATCAATATGCATGTGTACGAGGTGTGTGTGTAGACTATAGAATACATGCACATACATAAATATAATTTTGAAGTATACTTTCTTTGTTATACTTTCTTTTTCTCAAGGCACTCACTATCCTTGCATATTTTAACTGAGTTGCAAGACTGATCCAGGATAATGTTCAAGCAATCCTCCTGAATCTAGAACTACTTTGCTCAACTACAACATCCAGTCCAAATTTTCAGACCACAGTCCTCCACTTAACAGAATAACAGAGTTGGAAGGGACCTTGGAGGTCTTCTACTCCAACTCTCTGCTCAAGCAGGAAACCCAATACTTTACTACTTATTCCCTATTTCACCACACCCATCTATGTATCTTAATTTATTTTGAACCTGACTAACCAGAGTGTTTCACTTCTACTAATTTCCACTGAGAAAAGCTGCATGTTAATGTGTCACAGTAAGCCATTACCTGATATCACATGTGCTACGAAAAATCTGTAACTTCCAATATGCTGTCTTGCCTTTTGAATTATTAGCAATTATGGTAGCCCATAAAGAAATTCAATCCATTTGGAGAAGTTAACCCTAAATGACCCATGCCAAATCAATAATTGTACAAAACAGCTATGGCTTTTCTATCCTAGGGACAAAACCCTCACTTTCATCAGCCTCTTCTTTTTTATTGAGAAAAGTACAAGCTCGTCTAATCAGCAATTAGACAAACTTGACTTTGTATTGCATAATCTCAAACTGGAAAATGATAGCGAGTGCCACAGTATATTTTAACTATATACGTAGAACTAATTCTGAAGTGCCTGTATTTAACACAAGCCACATTTTTCTGACAGTTGCCCGAAGTCACAAGTAAGGGGGAAATGTTGCATATTTATTTCAGCAAAGAATCTCAAATAACGAATTTCAATCAATCAAGAAATCTGAAAAGTATCCAATACTTCAGTTATATATATATTTATTGCTAGAATTGGATGATGTGCAATTGAAAGATGAGAAGTATTGTACATAATATGTAAAGCACCTTTTTTGGCTTACAATATTAAAACAGAAAGCAAATTAAAAGATTAGAAAACTTGAAAAATCCAGCTCTACTAAACTAATCATTAGAAGTTATGGTAGCATAGCAAGTCATGACATTATCCTTAGGGATTATCCAGCAAAACCAACTGCCAAATATATAATAAAAATTGGGGACATCTGGCCTATTTAGGTAGACAATAATTCTATGGTATCTATCTTACAAAATATCAACAAAAGGAAATTTAAGTTCTAGTTAATGTACAATATTGTTATATACATATTTGTGTACCCTTTGAATTAAGCAACATTATGCGAAGTGCAACATCAACAACAACCAAAAAACCCTGTAAGAGTGAAAGATTTATACGATCTGAAGACAAACCATTGATACTGATCTCATCTCACCAATACTCTGTTGGTGAAATACAGAGCACACCAGCCAATTTAAACCTTCCTGCTGCTTGCAGACACTAACAGAACGTACATTATTGCCAGGTTTTGCACAGCAATGATCAAAATCTATGCCTCAACCCATCTTTAATGAGTTTTTGATTTCTTAGTTGAGTTTGTGTTGACAGATTTAGTTAACCATATATTAATTTTTATATTTTTATATTGTATATTTCATGCCTCTTTTTATAAGGTTTTTAAAATATTTCATATGGTTTTGCTTACACACACACACACACACACACACACACACACACACATATATATAGGTCTTTGGTTATTTGGGTCTTCTCCCGCGTAAAAGTGGAAGTGTCTTGGCGACGTTTCGACGAAGTCTCATTCGTCATCTTCAGGCTGGTGTTCTCAGCTTTGTGCTTCCAGGAGCAACGTCGCCAAGACACTTCCAATTTTATGCGGGAGAAGACCCGAATAACCAAAGACCTACATACAAACACCCGCAAAAACCTCAGAAAACATATATATATATTTTATACACACACACACACACACACACACACACATATACATACATACATACACCATGTGTATGTGTGTGTTGGTTTTTTTTAATTTTGCATATTTTATATTCTTTTTAGCTTTTAAATTTTACCCTTTTTATTCTGGGCTATGACCATAATAATGATTTTAAAAAATAATAATAAAATTAATTAATAATAAAGATTTTTAATCAAAGAAGGTAGATCAGAAAAAAGAAAAGGAAATATAGTATTGCAATGCCATAGTTATCATCAGATTGATCCATAGGTATCCAAAATCCATCATGGCTTTCTTATAATGCTTTTCAAAAATGTAGAGAAGGTGTAGTCTCAGTTGTTAGGAAAGCAGTTGTTATTTTTCAAATATTTTGGTATTTTGGCAAGCGGTACCAAAATTCAGATTTACTTCATGAATAGTCACACTGTTCTATGCAAGATCTCTATTCGAGCAACTAATTTCCAAGACAATATACTATTGCTTATACCCTACCAACTAGAAGGTACATGGAATATACCAATGTATTCTGGAGTATTAGGAGCGTGCACTGTACTGATACATTCAGCATAATTAATTACATAAAACGCTAATTCAAAATAAAATTCCCTATTCCAGCTAGTTGTAATATATACATGGAGGGAAAGAGGATTATTTTAAAAATATTTGTAATGTTAAATATAATTTATAATAATTTTCCAATAATTTTCTATGTGCATTTTTTAAAAAAAATTAAACTGTAATTTAGTATCATTTTAAAAATGTACTTCTTAGCCTTACCTCCAATAATCCATCCTCTGGTAAATCTGTACAATGGACAGCATTTTGGATCTTGTTTTTACCAAAGCGAGCACGGAGGGTGCCAGGACGAAGATAACGGGCTATTTCCTGCATAAGATAGAAATTATAAAATGTGAAGGAAAAGTGAAGAAAATAATTGCATACTTAAAGAAAAACAGATCATTTATATAACAATATATTTCTGTACACCAGAAGTCTTCAAACTTGGCAGCTTTAAGACTTGTGGACTTCAACTCCCAGAATTTTGGGAGTTGAAGTGCACAAGTCTTAAAGCTGCCAAGTTTGAGGACCCCTGTTGTAGACAGTCCATTTCAAATATAAAGAGCCCCCCCCCCCCCCCGAAAAAGGGCATTCCATTTTGGTCTGTCATATAAGCAAGTCAGTATAAAATTACCAAAAAAAAAAAAAGTTTAATACTAATAAGTGAGAGAGAATTTAAAAATACATTTTTTAATAAACATTAAAACTCATTTATTTATTTATTTATTTTATTGGTTCAATTTATATGCCGCCCTTCTCCGGAGACTCAGGGCAGCTTACAATGCATTAAGCAATAGCCTTCATACTTTTGTATATACCTGCTTAGTAGGGCTTTCGGCCCCCCCTAAGCGGTGTTCTTTTTTATACAAAGTCAGCTTATTGCCCCCACAATCCGGGTCCTCATGACACAATAGCTGAAAGATATTTCACATACAATGGCTAATTACAGTTTGGTGAAACTTATCTAAAATCTACAGTACTACACGAATGGAATTTCTGACACATGCAGGCAGTCCTCAACTTGCGACCACAACTGAGCCCAATGCTAAGTGAGACAACTGTTAAGTGAGTTTTGCAGCATTTTACGATTTTTCTTGCTATATTTGTTAAGTGAATCACTGCAGTTGTTAAATTAGTTCCACAGCTGTTAAGTGAATCTGGTTTTCTCATTGTGTTTGCTTGGCCGAAGGTTGCAAAAGGGGATTACATGACCCTGAGACACTGAGACCATTAAAAATGTAAGCCAGCTGTCAGTCATCTGAATGTAAATCACATGACCATGGGGGTCCTGCAACGGTCATCAGTGTGGGAAATGGGCATGCCAACTGTTGTAAATTGAGGGCTACCTCTACTGACACTCTTTAGCAAAGTCTACAAGGGACCTCTGTGCTCTCCATTTTGCCAGTCATAACTGCATTTCTTAAGAAGGATGAAGAAGGAAGTTATTTTTTAGAGGCACTTTAGGCAATGCCTCTCACATGGTAACTAGAAGGAATCATCCAGGGAGTTGCCTACAATATTTTTAAGCATTTGGAGATCATGGATTTTTTGAAAATTATTTTGTAAGTAATTGAACTATTAAAAATTCAATTTAAGTATCCACCCCCTCCCTGGGGAAAAAATACTAATAACATATCTGTAGTTCTGCAAGGAAATAAACTGATCAAAATTCTGCTCAGCTTGCCCTGCAGTAGAAAGGAAAAGACCAGTGAGTAAATTTAAATTATTCATCTACCAAACAGTCACCCACATTTCTCTTTAGGTTGTTTGGGCGTGGGGAAAAAATCTGTTTAATTAATGGTTCAAAGGACAATGGTAAGAATGCCAGAGAGTGAACCTTACAATGTGGTTGCAGCCATAGCAATTGCCTTAAAAAAAAATCACACACAGGAATGTTTCCTTAGTGCAGAATACAGAGCAGATGCGTGCAAATGCTTTTTAAAAAATCCTGGCAATGTAATGTCATTGGAATCACACCCACTCTTAAAATAAAGTACATCAGTAAGAGAAGAATATCTAGTCATATAGATGGTGAAAACAACTGATGCAAAACACTATGAATTATAGTAATAATGTATAAAGGATTCCAATTTGGTATTTATAATATTTTGGGGATTCAGTTATTGGGAACTCTTTTGGGATTCTCTAGCCATACAGTCTTTTAGTTCTATAAAATGTTCACAAAACAAAATGTAACCAACTTCTTCTCATGTGCAGATGTACTTCAAGGAATATAGGCGTTATTGAGTCTTTTAATTACATATCTGAGAAATTTATTGAACTTATAGCCACTTTCATTGCTAACCTTGGTTAGTGATCATTCAAAAATATGATAGTAATAAACAGTAATAAGAATCATTTTCTGACCAATACGCACACTTATGAGCAAATGTTGACGTAGCTATACAGGTAGCCCTTGATTTACAACCTCAATTAAACCCAACATTTTTGTTGCTAAGTGAGAGATTTATTAAGTGAGTTTTGCCCCGTTTTATAACCTTTCTTGCCACAGTTGTTAGGTGAGTCACTGAATTTGTTACCTTGGGAACACAATTGTTAAATGAATCTTGCTTCCCTATTGGCTTTGCTTGTTAAAAGATAGCAAAATATGAGTCGGTTACCAAATATCTGACCATGGGGATGTTATAATGGTTGTAAGTGTGAAAAATGGTCACAGGTCACTTTTTTCAGTGATGCTGTAACTTTGAATGGTCACTAAACAAACAGTTGTAAATTAAGGACTACCTTTATGAGATAACTTTATCTGAATGAGATTATAGCAAACAGAGATCTTCACAGCATCTCTATGTTGTTATCTTCACTTAGTGACCATTTTGCTTAACAGGTTTAACCAGGTTAATAACCAGGTTATTGGAATGGAACAAGATAGTAGGTGTAAATTTGAAAAATCAGGCTAGTAAGATATTTTTCTTAAGGACTGACTTTACTGATCTCTTCTCCTCCTACTTGAATGAATCATGCTACAAATCTGCATAATGTGTAAGTAATACACATATAATTTTTTTCTGCAGGAAGCTAATCTCTTGATGACATTTGAGATAACTTTTGTAACCTAGAAATGTTCCAGATTTTTTAAAAAAAACATGCCTGAAGAAGAAAGAAAAATAATACATATGTCTTCTCTTTACAAATGGAATGAGAGCAGTTTTGTATCTTAATAAAATCCTCTTTTTCAAGGTATGACCTATTGGATAACTTAATTACTACTATCATAAATATCAAAGCTTTATGTAGAGAACAACATTCAATCTACAAAGCAATCAAAACCAGTATTTGCAAGACACCATGTGAAAGAGATAACAAATCCCCAAATATATAAAAATAATTCTCCAAAGACAATCTTTCTCAAGGTCTTTTAATTAAGCTTATATAACTAAAGCTCCTGTTAGCTATATTGCCTGGTTTTTATGTCGAATGATGACACTACAATTTTGATAGCAAATCTGGCATATAGATTACAGAAAACGTTGCTTTTGTACATACAATGGTGCTTAAGAGTTTATGAACCTTTTTTGGATTTTCAGTATTCCTGCATGACTATGATCTAAAACATGGTTTGTTTTCCCCACAAGTCCTAAAACTAGATAAAGAGAACCCAGTTAAACTTTTAATAGGTCAAAAGTAGTATATTGCTCATTGATTTATTGGGGAAAATGATAGAAAGCTACTGGATATATTTGTGGGCAGCAAAAGTAGGTGAATCTTTGCCTTTAATAACTGATTTATCTCTTTGGAGAGCAATAACTGCAACTAAACGTTCAACTAAAAGTTGATCAGTTCTGCACCTTGGCTCAGAGGAAGCTTAGTCTTACAGAGCACGTTCAGCTTATTTTAGTGGATTTTGTCACATGAACTACCTGCTTCAGGTCCTTCCACAACATTTCTATAGGATTAAGATCAGGACTAACTTGGCCATTCCAATATATTAACTTTCTTCTGCTTTTAACCATTTTTTGGTTATACAACGTCTATCTCTTGCTACATGACCCATGCCCTCTTTAGCTTCAGTTCATAGACATATACTCTGTCATTTTCCTGGAGAATTGGCTGGTAACATTTCAGAATTCAGAAGTCTATCAATGATGGCAAGCTGCCATGGTCCAGAGGCAACAAGGGAGACTCCAAATCATGATACTGTTCACTACCATGTTTCAATAATAGTTAAAAGTGCTGAAATGTAATGTTTGCCTCTCACCAAACATAAAGCTTTTCATTCAAGCCAAAAAGTTCTATTTTGGTGTCATCTATCCACAAAATATTATCCCAATAGTTTTCAGGCTTAAAATACATTTAATTGATATCAGCCTTTCAGGGTAGTCCAGATCCAAAACCAAAATTATGAGTGCTAATACCATATTTATTATAAGGTTGCAGTAGCCTGGAAATCTGAATGTGTCTCTTCCCTCCCTGCCTTTATATTCCAGAGAATAAGGAAGGTCATTCTCTTACTCAAATTACATTCCTGTTTTAAACAAATTGATTAATAATTGAAGAAAGCTTTTAATGGTAAAGGCAAACTACCATATTCTGTCTTTATCAGAATTAAGACTTTTGTGTGATAATGCAGTTTTAACTGATTTTAAACTGATTTCCAATTTTCTCATTAATATAATCATATATGTTCACTGCCATTTGTTTATGGAGTCCCAAGTGATCAAAATTATATATTATTGTAGGCACAATGAGAAAGTTATTATATACGCAGGGACTTCAGGTTTTTTTTCCCTTTTAGTTAAAATTTGGTATTCCCATCAACTAAAAGATGTAACACATATTTGGAAGTTGTTAAGATGAAAATATAGTTTTATCCCCTATTTTCATGGTAATATTTACAATGTGGGATAATGCCACTTTAAAATTGTATATATGTCCTTTTAATGGATTTCATGGACAAACTGGTGTATCAGTACTTTAGGTTAGGCTGTTTTTAATTTTTTTTTTATTAAGGCACCGCAAGAAGAATTTGAATTGTTGAAAACTTCAAGTGGCATGATAGAAAACTAGTTTTTCATCTCACAATTTAATTCAGTTATGGTAGCACCTTTAGAATGCTTGAATTATTATCAGCACTGAGATATGATAAATGATTCTAATTTTTTTCTGTTTTTATAGTCAGTTAAAATGTATTACTAAAGTGAATATTGTTCATTCACAAAAACAACTTTGAATCCATGTTAATAATTCAAAAGTTGAGAGTTTTAAAAATATTGTCCGTTTTTACATTAGGATAAAATTAATTCAAAAAAATATTTTTTCATATCTACTGGATACCTCAGACAGTGTTTAGAAAAGATTTGTTATCAATATTGTTATGGAAATGCAACACGGCGAAGATGTATGGACTTTTCCTACTGTGCATTTATTTATTTGCTTCAAAGCAAGATTTCATTCAGAAATACTAGGCAATATTCATTGTACTGCCTTCTAATTTTCTCCACATCAAGAAACCTGTGAGATACTATAGATAGGGTATTTCCCCCTTTTGGTTTACAATGTACAGTATAAGTTTACTAATGTGTTTTAGATAAAAGATGTTAATGTTATGTTGAGTTATCTGTCCCCAAACTAGAATTTATTTATGAAGACTGTGGAATTTAACAAATATAAGGCATAGGAAAAGTCTTTTTGTTACAAAGGAAGGATTGCATGACCCCAAAGTTACAATCTTGGACTTAGATGTGCTTAATATCTGCTCATAAGCAGCCTCTAATTAGGCATAATGGAATGACTGACCAGAATTAAAACATGTGGTGAGGTTTATTTTTTAATAAAAAAGCTTTTTAGATCTTCTGCTTTTCTTGACTTTTTTGTTTTTGATTCTTTCCTTTGCACTTTTTAAATTTTATTTAGAAGTGTGTATCAAGTGTGTAATGTGTATATTTATATATATCTCTTTTCCTGCTTCTGTTTCTACAAATAGTCCTTGATTTAGGACCACAATTGAAACAGAATTTCAGTTGTTAGCTGAGCTGTGCCAGATTTTTATTACCCTTTTTGCTGTAGTTGTTAAGCAAACGATTGCACTTGTCAAATGAATTATGTGATTGTTAAACAAATCTATTCTCCTCCAGTGACTCTGCATGTCAGAAGTCAGCTTGGTAGGTCACAAATCTTAATCACATGAGCTCAGAAGTGCTGCAACTGTCATAAATACATACCAATTGCCAAGCACACAAATTTTGATCATATGATCATAGGTATGCTGCGAGGTTTGTAAGTGCGAGGACCAGTTGTAAGTCACTTTTCAATGTTGTAACTTTGAACGATCACTAAACAAGGGGTTGTGAGTCAAAGACTATGTGTATATTTTATCATAAATGCCAAATGGTTTTAAGCTTAAAAACTGTTGGAAATTGAAATGAAGCAGCTTGTCTACTGCCACAAATAAGAGCTTGCTACTGTGACTATAGCAAAACAAGGGGGAAAACTATACCTGCCACTTTATTAATTAAATAAATGCATAGAATTTTCCATATATTAGATCAGGTAGGCAAAAGAATGTTAAATCAATCCTTTATGCTGCTCTTATTTCTACCTTCTAAACTGATACACATTTGCAACAATTGTATTTCTAATCTTCTAAAACCAGTCTTCTACAACTCCATCTCTCAATAACAAAAAGCTTACATATGTAGTATAAAAGATCCTTTGTTTTTAATTTACTACCTTAATACAAATAGGAAGCACAATTTTGTAAGAAGCAATATTTCTAGGAATTTGTAGAAAAAACTTTTTTGATTGTTTGCTTTCAGAGGAATATGTAGATGGCAGCAAGAGATGAGAACGAACAAATTTGATTAATAAATAAATCTCACCAAAATATGCCTTCAGGAAAAATAGAAGCCTGTGAAGCAATATATATGAATCTTATTAATTTGCTCTATATACTTCATTACTTGAGGCAAAAATAATCTTAGAAATACAATATTGCAGCTTTTTCCAATCTGGTTCCTTCTTTATATTTTGGACCATAGCCACCATCAAATTCAGAGAACTAAACTTTCAGATATGTTTACCAAGAAATGAAAAGAACTGTAGTTTAATATGCAAGGGAGATAGATGTCAGATTGTCAGGGACCTATGACATTGTGCACAAATATGAAATTAGTTTTCATCATTTTAATAAAAGATTTTGTAGTCTGTGTGGCCTCAAATAGAGTTCAACAATTAAATTGTCTATCGTTGACAAAACCATATTCCTAATAGATGCCAAAAATCTAATATTTGTGTTTATATGTTACACTGATCATGATGTCTGACTCTTTAGACAATCTAATCACATCCTTTTTAACAGAGACAGAATGACATACTAATTGCAGCCTCATATTGATCTGATTTTCTGTACTGACCTACAATAGCCTCGTCACTGAATCAAAATACTTTTCTTTTTTGCTTTGCATTAATCTGTCTGTCTATCATTAAACTCTGATTCCTGTAACCTTTAATTGGAAAAATAGCATACCATAGTAGGGCTTTTTGAACTAAGGCACCTTGAATGGACTATCTTACAGACTACCTCAAAAATCCAAGATCTCAGACTCCTGTGGAATTGAAATTTGGCAAATGTTATAAAACATTTGATGATATAAACAGTATCATAATACAATTTATGACATAAATCAAAATGTCATAAAACATTTGCTGTGCTTCATATAGCACATGTTTGACTGTGCTATACATGGGCTATTTTCAAGGCAGACACATTTCTGAATGTATCCCAATTTTTCCAGTGAAGGCAGTACATTAGAAGCTCTGTCACTGTTGAAGAAACCTGGTAAGGAAATCTCTCTGAAATAATGACCTATCAGGGAACAGGTTTTCTAGTATATTAATAAAACTCTCCTGTTTGCCTGTTTGTAACATTCAGTTGGGCAAAATGCTGCTTCAGAGGGAAACAATTTTGAACCAATGAACCTTAAATGAGCTAATTTATAGTGTGTCCAAAATCTGAGACCCATTACTCCCATGGGATTGAAATTTGGCAAAATTGTGTTCATTTCAATACTGCCACAATCACATAATAATCATTTCCAACGTTCCCTGTCAGCTTCCCATAAGAAAAGTAAATGGGGGAGCTTCTGGTGAGGAAAATGGCAGATTGAGTGACTCCCTCAAATGGGAAGTGATTCTATAACTGAAGTGGGGCTCAACCAGAACCTTGTAGCCTAAATAATTTTCTAGATTTAAGAAGAATCCTGGAAAATAATGCACTCATCTGCTGAACAGCCACTCAAGAAGATTGTAAAGTGGAGATTTTTGCAATCAGCTAGTGAGTCAAGCAACTCATACTAGTTAATACACTACAGAAGTACAGCATATTATGTTTTAAGATTAAAATTAATGAATTAAGATTAATGTATTTTATATTTATATCTGTATCAAAGAAAGTTGGAAGCTACTCTTTTTTATATTTTTCTTTTCTTTCTGTTCCCCTAAGCTTTCTTTTTCTCTGATCTATTTTTTCCTTAATTTTTTTCTTTTTGTTTTCTTGTATTTTATCTTCTTTTGAAACTTCATAAAGTCTTATAAAAAGAAAAGTCACTGGGGAAGCCAGCAGAAGTCAAAATCACTTCTGCTTTTTTGTCCATCTGTAATCATTCTGTTTCTTAATTTAATAAAGTATCTCTGAAATCATGAACCAATGAATTATGGGTTGTCTAGAGTTATCTAAAAAGCTATTGTGGTTGTAATCACAAAAACCTCTACCTTCATATGTACAAATCTTTGCAACAAAGTTATTGAAGTTCTGAAACTTATAGAAATAAGATAGTTAATAACGAATTCTATTCTATTCTATTCTATTCTATTCTATTCTATTCTATTCTATTCTATTCTATTCTATTCTATTCTATTCTATTCTATTCTTAATAGAAAACAATTGTTTGTATTGTCATTAATATAGCTGTTTTTTTTAATAGTTAAGATTCCTAAAAGAACTATTTTAACTGGCATAGACCTTTGAAGGCGTATAATATGCAAGTTTTAATATTCAAAAGAAATATTAGTTTTCTAATACTTCAGGACTTTAACACTGAGGTTGAAATTATGATATCGTTGCTAGCTAAAGGTCGCCTAGGTAGTTCATAGCAGAAATGACATCAGAAACTTTTTTGCCATAGCTCAGTTAGCTATTTTATGCCAGATATCAGTAATTGATTTAAGGCTGCAATCCTGTAACATTCAGCAGCAATAAGCACCAATAATGTCAAAAGGATGACACATGTATCAGAATGTCATTGCATGATTATATAATGACCCTATGACATCTGATGGCAAAATGTGCATTATGAAATATGCATGATGTATATTTGATAGTGGCTCACATGTATTATCATTTGCTTCCCCAGTCCTCTCCCAAGCTTATAGTATAAACTTATACATGTCTGTTCAGATGGAAGTCTTACTGATTTCAAAGGTTTTAAGCCTACATAAATAGGTTAAGGACTGCAAATCTAGAAATAGAAAAGCTCAGCTTGGGGGGGGGGGGGAAGACATCAGATATTGTAATGGTTGCTACTTAGGCAATATAACTATGTTATCTTGATAGTTCCTAGCATTTTAATATTTAACATGTAATCACTGATATATTGTGATTCAGCACCTAAATCTTTAATTTAAAATTTTGGAATGCAAGATAAGCTTATTTCAAAAATTGCAAAAGTCAAACAAGAAATAGTTATTGTATTGGAATGAGATTTAAATGCAACAAATAAATAAAGCAAAATTATGAAAATCATCTATGGATTACATACCAGGGATTAGTTTCACATTAATGCAATCAGTTTAAACTGTAGTTGCTGATATAAGCATAAACTAGACAGTCCTGCATAGCTTAAAATAGTGATAAAAATTCTAAAAATTAGCAGTAGCAGAAATATAAGGATAGCTGATAAACCTCTGGAAAACCAAAGGATTATCATTTTTTTCATCTTAAGCCATTATCTTCTATACGCCACATGCATATATTTCATTTTACCAATAACAAATAAATCTCTCATGCTCAATTTCATAAATCAGCTTTCTCCAAACTGGCACCAACTACATATAACAAATTCTATATTTGTTATATATTCTATTCCAGTATTGGTGAACCTTATAGATATAACCCAATCACAAATTCTATCATCTCTGTACATATATTTAACGGTGCTGGGCTGGAGTAGAGAAATAGAAATAGAATAGAAATATAATTCTTTATTGGCCAAGTGTGATTGGGCACATAAGGAATTTGTCTTGGTGCATACACTCTCAGTGTACATAAAAGAAAAGATATGTTCATCAAGAATCATAAGGTACAACAATTAATGATAGTCATAGGGAACAAATAAGCAATCAAATCGTATTAGGAAACAGTCAATATAAATCGTAAGAATACCAGCAACAAGGTTACAATCATACAGTCGTAAGTGGAAGCGTATATAAATAATATCAAGCCAAATATAAAATATGCTTTCTGCTTAATGTCTGTTTCCTATGCCTACAACCAGGGGTGAAATGTAAAATTTGTTACTACCGGTTCTGTGGGTGTGGCTTCGTGGGTGGGTGGGTGGGGGGTTAATGTGACTGGGATGGGTGTGGCCAACTTTTTTTTTTTTAACTTTTCAAAGCATTTTTTCTAATGCTTTGAAAAGCCTCTGCCGATCAGGCAACTCAGCTGGGATCATCAGAGACTTTTCAAAGCATTTTTTTAACCACCTCTTTGGTCAAGAGGTTGCAGGAAAAAAATGCTTTGAAAAGCCTCTGACAATCCCAGTTGAGCTGCATGATCATCAGAGGCTTTTTTTTTTACTTTTAAAAGCATTTTTTCGTCAGAAGAGGTTATAGAAAAAATGCCTTAAAAGTTAAAAAAAAAAAAAGCCTCTGATTATCGTGCGACTCAGCTGGGCATGGGGGAGGGGGGTGGCGCGCAGGGATTTTTGCTACCGGTTCTCCAAACCACCCACTGCCATCGCTACTGGATCAGGCGATCCGGTCCGAACCGGAAGCATTTCACCCCTGCCTACAACTAACTCCTTGAAGCTATTAAAAGCTGCAATTCAGAATTGATCAATTAGAATCTCCCCACTGAAACCACTAAATAAAAGAATTCAGCTGTATACACAGCAGTCATTGGATTTTTTTCATAGTTATTCACAAAAGCTGGCTTTTGTACATAAACCAGAAGTTCTTGCATCCTGTGCATGCCTGATTATTTGTTAAGTTTGCTAAGGAAAAGCCTAAAAACAATGTCTCATAATCTTGTTATACAATTCAATATCCTATATCAACAGTATATCAATTTCCAGGAAAACTACCAAGTTTTGTTTTGTTTTTTTAAATTAAAGTTAGAGCAAGGCTCTAATTTTGGCTGGAAAAGCAACACTAGGATATTTAATGCTAACAACTTGTTTGAAACGAGAATGTGCAAAATATTTTGCGGTGCAGGTGCCTATTTTGTTTTGGATCTGACTCACAATTTCTGTTCTGAATAGAAGTAATTTGGGTAAGAACATAGAAAATCTTGGTTGTGGTGGTGATGGTGGCACCCAAGGGAAGGAAGGCAAGGAAAAAGGCTTGTGAGAACAGGGAGATCTGCTGTCTTTTCATTTGTGGTGAAAGCTCAATACAGAGGGAAGATTAGGGAGATAGACATAACAATCAGTCATGCCATGCTGGGAGTGGTTCATGAGAAGAGTGAAGAGAAAAGCTGAAACACAGTAACCATATTCTATTTGCCTCTTAAAATTCCTGAGCAACCCCTCCAAATGTTGTTTTGTCTAACATTCTGGATTTCAACCAAGACATTCTGGATATTATTTATTTTGAAGAACAATGATATTCTTCAATTTACGGAAAGCATTTTGTCTGGATTCAAAATTTAACATTTAATTTTGTTGTACTCCCTAATACGTAATATGCAATTTGGCAAATTTATTCTTAGCCCTTTAATATATTGGGAAGGAAAGGAAAAAATAAGTACCTTTATTATGCCAGTATATATTTTTCATACAGGAAGAGAAATTTTGACCCAACAAAAGAGGTGAATGAACTATTCTGTACAACACTACCACCTAACCAAAAATCTCCCCTCCAAGCTGCTTTAAAGGTGAAAGTAAAGGGATATATATTCACAGACCTCATTCATTGGTCTTATTTTATTATGATATTAATTGCTCAATAAGTTACTTACAGGATCGGAAGGGCCACAGTAGTCTCTGAACACTTTTTCAGGATCTATCTGCCGAATTTCTAGAGCTATACAAGGTCCTGAGCAGAGTTCTACAACCATTTCCTGAAACCAGAAAAAACATAACAGATATTTACATTGTTCTGAAGGCACATTACTAAAAATGTTGTGGCCCTATTACTAAGTTGATTGCATTTTGAAAAGCCCAACACACTAGAAGCAGCACATTTTTTCATATTGCATAGAAAGCAATAATAACTCACTCTGGTATTTTATCAAGACACCCACACAGATAGGGAATATAAAATGACTGATGATATAATGACACATAATGGACCCATCAGAAGGAATGCACTCAACACTTTGCTGAACAAGAATTGAAAATCTTTTAGAGTACTAAGTGTGTTTATGATGTTGCCAGGTTAAAGCCTACAGGATCTCTAGTTGCAATGCAGGAAAAGTGAACCCAGAGCTTTAGGGAAGCTCAATACAATAAAACATGAAAATGAATGACTAAACATCGGTATCTTAGGATCAGCAAATTGAGATGGACTGGAATTGAATACTTTTAGCCAGAAGTTTACACTGTTTATTATCAGGACATAAAAAACAAGGAATGGTCTTGTTTTCAGAGTTAAGAAGACAATCGCAAGAACATTACTTGGTTACAAAGCAATCAATGACTAGATGTTATCAATTAAACCTAATTGACAAATGTACCCAAGTTTATGCTCCAACTATGGATGCAGGAAAGGAGATGGATGAATTTTATAATCAAGTTCAATTTTAAACTGACAGAACATGCAAAGCATGGTGCGTTGTTTATGGCAGGAGGTTTATTGCAGAGGTTGGAAATATTAAGGAGGAAAATATAGTTAGACATTATGGCCTTGAAAACTGAAGTGAAATTAAACTAACTCCTTTCCTATTTTCCTTTATGAGGATTCTGGAAACTAAGTTTCCAGAATCTTCTTTTCTTAGAAGAAAAGTATTAATTCAGTTTGTTATATTTCATTATTGACTCATCATTTTTTATTAAATTTACCATTGGTATTTAAACTGTGGATGTTTTAAATGTTATGTATATTTTCTTAACAGCAAAGAACCATACTGAGGCAAGGCAAAATAAACATAGAAGGGGTACATAAATGTATCCACCTATTTTAGAGCAAAATGAGTAAAGTGGCATTTCAGAAAATAGTGTAAAGTGTGGCATTCCTGCAAATATTGCAACAAAATTTGCTTTTGAGAGTTCTTTCCCAATTGCAAAGACTGTAATGATATATTATTAAACTGAAGAAAGATCTGGGAGGCAGAAGGAATGCCAAGCAATCCCTCCTCAATGGGGAAAAAGGGATCACAAAAAGTATTAACTTGCTAGTTTGTAGATTTGATCCATTTTTAAAGTAAGGTAGAAAAATGCAAGAAGGGTTTTTAAAGGTGGCAAGGAATTGGAATTTTTGAAAATTTGTCATAATTTTAAAAATTAAGAAATTTTGATGTCTTTCTCAAAGACAACATAACGTTACTAATGGGCCTGGAAAACCACTATCCAAAAGTGCACACAATTATGTATGTCACACTGTTGATTCAAAACTAAAAATTATGTGTACAGTTTATCTCTGCAATAAATTGTTAATGGTTTATTTTATAGCAAATATTAAAATAATCCATAACTATGAGTAGTAATCCTGACCATTACTATACAAAAAGCATGGTCCATTAAGGTAACATCTAACCTGCATTAAAAAGGAGGGAAAATAGATTTCATACTATTTACTTACAGAATATTCAGCAACTACACCTTTGTAGATTGCATAGAATTCCTCTGAATTTGCTCGGTCCATATAGAACTGCATATAAAATAGAAAGAAAGTCTAATTCTTGAGTTTCTGTGCAGCAGAATTATGGAACTAGTATTGTTTTATAAATACTTAAAAACTATCTAACAATTATAAACTGTCCTTTTTCTGTATAAGAACAATCCTGAATCTCAATCACGAAAGGCTATTTCCTGTTTGGCAAATAAACTGATGAACAAACATGCATGTGCACACTACTCATCAAATCACATGGTAAAAGGTCCAGCACACACAAAATTTATTTCAAACTAATAATAAATTTAAGTATCACAAAAGTCTGGGTTGACAATTTGCAAGAAGCCTTGACGTAGATTCAGTGGGAGGTCCTGGAGGCGGCACCTTTTGCTGGTGACAGCATGTAAACAGTCCTTTCCCAGACTTATAGTTGTCAACCCAGTCCATAATAGACATCCCAGGTGCAAATCCAGAGCCTCTATGCATAAAAAAGCACCTTCCCCCACAAAAAACTTAATTTCACTCTATCCTCTGAAAAAAGGTTTTTGTCAAGTTTCAGGCTGCACAAGGCTCATGACTGTTGTTAATTTTCTATATAATTCAAATATTTATACTAATTACAATTTAAGTACCATAAGTTCACAATTGAGAGAAGGAAAGAATGGGGCAGGGGAAAAAAGAGGGGGCTTTCTAAATGCTTTTTGTAGAATGCTTTTGTTTCCTTTTACTTTATTAAAAATTATTTTAATGTCAAATCAATTTTAAATTCTTGTAAAATATTATTGTAGTTATCACTGACTAGTGAGTTTTAATTGTAATATCTAAGCATGTATTTGTAGAGTCAGCCTGATGTAATGTTTAAAGAGTTAGGCTAGAACCTGGGATGCACTGCCACACTTGAACGCGCAGTCTAGAAACCATTTTTTATTCCAAATCAGGCATGCTGCTGCCCTGAATGGATCCAGAAAATCAGTTTAAGAATGTCTGAAAGTGATCGGCAACCATCAAATCTATTTTCTCTGAGAAAGTGGGGTAAACTATTTGCTAATTCCAATTATCATCTTATTAATCAAGATTAGATTTCTTCAGAACCAATGTGAACATTGCCTCTTCAAAAAGCTAACCATAATTGACTAGAGTTGGCAATGGGTCCTTTTGCTTGTTCTCTTCTGGAGAAGTAGCCAGATGCTTCTCAAACTACCTTATTTATATCAAAATTCTATTGATTTGTGTTCAACAAATTCAACAGGAATAATTATCACCCTTAAAAGTTGCCTCCGTAGTCAGTGCTGGTGATAAAGTATAATGATCTACCACAGGAGTGTGAAACTCAAGTCGTCGTCACGTGACATCCCGGCCTGGGCCAGAAGTTTGACAGTCCTGATCTATCAGATGGAAGGTAAATCAGCATTTGTAAACTGAAGTCCAAGCAAACTGTAACAAGTGAGCAAGCAGTTCTGATTCTGAAATGCTTTAGCAGCAGCAACAACAAAAAATGCTTTATTCTACCTAAATTATCTCTTGCAATGAACAAACATGGGTTTTGCATGTGAAAAAAACCTGTGAGCTCAGTTTAGTTCTGCTACTTTTCTGATACTGAATACGTTCAGAGACAACCTGATCCAGTTTTAAGTCATTTTCATCTTTCTTTGGCTGACAATCTGGGAATTCTAAGAAAAAAACAAAATAAATCCAGCAAATTTGAAGTCTGTCCATTTTTTGTTTAGCTGAAATAAAATTTTCTTTGTTTAGCATGATAACGTTTTGAAAACCTGATACAAGACACCACTAAGAACAAAGCTGAAGGAAGCGGCTACATTTCTGACTGCAGCTGCTTCAGCTGAGAAAGAATCACTGAAAGTCGAGGCAGACATGTTTGTTCCCAGGTGCAATGGATTAAGGTGTGGCTCTATAGTAGAAACAGAAGGCGGTAAATGTGGAATTTTCTCTCAACCTCCTACTTCCACAAGAGCTGAATAAAGAGAAAATAAAATTAGTTACCATCTGCAAGGCTGAGATATCAAATCCTCCATCAAGAATTGCTTTTATAATCTTTCCAGCTATACCTGCATTAAAACAAAAAATGGAGAGGAAGAATGGTCAGCTACATAAGAGAAGTTTTTTTAAAATATCAAATGCTTGAGAGTTAGTGTTCTTATCATATAATATTTTTTTTAAAAAATTCCAGAATATATTTTGACTATTATGTATGCATCTGACATCTGTACAGAGATAAGTATGACCTAGTTAAACTCTATGATAGTTTTCCAACCAGTCTCACAATCCCTCACTCCCTCTCCCATCCAGCAGCAACCATTTACCTGCCTACTGCTAAAGGAGGAAAGGATTTCTGATGCTCCCTACCAGATTCCCACAAGGAAACTCAATGGGGAAAAAGTTAAAAGTCAATCCAGTTCCCACTGCTTTTTTGTTCGCTCTTGATTACCCTGTTTCTCCAGAAAATAATATATTTTTACTGGATTTATAAAAGAGGTTTGTTAAAGTCTCAAAGAAGCCTATGCAATGGGGCAAGAAGAACTGGACAGAGATAAAAATCTTTATATTTGAATGAATTAAAGATTAAGATTTTAAGAGACAGAAGGAATATAAAGTTGGTTTATTTGATCAAGGTTAAAAGAAGACATATTTTTATGAAATTCTGCCAACATTTTTGCTGACACCAGATTTGAAAAACTGATGTCTTATGGATTTGTTTAAGATATGGGATAGGCTGTGATAAAAAGAGATATGTTTGTAGCCTTATGGGGTGAAGACTACTGCGTGTATTTATATTTGTGATGGTGACTGAAAATCTTTTCCTTATACATTTCTTTTATTCTTTCTTTTTATTCCCTCTTTTTAATCTATCCTAAGGAGGAAGATGTTCTAGAGAATGGGTATTAAAACAGAAAATGCTCTCTTCCTGGGTCCTGTCAGATATTACTTCTTAATAAATGTAGCCCATAAAAAGGTTCTTGTGCCAGATCAGATAGGGTATAGCATCTTAAATTGAAATCAGAAGAAAACTGGCAACCACCACAGATCTGAGGGCATTGGTTATGTGCTGGTTGTGGAGTCCACCACAGCATTTTGCATTAGTTGCAGTTTCTGAATGCTCTTCAAAAGCAATGCACAGTACATTACAATAATTCACTGGGGAGATACCCAGGCATGAGTGATTTATGGAACTGGGGCAAATTCACCAACAGAAATTGTGCCAACACCCTCCAAGTTACAATTGTTACCTGCTTTTTGAACAGGAGCTATGAGCCCAAAAAGACACCCACGTGAAAACCATGCGTTCCGGGTAGTGCTACCCCATCCAGCATCAAAAATAGTAGATTCCCAGAACCTGAAGGCCCAAAGAGCCAGAGCCACTCAATCTTGGCAAGATTGAGCTGAAACCTGCTGACCCCCATCCAGATCCCCACAACTTCCAGACATTGAGATATTATATCTATAATGAACTGTGAGAATAACCTACAGGAACAGCTTTAGCCAAGGCAATGGTCAAATAAAAGAAATCTCAATAGACAGCTGGAATGGAAATTGAGAAAGTGTCTCAGACTGGACCTCTCCAACTTCTCTTTAGGATAAAGGCAGAGAGGGGAGGGACACATTCAGAGTTGCAAGATATGGGTAATGTTCTATTATTACTCTACAATAAGTAGTTTACTATTCATGACTTTAATATTCTAATTGTATCTACCTCAAAGGTTTGATAATATCATCAGCATCTCAGGAAGGGGATCAAAACAACAAAATAATTGAAAAAAGAATTCTAGAACAGTGATGGCTAACCTTTTTACTGTTGCATGCCAAAAGTGGGAGTCGCGCAGGGGGATCGCGCGCATGCATGCCCCCATCCATAATTCAATGCCCCCCCTTTTGGCATGTGACGGCAAAAAGGTTACCAGTGGGCCCAGTAGGCCTATCTTTCACCCTCCCCAGGCTCCAGAGGCTTTCTTGGAGCATGGGGAGGGCGAAAAGGGCCTTCCCCACACCTCCAGAAGCCCTCCTGTTTCCCAACTTCTGGTGGGCTCAGAAGGCCCGAAAATCAGCTGGCCGGTGCGCACATACAGGCTGGAGCTGAGCTAGGGCAATGCTTGCATGCCCAAGATATGGCTTCATGTGCCACCTGTGGCACACGTGCCATAGGTTCGTCATCACGGTTCCAGAACATCTTCAGAAACTGCACTATATCAAATCAGGGAGTCACCAAAGAGTCATTTTAAATGTGAAACTATTAATCTCTTAATCAAAACCAAAACAAAAATATGTAACAAATTACATCCAGCTCAGTGTTACTGACTACATTCAGAATACCCATGTCTAAAAAAGGATCTGGAGGTGAGTCTGTAAATTATACTTTAAGTCAGTTAACTTAACAATTGTTTCTAAATAAATTTGTACAATTGGTAATAAAATAAAAAATACCTAGGTACATACTGTTTTTCCACAAAGATAAGACCTGGTCTCATATTAATTTGTGTTCCAAAAGACGCATTAGGGCTTATTTTCAAGCAATGTCTTATTTTCAGGGAAATATGGTACTAAATGTGTCCACCTAGCTGACAATCTTAACTGGGGCTTATTTTGGAGTAGGGCTTATATTATGAGCATCCTGAAAAAATCATGCTAGGGCTTATTTTCTGGTAGGGTCTTATTTTCAGAGAAACATTGTAGATACAAGCCTGGCTGAAGAAAAATCAACACTGACTTCATAAAGGTAAATCCTGCTTCACCAAGCTTAACCAAGTTCTTTCAGAGTGTCAGTAGGCACATGGATGAAGGCTTCTCATCAAAAGCTGTTTAGTGCACTTAGCAGTCAAGGGATAAGAGAATTGCTAATTGTTTAAACAGAAACAAATGACTAGAAATCAAAGGGCAATTTTCTTTTTAGAGGAAAATGAGTAATATACAGGGGTGAAATGCTCCCTGTTCAGACCGGATCACCTGATCCAGTAGCGATGGCGGCGGGTGGTTCGGAGAACCTATAGCAAAAATCCCTGCCCCCCCCATGCCCGCACGATCATCAGAGGCTTTTTTAAAAAAAACATTTTTTCTACAACCTCTTCTGATGAAAAAATGCTTTTAAAAGTAAAAAAAAAAGCCTCTGATGATCACACAGCTCAGCTGGGATCATCAGAGGCTTTTCAAAGCATTTTTTTTCTGTAGGCTCTTGGCCGAAGAGGTGATAAAAAAAATGCTTTGAAAAGTCTCTGACGTTCCCAGCTGAGTTCCCTGATCGGCAGAGAGGCATTTTTTAAAGAGCCTCTATGACAATCCCCGCTGAGTTCCTGATCGGCAGAGGCTTTTCAAAGCATTAGAAAAAATGCTTTGAAAAGTTTTTTTTAAAAAAGTTGGCCATGCCCACCCAGTCACATTACCCCACCACCACCAACAAGCCATGCCCACAGAACCGGTAGTAACAGATTTTACATTTCACCGCTGGTAATAGCTCTATGTTGAGATTAGTAATTTTAAATGAATCATAAATAATCTTGATGTAAGCAATGAGCTGGCCTAGTATCTTGATGATATAAAACACATAACTCTAACTAGGATAGTAAAAACCAAAAATCATTGAAGATTTTTAGAAACATCTTTCAGTTAGATCAGGGGTGTCAAACTCAAGGCCCAGTTAGATCTAGCCCACAGGGCCAACCTGGAAACAGTGAAGGACTGGCCCACAATGCTTCTGCCAGCAAAAATGAGTTCCCAAGCTCTGTTTTCGGCTGCTATGGCCTCCTGCAACCTTCTGCCAGTGTGGCCCTCCCGAGCTCTGTTTTCACTGGCAGAAAGTTGCAGGAGGCCATGGCAACCGAAAATGGAGCTCGGGAGCCAGTTTTCGCTGGCAGAGCTCTCAGGCCATCACAGGCGCCCCCGAAAGGAGTGATGTTGAACTAGCCTTGCCCACCCTGGCCACACCCACCCCAGCCCTCCAGGTCAAACACAACTCTGATGCGTCCCTCAATGAAATTTGTTTCATTGAGTTTGACACCCCTAAATTAGACGAATGGGCAATTTATTTTTCCCCTTGCAAACTAGAGAGATTGATCAAACAAACCATTTTTTTTTCCTGAGTGGCTTTTCTCCATCATGCAGCACCTCCCTAATAAGTGCTAACAAAAACAAGCTAAGAAGCTGTAGTCCATGGCTTTAAGCAAATTAATTATCTTGGGCGCAGCTTGTGCTGCTGCTAGCAACCAACAAAAACCCTGCCTTGACATTAGCAAGTTAATAGCTGACAGCTTTTGCCTCCGGAGCGGCTCATGGCTTGCTGTCATGAGCACTTTAGGCAAACAGCTGGAGGGAACAGCATTCCTGTCAATCTGAATTCCCAACTGGGTGTTTGCATTCTTTTCTTTTTCACAATATGTAAACACAAACCTTAATTTCCTTCCACTTAATTATCTCAGTGCCGGGATAAAGATTTTTAGAGGTGGGGGATTGGGGCAAAGAAATATAAGACCTGCCCACAAAGTCAGCACTGTGACCATATTTGGGACATTTAATTGATCAACTCTCAAAAGATCATTGCTATCATGGCGTCTCCTTTGGGATTCTCCTTTTCTGATATCCATCCTGCAAATTCTAAATTAAGCATTGATGCATAACAGGTGCTCCCAGTAGACAGGTTCAATAACATCAGCTTAGTGTATGGTAGCATTAAAAGACAAATGCCACCCTAAGTAGAATTAGAAAAGTGGTTGAAAATAACACTGCCAGCACTGTAATACCTCTTGGATGTTTGAGGTTCTTTAGCTCAAAAAAACAGAAATAGGAGGAATATGAACTCAGGGTATAAAATGTATGCATTGTATGGAGGAAGTGGCTTGGGATAAATTTTACTCTGTCTCAAAACCCTAGGACCAGACCAGGGGTGAGTATCAAAACCTGTCACTACCGGTTTGCTCGTGGGTGCGCTCGCTCACACTCAACACTTCTGCACATGCGTCTGGGCGAAGCCTCCCACCGCCACTGCTACCGGTTCGCCTGATCTGGGGTGAACCGGTAGTAACCCACCACTGGAACAGAGACCATCCAATGCAGTGCACTAGAAGGTTTAAAGCAGATCAAAGGGGAAATCTTATCTTTCTTATGAATTATATTATAAAGGCAATCCTCGATTTACGACCACAACTGGGTTCAAAATTTCTGTTTCTAAGTGAGATAGTTAAGTGAATTTTGCCCCATTTTACAACCTTTCTTGCCACAGTTGTTAAGTGAATCACTGCAGTTGTTAAGTTGATAACACAATTGTTAAGTGAATCTGGCTTCCCCATTGACTTTGCTTGTCAGAAGATCTCAAAAAGTGATCACATGACCTCAGAACACTGCAACCATCATAAATTTGAGCCAGTTGCTAAGAATCTGAATTTTAGTAATGTGAGCATGAGGATGCTGCAATGGCTGTAAGCATAAATAATGGCTATTAGAACTTCGAATGGCCACTAAATGAAGTCCAGCATGGTCACATGATGTCTCTCTTAATGACAGTAGCACTCAGCAACAGAGTTATAGGTCCCAATTATGGTCAGTAAGAAGACTGACTACCTGTACCATAGTTTTAAAACTGGCAGAAAGAAAGAATGAGTTTAAATCATTACGTCAAATCTTTTGAAAAAGAATAGTAGAAAATAGCAGTTTTCTATAATCTGGATGTCCTTCAGATATACTTTGGCATAGGGCCATGGCATAGGGCCGGGATACTTGCGAGACCGCCTGCTGCTACCGATAACCTCCCACCGGCCAATACGCTCACACAGAGAGGGCCTCCTCAGGGTGCCGTCGGCCAAGCAATGTCGGCTGGCGGCCCCTAGGGGGAGAGCCTTCTCTGTGGGGGCATCCGACCTGTGAAATGAGCTACCTCCTGGAATACGACTGATCCCGGACCTCCGTGCTTTCCGAAAGGCCCTGAAGACTTGTTTATTCCAACAGCCGGCCTAGCTTAAATGGTTTTTAATGGGGATTTTAAATTTTAAATTTTATTGATTTTGGGTTTTAAATTGGGAATTTTTCAATTCTGCAGATTTGGGATTTTAAATTGGTAATGCCAATGATTTAATTTATTTTAGTTTTTTCTTTACTTTTGTACTATATGTGTTTTAAGTCTGGCTGTCCACCGCCCTGAGTCCCCCTGGGGAGAACGGACGTTGTCTTACCTGAACGTCCATTTTCTGGATGCTGCAGATACACTCCATAGCTGGGATCAATCCTCCTTTTCTGACAACAACTGAGAGAACTTTTAATTATTCCTACGTCACTCTGTGCTCTAGCTCCACCCCTTTCTCCCTTTACCTCCTCAGTCTTGAACGAAGGTGCAGTACAGCATATGATACAACACAATTTTATTAACCAACAAACAACCAAACAATCAACAATGCAGGAAGCCCAGTAAGGGAGGGAATGGAGTGTATCCGCAGCACCCAGAAAATGGACGTTCAGGTAAGACAACGTCCGTTTTCCAGTGTGCTGCGTCTACACTCCATAGCTGGGACATACCCAAGCCTAAACCCCAGGGGCGGGAGGCTGACTGCCCCCCGAAGGGGCCCCAACCACACTCTGCAAAACCCTCCGGCCAAAGGACGCCTCCGCAGAAGCGTAAGCATCGATTCTATAATGCTGGATAAAAGGCAACAGAGAGGTCCAGGTAGCCGCTCGACAGATGTCCAATACAGATGCCTGTGTCGCCCAAGCCGCCGACGCTGCCGCACTTCTCGTCGAATGAGCCAAAATCCTCGCAGGAACGGGACAGGCCTGCTGCTGGTATGCCAAGGAAATGCAGGCCTTAATCCACCGACCCACCATAGCCGACGAGATCTTCTGGCCCATAGACGCCGGATGGAATGAAACGAGCAGCGCCTCTGATCTCCGAAACGAGGCTGTACGACGGATGTAACGTCTCAAGGCCCTACGAACGTCCAGTGTATGCCACTGGACCTCCCGCTGATGCCTCGGGTCAGGGCAAAAATCCGGAAGTACTATTTCTTGAGAACGATGAAACCAGGAGTTAACTTTAGGAGTAAATGCTGGATCAAGCCGCAGAACAACCGTGTTGGCGTGAAAGATACACAAGTCCTTCCGGACCGACAAGGCCTATTTTTTTTTTTTTTTTTTTTTAGGGGTAACTTAGACTAGCCCGCTTTGCCTTGCTTTGCTTTCCTTTGTTTTGCTGTGCTGAGCTTTGCTTTCCTTTCCTTTGCCAATTTAGCTATGCTTTGCCTTCCTTTGCTTCGCTCAGCTTTGCTTAGCTTTGCAGTGCCTTGCTGTGCTGTGCTTCGCTTAGCCTTGATTTGCTCTGCTTTGGTTGCTTTGCTGTGCTTTACTTTGCTTTATTTTGCTCTGGATTGCTGTTGTGCTTTGAATTGCACTGCTTTGCTTAGCTACACTTGCTTTGCGTAGCTTAGCTTGTGGTGCTATGCAAGCTTAGTCAAGCCTGGGCTGCCTGGATGACTTTGATTGCTGTGTTATGCTTGCAATACTGAGCCCTGCCTGTGTGCTTTGCTGGTGTAGCTGCTTTGCTTGCCAAGCTTCGTTTACAAGGACCCTCCCCCCTGAAGGGGCAGTGCAGTGGGTCTGTACAGGCAGCTGCCCTAGGCCTCAGCTCCGTGGGGCGAGGAAGCTATCTCCCCCAGGGCTGGATCCTATAGCACCGGTGCACTGACCACCTGAGAAGGCCAGGAGCACCTAACGGCCCAGATGGGAAGGCCCCAAGCGAGCAATGCAAGGCGTCGGATCAACAGTAAAAAAGGGCGGTGGCCACGCCTCCAAGATGGCGGCCGCGCCTAGACCGAGTACTCCAGCCGTGCCTGCCACGAGCAGCCAGGCCGCAGGCTATGGACGACGGAGTGGCGACAACGAGCACAGTCGCCACCCCCCCCAACACCCAGAAGCGCTCCTCACCGGTCTCCACGAGCGCTCTGGTATCTGGCGATTCTCCGCGGCCCCGCCCGCAGCTTCCTGTCGGGACGGAGGCCGAAATGCCTTAGCAGCCGGGCGCCAGCCGCAGGCTATGGAGGAGGCGTCTTGCGGAAATTGCCTCTCTCTCCGTCGCCTCACACGCCGGGAAACCTCCGAAACGGGATAAGCGAGGTGGGGGCTATGACGGCGAACCGCCTGGCCCCCCCTCCACCGGCAGCAAACGATCCAAGCCGGATCCGCCCCGCAGGGACAGAGACCGGCCGCTGTGGCGCTAAAAGCGCGAGGCACGATCCGACCTGACCAGCAGGCACGGAATCGGCAGCACAGCTAGGCAGGCAGGCAATCAATAACAAAGGAACAGAACCACTAACTCAACCGAATAAAACAAATAAAAAGGGGGTTTTTAAACCACTAATCAAAAATAAATAAAGGCCTAACGCACTAACCTAGAGCACAGAGGAAAAATCCACCCAGTCTGTCAGCAACTAAGAGAAAGACTGAGGAGGTAAAGGGAGAAAGGGGTGGAGCTAGAGCACAGAGTGACGTAGGAATAATTAAAAGTTCTCTCAGTTGTTGTCAGAAAAGGAGGATTGATCCCAGCTATGGAGTGTAGACACAGCACACTGGAAAAGAGCGGTATATAAGTTGAATTAAAATAAATAAATAAATAAATAAATACTTTCTTCTTCAATTTTCTTAGAATATTCCAGCCAGCAGATCATTAATAATAATTCTAAAGTTCATACCTTTAAAAGGGTCCAGGCTGGGAAAATTTATTAATATTAAGCTAAAGAGGGTTAAATATTTTCTGATAATGCAATGAGCTAATTTTATTTGCAAAACTCCAATTAATTCCAAAATTTAAAAAGGGATTTTAAATGATCGAACATACTTTACAAACCCCCTTAACAGCTCTTTCCCATTTCAAAAAATCCACTATTCTTGTCTGTAGTTATCTTTTGTACTAAAGGATTATATGGGAAGAAACAACTATCATACTATATTCTAAACATTATCACTTTATTCTGTGATATTAGGGGGCATATTAGAAGCCACAAAACATGAAGGTCAAAGTGGTTTTGCACAGCATTCTCTTGCCAATCTCTCTGCAGAACCTGTTAACCCAAATAATTATTTATGTGGTTTATGTACTTTAATTGCATGCAGAGAACATCTCCATCTGATTCTGCAAGCAGGTCAGCTGGAAATCATCTCAGCCTAACTGCTAAACAATCTGCTGGTAGAAAAGACTTTTGTCAAAGAAGGAAAAAAAAATGATGAGCAGCAAACAGGTCTTTACCTCTGCAACTATAAGTATTAACATTAACAATAAAGGAACAGCATTGCTTGTTAGAATTAGGCTGAGGCAGCTACCATTCTGGAAATGATTTATATGGCTACTAACTAGACAAAAAGAGGACCAAAAGGTATTTGTATTGACTCTGCAAGGTATATAACTAACCTTCTTTAATTGCATGAGGTTTAATAACACAGCAAGTACAATGTGTGTACGTGGCAGTGCCAGTAGGTCCACGGCCTCCATTGGAAGGAAAGAATAATTCCAATTCCTGGAAATAATAGGAATTAAATACATTAAATTTAATAGGGTCTCAAAGCCCTGAGATAACAATAGTCAGATTCATTGGTTTTCATGCCATTCATTTCCATTCCTTATTTTTTAACATTTTTGAAAGTGCCTCATCTGACTGTTCTATCATTCAGCATAGACCCAAACAAAGACCCAAAACAATACCAATTTTTCAAAAATTCTCAAGTACAGGTAGTCCTTGACTTATAACCATTCATTTAGTGACATTTCAGAGTTACAAAGGCACTGAAAAAAGTGACCTACAAACTTTTTTCACACTTACGACCATTGCAGTGTCCCTGTCTCATGTGATCAACATGATCAATTGTTTAGCTGTCAGCTAAACAATGCCGGCTGGTGGGCCCGCGGGGAAGGGCCTTCTCTGTGGCTGCCCCAGCTTTCTGGAACCAGTTACCTCCTGAGGTCCGGACCGCCCCCACCTTATTGGCCTTCCGAAAAGCAGTGAAGACTTGGCTTTTCCTGCAGGCCTGGGGCCGCTGATCTCGCTGTTGCGATCTTGTGAGATCCGGCCATGAATGGTGTGAATGGGTTTTAATATTTTAATTTTAAATGTTTTTATAATGGTTTTTTTAAATGCATCTTTCTCCTGAGTCTCCGGAGAAAGGTGGCATATAAATTGAACTAAATCATCATCATCATCATCATCATCATCATCATCAAAAAACGAACACTTGGCAACTAGGCTGTATTTATCAAGGCTGAAGTGTTCCATTGTCATGTGATCCCTTTTTGAGACCTTCTAACAAGCAAAGACAAGGGGATGCAAGATTCACTGAACTTAACAACCGCAGTGATTCACTTAACAGTGGTGGCGAGAAGGGTTGTAAAATGAGGCAAAACTTAACAATTATCTGGTTGAATTGGAAATTCATTCATTTGTGGTCATAAGTCATGAACTACCTGTATGCCAAGAAAAAGATACAATAAACCTTTCACAGAAAAAAAAAATTGAGAAATGTAAGGCAAATTTCAGTACTGCATTACCAAGAAGAAGAGGGAGAAAACCATGAAAACCATCCTATGTCACCACAACACATTAATCGTTAACCATCAGATGAGTTCATTATTTTGTCATATTACCACTCAATCTTTCACAATAAACTTAAACAATAAATATATAACATTTGATTTCTTAGTAGCTGCTCATATCTTGGGAACAAGGAACTTTCTAACCTGAATGCCACAGGATTGCTGACTTCGTTGAAAGAGTTTTGGGCTATCAGAGTGAATCAGGTGGGCCAGAAGAAACAAAAGAACAGCAAGCTATAACAGGTAACTTAATAGCCTGAAAAGATGAAAAAGCCACAAACCCAAGACAATAAAGACATAAGAATCCAAATTCCAAAGCAAGCTGAATATTTTAATGAGAGAATATGTGTCTTTCAACCAAAAGAAAGGAGACAGAAAACAATCAGAGCTAATGATTTAATGAAAAAGAAGAAAAAACACAGGCAGAATCAGGTGATTCAACAACATAAATGAAAAGAGAAAGAGATGGGGGGAAAGGAGCAAAAAAACCCCAACCAAATTACAAAAATAAGCTTGAAACCACAGTCCTACTTCCTATTTATCTGTTATAACACAGATACTCTTTTGTTTGTTTTCCTGTCTGCCCGCTCCTAGAAAACAGAGGGCCTTTTTACAGGGATAGCTGCTCACTGGGGAGAGAAAGGTCATCATCAACAACAGCAGAGGTTCTCTTCAGGATGAGGTGAGATCCTTCTCTTGGGTGGTTGTTGTTTTAAATAAAAAATGCAGACTGGATTGCGTGCTAGAACCTCTCTCCAACAGCTACAGAAAATTTTAGGACCATGATTTTAAAAATCCAATCAGCAGAAATCATCTATCTGAAATTCATGGAACTACATGAGCTGCTCGGTTGGACAGTATGTACATATTCTGAATCTATTCTTTCAGACCTGCAATTTTAATACCTATTCAGAGATATTAATCTCCAGTTCTTTATCCCAAAGTTGATCTTCACAAACAAATAACCAAGTAATTGCTCTTCTACTTTACCAACACAGCTTCTGCAAGATATATATACTTTTCTCCATTTAGTGGCCTGTTTTCTCATGAACAGGACATTGAGGTAAAATCTCAGGCTAGCAAGGGCACCTGTGAATTGGATCCCCTGTTATTTCTCCCAGATACCTCAACTCAGTCCTGGCAGATATTTTCACTTATCTCCCATAGTAAGAACAATATTGGTTGTCTTCTAGAGTACAATGATCCTGAGTTGCTAAGTAATCTCAGTACAAATATTTCTCTTTCTCCAAGCAACACAAAACAAGGAGAAAGCTAGAGAAGATAAGAAAATTGGGGGAAGGAGGAAATCAGTAGCAGGAAAGACATTTCAAGTGCCAAGGACTAGTCCTTTTTTTGCCACCCTAATTTATAATCTCTTAAATTTAAAAATTTTCAATGGCATGAACATGTGGTATACCATTTTATAGTGGTATAAACATTCAACAATGTATAAATTAAAGGATTCTTTAACTCTTCACAACCCATAAACCCACTGTTAAATACATACCACATTAAAACACTTTTAAGGATACACAGCAGGGACAAATAAGGGAGTAATTAAAACACGCCAGCAGCACTATTCTTAGCTCCTCTAATCAACATCAAGAAACATGCTTCCATGGAAAGAAAAGCAGGCATCAGAAAGTAAAGCACAAATATATTGTCCAATCTGTTTTCTTATAGCTTGGAAAGACTCTAATGAAGTTTTGCCTTCAGATGAGCCTCCAATTAATTTGTTTAAAATTATTTAATCCACCACAATGAATAGTTAGGAAACTATAAAAAAAATTCTATGTGCCTATGCATTATCATTTATAGTTTCAATTCTAACAAGATGAAAATTAAAATGAAGTATACAGTATATATCTTATTTTATTCTGTAAGATTGACTATTTAATTTAGAGTATTATCATGCAATTACTCCTTTACCAGCTCAGGGCAATATTTGACTGAAATCATCCTACCATTATTCAAAGTGATGACAATATAGGGAAGACTTTACAGTGAAACAAATGAGATGAAGTGGTATAAACATAATTAGTTACACAGTACAGTGGTTTTCCTGGACAAACTCTTCCTGAATCAGAAGAGTCTTACCTATCTGAAGCAGAGGACTGGACAAGAGAATACTCTGATTCATTGAAGTAATCTTCCTAACAAATCACTAACTATTTTTCTAAAAGCAAACATTTTGCCCCAATGTTAAGAGATTTATGTTAGCGATAAAATATGCCTTAGGATTTGCCACTGTTTTAGCAGGATTGCCTCATTTGATCAAAGCTAATTTGGAGGCTAGTCAATAAAGAACTACTGGTCAAAAGTAGAAACTTAAACAGAGTTTAGAAAGAAAGGAGTGTTCAGTCTACATATTTACATGCATCAGTGAAAAAAATGTAATTGAGAGGTATGAAAACATAATTCTTATAATGTGCTAACAGAAACCAAGTCATGTGCAGAATGGGCTATCAAATGTATATTTGAGAAACTTACACTAGCAGCAGAGGCAAAGGAATCAGGTCCATGAGCCACATTTCTTATGCTGTCACTTCCAAAACGTCCTCTAATGGTGTTTGGAGCATCAGTTCGTGCCACAACTGAATTTGCAGGTCCTAATAATTGTTTCCATCTACCTATGGCATCATCTCCCAAAATCTCCATGGCAACAACAGGGCCACTTGTAATAAACTCAAGAAGCTCACTAAAAGCAAAAAATAGAATAGTCAGGATACCTGGGAAACCAAATGCTTCAAAAGGATTCTTCTGTCCTAAACAGAATAATAACAACGAAGTTGGATACATAGCACAAATCTTAAACTACTACAGTAAAACAGTAACTTGCAAAAAAATCTGATTAGAAATAATTTTACAATATTACCCTGCTTACCTGAAAATAAGACATCCCCTGAGAATAAGCCCAATCACACTTTTGAGCACATGCGCTAAAATAAGCCTTCCTCCAAAAATAAGCCCTGCCCAAAAATATTTAAACGCAGAGCTGGAAATCAGGTAAGACAGCAAGAAGAGCCCCATCTTGCTCCACATGCCCCAAAATAATAAAACATCCCCGAAAATAAGGCCAAGCGCTTATTTCAGGGTTCAAAAAAATATAAGACAGGGTCTCATTTTCGGGGAAACATGGTATTTTCAAAACAATACTTTGTTCTTTCTCCTATCTTTTGTAATATCTGAAACTATTTTAAGAAAACAGAACTAAAAAAGAGAATAGATTTGCTGTCTACTGAAGAATTCTGATTTTATGTTTAATTGCAGATTAAGCAGTTAACAAAATTTCTAAACTTTTGGCTCCTTAGGAAGTGACAGCTTAGAGGCCAAATGAAACTTGCCAAGTCTATCAAGCCAGGCATCTCTCTTGGTAGAACTCCATCTATTATTTATGTACATATATGGGCAATCCTGTTCAATCACAAACATGCATGTCAAAGAAACAAAGTACTAGTCTCAGTGTGTATATAAAGCACTACAAAAGAAATTTAGCACATCAATACTGCTTCCAGAAACAGTATGCACCTAATTAAGTGGAATAAAGAATAAGGAATAAGTACAGATAGTTGAATTTCCTAACGTTACTTTTAAATAGGTAGTCCTCAACTTACAACCACAATAGAGCCCAGAATTGAAGTCATAAGTTATTGCAGTCGTTAAGTGAGGTGCTCACATGACCACCTCACTCAATGACCACAATTCCATCACTCCCAGTTGCAGCTGTTAGGTGATCACCTGGATTGATAGGTGGAGTTTAGGTAAGGATCATTCTCCCTCCCATCCATGCTGTTTTGGCTCTGCACAGTGGTACTGCCAGCAGTGATCCCAATTGCCCCTGCTCCCCAACTGACCTTCACGACATCAAGCCATTGATTTAAGTCACTCTCCCTCTGCAACCAAGCTTCCCCTACCTTTCCAAGCAGGCATCCCTTTCCTTTTCAAGCTGGCATCTCATTAGAAACTTTCTGGTCCTCTCCAAATCTCATGAAAACATGTGGTTTGAAGAACAGCAGGAGCCTTGTTCTTGGGTTGCTTTGAGAGCCTCATTTCCCCATATCGCATGCGCACTATTTCTTTTGCACATTGCAAGGGCTTTCACATAAAAAGAGATATTGGTTTGAAGGCCAGCTGGACTTCAGGGACAATTGTAGCTGCTGTTGCTGAATATGGTTTTGCAAGCAGCCAAAAGGGAGGGAGAGGGGCTATGTAAGGGGAGTTGCAGCATCCCCAAGGTTGTAAGGGCATGTGAGCTGCAAAGCACTTGAATTTTTATCTTGTGACCATGGTCGTAACTTCAGGCAGGGGTCATAACTACCTTCATTTGGTGACACTGTAATTTCAGCTGGTTGCTGAACATATGGTTTTAAGTTGAGGACACCTATAATAAAGTCTAATGCAGGGGTGTCAAACTCGCGTCGTCATGGCGGCATCATGTATCGGACTTTTTTCCCCTTTGCTAAACCGGGCGGGGGCAGAGCCAACACGTGACGCCTCCAGCCCGCGGGCAGCAAGTTTGACACCCCTGGTGTAATGTGCACATCTGACTCCCATACTGTACCCAATACTTTAAACTAAAGAGCGTGCTACTATGTCCTGGAACACAGAGAAGGCAGCTTGTGAATTTGCCTTCTCCTGGTTTCTTGGAAAGGAGGAACTGTTTAATTTTATATTTTGCAGTAATAAGAACAAGAACACCTTTTTTAAATCCACCACAATATCATTTTTTGGCAGCAACCATCAATTGCTATAAACAAATTATTGTCCTTCAATTTCCAGTCTGGCTATGCTAACTAACAATAGCTTTCTAATGATTTACCGGATATTTCATAGACTGAAACACTGAATCTTCTGTGATACTCCACAATACTATCCTATCCTACTGTACTATAGTACTATACTACAGTACAGTACTATAAAGTCAATTTGCTTAATGGTAAAGAAAATGAAAAGGATTGAAACTATTCTGAAACAAAAACAAAGTATGTAATACCAAATAAAATGTAGAATGAAACATATGTATTAAGATAAGACCATGTATACTCTTGTAAGAAAGTTCCAAAGATGAGAAAGTGATGAAAGAGTATTTTAATGTTGTTAGAATGTGTTTAGTTTATTAGAATATAAGTATCAGAGTGGGTCGCAGGACCTAGCTGATAATAAAAAAATGTAAACAAGACCCGACATGATTAGTACTTGAGTAGACCACCACAGGAATTTTTTAATGGTAAAATCAAAACTACATTTTAGAAGGTAGCAATAGAAAATGATTTATTGTTATCAAGAAAATCACATGGATACATCAATGAAATCACCAGGAGTTGAGTTTGACTTGACTACAAACCTGAAAGAATTGAAACTCAAGAATAACATCCAATTCGGTACAAGGAAAACAGTATAAAATTAAGAGAAGTCTAGTTTTCTATGCTTATCAAATACTATTTACATTATGTTTGTGTAAATAACTCAAGGGACATCAACAGAAAGCAACATGGTAAAAGTTTTTATTTTATGGAATGTAACACACAAGTGAAACCACTCTGTATACCAAAATATATACTCACTTGTAGTATGGCTTAGCTTGATGGTCTGCATGTAAATCCATTGCTTCTCCCCTATAAAAGATATTTTAAGAATACTTTTAATATTCTTAATTAATGGATTCTCAATATTTTAATTAATGCATATATAGTAATATTTCTAGCATTTTCTTAATAACAAATTGGAAAGAAACTCTACAAGCAAAATATCCTTTGTCTTTTTCATTCATTCAATCATTCATTCATTCATTCAATCAATCATTCATTTATTCATTCATTCATGTGAGATCACATTGTAACACATACCCCATTCCCCCAAAAATAAGACATCCCCTGATAATAAGCCCAATCGGGTTTTTGAGCGCATGCACTAAAATAAGCCCTCCCCCGAAAATAAGCCCTCCCCAAAAATATTTAAATGCATGCACAGTCAGTCTCTGCCATTTCGTCTGGATTCTTCCATATGCCCAAAATAATAAGACCTCCCTGAAAATAAGGCCAAGCGCTTATTTTGGAGTTCAAAAAAATATAAAACAGGTTTTTATTTTCGGGAAAACACTGTGGTATTTATCTTTATTTCTCCTATTCTTGGGCTACTATATGGTTCAAGTTGGAAGTGTTAAATATGATGGTTTCACTATCATACTTCAATAAAATATCATGAGACATATGAATCAGTAAAGATTTAAAACATAAATTCTATTTCTATTTTTTGAAAAATAATGATTAAAATCTCACCTTGTAAGTTTCATCATTTTAGCCTTTGTTATCGTAAAACCAGAATTAATAATTATATCGATAATCTCTCCAAGTCTGAGTGCTACATCTGGTTTTAATAATGCCAAGGTTCTATTAACAGATTTAAATGAGAAATTTTTAAAAATTAGCTTATGCATCAACGTTACCAAGACAAGAAAACACAATCATATCAATTATCATTATGTGATCATTCCTAGTGCCCAGATAGATAATGGAAATATTTGGCCCAAATATTTCAGTAATGGAGAAATTCAGAAATGGAGGTAGTGACAGATTTTATTTTCCTGGGCTTTAAGATCACCACAGATGGGGTCTGCAGCCAAGAAATTAAAAGACGTTTGCTCCTGGGGAGGAAAGCTATGGCAAATCTAAACAGCATACTAAAAAGCAGAGACATCACCCTGCCAACAAAAGTGTGAATAGTCAAAGTTATGGTTTTCCCAGTTGCAATGTATGGCTGTGAAAGTTGGACCATAAGAAAGGCTGAGCATCAAAGAATTGAGGCCTTTGAACTATGGTGCTGGAGAAGACTCCTGCGAGTCCCTTGGACTGCAAGGCGATTAAACTGGTCAGTCCTACAGGAGATAAACCCTGACTGCTCTTTAGAAGGCCAGATCCTGAAGATGAAACTCAAATACTTTGGCCACCTAATGAGAAGGAAGGACTCACTGGAAAAGAGCCTAATGCTGGGAAAGATTGAGGGCAAAAGAAGAATGGGACGACAGAGAACGAGGTGGCTGGATGGAGTCACTGAAGCAATAAGCCTGAGCTTAAATGGAGTCCAGTGGATGGTAGAGGACAGGAAGGCCTAGAGGCATGTTGTCCATGAGGTTGCGATGGGTCGGACACCACTTCGCAACTAACAACAAAATTTCAGTAATACTTCTTGTTTCAAATTAGTTTTGAAACAAGAAGTTGCACAGGAACAAATAATAAGGAGGGTATTTATTTAAACATTGCTGTCCTTTTGTCCTCTTCAGATTCTAGTTAGGGAAGAAAGGGACCTTATAAAGGACCCATTTTTTTGATAAGCAGCTATATATTAGGAAGGATGTGAAGAAATATGACCCTAATATATGACCCAAAGTAGGGCAGGTAAAGCAGCTAATTATACTTTTGCAAAATTGTTTTTAATATTCCCATACTGCAAAATGGAAAGATATTCTTATGGTGAGAGATGATGGTTTTTCAAAAGCCTAAATGAAATCCGGAAGATTTTTTTTTTATCCTGTCACCCCCATTATCCCATGAACATGTTCCTTTGATAACTGCAATATAACTGGAACTCTAGGACTATAAAACAGTTACGGAAGAAAATTGTGCCTTGGCTGTTTTTCTTTGTCAGAAACTCAGAAAGGCAAACAATTAAGTTGAAATTTTATTTATGGTAGTATTATGGTACAGGGGAGCGGGGGAGGGGGGTTATGCCAGAGATTGATGTGAAAGAGAAAAAGAAGAGGAAGCAATGTCCCTAACCAATTGTGTAATCACTGTGGTAAATTAGCAGTACCTTTTTTTGTGTGCTTTTCTAAATTTTCCCTGAGCAAATCAAGTAGCACAAGCACCATGGTCAGCTCCAAGCCAGATAAACACGGTCATCTCAAAAAAAAAAAAAAAAAAACCAAACCAAAAAAAAAAAACCCACCGCAGGGCAGGCTTAGTTTTAACAAATTTCCTGAGGATTAAGATGGATGTTTAGTGACAATACAAGTTTCTAAAGATTTGTTTAGGTCAGAAGACACTCACAGTTGACCTGAGAACCAATCCCCTTCTACCTCTCGTATCATAAATTAGCTAAACCACTGAACAAGAATTACCATGTGGTTAAATAAAGAAGGAGGAGTTTGCTGGAGGCTTTTGTTCTTTTGTTTTTCCCTGGGAACAGTAGCTGACTATGAGGAATGAAGGAAAGAAAGGAAATCTAAGCCACCACTCAAATTATGGGATAAAATCATCCAGTATGCAAAAAAGACTCTAGTGTATACAAACTTTTAGATCTAGAAACTATACAATTTTATTTTTTATATCTAAAAATGCCAAATTAATTTTTAGTTTTTTTCTCAGAGACCAAGCTGCCATTTTAGATGAGCCTATCCATTGTCCCTCCTTTTTTAAAAATCCTAACACAAATTTTCTTTTCTAATTAAAGAATCATCTCTCTTTTTAGCTATACAGATAGTCCTCGACTTATGACAGTTCTTTTTAGTGACCATTCAAAGTTAAAATGGCACTGGAAAAAATTATTTATGATCATTTTTCACATGTACGACCACTGCAACATCCCATGTACGACCACTGCAACTATGTGATCAAAATTCAGATGCTTGGCAATTGAGTCATGTTAATGACAGTTGCCATGTTCAGGGTCATGTGATTATTTTTTGCAACCTTCTGACAAGCAAAGTCAATGGGGAAGCCAGATTCACTTAGCAACCACATTACTAATTTAACAGCTCCATTGATTCACTTAGTAACTGTGGCAAGAAAGGTTGTAAAGTGGGGCAAAACACTTAACAACATAAATATTAGGCCTAATTGTGGTCATAGGTTGAGGGCTACCTGTACTTTAAAAATCTCTAAATGTTAGTTGACACAGACTTTTAGTACTGATTTGTATCTTGGGGATAATCTGGCATATTAATTTAATGTCTGTAACGCCATATTGATCAATAATGGTGCCAGTAAATATACTGATAAGTAATAATTCTAATGAAGCCAGTGAATCACATATGTACACTATTTCTCTTCTATTTCAGCAATTTATGATGTCAGACAAATTTTTTGAAGACAAAGATATTTGCTATTACTTATGTTGTTATCCATATTGCCAAATGTGAAAATGAACAAATGTCATCAAGAAAACCTAGTTTTCTTCCTTTCTAAAAATATTTTTAACAGTGCTGAAAAAATTAATTTGCCATTTGCAGTTCTTTTTTAAGTACTGTTTCTGAAAGAAATAATTTGTGATTATTACTATTAGTTAGTAAAAAAACACCAACACAAAAGGAAACACAGGTTTTCTTTTTAAAAAATTAAACATATTCATGATTAATACATTGGAGCATATATAAAAATAATATACAAATATATTTTATATATACACATTTTAATTATATTATCTAGGAACTTGGGAATGAGTACTAAAAATAAAAATGACTGTCATACATCAGTAAATTTAAATCAGATGAAAAATAATCTTCCGTATTATTGTAATACTGCTATCCTTTTTGGAGGGGGTTTAATTTTTTGTTACAATTTTCCAACTTATTTGCCATTTTATCACAGGATCTTAATTCTTTATGTTTCAAGGTGTTATTTGGATTATCATAAAATTTAGAACAGCCAATTTAGCTCTATGACAATGGTCTGAGTTGTAACAAATCTAATATTAATGCTTTTGAACATTTTAATTGTAAGCCTCTGACAGTAACTAAGATATATAGCCACACTAAGTTAAAGCAGTAGAAAAGTATATGAAAAACAAGACATGATTATAACAAAGAGCTTGCTTCTGCTTTTTACTTGGTTCCAGTTTTTCTGAGGTCCAATTTAATGTAATACCTTCTCCATTTTTCCTTTCATCCATCAGAAAATCCAATGCCTCTAATTCTTGTATATAATAAGATGACTCATTAAGCAAAGTATATTGATTAACTTACAAAATTGAAAATTCCTCTGAAGTTCAGAAATATCACTTTCTCACCTTTCTTTGGAACTGCCCAACATGCGAGAAGTATATTGATCTGCATAGTCCACCAAATTGAGGTGGCGTGAAAAAATAGTAATTCTGTTGCCCACAAAGAGATCTTTAAAATTCAGATCTTCATATTTAGTGCGATTCAAGAATTTGCAGCGATTTTTCATGTCGTACTGAAGAGTAAAAAGATAGCTGTTTTAATGTTCTTATTTTGTTAAATTAAAATATATAACATTTCAATAAAATCCAGTCAAATGTTGGCTTTGAATTCCTACTTGATTCATATAGGAAAAAAATCCAGAAAGGGTCATAAAAAGAAGGTAGAATAGAACATCCCCATTTGTCTTTTTTTTTTTTCTGTTTTATTGGCAAAAATGTGACAATTTTTCTGATTTTTTTAAAAATTAGATTTATATGCGGCCCTTCTCCGGAGACTCAGGGCGGCTTACAATGCGTTAAGCAATAGCCTTCATACTTTTGTATATTTTATACAAAGTCAGCTTATTGCCCCCACAAACTGGGTCCTCAAGTTACCTACCTTAGAAAGGATGGAAGGCTGAGTCAACCTTGAGTCTGGTGAGATTCGAACTTACAGTAATTGCAGACAGCTGAATGTTAATAACAGGCTTTTAGTCTGTCGAGCTATCCAGGCTCATTTTTGTTTATAATCACACATAAGTTCATTTTTTAACAAATCACGTTTCCTATTTACCTGCCTAATTTGTCAGTTTTCATGTAGTTTGTCACATTTTAAGCATGAACCTTTGGGATTCTGATCCTCTGATGACCATGGAAAAATTAAATGTGTTCATGAGATGAATTAAATGTTATATTATAATTACGTTATAACAACTGAAAAGGAGCCAGTGTGATGAAGTGATTAAAATATTGGACAGATGCCAAAGCCTCCCAAGTTTTAGTCTACTTTTATTATGTTATGGAAACTTGCAGAGTGATTTTGGGGTTGAGATTTTAAGCACTATAAAGGTTGAGATAAAAATTTAACAAAAAACAAATTGGCAAATCCAGTTCCATTTGTATCGAACAATTCTACAATTGTTATATTGATGCCATTTTGGAGATCATCTCATCCAACCACCCACTCAGCACAGGATGCACCGAGTGCATCCAACATATGGTCACCCAGCCTGTTTGAAGGACTCGACACTTTGTGTGGCAATTTATTCTTCCTGCCCTCAAAACTCAACCAACTCCCTGGTAGGTTTAACCCACTGGTTTGATTCTATGGGGCAACTGACAAAAGTTAAGTTTCCTTCTTCTTTGTGAAAACTATTTGAATATTGCTATCATATCACCTCTTAATAATTCTTCTTAACCAATGTTTTTTCTTACCTTCTACTTGCCTATCCTAAGACGCAGTTTGCTTCTTTCCCTACTAATGAGGATGAACTGGGGCTCTATTTTATTTCGAAGAAAAGATAGGTGCAATATAGGAATTTAAAATTCTGCCTTCTCACTGTCACCCATTACCAATTCGCCACTATCTTCTTGCAGTGGCCCTTTACTCTTGTTTGCTTTGCCTTTATTTTCTTACACTGCACACATTATGCAGTTTATAATGAAGTTTATCTCCTGTGGGCTCACATTCTGGAAATTCTTATAAGCCACTATGCCATAGAATGCTTCACTATTATTTTTCATTTCTTCTGATAATTACTGCAAATGTTTCAATCCATTTTCAATTGCTACACCTCTGAAAAACTGTGATATTAATACAAACATGTATATATAATTCACCTGTTCATCCTGGATTGTTTATGCATCTGTTTACACAAAAGCACAGGTGCATAATAAAGTCAGTAAACAGAATTATTCTAATGTGTAAATACAGCTTGTTGATTTCTTCCTTTCCCTTTTTCTTGCACTTTCTTCAGCGCATGACCAAATGAAGCACACTATATTAGAATTAAAGGGCCTTAGGCTCAAGCTTCCCTTTCCAATAGAGAAGTCGTTAAAATAATGAACTTAATCTTATATATCTGTGGCATCTTTCTTTCTGACCCATGAAGTCTGAAAAGAATCTGGTAATTTTATTAATAGCAAAGAAAGGTTTGATAGAAGGGAATATTTGTAGCTCAGGGTGTGACTGTAGGGGTCCTTGGTGCTCTCTGAGTTTGGTGGTTTTCTAGCAAATGTTTCATTAGAATGACATTTCATTCATCAAAGAAGAGATTGCACAAAACCAAGTATCAGACATACTGCCAGCAACAACAACAAAACCACCAATTCATACATCATACTAATGTAGTTTGTTGGGGTTTAGATTATTAGATTGTGTGTGTTCAGTCACTATGGTTGTTAACTCTGGTTTATAGATTACAGCAATTAAATTTGTGAATCGTCAGCCTTTGAATTAGCTGTACAGTAATAAAGAAAGATCAGTCAAGATGATTCCACGTGATCTAGATTACACATTTAAAAAGTGTAATATATTTGGCATGAAAAAATAGTATTTTGTAATGCAGAAAAGCAGATAAATATTATTAATCTAGTCTTACTCATTACTTTTTCCCCGTTATTCTATTTTATTTCTTGTATTAATTTTAATTCCTACCTTTTATTATTTAGGTAAATATATCTGAATTTTTAAAATGCTATTTACAGGTTCTGTTTTTCCTTCAAGAAAATAACTTTTTTTTAAAGTTTATTGATAAATATATTTTGAGAACTTAGCCAATTATGGTTTATTCAATAATCCCTGCTTATGTAAATGATAGATTGTGATAGTAAACCAACACTATCCACTACCTTATGCATATCTTTAGGCTAATAAGAACTATGCAGATCATATGCATGTACACAAATAAACATACAAAACACAGCAATTCAATAATCCAAGTTCTGATCAGTAGCAAACTCATTAATATTTAACATAGGGAGAAAAAGAGCCAAAAATTGGATAAGCAGACTTTACATACTAATCCTGTGTAAACAGGTAAGATTTAACTTATGAAAGGAAATATGTCATGGGATTTCATCTCCATGATCCCAGAAAAGGCTCTGGAAAAGACAGAAATAGAGGAAACAAATGTAATGGCTAAAGTGGATTATCTCAAGTTATCTCGAGCAAGATTGTTCAATCTGCCCTTAATCTGTTGGGAAGCTTCTTATTTTTCCCAATTAATATTCCACTGAGTGGAGTACAAGCTCACACTCAGTTTTTCTCAGTAACATTCTTTCTTTGTATGAAAATATATTGCAATTATATGTAAGTTTCTGGAAAGAGAAAATAATGCCATATTCTTCTTCTACATTGTGCAGTTCTTAGGCAAGGAAAGCAATTATTCGGTTTCTGGTGTGGGTAACATGAAATCCATATTATTAAAGTTAGTTTATTGTTGCTTTCAAGCAAACAATTTATAAAAAAATTTTATAGAAAATAATCTTACCATTTCCACTGATCCATCTGTAGGATAATACAGAAGCTCATAGCGCCGAAAAAGTGAAGCATTTGGATCATACCATTCTGCAATGAAAGCAAATCTTTCCTCTTGGTTCTAGAAAACAAAAGTGAAAGGTATGGATTTTGTAACAATTTCAGAATAGACAATCTGTTCAGTATATCTTCCACTAGCACCTGATATAATACTGCTTAGTTATTTGCGGTAAAAGATATCATGATTTGTCAACCTGGCACAAAAGCTGAAATTTAAAATAAGGAGCACTACTTTTGTAAGTGTTTCTCCAAATGTATGGATCATTTCACTGTCTTCATTGACAACTATTGCTATTCATGTGCAACAGTTCATACTAATCCTATCTGGACATCATAGTATAAAATCAAGGCAGCTGCCCATAAAATACATATTTTATTAATTGTATACTGTATACAATTATCTTTTCAGACTTTTCTGAGAGTTCTAGAAAACTGTAGTAAGCATTTCCACAGATTTTCTAACAAACAAACAAATCATACATATAAATATGCATATGCATATACAGAGAGAGAGGGAGAGAGAGAGAGAGAGAGAGATAGTGTGGAGAGAATCCCATACACAGACACAGACACAGATGTTTTCTGAGGTTTTCGTGGGTGTTTGTATGTAGGTCTTTGGTTATTCAGGTCTTTGATTAAGCTCTCTAATATATATATATAGAGAGAGAGGGGAGGGGTCTTTGGTTATTCGGGTCTTCTCCCGCTTCTCCAGACAATTTAAAATTCAGGGATTAATCAAATATTGTGCATTTAAAAGTTCCGTATTCAAAAGCAGCTGATGACATACAAAGAGACAATTGTCAGCCAGTCATTTTCTAAAGCTCAAAAGAACACACAGTATGCATTATTTGTGGCTCACTGAAGACACAGCAGTTGCTAAGAGAGCTTTTCTGTCCAAGAAGCAGCTTGCATACTTTTGCCACTGCTATAAAAAAGCGATAAGTCATTACCAACAGAGATTGAATGAAAGATTTTACATCTATTTACCAATAAAGACAGAAATGAATGGATTCAGTACTTATCACTAGCTGTCTGAAGGCTCACACTTTAAAACAATAGTTTAAATAATAGTCCCCAACCATTTTTGCACCAGGGACCAGTTCTGTGGAAGACAATTTTTCCGTGGACCGGGGAGGGGGATGTTTTTGGTTTCACTCACTTACCTGCTGCTCACCTCCACCTGTGCACCCCAGTTCATAACAGACCATGGACAGATACTGATCCATAGCCTGGAGACTGGGGACTCCAGGTTTAAAAAGAACTTTCAAGTGAGTCGTTTACTGTATAATTACTTTGCTTTATTTTATAAAATGGTATCATCCATTTATATCAGCTAATATTTTTCCATTGCAGACTAGCACTTTTTCTAAGCATAAATATCCAGGTAGGAGATAAAATAGAACAGGGCAGGTTTTTTTACCCATTTAGGTGGGAGGATGTGTAACTGAGGAAGATTATGGTGGCTGGGAATCCTAGGGAAGGCATATCTTACTCTTTTATCAATTTTGGTATATTTCTAGATGTAGAGCTATTTGCATTCTGCAAAACAAATATTTATTTGCTTTCAAGATCCAGTGAGTAGTCCTGAATAGGATATAACGGTAATACTATAATATTCTTATTTATGTTCAAATTTCATTACAGTACATTAAAATAGTACATTATTGCCACTATTACTCAGATATCAATGTAGATATCTTCCATAATGATGCTAGGCTCTATCTCTCGTCTGATAATTTACATTAAAAATAATAATAAGTTGGCTTGCTGCAAGGCAAGGTATCAACCTCCAACACCATTACAAGATTTTCAAAGAAAGATAACCAGCAGCAGCAGACCATTGATCTCTTTGAAAGCGTGAATACCTTCCCAAAAAAAAAGGCTATGGTAAGTGGATGTGAATCTCCTATAGAGAAGGGTAAAGCGAGCAACAAAAGTAGAAGTACCATTCTGGTCCAGAATTTTTAACTGATTGGGACCCCCACTGGCTGCCAATTCATAAATGGAGAAGCTAACACTGACAATATTACAGATGTGCCCTCTAAGATTAGAAACTCCCGTTTCTATAATTGAGTTAGTAAAGAAAAAAGAGATTGTGAAGAGAATAAAATATGCTTGTTTAAAAGTACGGTTCTAATTCACATGAAAGCTTATGAATAGAACCTACTATACATTATGGGCTACTCCTTGTCATACTTTCTGTTCCATTTTTAACCTGCAAAGTTAACTACAGGTTCACCAAGTTTTTTCCCAGTTACTGCACTAAACTTCTAGAATGTTCTATCAAGGGACATCACTCAAGTTTAATTTTCCTACTTTTTTAAAGTAGCTTTTTAAAATGTTGGCTGGTGTTATTTCCTGCTGCTATGCCCTTTTTAAAAAACCCATTGTTATATTGTTGATATTTTGTCTGTTTCCATTGCTTTGATACTCTCAGGTTGTTTATAGAAAGGCCATTTACGTACAGTAGCTTTGAACTATGACAATAAGATAAATATCTTTAAATCAGGTAGTTGTAAAATACACACATAAATACAATTAGAACAATATAACTTTTACTTTTTCCTTCTCAGACTCCTCAAAATCGCTCATCCTTGCCAGTCAGTCAATTATTTAGACACTATCATAAAATTATGTGCCAAATGAGAATTTGTAAAAAAAAAAAAACTACCTATTTTTCGGAGTATAAGATAAGACACACCTACCTTTTTGGGTGAGGAAAAGAAGAAAAAGAAATCTCCCTCCACCTCTGAGCAATTTTGCCTGTTGCAGCAAACAGCCTGCTTTACTTTCATTTTCGTTTTCAGCATTGCTTGATTAGTACAAGGAAAAAAAAATCTGCTTCAGCAATTTACCTCTTTGCAGCAAGCAACAGAGCCCTGCACAAAATAGCTGAGAGCAAATCAGCTGAGAGTAGGGAGGCCAATCCAATCAATTTGTGCTAATTAGGCTGTGCTGAAGCTGAAAGCAGATGTTTTGTCTTGCTGTTTGCTTGCAAGGAGGTAACTGCTGCCAGGCAGAGGCCAAAGCGTGGGGGCGGTAATTAGAATTTTTTTTAAAAAAATACTATTATGTTTGAATAGCAGACATGAATTTCTATGCATTACAATAGTCCCAAGTTATTAAATGGGAATCACTCAGTTATGTTTAAAACTGCATCCCTAAATTATATCTTTAAATATTAAATGTGTGATTATCAAAATAATATTATTTAGATTAAGTTGTACACAATGAGTTAGTTATAAAGTCCTAGAACACAATATTTAATACACTAATTTAAAAAAAGCATTTATAGAACACAAACACTATGTAAACTATGTTTACATTGACAATGCTTAATCTTAATTAATTCTAGTTATTAAAGAGTAACTTTCTTGGAATATATAAATATCTTTAGGAGACCTAAAGTTCTTAATAGGCAGAACTGGAGTGGGGGAGAGCCTTATGGAGCTAAGCAGAGTTTCTCTGTATTACCATTGCCAGAAAAAAAGCTTTCCTTCTGGTTGAATGTTTCTTACATTTAAAATGACAATAGTATTTTAACTCTTATTCTTTTGATATATTTCAATTCACAATTAAAAGGATGTAATACAGAATAAATCAATCAACCACATTCCAATAAGAAAATAATATTTTCAATCATTTAATTTGAATTTGTGATTCAAAGGCAGGAGGAAGGGAGGAAGGGGAGAGAGAGAGAGAGAGAGAGAGAGAGAGAGAGAGAGAGAGAGAGAGAGAGAGAGAGATATTTTTAAATTGGGGAACAATTAAAAAAACTGGTATGTAATCACAATTGTGTAAAAGAAAATTCAATGAAAAATCATTTGTAATATAGGCTTCATAGTTGAACAGCAAGCACACTATATCAAAGAAAAATGTTGAAGACTTTGCAAAGCCAGGAAGTCTATCAACTATAATTCCGTCTGAAGCAATCTGAAGGAACTTGATTCAATTTGAAAGCATGAACTTCCTTGAAATCAAATCATTCATTTGTAAGGGCCTAATGTACTTAACAATACATTACTTCATTTACCTCCATTTTTTCACAATAAAATTGCATTCAAAGCAATTTACTATCAGAATATTTTTTTTAAAATTCCCATATCAATTGAATACATATTCTTGAACTCAATTTAAAACAAACTGAATTTTGTTCACATGACCATGGGGATGCAACAAACAATCATAATTGTGAAAAATGGTCATAAGTCACTTTTTTCAGTGCCAACATAACTTTGAACAGTCACTAAATGAACTGTTGTAAATCAAGAAGTACCTGTACCTTAGCCCCTGAGATGAGATCACCTCCCACCCTTCTGATCTTCCCCAATAGCCTTAAGATCTAACTCTGCGGGACGGCTTGGGCCCCCAACAGGAAAGTATCACACTGGAGATGGTTGATTAATTAAGAACCAATCCATCTTCCTCCCATCCAGTTCCCTCCTTCCCCATCTTAAAACTATGATTTTATTTGATAATTACGTTCATTTTATTGTGTTAGGAATATTTATCTCTGTTGATTTTAATGTTTTTTAGGTTGCTTCAAAATGAATTGGGCAGCTTAATGTAAATAAATAAATAAACCGACAACTATGGCAAAAAAAAAGATTGTAAAATCAGGCATGAGACTCACTTATCAACAACCTTGCTTAGCAGTGGAAATTCTGGTCCCACTTACTATCCATGGTAAGTTGAGGACTACAGCATTGATTTTACTATTTATATTCCATCCCGTTCCAAGTACTGTATAGTATCCATATTTTCAGGAATGATTAAAGAAAAATCAAGTTGGGGAAAAACAGTACAAAAATGAGAAAAAAATAACTAATGATGGATAAAAATCAAGGCCA